>CM061542.1:32884118-34174118 GCA_030864215.1 Capsicum pubescens | reverse complement strand
AAACATGATTCAGCTTGGTATACTGAGTTCTTCATTATATTGTGATGCAAAAATTTTATTATAGTTAAGGTACTAGGGGAATATTAATCTGGAATCTGAAAAGCAACTGTGTTCTTTGAGATTTTCTCGATATCAAGTTGAAAACCCAAATTTTGGCATCTTCTGTTGCTCTGGAGCACATAGTGGAAATATTTTCACCTTTTCATGAAAGCATATCAACTAATAAAAAATAGTAACAATGAAAAAATGTTGAATAAGAAGAGAAGAGAACAAATTGAGAGAGAAGAGAGCTAAGGACTAACTAAGAGAGAGAAAGGGAGTGAAGAGTTTGAGAATCAGATGTAGCTTTCTCTTTTTGGCAAAAGCCGAAAAAGACAATCTCATCAATGAAGTCGGTATTAAAATAAGTATGTCTAGCGAAAACAATAAATGGGAAGGAATGCTAACCTAATACCTTCATACAGTATGTTGGCAAAACCATATATCATTTATGTCCGATCCATTTTTATTAAGTTATTTTATTTAGTTGTGCAACGTTTATTTGGCATTTTAAAAAAAAATATTTCGCATCTCACTTCACCCTTTAAGCAAAGCAGGCTCTTGTCCCCTGTTTGTACTTCATCTTGTCTTAACCTTTATCAGAAGAGTAGAACTATACGCATATCACTGGCCCAAAACAAATAGGAATTACAAAATTGTCTTAAATATTTACAAATACCAAGATCATGTTTTGATGATTTCGCAGAGACACATCTTAGTTCCATCATCAACTAATATACATGTTCCAGCTAGTGATAAGTGATTCTCTTCATGTTTATGCAAGACAACGGACAATTACTGAACCTTAACAATGACAATTAGTAACTGTCAAGATAGTCAGATAGTATATCAATGCCAAGATATTTGTCAGTTTGTATATCAATTATTAGATTGTGTCAGATATACATAGTCAAATATTGTAGGTAAGAGGCCTGATCTCAGAGATATTCTCTTAACCTGTTGTGTCTAGCTTTGAGCATATATTCTAGGTGTAATATATTATTTAGTGAATGAGGTGAAATACAACCACATCATTAATATGGTATCAAAGCCCCCGACTGTCATTGTAGAGGCTCAAGTTGCCTTTTTCGGTGACTGTTCCGATAGATTTTTCGATAAATATTCCGGCGCATCTTCCTTTTCTAGTAGCACTTGCTGCATGTTTTCCTGGCCATCTCAAACTTCATTCTGAGTTTGTGAGGATCAATCATTCATTCTAATCTTACCCATCACTCCTATAATTTTCAGCAAACCGAAAAACTACAAAGCAGTCATCTTCATCGGCTATTTCTTCCTTTTTCTGGTGAAGTTCTTGTTCAGTTCAGATCTGAAATAGTTTCTACCAGATCTGCAGTCATCAAGAGGAGCCTTGTTCTTATCTTTCCTCTGTTTCAAGTTCTTTTAACCAAAAATTTTTCCTTTTTGCAACTCATTTCTTATATTTGTCCTGATTGTTCTTTGTTCAAAAAATAAAAAACTCATTTTTTATATTTCATTTAGTTGTTGAAGACATAATGTCATAGAAAGGTGAATCTATAACTGATGTCTCAGAGAAAATTGAATCTTCAGCTGATGTCAAATCCATGTTTTCCACTATTTCAAGTTCTTTTGTTATAACTATCATGAAATTGGAAGGTAGTAATAATTATACACCATGGTCTTCATCCGTTGAGATGTGGTTTATGGAACAAAGATATGAGGATAATTTAGTTAAAGATACTAGTGATATTGTTGCTAGTGAAAGGACTACGTGGTCTCGAATTGATGCTCAATTATGCAATCTCTTATGGAACTCTTTGGATCCTAAATTACTCAATCTATTTCAATATTGTAAAACTTTCTTAAAGTTTGGACTAAAGCTAAAATTTTGTATGCGAATGACATATAACGTATATACAAGGTTGTCTTAGTCTTGGTCCAACTTTAATAGAATAATCAAGATATGGTGAGTTAAGGGGAAACATTAGAAACTCTAGACCCTATTGTAACTATTGCAACAAACCAGGCCATACTTGTTGGTTTTTAGCTTTAAAATTAGAGAAATAATAGAGAAAGAATTGAAAAAAAAAATACTGCAATAGTATTGTCAAAGGGAATTATTTTATTAATAACTCAAAGCATATATTTAGAAATTTCTAACACACTTCAATTTAAATTGGGATAACTACTTTCTATTCAAATAATAAAGGGACAACTAATTCCTAAGTCACATAGGACTCTAATAATTTAAAACTACTAAAATTATCTATTCCTACCTTATTCCCGAGACATATTTTCAACACTCCTCCTTGGATCAGAAATTGTCTCGGCTTCGGCTGAATTTGACCAGTTGAATAAATCTGCCATTTCAGCTTTGTTCTTGCATGACTTATGTGCATCTTCTGTTGGATTAAATAAGAAACTTTTGCCTCTCATATCAACTTGTAAGATCTCATGATTAGTGGAATCAAAGATTCGACAATATTTATCTCCAAATAATAAAATCCTTCTTCCATTAGATGACCAACACTTAATAGATTTTTATCAATATCGGGCACGTAAAGGACATTTGAAATTATTTTTGTACCTGAAACTATTTTGATTGCAACATTCTCTTTACCTTCTGTAGGAATATAGTCACCATTCCCAATTCTGATTTTCTTATTTTCCAAAGGCAGAATTTCTTTTAAAAGAGTTTTGTCATATGTCATGTGGTTTTTACAACCACTGCCAATCATTCAAAAATCAGATTTCTTGGTTGAAGATATTGCCACAAATAAGTGATCTTTTTTTTTTTTTGGTGACTTGGGCTTCTGCTTCATATTTTTGAGATTTGTTTTTGCAAATCACAGCTTCATGGCCAAGTTGATTGCAAATCTTGCATTGTGCATCTGGTTTGTTCCAACATTTAAATGAAGGATGACATATTTTACCACAGTGCTGGCAAGGTGGGTAGTTTTTTCTTGAATTATTACCCTTGCTTTGAGTCTTATGGTTGGATACCAAAGCTCCTTCAACCATACCATCCTGTCTCACAAGCCTCCTTTGCTCTTGTGTCTACAACATATTTAATAATTCTACCAAGGTAATCTTGGACAGGTCTTTTGTGTTTTACAAGGTAATTATTGATACTTCGTATCTTTCAGGCACAGTAACAATAATTTTTTTCAACAATTCTTGAATCTTTAAATTTTGTGCCAAGTAATCTTACCTTGTTAACAATGCTAAAAAGTCGGTATGAGTACTCTTTGACGGTCTCAGATTCCTTCATCTTTTGTAATTCGAATTTCCTTATTAGATTCAACACCTTCATGCCTCGTATTATTTCATTTCCTGTATATTCTTCCTTCAGATAATCTCAAATTTCTTTTGCTGATTTAAAATCCATAATTCTCATGAAAATTATTGGAGAAACACTAGCAAACAAAATTGCTTTTGATTTTGATTTTCTGATTTTCTTTTCCTTTTGACTTTTGATATGGCCCCGTGGGATTATAGGGCAGCGGAAGAACCTCATAATCCTCCTCCACGGCCTCTCAAAGATCTAAATCCTCAAGATAAGTCTCCATTCTTACTTCCCAAAGTTGGTAATTCTCACTATCAAAGACAGGAGGAGCTATTTGAGAAAAGTTATTTTCATAATTCATCTCTCACAGATCCCTCAAGAAACTGGCTCTTGATACCAATTGTTTGTTTTTAGCTTTAAAATTAGAGAAATAACAGAGAACAAATTGAAAAAAAATAAAGTACTGCAATAGTATTGTCAAAGAAAATTATTTTATTAATAAGTCAAAACATATATTTATAGTTAAATTTCTAACTACACTTCAATTGAAATTGGGATAACCAATTCCTATTCAAATAATAAAGGGTCAACTAATTCCTAAGTCACATAGGACTCTAATAATTTAAAACTACTAAAATTATCTGTTCCTACTTTATTTCTGAGACATATTTTCAACAATACTTGACAAACTTATTGGAAATTGCATGGTCGACCACAACGTGCTAACAATCGTAGTACAACTCACGTGATTTGGATCCATAAAGATATAGAGGATCAACTGTCTAATTCAATTACATTGTCTGGGGCTGATTATAATGATTGCTTGCAGTATCAAGAGGCTAAGCAATAATCACCCTTATCTGGCACCCACTGGTAATTCCTTTACTTGTCTAACCAGGTCTTCACCCATTTGCCCATGCATATTGGATTCCGGTGCTTCTGACCATGTCTCTGGTGATCAGAATCTCAACTCCCTCCGCAGTTACCCTTACTAAGGGATCATGAACTATAGTAAAAGGAAAGGAGACATGCAACTTCCTCCATCTATTTCCTTAAACTCAGTTTTATTTGCTCCTGAATGTCCATTTAATTTGATTTCTGTAAGCAAATTAACTAAACACCTCCATTGTGGTGTTACTTTTTTGGTTGCCTCTGTTGTTGTACAGGACCGGAGAACGGGGAAGATGATTGGGATAGAATATGAGTCATAGGGACTATATAATATGTCAAAATCATCACATCCAGTTGCCTTTACTTCCGCTGCCTCAATTGATCTTCTCCACAACCATTATGGTCACCCGAGTCTCGCAAAGCTTCAAAATTAATTCCTAGTCTTTTCACTTTGTCTTCTTTTGAATGCGAGTCTTGTAAACTTGGGAAACATAGTCGCACTTTATTTCCCAAATTAGTCAATAATAGGGCCACATATATGTTTGACATTGGTAACTCAAATATATCGGGTCCTAGTCATGTCATTCCAAGTCTAGGAGTTCAGTATTTTTTTACCTTTATTGATGACTTTGTACATGGTTATATTTAATGAAAAATCATTCTGAAGTATTCTCCATTTTTCAAAAAAAATTTGCCGAGATAAATAATCAATTTGGTGTTTCAATAAAGGTATTACACACTGATAATTCCAAAGAGTACTTATCTTTTCCCAATGCCAAAGAGTACCTATGTTCTCCCTTTTCCAGTTTCATGTCTTCTGAGGGAATCACTCATTAGAATTCTTGTGTGTATACTCCTCAACAAAATGGAGTCACCTAACGTAAAAATAGGCATCTCATCGAAAGTGCTCGTACTTTAATTATACACCATCACGTTCCTCTTCATTTTTGAGGGGATGTTGTTCTAGTTGCTTGTTATTTTATCAATAGAATTACCTCCACTGTGTTGCAACGACAAAGTCCTCACTCAATTGTCATTCCAGGTCAAAATCCTTATCATCTACCTTTGAGAGTGTTTGAATGTATTTGCTTTGTCCATGATCAAAGTACTAGAAATGACAAACCCCAACCAAAATGTCACGACCCAAACAAGGGCCTGGCCGTGACCGACATCCCGAACCATGAAGGCCCGGAACGCCCTTCTCTATCTGGTAATCATGCACAACATTCATATAATAAAATAAGATGCGGAAACATAATCTTCTACAGAAACATGTTCAATTCTGAATTCAACACAAGTATGGAAAATGTAAATCAACTACATCTAAATAACATCTGACTCAGTCTGCGAAATCTCTACTACATGAAAATCTGACAACTGTCTGAAATTGGGACAAGGCACCAAGTAGACCAAAACTGAAATAAGTGACATAATCTAAAAAGACAAGCCTTCTGGAATAGAGAAGGCTCACCACTGCACAATCTAATCAATTGTCTGAATTATCTACTGCTTATCTGGACCTCTAGACTGAGTCTCAGAATCTGAGAGGTAGGAAAAAGGGGGGTCAATACAGATGTACTGGTACACAGAGCATATCCAAAATAATCATTTATTATTTTACATATATGAGAGCAATTTAAAACAGTTCATAAGTACATCATATAGTAAGAATTCACATGGGCATTTTAAAGACTCTATAAAAATCATCTCAATGCTGAGAAATTTGTGTTACTTCTGCGCTAGGTGGTATACTCTAACCCTCTGAAAAATTCCATGGGCTATATGGAAACTTCCATTAACTCGGCAGTGAATCCCCCAACCCAAGTGTGCCGAAAGGGTCGGAGTCTCTGAATCTACTACGCCACACGGCCGTCGCCAGTGTACAATAATAATCTACCTGTATTGGCAAATACAATTTTAGTCTAAGAGTTTCTTGAACTCGCGCCTTCTCCAGGTAACCACCTAACCCTCTTTAATTCCCTTTTTAAAACTCTATCAAAACATACAATCTCTGAAAACATACTTTGAAAACATGCTCTGAAAACATAATCTGTTATGGCATAAATACATATGGTATCATCATACCATTGACTTGCAAGTCACATCTCTGAGCCATTATTAGTCTATCGTAAATCTCTATTTTCAAAACACAAGTTTTGGAACCACCATTTCAATAATTCAATTCAAAGAAACTCTTTCTCAAACCTTGTGTAAACACATGCAAGGAACTCATCTTTGTCAAGCATTTCAGTAGTACAGTACAAGGTGGTCATGTCAAAAGTTCTCAATTCTCATGCAATTCTTTCTCTTAAACACCAGAACACATTTATATCAAGAAGCACCCTCTCAAAAATTTCAAATCATGCTCAAATGCTATAATATTGTGAAAACATCTTTCAAATCACAAAACCATAATCTTTAATTCAATACACGAGAGGGAGTTCAAAATTTATGCTCTCAACAATCTTAAATCTCAAATTCCATACATATACGTTTACATGTAAATCAATTTAGGGGATAGGACCACAAGCTCAAAATAATAGTATCATTAAAACATTCGGAGTACGTAATTTAGAACATAGATTCCAAAACCTCTTTGAAATTCATGTATAAAAATCTAAAAATCATGCTATAATGGTTTTAAGCCCATGTAGTTTTTTTTAAGATAAACCCCACGTACCTCTATCTAGAAATTTAAAGGATGATTGTTGACGCCCACAACTTGGGGATTCCAAATCTTCAATTTATTTTGAAAACCCACGGTTGAATCTTGATTTATTTGGATTATCGATATGGAACCCTAGAGAGTGTTCTTGAATATTTTTGGTGAATGTATGAGTAATATGCCCAATTGGGGTTGAATTCTCGTGTTTGGACTGATAAGGGTGTGGGAAAATATCCAATATACCCTTAATAAGACCGATATTAAAATATAACTGGGATCCCGATTCATGGGCCACCGCGACGCGCCACTATTGCCGTGGCTCACTAGAAATTGACGAATGGGAATTTGGCCCACTCCGTGACGCTCCACCATCGCGGAGTCCCACTGAAAATTGACCATCGTCATTTACACCCACTCTACGATGCGCGAAGGACAGGAATGATGGTGTTTCACGACTAGGACTTAAATTAACCATAACTCCTTCACCGGGTGTCCGTATTGGACGTATCTTATGTCAACGGAAAACTAATTCAATCATCTACGAAATGAAAAGTTAAAATCTAAGGGATTCCACCGAAAAAAAAGTATAAATCATTCTAGAATCCAATGCTTGATACTTTAGGGACAAAAAATTAGCTAGGAAAAACTTTGGGGCGTTACAATATCCCCCCTTGGGAACATTCATCCCCGAATGTTGACGCGGGATACAGACAAGTATAATTTCAAGCATACTAAGACATAGAAAGAATAAGGTAAGGATTATACCTTCCATTTCATCATCCATTGGATCAAAATGGTTTGGTTATCTAGCTCTCATGTCAACTTTTGATTCCCAAGTCGCTTCTTCAATTTTCTGGTTTCTCCACAACACTTTAACTGAGGCTATCTCTTTGTTCCTCAATCTTCTAACTTGGTGATCCAAAATCTCTATAGGCTCTTTTTCATAGGATAAGGAGTCTGTCACTTTGATTTCTTCGATAGGCAATACTAAAGAATGGTCTCCAATACACTTCTTCAACATAGATATATGAAATACCGGATAAACCGAACCCAAACTAGCTGGCAATTCTAACTCATACGCAACTCCACCTATCCTTCTCACAATATGTATAGTCCTATATAGCGAGGAATCAGCTTACCTTTCTTACCGAATTGCATGACTCCCTTCATGGGAGAAACCTTGAGAAACACGCAATCTCCAACCTTAAACTCTAGATCTCTTCTCCTAACATTGGCATAGGACTTCTGATGACTCTGAGCTGTCTTAAGTCGTTCTCTAATGACTTTCACATCCTCTATTTCCTGATGAACAAGATCAGGCCCAAATATTTACGTCTCACCTACTTCATACCATCCTATCGGGGACCAACATCTTTTCCCATACAATGCCTCAAAAGGTGCCATTTTAATACTGGAATGGAAATTGTTATTATATGCGAACTCTATCAATTTCAAGTGCTCTTCCCAACTACCTTTAAAATCAATCACGCAAGCCCTCAACATATCCTCAAGGGTCTGGATGGTGCGCTTAGCTTGCCCTTCTGTCTGAGGGTAGAAAGACGTGCTCAAATTCACTTGGGTACTTATACCCTTTTGAAATGATCTCCAAAACTGTGAAGAAAATTGTGTACCTCTATCAGATTGATGGACACAGGTTCCCCATGCAAACAAACTATTTCTGCAATGTACAGCTTGACATAATCCTCTCCTGAATAATTTATCCTGATAGGTAGAAAGTGAGCTGACTAGGTCAACCTATCTACAATCAACCAAACTGAATCATACTGGTTTTCAGACCTCAGAAGTCCTGTAATGAAGTCCATATTAATTATCTCCCACTTCCACAAAGGCAAATTTATCTCTTGAGAAGAACCACCTGGCCTCAGATGTTCTACTTTAACTTGTTGACAATTCAAACACTTGGCAACATAGTTAGCCACATCACGCTTTATATTATTCCACCAATAAATGGTTTTCAAATCTTGATACATCTTAGTAGAGCCAGGGTGAACAACATATCTCGATGTATGAGCTTCGTCAAGGATTCTCTTCCTCAGACCATCTATATCTGGCACATACAATTTACCCTGGTATCTCAAAACACCATCACCACCAATTTCAAAAGACAATACCTTTTGTTGACCCACATCTTTCTTGATCTGCATAAAGATGGGATCTTCAACCTACTTCTCTTTGACTTCTGCACAAAGGAAAGATTTATATATCTCATGAACAACCACTTCTCCATCCTCGGAATCCAAAAGTCACATTCCTAGATTTGCAAGTCGGTGAATATCCTTCACCATCTCTCTCTTTTCTTTCCCAACATGAGAAAGACGTCCCATAGATAACCTACTGAGGGTGTCGGCTACCACATTCGCCTTGCCCGAATGATAGTGCAGGCTCATGTCATAGTCTTTTAAAAGTTCCAACCACTGCCTCTGCCTGAGATTCAATTCTTTCTGTGAGAAAACATACTGTAAGCTCTTGTGGTCAGTAAATATATCAACGTGTACCCTATACAAATAGTGCCGCCAGATCTTAAGTGCAAAAACCACAGTCGCTAACTCCAAGTCATGAGTAGGGTAGTTCCGCTCATGCACCTTCAACTGCCTAGATGCATAAGCCACTACCTTACCGTGCTGCATAAGAACACACCCAAGTCCCACTCGAGATGCATCATAGTATACAAAAAAACCTTCTATACCCTCTGGAAGAGTCAGAACAGGAGCAATAGTCAACTTGTCATTCAACTTCTCAAAACTATTCTCACAAGAGCCAGACCACAAAAACTTTGCCTTTTTCTGAGTCAACATAGTAAGTGGTGCAGCTATGGAAGAAAAAATCTCGACGAATCTTCTGTAATAACCCGCCAAACCCAAGAAGCTCCGAATGTCAGTTAGATTCGTGGGTCTGGGACATTTTCTCATTGCCTTAATCTTTTGGGGATCAACCTTAATCCCCTCACTAGACACAATATGCCCCAAGAATGCAATAGCATTCAACTAGAATTCACACTTGGAAAATTTTGTATACAACTTATGATCTTTAAGGGTCTGAAGGATGATTCGAAGGTGATTGGCATTGTCCTCCTTGCTCTTAGAATATACCAAAATGTCATCAATGAATACAATGACAAACAGATCCAAAAACTGACGAAAACACTATTCATTAGATCCATGAAAGTTGCAGGGGCGTTAGTCAACCCGAAGGACATGACTAAGAATTCATAATGGTTGTATGTGGTTCGAAAAGCTATTTTGGGAATATCTGACTCTTTAACTTTCAACTAGTGATATCCCGAGCGAAGGTCTATCTTTAAGAAATATTTAGCACCCTGAAGTTGATAAAAAAGATCATCAATCCTAGGCAGGGGATATTTATTTTTAATCGCAACCTTATTCAACCAGCGGTAATCTATGCACATACGAAGGGAACCGTCTTTCTTTTGCACGAAAAGTATAGGTGCACCCCAGGGAGACACACTGGGTAGATAAAACCTTTATCTAGAAGATCTGCTAGCAGTTCTTCCAACTCTTTTAGCTCAGCAAGAGCCATCCTATATGGCGAAATAGAAATAGGATGGGTATCTAACAATAAATCAATACCAAAATCTATCTCCCTGTCAGGTGGTATTCCTGGGAGATCATCTGGAAAGACTTCTGGGAATTTATTCACTACGGGGACAGATTGAAGAGGGAGACTTTCGGCATTAGAATCTTTAACTTGAATAAGATGATACAAGAAACCTTTGAAAATAAGTTTACGGGCCCTGAGATAAGATATGAAGTTCCCTTTAGGTGCTAGAGAATGTCCCTCTCATTCTATCACAGACTCATTCGGAAAAGAAAAGGTGACTCTTCGGGTCCTATAATTCAAGGTGGCATAGCACGAATGGAGCCAGTCCATCCCTAAGATAGCATCAAAATCAACCATATCAAGTTCTATGAGGTCTGCATCAGTATCCCAACTGAAAATAGACACAACACAATTTCTATACACCCTCCCAGCCACAACAGAATCTCCCACCGAGGTGGAAACCAAAAAAGGTTCAGCAATCACATCAGGCTCAAACCCAAAACCAACAGCCACGTATGAGGTAACATAAGAAAAAGTAGACCCGGGATCAAGTAATACATACACATCACGAGAAAAGATTTGCAACGTACCAGTGACTACATCTGGTGAGGCCTCTGCCTCCTGACAGTTAGTCAAAGCATACAATAGGTTTCGACCATTTCCAGCGGCTGAAATGGCACCCTTTTGAGGTGGTGGTACAGATGAATTTGCCTGCGACTTGGATCCTCCAACATTACTCTTTGTTGTCGGACAGTCTCTCTGGATATGGCCTGGCAGGCCACATGAATAACACACCAAAGCACCAAACTGACATCTCCCTGGATGATTCCTCCCGCATCTCCCGTAGCGTGGATAGGACCGAGAGGTCTGGGATATATTTCCCTACGACTGTGTACCCTACATCCTCGGCCCCTAACTAGACTAAAAATTCTGGGTGCACTGCTCAGCAGGTCTGGACACTGGAGCACTAGCTGCCGACTGTGCATTACCCCAATTCTTTTCTTTTGCCATTTTCTGCCCTAATTACCGCTCTGTTGCTGACTATGACTCTGGTCTGTCACTCTGGCTCTCTTTGCCTACCTATTTTTTTCCCTAGATTCAGCTATCTTCTTCTTATTCTCCTCAACTTTCTATATGTGGACTGACAGTCTAGCAAAGTCCATATCCCTGTTCAGCATAGCTCCCTGATACTAAAGCACCAGATCATCTAAAAGGCCGGAAGAAAACTTCCTCATTCGGGTCCTCATACTACTCGTCATCTCAGGAGCATAACGGGCCAGCTGGTTAAACTTTAAAGTATACTCTTGAACACTCATCTTACCCTACTTAAGGTTCATGAACTCCTCTGCTCTATCTTCTCTCAACTCCAGAGGAAAGAATCGGTCAAGAAGAACTTCCACGAACTCGTCCCAAACTGTGGGATCAGCACTGTCACCCTTTGAATCTTCCCACTCGTTGTACCATAGGTTCGCTACATCCTTTAGCTGGTATGCTGCTAGCTCAACACCCTCCACCTGATCAACATGCATTACTTTGAAAATTTTCTCCATTTCATCTATGAACTCCTGTGGGTCCTCTTCTACCTTAGCGCCCCAGAACTTGGGCGGGTTCATTCTCATGAACTGGCCCACTCTAGTAACTTCAGAAGTAACAGACGCAGACCCAGTATCGTTCAACCTCTGAGTCTGTGTGGCTACCAGTTGTGCCAGCATGTGAATAGACTGTCTGAATTCAGCATTAGAAGCCTCTCCTACATGAGGCTGAGTGCGATTGGCCCCCATCCGGGGATCTCTGGGAGGACTGGTCGGTACAGGAGGTACTCCCGGAGTAGGAATAGGTTATAGGGTATGAGCTCTGTTATGGGTACGTATCCATGGGTGGGACGGACTTCATCGTCCTGAGTATTAACATTAGTGCGACGGGGAGGCATCGCAGGTTTTCTGAAAAACAAAAGGTCATTAATTAGGGGACAGATTAGACTCTAAAGCACGAACTAAATAACAAAGAAGATAAATATTCTTAAACGCCTAGTAGCCTCCTACTTATATGTGTGGTGCACTACACACCCATAAACAAGACTCTACCCGATGCAAATTCGCAGACACCCTGGGACCATGAACTTGGCTCTAATACCAAGTTTGTCATAACCCGAATGGGGGCCTAGCCATGATGGACATCCCAAACCATGAAGGCCCGAAACGCCCTTCTCTATCTGGTAATCATGCACAACATTCATATAATAACAGAAGATGCGGAAACATAATCTTCTACGGAAACATGGTCAATTCTGAATTCAACACAAGTATGGAAACTATAAATTAACTACATCTAAATAACATCCGACTCAGTCTGCGAAATCTCTATAACATGAAAATCTGACAACTGTCTGAAACTGGGACAAGGCCCCCAGTAGACCAAAACTAAAATAAGTGACATAATCTGAAAAGACAGGCCTTCTGGAATAGAGAAGGCTCACCACTGCATAATCTGATCAGCTTTCTGAATTATCTACTGCTTATCTAGACCCCTAGACTGATTCTCAGAACCTGAGAGGTAGGGGGTTCAATACAGATGTACTGGTACGCAGAGCATTTCCAAAATAAATATTTATTATTCAACATATATGAGAGCAATTTAAAATAGTTCATAAGTACATCATATAGTAAGAATTCACACGGGTATTTTAAAGACTCTGTAAAAATCATCTCAACTCTGAGAAATTTGTGTTACTTCTGCGCTAGGTGGTATACCCTACAACTCTGAAAAATTCCATGGGCTATAGGGAAACTGCCATTAACTCAACAGCGAAGCCCCCAACCCTAGTGTGCCGCAATAGTCGAAGTCTCTGAATCTACTACGCCACATGGACGTCACCAGCGTACAGTAATAATCTACCCGTATCGGCAAATACTATTTTAGGCGAAGAGTTGCTTGAACTCGCGCCTTCTTCAGGTAACCACCTAACCCTATTTAAGCCCCTTTTTAAAACTCTATCAAAACATACAGTCTCTGAAAACATACTTTGAAAACATGCTCTGAAAACATAATCTGTTATGGCATAAATACATATGGTATCGTCATACCATTGACTTGCAAGTCACATCTTTGAGCCATTATTAGTCTATCATAAATCTCATTTTTCAAAACACAAGTTTTGGGACCACCATTTCAATAATTCAATTCTAAGAAACTCTTTCTCAAACCTCATGTAAACAAATGCAAGGAACTCATCTTTGTCAAGCATTTCAGTAGTACAGTACAAGGAGGTCATGTCAAAGTTCTCAATTCTCATGCAATTCTTTTTCTTAAACACAAGAACACATTTATATCAATAAACACCCTCTCAACAATTTCAAATCATGGTCAAATGCTATAATATTGCGAAAACATCTTTCAAATCATAAAACCATAATCTTTAATTCAATACACGAGAGGGAGTTCATAATTTATGCTCTCAACGATCTTAAATCTCAAATTCCATACATATACGTATACATGTAAATCAATTTAGGGGATAGGACCACAAGCTCAAAATAATAGTATCATTAAAACATTCGGAGTACGTAATTTAGAACATAGATTCCAAAACCCCTTTGAAATTCATGCATAAAAATCTAAAAATCATGCTCTAATGATTTTAATCCCATGTACTTTTTCTAGGATAAACCTCACATACCTCTATCTAGAAATTTAAAGGATGTTTCTTGATGCCCATGGCTTGGGGATTCCAAATCTTCAATTTATTTTGAAAACCTACGGTTGAATCTTGATTTATTTGGATTATCAATATGGAACCCTAGAGAGTGTTCTTGAATATTTTTGGTGAATTTATGAGTAATATGCCCAATTGGGGTTGAATTCTCGTGTTTGTACTGATAAGGGTGTGGGAAAATACCCAATATACCCTTAATGAGACTGGTGTTAAAATATAACTGGGATCCCGATTTCATGGGCCACCGCGATGCACCACTATCGTGGTGGCTCACTGGAAATTGACGAATGGGAATTTGGCCCACTTCGCAATGCACCACCATCACGGAGTCCCACTGGAAATTGACCATCGTCATTTACACCCTCTCCGCGACGCGCCAAGGATAGGAATGACGGTGTTTCAAGACTAGGACTTAAATTAACCATAACTTCTTCACCGAGTGTCCATTTTGGACGCATCTTATGTCGACAGAAAACTTATTCAATCATCTATTAAATAAAAAGTTAAAATTTAAGGGATTCCACCGGGAAAAAAGTATAAATCATTCTAGAAGAAAATGCTTGATACTTTAAGGACAAAAATTTAGCTAGGAAAAACTTCGGGACGTTACACGAAATCAATTAAGTGTGTCTTTCTAGGATACTCTCATCACCAAAAAGGTTACAAATGCTATGATCCAAAAACAAATAAATATTTTATTAGTGCAGATGTGAAATTTTTTGAAACACCTCCCTATTTTACACCAAGCACTACAAGCAGAAGTTTAATTCCTCAAGTTTTGTCAGTCCCCATACTTCCTTTAAAACAAGTCAATGGTTTAGAAAACCCTCAAACCTCTCATCCTCCTCATCAAGTATACACCCGACGTGCTTGTCCTCTTAACAATGATAATGATAGCACTACTACGAGTCTTGATGCACTGGTAGATCCTAATGACCCATCTCTTTCTCCGTAAGCTCCCTCATGCCTTAATCAGATGCAGTGACCCCACCAATCTCCATACACAAATGTATACATACTACTCAAAAGCAACAACCAGAGAGATATAATTGTTTAAGTTTTATCATCGATTGTCCCAGTTATATTATACCTTTGTATCAACCCTATCTAATGTACCTATACCAAAGACTCTTAGCGAAGCATTGGAACATCCAGGGTGGAAAGATGCTATGATTGAATAAATGAATGCTTTACAGACCAATAACACTTGGGAATTGGTCCAGGTACCAAAGGGGAAATCTACTGTTGGAAGTTGATATATCTATACAGTAAAAGTGGCTTTGAACGGAATAGTTGATCAACTGAAAGCTCTCCTTGTTGACAAAAGGTAGACCCAGATTTATGGTGTTGACTATGGTGTTGCCAAAATTGCATCTGTCGATTGCTTATCTCCTTGGAAGCAATGCATCATTGGCTACTTCATCAACTAGATATTAAGAATACCTTTTAAGGTGAACTTGCTGAGAAAGTATGTATGGAGAAACCTCCTTTATTTATTGATCAGGGGGAGCCAGACTTAGTTTGCCGTCTCAAACATTCTCTATATGGCCTCAACCAATCTCCAAGAGCATAGTTTGGCAGATTTAGTTTTGTTGTCCAACAATTTGGGAGGTCTTGAAGTAAAGCTGACCACTCTGTTTTCCATAGACATAATGGTCCAAAAAAGAACATTTATCTGGTCATTTATGTTGACGGCATTATCATAACTGTATATGATCTAGAAGGAATATCACAACTGAAGGAACATTTGTTCAGTCACTTTCAAACCAAATATTTGGGGAAGTTAAAAGTATTTTTTGGGAATTGAGGTAGCACAATCCAAGACAAATATTGCTATTTCACAAAGAAAATATGTTGTAGACATATTAGAAGAGACATGCATGTTAAATTGCAAACTTATTGACACTCCTATGGTTCCATAACACCAAACTCGTCCCTGGACATGGGGAGCCACTAAAAGATCCTGGTAGATGTAGAAGACCGATTGGTAAGTTGAATTATGTCACTATCACACAGCTGGATATTTCATTTGTATTAAGCATGGTTAGTTTCTCCAAGCTCCACATAAAGATCATTGGGATGCAGTAATTCGCATCCTCGGATACATAAAAAAAGCTCCTGGACAAGGATTGTTATATGAAGACAAAGGTCACACATTGGTGGATAGTCTGATGCAGATTGGGCAGGTTCTACAACAGATAGACATTCTACTTCTAGTTATTGTGTCATGGTTGGAGGTAATTAAATTTCTTGTAAAAGTAAGAAGCAAGATGTTGTTGCCAGATCTAGGGTAGAAGTTAAATATCGAGCTATGGACCTTGATACTTGCAAGCTTATTCGGCAAAAATAACTTCTCCAAGTGCTAAAATAAAATGTGTTGAAGTCAAATAGATGAAACTTATATGTGACAATCACGCTGCCCTACATAGTGCCTCAAATCTAGTTTTTCATGAAAGAACGAAGCACATAGAGGTGGATTGCTATTTTATTAGGAAGAAGATTGAGTCTGGATGCATTGCCACTATCTTCGTCGGTTCAAATGGCCAATTGGAAGATATTCTGAGTAAGTCCCTTAGCGGAGCTCGGATTGGATACATTTGCGGCAAGCTCGTAGCGTATGACATGTATGCTCCAGTTTGAGGGGGAGTGCCAAGATAGTCAGATAGTATACCAAGGTCAAGATATTTGTCGGAGAGTATATCAGTTATTACATGTATCAGATATACATAGTCAAATATTGTTTGTAAAAGGCATGATCTCAGGGATCTACTCTTGACTTTTTGTGTCTAGCTTTGTGTATATACTCTAGGTGTAATACATCATTTAGTGAATGAGGTGAAATACAAAAATATCATTAATAGTAAGAATCTAATGTACCGATATACAACCACTTCCATACAAATGACACAAAAAACAAGCGTGTTCGAGTATCCTTTGTCACCACAAATTAGACATATCGTATCCTACACAACATGGAAAAAAAAATTATTGTAGTCATATGAAAAGCAATATACAAATAATGCAAAAGATCCATGTTCTATAAATAATGAAAAAGAAGTTTTAACAAAAAAATCCACAAGTAAAATGTGTTTTCTAGAGTAAGTTGTTAATGGAGACTGAATTGGATACATATTTGCTCCCCATGGTAATCAATAAATATATCCACGATATTTCACTCAAATGTGAGGCCTATTGGTCAATGAAATGGATTGAGAACTATCAGGTCTAATGTTCAAATCCCAATGGACACAAAAACACCTCGTGATTTGTGATTTCGTCTGATTTGCTCAAACCTTGGTGGAGCTAGTTAGCTTGTACTTGTGTTGGTAAAAATAGGCGGTGGTAATGGGAAAAGTTATAATGTATGTACAAGGTTAAAATTCCATGGTATTTTCCAAGATTTTTTCATTGATGTTATTTCTTTTTCTATTAGTTTTGATATGCTTTTCCTTGAACTGAGGATCAATCAATAACAACCTTTCTGTCTCCCAACGTAGGAGCAAGGTTTGTGTATACCCTACCCTTCCCACACCCCACTTGTAGGATTTATGTTGTTGTATATAAGCTCAAAATTATCTTTTGTGTATATAATATATATGAATCCCCTTCCCTTTTTTCGATGTTTACTTCGTTATATTTCTGTTGAATCAATCTAGGAGCACACAAACTGGCCCGAGTACCATGGTTATAAAACAAGTGAATGATATATCCACCTTATTAGTACTTTTACAACTAAAATAAGAATTACTACAAGAAAAGTCAATGATAGTCACAGAAATACTTATAACTTTGTCAAATTTCAGTAAAATCAAAGAAAAAATCTACTGAAGATAAAATGAGAAATGAAGAAAATCTTAGAAAATACCATGGTGAAAACAAGAAATGCAAGGAACCAGAAATCCAGAACGCAGTAGTTGTGCTTAATTGTTAGCCCAACAACCCGATCGCAAATATAAGTCTATGAATCTG
The DNA here is from genome assembly GCA_030864215.1 of Capsicum pubescens. Classification (NCBI taxonomy): domain Eukaryota; kingdom Viridiplantae; phylum Streptophyta; class Magnoliopsida; order Solanales; family Solanaceae; genus Capsicum; species Capsicum pubescens. The sequence goes on along the minus strand of CM061542.1, from coordinate 34,155,998 downwards.
ATAATCACTCTAGCGATACACTCAAAGTAGTGACAAAAGCTGCATCTGTGTAAAATTTGGACAATTTAAAGTAAGAAAATTTTGATAGTTCTTTATTACATATTTGTTGGTTGGTCAAAATAGTAATCTGATCAAATATGGTATAGGTTAATCTAATCTCACCGGTGGTTTATGAGGAGAGTATAACTTAGGAAAAACTTATTCATACCTTGAGTATATAGAGAGATTGTTGTAATCTCATAATCATAGGTGGGGTCTCGCGGAGAGTACAACGTAGACAAAACTTACATACCTTGATCTATATCTAAAGTTCAAGGTGGAGTTGCGGTGAATAATAGAATTTGATAATTCAACTTCTACTTAAATGTTGTAAATAGTTCAACCACATTAAATTACAGTATGGTGCAAACATGAGGGGAATGTTATAGCTATGAAGTCTTGACACAATCTAATATTTTTTTAAAAAAATGTATACAAAAACAAAGAGTTAAATGACCCTTTAATTGACAACCAAAATAAAAAAAATTGTATTTGTTTAGAACTTTATTCGACTTCTAAATTTACCAAAATAGTCAATAATGAAGTTTTTTTGAGAAAAAGATTATTACTTGTAATTACAATTTTATCTAATGTGAAAAACATTTCTTAAGGGTAATTACATACTCCCATTAATGCTTATCTACATAGTTGACGTCTAGCTTCTTTTCTTGAAGCAGTATCAAAGCTTTAAAAATATTTCCTAAAAAGTTTATGACGAAGAATATTAAATAATAGGATTTTTATAGAAGCGTTACTGAGGGAATGATGCTAGATAGCGGAGTATTAATGACGTCCTTCATGAGGTGGCAGGGGCTAGCCCCATCTCCTCGGAGTCTTATTATCAGTAGTATTTAGTATATGTAGCTTCAATCTGTTTTATTATGTATTATTTCATTTGTTTTGTATCTTTATATTTTGTTGTTATATTTTTATTGCAACCATGCTTCAAATATATTCCTTCTATGCTGCAAAGGTAGGGATAAGTTTTGTGAACATCTTATTCTCCTCAAACCTCAACTATGGAACTATATTTAATTAAGTATTGTTGTTGTTGTGCGACTCTGAAGATATAGCCCTCCAGTCATATCCTACATAAAATGGCACATGTTATGCCATGTTATGCAAGATACAATATGTCTAACTTGTGGTGAGAAAGGATACTCTAACGCCATTGTTTTTTTGTGTCTTGAAGTTTCTGTACATCAGTAACAAACAAACCCACACCAAACCCTTCAGATATACTTCCCAAAAGTTATGTTTTCAAGTCATCGAGTCACCCCAACTATAAAATAAAGTTGTGCATGGCATTGCATGCTTGAGAGAAGAAGAAGAGAAACTGTAGAAGCAATGGCTGCAAAAGTGTTGTATGAGGTACTCAACATCATAAATCTAGACCATTTCATAAGTATGGTGATATTTGTAGGCACTGAAATATGTTATTTTAAGAGTGCCTTTTGGTCACTATTGGCTGCCAATTGCCATCCGCGTTATTGCTAGCTTTTGTCATCTGGAGGGCTATATATCTTCAGAGTCCCAAAACCTCGACTTCCACACCATCCTAGCTATCTAGGGTCATGCCCTTAGTAATACTTCTATAAAAATCCTATTATTCATATTCTTCATCAAAAATTTTTTAAGAAATATTTTTAAAGCTTTGATACTTCTTCAAAAAAAGAATCTAGCCGCCAACTATGTAGATAAGCATTAATTGGAGTTTGTAATTACCCTTAATAAATGTTTTTTATATTAGATAAAATAGCAATTATAGGTAATAATCTTTTTCTCAAAAAAAAAAAAACTTCATTATTGACTATTTTGGTAAATTTAGAAGTCGAATAAAGTTCTAAACGAATACAATTTTTTTTTTTGGCTGTCAATTAAAGGGTCGTTTAATTCTTTGTTTTAGTAGAAAATGTTTTTTTTAAGAAATATTAGATTATGTCAAGACGTCACAGCTATACATTCCCCACATGTTTGCACCATACTGTATTTAATGTGATTGAACTATTTATAACATTTAAGTAGAAGTAGAAGGTATGTAAGTTTTGTCTACGTTATACTGTCCGCGAGACCCCACCTATGACTATGAGACAACAATCTCTCTATATACTCAAGGTATGCATAATTTTTTCCTAAGTTATACTCTCCTCATAAACCACCGGTGAGATTACATTAATCTATACCATATTTGATCAATTAATATTTTGACCAACTAACAAATATGTATAAAAACCTATCAAAATTTTCTTACTTTAAATTGTCCAAAGTTTACACAGATTCAACTTTTGTCACTACTTTGAGCGTATCGCTAGAGTGATTATCAGATTCATAGACTTATATTTGCGATCGGGTTGTTGGGCTAACAATTAAGCACAACTACTGCGTTCTGGATTTCTGGTTCCTTGCATTTCTTGTTTTCACCATGGTATTTTCTAAGATTTTCTTCATTTCTCATTTTATCTTCAGTAGATTTTTTCTTTGATTTTACTGAAATTTGGCAAAGTTATAAGTATTTCTGTGACTATCATTGTGTTTTCTTTTAGTAATTCTTATTTTAGTTGTAAAAGTACTAATAAGGTGGATATATCATTCACTTGTTTTATAACCATGGTGCTCGGTCCAGTTTGTGTGCTCCTAGATTGATTCAACAGAAATATAACGAAGTAAACATCGAAAAAAGGGAAGGGGATTCATATATATTATATACACAAAAGATAATTTTGAGCTTATATACAACAACAACAACATAAATCCTACAAGTGGGGTGTGGGAAGGGTAGGGTATATACAAACCTTGCTCCTACGTTGGGAGACAGAGAGGTTGTTATTGATTGATCCTCAGTTCAAGGAAAAGCATATCAAAACTAATAGAAAAAGAAATATCATCAATGAAAAAATCTTGGAAAATACCATGGAATTTTAACTTTGTACATACATTATAACTTTTCCCATTACCACCGCCTATTTGTACCAACACAAGTACTAGCTAACTATCTCCACCAAGGTTTGAGCAAATCAGACGAAATCACAAATCACGTGGTGTTTTTGTGTCCATTGGGGTTTGAACATTAGACCTGATAGGTCTCAATCCATTTCATTGACCAATATGCCTCACATTTGAGTGAAATATCGTGGATATATTTATTGATTACCATGGGGAGCAAATGTGTATCCAATTCAGTCTCCATTAACAACTTACTTTAGAAAACACATTTTACTTGAGGATTTTTTTTGTTAAAACTTCTTTTTCATAATTTGAGAACATGGATCTTTTGCATTATTTGTATATTGCTTTGCATATGACTATGATGATAGGCGAATTTACGCACCTATATCAATATATTTTGCCCATATTTTAGCCTAGTTTTGAGAACAAATTATATATTTCATGCACTTTTAGTCCTTTTTCCTGTAAATGAGCTAACGAACATGATTAGTAAAGTTTCAGGTATAAATGATGCATAATTCAGAATTTTATGGCTTACTTGACGCTAAAGAAAGCTCACGAAGGAAGGGAAGGGAGTTTACACGCCTAAGGACCAAAACTGCTGCATGGAAAATCTGTCCCGGGCTAAAACAGCATTTCTGAAGACTTTGGGGGACCAAAACTGCTGCATGGAAAATCTGTCCCGGGCTAAAACAGATTTTCTGAAGACTTTGGGGACTTACAGACACAAAGATGGATTTTGACAATGATACATTAACCTAGTACAATTAGGTTATGTATTTCATTATTTTAAGTGGATTATGATAATGTTACCTTAACCTAGTACATTTGGGCTAAGGATTTCATTAGTCTAATAGGATTTGGTTATTTATTTCATTAGCTTAGTAGGAGTAGGATATGGGTATTATAAATACCCTATCATGCTAGAGATTTTAGAGAACAAGGAGGGAGGAAGGAGGGAGAACACAATACTTCCTTCCATCCCTCACATCTTCTATCATCTTCTAACATCTTCTTAACTTCTCATCTTACAATTCAATTCTATTTTTCTTCTTCTACTCCTCCATTCTTAAATTCCACAACAAGAGAATCGTTACTTTGCCTAGGAATTCACGCCTCACGCCTACCACCTAAGCTACACGAAATTACTCAATCTTGTGGTATAACAACAATGTCAAGCGTGATCTCCTTCGCATTCATGGGTAACTAAACTTCTCTGTTGGGGTTATGGAAGCCGAATGAGTTACTATCTATTGCTGTGAGTTTGTGAGTTCAAGGCACGTATATTGCTTATATCATTATTCTCTTCATCTTAATCTACATTCTTTGCGGTTGCAAACGCAAGAATACGCCAGTCTAACATTTAACTTGTTCGAGAGAAAAGTTATTTGTCTGGAAAAGAGATAATGTCAAGGTAGTAGGACACCCTTTCCTATTAAAACGCTAGTGCCGTAACTGGACTAACCTCTTGGAGAATTCATACCGTTAGATACGCTTTAAGCTCGAGAGATTTAAAGTGAAATAGTCCTTGTTTAGGTCGAGAGACGCTTGGATTTACCATCGACTACAATCCTCTATAAGCAATTGCATGTCAGAATTCTACACACTCATAGACAATAGAGACGTATACCTCAGAAGGTGGACATAACCCCAACTTCTCAATTCTCATTGTTTACATCTCACCAAAACATTCTTTCTCTTTTTACTTTGTTATTGCCGTTTTTAGATCTTATTTTGGTTACATTACTTGCACGACAAGACTCCCCCCTTTTTTTACGAGACTTGCACTAAAAGTCTAGTAATCTTTACTTACTTGTTGACCAAGCTATTCCCTGTGGGATCGATACCCAACCCAGTTGGGTTCTATATTTGCTAACGACCGCTTTACACTCCTACGAGAGCTGTAGATTGAGCGTTATCAAAAATTGGCGCCGTTGCCGGGGAATACCAGTGTCAATTAAGTTCGTAATAATTACTAGACCCTTTGGTCAAAGATTCTCGTACTTTTACTTTTAGTTGTTGTTTTTGTTTTATTCAGGTTTGTTCAGTGCATCAATGGATGCACAACGTGAAATTGAAAGGATGGCTGCTCAAGCGCATCAGCAGAATATTGATAACCCAGGGCGTGCAACAAATCTTGATGATGAGAACCTGGGCGATGAGGAGCTACTAAACCCAAGGCATGATGCTGAAATCACAACACCTGCCAACAGAAGAGGTCGACAAGCTCGGTATAGACATGATCGCCAACCTATGCAGCCAACTTTCGACGATGATGATGATGATCTTGATGGTGCCGGAGCCACTGGAGCTATAATTCCACCACCATTAGCGCCCGGAGCCAAGTTCAACATCACAAGCACCATGATTCAGTTATTGCAACTCAAGGGATTATTTGGTGGACTAGCAGGCGATGATCCGAATATGCATCTCATCAACTTTATTTCTACATGCAAGTCTTTTGACAATCCCGGTGTTGGTCAGAATGCAATTCGATTACGTCTATTCCCATTGTCTCTGTCTGGGGAGGCAACACTATGGTTGAATGGGCTGACTCCTGATTCAATTACAAATTGGAGGCAATTGAGAGAAGCTTTCCTAGAAAGATTCTTTCCGCCTTCCAAAAGGGCACAATTGAGAGATGAAATCAGCAACTTTCGTCAGCTTCCCACTGAAGCTCTTCATGAAACATGGGAGAGGTTCAAGACAAAGCTAGCGAGATGCCCAAACCATCACCTGACTAATGTTCACCTCATGGAGATATTGTATAGAGCCTTGAATTCAATAACTAAGCCAGTGGTGGATAACGCAGCTGGAGGATATTTTATGGACCTCACCTTTGGTCAAGCAAGCAATATGTTAGATCGTATGACGAAACAAAGTAGAGCTTGGCATACCAGGGATTCTGAGGTAGCAAGCCCCACTTTATCTATTGGCATGACTGCAGACCAAAGGAGAAGAGAAGAAGAACGTGATCAAGATATGGCGCACATAAAAACACAAATGGATCTTCTTACAAAGCATTTATTATCAGGGAAGACCGAAAAAGTGAAAGCTGTGGCGCTAAAAGGAAGAGACGAATCTGATTCGGAAGAGGAGGCCAACTACTTGAACAATCAGGGGGGTTTCCGTGGGAATACCCAAGGAAACCAAGGTCGGAACTATTATGATAAATCTGGAAGCAAAGACCAAGGTAGTTGGAATAAAAACAATGAAAAGAGTGGTTTGTACGTTCCCCCTGGTAGACGTGATACCACCACATCTAATTCTGGAAGTATGGAAGACATGATGGTTAAATTATTGAAAGGAGTGGAAACAACGAGCGCGGGAGTTACTGAGGTAATCAATGATTTGTCCTCCATGAAACAACTAGTTGATTCTCATTCCACTTCAATCAAGCAAATAGAGCAGCAATTGAGCCAACTTTCAGCAGCACTCAATCAAAGAAAGGCTGGCACTTTACCTAACGATACTGTGCAAAACCCAAGGAATGATGGGTCATGCATGGCCATCACTACCAGAAGTGGTAAGGTGCTGGAACCTTCAGAAAAAGGCAAGAAAGTGGTTGACGAAGTTGCGGACATGGATGATAACGTAAAAGGAGAAGATGCCACAGCAGCCGATCCTAACATCCTTAACATCACTCCTCACAACGTGCAGCCTGGAAAAGCTGAAAAACGGAAGCAAGAGGAGAAGAAAGCCATGGAGAGAACAATTCCATACCCACCACCATCTTTTCCTCAAAGATTAAAGAAGGTGGCAGATGATACAAAGTTCAGCAAATTCATGACCATGTTGAAGCAGCTGACCATTAATGTTCCGTTGGTAGAGGCGCTAGAAAAGATGCCTGGGTACGCTAAATTCATGAAGGACCTGTTGACAAAGAAGCGGGCAGTAAGCTATGAGCCGGCAGATAATATTCATCATTGCAGTGCAATTGCCACAAGGTCCTTAGTACAGAAGAAGGCAGACCCTGGTGCTTTCACTATCCCTTGCACGGTTGGATCTATGAATTTTGCTAAGGCATTGTGCGATCTGGGTGCTAGCATCAATTTGATGCCACTATCCGTCTACAAGAAGTTGGGGCTAGGAGATCCAACACCAACCAATATGAGGCTCGTGATGGCTGATAGGTCAGTAAAACGACCTGTGGGTATCTTGAATGATGTGTTGGTGAAGGTATCTTCATTTATCTTTCCTGCAGACTTTGTTATTCTGGATTGTGAGGTGGATCCTGACGTTCCCATAATCTTGGGATGCCCCTTCCTCGCAACTGGAAGTGTGCTTATTGACATGAAAGATAATGAGCTTTTGTTTCGAATTAATGACGAAGTGGTCCGCTTTGATATATGCAAAGCCATGAAGCAGCCCAGCGACATGAATGAGTTATCTGTAGCTGATGTTCATCATGAGGATATGAAAGCATTATCTATAGAGAAACAGCCTACTGTTGAGCCATTGTCTGTTGCGCCACTGAAAGTTGAGCATGAGGATAATGAAGATTATGAAGAACTTATGGGTGCTCTAACAGAAATAGAGTCTTATACTACTAAGCAACCGGATTGTGATCCCAAGAATCAACCAACAGCGAAGACTCCCATTGACGAGACACCAACACTAGAATCGCAAGAGCTCCCCGATTATCTAAGGTATGTGTTCTTGGAAAGTAGAAATATACTTCCGGAGAGTGCAGATGATTTAAGTGAACAGCACGTAGAAGCTCTCATCTCTGCTCTGAAGAGATACAAGAGAGCTATGGGTTGGACTATTGATGATATAATTGGTGAAGAAGATCGCATGCCCACAGGTAAGCCTCATTGTCGTCTAAATCCTTTCAGAAAACGATCCACCATTTACCTCGACGAAGTCTGAGTACTCGAGGTAACTATGTCGAGCCACGACAATAAATAAGGCGCTAGATGGGAGGCAACCCATCGTTTATCGTTTTTCATTTATAGTTTATCGTTTTCTTTCATTCTAGTACTTGATTTGATTTTGATAAAATCCAAAAATAAGAGTCGTGCCACGACCAAAACTAAGGCGCTTGGTGGGAGGCAACCCATCGTACTAATCGTTTTCATTTGTTTGAGTGAATACAGGTGCAAGAAGTAGTCAACGAGGAGATTGATTTCAATTGACGATTTGGACGCATTGTATGGTAAAGTTGGTAAGTTAGGAAGGGTGATGCATAAGGCTATGGATTGAGCCTTTCTCACGCCAAAATAGGCTTCGAGGAAGGCTAGGCCTTGGTAAAACTAGGCCAAGAACGATGCACAACCTATCCTATATCCTAAGGTCTCGGAATCTAGTGTGTTATACACTATGCACCGCCTATTCCTAGGTATGCTTTTGACTATGCGCCGCCTATGCTATGGCATTTGGTCTCAGTATCTCATATGCCATAGACTATGTGGCGCATATGTCTACAAATGCCATAGACTATGCGGCGCATATGTCCCATTATGCCATAGACAATGCGTCGTATATGTAGCATTTTTGTCTCCAAAACCGATTGTAAATGGGTCAAAACCCGACCCATTCTCTTCCTATATAAAGGAGACTTAGTCTTGAAACACAAACACATTGAAAACTTGACCTAGGCGCCGCATATACTCTCCAAATCATCTCAAAACTTTTCTTTTTGCTCTCCCACTTCACAGGAACATCTCCAAAGGCTTCAATTACGTAAGTACTCTCTTGTTCTTCATCTATTTTTCGTAAGTGCTACGTTTCTATGTCTATTATGAATTGCTAAATCTTGAAGAAATATTGGTGATGTTAATGTGTTTGAATTGTTGATACAAAACCAAGTGAGTGAACATGAACGTTAGGATACTCTTAACTTGTTTCCAACTAGAAATTGATTTTGATGCATTATTATACTACTTACGGAATTGCTATAGTCATGAACATTGCATGCTCTTTTCACTTGAATACTTACATGTTGGGATGTCTCGCTCATCGGAATAAGACTTATAGTTGCCTACCGACATAGGAGATTGTGATTATTGATAGAAACTATACCATGATGTAATCCCTATGAAGAAGTCTTGATATACCTAACATGAAAGTATTGCAAAGATTGCAAGAAGTGTTACATATCTGAATTTCTTGTTGGAATATAGCCCCTAAAACGTATGTCGATGAAGTCTGAGTAATCGACCACTTTCACTTCACTGATTTGTGTCAACAAAACTAAGTGTGGGGTGGTACCCCTACTGCTTGTGCATAGATTGTATCCATTGATATTGTGCTACCACTAACACTATTTCTAGTCTCAGGTACAATGGCACCTAAAGCGAGACAAGGCAAGGAGAAGGCTACCACCTCCCAAAAGGGCAAAAAGAGAAGTCGCAAGGACCAAGGAGAACCCTCCTCGCTGCAAATACCTCGACTCACGCTTGGAATTAAGTGGGATACTTATGAGGAACTTCTGAGGATGACGACTCTGATGATGATTCCAATGCAAGGGGTATGACCCCAGACATAGAGGATAAGTCCGACCAACCAGGTTCCTCGTATTTATTTTCCACTGAGGACAGTGTCCCGACTAAGTGTGGGGTGGTGGTATTGCATGCTATACTTCTCTATTCGCATCTATGTTTGTTTGCTTTTGTTTCATTTTTTTCATTTTTTTTAGTAGTAAATTTTTTCTAGCTTCGCATGAAATTATTTTGATAGGCAGCATGAGATTATAACAAGAGTATGTGCTACAATTGTGACCATTGAGACGTTTAGGCTCCAGTTGTGACTCATTATGTGATATTGTGTGGTTAAATTCCTTCACTTGTTGGGTCGAGAGTCTATATTACTTCCAAGCAAGTCGACCATGTGCCTTGTGTGGGTGAGATAATCGTATATTCTATGATTGTGGCTGATGCTAGAACTTGCCTGGTATGTATGCAAAGCGAAAATAAGGAGTGTAAGTTTAGGATATGATTTAGGCATTTCTTTGGCAACCTATACATGTTTACCTTCAGTTTTACCTACCCATGGACATCATCCTAGTTAACCCTTTTGAGCCTTTAGCCTATTTCTTTGACAACCTTGTATGTAAGCCTAATCCATTTCTTTCAAGACCGTAATTTGATCCCAAAATCTCTAAGTGCTTTAAAGTGAAAAAGTCATGTGACAACATAAAAGGAAATTGGGTGAGTATAATGCTATAAATTGGAATGGTTCTTGAATGTGTTATGAAAAAGAAAAAAAATATATATTTTGCTATCATAAGAGGTATGTTGTGAAAAGAAAAAGGAAAAGAAAGCTGAAAAGTGAGTTGTGCTTAAAATTGAAAAAAGAGGAGAACAAGGGTGGTAGAAAAAAAGAAAGAAGAAAGGTTGAAAGAAAAAAGTGTCAATGATACAAAGTGATGTATTAAAGCGCTTAGGAACTTAGTCACTATTCCTGGCCAAAATAGTCCTACCCGTCCCTTAGCCTACATTACAACCATCAAAAGACCTACTTGATCCTAATCTTAACATTCCGACATTTAGTGGAGTACTACATTAAGGGCAAGTCTATGGTCATCAGTTGCTACATATGAACTCTTTGTGAGAGTGAGAGCAAGGACATTTTGATACCCATGTTTGAAAAATATGCTATATTTGTGAGTGATTATGGGTACTATATGGTGAGACACACATGGTTGATGAGTTTTGGATAGTTGTATATGATTCTATGCACTTTAACGTTTGCATGCGAGTTGATCACCATCACGAGTCTATACTTGAGGTTAAATTGTTTCTACTTATAATCGGAAAGCTACTCTTGGTTGATAATTTTTGTGCTTGTCTTGACGAATATTTTGTGTTGTTGCTGTAAAACCCTAAGTTGATGTTTAGAAGGACATGATAGTTTGTTCGAGGACGAACAAAGCTCTAAGTGTGGGGTGTTGATGATAGGCGAATTTACGCACCTATATCAATATATTTTGCCCATATTTTAGCCTAGTTTTGAGAACAAATTATATATTTCATGCACTTTTAGTCCTTTTTCCTGTAAATGAGCTAACGAACATGATTAGTAAAGTTTCAGGTATAAATGATGCATAATTCAGCATTTTATGGCTTACTTGACGCTAAAGAAAGCTCACGAAGGAAGGAAAGGGAGTTTACACGCCTAAGGACCAAAACTGCTGCATGGAAAATCTGTCCCGGGCTAAAACAGCATTTCTGAAGACTTTGGGGGACCAAAACTGCTGCATGGAAAATCTGTCCCGGGCTAAAACAGCAATTCTGAAGACTTTGGGGACTTACAGACACAAAGATGGATTTTGACAATGATACATTAACCTAGTACAATTAGGTTATGTATTTCATTATTTTAAGTGGATTATGATAATGTTACCTTAACCTAGTACAATTAGGTTATGTATTTCATTATTTTAAGTGGATTATGATAATGTTACCTTAACCTAGTACATTTGGGCTAAGGATTTCATTAGTCTAATAGGATTTGGTTATTTATTTCATTAGCTTAGTAGGAGTAGGATATGGGTATTATAAATACCCTATCATGCTAGAGATTTTAGAGAACAAGGAGGGAGGAAGGAGGGAGAACACAATACTTCCTTCCATCCCTCACATCTTCTATCATCTTCTAACATCTTCTTAACTTCTCATCTTACAATTCAATTCTATTTTTCTTCTTCTACTCCTCCATTCTTAAATTCCACAACAAGAGAATCGTTACTTTGCCTAGGAATTCACGCCTCACGCCTACCACCTAAGCTACACGAAATTACTCAATCTTGTGGTATAACAACAATGTCAAGCGTGATCTCCTTCGCATTCATGGGTAACTAAACTTCTCTGTTGGGGTTATGGAAGCCGAATGAGTTACTATCTATTGCTGTGAGTTTGTGAGTTCAAGGCACGTATATTGCTTATATCATTATTCTCTTCATCTTAATCTACATTCTTTGCGGTTGCAAACGCAAGAATACGCCAGTCTAACATTTAACTTGTTCGAGAGAAAAGTTATTTGTCTGGAAAAGAGATAATGTCAAGGTAGTAGGACACCCTTTCCTATTAAAACGCTAGTGCCGTAACTGGACTAACCTCTTGGAGAATTCGTACCGTTAGATACGCTTTAAGCTCGAGAGAGTTAAAGTGAAATAGTCCTTGTTTAGGTCGAGAGACGCTTGGATTTACCATCGACTACAATCCTCTATAAGCAATTGCATGTCAGAATTCTACACACTCATAGCCAATAGAGACGTATACCTCAGAAGGTGGACATAACCCCAACTTCTCAATTCTCATTGTTTACATCTCACCAAAACATTCTTTCTCTTTTTACTTTGTTATTGCCGTTTTTAGATCTTATTTTGGTTACATTACTTGCACGACAAGACTCCCCCTTTTTTTTACGAGACTTGCACTAAAAGTCTAGTAATCTTTACTTACTTGTTGACCAAGCTATTCCCTGTGGGATCGATACCCAACCCAGTTGGGTTCTATATTTGCTAACGACCGCTTTACACTCCTACGAGAGCTGTAGATTGAGCGTTATCAGACTACAATAATTGTTTTGCCATGTTGTGCAGGATACGATATGTCTAATTTGTGGTGACAAAAGATACTGCAATGCGCTTGTTTTTTTTGTCATTTGTATGGAAGTGGTTGTACATCGGTACGTTTGATTCTTACTATTAATGATATTGTTGTATTTCACCTCATTCACTAAATGATGTATTACACCTAGAGTATAATCTCCCTCCCCGTCCTCCCCATGCCCCAAGAGATCATAAACCAACTAGTATTGTATGACAATTTTTTGAACGTATATCAGCTATTGAGGTGCAATGCAATATTTGTCAACAAATATATAAGAATAAAAAAGGAGGCAAGCAAGGGGGTACGGGTACGTTAATGAGACATATAAGTGATAATCATGAAAGAGAGTTAAATATTGCACGAGGTGGTGCGGATGTTGGTGGGCCAACGCAAACTAGAATGGACTCAACAACCGGCCAGGTAATGAAGAAGTATAATAAATTGAGGGACCGGGAAGAAATAGCTAAAATGGTAGCTGTGGGTTGTTTGCCTTTTAGTTTTCCTTCTTCTGATGCCTTTACTCATTATATTCATGCAATTTATAATCCTATGTTTGATGGTATTCCTAGAACTACTTGTAGGGCCGATATTTTTAGACTTCATTCACAATATTATTTTTATTTATCAACATTGTTAAAAAATATTCAATGTAGAATGTCCCTAGCTTCTTATCTTGATCGTGTTGTAAATAAAAATGATTATTTAACCATTACTTGTCATTGGATAGATAATAATTTTGTTATGCAAAAACATATTCTTGCTTTTTTATATGATGAAGATCGTAAACATACTAGAGATTTTATTGCTGATTAGATTGCTAAAGTTGCAGAATTTTAAGGTATTGAAAATAAAATCTTATGTATTGCTTTAGATAATGCTTCTAACACCAAGACTGCTATAACAAAATTAAAATCTAAGCCATCTCCGCCGCTATCAGAAATTTTTCATGTTAAATGTTCTTGTCATATATATAATTTAGTTGTAAGAGATGGTCTTGAGTTTTTTGAACTTTATATTGAAAAAATTTGGCTTGCCATTGGTTTTATTCAAGGAAATAATCGTAGAATAAGAATTAAAGACTTTAAACTTAAATGTGAACTAAATGGACTTGCACCGATATTGATTCCTGAAGAATGTGATACTAGATGGAATGTTGCGTATGATTTTTAAAAACTTGTTATAAATATAGAGTTCCTATTACACTATCTTTTAACCAACATTGTGGTTCGTTTGCTGATTTTGCCCACTGCATGCTACATGATTCTGATTGGACTGTAATTAATGATCTTGTTAAGTTTTTTTAAAAAAATTATATAGCTACGGTTGAATTTTTCGGTGCTTATTATCCTACTGTTTGTAATATTTTGACATATATAGCCGATATTTATGATTTTCTCAAAGAATATAAAAATAAAGAAGGTTACAAAGAAGCTGTTGGTGTCATGTTTGCTAAATTTAAAAAATATTTTTTTTATTCTCCCTCTTTACTTGGTTGGTGCTATGATAAATTCGTGCATGAAATATAATACTATGTGCCACTTTAGTACTCTTATTTATGCTAATTTAGAAATAAATACTAACAATGATTCTGATGATGAAGAACAAGAAAAACCTGATTTGTGGATGGCCATGGTCGATGCGAACGCTTACATAGATAAATTATATAATCACTATGCTAATTTAGTTGATTTAGCTGTGCCGACAAATATCACTCCAACTGTCTCTCCTCGTCCTCCCGAGGAGCCATCATCTTCTAAAAGGCCGCCACATAGTGGTTTTCCTTATCACTTTTATGATTTACCTTGTTGGAACAGTGTTGACGAGGGAGCTTACACATCAACTTATTGGGAAGAGATGAAGTATTATCTCCGATTGCCGCTAGAGGATCGCAGACGATGGATCAACACGTTGGATTGGTGGAGGAATAATGAATCACAATATCCTGTGCTTTCAAGATTAGCTAGAGATATCCTGAATGTTCCAATGTCAACCGTTGCATCGGAGAGCGCTTTTAGTCAGGGACGACAACAGCTTGGAGACAACCGATATTCATTGGGAAGCAATGCAATGAATGTTCTAGTTTGCCTTAGAGATTGGATTAGAGCAGAACAAAGAAATTAAGGAATGGAAGTGGAGCCGAACGATGAGCAGAGACTTGAAGAAATTATGACTTTATGGGAGAACTCAGCAGAATCAAGTCCAATGCATGGTTTTGCCTCCGTTGACTTTGACTATCCTATGCAAGTTTCCGTTAATATTAACATGAATGAGTTAGAAAAAATGATGCAAAATTTGTAGATTTTTAATTCATGTAAATTATAAATTTTGGATCATTTTGCAATCAATAAAATTCAACATTCATTCACTGCTTAGTCCTTACTTTGTAATTTTTTCCATTTAATGATTTGAATTGAATTTTTAGTTTAAATTAAATACTTAGTTTTAATATATTACTAATTTAATATAAAGTATTATTAATTTATTATATTAAGTAGCATATGTTTTATTTAAAGAAGTACATATATTTTATATGTGTACGTATATATTGAATGGTACGTATACATGTGTATATGTTTTATAAATTAGTATATAACTATATATATATATAGTGTGTATATATTGTAGTATATTTTATTTAAAGTAGTATGTATATATTGAATGGTACATATACATGTGTATATATCTTCTATAGAAGTATATATTTAACGTATACATGTGTATATATTTTATAAATTAGTGTATAACTATATATATAGTGTGTGTGTATATTGTACTATACATATATTATACTATATTTTATTTAAAGTAGTACATATATATTAAATGGTACGTATATATGTGTATATATCTTCTATAGACATATATATTTAACGTATACATGTGTATATGTTTTATAAATTAGTATATAACTATGTATATAGTGTGTGTGTATATTGTAGTATATATATATTGTAGTATATTTTATTTAAAGTAGTATGTATATATTGAATGGTACGTATATATGTGTATATATCTTCTATAGATGTATATATTTAACGTATACATGTGTATATGTTTTATAAATTAGTGTATAAATATATATATAGTGTGTGTATATATTGTAGTATATATATATATATTGTAGTATATTTTATTTAAAGTAGTACATATATATTGAATGGTACATATATATGTGTATATATCTTCTATAGACGTATATATTTAACGGATACATGTGTATATGTTTTATAAATTATTATATATATGATTATATATCATGTAGAATATGTTTTATTTAGAGTAATATATATATTTAACTAACGTATAGTTGTATACACGATTACATGTGTAATTGTGTATATGTGTATATTTTTTTTTAAATTCTAATGTAGTATATACTATATATATAGTATATATATATTATTTAGCGTATTTAAAATGTATATAGGTCGGTATATATAGTGTATATTGGAGAATTTTTTTTGTTTTTAACCGGTTTTGACCGAATTTTTAACCGGTTTTGACCGGGTTTAGGTGGGTTGGACCGGGTTGGGTTAAGTGGGACGATTCAGGATTGTTTTTAAAAAAATTATTGTTGGGCTCGGAAACGGTCCGGCCCGAATTTGGACCGGCCCACAACCCGACTAACATTCATGGGCTGGTTTCGGGTTGACCCGGCCCGACCCACTTGACACCCTTAGTCTAATTTGTGGTGACAAAGGATACTCGAACACACTTTTTTTTGTGTCATTTGTCTGGAAGTGGTTGTACATCGGTACATTAGATTGTTACTATTAATGATGTAGTTGTATTTCACCTCATTCACTAAATGATATATTACACCTAGAGTATATACACAAAGCGAGACACAAAAGGTCAAGAGTAGATCCCTGAGTTCATGCCTTTTACCTAAATATTTGACTATGTATATCTGACACAAATATAATAACTAATATACTCTCTGACAAATATCTTGACATTTGGTATACTATCTTACTCTCTTCACACTCCCCCTCAAGATGAAGCATACATGTCATATGCTCCGAGTTTGCCACAAATGTATCCAATCCAAGCTCCTCTAAGGGACTTATTAAGAATATCTGCCAGCTGGTAATTTGAACCAATGAATCTGGTAGCAATGCGTCCAGATTCAATTTTTTGCAGAATAAAATGACAGTCCACCTCTATATGCTTCGTTCTTTCATGGAAAACTGGATTCGAGGCAGTATGTAGGGCAGCGTGATTGTCACATATAATTTCATTTGTTTGAATTCAACAAATTTTAGCTCTTGGAGAAGTTGTTTCAACCAAATAAGTTTGCATATAGCAAGGGCCATAGGTCGATATTCAACTTCTGCACTATATCTAGAAACAACATCTTTCTTCTTACTTTTCCAAGAAATTAAATTGGCCCCAACCATGACGCAATACCCAGAAGTAGAGCGTCTATCTGTTGGAGAACCTGCCCTATCTACGTCAAAATATCCAACAATGTCTGTGTGACCTTTGTCTTCATTTAACAATCCTTGTCGTGGAGGCTTTGATGTATCAAATAATGCTAATTACTGCATCCCAATGATCTTTTCATGGAGCTTGGAGAAAATAACCATGCTTACTTCAAATGAAATATCCGGGCGTGTGATAGTGAGATAATTCAATTTACCAGCCAATCTTTTATATCTACTAGGATCTTTTAGTGGCTCCCCCAGTCCAGGGATGAGTCTGGTGTTTGGATCCATAGGAGTGTCAATAAGTTTGCAATTTAACATGCATGTCTCTTCTAATATGTCCAAAGCATAATTTCTTTGTGAGATAGCAATACTTGTATTGGATTGTGCTACCTCAATTCCCCAAAAATACTTTACCTTCCCCAAATCTTTGGTTTGAAAGTGACAGAACAAATGTTACTTCAGCTGCGATATTCCTTTTGGATCATTTCAAGTTATGAAAATGCCATCAACATAAAAGACCAGATAAATGATTTTTTTTGTACCATTATGTCGATCGAAATCAGAGTGGTTTACTTTAGACTGAGTGTAACGCCCCGAAATTGGGTCCCGAGACGTCACACGGTGCTTAAGGTCACAAGTGACCCCAAGCTAACCCTTCTACTGGCATAACTCATAAGCAACTGAATAAAAATACAAATCCATACAAATCAACAGAAATTAAATCTTTTCTGAATTTGATAGATACAAAAATGGAATTTTATAGGATTACAATTCTGCCTTTACAACCAAAATTGAAATAAAATACATCAACTTCTACTGACTGTCTATGAAGTCTCTACTAGTACTGACTGTAGGTAGCCGGGTCATGACTCCCAACTACCCCAACTAAATACGACTGAATAAAGAAAATACAACTCTATAAACTCTGCATAACTAACTCAAGCCCTTGAATCAAAAGGACTCATCACCTGCTGACTAGATACCACGAACTGACTGGATCCGAAGGTGAAACTATACCTTGTACCTACATTCCGAGAAAATGCAGCCCACATCCAAAGATGTGGGTCAGTATCATGGAAAGGAACCAAGTATATGGTGGTGTATGCAGTTGTATAAACATCATCATCATAAATATTTATAAGAAATATGCAGGATGTATGAAAGACTCACATAGCCCGAAGAAAATTATCATAATCATGAGAGGATGAAATAAGTATAATAACACATGTGAGTCATCATATAATTTGTCAATCACTTTCAGTTCATCAAGAATATCAATTCTCATAATGTAAATATCATTTAAATCTTTCGAAAGAATAACTTTCACAATTCCACTTTCAAATCACTTCACCATTCACCATAGACACAAGGAAACACACACACACTGGGAGATCCTATAACCAACATAAACCATGTGAGCTACATGGAGTCCAACGTACAACCCACGTTGGGGAGAGCCATCATATCCTTGCCATCGGAGTAGGACTCCCAGTATCAATTTAAAAACACTAGTGATCACTATATAAATCAGCCTCAGACTCACATCCTACAGGGGCACGTAGTTCTAGGGAAGTAAGGTCACTTTATACCTCCCACTCGGTGCTAAAGATTACTCCCTAACTTAGCTCAGAAATTTAATCAGCCTCAGGCTCACATTAAAGAAAATCCACAATAAACATTTCAACAATTTTCATCGGGAGCCAATTTGCTACCCCTTTATCATAATCAATAAAAACGTGGATTTCTTTCACAGTCGAGTTCAAAATAACTCCTTCATGACCAAAATGTCAAATCATTCAAAACATCTCAAATATTCAACATCAGCATACTTATAACACACATTTTCTCAAAAACACAATTTCAAATGAGGTTCGTGATCCAAATATCAAAATCATGATAAATATCGTTCAATATTCATGCTTTATATCACCACACATGTAAATTCATCTTTCAAAATCATAAACATCAAGATTTCATAATAATCATCATAAGATATGGGTTCATGCTTCAAATTCATAAAAAAAATCAAATAAAAATCATGTCTTTGTAAGGAAAATTACTTTTGGGCACAAGAACAAAAGAGAGTTCTTGTTGAAAAACCCCACATACCTTGAATGATGAACTTTAGATCGATACTCATTTTTGAGATGTTAATCGTGCCTTTGAATGATGGTTCTTGGAGTTCTTGAACTAGGAACTTGGAATCTTGAATAAATTTGCAGAATTAATGGTGAACTTTGGAGGTTCTTGAAATTGGATGTAGGAGCTTAGGGTTTTCCTTTTGAGGGAATTTGATGAAATATAACATATAATGCTTCTAATAGGCTTTAATATAGGGTTTGGATGGATTTTGGGTGAGGGAGAATGACCAAAACACCCCTAAAAATCAAATAATTCTCGCATCTGTCCTTTGGTGGACTGTTTTGATAGTCTGAAGTACATCAACCATAACATTTTACTCCACTATCCAAATTGGAAGAAACCAATTTCATTAGAAAGAGGACTCTCATATCTTTCCCTTTATATATAGTATATTACCCAGATCATTGTGTACGAGGATCTATGATCATTTAAAGTTGACCCAAAAATTTACTTTTGATAGGCTGAAGTAGATCGACCATAACGTTTTGCTCCGATAGACAAATTGGATGAAACCAATTTCATCGGAAAGAGGACTCGCAGATATTTCCATTGATATATGGTAGATCACCCATATCATTATGTACAAGGAGTTATGATCATTTAAAGTTGGAGAAAAAATACGCCAGACCTCAGTACTTTTTTTTTCCTGCATGTTTCACTGTTCACTACTATTCATGGTTCGATCGGAATGTTCATAACTCGTCGCTCGGGTGTCCGTTTTGGATGATCCACATATCGTTGGAAATATTATTAGATACTGTACACAATGGTGGATCATAATCTAAGACATTCCGCACGAAAAATTTATAATTCATTCTAGAAGATAGAACCCAACACGTTTACGCACAAAATTTCAACGAAAAATTTCCCGGGGTATTACACTGAGACATCCACATATGTTGGACAACAAAACTAAATCTACTAAACCATTCTCTTGGAGATTGCTTGAGGCAATATAGAGAACATTTGAGAAGGCAAACTAAGTCTGACTCCACCTGAGCAAAACATCCAGGAGGTTGTTCCGTATAAACTTCCTCAACAAGTTTCCATGAAAAAAGGCATTCTTAATATCTAGTTGATGAAGAGACCAATGATGCATTGCTGCCAAGGAGATAAGTAATCAGACAGATGCAATTTTGGCAACCGAAGAAACTGTGTCACCATAGTCAAGACCATAAATTTGGGTGTACCCTTTGGCAACAAGGCGAGCTTTTAGTAGATCAACTGTTCGATGCAAACCCACTTTTACTGTACAGATATATGTAATTCCATCAGTAGACTTACCCTCTGGTAACTGGACCAATTCCCAAGTTTTATTGGTCTATAAAGCATTCATTTCTTCGACCATAGCATCTCTCCACGCTGGATGTTCCAATGCTTCGCTAAGAGTCTTTGGTATAGGTAAATTGGATAGGGTAGATATAAAGGTATAATATAACAGGGATAATCGATAATAACTTAAACAATTATATCTCTTTGATTGTTTATTTCAAGTAGTATGTATACCTTTGCGTATGAAATTGGTTGGGTCACCACACCTGATGAAGGCATGACGGGAGCTGAAGGAGCAAGAGATGAGTCATCAGGAACTACCAATGTATCAGGAATAGGAGTGGTGCTATCATTATCATTGTTAAGAGGACGAGCATGTTGGGTGTATACTTGAAGAGGAGGAGGAGGAGAAGTTTAGAGTTTTCTAAAACATTAACTTGTTGTATAGGAAGTATGGTACTGGAAAAACTTGAGGAATTAAACTTCTGCTTGTAGTGCTAGTTGTAAAATAGGAAGATGTTTCAAAAAATGCCACATCTGCACTAATAAAATATTTATTTGTTTTTGGATCATAGCATTTGTAACCTATTTGGTGATGAGAGTATCCCAGAAAGACACACTTAATTGATTTTGGTTGGAGTTTTTCATTTCGAGTACTTTGATCATGGACAAAGCAAATACATCCAACCACTCTCAATGGTTGATGAAAAGGATTTTGACCTGGAAAGAGAATTGAGTAAGGAATTTGTCGTTGCAACACAGTGGAGGGCATTTTATTGATCAAGTAATAAGCAACGAGGTGTATAAGTAAAGTACGAGCAGTTTTGATGAGATGCCTATTTTACGTTCGACCACTCCATTTTGTTGAGGAGTATACATACACACAAGAAGTCTGACGAGTGATTTCCTCAGACGACATGAAACTGGAAAAGGGAGAAGTTAAGTACTCTTTGGCATTATCACTACGTAATACCTTTATTGAAACACCAACTTGATTATTTATCTAAGCGCAAAATTTCTGAAAAAAGGATAATACGTCAGAATGATTTTTCATTAAATATACCCATGTGAAATGGGAAAATTCATCAATAAAGGTAATAAAATACTGAAATCCTAGACTTGAAACGACACGACTAGGATCCCATATATCTTAATGAACAATGTCAAACATATATGTGGCCCTGTTATTTACTATTTTGGGAAATGAGGTGCGACTATGTTTCCCAAGTTGACAAGACTCACATCAAAAGAAGACAAAATGGAAAGACCAGGAATTATTTTTTGGATCTTTGCGAGACTCGGGTGACCATAACGTCTGTGGAGAAGATCAATTGACGCAGCAGAAGTGCAGGTAACTGGTGGTGGTAATTTTGACATGTGATACAGGGAGTCATATCTCGTTCCAATCGTCTTCCCCGTTCTCCGGTCCTGTACAACAACAACGTCAGCCAAAAAAGCGACACCACAATTGAGATGCTTGGTTAATTTGATTACAGAAATCAAATTAAGTGGGGGCAAATAAAACCGAGTATAAGGAAATAGAAGGAAAAAGTTGCATGTCCCCTATTCCTTTTACTGCAGTTCGTGATCTATTAGCAAGGGTAACTGCGGAGAGAGTTTTGGCTTAAAACGTTACCAACAGTAACGAGACTCTGCAACTCTGCCACATCAAACTATTCCACACTACCAAATCAACTCTGCAGAGTCTGATGTGGTAGAGTTGTAGAGTCTCGTTACCATTGATAATGTTTTAATCCAAAAACGTTACTGTCAATAACGATTCATACTTTATTGCCATTTTGGTCCGCTAACTTTTTTAAAACCTAATACATTACTGCCAACAATTTTTATACTAGTTTTGTAAAGTTTTCAAAAAACATATTACTTTCGTGAATTAATTTAAAAAATGAATTACTTTGGTCAACAATTCCTAAGATGAGTCCCTGTGAAATCATCAGAACATGTTCGCGGTATTTGTTAACTGTAATTATGAAAAAAAATATTTAAGAACATTTGTAATTCCTGTTTTGTTTGGTCTAGTGATATGTGTATAGTTCTACTCTTCTGATAAAGGTTAAGACAAGATGAAGTGTAAACAGGGGACAAGAGCCTGCTTTGCTGAAAGGGTGAAATGAGAACCGATATAGTTTTTTTTTAAATTCCAAATAAACGTGCACAACTAAATAAAGTAACTTTAAAAAATGAATTGGACATAAATGATATATGGTTTTTCTAACCTACTATATGAAGGTATTAGGTTAGCATTCCTTCCCATTTATTGTTTTCGTTAGACACACTTAATTTTAATTCCTACTTCATTGATGAGATTGGCTTTTGACACTAAAAGGAAAGCTAAATCTGATTCTCTTCAGTCTTCACTCCCTTTCTCTCTCTTAGTCAGGCCTTATCTCTCTTCTCCCTAGATTTATTCTCCTCGTCTTATTCTGAATTTTGTTGTTGTTACTACTTCTTATTAGTTGATATGCTTTCTTCACTGCCGTTTTCCTTTGCATACCTACTTTGAATTGCTATACTTTAGATAAGGGTCTTCCAGAAACAACCTCACTACCTCCACGAGGTAGGGATAAGGCCTGCATACACTCTATTCTCCCCAAATCTCACCAGTGGGTTTTCACTACTGGTGTGTATGATAAGGAGTTGTCGCACTAGTTAGGGCTTTAGATAATTGACAATGTTATCTTTGGCCTTTGATGTTATCATTAGGATGGATCATCAAAGCCTTAACTACTTGAAAATCCATGGTATTTCCTAATGTTATCCTCAATAAACAAGCTTGGAAACAATAATGTGGTTATCTTTATGGTTTTTAGGAGATATGCCTTGATCAGGATGTAGAGTGCTAAGTTGGAAGGTTTTGAATATATAAAGGACTTGTTTGCCTGAGATATTGAGTCTTACAATGTATACAGTGCTTATTAGTCTAATGGATTAGCTAATATTCTATGGACTAGATGATCTTGGTTAAAGCTAGTACATTATGGTGC
This sequence comes from Capsicum pubescens, assembly GCA_030864215.1. Lineage (NCBI taxonomy): Eukaryota > Viridiplantae > Streptophyta > Magnoliopsida > Solanales > Solanaceae > Capsicum > Capsicum pubescens. The sequence goes on along the minus strand of CM061542.1, from coordinate 34,132,607 downwards.
TAGGTGTTCCGTGAAAGAGTTGTTTGCTATGTAGGACCATAATGGTGGAATAACGGTACAATTTAGGGAGCATAAGACTCTAAGAGATTTAGGCAGAAAACATCATTGCCCACATGTTAGATGGGATGTAGAAAGGATGCTTAGCGAATGTCAAGAATGCAGGCAAACTATATCTAAAATGTTCCCTGAAGGTTTACAACACCTTTGTCCAATCTGAATGGACCTTCATTGGATACTTCTATGGACTTTGTTTTCTTTTCCAAGGCGTATAATAAAATTGGGATGAAAAATGGACTTTGTTTTGGGTTTGTTGAGAAATGAGAAGGATCATGATAACATCTTTTGGGTAGTGGATAGGTTCCTTAAGATAGCACGTTTTATACCTTGCCATAAGAGTGATAATTCTACACCTCTTGCTACTTTGTTTAAATGGGAGATCATGAGCCACACATCACCCTATAAGCCAGAGTTTCCATTTAAGTTGTTTTATGGCCCAACACGGTTTAATTTGTGACAGGCCGTCTTCCTTTAAACCTGGGGTTTAAGTAGATTGTCTTTAGGTTTCTTTGGCTGATTATGCTGATTTTGAAAAATTTGGAGGTTTGACAAACCCTAAGTTGATGAGCAACTCAATGGATTCACAATTTGAGTTTATCCTCATGGTAATCCATCCATGGTTCTTTGAATATCTTGTCTATGGTTCTTTGAATGTCTTGTTTATGGTTCTAGTTTGGTATAGTGATGAAGGTAATTAGTATCTTAGACTGATCGTTGCCTTGATTACCCAGAATTTGTGTTGCAGTTTCTGTATTCTTTCTTTTGTTCTATTTCTTTGTCATAATAATCAATGGTCACTAAATACTTATAATGGTTTTGATAATCTTCTGTGTTTTAAATCTCTTCAGCTACTGCCTCAATGAAGTTACATACGACCAGTTGGTCTACTGGTCATGTGAGGATTGAAAGGTAATTGTGCCAAATGAATATGTAGGGGACAACTTGGAAGCCACGGTGGACAGATTCCATTTAGAAGGTTGGCAGAAGAATAGTCATCGGCGTAGAAGGAGCAAGCGCAAGACAATTCCCTCTAGAAGGTCGCCAGAGTTCCTTTTTAGCCCTTTAGGCAATACCACAAGTGTACGGGACAACTTGGTAGATAAGGTGGAGCCTATAAGGAGCGAGTGCACGACAAGTCTCCCTAGAAGGTTTGCAGATTTTGCTTTCAGCCCTTCGGATCTTACTGGTGCTGTCTCTCAAGGATTTGTCTAGTATCAACATAAGAAAAGGGTTTTTTTTTCTACAATTGAAAAAATCTGATGTCGTGTGAAATGTAACATGTCCTTTGCTTATGTCACAACCCAAACTGAGGCCCTGGCCGAGCGGACATCCCGAACATTGAAGGCCCGAGAAACCCCTTAGCTGGTAATCATAAGCGTAACTCATCTATTATAAAAATTGCGGAAGTAAATCAGAAACGTGGTAGTTCTATTGTTTCAATTTAATAATACGGAACACAAGTTCATAAGAAATCCAAAACCATCTATAACAAGTCTACGAAGTCTCTACTAAACTGAAAACAATAATCTGTTTGAAATCGGGACAAGGCCCCCAGTCGGACCATGAACTAAAATCAAATGAAATCATCACATGAATAAGGGAGGCTCACCAACTCCAAGTGTCTGACAATGATATACTGATTAGCAGGACCCGGGGACTGGGCCTCAGAACCTTAAATATAGGGAGTCAATATACAAAGGTACTGGTACGTAGAACAATCCAAAAATAACATATTTTCATACAAATAAAGTGAGAGCATTTAATGAATAAATTTAGTATAAGGTAAATGAAAACGCATGGGCGTAGTTTGATGATCTTTAAAACATTTTCCTGGAAACCATGACTCAACTCGTTACTTCACTACTGAGCTAGATGATACACCCTACAAGTTCATAATTCCATGGGCCATATGGAATCCACCCTTAACTCGGTGTCCAAGTCCCCCAATCCAAGTTTGCCTCAAGGACGGGAGTATCAGTAAGGGAACACACAAGATCACAAAGTAATGTACCAAAATCCCCAAGAAAATCAACATGTCATGGAAGTGCATGAGATCACAAATTAGGGCTCCTAATCATAGTCCCAAATGGGGATGACATGAATCAAGGTACACAAGATCACAAAGCAGGGTACCAAAGTCCTGTGTTGGAAAATCACGATTTCTAGCATAGAGTCTTTCAACTCGTGCTTTCTTCGGGTAACCATCTAACTCTCTTTAAGCCCAATTTTAGCCTCTTATAAGAAAACATACATCATGCTTACAAAGAATTATTTTCTTATTCCGTTAAAGGCACTTAACGTGTAATACCCCGCACTTTCGGGCTAAAGTTTAAATTGTCGTTCCTACGCGTATAGACCCAGACCAAATGATTCTTTATTAATAAATGTGTGATGATCATTCCTATTGTGTGTGAATACCTTTGAATATGAATTGAGGTCACAAAAATCCCCTAACTTAAAGACGAGTTGAAAACTCTTCCATCGATTAAGTTTTGGTGAACGTCTAAACTTGGGTCAACTTTCATCAACCATAACTTTTTTTATATAACAATTTAGAGGGCCAACTATGTATCAACTAAAAGGTATTTGAGTCTTATTTCCAACTCCACCAGTTTCACCTTAATCCGATATCAGAGTAAAAGGTTATTCTCGTTTTCTAGATAGGTGTCAGTCTGCCGCATTACAAAGGCCAACTAATGGACCGTCAAGCCAGTGACGGCACGTCAAGTTAGGATGTCAAATTGAAACAGGAAGCTTGAAAACTAGTTTTTTTGTGATGGTTTAAGTGACGACCACTAACGGGTGTGACGGTTCGTCACCCAGGTCGTCGGTAAGGGCCGAGCAATGTTAAAGTATCATTTTAAAGGGATATTTTTGGTACTTTCTCATCCAAAAATCCTTCCCTACAAATTTAAATCATACCCTAAGTGTTATAATCCATCTTTAATCAGTTTTACAACATCTCAATCCTCTCTACTCTCAAGAACAAGAGAAATTAAAGTTTCTTCCAAGAACAAGAAATCAAGAAGCTAATCCTTTCAATCTAAGATTTTCGAGAAACAAATTAAGTTTCGAGTTCTACTCTTTAAAATGAGTAATATAATGTACGTGGGATTTTCCTAAACTACATGGGCATAGTGAAAAATGTTTTTAATAACGATTGGATGTTGAGAAATTATGAGTTCATGAAGGGTTTTGAGTTATATTAACGATCATGAATTTTGAATTCTTCCAATGATATATTGTTTTGTTCTTGAGGCCTTTCCCCAAAATTTGATTTGTATTCATATACAAGTATGTGTTTAATGTTGTTTGAGACTTGTCTTTTGTTATGAACTGAAGAGAGGTTGTTTGTTTCTTGTTTATAAAAGTGAGAAGTGATGATTTTAAGGAATTGCATGATTTACTACTTTCATGACCCGAGCCGAGGCCGTGGCCGCGATGGGAATCCCGAATCCTCAAGGCCCGAGAGACCCCTGAACTCCCCAACACACTAGTGATATTGTTCACTTTGGGCCCAGGCCCCCACGACTTTAAAAAGCGTCACTAGGGAGTAAGGCTTTTCTCACTTATATACCTAGCATCCCTCCTGTGTTTTGCCGATGTGGGACTCCTTCCTAAGTTGGGGTGTTACATACAACCCCCTTATGGACTCAGCGTCCTCGCTTAGGTTTGCCCCACCGAATGAGATTTGCCTAGACTCAGGACTGAGGTTTTCCCTGCCTTATTGGGATTTTCCTACACTCAGTTTGAACTCTAGCCCACATCGACAGGGATAACACATGAACGGCTCTGATACCATTCTATCACGACCCGAGCCGAGGCCTTGTCCACGACGGGCATCTCGAACCCTCAAGTCCTGAGAGTCCCCTGAACTCCCTAACAAACTAGTGATATTGTCCGCTTTAGGCCCAGGCCCGCATGGCTTTAAAATGTGTCACTAGGGAGTAAGGCTTTTTTCACTTATATACCCATCATCCCTCCTGTGTTTTGCCAATGTGGGACTCCTTCCTAAGTTGGGGTGTTACAACTACAAAGTAGGTGACCACCATACATTGAAGAATTGAAAAGAGAGAATCTTTGCATGGTTTCACATATGTTTTGAAGTATGAATCCTCTTATACTGTTTGAATGATTTGGTGGTCCAACCATTATGTTTTGGATGAAGAGATTTTAAGATGATATTTTATGGGTTAGAGATATGACTAGAAAGTCTTGGTATAACGATACCAATCAGATGAATGACATACCCGAGTAAGATTTTCATATTTTGATTTCAAAGAATGCATGTCTTAAAGATTTAAAAATGGGCTTAAAGAGAGTTAGGTGGCTATCCGAAGAAGGTACGAGTTTAGAAAACTCCTTGTTTGAAACCGTGTTTTACCGATACGGGTTTATTATGTCCGCAAGATGGACCATACACTGGCCTAGTATCCCTTGGCATATTAGAGATAGAGACTCCAATCCTTGCGGAAAACTTGGGTTGGGGGCTTGGACACCGAGTCAAGGACGAATTCCATATAGCCCGTGGGATTGTAGAGTTGTAGGATGTACCACCTAGCTTAAAAGTAAAATAAAGAGTGAGTCTTGGCTTCAAAGAAATGTTTCAAAGTCTTTAAAGTGTGACCATGTGTTTTCATATATTATATGTAAAATGTTTTATGAATTGCTCTCACTTATGTTATATATAAATACATTATTTTGGATTGCCCTACGTACCAGTACATCTGTATTGACCCCTATATTTCAGGATCTGAGGCATAATTTCTGGATCCCACTAAGCAGTAGATTGGGTTGTCCGAAGTTTGCAATTGATGAGCCTTCCGTATTTCGAAAGGCCTCGTTGATTGGATATTGATACTTCATTTTGATTTACGGTCCGACTGGGGGCCTTGTCCCAATAATAAGATAGTAGTGTTTTAGAGTTGTTAGAGATTTCGCAGACTAGTGTCAGGTGTTTTTGAATGTTTCATAAACTCATTTTCATATTGTTCAGTAGAAGTAAAAGAATGACCATCTTTCCGACTTGTCATGTTTTTCCGCATTTTCCTTATTGTATATGAATTGTGTATATGATTGCTAGTTAGAGAAGGGGCGCCCAGACCTTCATAGTTTGGGATGCCCGTCGCGTCCAGGGCCTCAGTTCGGGTTGTGACATAACAATAGGATATCATCATACCCAAACTTACAAATCATTCATATCGTATCTTTCCACAACCATTCTCATACAAAAAATATAAATGACCAACAAAAGTTTTATCAAGTCACACGAGAGTTCTTATTATCAAAATCATATGAAACTTATTCAAACACACTCTCTTTACAAATCTTAAAAACATGGTGGCCATTTCATTTATTCAACACATGCACAATGGTTTAAGAGACATTTAATACTTAAGAGTTTATCATCATTCAAAAATATCCCCCGGTATTGGTTATACCTAAGTCTCATGATAAAAAAGGGGGCTCTTAATTCATGCTCTCAAAAACAATTCAAAATTGATATCATGCAATCCACAAATTTCATCATGGGGAGTGGAATCTCACAAGTTACATTCATAAATCATCTTTCGAATTCAAATTACATAATCACGAGATTATAAATCAAACTTATAGAAAATCCCACAACAATTACATAATTCCATCGATTTTTTTTCACAATGCATGCTCTTGAAACAATTTACCAAAAGTCATAGCATATACGTGCATATATATCTTTAAGGGTTTTAGAAATTGTAAAGCCTATGCCCATGTAGTTTAGGATAGCCCCTCATTCATTAAATTGGCGGAGACGTTGAGAAACCTTGACTCTTGAGGCTTAATCTCTCAACCCTAGGTTGTTTTTCTCCTATTGAGCTTAAGGGAGATGAACTAGGGATTTGGGGATGATATAATGTGAATATGGACTTTAATTTTGTCTATAGATGTTTAGAAATGATTATGGAATGTGAAAAGACCTTGTTACCCTTAAAATAACTCAAAAATGGAGCCCTTAAGCCTCAATGCATTGGCCATGCGGCGCCCAGCCCATGGCCTATCCACAATGTGGGTGATTCCTTGCTCATGGCATAGACACAATGTGGGAGGCATATTTCCATCGCCTAGCTCCCAAGTGGAAGGCTCCTAGCCTTTCCATTGGCGGTAGTCAATGGCAATGCAATACATGACCATCAAATAGGTCCTATTTTGTGATTCACACTTAGTTTTGAGGTCCTAAAACACCCCCAAAACCTCCCACAACATGTATACATGGTCTACTATCATTACGGGGGTCCTTAAGGTCATTTTAAATGCATTAATAGAGAGTTACAACTATGGGGTGTTACATTATCCCTCCTTGGGATCAATCATCCCCGAATGATGACTAGGAACAAAATAAGCATGATTTCAAATGTTAATTGGAAAGAAGTAGTATAATATTAATACTTTCCATATCATCATCATCCACAATTTCAAAGTGAGTCGAATCTCACACGCATGTCATTCTATGCCTCCCAAGTAGCTTCCTCAGCTTTATGATTCTTCCACAACACCTTAACTGAAGCTATATCCTTACTCCTTAACTTTCAAACTTGGAGATCTAAGATAGCAATGGGTTTTTATTCATATGAAAATGAGTCTGTTACATAAATCTCTTCTATGGGCAACACAAGAGAATGATCTCCAATGTATTTCTTCAGCATCGATACATGAAATACAGGGTGAACGAAAGATAAACTCCCGTGCAAATCTAACTCATAAGAAACCCCATCGATACTTCTCGTAATATGATAAGGGCCTATGTAACGTGGGCTAAGTTTTCTTTTCTTTCCAAATCGCATGACTCCCTTAGTAGGGGAGACCTTTAGAAATACCCAATCATCAACATCAAACTCTAACTTCCTTCTTCTAACATCGGCGTAAGACTGGCGACTCTGAGTTGTCATAAGTCACTACCTAATCACTTTCACTTTCTCTATCGCCTGATGAATAAGGTCAGTCCCAAACAAATGGGTTTCACCCACTTTATACCACCCAATCGGTGACCTACATCTCCTTCCATAAAGATCCTCAAAAGGAGCCATCTGGATATTGGAGTGGTAGCTATTATTATAGGCGAATTCTATCAATATCAAGTGATCCACCCAACTACCCTTAAAGTCAATCACACAAGACCTCAACATATCTTCTAAGGTCTGAATGGTGCTCTCTACTTACCTATATATTTGAAGGTGGAACACGGTACTAAGGTTTACTTTGGTATCTAAACCCTTCTTATTAAAACACCGCCAAAACTGAGAAGAGAATTGTGTACCTCGATCAGATATAAGATACACTAGAGCCCCATGAAAATGAACTATCTCTTAAATGTACAACTTAGCATAATCATTCCCCAAATAATTTGTCCGCACTGGAAGAAAATGGCCATACTTGGTCATCCTATCTACAATCACCCAAATGGAGTTATATTAGTTTTGGGATCTAAGAAATCCTGTAATAGACTCCATATTGATCATCTCCTATTTCCAAAGAGGCAAAGCTATTTCTTTGGAATTGCCACCCGGTCTCAAAAGTTCCACCTTAACTTGTTAACAATTCAAACAGTTAGTCACAAAGTTAGCAACATCTCTTTTCCTATAATTCTACCAATAAATCTCCTTAAGATCATAATACATTTTTGTAGAGCCGAAATGAACAACATACCTGGAGGTGTGATATTCGTCGAGAATCCTATCCTGCAATCCATCTACATCCGGCATACATAGTCGACCTTGATAACTCAAAATCCCATCATCTCCAATTTCAAAGGCCATCACTTTTTGTTGACCAACATCTTTCTCTGCAACAAAATGGGATCACTGATTTGTTTCTTCTTAACCTTAACATATAAGGATGATTTAGCTACTGATAACGCTCAACTTACACCTTAAATAAGTACAAGGAGGTCTTCGTCAATATATTTACCCAACTTCGGAGTTGGGGTCGAATCCACAGGGAACAATGTGAGTGACGATTAAACTAGTTCGAAACTATAGCTACAAGTTAAATTGAAATAAATAATAAGAAAAGACAAAATAGGGGTTTTTATCAATCAAACAAATTTTAATGTTTCAACTTATTTTAGAACTCAAAACTTAGATTTCAATATTTCGAATCAATGATATAGAGAAACTAGGGTTATGATCACTATGACTAATATCCATTGAATAATAGCTGTTCATGATTCTCGTGATAGGTGGGAACAACAAATTATCCCTGCCGATGATACTATCTGACTTATCCCTCGACTTCACCAGACAATTTATTATCTAATTCTCTCAAACTTAGATAACATATGTATTTCCAACAGGATGATATCTCAGGTAGATTGATCCAGTTACAGCATCAATCATTAAATAGAAGGTTGGTAGCTTTTGAGACCCTGCGATAATTCATGACCTCTAGTCTATTTCTCCGTTAGAAGCAAATAAATCCTAAGGCATAACCTAATGTTTGCAACCAATAGATTCAAGTTAAAACAACAGAATTTCAAGACGTTCCCACAATCACTCAAACCCTAATCCAACTATTAACTCAATGAAATAATAATCATAGATCCCACAACCCTAGATGTGGATTTTAGTTGCTCATAAGATAGAAAGAGATAACAAAGACTAAATTCATATCTTAAAGCAAGTGAACTTACAAAAGATGAAATTCAAAGTTGTTTCTCCTTCAAGTACAATAAGAATTTCCAACAACTAAATCAAAGGATGGAAAATTGAATTCTAAGTTATGAGAGTCAAAAACAAGTGAACTCCCCTTTACTAAGTTACAAGATGTCAAAAGTTGCTTCTGAAGTTGTGAATGAAACCCTAAAAGATGCTATTTATACTAAAGCCTAATTAAGGTAATAAAATAACAAAATCACAGCTGGGCTCGGATTTAGGTGACGGCATATTGGTGTTGATCGTCAGACTTCTGACGGCGTCTCATATATGTCGTCAGAAGTTGTGCCTTCTTAACCTGTTCTGCCTCACTCTGATGATATACTCCGACGGCTTACCAGAGGAGTGACGGCGTGTATCAAATGTCGTCAGACCTTCAGCTTATTTCACCATGCTCTGTCCCACTTGACAGCATCTTCTGGCGGCTTACCACACTTGTGACGACATATTGAGAATGTTTTCACCTTCATCCAGAAACTCTTCTTCACTGTTCTTCCTGACGCCTTTTTCTGGTAGCTTACCACATCTCTGACGGCTTGCAAGAAATGCCGTCAGACTCATATCAACTCACTTGTACTAGATTTTACTTATTTTGTTCATCTTTCCTATGTTTTCCTTCCATCCTTGACTTTCCTACAAAATCTTAAGAAATAATATCAAAAACACCAATAATTACTTAAGAACTTACAATTATTTCAAGTTAAAAAGTCTTAAATGTGCTACAAAAATCTAGCACATCAACACCCTCAACTTAAAACAATTGCATGTCCTCAAGTAACTACATAACACCATACTACGATGCTTAACCAAGAGGCGCAAAAGATACCTATCACAGTTGATTATCCAGTTTAGCTCAACACTCATGCCACTCTCCACGTTCAATTACTTATAAATCCAATTGTGCATATCAATGAAGATTAACAATGTGACCCAAAGGAATCAAGATATGGCATCAATTGAGCAACAATAACCATGCTTATGTACAAGTTACACTACCCAAACAAGTAAATAGCCAGCAATACAACCGATGTGTCCTTACAACAAAGAAGTCCCTCCTCACTCATATATGAACGCATGTCAATGCGGGGACGGTCAAGAGACACTCACTCTCAGAAAGAAATTCCAATCAATGCATGTCAAATACCATATGCTTGCCCTTATTTTCATAGCCAAGGTGTCTAGACAGGTAAGTTAGGATCACTATAGGTCTTTTCTTCGGCTTGTAATGTAGGCTAATGGCTGGTATGATATTCAATGGCATTTAGAGTGACTAAGCCTCCTTGGCACTACCTTAACTTTTGGGGTTCACTTATTAACCCTTTTCTTCTTTTTCTACTTTTCTTGATCACACATTATTCAGGATGGATATGGCTTTTCTTTTTCATTCTTTTTCTTTTCGTATTCTTCTTCCACACCACCCAGCTTTTTATTATTTTTCACTTATTCTTTTCCTTTTATTCTACCTTTCTTCATACTCAGTTTACATCACTCACCCCTATGTCCTCAACTTAGGTTGTTTACCTAAGTCTAGGTGCACAGTGTCCAAGGAGGACCAAGGCCAAAACAGGTTCATTATGATCTAAACGGGAAGGTGATAGGTGTCATAGAAAGAAATGGTCAATTCAGGCTCAAAATAGGGATCAAGAGATATCATGCATACAGGGAAGGCCATTTAGGCAAAAAGTGACTTAAAAATCAAAATGGCCTATGATCCTTTCCTAATCCCTATCTTTCAACCAAGGTAAGACTAACCGGGCAAGTTTTGCATTTAACACACAAAGGGAACTAAGTAGTATCTTACACACACATGGCACAAAGGTGCATCACAAGCTACTACCTATCCGGTTCATGCGATTGTTTAGCAGTGGATATCATGTCACTAGTACTAATGCCATAACAAGATGCACAGTGGTCACACATAAATGTATATCACACAGTTATAAAACAGACCAACGGAGAGGTGTTTATCAGTCTCAAAAATCAACAAAAATATGTCAACCGCTCTAGATACTTATTTTTCTCCAGTTAACCACAACACATCACAAAACAAATACAGTATGCCTAAATATGTCGGCTCTACTAAGAACAAGACTCCAGGGAAAAAAGGCACGGCAACAAAAACCCCAGGAGGACATCAACACCCACAAGTAGCCCCACCCTAAACTTAATATCATGCATTGTTCCCAAAACGTCAAATCAAAACAAGAGAGTTAGAAACATACTTTTGTCACCATGGGTGCGAAGATGTGATGTCAATCACATAATACGAATACAAACAACAAATTACCTTGGGTTGCCTCCCAAGAAGTGCCTAGTTTAATGTTGCGGCACGACCCAACTCGGCTTTTTCCTCCACATTGAGGATATGAATTTCACCCCCAACTTAGAGTCCATCTTCTTTCCTCGCTCATAGGGAGGTGGTACAAAGATTAAGAAGTTGAGTAATGAATGATTCATGGTAAACAACTCGACATTAAAGTGAGGTGTGTTTTTATGTTGTTTATCAAGTGTAAAATAAAGAATATAGGATTCTTGTTCCTCATCTCCACAGTCTTCCACTAGTTTAGATGATTCCACAGACAAGATATCATCTAAACATAATGTGGAAAAATGCTTCGAGTGTGGCCCAACAAATCCTACTTCAAAATTTACACTATCCTCTACACACTCACTTTTATTCATCTTCTCAACATTTTTACTTTGAATTGGGCTAGAGTCTTCATAAGAGATTGACTTGGCTTCTTCTTTTACCTCTAGCACCATTCGTCAATCTTGGCATCATCCCTCATGGTTGACTCGGTTGGTTGGGAAATATCCAAGGGTTGATCAACATCAAGCTCATCATTAGTATAGGAATCTTGCTCTTCATCGTCACACTCTTCCATTATTTTAAATGATTCCACAGATAAGATATCATCTAAACATAATGTAGAAAAGTGTTTTGAATGATTGACCTCGATATCCATCTCTTCCATCCTTTCTCTTCCCTCATTAAATGCCCTAATGTCTTGACGTATGTCACATATGGTATCATTCGTTGTGTCTATACGATCCAACATTAGTTGAAGCATAGCTTCAATGTCACTCTTTCCAGTGTTGCGTTCTTCCTTTTCTTGACCATAAAACCTGTCATACTCATAAGAAGAACTAGAACTTGGGTTAGCGCAATAGGGGGAGGGTGCATTGGGGAAATCACTCCAATGTCCATCTTGACCACCACATAAAGAACAATTATACTCCCGGTAGGAGGGAGATGGTGCACACATCTCTCTCCGGGGAGCATATCTATAATTTTACCAAAAGTGGGGTCCATCACAATATGGACATGGATCATCCAGATAAGATTTCCAACCATCAAACTTACATTCATTCCATGATGCCATAGTAAGAAATAAACAAAAATAAAGAAAATCTACCTAACACAAGAAACAAAGGAAATCACAAATAAATATTTACAAGTTTGAAATCAAGCAAGTAAGGTAAAATTCCAAACTAACTCAATACGCCAAATTGTTCACCGGCAACGGCACCATTTTTGATAACGCTCAACTTACACCTCAAATAAGTGCAAGGCGGTCGTCGTCAATATATTTACCCAACTTCGGAGTCGGGGTCGAATCCACAGGGAACAATGTGAGTGACGATTAAACTAGTTCGAAACTATAGCTACAAGTTAAATTCAAATAAATAATAAGAAAAGACAAAATAGCGGTTTTTATCAATCAAACAAATTTTAACGTTTCAACTTATTTTAGAACTCAAAACTTAGATTTCAATATTTCGAATCAATGATATAGAGAAACTAGGGTTGTGATCACTATGACTATTAATCTCCATTGAATAATAACTTTTCATGATTCTCGTGATAGGTGGGAACAACAGATTATCCCTGCCAATGATACTATCTGACTTCTCTCTCGACCTCACTAGACAATTTATTATCTAATTCTCTCAAACATAGATAACATATCTATTTCCAACCGGATGCTATCTCAGGTAGATTGATCCAGTTACAGCATCAATCATTAAACAGAAGGTTGGTAGCTTCCGAGTTCCTGTTGATAATTCACGACATCTAGTCTATTTCTCCGTTAGAAGCAAATAAAACCTAAGGCATAACCTAATGTTTGCAACCAATAGATTCAAGTTAAAACAACAGAATTTCAAGACGTTCCCATAATCACTCAAACCCTAATCCAACTATTAAATCAATGAAATAATAATCATAGATCCCACAACCCTAGTTGTGGGTTTTAGTTACTCATAAGATAGAAAGATATTACAAAGATTAAATTCATAACTTAAATCAAGTGAACTTACAAAAGATGAAATTCAAAGTTGTTTCTCCTTCAAGTACAATAAGAATTTCCCACAACTAAATCAAAGGATGGAAAATTGAATTCTAAGTTAAGAGAGTCAAAAACAAGTGAACTCCCCTTTACTAAGTTACAAGATGTCAAAAGCTACTTCTGAAGTTGTGAATGAAACCCTAAAAGATGCTATTTATACTAAAGCCTAATTAAGGTAATAAAATAACAAAATCACAGCTGGGCTCGGATTTAGGTGACGGCATATTGGTGTTGATCGTCAGGCTTCTGACGGCGTCTCATATATGTCGTCAAAAGTCGTGCCTTCTTAACTTGTTCTGCCTCACTCTGACAATGTCCTCTGATGGTTTACCAGAGGAGTGACGGCGTGTAGCAAATGTCTTCAGACCTTCAACTTATTTCACCATGTTTTTTCCCACTTGACGGCATCTTCTGACGGCTTACCACACTTGTGATGACATATTGAGAATGTGGTCACCTTCATCCAACAACTCTTCTTCACTGTTCTTCCTGACGCCTTTTTCTGGTAGCTTACCATATTTCTGATGGCTTGCAAGAAATGCCATCAGACTTATATCAGCTCACTTGTACCAGATTTTACTTATTTTGTTCATCTTTCCTATGTTTTCCTCCCATCCTTGACTTTCAAGTTAAAAAGTCTTAAATGTGCTACAAAAATCTAGTACATCAGCTACCTCTTGTACGGACACTCCTTCATCTTCGCAATACAGGAGTCGAAATCTTAAATTGTCAAACCAATGAATATCCTTCACTATATTCCTCTTTCCTTCCTCCACATGAGAAAGAATTTCCATGGACAACCTGCTACAGGAGCCAACCACTATATTGGCTTTGCTCGGATGGTAATGCAAGCTCATATCATTATCCTTCAATAATTCCAACCACCGCCTTTGCTGGAGATTTAGCTCTTTCTGTGATAAAACATACTACAAACTTTTGTGATAAAACATACTACAAACTTTTGTGATTAGTTGTACAAATACCACCACCGCTAACTCTAGATCATGGGTTGGATAGTTTTTCTTATGCACCTTTAACTTCCTAGATGCATAATCCACCACCTTACCATGCTGCATAAGTACACACCCAAGTCCCACCCGAGATGCATCAACTTACACAACAAAGCCCTTTGTATCATCAGGAAGGGTCAAAACTGGTGCAGTGGTCAACTTGTCCTTCAGTTTCTCAAAACTATTCTCACAAGATTCAGACCATAAGATTTTCACCTTTTTATCTAGTAAGTGGAGCAACTATAGATGAAAAACTCTCTACAAACCTTTTGTAATAATCTACCTAACCCAAGAAGCTCTGGATATCAGTTGGAGTCGTGGGTCTGGGCTATTTTCTCACTGCCTCAATCTTTTGGGGATCAACCTTAATTCCCTCACTAGAAACCATGTGCCCCAGGAAAGCAATAGAACTAAGCCATAATTCACACTTGGAAAACGTTGCCTACAATTCATGGTCCTTAAGAGTCTGAAGGATGATTCGGAGGTGGTTGGCATGCTCCTCCTCACACTTAGAGTAAATAAAGATGCCGTTGATAAAGACTATGAAGAACAAATCTAGAAACTGAAGAAACACCCTATTCATTAGGTCCATAAACACTACGGGGATATTAGTCAACCCAAAGGACATAACTAGGAATTTGTAGTGACCATACTAAGTTCGGAAAATGGTTTTGGGAATGTAAGCCTCTCTAATCTTCAAATGATGATACCCTGAACGAAGGTGTATTTTGGAAAAACTTTTGGCACCTTAGAGTTGGTTAAGGAAATCATCAATTCTGGGGAAAGGGCACTTATTTTTAACTGTGAATTTATTCAGCTGACGGTAATCTATACATATGCAGAGGGAGCCATCTTTCTTACGTACGAAGAGTACTAGAGCACCCCAGGGAGATACACTAGGATGAATAAAGACTTTTTCAAGAAGGTCTTTAAACTATTCTTTCAACTCTTTCAATTTTTCAGGAGCCATTCTGTATGGATGAATAGATATAAGTCGGGAGTTCGACAATATGTCAATGTCAAAATCTATCTCCAAGCTAGTGGTATCCTATGGAGGTCATCAGGAAAGACTTTCAAAAATTAATCAACTACAGGAACAAATTGGAGGAAAGGACTTTTAGTGCTAGAATCTTTGACCCAAATAAGGTGATACAAACAACCCTTTGATATAAGCTTATGGGCATAAGATAAGATATGAATTTCCCCTAGGTTCTAGAGAATATCCCTCCCACTCTATCATTGGCTTATTAGGAAAAGAGAAGGTGACCTTTCTGGTTCTACATTCTAATGTGGCATAACATGAATGGAGCCAATCCATCCTAAACATAGCATCAAAATTAGTCATATCCAGCTCTACAAGGTCAGCCACAGTATCACAATTACAAATAGACACCACACAGTTTCTATAAACTCTCCTAACCACAATAGAATCACCAATAAGAGTGGAAAAAGAAAAGGGTTCCAGAATATTTTTGGTCTTAAAACCTAAACTAACTGCCACACAAGGTGTCACATAAGACAAGGTAGACCCGGGATCAAGTAATGCATACGCATCACTGGAGAAGATCTGTAACATGCCAGTAACTATATCTGGTGAAGCCTTTGAGTCCTGGCGGGTAGATAAAGCATATAACTGATTGTGACCACCTCCGACAGCTGAAGTAGTACCTTTAGGAGGAGGGGCTATGGATGCATCTTGGGACCTCGCTCCCCTAATATTCCTTCCCGCTGAGGGACAGTCTCTGTGAATATGGCCCATTGGGCTACAAGAGTAGCACGTCTATTTTTCAAAATAGCACTTCCCTGGATGGTTCCTCCCACAAATGTTACAACAAGGAAATGACCTAGCGGGCTGAGTCACACTCCCCTAAGAATGGGTACCCTGATATCCAAGCCTATCTCCTGATTACTCGAAGTCCTAGGTGCAGGTGTACTAGCTGAAGATTGAGCATTGCTCTAAAATTTCTTATTAGACCATTTTTTACCCCAATTACCACCCTGCTGCTGACTGACATTTTAATCTGCAGACCTACTCTTTTAGCCTGCCTCTCCCTTTCCCTTACCTTTGTCTACCTCTTTTTCTCCTCTTCTACCTTCTGCATATGCACTGATAACCTAGAGAAATCCATGTCTTTGTTCAATATTTCCCCTTTACATTCTAACACTAATTCATCCGAGAGAACAGATGTGAACTTCCTCATATAATCTCTTATGTTGCGCACTAATTTTGGAGTATAACGAGACAACTAGGTGAATTTTAATGCATACTCTGTGACACTCGTTTTTTCTTATTTCAGATTCATGAATTCTTTAGTTGTTGCTTCCCTCAGCTCTTGGGAAAAGAAATGATCCAGGAAGGCCTCTTCAAACACACCCCACATAGAAATTTTAACATCTCCACCCCTCAAATCTTCCCACTCATTATACCATTGATTAGCTATGTCTTTCAATTGATAGGCTCCAAATTCAACCCCATCAACCTCACTAGCATGCATGACTCTAAAAATTTTCTCCAGTTCATCAATGAACCCTTGGGAGTCTTCCTCAACCTTCGTGTCAGTAAAGATAGGTGGGTTCAGCCTCATAAACTGGCCAACCTGAGTAGTTAATTTTTAGACCTATGAGACTGAGAAGCCACAAAGTGAGCAATTATATAGATGGACTGCCAGACCTCAAAATTTGAGACTTCTCCTTAAGAAGGTTGGGTATGGTCAACACCACACTGAGGAGCTCGAGGTGGACTAGTTTGGACTGGAGAAACTATTTGAGTAGCAACAAATTCTGGAGTAGGATCTCTATTACAGGTCCGCATCCCATGAGTAGGGCGGGAATCATCAGCATAGGTATTTTGCTCGTTGGATCTATGGGGAGGCATGATCAATCTCTAAAATATAGGAAATCATGAGTTAAGGCACATTAAGAATCTATAGAATGAACTAGAACGTGAAGAAAAGAGAGACATTCCTAAATGCCTAGTCGTTTTCTCCTTATAAGTGTCGCGCGCTACACACCCATAAAAAGGACTTTGCTCGATGCGACTTCGTAGACACACTGGGACCACGAACTATGCTCTGATACCAAATTTTTCATGACCCGAACCAAGGCCCTAGACATGACAGACATCCTAAAACATGAAGCCCTGAGAGACCTCTTAGCAGGTAGTCATAAGCATAACTCATCTATTATAAAAATTGCGGAAGTAAATAGAAAATGTGGTAGTTCTATTATTTCAAATAAATAATATGAAACACAAGTTCATAAGAAATACAAAATTATCTATAACAAGTCTACGAAGTCTCTACTAAACTAAAAACAATAATCTGTCTGAAACCGGGACAAGGTCCCTGGTTGGACCATGAACTAAAATCAAATGAAATCATCACATGAAAAGGCCTTCCGAAATAAGAGAGGCTCACCAACTCCAAGTGTCTGACAATGGTCTACTGATTAGCAGGACCCCAGTCCTTAGTAGAACCCACAGATTGGGCCTCAGAACCTGAAATGTAGGGGGTCAATAGACAAAGGTACTTCTACGTAGAATAATCCAAAAATAACATATTTTTATACAACATAAGTGAGAGAATTTCATAAAGCAGTTTAGTATAAGGTAAATGAAAACACATGGGCTTAGTTTGATGATCTTCAAAATATTTTCCTGGAAACCATGACTCACCTTGTTACTTCACTACTAAGCTAGATGGTACACCCTACAAGTTCTTAATTCAATAGGCCATATGGAATCCACCCATAACTCAGCGGCCAAGTCCCCCAATGAAAGTTTGCCATAAGGACTGGAGTATCAGTAAGGGAAACACGCAAGATCACAAAGAAGGGTGCCAAAATACCTAAGAAAATCAACATGTCATGGCGGTGCATGAGATCACAAAGAAGGGATCCCAACCATAGTCCCAAATGAGTACGACATGAATTAAGGTACACAAGATTACAAAGAAGGGTACCAAAGTCCTATGTCAGCAAGTCCGGTGAAGCCTAAATTTCCATTTGTCCCTTTTCCAGCAGCTCACCGCGATTTGCCTGTATCGCACTAAAATTCTCAATATGACAGACATCGCATCGTGGTAGAGTGCAAAATGGCACTCATCCTTTTCCAGTGATGCAATATGATTACACCGCATCACGCCAGAGGCCAAAATGGCACGCGTCCTTTTCCAGTAAGCCACCACAATAAGCACCGCATCACGGTAGGGCCCAAAATTAGGATTCCAGTTCTGAGTTAAATTTTTTCAAAGGACAATCTAGTCATTTCTCAAGCCCCCAAATCGTGAAAAACAAGGAATTAAATCTATTCTAAGCACTTTATGCATACTTTTCATCAAATTACTCTCCAAGAAACCCTAGAGCTTCAAATCTTAAACCCCAAAAAATCCAAATTCCACCATTATTTTTTCAAGATAACCCAAAATTCAAGATTCCCAATTTAAGATATTCAAGAATCAATCCTCAAGAGCACAAATAAGAACTCAAAGTTCAAGTTTCTTCATTGTTCATCATTTAAGGTATGTGGGGTTTACAACAAGGATAATTCTTTCATTCTTGTGCCCAAAATAAGTTTTAACGTTGATTTTTACATGAAATTATATGAATTTCAGTTTCGGTTTATACCCACTTATTACTATATGAAGATTATGAGATTTTGAGAGATTAAATGTTAAATTGCATGTCTATTTTCGTATTTTCATGTGTATAGTGATTTCCAGATTTAGAATTGAATTATCAATATTTTCATCAAGCATCAACTTTATGATGATTTGACATGAATTTAAAATATGGGTTATTAATCCCTAGACTTGATATTGATAATCCAAGGAATTATTATTTTAAGCATCCCATGATATGTTTATAATCATCTGTGAATAAAGATTTGATCTTTAGATAAAGTATGGAATCCACTTATAGCTTGGATTTCAGTTTTAAAAAAACAAATGCGCAGTTAGCTTTCAATATGAATCATTATGACTTTTAAAGCGGATTTCCTATAGACTGAGCATATAAATTAAAGGGAGTAGTATTTATCATCGAGCGAGAAGTGTGGGTTTAGTGCATCCTACTTTTCTAGAACTACGAGCCAACGTAGGTACAGTTTCTTATTATTTCCATTTCTATATGGATGACAGTTACAGATGCGATCACTCAGGCTATACTCCCTGACAAGAGTATGCCACCTCTCCCCAATGTGAGGTTTTTCCCTTAAGAAAACTAGACGTGGTACACTATGATAGCTCACAAAGTGTATGTCGGTTAGAAGAACCTCCCTACTAGTAAAAAATAATAGAAAAATATTAAATATTGAATATAAGTACAACTTTTAAAACCAAGTGTGATGGCTCACGAGATTTACACAGTACACTTTTGTTACTTATGATTGATGATTTTTTCAGCTTTTAGTTATTCAAGCCATTGTGAGTACATTTATCATGCATTCTTTTATGGATTTTTGATAAATATTTAAATATTGATTTACTTATGCATTCACCTCAACATGCTCAGTACATTCTCAAAGTATTGATCCACATATACGTGTATGTTCTACATTGTTTAATAATGTAGGTTCAAGTGCTCAGTCTCAAGAACGTGAGTGATTTTGGGCATCTCTATCTACATCCCAATAGTTGGTGAGTCCTCATGATTCGAGGACCCATTTATTCAAATTTTCAACTTCCATAGTATTTGCTTAGTTGTTTTCAGTTTAGTTCGAGTCAGTTGGGGGTATGTCCCAATGTCTCTCTAGTTCTTTGTAGTAGAGGCTTGTCAGCTGCCAGTATTAATTGTTTAAACTTGTTAGCTCAATCATTTTTAGTTATTATGTTCAGTTAATCACAGTCTAGCTTCAGACAGAATTCAGTATTTTAGTATTTCTACTTGCCTAAATTACTTTATTATGAGTTGTAGACTTAGTAACAGGATTACAGGGTTAGCTTGAGACTACTCATAGTCTTGAGCACATTGTGACATCTCAGGACCCATTTTTGAGGCATTACAAAGTTGGTATCAGAGCATAAGGTTTAGAGAGTCCTAGGGTGTTAGGCAAGCCACGTTACATAGAGTCTTGATCATGAGTGTGAAGCGCACCACATTTATGAGCAAAAGGCTACGGGAAATTTTAGGAAATCATCTTTTTTCTTTAATAATCCATCCTTCTTATAGAAATCTTTATCTTTTTTTAAATCATGCTTTTTCGTTACAGAATATGCCTCTTCGCTGATCTAATTCGCGCAGAAATAATAATAAGCCACCCCAATATGTTGATCCTCTAAATAAGAATGTGTCTCATGCCAAGATTTGGGCTATCTTTCAGGCGTTGTCCCAAGTTGTGACTACTAACGTTTAGGCCAACCATCAGGCTATAGTCCCGCATCAGCAAGAGGGTGGTTTAGCTGCATCCAGGCTCCGTGACTTTATGAGGATGAATCCGCCTGAGTTATTTGGGTCAAAGGTAGGTGATGACCCATAGTTGTATCTTGATGAGGTGAAAAAGATCACCCAGGTCATGCATGTTACTAAATAGGAGAGTGTAGAATCGGCTTCTTATAGGTTGAAGGATGTTGTTTATGATTGGGTTTTTATATGGAAGAAAGGTAGGGGTTAGAATGCAGCCCCCATGAATTGGCAGGTGTTTCAGGATGCGTTTCTAGACAGGTTCTTTTCTTCTGAGTTGCAAGAAGCAAAGATTGAGAAGTTCATGAACCTGAGGCAGGGCTCAATGACAGTGAAAGAATACTACCTTGATTTCAACCAGTTGTCCAAGTATGCTCCTGAGTTGATAGCTGACACTAGATTTAGTATGAGTAAGTTCATTACTGGAGTGTCTGGATTGGTAGTCAAGGAGTATAGGACTTCCATGCTTATTGGAGACATGGATCTTGCTATATTGATGACTCATGCCCAACAAATTGAGACAGAAAAGTTGAAGGGAAGATATACAAGAAATAAGAAGGCTAGAACTAGGAAGTTTGAGTATGGTCAATCAAGATTTGTAGGGGGAAATCATTTGCAGTTTCAGAGTCGCCCACCTTTTCCAGTGCCATCTTCAGCCAGTGCTCCCGCACCCAGAATCAAACAGGAATAGTCGAGTGGGACTTCTATGTGTAAGTCTCAGAATAGTGTAGGTGGAAGGCCTAGTTATCCTGTATGTTCTAGATGCGGTAAGAATCATCTTAGTAAGTGTTTGTTGGGGCAGAAAGGATGTTTTAGATATGGTATGTTAGGTCACGGAATCAAAGAGTGTCCGTATTCTAAGCAAGGAAATAGGGATGGTCGTCTCTAGACCCAGGCTACTATTGTACCAGCTCTCATAAGTCGCCTAGCCCCTCCTCAGGGCGCATCATCTAGTACCAGTGGCAGTCAGTGCCAGAATCAGTTCTATGCTTTAAGATCCCGCCAGGAGAAGGAGAGTTTACTAGATGTTGTTACTGGTATGCTTCGTGTCTTTCATTTTGATGTTTATGTGCTATTAGACCCTGGGTAAAATTTCTCTTATGTGACTCCGTTGGTTGCTATAAATTTTGGAATAGATCCTGAAAATCTTTCTAAGCCCTTCTTAATTTCTACCTCAGTAGGAGAGCCATTTATTGCCAAACAGAACTATAGAAAATGTCCTATCACTGTCCTTCATAAGATCATGTTAGCAGATTTGATAGAATTAGACATGGTTGACTTTGACCTTATTCTTGGTATGGATTGGCTTTATTCCTTTTATGCATCCATAGATTGTCGCACCCGAGTGGTGAAGTTTTAGTTTCCTGATGATCCAGTCTTTGAATGGGGAGGTAATTCAGTATATCCTAAAATTCATTTCATTTCCTATCTTAAAGCCAAAAATTTGATATAAAAGGGGTGTATCTATTATTTAGTTTGAGTCAAAGATGCTAAGTCTGAGACTTCAACCATTCAGTCAGTCCATGTAGTAAATGAGCTTCCGGAAGTTTTTTCCTGAAGAATTGCCAGAGGTACCTCCCGATAGGGAAATAGAATTCAAAATTGATCTTCTTCTTGATACTCAACCCATCTCCATTCCTCCATATTGTATGGATCATGCTGATCTTAAAGATTTGAGAGAACAAATCAAAGACCTCTTAGATAAAGGTTTCATAAGGCCCAATATTTCTCCATGGGGCGCTTCCATTCTATTCGTGCATAAGAAAGATAGTTCTCTGCAAGTATGCACTAACTATCATCAGCTGAATAAGTCACAATTAAAAACAGATATCCTCTCTCCAAAATTGATGACTTATTTGATCAACTCCATGGTGCAAGTTATTTCTCTAAGATTGACTTTAGATTCGGCTATCATCAGCTTAGAGTAAGGGAATATGATATCCTAAAGACAACTTTTAGAACTCATTATGGTCATTTTGAATTCCTAGTCATGTCTTTTGGGCTTACAAATGCCCCAACAGCCTTTATGTACTTGATGAACCGAGTGGTCAAATAGTACCTACACATATTTGTCATAGTCTTTATCGATGATATCCTTGTCTATTCCCGTAGTCAGGATGATCATGCAGACCATCTTAGAATTGTATTGCAAACTCTTAGAGATTACCAGTTGTTCCCCAAATTCAACAAGTGTGAATTTTGGCCAAGGTCAGTAGCTTTCGTTGGTCATATTGTTTCTGGTAATGGCATTAGAGTTGATCCCCAAAAGACTGAAGCAGTGAGAAACTGTACTAGACCCATTTCTCCATCAGACATCAGAAGTTTCTTGGGTCTAGCTGGCTATTATAGATGGTTTGTTAAGGGTTTTTCATCCATTGCATCTCCTATGGAAAAATTAACTCAAAATAAAGTTAAGTTTCAGTGGTTAAATTCTTGTGAGAAGAGTTTTCAGGAGTTGAAGACTCGACTTACTTCAACCCCAGTCTTAGCATTACCTGATGGTGCAGATGGATTCGTTGTCTATTGTGATTTCTCTAGAGTTAGTTTGGGTTGTGTTTTGATGCATAAAGGTAAGGTCATAGCCTATGCCTCAAGTCAACTTAAGCCTCATGAAAAGAACTATCCTACTCATGATCTTGAATTAGCTGATATTGTATTTGCTTTGAAAATCTGGAGGAACTATCATTATGGGGTACATGTTATGTGTTTACGGACCACAAAATCCTACAATATGTGTTTACATAGAGAAAGTTAAATATCCATCAGAGAAGGTGGTTAGAATTGTTGAAGGATTAATACATGAGTGTTTTGTATCATCCGAGCAAGGCCAATATTGTGGCAGAAGCCCGTAGTAGACTGTCTATGGGTAGTGTTGCTCATGTAAATAGTGATAAGAAGGACCTAGTTCGATAATTTCATCAATTGGCTAGATTGGGTGTTCGATTAGTTGATTCAGATGAGGGTAATATTTGGGTCAAGAGTAGTGCAAAATCTTCTTTGGTTTCAAAACTAAAGGAGAAACAAGACTAGGATCCCATCCTAGTTAAGTTGAAAGAGTAAGTCAGAGATTAGAAGGTAGAGGTTTTCTCCTAAGGGAGAGATGGTATGTTGAGATACCAGAGTAGATTATGTGTGCCTTGCATTGATGGTTTGAGGCAGCGGATTGTAGCTGAAGCACATGGTGCAAGTTACTTCATTCACCCTGGTGCTACTAATATGTACCGAGACTTGAGGTAAATCTATTGGTGGAGTGGTATGAAGAAAGATATTGTGGAGTTTGTATCCAAATGTCCTACTTGTCAACAATTTAAGATTGAGAACCAAATGCCTGGTGGCATCTTGAAAAAGTTCAGTATTCCCACTTGGAAGTGGGAAAAGGTGAACATGAATTTTTTAATCGGGCCACCTCATTTGCATTATCGACATGATTCGATTTGTGTTATTGTATACAGGTTGACCAAATCAGTCTATTTCCTACCTGTTCATATGTCCTACTCAGCTGAAGATTATGCTAAGTTGTATATTAGAGAGTTGGTTAAATTGCATAGAGTTCCTTCGTCTATTATTTCAAATAGGGGTACTCAGTTTACCTCTCACTTTTGGAAAGCCTTTCAGAAAGGTCTTGGTACCCAAGTTCATTTTTGTTTAGCTTTTCATCCTCAAATAGATGGTCAGGCAGAGAGGACCATTCAGACTCTAGAACATATATTGAGGGCTTGTGTGCTTGATTTCAAGGATAGTTGGGATGAGCATTTGCCGTTGGTCGAGTTTGCCTACAATAACAGTTACCATGGTAGTATTCAGATGGCCCCATTTGAGGCTCTTTATAGGAGGAGATGAAGGTCACCAATCGGTTTATTCGAAGTGGGTGAGGCCGCATTTATAGGGATAGATATGGTGTTAGAAGCTATGGAGAAAGTCCATTTAATTCGAGAAAGGTTAAAAATAGAGTAGAGTTGTCAGAAATCTTATGCAGATGTGAGGAGAAGAGTTTATGAGTTTGAAGTTGATAACTTAGTTTATTTGAAGGTTTCACCCATGAAGGGGTGAAAAGATTTGAAAAAAAGGGGAAGGTTATTCCCCGCTATGTTGGCCCCTATAGAATATTAAGTTATGTTGGAAAGGTGGCATACGAGCTTGAGCTGCCTGCAAACTTGTCATCCTTTCACTGGATGTTCCACGTGTCCTTGCCTAGGAAGTGTATTGGTGATCCAGCAGGTGATTTTCCCTTAGAAAGCACAAATATTCACTATAGCCTCTCTTTTGAAGAGATTCTAGTTAAGATCCTTGATCGCCAGATTCATAGACTATGGAACAAAGAAGTTCCTTTGGTTAAAGTTCTTTGGAGAAATCAGTCCGTTGAGGGAGCCACTTGGGAAGCAGAAGCAGATATGCGGACCAAGTACCCTTATCTCTTCGCCGCAAACTTAGATCCAGCCAAAGGTAACAGACTTCCTTAATTCAGTCCTTTTCCAGTCTCAGTTTCAGCTATGTGACTATCTTATGTCAATTCATGCATTCGCAGATTAGTTCAGTCGCTCAGTATGATCTAGATTCAATCATGTAGTTTACTTCAGTTGTGCATGCCAATGTATAGTCTCAGTTCCCAGTATCCTCAGTTTAACTAGTCTCATTCAAGGATGAATGTTCCCAAAAGGGAGATATTATAATACCCCATACTTTTCCTAGCTCAGTTTAGCTCCTAGTGTGTCAAGGGTTATTTTAAAAAATGAATAACTCTTGATATGTGTGGAATTTTCCAGCCTAGACCACCATATTGTAGATAATTGAATCATCTTTCCAACGATACCAATTTCACATTAATTTGATACTCGGTGTAGAAGTTATGGCATTTTAATGAAAAATAGTAGAGAACCACGATAGTACCGCATCGCGGAGAGGTGCAGAATCGCAATTGTCCGATCTCCAGTGAAGCACCGCAATTAGCCCGCGTTGCAGTGAAGCCCAAATTTCTGTTTGTCCCTTTTCCAGTAGCTCACCACAATTTTCCTGTATCGCGCCAAAATTCTCAACAGGACAGACATCACATTGCAGTGGAGTGCAAAATGGCCCTTGTCCTTTTACAGTGACACATCGCGATCACGCCGCATCGCGTTAAAGGCCAAAATGGAACTTGTCCTTTTCCAATAAGCCACCGCGATAAGCATCGATCGCGGTGGGATCCACCCAAAATTGGGATTCCAGTTCTGAGTTAAATTTTTCCAAAGGGCAATCTAGTCATTTCCCAAGCCCCCAAATCATGAAAAACAAGGAATTAAACTTATTCTAAGCACTTTATGCATACTTTTCATCAAATTACTCTCCAAGAAACCCTAGATCTTCAAATCTAAGACTCCAAGTAATCCAAATTCTACCATTTTTTTTTCAAGATAACCCAAAAGTCAATATTCCCAATTCAAGATATTCAAGAATCAATCCTCAAGAGCACAAATAGGAACTCAAAGTTAAGGTTTCTTCATTTGTTCATCAATTAAGGTATGTGGAGTTTTCAACAAGGATAATTCTTTCATCCTTGTTCCCAAAATTAGTTTTAAAGTTGACTTTTACATGAAATAATATGAATTTCAGTTTAGGGTTTATACCCACTTATTACTATATGAAGATTATGAGATTTTGAGAGATTAAGATGTTAAATTGCATGTCTATTTTCGTATTTTCATGCGTATTAAAGTGATTTCCAAAAATAGAATTGAATTGCCAATATTTTCATTATCAAGCATGAACTTTATGATTATTTGACATGAATTTGAAATATGGGTTATTAAGCCCTAGCTTTGATATTGATAATCCAAGGAATTATGCTTTTAAGCATCCTGTGATATGTTTATAATCAACATTGAATAAAGATTTAATCTTTAGATAAAGTTATGGAATCCACTTATAATTTGAATTTCACTTTTCAGCATACAAGTGCACAGTTAGCTTTCAATATGAATCATTATGACTTTTAAAGTTGATTTCCTAAAGACTGAGCATACAGATTAAAGAGAGTAGTATTTAGCATCGAGCGGGAAGTGTGGGTTTAGCGCATCCGACTTTCCTAGAGCTACGAGCCAACGTAGGTACAGTTTCAGATTATTTCCATTACTATATGGATGACAGTTACAGATGTGATCACTTAGCTCAGGTTATACTCCCTGGAAAGAGTATGACAACTCTCCCCGACGTGAGGTTTTCCCCTTAGAGAAACTAGGCATGGGACACTATGATAGCTCGCATAGTGTATGTCGGTTAGAAGAACCTCCCTACTAGTAAAGAATAATAGAAAAGTTTTAAATATAGAATACAAGTACAACTTTTAGAACTAAGTGTGATGGCTTACGATATTTAAATAGTATGCTTTTGTTACTTATGATTGATGATTTTTTCAGCTTTCAGTTATTCAAGACATTGTGAGTCATTACATTTAACATGCATTATTTTATAGATTTTTGATAAATATTGAAATATTGATTTACTTATGCATTCACCCCCACATGCTTAGTACATTCTCAAAGTACTGATCCATATATACGCGTATGTGCTACATTGTTTAATAATGTAGGTTTAGGTGCTCAGTATCGGCAACGTGAGTGATTTTGGGCATCTCTATCTACATCCAGGTAGTTGGTGAGTCCTCATGATTCGAGGACCCATTTGTTCAGTTTTTTAGCTTTAGTAGTATTTGCGTAGTTATTTTTAGTTCAGGTCCCAATAGCTCTCTATTTCTTAGTAGTAGAGGCTTGTTGGACTACTAGCTTTGATTCATACTTCCAGTATTAATTGTTCAAACTTGTTAGCTCAATCATTTTTAGATATTATATTCAGTTAATCCCAGTTTAGCTTCAGAGAGAATTTAGTATTTTAGTTTTTCTACTTGCCTACATTACGTTATTATGAGTTGCAGACTTAGTAGCAGGCTGACAGGGTTAGCTTGAGACTACTCTTAGTCTTGAGCACCGTGTGACATCTCGGGACCTATTTCTGGGGCGTTACATTGATTGACCGCGGGCATCCCTATCTACATCCCAATAGTTGGTGAGTCCTCATAGTTTGGGGACCCAGTT
Source organism: Capsicum pubescens (assembly GCA_030864215.1). Lineage (NCBI taxonomy): Eukaryota > Viridiplantae > Streptophyta > Magnoliopsida > Solanales > Solanaceae > Capsicum > Capsicum pubescens. The sequence continues at coordinate 34,105,041 of CM061542.1, read as the reverse complement.
ATTCAAATTTTCATCTTTATATAGTAGTTTATTCAGATGTTTTCAGTCAGTTCGAGTCAGTTGGAAGTCTATCCCAATGACTCTCTTGTTAGTAGTATTAGAGACTTGTTCGACTATTAGATACATTTTAGACTTACAGTATTGGTTATTCAAATTTTATTAATTAATTACATTCGGACATTACATTCATTTAAACTCAGTCCAGTTCAGAAATTAGATTTAGTATTTCAATGTTTCACATGTGTAGATATCCTCTATTTTGAGTTTCAGAATGAGTAACAGGATTACAGGGTTAGCTTGGGACTACTTGTAGTTTGGAGCACCGTGTGACGTCCCGAGATCCATTTTAGGGGCGTTACAGTTGGCGTGCGTGTTGTGCATGCTATGATAGAATTATTCATAGGATTTCTCCACATTCTTAGAGAAGGAGTAATAAGAGTTCTGGACAAATATTTCAAGGTCGTTATTTGAGGAGTTGACTTCAGACTTGAGGGATTCCACGTGAGTAAATAATTTAGTAACAGCATGACACCTTCCTATTTGCATCCGTCAATAGTCATCCTCACCTTGCCTATATCAATGCTTATATCCTTCCCCAGCCGCATCAGCTTGGAAGTCTGCTCTTGAAGTAGCATGAATCCTTCCTCAATAGACTTTATCTGATCCTTGATCTTCTCCAATTCCTTTAACACAGGAAGCATAAGGTTAGAGACTGACTTGCTTAACTTTGGGAGATATGATTTTACTTTGGTAGAGTCCTTTTTGCACTATTCGTTGTCCACTAAGACGTATACCATGCTGGCAAAGGTCTTGGAATCATAAGTGGCAGAGATTTCTACCATTGGGTATACAGATAGGTCAATGGAGTAATATAAGAGAATTCTTGTGATAAAAAATCCATAAGACAGGCTAGCAGAGTCATGATCATTTGCAGAACTTTCAAGCATGTATTCTCAAAACCAATCAACCCAATTTATCTTGTACTTTTTCATCATGAAGTATCAAAAAAAATTATCACGACAGGTTATATTGTTGAGAGAGCCTTTTCTAGGGATCAATGTGGTAGCAATGATGTGAGCCATGATATGGTACTTAAAGTAGAGAGATAGGGGACCAAAGTAGAATGATGTTGTGTCAGGGTTGGACACAACCTTTTTTGCTTCCTTGAAGCTGACTTCAAAATCTTCAGACCAGGAGCCATTCATAAAGAGAATTACCCTAGAGAACTTTGTATCGAAAACCTTTTCAAATAGAAAATAATTGAGTATGATTCTAATGTTGAGCACAAGAGTGTCCAATTCCTAGCTACCAGGAGAGAGGCAGAGATTTACATAGAAAATGTGAACATGATCCTCATACACTTCAAGTCCACAAAGGCGGAAAACTAGAGATAAGTCTTGAAATTTAAAAAAGAAACATACATTGCAATATGCTTCCTTTAATTGGCAGAGATACACTACTCAACCGAGTACAACTGAGTGGTTTTTGAAAGTGGTAAACTTGTCTTTTTGCGAGCATGTCCAAAACTTATGCATGTCCTTAGTATATTTGACTTGACTAATAAAAGTACCTTTGGAAGTTTGCTTGATTTGTAATCCCAAAAAAATGTGATATCTCCCATAAGACTCATTCCAAATTCTCTTTTCATCAAATTTGCAAATGCTCACACAAGGAAATCTTAGAACTACCAAAGATAATATCATCAAAATAAATTTGCACAATGAGTAAATCAGAGTCAAGATTTTGGGTGAAAAGAGTTGTATCAATTTTGCCTCTTTGGAAATTATTTTTTAATAAGAAAGTATCCAATCTCTCATTCCAAGCTTTTGGAGCTTGTTGAGATCGTAGAGTGCTTTAGATAGTTTAAAAAATGGTTTGGATAAAATGGAATTTCAAAATCGGGAGGTTGTATTACAAAAAATTCTTCATGAATAAACCCATTTAAAAAGGCACATTTGACGTTCATTTGATATAAGTTTAAAGCATTTGAAGGCAACAATAGCTAATGAAATTTGAATTGACTCTAACTTTGCTACAAGAGCAAATATTTTATCATGATCAATACCTTCTTGTTGAGAGTAGCCTAGAGCTACAAGTCTAGCCTTGTTTCGGATAACCTAATCATCTTTATTTTATTTATTCCTATAAACCCATCTGGTTCCAAATAGTGGGTTGTTCTTGGGTCTTTCAACTAGATTCCAGACTTGATTTCATTCAAATTGATCTAATTCTTCCTTCATGGCCTCGACCCAAGATTCATATTTGAGGGCTTCATCAATTTTCTTGGGATTAATTTAAGACACAAGAGCAACAAATGCCTGCTTTGTCAATGAGGATCTTGTCTACATCTTATTATTTGGGTTTCCAATGATAAATTCATTTTGAAAGCTAGCATTGCTTCTCTATTCTCCTGGACATTTGTTTTAGTTGTTTCATCAGAGGGAGTCGACTCTTGAGAGGTTGTAGTTGACTCATTGTTTAGTAGCTCAGGGGTTGTGTTTTCTTTGGCTCCAGATTGTAGATTATTTACCTGCTCTTCATCAATACTCAAAATCATAGAAGGCTGGTTAGTTTCATCAAATACAATATACATACATTCTTCAACACATAAATTCCTTTTATTTTATGTTGTGTAGGAACGATTGGTGGGAGAGTACCCAAGAAAAATTCCTTCATCCCTTTGTTGATCGAATTTTTCTAAGTTACTCTTACCATTATTGTGGATGAAGCACTTACATCCAAAAGGATGAAAATAACTGATGTTACGCTTTTTTCCTCTCCACATCTCATAAGGAGTCTTTTTTAGAATAGGTTTGATGAGGCATCTATTGATGACATGACATACCGTGCTTACTTCCTCTATCCAAAAGTAATCTGGTAAGTTGTGTTCTAATAGTATGGTTCTTGCATTTTCCTAAAAAGATCGATTCTTTCGCTCCAGTACATCATTTTGTTGAGGAGACCGAGGTATGAGAAGTTTTGAGAGTACGTGTTCTGAGCACAGTATTCCTCAAAAGCTTTGTTTTCAAATTCTCCTTCATGATCACTGTAAACATAGATGATGAAGTGTCCTGCTTCTCTTTGTATTTTCTAGAAAAGATCTCAAAATTTGTTAAAAACTCATGTTTATGAGCAATAAACATTACCCAGGTTAAATGAGAATAATCATCAATAATAACAAAAACATATCTTTTTCCACCAATACTTGCGGTCTTGATGGGGCTAAACAGTTCCATGTGGATTGTTTGAAGGGGTTTAGTAGTAGTGGCAATGTCTTTGACTTTGAATGATGTCCGAGTCTATTTACCAAATTAGCAAGCATCATAGATGTGATCCTTCTCAAACTTGAGTTTCTGCACACCTTTCACTAGTTCAAGTCTTGCGAGTTTCTCAATGACAGTATACTGGCCTGACCAAGCTTTTTGTGCCACAAACAAGTGTCATTGGTATGCCCAGTAAGGCAAGCTGGTGTTGAGAAATAAGGATTATTTAGAACATAAATATTATCAACATGTTCACTGATAAGAGAAATGTCTCCTTTCTCATGTTTCATGGAGCAACTTTCGGCTTTGAAGGATACTCCAAATCCTGCGTCACCCAGTTGATTGATACTGAGCAGGTTGTGTTTGAGTCCGTCTATGAGATACACTTCAATGTGTTTGCATGAGGAGTTGAGTTTTACTGAGCCGACTCTAATGACATAGGATCAATCTAATTAATCCTTATTCCATTTTACTTAGAGAACAAAAATGTTCTTTTTTTTCCAATCATATGTCTGGAACATCTGCTATCGATGACCCATATTTTTTCCTATAGATTTTGCATATGTGTTCCTCGCTTGATTCACCTTTTGCAATGAAGCACATGTTGGATTCTTTTTTTTCTTCCTCAGTTTCATCTTCATCACCCCAAACGCCAAAGTTTTTGTTTCTTTGGATGATTTTCTTTTCAATTATGTACAGTTTTGTTTATAGTGACCTGACATTCCACAGTAATAGCAACGATCATCATTTCTAGTCAATTCATTGTTTTTGACTCCTTGGGGTCTCTACCGCCTTTGCTTTAAGATCTGCCTTACACCATAATTTATAAGAGCCATTTATTCACTATTAGATTCTTTCAGGAATTCTTCTTCTCCAATTGTTACAACATTAAAGGCCACTAGTTTCTTATTTTCTTCATTTGTATCGGTAGATATAATTTTGCTCATATTCAAGAAGACTACCTCGTAATTCATCATATGTCATGTTGTGAAGGTCCCCGTCTTCTAAAATGGTAGCTTTGGTTTCCCATACTTTTGGGGAGACTTCTGGTAAGCTTCTGGACTTGCAGGTTGTGTGGATAGAACATCCCTAATGATTTCATCTCACATACAATTTTACAGAATGTGGCTAACATTGATTCCACATTTTTATTTTCTTCCATTTTGAATAGCTCGTACTCATTAATCAGAGCACTGATTTTTGCCTTTTTGACATTGGTGGTCCCTTCATAGGTTACTTATATTTTGTCCCACATTTTTTTTGTAGTTTCAAGGGTTGATATCTTGTCGCATTCTTCTCCTCTCACTGCACAAAGGAGTAAACTTATAGCTCATGCATTAGTTTGAATTACCTCTTGTTGTTCTTTAGTGACGTCAAAATTTTCCAGGTCCTCCACGTCAGTACTGCTTGATTCCTTGTCCTTCCTTTTCTCTTTGAGTCCTGGAATGGGCTTTGGCCCTTTCTTAAATACAACCCATGCTTGGAAGTCATTTGATCGAACAAATATTATGAATATGTTCTTCCAGAAGGAGTAGCGCTGTCCATTAAAGTATGGTGGTCTTGTGGAGGAGTGATCTTCTAGAAGGAGAGCTCCTGGAATTTGGTAGTTGGACACTGGATCTTTACTCACGTGCGGTTAAGCAACACTGTTAGTGAGACCAATTGAAATTTCAGAGGGGGGGGGGGGGGTGAATTGAGAAATTTCTTTGCGTCGGCTGACAAGCCTTCATAGTCGACTCACCTGCAGATCAGTATACTTAACAAAACATATTAGATTTATGCAAATAAGTAAGTAAATAAGTAATTTGAAATAAGAACACAAAGATTTATCCTGGTTTGGAACACCAATGTGGCGCCTACTTCAAGTCCCCTTGGGTTTCAATGTTTCCTTAGATCTTTTCAAAGTGGAGTCGGAGTTCAAGAGAAGTAAATAAGTTCTGAAACTTATTTTGATTTTTTGATCTTGTGATTCAACCTCAATCAGTATGACTAAGTTGACTTGATCTTACTCTTGTGTATCTATAGAAAACTAAGAAGAACAAAGGTTTATGGAGAAAAAGATTGAGACACACTAAGAATTTCCTTTGAAGTTGCGTGCATGCTTCGACCTTCAGTCTTTTCTTTTATACTCTTCAACTGCTCCGGCTTCTTTTCTTCATAAGGAAACTCATGGCATTTATTCTCAATCAAGGATCTAAATTGATTCCTTGATTGAGGGATCCTTGATTGAGGGACGGCACCGTATGGTATGTCCATATTAGATATGTCCATACGTGGTGCAACCTTGTTTTCATAGCCGTACATATCCATATCAGATATGTCCATGTAGAGGGTGTGGTCTTCTTTCCCTTTTCTTTTGTCATGATTGATTCATTTGCCTTATATTTGGAGATCCAATAAGATCCATGATTGATGCTAATTCCAAGTTCAGCGCTGGCTTCCTTGTTAGTGGAGGCTTTCTTCCTTTTGCGGGATATTCTTGAAGATTCTAGGATATCCTAGATTGATTCCTTAGTGAACCTTTTTTGATCAACTGTATCTTCAGTGTATCCTGCGAGATATTTACTTATTAGTTTGTTGTTATTAAAACATATTATGAGAATGTGGGGCTAAAAATTGCATGCTTGAGAGCAGGAGAAGAGAAATTGTAGAAGAAATGGTTGCAAAAGAGTTGTATGAGGTTCTCAACATCACAAATCTAGACCATTTCATACGTACGGTGATATTTATAGGCACTGAAATATGTTATTTTAAGAGTGCCTTTTGGTCACTATTGTCTTGCAATTGCCATCCGCGTTATTGCTAGCTTTTGTCACCTGGAGGGCTACATCTTCTGAGTCGCATAACAACAACAATACATAAATATAGTTCCATAGTTGAGGTTTGAGGAGAATAAGATGTTCACAAAACTTATTCCTACCTTTGCAGCATAGAAAGAATATATTTGAAGCGTGGTTGCAAGAAAAATATAACAACAAAATATCAAGATACAAAACAAATGAACTAATACATAATAAAACAGATTAAGCTACAAATTCCAAAAACTACTGATAATAAGACTCCTGGGAGATGGAGCTAGCCCCTGCCTCTCCCACCTCATGAAGGGCGTCATTAATTCTCCGCTATCTACTAACCTTTACCCAAACCCTCGACTTCCACACCTTCCTAGCCATCTAGGGTCATGCCGTCAGTAACTCTTCTATAAAAATCCTATTATTTCATATTCCTCATCATAAACTTTTTAAGAAATATTTTTTAAAGCTTTGAAACTACTTCAAATAAAGAAGCTAGCTGCCAACTATGTAGATAAGCATTAATGGGAGTATGTATTGCCCTTAATAAATGTTTTTTCCATTAAATAAAATTGCAATTATAAGTAATAATCTATTTCTAAAAAAAACTTCATTATTGACTATTTAGGTAAATTTAGAAGCTGAATAAAGTTCTAAACGAACACAATTTTTTTTATTTTGGCTGTCAATTAAAGGGTTGTTTAATTCTTTGTTTTAGTATACAATTTTTTTAAAAAAATATTAGATTGCGTCAAGACTTCACAGCTATACATTCCTCTCATGTTTGCACCATACTGTGATTTATTGTGATTGAACTGTTTACAACATTTATGTGGAAGTTGAATTATCAAATTCTATTATTCACCGTAACTCCACCTTGAACTTGAGATAAAGATCAAGGTATGTAAGTTTTGTCGTTGTACTCTCCGCCAGACCCCACCTATAACTATGAGATTTCAACAATCTCTATATACTCAAGGTGTGAATAAGTTTTTCTTAAGTTATACTCTCCTTATAAACCACCTATGAGATTACATTAATCTATACCATATTTGATCAGATTATTATTTTAACCAACCAGCAAATATATACAAAAAAATCTATCAAAATTATCTTACTTTAAATCGTCCAAATTTTACACAGATTCATCTTTTTTCACTACTTCGAGTGTATCGCTAGAGTGATTATCAGATTCATACAAGGTCGGCCGGAGGCCAAAGGCACTAAAGCATAGGCTTTAGGCCTCTCATAATTTGAGGCCCCATTTTTTTATGTTTTTAATTAGTTTTAGATTTTTTTTATTTCAAAGTATATTTACTTTCTTAAAAAAATAAAGAACAAAATCTATATAGGAAAGAGAAGTACTTATTAATATGTGATTAATGATTACAGTTAGATCATTTAATTTTATATTAATGATATTCTCTTCTTTTTATCTTTCTCGTAATAAAGTTTATACTATTCTCCAAAAATATCATGATAACATTGAAAAATTAAATTACACATTCCTTTAATTTTTTTCAAACATTGCAGTAAGCAAATTCAACTAGTAGAATATTATACTTTCAAATGCAATTTCATTGTTTTAACTTATTATTATAATTTTTGTATGCTAGAAAAATCTAAGACCTCTTATAAAGTTTGTCTTTAGATCACAAATGTCATCGAGCCGCCCCTGGATTCATAGTCATATATTTGCGATCGAGTTATTGTGCTAACAATTAAGCAAAACTACTGTGTTCTGGATTTCTGGTTCCTTGCATTTCTTGTTTTCACCATGGTATTTTTCTAAGATTTACTTCATTTCTTCTTTTATCTTCAGTAGATTTTCTCTTTGATTTTTCTGAAATTTGGCAAAGTTATAAGTATTTCTGTGACTTTCATTGTGTTATCGTGTTGTAATTCTTATTTTAGTTGTAAAAGTACTAATAAGGTGGATATATCGTTTACTTGTTTTAGAATCGTGATGTTGGGCTAGTTTGTGTGCTCCTAGATTGATTCAACAGAATTATAACAAAGTAATCATCGGAAGGAGGGAAAGGGATTCATATCTATTATATGAATCCTTATATACAACAACAACATACCTAGTGCAAATCCTACATGTGGGGTGTGGGAAGGATAGGGTATACACAAACCTTGCTCCTACATTGGGAGGCAGAGAGGTTGTTATTGATTGATTCTCAGTTCAAGGAAAAGAATATCAAAACTAATATAAAAATTAAAGAAATAACATAAATGAAAAAATCTTGGCAATTACTATAGAATTTAAACCTTGAATATTCAACTTATCCTGTTACCCTATCCCAGTGCCATCTATTTGTACCAACACAAGTGTTAGCTAACTTTCTCCACCAAGGCTTGAACAAATCAGACGAAATAACAACTCACGAGGTACTTTTGTGTCCGTTGCGGTTTAAACATTAGATCTCATAGGTCTCAATCCATTTCATTGACCAATAGACCTCACCTTTGACTGAAATATGATGGATAGATTTATTGATTACCATGGGGGGCAAATGTGCATCCAATTCAGTCTCCATTAACAACAAACTCTAGAAAACACTTTTTACTTGTGAATTTTTTTGTTAAAACTTCTTTTTCACTATTTAGAGTACATGGATCTTTTGCGTTATTTGTATATTTCTTTGCATATGACTATTAATTATTATTTTGCCATGTTGTGCAGAATACAATATGTCTAATTTGTGGTAACAAAGGATACTCCGCCACATCAAACTATGTCACACTGCCAAATCAACTCTACAGAGTTTAATATGGTAAAGTTGCAGAGTCTCATTATCATTGATAACATTTTAAGCCAAAAAGGTTACTGTCAGTAACTGTCACATCCCTTTTTTAATAAAAAAAAGAATCATTTTAATATTTTAAATTTGAAAAACTTTTTATTATTAAAGTGACAAAATGAAGATTTATTTCAAAAAAGATTCATTTCACAATTATATTCAGAGTCGCCACCTGACATAAATCTGTGTGTCAAGTCATCTTTGAAAAATCCTTTTTCAAAACGATTTGACTCTTTAAAACTGGTTTGCGAACAGAGATTTCGGTTAAGGAATTCTGTTGACCGAGGGGAAGGTGTTAGGCACCCCTCGGTCCCGTGGTTCAACCACGGTCACTTTGTGGAGTATATCAGCTAATTCGACACAAAGAGTGTATAAACCACATAAAACACACAACAATCAAACAACAAACACAAACAAAACAAATCCCAAAAATATAATGTCCAATCTAATTTATACAGTCTCAAAATACAAAAATGCGAAAATATAAACCTACACTAATTCTAAACTACGCTCCAATGCTAAACCCGATGCCTTGAGCCTTGATCACGAGCACCTCTGCATACATAATACTTCGGGGCATTCCCCGGCGAATGAATACAAATGACCTCGGAACATTTCCGAGCTAAATGAATACACTTTCAATTTTTGCGATAAAGTAGAAAGAATCCTTCACACCCACATTCAAACATTTAACAAAAACATAATCCTAAATTTGCCTACCCAATCTACCCTTTGCCTATTAATTTTTCTGCTTAAAACATGATCCTATCGAGTTCAAAAAATTGATATTTATTCCGAATTAAACAAAATAATAATAAATTAAAATTAATCCAAATTCACTTTTCATCAAATTTTCAATTCTCACCCCCAATTTTGTTAACCAATTACCTATTTCAATTATCCAAAAAGATATCGTTTTCATCCAAATTATACCATTCGAGATTAACCATTCAACACAAACACAAATCAAACAACAAATCACCCAAACAAATAAAATAACGGTATCAAATCACAACCACAATCACATGAAAATTAAGAAAAATAGAGTTAGAAATTGGACCTTTCGGAATCAATGTGTTGTTCGATTAAATAAGACAAAGCACGGGCCAAGAACCAGTCGAACCTCAAACGATGAACCCGCAACTTGAACAATCCCAACCTCAGTATGGCTTCAGTGTTTTCCACCAAAATTGCAACAAAATTCACGACGACCAACAAAATCAGTTTATAATTTCCGATGAAGGTTCGATTGTGGACGGGGCTGGGTCGTTGTTTTCATATCACCGGAGCTCCGTCGAGCTCAATTGGTCGGAATTTTCGGATTTTTGAGGGTCTGGGCGCTGTTTTCACTTCGCCGGAGCTCCGGCGAGCTCGGTGGTGTAGGAAATCGAAGCAAACGGGTCAAATTTCTGACCCCGTCGATCCCCTTTTCTCCCACTCTCTGCTTTTCCGATCATCGATCACCCTCTACTGTTTTCTTCTCCCTCAGTCTCTCTCAAATCTCCATTTTTATTCTCTCTTCTGGTTTCGCGTGTATGTGTAATCAGTGGGTAATTTGTGTATTGGCGTGTGTTTATGGTGTATTCGGTGTGTGTGTGCGCGAAGAAGAAGAAAAGAAAAAGGAAATCGAGTGTTCAAGAAAATGGCCTCCCTTTTTTGGTGTTCTCTTCACTGGTTTTTAGTGTGTATTAGTGTGTAATCTTTTGTATTGTTGTGGTGTGGTGAATTCTGTCTATGGCTGTGGGAGTGATTCGGAGTATATTGTGTGGTTTCTCCTCATTTTATTCTGTGAAGGTGTATGGCAGTCGATGGAGGAGCCCTCTATGGTGTGTTCCGGAATCAAAATATGTCATGAAACTAAAAAAAAAAAAAATATATCAAAATATGTATGTATTATAATTTTTAAAGAATATTATCAAGTGAAATTAAATTTTTAAAAAAATACATAACTCACTTAAAAAGAGAATAATACATTTTTTTTCTACATAACTTACTTAAGTTATATTATAAAAGTTATATAACTCACTTAAAAAGAGAAAGTTATGTATTTTTTTTTTACGTAACTCATTTTTTAAGTGAGTTATATAATAAATATATTACTTTATCTTTTCTCACTTTACCACTCATCTTCACTTTACCTTTTACTCAAAAACAAAAAGTATTATACTGAGTTAAACGAGCATCAACAATGTTAGTTGGATCATTAAATTGCGTATGCAAATTCGTTTGTCGGAAAGTGCGCATGACGATTTTTACACTCCTTCTTAACATAAATTTGAAGAATGTTTAGCTTTATTTGACTAGCATAGTCACGAGGAGCCCTCAAAAATTCAGTCAACGACTCATCGTCACTGATAATCCATTCTCCATAATTTATCAATCCTTGTGATGAGAACGAATTTGAATATTGTCCAACTATAAATAAATCAAAATCATCATTTTTTATTTTCATTCTTCTAAAAGTAGATTCTACAAATTCTCTATAACCAATTGAAATTGGATATTTGACGTTGAACTTGGGGGATATACTATAATATATTATATTACCTCGTGGATAATTTCGTCATCCCAAAAAGGTGTAATTTTAACACGTTTAATATTCATTCTTTAAGCCTTGATTAAGTTTTGAAAAGAAGAGTTGAATTTGAACAACTTTGAAAAAAAAAAAGAATTGAATTTAAACAAGAAAAATTCAGTTTCAAAGAGGAGTTGAGTGAACAAAGAATGAAGAGTCTTGAATGTATACATGCTTAAATAGGAGAAATCTGAATGCCGGTGGACAAAATTATTTACACATAACTCATAAATTTTTAGAGTTATATTTATATAATGGATAACTCACTTAAATAGTGAGTTATGCATTTTATTTCTACATAACTCATATAATTAGTGAGTTTTATATGATAAATGTGAGTTATATGTGTGTGTGTGTGTGTGTATATATATATATATAATGTAAGTTTTATATAAATAAGAAGGATAACTTATTTTTTTTGTGAATTTTACACTTTTTCTAATGATACTTTTTATGACTGACAAACGTTTTTGGTGAATGTGTCAATTTTTGCATAACTCATATATTTTTAGCACCATATACTTATTTTATATCATTAATAAAGTTATGCACTTATCACACATATTTTAAAAGTTATATTCAATGAATAACTCTTATTTTTTTTACATATTTTATATTTGAATAACTCACATAATCAGTAATTTTTACTCTCTCCGTTTTGTATTAATTGTCCTTCATTCTAAAAAAATAAAACTTTAAAAAAATGAATTGATTGTTCACATAATATGTATGTTTTATAAAGTGAGTTTATATAATTTTTATTATATTTATGTAGAAAAAAGGTGAGTAATGTAACTTTTATTATATAAGAGTAAATACATAATTACCCCACTGATGTTGGCCGAGATTTTAAAAAAGACACCTAAACTTTGAATTCGACCTATTACTCCACGATTCTTACTTAATTCATTTCAAACACGCAATTTTTCGCTGAATCTCAGTCACAACAAGGAGAGTGAAATACACACGCTAATCAGATGCTGGCACGTGTCAAATACGTTTAATTTATATTTTTTAATAAAATTTTACTTTTTATTTAATTTAACACCCCACCCCACCCCATCCCCTCTTCCCCCACCCCACCCCATCCAGTAACTCCCCCCAGCAGCTCTCCTCCACTCCCCACCCCCACCCCTCGTCCAACACCCCCACTCCATCAGTATTTCCCCAAAACACCCCACCCCCCACCCCTCCGTCATCATTCTTTCTCCCCGTTCATTTTTTTTTTCAAATCAATTCAAAACATAATTTTATGATTGAATTGAGAGTTTTATGATTGAATTGAGTTTTAAAGATAGTTAAATAATATGATTTAACTGAAAAATTGAGCTTTAATGATATGATTTTTTATTTTTTAAAAAAAAACTTCAATGGAGGAGCTTTAATGGTGACATTGTGTTGAAGAGTTTTAATGGTGTTGAAGAAGATATTGTGTTGAAGAAGAAATGGTGGATAGTTAAATGATATGATTTAGTAGTAAAATGGAGCTTTAATGAATGATTTTTTTTTTTAAAAAAGCTTCAATGGAAGCTTTAATGGTGAATTGAGTTGACGAAGAAAGAGTGGGTGGGTTGGGGGGCGGGGCGGAGAGGGGGTAGGGATAATTTTAAAAAATAAATAAATATTATTTAAAAAAAAAGAATATAAATTATATATTAAATTATTTTAAACGTGACAGCTTTTAATTGGTAAAAAAAGTCAAATTCAAGCCCTTTCACGCGCCTGTGGTGCGTGTATACACGCAGAGGGTTAAAATAGTGTGTTTGCAATGAAATAAAGAAGAATCGTGAGGTAATAGGTCGAAGTTAAAGTTAAGGTGTCTTTTTACAAATCTCGGACAAGATCAGGGGGTAATTATGTATTTACTCATTATATAACTCATTTAAAAAGTGAGTTATATAAAAAAAATACATAACTCTCTTTTTAAGTGAGTTATGTAACTTTTATTATATAACTCACTTTTTTATATATAAAAAAGTGAGTTATATAATAAAAGTTACATAACTCACTTAAAAAGAGAGTTATGTATTTTTTTTATATAAGAAAAAAATGTATAACTCTCTTTTTAAGTGAGTTATGTTTTTTTCCAGAAATTTAACTCCGTTTGATAATTTTCGTTAAAAATTATACATATAACTCTCTCTTAAAAAGAGAGTTAAGCATATTATGGTAATATTTTAAATACATGATATATTTTGATATTTTTTTTTTTACTTTCATAGAATATTTTGATTCCCGACTCATATTGATGATGGTTGGTGGGTCCTATGTATTCTGTGTGTATATCCTCACTGTGCTTGTCTAAAAATGGAAAATGGGGCCCGCCTTTTGTGTGTGTTGTGGGGAGTCACGTGTGAATTGTGATTGTATGAGCTGTGGAGTCTATATTCTGTTAAGGGAAAAAGGGTAAAAAACATGAGAAGGGGCAGGGGTAGGGGTAGGGATATGGGTATAGGGGTAGGGGTAGATGGGGTAAGGGTGGTTAGGATGTGGTGTAAAAATTTGTTAGAATAAGGGAATATTAGGGATTAAAGATTTAATTTGTTAGTATTTGTTGTATTTGTTTTCTTATGGGAAAAGTGTAGACTAGGTGAGGGTACGTGGTAAGATGAGCTAAAAATGAATAAAATTAAATTTTGGGAGGGACAAATTTAGGTCTCTACAGTAACTATTCATACTTTAACGCCATTTTGGTCCGTTAACTTTTTTAAAACCTAATACATTACTGCCAACAACGTTTATACTAGTTTTGTAAAGTTTTCAAAAAACATATTATTTTCGTGAAATAATTTAAAAATAACTTATTTTGGTCAACAATTCCTAAGATGAGTCCCTGTGAAATCATCAGAACATGTTCTTGGTATTTGTTAACTGTAATTATGAAAAAAAATTTATTTAAGACCATTTTGTAATTCCCGTTTTGTTTGGGCTAGTGATATGCGTATAGTTCTACTCATCTGATAAAGGTTAAGACAAGATGAAGTGCAAACAGGGCTGCTTTGCTTAAAGGGTGAAATGAGAAACGATATAATTTTTTTAAAATGCCAAATCAACGTGCACAGCTAAATAAGTAACTTAATAAAAATGAATCGGACATAAATGATATATGGTTTTGCATTCCTTCCCATTTATTGTTTTCATTAGACACAATTTTAATTCCGACTTCATAGATGAGATTGGCTTTTTCGGTTTTTGCCATAAAAAGAAAAGCTAAATCTGATTCTCTTCCATCTTCACTCCCTTTCTCTCTCTTAGCCAGGCCTTATCTCTCTCCTCTCTAGATTATTCTCCTTTTCTTATTCTGAATTTTGTTGTTGTTACTATTTTTTATTAGTTGATATGTTTTCTTCACTACCGTTTTCCTTTGCATACCTACTTTGACTTGCTATACTTTAGCTAAGGCTCCTCTAGAAACAACCTCACTACCATCATGAGGTAGGGTTAAGGCCAGCATACACTGTATTCTCCCCAAATCCCACCCGTGGGATTTCACTATTGGTGCATATGATATGGAGTTGTCGCACTAGTTAGGGCTTTAGATAATTGACAATGTTATCTTTGGCCTTTGATTTTATTATTAGGATGGATGATCAAAGCCTTAATTACTTGAAAATCCAATGTATTTCCTAACGTTATCCTCAATAAACAAACTTGGAAACATTAATGTGGTTATCTTTACGCTTTTTAGGAGATATGCCTTGATCAGGATGTAGAGTGCTAAGTTGGAAGGTTTTGAACATATAAAGGACTTGTTTGCTTGTGATATTGAGTCTTACAAAGTCTACAGTGCTTGTTAGTCTAATGGATTAGCTAATATTCTATGGACTTGATGATCTTGGTTAAAGCTAGTACATTATAGTGCTAGGTGTTCCGTAAAAGAGTTGTTTGCTATGTAGGACCATAATGGTGGAGTAATGGGACAATATAGGGAGCATAAGACTCCAAGAGATTTAGGCAGAAAAAATCATTGCCCACACGTTAGATGGGACGTAGAAAGGATGCTTAGCGAATGTCAAGAATGCAGGCAAACTATGTCTAAAATGTTCCCTCAAGGTTTACAACGCCTTTGTCCAATCTAAATGGACCTTCAGTGGATACTTCTATGGACTTTGTTTTCTTTTCCAAGGCGTATAACAAAATTGGGATGATAAATGGACTTTGTTTTGGGTTTGTTGAGAAATGAGAAGGATCATGATAACATCTTTTGGGTAGTGGATAGGTTCTTTTCGATAACACATTTTATACCTTGCCATAAGAGTGATAATGCAACACCGCTTGCTACTTTGTTTAAATTGGAGATCATGAGCCACATATCACCCTATAAGCCAGAGTTTTCATTAAATACTGATAATGGTTTTGATAATCTTTTGTGTTTTAAATCTCTTCAGCTATGGCCTCAATGAAGTTACATACGACCAGTTATCTACTGGTCATGTGAGGATTGCAAGGTAATTGTGCCAAATGAAGATGTAGGGGATAACTTGGAAGCCACAGTGGACAGATTCCATTTAGAAGGTTGGCCGAAGAATATTCCTCGGTGTAGAAGAAGCAAGAGCAAGATAATTCCCTCTAGAATGTCCGCAGAGTTCCTTTTATTGCCCTTTAGGCAATACCACAAGTGTAAGGGACAACTTGGCAGATAAGGCGGAGCCTAGAAGGAGCGAGCGCACGACAAGTCTCCCTAGAAGGTTTGCCGACGTTTTCAGCCCTTTGGATCTTACTGGTGCTATTTCTCAAGGATTTGTCGAGTATCAACATAAGAAAAGGGGTCTTTTTTCTTCAATTGAAAAAATCTGATGGCATGTGAAATGTAACATGTCCTCTGTTTAGCTATGGAAACCATGGTAGATGGCTGGTAGGCAACCAGTAGTAAATTACTATATGGAGTCTGATAAGTGGCCTGTGATTGTCGCAGGTTAGTTTGTTCAGTATGTTACAGGTGTATGTGTTGGGTACCATGTAGTTTTGATGATGGACAAACTGACAAAGTGATATGAAACATGTCAGTCAAGCTGGTTCACAAACACACTGTCTCATGTAGCTGAAACTTGTAGCAAAATCATCGATGATTAAAGACAAGCGTGCAAAAATCAAGGAAGGACTAGATGGGTGGCTAATTCAATAAACTCAAGGAAATAAACATGTGTTGATTTAAAGAGTTGGAGTTTGACTACAACACTAAGGAGACAAGAGTTGGAATTGAAGAAGGAGTCTCACTTGAATTAGAATTCTATGCAATGAGAGTTCTGATTAAAAGAGGAGTTTAAAATAAAGAATGATTCTTTGGAGAGCTGTCCTTAAATAGAAAATGTATTATTCAGAATAACTTGTGCACTTACAGAGAGAGAAAAGGCTAAACACGAGCAATTTGAGAAAGTTCATAATTGAGAGAATTCTGACTGAAGATTCAAGTGCTGCCAGTACAAAGGAGCAGATTGACGAACCTGTTTCACAGGACAGAACTTTACAGTTCATGGGTCAGTTTAAATGTATTGTTCTTATTGAGTTGTAATTTATTGTTTTCCTAGATTGATTATTTAGGAACAATACTGAGATGAGTTAACTTCAAGTTTGGGATAACTCGAAGTGGGTTCAACAGTCAAGGGTGATTGTTGAGTTATAGGAATTAGAGTTTATGATTCCTAGTTGTTGAGTTATAGGAATTAGAATTTATGATTCCTAGTTATTGAGGCATAGGAATTAAAGTTTATAATTCCTAGTTGTTGGTTACAAGAGTTTTGTAATCAGTCGTTGTTGATGCTCGAAATTATTTAGAGAAGTTGGAGTTAAATCCTGTAGAGGTACAGGTAGTGTTTTTTTACACCTTTTTGAGCCGGGTGTTTTCCACGTAAAAATCATTGTGTTCTTTACTTCCTGTTTTACTGCTTCCTTGGAACACGTAGGTAACCCGTTCCATCCATAGGCAACTCTTACGTTAAAGTCACTGATCAGTAGGGCACATACTCTGATAAGTGGTATCAGAGAAAGGTTTTCTTAAAAAGGGTTAACACCTAAGATAAAGATCAATATGATGAATTCCGCACCACCTACTAGCCACAGTGAAGGTCAGTCTACTATTAGACCTCCACTCTTTGATGGGCCTCACTTCATTTGGTGGAAAACTAGGATGGAAATGTTTCTTCAAAGTGTAGATTATGAATTATGGGACAAAATTATTGATGGACCAACAATTCCCATGAAGACAGTGGATGGAGAACAAGTGAAAAAGGTAAGGAGTGAATTTACCCCGAAAGATCTTGTTACACTACAAAAGAATGCAAAATCCAAAAACATTCTTGTTTGTGGTCTTGGTCTAGCCGAGTACAATAGAGTGTGTAATTGCAACACTGCTAAACAAATCTGGGATGCATTGGTGAATGCACATGAAGGCACTAGCCAAGTGAGAAAATTCAAAATTGCATTACTTTTCACTGAATATGAGGCTTTCAAAATGGAGAAAAATGAGTCACTACAAGAAATGATAACTAGGTTAACTTTGTTGGTAAATGAGTTATCATCTCTAGGAAATGTTTTATCTACTGAGGAACAGGTAGAGAAGGTCTTGAGAGTCCTACCAAAGTCTAAGTGGAATGTCAAAGTTACAGCCATAAGAGAAGCTAAGGATCTCACTAGAATGTCCCTGGATGAGTTAGTTGGTAATTTGAAGACCTATGAGATAGACATAGAAGATCTAAATAGGGCATCTGAAAGTGATGAAGAAGATGATGAAACTTCTCTCATGGCCATTGGAGATTCAGACATGGAAGAAGATGATAGAAACTCTGAGGTAAGTATTCTTGAACTCAAAGAGAAGTTGCATTTATTTTCTAAAAAGAAACTTGTTTCCTTAATGAGTGCTCTAATTGATGATTTCTAAGAATTAACTTTTGATAGGAATGAGTTATTCAACAATCTTGCAAGTCTCAAGTTTGATTTTATTGATCTAGAAACTTGTAAGAACACTGTTGAAAAGGAAAACTGCACTTTTAAGGAACAAGTTAGCAGACTTGATTCATCAAACCTGACCCTTAAATCTTAAATCTCGAAACTAACTCTTTCTGAAAAAGGAAAAAAGGTCAAAAGTGAGGAACAAGAAAAAATTGAGTCAGAATTGACTAAGATTAAACATGAATACTTTTGTGAAAAAAAAGGTTAGTCAGTTGAGTCAAGAAGTTTCTAGATTGAAACTTGATCTTGAAAGAGCCAATAGATGGACACATTCTTCAAGAATTGTTTATAAGTTAGGTCAAAGAACTCACAATGAAAAGACTGGGTTGGGATTTTTTAAAAGTTCTAATGCTATTAAAGATCTTTGTTATATTTGGGTAACTAGGGGCATCAAACCACTGAATGTCCAGTTGCAGCAAAAAGCAAATCAAGAAGCATAAGTCTAGCAAAAAAATCTGATTCCATGTTAGCACAAGCTAACAAGAAGGTCAAATCTGGTCAGAGAAACAGGTCACATAACCTGTTGCCTCGATGGGTTAGAAGAAACCTCATACATCCTTTTTCTCATAAGAAAGGATCCAAGCTTGTCTGGGTGCCTAAAGTTAACCCCTAATTGGTTTTGTAGGTGAGAGTGTAAGGAGGCAAGAAAAATTTGTACATGGATAAAGCTTGCTCAAGGTATAAGACTGGAAGAAAATATAGTTTCTTTTACTCACCACATTTAAAGGGGGAATGAATCTTTTGGAGATGACAAAAAAAAAGAGGATGACAGTGAAACTGATGAGCATGCACAGGAACATATTGTACCACCTGGTTCAACTGTTGTATAGACTGAGGGCATATTGACAGGGGGAATAAAAAATCAAGAAATTGATGCATCAATAACACCAACACAATCTGATGATAATTTTGTTGGTAATTCATAAAAATTGGTGTTGTCACCAAAATCTTAAGATATCTCATGGAAATCAATGGCTTGAGACTATGGTATTCAAATGAAAGTAATTTCACTCTTGAGGGCTATAAGAATATTGACTATGTGGGTTACTTAAATGAATGGAGAAGCACCAAAGGAACTAAGAACCAAAAGAACTGAGTAGAGAGCATTTTGAAAGGAATAAGTTAGATTTGGGGATGATTAAAATTGCATGAACTCCCCTCAATGATTGACTAGAATAACCATTTTTATTTTAAATCTTATTAGCTAAAATGTTATTCGATTCAGTCTTGCAAATTTAGTTATGTGTCCTGATTTCAGATTTTTGACTCTTCTAACCTAATTTTGTATCAGATTGTGCAGAAAATAGGTACAAGCAAGCAATTGTGACCACAAAGTTCTTCTTATCAGGTATGCTCTATACTGACATAAGCATAGGCTGTCTAAGTTGAAATAATTGAGCATATCTGTTCTATTCCTCACACTTCATCCTCCCCTTGTCCTATGATGCTGACGAATTGGTTGACCAAATTTTCTTTGACTCTCTCCAAATGGTTGTGCATAAATGTGTTAATTCTATACCAGAAATTCCTTCTTCTCTCTCAACCAAAATATCAGTTTTTGTATAATGAATTTGCCAAACTTGATCATCAATCACATACAACATATGTTTCTGAAGAATGAAAAGGGACATGCTCTCCTTTTTAGTTCCTAATTGGCTACTTTTTTAGGGACGTCTCAATCCTAGTTGGGTTTGACTTATAAAACAACAATGGATGTTCTTGAGCAAATGAATCATGCTTCTATACCTGTTTTAACAAGGAGGGCTAAATCTCATTTAAAAAAAAATTGATAATAAAGAAATGATTTAGCTGAAAAAAATCTGAACTAGAAGTTGCACAAGACAGCCATGGAGTGGAATAAGAGGTCCTTAAAGATAGGATCATGACTTTGAAGCTTGACATTGATTGATAGAGGAATGAAAATGTTGAAGTCATTCGTCAATTGACACAGTTGATATCACCTGTTCCATCTTTCTCATCAGCTCCTCACTATTTGTATCTTTAGCCTTGTCCCACTTTTATACCATATTCTTTTTTGATTAATGCTCAATTGTTTTGCTTTGTTCAGTACTATCTTAGGTTTAATGTGGAACATGCTCTGTCAGTTAAATGGAATGGTTATCTTTGCTAAATTGAATCATATTTTTGCTCTCTTTAATACATTACAATGTTGGCTAAAGTCTGTCTGATTGTTTTGGTGATAGCCTAGTGACCATGAATAGCTTAACAAATAACTTTGGCTAGTATATTATTGCATTAAAAATGGTTTTTCGATGATGCCAAAAGGGGAAAGATAAGAGGGGTGCAATGTTTATAACCCATTGACTAACTTGTTTCATTCTAGTATTTTATACTTTAGTGCCTACAGGTGAAGATGTTTGAATGCACAAAGACAAGAGGTTTGTCATCATCAAAAAGGGAGAATTTGTTGGTGCGATGTAGTTTTGATGATTGACAAACTGACAAAGTGATATGAAATATGTCAGTCAAGCTGGTTCACAGACACACTGTCTCATGTAGCTAAAACTTGTAGCAAAATCATCGATGGTTAAAGACAAGCGTGCAAAAATCAAGGAAGGACCAGATGGGTGGCTAATTCAGATAAACTCAAGGAAATAAATATGTGCTGATTTAAAGAGTTGGAGTTTGACTACAACACTAAGGAGGAGTTTGACTACAACAATAAGGAGACAAGAGTTGGAATTGAAGAAGGAGTCTCACTTGAAGTAGAATTCTATACAATGAGAATTCTGATTAAATGAGGAGTTTAAAATAAAGAATAACTCTTTGGAGAGCTGTGCTTAAATAGAAGATGTATTATTCAGAATAACTTGCTCACTTACAGAGAGAGAAAAGGCTAAACACGAGCAAATTGAGAAAGTTCATAATTGAGAGAATTCTGACTCAAGATTCAAGTGCTGCCAGTACAAAGGAACAAATTGACGAACCTGTTTCACAAGACAGAACTTTACTGTTCATGAGTCATTTTAAATGTATTTTTCTTATTGAGTTGTAATTTATTGCTTTCCTAGATTGATTGTTTAGGAACAATACTGAGCTGAGTTAACTTCAAGTTTGGGATAACTCGAAGTGGGTTAAAAAATCAAGGGTGATTGTTAAGTTATAGGAATTAGAGTTTATGATTCCTAGTTGTTGAGGCATAGGAATTAGAGTTTATAATTCCTAGTTGTTGGTTATAAGAGTTTTGTAATCAGTCGTTGTTGACGCTCGGAATTATTTAGTGAAGTTGGGGTTAAATCCTGTAGAGGTACAAGTTGTGAGTTTTTACACCTTTTTGAGCCGGGTGTTTTCCATGTAAAAATCATTGTGTTCTTTACTTCCTATTTTACTGCTTCCTTAGAACACGTCAGACAACCCGTTCCATCCATAGGCAACTCTTACGTTAAAGTCACTGATCAGTAGGGCACATACTCTAACAGTATGGATGTTAGGCTTATAAAGACGAGGATTATGGTGCTTTTCATTTCTCAACCAATGTGTTTTATTTCGGTGGCATCTGATATTGCCATCTAGATTTCCTCCTACTTTTGTTTTGGTTCCAACAAAAGTATGCAACTTTTCATTTTCTATCGCTCTATTTTACTTTTGTGGCGTTGGTGTATCATCCACTCAACTGTTCCCTTCAACATTTTCTCATACTTCTTTGTTTTGCTAAAAGTTAGCTCTTCAACTTCCACATAACAGGTAAAGCAGTATGTTTTGCAAAAAAAAATATTGAATCATCATACCACTATAAAATTGTAGGGAAAAATGTTCTTTCCAATAGGTCTGAAGGTTGAGAATTGTCATTTACACTGTTGTAAAAAAATTTCTTTCCAATAGTTCTCAAGTTTTTAGAGAATTATCGCGGCAACGTAGAAATACTCTAATGGCACATGTATGCCACTGCTAATTTTACGACGACTTTATGTTACTTTTGTTGCATTGGTGCCTCGGACAAGCAACTATTCCTGTGGAGATTCAGTTCCCTTCCCCATCAAAAGCCAGATTCCCACAAAGCACGACACACTGAAACACATCGGCAATCATTATCAAAATACTTCATCTACCAAGCAGTAATGATTCTTCTACCTCATATATGACCAAAGTAATTTACCCTACAGATCCATCTTTTCTATCCCTAAAGATCATCTTTTCCATCCCTATAAATCCGCTATCCTATCCCACAAATCTGCTCTACTATAATCAATATTACTCTCTTTAATTACTAAATCAAATCTCTATAATTACCCTACTATACAACAATATATAGTTACATTAAAATATACAATATTTACAAGTTGTCCGTCATGTTAACATTACCGACTGAGATATGACTGAAACTTTTACTTTTAAACCGACTAGAAAAGGCTTTTGCTGTGCTTTAGCTTGTCTGGATATCTCCTTCATTTTAAAGGATTCTAAATTACTATAATTTGGGTCAGATTGATAACTATGGATTAAAAACATGTTTTACTAGTGATATTCGAAATAATAACAAACTCTGCCAACAACGTCCATAAATGTTGTTTTCATTCACTTATATAGAGTTTAGACTAAATTGGATTGTCGTCGTAACCTCTGTTATTCATATTGGATAATGATTCAACTTCATGTTGCTTCTTAACTTCTTTTGATTACAAAATTTGCGTGATATTAGCATTATTATAGGAATTTGTCCTACTTTTCTATTATTCCCTGCTGTACTCTTTGGTCGTTGTATTTAAGAGTGACTAACACATATAACATAGCAAGAGCATTTCAACGATCAGCAAACAACTCTTTGGTCGCGTTACTACAATGATAAGTGATATTCTACATGACCTAGTAAATCAAATGAGTTATACCTTAGATTTGCCTACATATGACACAGGTTGCCTAACATGTTCCTTATGTACAAAGTAATATTGAACAAATTTTACGTGGGAAACACCCCACTTAGAATGGTGTGAAAAATTACGATTTGTACCTCTACAAGAATTAACCCAAATTCACTAATTATAATGAGCCTCAATAAAGGAATGATTACAAGGCTTGCAACCTACGAATTAACTCTAATCCCTAACAAATATACTTTCCAATATTTATGTTCCCAAGTCTTTGAGTCACCCCAACTATAAAATAAAGTTGTGCATGACATTGCTGAAATTCTAGGGGGGGGGGGGGGGGGGCTGAATTTAAAAATTCCTTTGAGTCGATTGACGAGCCTACACAATCAACTCACCTGCAGACCAATATACTTAACAAAACAAATTAGATTTACGTGAATAAGCAAGTAAATAAGTAATTTGAAATAAGAACACAAAGTTTTATCCTTATTCAAAACGCCAATGTGGTGCCTACTTCCTGTAATAACTCAATTTTTTTAATGAGGGTAAATTGGTAATTTGACCCATATTATTAATTTTAATTAAGAGAATTAAAGTGAGCAAGACAAAAGTCAAAATCCTCTCCCCTTTTCAATTTCTTTTTCACTTTTAAGTTCGAAGGAATAGAATATTAGGGCTTCTTTTTATTTTTATTTTTGGTTCTATTATTTTTAAAGAAAGCAAGAGACGCACGGAGGAAATTCTAAGCAACTGTTTAGCTATTGTTTCAGGTGACAAGCATCAGGTAAATTGGTATTAAATTATATTTTCATGGGAGATGCAAATAGTAATTTTAATCCCTACCTTTATTATGACTGGTCAATGATTAGTGGATAGTGGGAATTAGTCATAAAATATTGATTTTGAAAGCAAGTGTAGAAACTCTCTTTATCTACTCTATCCATTACTGGTTCATATCTTTATAGTGAGGTTAAGATATTTTCTTTACCTTTAAACTCATGGGTTAAGGTATGAGATATTAAGATTTAGCTTTAAACTTAAAAGGTTACGGATATTGAGAAGTGACCCAACTACTATGATTGATATCTTTAAACCGACTAGAAAAGGCTTTTACTGTGCTTTAACTTGTCTGGATATCTCCTTCATTTTTAAGGATTCTAAAATACTATAATTTGGTTCAGATTGATAACTATGGATTAAAAACATGTTTTACTAGTGATATTCGAAATAATACCAAACTCCGACAACAATGTCCATAAATATTGTTTTCATTCACTTATATGGAGTTTAGACTAAATTGGATTGTCGTCGTAACCTCTGTTATTCATATTGGATAATGATTTAACTTCATGTTGCTTCTTAACTTCTTTTGATTGTACAAAATTTGCGTGATATTAGCATTATTATAGGAATTTGTCCTACTTTGCCTACACAGTCGACTCACCTGTAGACCAGTATACTTAACAAAACATATTAGATTTACGTGAATAAGAAATTAAGTAAGTAATTTGAAATAAGAACACAAAGTTTTATCCTTAGTCAAAACACCAATGTGGTGCCTACTTCCTGTAATAACTCAATTTTTTAATAAGGGTAAATTGGTAATTTGACCCATATTATTAATTTTAGTTAAGAGAATTAAAGAGAGCAAGACAAAAGCCAAAATCCTCTCCCCTTTTGAAAGGAATAGAATATTAGGGCTTCTTTTTATTTTTATTTTTGGTTCTATTATTTTTGAAAGAAAGCAAGTGACACACGGAGGAAATTTTAAGCAACTATTTAGGTATTGTTTCCGGTGACAAGTATCAGGTAAACTGGTATTAAATTATATTTTCATGGGAGGTGCAAATATTGATTTTGAAAGCAAGTGTAGAAACTCTCTTTATATACTCTATCCATTATTGGTTCATATCTTTATAGTGAGGTTAAGATATTTTCTTTACCTTTAAACTCATGGGTTAAGGTATGAGATATTAAGATTTAGCTTTAAGCTTAAAAGGTTACGGATATTGAGAAGTGACCCAACTTAGTTTGAAATAAGAGAACAAAAATTTATCCTGGTTTGGAACACCAATGTGGTGCCTACTTCAAGTCCCTTCGTGTTTCAATGTTTCCTTAGATCTTTTCTAAGTTGAACTGGAATACAAGTGTAGTGAACAAGTTCTAAAACTTATTTTGATTTTCAGATCTTGTGACACAACCTCAATCGGTAAGACTAAGTTGACTCGATCTTACTCTTCAGTAACTATAGAAAACTAAGTAGCACAAATCTTTATGGAGACTAAGATTGAGACACACTAAACATTTCCTTTGAAGTTGGGTGCATTCTTCGACCTTCAGTCTTTTCTTTTATACTCTTCAAGTGCTTCGGCTTCTTTTCTTCATAAGGAAACTCAAGGGATTTCTTCTCAATCAAGGATCTGAATTGATTCCTTGATTGAGGGATGACACCATATGGTATGTCCATATTAGATATGTCTATACGTGGTGCAACCTTGTTTTCACAGCCATACATGTCCATATCAGATATGTCCATGTAGAGGGTGTGGTCTTCTTTCCTTTTTTTTTTTTTTGTCGTGATTGATTCACCTGCCTTATATTTGGGGATCCAATAATATCCACGATTGATGCTAATTCCATGTTTAGCGCTAGCTTCCTTGTTTGTGGATGCTTGCTTCCTTTTGCGGGATATTTTTGAATATTCTAGGATATCCTAGATTGATTCCTTGGGATCCTTTTCCGATCAACTGTATCTTGTATCCTGGGAGATATATGTTTTTTAGTTTTTCATTATTAAAACATATTATGAAAATGTGGGGCTAACAACTGCATGCTTGAGAGCAAGAGAATAGAAATTGTAGAAGAAATGTCTGCAAAAGAGTTGTACGAGGTAGACAACAGCACAAATCTAGGCCATTTCATAAGTACGGTGATATTTATAGGTACTGAAATATGTTATTTTAAGAGTGCCTTTTCACTATTGTCTGCCAATTGCAATCCGCGTTATTGTTAGGTTTTGGCACCTGGAGGGCTATATCTTCAGAGTCACACAACAACAATAATACATTAACATAGTTCAATAAGTGAGGTTTGAGGAGAATAAGATGTTCACAAAACTTATCCCTACCCAGAGGCGGAGCTAGGATTTGAAGGTTTTGGGTGCTGAAACTTAAAACACGAAAAAATGTAATGCAGCCAGTAGGTTTTGAAACCACTACCTCTGCAGCTGAGGGCTCTACAGGTCGCACGCTTACTGCTAGGCCACTTCGTTATCAGTTAATGTGGGTTCACAAGGACAATTTATATACCTATCTTCCTGAATTTTTAATACAAATATAAGGTCTATGCGAAAGCTACTGAGTTCATCCGAACCCCCTATAACACTGTAGCTCCGCCCCTGTCCCTACCTTTGTAGCATAGAAAGAATATATTTGAAACAAGGTTGCAAGAAAAATATAATAAAAAAATATCAAGATACAAAACAAATGAAACAATACATAATAAAACAGATTGAAGCCACACATGCTAAATACTACTGATAATAAGACTCCTGGGAGATGGGGCTAGCCCCTGCCTCTCCCACCTCATGAAGTGCATCATTAATACTCTATCTACTAACATTTACTCAAACTCTCGACTTCCACACCATCCTAGCTATTTAGGGTCATGCCCTAGTAACACTTCTATGAAAATCCTATTATTTCATATTCCTCAGCATAAACTTTTTAAGAAATATTTTTAAATCATTAAATTTTCAAAAAAAGAAGCTAGCCGCCAACTATGTAGATAAGCATTAATGGGAGTATGCATTACTCTTAATCAATATTTTTTACATTAGATAGAATTACAATTATAAGTAATAATTTTTTCTCAAAAAAACTTCATTATTGACTCTTTTGGTTATTTTAGAAGTTGAATAAATTTCTAAACGAATACAATTTTTTTTATTTTGGCCGTCAATTAGAGGTCATTTAATTTTTTGTTTTAAAATACAGTGTTCTTTTTTTAAATATTAGATTGCATCAAGACTTCATAACTATACATTGTTCTCATGTTTGCACCATACTGTGATTTAATGTGATTGAACTGCTTACAATATTTAAGTGGAAGTTGAGTTATCAAATTCTATTATTCACCGCAACTCCACCTTGAACTTGAGATATAGATCAAGGTACGTTGTACTCTCCGCCAGACCCCATCTATAACTATGAGATTACAACAATCTCTCTATATACTCAAGGTATGAATAAGTTTTTCCTAAGTTATACTCTCCTCATAAACCAGATGTGAGATTACATTAATATATTCCATATTTGATCAGATTATTATTTTGACCAACCAACAAATATATATAAAAAAAAAACTGTTAGATCAATGAAGATCAATGAAGTTTTGATGATTGACATATAAAAGAAACATGTTACTCAAGCTGGTCTAACCACATGAATACAATCACAAAGGAAAGAGGACAAGTTTTGTTAAAATGAAACAATGGATAAGCTCTCTTGCTCTCCTAATGTATCACGTGTGATAAAAAGAAGTTTTAATTGAACACAACACTTTGTGATAAGTTGAAGAGGAAGATTTTCATTCAAATAAGGAGATTGAGTTGAAGAAGGAGTTTCACAAATGAGAAGACTTGTACTCGAAGAAGGACTTCGACTTGACAAAGAAGTCTGTTCAGTTGAAGAGTCCAAACGGAAGTAAAAGAAGGTAGACAGTGAAGGACTCTTCGAAAAGTCAATATATAGCGAGGAAGTAACTCATTTTGTCTCTTATACACTTAAAAAGATAGCAACGTGAAGTCCCAAAGCTTGAAGCCTCTCATGTTCCTATTACTTAGAGTTAAGGAGTCTTAGTCTTTATGAGGTTGGTTCTTGAGTTGTAATGTTTTCTCGTCTCAGTGAAGTATAAACTGAGTTAGGAGCTTTTTCTTAAGATTTGGGAACACTTACCTTGGGAAGGATTGTATTTTCGTAGAATTAGGAGTTAGAGTTTAATTCCTAGATTACAAGAGTCTTGTAATTTGTTGATTGTTTAAATCATGTAGAGGTATAGGTCATGGTATTTTATACCTCTTTAATCTGGGTGTTTTTCACGTAAAAATTACTGTTTAATTACTTACTGTTTTAGCTACATAGGAACACGTTAGTCAACCTGTTCCATTGATAGGAAACTGTTAGGCTAAAACAAGTAATTCGAAGGGCTCGTACTCTAACAAGTGGTGTCAGAGAGATAGGTTATGTTACATAAGGTTAACACCTAAGAAAAGATCATTATGATGAATTCCGCACCTCCTACTGGTCACAGTGAAGGACAATCCACTATAGGCCTCCTCTTTTCAATGGTACTCATTTCGCTTGGTTGAAGGCTAGAATGGAAATATTCATTCAAGGAGAAGACTATGAATTTTATGTGACAGAATTACTGATGGTCCAGCTGTCCCAATAAAGCTGGAAGATGGTGAACAAGTGAAAAAGGTGAGAAGTGAATTTACTGTTGATGAGTTGGTGGCACTTAAGAAAAATGTAAGGGAAAAGAGCATCTTACTGTGTGGACTAGGTCCAGCTGAGTACAACATAGAGTCTACTTGCACCATTGCCAAGCAAATATGGGATGCCTTGGTGAATGCACATGAGGGCACCACTCAAGTGAGAAAATTTAGAGTTGCTCTTCTCTTTATTGAATATAAAGATTTTAAAATAAAGGACAATGAATCCCTTTATCAGATGAAGTCAAGACTCACTACTTTAACAAATGAGTTGACCTCTTTGGGAAAAGTCATCACTACTGAAAAATAAGTTGATAAAATATTGAGGGTCTTGCCAAAATCAAAATGGGATGTCAAGATCACTGAGATTAGGGAGGCAAAAGACCTAACTAGTATGATGTTAGATGAATTAGTAGGTAACTTAAACGACTTATGAGATACAAATTGATGAAGCCAAGAATGAAAAGGAAGCTCCTGAAAAAATTTGGCTCTAAAGGATTCTGAAAGTGATGGAGAAGTAGAACTGACTGAAGATCAGGTGGCTTTTATAACAAAAAACATGTGTAAAGTCTTCAAAAGGAAAAATGGAACAGGTAGCAAAAGACGGTCCAATGATAATCCCACAGGGTGCTTTAAGTGTGGGAACACTGATCACCAAGTCATTGCCCTTTTTAGAAAATTGAATGGAGTAAAGAAAGAGCTGAGAAAGAATTAAAGGAAAAATATATGAAAAGAGAGAAGGAGGAATTTGTTATGGTAGATGCTTGGGCATTTGACTCTGAAGGATCAAATGGGGAGGAGGTAGATGAAACTACTCTTATGGAAATTGGAGATTCAGACATGGAAGATGATGATAACGCTGTTGAGGTAAGTATTCCTAAACTTAAAAAGAATTTACATTTATTTTCAAAAGAAAAGCTTATTTCATTGATGAATGGATTAATAAATGATTTCCAAAAATTATCTTCTTATAGGGATGAACTATTCAACAGTCTTGCAAGTCTCAAGTTTGATCTTATTGATCTGGAAAGTTGCAAAAATATTGATGAAAAAGAAAACAACACTCTCAAGGAACTAGTCAGTAAACTTGATTCTTCAAATTTAATTCTTCAATTTGAGATCTTAAAACTGACTCTTTCTGAAAAAGGTAAAAAGATAGAACGTGATGATCAGACAAGGCTTAAGCTTAAATTGACAAAGGTTAAACATGAAAAGGAAAAGGTTGAGAAATTAAGCCAAGAAATCTCTAGGTTAAAACTTGATCTGGAAAGGGCAAATATATGAAAAAAATCCTCAAGAATTATTCATCAATTGGGTGAAAGGACTCACCGTGAAAAGGCTGGATTAGGATTTTTCAAGAGTCAAACTGTCACTAATGATTTATGCTACATCTGTGGCAATTTGGACATCCCACTATTGAATGTCCAATTGCTAATAATAGCAGATCCATAAGTATAAATCTGTCAGATTACATAAGATCTCAGAGATATAAAGTTAATAGCAAAACCAGTCAGAGAAACACGTCACATAACCTGTTGCCTCATTGGTCTAAAAGAAACCTGATTCATTTTTTTATCTCTCAAGAAAGGACCCAAGTTTGTCTGAGTTCTTAAAGTTAACCCCTAAATTGTTTTGCTGGTATGGTAAGAATGAAAGGACGAAAGCAAAAATAACACATGGTTAGAAATTCCTTGTCACGCCCCAAGCCGAGGCCCTAGATGTGACACACACCCGATACTATTGCTAGTATGAGCGAACGTTCTGGCATATCACATGAGCATACAACCAACATAACGAATAGAGAGAAAATAGAATAGGGAAGGATTTCTTAAAGGATAAAGTTTTTCAACAATGTTCATTAATATCACTTAACATCTGAAGATACAATAGTCATAAAAAATAAGACTAAAAATTACAAGATCTGTCTGACAACTAAATCAGTTTGTGAAGCCTCTAATGACTGACTATAACTGTTGGGAAAAGGCCCTGGCATATCCTGGAAAGGAACATAGAGAAATTGTCATATCTAAATTTTCTCCAGGTAGAAAGGAGGCTCACCAATAGGAAAAGATGATAATCCTAATGATGCGCTTGACCGTGGACTTCAGATCCAAAACCTACATCATGAAACGATGTAGTGCCAAAGATGATCAATACGTGGAATGTATTGGTATGTAAAATAATTTCAGGAGGGTAGTACAACAAGAGATTAGAAGTAACGATGAAATTCAAATATAAGTGAAGGAAACTGGAAAGGAACAAGAGTGTAAACTAAATTTATAATTGACCAAGTAAAGTAGATTTAATTCCTTTGATTATTGTGGGAGAAAGTAGTGAACCATCATAAACCACCATGTGAGCGCATGGAGTCTGATCTCGGCCCGATCAGCTAAGCCATCCTATACCTTGCCGGGCATAAAACGTGACATGACATAATTTGCTAGCAAGTATCCATGGTTAGTCCCTTTTTGGGACACATAAAAAAAGAGTCATCCTACTTGCAGATTAATCTCTATCCTATGTCGGCAAACATAGTTTCGGGCATTTATCATTTCAACCTATGCCTTCACGGTCAACTAACTAACTCCCTTATGCTCATGACGTTATCTTATTTATTTGATTAGCTCTTGATCAAAATGTTAGCCTTGGCATGATCATGCTCATGATTTAGCCATTTTAGTCTCACGTACATATATTTTCCGTTTTAGGCTATGATCATGAATTTGTCCTTTAGGACTCATGCTTGGAAAATCAACCTCTTTGGTATCATGCCTCATGAATTATTATAGTTATTGAGCATTTGGGGTGTCATGAATGAGGATGTTTCTCTTACATACTGTGCAATATATTTACTTAATAATAGAGTAGGATATTTTTGAATTAGCAATGTAACAGTATGTTCTTTTTGGTTGTCTGAACGTTGCAGCGAGAGAACAAGTAGTCTGCGCTGGTTCATGTTTTGTGATTATGTAGTTGAAAAAGAAAGTAAAGAAGCATATTGTAGCTACAAGGCTACGACACTGGTGTATCAGATAAGGACTGCTCGAAAGTGGACCGTGTACAAAAATCACGTTATAGACGGATATACAATCTCGTAATGAAGTCAAAGAAAGAGTAGATACATTTAGAAATTCAAAAAAATAACTAGGAAAGGTAGGTCACCTTTGATCAACAAATTATGTAATTAGTTCTCTCTCACTTCTTTTAAATAGTGAGGTGCTCTCTAGGTGTAATCGCTTAACTTTGCAGATTGTAAATATTTTACAGTTATTGCCAAAAACATCTATGATTCATACATCAAATCACAAGGGTTGTTGGAACTCACAAAATTCAGAAAGGAAGAACATGAAACAGAGAGTTATCTGTACACACCCAACAACTATTAAACCATTTAATTTCATTGATAAGATTGTAGAAATAATTTGAATTGGATAACATTAAAATGTCCAGAAACGAGAGTAAGGAATGGTTCTACATACCTCAAAACGTTTGAAAGAACTTGAAATTGGAAGAAGAAATTTGTACTTGATTTTCGATCAAGTCCCTTGTGTTTCTTGGAGTTGTAATTGATAGGATGAATCTGGATATTTTCTGATGGAAAACATATGAAAACTGATTGAAAAGTAAAGCTTTTATCATGTGAATCTTGAGGAAAAGTGAAGGACTCTTCTTTTTTATAACTCACGAAACTTATGTGAATAGAGGGGATTTTATCTGCTGGAAAAGAAACTAACGCCTCTGCTGAAAATAAAACGTCTGCCATAAAACAAATAACATTTAGAAACTGAAGAATAAGGGTTTAATTGATTGGGATAAGGTAAAAAGGAAAATACGAAATCACCCCCAAGAATATGAAAATAAAAGGAAAAAAAATACAAAATTTTCGTCAGGTATAGGGTTGTTCTGACTGTTCTTTGTTAAACACATGTAACTTTTTACTCGGGAATCGGATTGAAGAGCTGTTGGTGGCGTTGGAAAGAAGACTCTAAAATCTTCAATTTGATAGGTTATAGGTCACGTAACTCTAAATATTCTAGGATAAATCCTTGTTTAAATTTGGTCCTTGTATGTACCTATACGAAAACTTAATCATTAAAGGACCTTTCATCTCAGATTTGTTTTAGAGCTTTCTTATGCCCTTAATTCATACCCAATACCCCTACGTCACATAAGACATGACCTTTACACCTAGATGAAATAAAATTTCTAGATTCACGTCTAAGTACATTTGAAGAGAAGTCCTATTTGTTTTATCTTTATCTTGAACATTCAGGGTGTTACAATATCTCCCTCTTGGGATCATTTTTCCTCGAATGATGGTCATGGTTGACTACCTTACATGGGAATACTGAAATAGTCTAGGCTCTGTTGAACTATTTCTTAATGACATGAACTTTCCTAACATGTGGAGTGTCGTAACAAGCCATGGATGAAACCAAACGAGTCTTGAAATTCACGAGACTTAACATAGACATGTCATAGGACATGGGTTTCATGGGAGATGAACATAACAACGTAAGACATGAATTTAGATATGAGATATATATTGGTATCTTAGTTATCTAAATAGGGCTTATAGAACATGAATGACATGATGAAGTGTTGGAAATACGCCCCATTCGATATGAAGTTACATAACATGAATTAGGGGTGCATTAGAACATAGAAATACGGGTATTTTCACCTCTAATACTGGTAGCATTAGATCTTAGCAACACCTTTTGAACCTACCTTTCCCCATTAAACTTCCCTATTTCCAAAGTACAATTCTCACATAGGCACATGCAAGTACTAAATTATCATTCTAACACATTTTTACCATGTCCAACCCTACTCAGAGGTACAAGGTGCCACACCAATAAATGCTCATGCCCGTCTAAATTTCAGGATCCCATATTCTATTTCCCTTTAGAAATCTTCATCTTTATTGTTGACCTGCTCTTAGATAGTTCTAAAACTCAACAAGGTCTCTCTTAAATCTAAAGTTATACCCAAGGACACTTTTTTTTTCTCATCATGAAAACAACCATACTGGAAATCTAATCAAGAAGTCATAACTTACATAATGTATTTAGCCACATAGATATCAACATGATATCCAAGCTCATCACTATAAAAGCATCATGGTTTCTTCCCAGCTAATAATACTACATAAAAATAAAAAAAATCTTCTCTGTCTACCCAGAACCTCTATGAACTGAAATTTCATGTACTCCTACCATGGGACACAACATATGAATTTATCTAACTATTACATATGACTAATCCTCATCTTGCACTTCATCCATGCTTATGATCTTAGATGAACTGGTACATCATAATCATCGCAACAAGAAACATCTACTCACTCCTATCCAACCATTACTCAGTTGATATCATACCACTGTCATGACATAAGGAATACCACTGAAGGTCTAGAATATGAGCACCAGGAATAGAAGGGATACTGCTCAATTACTACTAATACTTATCGTGACCTTGCTAATAAAGATGTGACATAGGAATAAAGCATAGTAGGCATGAATATTCCATGCATCAAATACATAAAACCTAAACAAAGAGTCATTCTGGGCATAGGCAGGACATAGAAAAAACTAGGAACATATCTTAAAGTATTGTTTCTTAGGATAGAACATAACGTAAAGCATGGGTTCATGGCTCAGAAATATAGTAACATATAACTTGTATTTCTAGAATCTTAGAGCAAGATTAGGATCGTGGTGTGAAGCTATTGTTTCATATTCAAGGGTTAGAACATGGACATGAGTTTGCAAATAAAATCTTGATCGTAGACGTAGGAATAACATGAATGCATAAGACATGGGTAGAGTGTCATCTTGGCTAAAGTCATAAAATACTCTAGAAAAAGATTGAATCATAATTAAACTCGTCATCTCTCTTTTCTTAAAACCCTTGCTATCTGCATCTCAAGACCCAATTTGTTCTTTACTCTATCATCTCCCCCTTAGTTCAAAGTCGACATTTAAAGTATGTGGACCTATTCTCAAATCTGATCTATCATGACCTTACTCCCCGAATAGACTATATCTTTAGGTACACAACCCTTGCTAGGACTTCCTCCCCAGATACATCTCTTAACTTTCTCTAAACTTTGTAGTCATCATTTTATAATTCATACTTTTATTGGTATATATAAGCACTTCCTCTATACCCGACCTTCCCTTCTTATTCCACTAACATCACTCCTCTAAATTCATATCCACCCATTCCAATGGAAATTAAAATTGTACTAAGAGGCTCTTATAATCCTCTCTATTCAGCTCTTAAGAACACCATATACGACATACTTAGGCTTCTCCACACTTAGAAACTCAAGGGTATTAACTAGGCACACATAGCACTAAATAACTTGGAATCTAGTATAATAACATACTACCTTGGTTACCCCTTTATTTTTATAAAACTTAAGGCTCTTCTTCATCTAAGGACCTCAACTACAACTCACCGTTTCACTTCTATTCCACATATGTATTATTTTTGCACATTCGCACTATCCCTAAATATCAAACATAAGCTCTTCCACACACACACACAAAAAAAAAATCAAGCCTACTAGATTTATTTTTCCAAAACTAGTGTGATCACCCTTATACTGCCATTCATTCATCGTTGTGGTCGTCTAAAGTTTAAGCTTAGTGTTTAGTGCTAAACATGGATGGAAACACTATCCGATAATACTAATTCAAACTGTATCTTATAAAAATCAAGAACCATTTGTCCATGACAACTTAGTTGATCTAAATCACACTATCTATCTCATTGCAGCGTACAAGCACATTCTCCTCCACAACATTATTTTCACTTCTTACTAACACAAACTTAAGGCATAATAAACTTCTTTCATAAACAAGTATACCCCAAGTCATCTTATCCAACCACTCTTCCTCTATTAACTACCATAAAATTTTGTAATTCTTCATACACCCTAGCCAACACCGAAGGACATTCCATCCTATTTCTTGATTAATGAATACAAGACTCTTGCTTCATACTCCAATCAATAGTTATCTCCACTTTTAAGACACTATACTTTTGAATTCATATTTCTAGCTCTAGAATACATTCTGCTACTTATGACTTACAACCCCCAAATCACACCATCTCCCAGGTGTATCATTTGCAACAAGGTTTTAAAAAAAATAAAGAAAATCTGAGAGTACATCTTAGTTTGGCACAGACACACAATTAAAATGAACAAGTGTGCATTCTTATGAATCAATGGTCTTAAATGCACTAATGGTCTCTGCTTAATCTCTCATGCAGTTTCTTATTTTTTTGTTGGCTCTATCTGAGAGAACTACTTAGATATGAATCTGACCTTTAATGCTTGTACAACCTCAAAGGTTAGGCATAGTAAGAGGAATTGGAAAAACACACGAATTCACAAAACATTCTTAAGGCAGCTCTATCGCACGATCTAGAATATAAAAGAATAGAGACGTTTCCTAAATGTTCTGCAGTCTCCAAATTATAAGTGTGGCGCGCTTCACACCCACAATTAGGACTCTACTAGACATGGCTTCACAGACACCCTAGGAAACTTGAACTCTGTGCTTTGATACCAAGTTTGTCACGCCCCAAGACGAGGCCCTAGACGTGACACGCACCCGATACTATTTCTAGTATGAGAGAACGTTCTGGCATATCACATGAGCATACAACCAACATAACGAATAGAGAGAAAATAGAATAGGACAGGATTTCTTAAAGGATAAAGTCTTTCAACAATGATCATTAATACCACTTAACATCTGAAGATACAATAGTCATGAAAAATAAGACTAAAAATTACAATATCTGTCTGACAACTAAATCAGTCTGTGAAGCCTTTAATGACTGACTATAACTGTTGGGAAAAAGCCCTGGCATATCCTGAAACTGAAAGGAACATAGAGAAATTGTCATATCTAAATTTGCCCCAGGTAGAAAGGAGGCTCACCAATAGC
This sequence comes from Capsicum pubescens, assembly GCA_030864215.1. Classification (NCBI taxonomy): domain Eukaryota; kingdom Viridiplantae; phylum Streptophyta; class Magnoliopsida; order Solanales; family Solanaceae; genus Capsicum; species Capsicum pubescens. The sequence continues at coordinate 34,068,369 of CM061542.1, read as the reverse complement.
AGAAGATGATAATACTAATGATGCGCTTGACCACGGACTTCAGATCCAAAAACTACATCATGAAATGATGTAGCGCCAAAGACGATCAATACGTGGAATGTATTGGTATGCAAAACAATTTCAGGAGGGTAGTACAACAAGATATTGGAAGTAACAATGAAATTCAAATATAAGTGAAGGCAAATGGAAAGGAACAAGAGTGTAAACTAAATTTATAATTGACCAAGTAAAGTAGATTTAATTCCTTTGATTATTTGTGGGAGAAAGTAGTGAACCATCATAAACCACCATGTGAGCGCATGGAGTCTGATCTTGGCCCGATCAGGTAAGCCATCCTATACCTTGTCGGGCATAGGACGTGACATGACATAATTTGCTAGCAAGTATCCATGGTTAGTCCCTTTTTGGGACACATAAAAAAAAGAGTCATCCTACTTGCAGAATAATCTCTATCCTATGTCGGCAAACATAGTTTCGGGCATTTGTCATTTCAACCTATGCCTTCACGGTCAGCTAACTAACTCCCTTATGCTCATGGCGTTATCTTATTTATTTGATTAGCTCTTGATCAAAATGTTAGCCTTGGTAGGATCATGCTCATGGTTTAGCCATTTTAGGTTCACGTACATATATTTGCCGTTTTAGGCTAATGATCATGAATTTGTCCTTTAGGACTCATGCTTGGAAAATCAACCTCTTTGGTATCATGCCTCATGAATTATTATAGTTATTGAGCATTTGGGGTGTCATGAATGAGGATGTTGCTCTTACATATTGTGCAATATATTTACTTAATAATAGAGTAGGATATTTTTGAATTAGCGATGTAACAGTATGTTCTTTTTGGTTGTCTGAACGTTGCAGCGAGAGAACAAGTAGTCTGCGCTGGTTCATGTTTTGTGATTATGCAGTTGAAAAAGAAAGTAAAGAAGCATATTGCAGCTACAAGGCTACGGCACTGGTGTATCAGATAAGGACTGCTCGAAAGTGGACCGTGTACAAAAACCACGTTTGATACATTTAGATATTTAAAAAAATAACTAGGAGAGGTAGGTCACCTTTGATCAACAAATTATGTAATTAGTTCTCTCTCACTTCTTTTAAATAGTGAGGTGCTCTCTAGGTGTAATCGCTTAACTTTGCAGATTGTAAATAGTTTACAGTTATTGCCAAAAACATCTATGATTCATACATCAAATCACAAGGGTTGTTGGAACTCACAAAATTCAGAAAGGAAGAACATGAAACAGAGAGTTATCTATACACACCCAACAACTATTAAACCATTCAATTTCATTGATAAGATTGTAGAAATAATTTGAATTGGATAATAGTAAAACATCCAGAAACGAAAGTAAGGAATGGTTCTACATACCTCAAAACGTTTGAAAGAACTTGAAATCGGAAGAAGAAATTTGTACTTGATTTTCGATCAAGTCCCTTGTGTTTCTTGGAGTTGTAATTGATAGGATGAATCTGGATATTTTCTGATGGAGAACATACGAAAACTGATTGAAAAGTAAAGCTTTTATCGTGTGAATCTTGAGGAAAAGAGAAGGACTCTTCTTTTTTATAACTCACGAAACTTATGTGAATAGAGGGGATTTTATCTGCTGGAAAAGAAACTAACGCCTCTGCTGAAAATAAAACGTCTGCCATAAAACAAATAACATTTAGAAACTGAAGAATAAGGGTTTAATTGATTGAGATAAGGTAAAAAGGTAAAGAAGAAATCACCCCCAAGAATATGAAAATAAAAGGAAAAAAATACAAAATTTTCGTCAGGTATAGGCTTGTTCTGACTGTTCTTTGTTCAACACATGTAACTTTTTACTCGGGAATCGGATTGAAGAGCTGTTAGTGGCGTTGGAAAGAAGACTCAAAAATCTTCAATTTGATAGGTTATATAGGTCACGTAACTCTAAATATTCTTGGATAAATCCTTGTTTAAATTTTGTCCTTGTATGTACCTATACGAAAACTTAATCATTAAAGGACCTTTCAACTCAAATTTGTTTTAGAGCTTTCTTATGCCCTTAATTCATACCCAATACCCCTACGTCACATAAGACATGACCTTTGCACCTAGATGAAATAAAATTTCTAGCTTCACGTCTAAGTACATTTGAAGAGACGTTGTTTTATCTTTAGCTCGAACATTCAGGGTGTTACCTTGCTCAAGGAATAAGACTGAAAGAGGACAAAGATCCTTTCACTGAGGGGAAGATTGTTTGCAACAAGAAAACAAAAGATTGAAAAGAATCAAAAACAAAAGTTTTTAAATATGTAGTGTTTGAGTAAGGGGTTAGTAAGAGAGACTTCGTTCAAAAGAAAATAATTTGATTAGTGTGAAATCCTTGTGAACTAATGTAAGAAGAAAGAAAGGGAAATAAATTGCAGTAAAATTGATGAGTTGCATAGAAACAGGTTGTGCTACCTGGTCCATCTAATTGTTCAAGAGATGGGCATAGTGACAGGGGGAACAAGTAAAGAAACTTATTCATCAACAACACCCTAGCAATCTACAGATAAAGTTGGAAGATTCTTGAAGAGAGTAAAACTCCAAACTAGTAGGTTACCTTGATGAAGTTCATACAAGGTATTTTGAAAACAAGAAAAGCATTGCAGGTTTTATACATCTTATTGGAACATGTCTAACAACCTGGTCCACAAATGAAAAAAAATGCTCAGTAGCTTTTTATACTAATAAGGCTAAGTGTGTTGTTGCTGATTCATGTCATGCCTAATTATTTTAGATAAAGAAACAATTCATGAATTTTGGGTATAAATGTAGGATGTCTTCATGCTTTTTATGATAATACAAGTGCCTCAAATTTGAAATTTTTTTCCTGTACTAAATCTTATTGATATTGGACACCAGTCTCTTAGATACAATGTTAAGGAAGGTCTTATATCTATCATATTATGTTGTATGGAAGATCAAATTGCTGAAGCACTTAGTAGTGAGCTCTATGAAAATAGTAGATTAGAATTGGGTATGATTAAGGTTTCATAAACTCCCTTCAATGATTGACTAGAACTATTTATTCTTAGTATGTCCCATGCTAAAAATTGTTGAATAATTCAATCTTGCACAATGCGTTATGCGTTGTGCATTGAACTTCGTAGAGATAACTGATCCTTTGAATATATTGGCTATAATTTAAAACCATCTAGGTATAACATTATTTTAATTATTTTTAAATTAGCATGATGAAATATCTTTGTTTACTTGGTCCCAAAAAAGAATTATCTTCATAATCGCCAAAAGTCCAAGCGTTCGTGTTTTCAAAAAGAGGACTGCCACCGCCTTTAGGTTTCCCATCATTGTCTGCCAGGTCTTTTCACATCAGAATTCCGCACCTATCACCATTAGTTCACCAACTTTATGTTTCATCTTCCAAGTTACTCAACTACTTAAATCAAAGTTGCTTTACCAAATCATATCATCCCCACATCTCTTTCTCTCTCTATGAACAAATTGTACCTTTCCATTGTGTCAATGTTTTCCTCTTCATCCTCCTCTAAGATGACTAAATCCAACACATTCAGTCAATCACCATCCACTGAATTGGTTATTCATGCCACTGCCAACACCACTCTTCATATTCCTCCTAGTATCCCCATGAAATTCTCCGACTTTGCATCTAGGACGAATCTTCAAAATCCATTCTCAAAATTCTCTGCAAGTCCACCTGTTTCTCCCACCTCAACTTATAAAATTACTGATGCCACCTCTCTCCAGATCATCGACACTGATGATATTCCTATAGCAAATTTGGTCCGTCGAAAAGCCAGATCTCAGTTGTTAAACAACAACAGTCTTCCACCCCTTTTGTTGTCGATGAGCTTGAGGTTCTTGATGAACTATAATCGTATTATATTTCACCTAGAACTCTTCATAAATGAAACAAAAAGCATCAAGAGAAATCTTCTATGGCTGAGGCAATCCGAGCCAGTAAAAATACACGCTCCAATCTACCTGTTCCTCCCTCTTCTTCCATTTGTCAAGATGTTTTGCTTCGCTCTGTGAGGAAGGGAGGGAAAAAATAATTTATTCCCAAACCATCTGCATTTCAACCTCCTCTTTCAACTGTATAGTCAAAAGGAAAGTCGACATCCACTTCCCCATCAAATCCCTCTAAATCCCAAACTCCCTCCTGCTCTAGGAAACGGGTTCCTACACCTGTTCCATCAGATACTTCTAAGTCTGATGAGGATTTTGATATTGAGGAATTTTCTGAGCCTATTGATTTTAAAATGGATCATGTTCTCCACTTTCAAAAGAGAAAACTTGTTAGGGTTAGGGTCGTGACTAGCATGGAGGTCTTGCCATGACAATTGTGTTGAAAAAATTAGCTGTCCAGGGGTGGACTAACCTGCTCCTTCAAGGTGATGTTCAAAGGATGTTTATAAATTCTGAGGTGTATAAATTTTACACCAATGGGATTGAACGTGATGATGTGTTTTCATCATCTATGAGAGGGGTAGCTATAAACTTGGCTACAAATGATTTGGCTAGGATTTTAGATGTTCCATTGGGAATCTAGGGTCATTATGTGAAACTCAAATGGCTGCCTTTGGATAATCTACACTCTGCCTTAGAAATCTCTAGGAAATTCTCGGGTAATCCGAATCTTGATTACCATTGTAGAGTCTTTAAAAGAGAGATGTCTCCTCTACATCAGTTGTATTTTGATGGTGTGCATAAGATGATCCTCCCAAGGAAAGAAAAATGTACTGAGGAAAATTTTCTTGATCTGACTCTCATGGAACTCCTGGACACTAAAGTCAGAATCGATTTTCCCAGACTCATGATCAAGTACATGTAGAGGGTCCTTGTTAAAGATAAAAAATGACATGCTTTGCATTATGAGTTATGGCTAGCACCTATTCTTGAAGATTACTCAGTGCCTGTACAAGTGTGATCCCTGCAGACCACAAAGGATGTCACTGGCATAGTGGAACACATGAACTTATCTGTTTCGATTAGGAGTGTTGATACTCCTTTTAAATGAGCAAGAAATTCTCTTGCTAAGAAGAATGCTGAAATGATTGAAGCACAGGCTGAACATGATGTTAAGAAATCCTTGCTTCAAGATCAAATTCATTTTCTTAAAGCTGAACTTACTTGTAAGCGAGCAGAGAATATGGAAACTATTCGTAGACTGATCTAGTTGCTTCCATCTATTCCTTCTTCCTCTTCCAACCCTTAGAGCTTTAGTTTTTGTCAAAATGATGTAGTTGTTCTTTATGCCAGTTTGAAGTGATTACATAATGTTCTATACTAGAAATTAATGAAATTGCTACTTTTTTACTTATTATCCAGTATTTGTATAATTAAAATACATTATGTCTTTTCCTTCTTATTCTGACTATGTTAGAGATAGACCAAGTGTCCATGATTTATTACACGATCTTTTGTCTTGGTATATCTTGAACCAAGATGATGTCAAAAGGGAGAAAATTGAGTTGTACAATGTATATAACCTAATGACTAATCTGTCTCTTTTAGTGTTGTGTCTTTCATAAAGTATTTTAGGGATGTAAAGTTTGTCATCATCAAAAAGGGTAATTTTTTAGATCAATGAAGATCAATGAAGTTTTGATGATTGACATATAAAAGAAACATGTTACACAAGCTGGTCCTACCACATGAACACAATCACTAAGGAAAGCGGACAATTTTTTTTTTAAAATCAATCAATGGATAAGATCTCTTGCTCTCCTGACGGATCACGTGTGATAAAAAGAAGTTGTAATTTAATACAACACATTGTTATAAGATGAAGAGAAAGAGTTTCATTCAAACAAGTAGACTGATTTGAAGAAGGAGTTTTACAAATAAGAAGAATCATACTCGAAGAAGGACTTCGACTTGACAAAGAAGTCTATTCTGTTGATGAGTCCAAATGGAAGTAAAAGAAGGTATACAGTGAAGGACTCTTCGGAGATTCAATATATCTCAAGCAAGTAACTCATTATGTTACTTATGCACTTAAAAAGATAGCAACATATCGACAAATTATCTATGAAGTATCATAGCTTGAAGCTTTTGAGTTGAACCTGTTCCTATTACTTTGAGTTAAGAAGTCTTATACATTATGTATTAGGTTGGTTCTTGAGTTGTAATGTGTTCTAGTTTCAGTGAAGTATAAACTGAGTTAGGAGCTTTGTCTTCAAGTTTGGGGACTCAAAAACTTGGGAACACTTACATTGGAAGGTTTGTTTTTTTTGTAGAATTAGGGGTTAGAGTTTAATTCCTAGATTTACAAGAGTATTGTAATTTGTTGATTGTTGAGACACAACTGTTTTAGTGGATTTGGGGTTAAATCCTATGGAGGTATAGGTCGTAGTTTTTACACCTCTTTGAGCCGGGTGTTTTTCATGTAAATATCACTGTGCAATTACGTACTGTTTTAGCTACATAGGAACACGATAGTCTACCTTTTCCATCGATAGGCAACTTTTAGGTTAAAACAAGTAATCAGTAGGGCTCGTACTCTAACAAAACCTATCAAAACTTTCATACATTAAATTGTCCAAATTTTACATAGATTCATCTTTTGTCACTACTTCGAGTGTATCGCTATAGTGATTATCAGATTCATAGTCATATATTTGCGATTGAGTTGTGGTGATGATCTGATGTCAAGAAGCTGAGAATAATCTTTAAGCCAGTCCACTATTCTTTGAATAATACCAGCCGGTTGAGCTATTGGTTTTCTAATTAATATACTGCTATTGCCTTCCTTCCAGAGTTACCAAACTGAAAAAATAGAAACCACAGACGTGATGTAGCCTACTTGGTATTTCCTGCGAGATATGTTAAACCACCATGACAAAATGGAATCTGTTTGGAAGGATCTTATAGTGAAAAGGTGATCAAAAATGGTTCCAAACCTCCATAGAAATATCACTCTTGATGAAGAGGCGATCAATACTTTATTTATCATGCTCCGAACAGCACAAGCATTCGCTTGCTAATCTTATACCTATCGTCTAAATTTATTCCCTTTAAGCACAACTAATGTGTTCTGGATTTCTGGTTCCTTGCATTTCTTGTTTTCACCATGGTATTTTTCTAAGATTTTCTTCATTTCTCATTTTATCCTCAATAGATTTTCTCTTTAATTCTTCTGAAATTTGGCAAAGTTACAAGTATTTCTGTGACTTTCACAGTGTTTTCGTGTAGTAATTCTTATTTTAGTTGTAAAAGTACTAATAAGGTGGATATATCGTTTACTTGTTTTAGAACTGTGGTGCTAGGACTGTTTTTGTGCTCCTAGATTGATTCAACAGAAATATACAAAAGCAAACATCGGAAGGAGGGAAGGGGATTCATATCTATTATATGAATCCTTATATACAACAACATACCTAGTGTAAATCCTACAAGTGGGGTGTGGGAAGGCTAGTGTAAACACAAGCCTTGCTCCTACATTGAGAGGCAGAGAGGTTGTTATTGATTGATCCCAGTTCAAGGAAAAGCATATCAAAACTAATAGAAAAAGAAATAACATAAATGAAAAAATCTTTCCAAATACTATAAAATTTTAACCTAGTACATACATTATAACTTATCCCATTACCCTATACACATTGCCGCCTATTTGTACCAACACAAGTGTTATCTAACTATCTCCACCAAAGCTTGAACAAATCAGATGAAATCACAAATAACATGGTGTTTTTGTGTCTGTTGGGGTCTGAACATTAGACCTCATAGGTCTCAATCAATTTCATTGACCAACATGCCTCACCATTGAGTGAAATATGGTGGATACATTTATTGATTACCATGGGGAACAAATGTGTATCCAATTCAGTCTCCTTTTACAACAAACTCTAGAAAACACTTTTTACTTGTGGATTTTCTTGTTAAAACTTCTTTTTCATTATTTATAGTACATGGATCTTTTGCCCTATTTGTATATTTCTTTTCATATGACTATTAATAATTGTTATTCCATGTTGTGCAGGATACAATATGTTTAATTTGTGGTAATAAAGGATACTCGAACGTGCTTGTTTTTTGTGTCATTTGCATTGAAGTGGTTGTACATCAGTACGTTTGATTGTTACTATTAACGATGTAGCTATAATTCACCTCATTCACTAAATGATATATTACACCGAGAGTATATACACAAATCTAGACACAAAAGGTCAAGAGAGGATCCCTGATATTATGCCTTTTACCTACAACATTTGACTATGTATATCTGACACAATGTAATAACTGATATACTCTGTGACAAATATCTTGACATTGGTATACTAGCTGACTATCTTGACACTCCCTCTAAAGAGCATACATGTCAAATTCTCCGAGCTTGCCTCAAATGTATCCAATCTGAGCTCCTCTAAGGGACTTAGTAAGAATATCTGCCAATTGGTCATTTGAACAGACGAAGCTGCTGGCAATGCATCCAGACTCAATCTTCTGCCTAATAAAATGACAATCCGCATCTATATACTTCATTATTTTATGGAAAACTAGATTTGAGGCAATATGTAAGGCAACCTGACTGTCAAATATAAGTTTCGTCTATTTGAATTCAACATATTTTAGTTCTTGGAGAAGTTGTTGCAGACAAATAAGCTTGCATGTATCAAGGGCCATAGCTCGATATTCAACTTCTGCACTAGATCTGGAAACAACATCTCGCTTCTTTCTTTTCCAAGAAATTTAATTTCCTCCAATCATGACACAATACCCATAAGTAGAGCGTCTATCTGTTAGAGAACCTGCCCAATCTACATCAGAATATCAAACAATGTCAATGTGTCTTTTGTCTTCATATAACAATCCTTGTCCTGGAGCCTGTTTGATGTATTAGAGGATGCGAATTAATGCATTCCAATGATCTTTACGTGGAGATTTGAGAAACTAACCATGCTTACTATAAATGAAATATTCTGCCGTGTGATAGTGATATAATTCAATTTACCAACCGGTCTTCTACATTGTCACACCCCTTTTTTACAAAAAAACAAAATGATTTTAAGTTTCAAAAGGGTTTTATTATTAGGTGACAAAAGATAAAGTTTTTTTCGAAAAGAATTCTTTTTCATTTAAACTCAGAGTCGCCAACGGGCATAAATCTGGTGTCCAAGTCATCTTTGGAAATCCTTTTTCAAATTGATTTTTGACTCTTAAAAACTGATTTGTGAAAAGAAATTCAGATTAAAGAATTTGTAGACCCAGGGGAAGGTGTTAGGCACCTCCTCGGCCCCGTGGTTCAACCATGGTCGCTTGATGGAGTATATCAGCTGGTATGACACTATGAAATGCATAAACAAAACAAAACACACAACACACAAAAATAAACAATCAAACAGTCAAAACTCCAAATAGTGTCTAGTCGAATTTATTACAAACTGAAATAAAAAAATGCTAAAATTAAAACCTAAACTATTTTAACTATCCTACACTATGCTTTATCCGATAGCTCGGGCCTTGCTCACGATCAGTCTTCCAAGTACAAAGTATCGCGGGGCATTCCCTGATATTAAATACAATTTTTCACGGGGCATTCCCGGCCAAATGAGTAAATGGAATTTAGATGTCATGAAATAAAGACCATTCAACACATTCAAACGTTCAACAATCCACAATCCCTAAGTTTGCCTACCCGACCTACCGTTTGCCTAACCATTTTGATTTATCATGATTCTATCATGCTCAACATCACCAATGAATCAAAATTAATTCAAATTCACTTTTATCAAGATTAAACCCTCCTCAAATTCCTTTTTTAAAATACAAATTTTCCACATGAAAAGAGTTATCCACCCATATCAACAAAACTTGTATCATGATCAACTATTCAATCATCAAACATCCATAAAAACACCCAAACATAATAATCAAACCCATAATCACTACATAAATCCAACAAATTAAGATAAAAATGAAGAGAAAGACTTAAAGATATGTTCCTTTTGAATACATTCGAGCGATTTACGAAGAGAATAAAGAGCTATCCCTAAAGCACCGACGAAGACAAAAACCTCGACTCTCAAATCAATTATGAACCAACTCAATCGCGATAAACCCAAAATATGATTTGAACCAAAATCCAGTCAACAAACATAACCGCAACTCGAAGAAAAATCAAAACTAGTAGAGAAACCTCAAAACGAGACCCAAATCACTAGTTTCAAACTAAGCTTAAACGGGCTCATCGGAATCAGGGCCAGGTTGTCATTTTCTTTCACGCAGAAACTCTGATAGACCCGAAAGTCAACGGCATGATGTTTCCCAAGATAGATTTCACCAGAAAAAGAAACAAAGAAAGAATTGGGTTTGGAGTTTGTGGGTTGTTCTCCGATAGACTTCATTGGAATAATACCGAGCGGAGACCCCCGATGAAGATTCCAATGGTATTCCAATGAAATTTTTTTGAAAAATTGTCAGCCACTACCTATCGTCTCTCTTCTCTATAGATCTCACTCTTTAATTTCACTTTTCTAATCAATTCTCTCTATATTTTCATTCTATTTTTTGCCCTTTTCCTGCTTAACTATGCCCATTTATGTGTGAATAATGGTGTCTTTGTTGTTTGTGTGTAAGAGTCGAAATCTCTGTGTGTGTTGATGAGTGTATTATGAGTTCTCTGTGTATCCAATTTTTTGATGGGGTATATGTGTATATGTGAGGGCTATGTGATGTGCGAGTATATATCCATGTATGTGAGTATGTGAGCTATGTGTGTATATTCTTTTAGGGCTGGTGAAAATGTGATAAGGGTAGGAGTAGGGGGAACATGGGGTAGGGGTGAGGGTGGTGGGGGTGAGGTAGGTGAGGTGTCACTCTTTATTGTATAAAGTGGTTAATTTGTTACCAATTTGTTATTTTTTTGCTGAAATTATTATTTTGTTTTTTAGTGGAGGGATCATTACATGTAGGTGAGGTACATGGTATGGTAAGGATAACTGGGTAAAAGTTAACTTTTGGGATAGACAAAATTACGTGTCTACATCATGCCCCTCTTTGGATGTAAACACAAAATGTTTTCAGACAATGAAGTAGAAAATGAGACAGAATTTTGTTCCGACCATTATTCAAAAGAAAGAAACAGAATGAAGAAGGGCAATCAAGTCTTGACCTTGGGTTTTTTACTGTCTTAGGTTATGTGGGAGTCAAGTCACATGTAGTTCCAGGGTTGGCAAGGAGATGGACCGTACCGAGTCAGAGAGTCGAGAGAGGCCTTATCGAGGTTCTGGTCTGTGGCTTTTTCAAAAAATGAAAATTATAAGTTAAAATATAAATAAAATTACAACAGTCCAATCTATGCAGCTTCTCTTGACTCTTGACTTGAATTTTTGATGCTTTCCAAAGTGACAAAAGAATCAATCTTCTTTGGGTTAAACTTGATAATAAATTCTTTATCCATACAAAATTTGATGTTGGAGATGAACTCAAAAATTGATAATGTTCTGTCAGTGGTACTTCTGAATTTGACCGTAAATTTGAACATGTTCACCCTATTCTCCAAGTAGTCTCCTGACTTACATTTTTATCTTGTTTCTTGGATTTCAATTTCCTCGCCCTGTTCTCCAAGAGCTCCTGACTTACTATTTGTTCAATCTATTGACATTCAATCTTATTACCCTGTTCTCCGTGCAGGCTATCGACTTGTAATTTCATCACCCTGCTCTTCAGCCGAGCTCCTGATTTTCAATTTCATCACTTTGTTGACTTTCAATGTCATCACCGTATTCTTTGGGTGGGATCCCAACTTAGAATTTCATCAGGTTGGCTCCTGACTTTCTTTTTACCACCCTGTTCTCCAAGCGAGCTCCTGAATTGTAATTTTCTCACTCTACTTTTTCGGTGAGCTCCCGACTTGCAATTTTATTACCCTGTTCTTCAGGAGGGCTCTGACTTTCAATTTCATCGCTTTGTTTACTTTTAATGTCATCACCCCATTCTTCGTGCGGGCTCCTGACTTGCAATTTCCTCATTCTATTTTTTAGGCGAGCTCCCGACTTCCAATTTAATCACCTTGATCTTCAAGTGGGCTCCTGACTTTCAATTTCATCACTTTGTTGACTTTCAATGTCATCACACTATTCACCAGGCGGTCTCCTGACTTGCTATTTCCTCACTCTATTTTTTGGGATAACTTCTGACTTACAATTTCATCACCTAGTTCTTTAGGCGGGCTCATGACTTTTAATTTCATCATTTTGTTAACTTTCAATGTCATCACCCTATTCTTCGGGAGGGCTCCCGACTTGCAATTTCATCACCCAGTTCTTTAGGCAGGCTCCTGACTTGCGATTTCCTCACTCTATTCTTTGGGCGAGCTCCCGACTTTCAAATTCATCACCCTATTCTTTTGGCCGGCTCTTGACATTCAAATTCCACACTCTGTTCTTCGAGGGATTTTTTGACTTGCAATTTCATCACCCTGTTCTTTAGGCAAGCTCCTGACTTGTGATTTCTTCACTCTGGGTGAGCTCCCGACTTGCAATTTCATCACCCCATTCTTTAGGAGGGTTCCTTACTTCCAATTTCTTCACTCTGTTCTTCGGGTGAGCTCCTAACTTGTAATTTCATCACCCCGTTCTTAAAGCGTGCTCCTGGCTTACAATTTCCTCACTCTATTCTCCAGGCGAGCTCTCGACTAGCAATTTCATCACCCTATTCTTCCTGACTTTCAATTTTATCCCTTTGTTGACTTTTAGTGTCATCACCTTATTCTTTAGGTGCAAAAAGGTGACAAGAGTCTGCTTTGCTTAAAGGATGAAATGAGAAGCGATATATTATTTTTAAATGCCAAACAAAAGAACACAACTAAATAAAGTAACTTAATAAAAATGAATCAGAAATAAATGATATATGGTTTTTCTAACCTACTATATGAAGGTATTACGTTAACATTCCTTCCCATTTATTGTTTTCATTAGACACTCTTAATTTTAAATTTCGACTTCATTGATGAGATTTGCTTTTTCAGCTTTTGCCACAAAAAGAAACGCTAAATCTGATTCTCTTCAGTCTTCACTACCTTTCTCTCTCTTAGTCAGGCCTTATATCTCTTCTCCATAGATTTATTCTCCTCTTCTTATTCTGAATTTTGTTGTTGTTACTATTTTTTATTAGTTGATATGCTTTCTTCACTGCCGTTTTCTTTGTCATACCTACTTTGACTAGCTATACTTTAGCTAAGGGTCCCTAGAAACAACCTCACCACCTTTACAAGGTAGTGATAAAACCTGCATACATTCTATTCTCCCCAAATCCCACCCGTGGTATTTCACTATTGGTACCTATGGTAAGGAGTTGTCGCACAAGTTAGGGCTTTAGATAATTTACAATGTTATCTTTGGTCTTTGATGTTGTCATTAGGATGGATTATCAAAGCTTTAATTACTTGAAAAGCCAAGGTATTTCCTAATGTTATCCTCAATAAACAAGCTTGGAAACAATAATGTGGTTATCTATATGCTTTTTAGGAGATATACCTTGATCAACATGTATGTAGAGTGCTAAGTTGGAATGTTTTGAACATATAAAGGACTTGTTTGCTTTTTATATTGAGTCTTACAAAGTCTGTAGTGCTTGTTAGTCAAATATATTAGATAATATTCAATGGACTTGATGATCTTGTTTAAAACTCATACATTATGGTTCTAGGTGTTTTATGAAAGAGTTGTTTGCTATATAGGACCATAATGGTGGAATAACAAGACAATTTAGGGAGCATAAGACTCTACGAATTTTTTATGGCACCATATGGTATGTCCATAATGAAACCCAAGGGATTTCTTCTCAATCAAGGATTTGAATTGATTCCTTGATTGAGTGATGGCACCATATGGTAGGTCCGTATTAGATATGCCCATACAAGGTGCAAACTTCTCTTTACAGCCATACATGTCCATATAAGATATGTCTATATAGAGGGTGTGGTCTTCTTTCCTTTTGATTTTGTCGTGATTGATTCGCCTACCTTATATTTGGGTATCTAATAAGATCAATGATTGATGCTATTTCCAAGTTCAGCGCCGACTTTCTTGTGAGTGGATGATTGCTTCCTTATGCGACATATTCTTGGAGATTCTAGGATATCCTAGATTGGTTCCTTAGGGATCCTTTTTTGATCAATTGTATCTTCAGTGTATCCTGCAAGATATTTTTTTTATTAGTCTTTCATTATTAAAACATATTATGAGAATGTAGGGCTAATAATCTCCCCCTTTTTGACAATGAAAAATAATAAACATTAGTTGACTTCCTTGTTCTTGTAGTTGATTTTCTCCCCCTTTCTTGCCGACTCTTTTGACTTGGAGAATCAATGACTCCCATGCTTTTGTGTCGACTTGCTCCCTTATCTTGAAAGCACCTCTGATGTTTCTGCATTATCCACCTTTTGGCATAATCAAAAAGAATAATACACCACACCTACAGGCAAGGAGAAACAATAGGCATATAGCACAAAAGCAGTCAAGTTAATTAGCAACAAAAAAAAGGTGTGGTAAATAGTGTTTGAAAAAACAGTTTACAACCAAAAAAAGGGACAGGACCCCTTTTTGAATAACACTCATCATTTTAATGCTTAGCAAGAAAGTAGGCGAGGGTGTTGTGCATGTTGTGATAGAATTGTTCATAGGATTTCACAAAATTCTTAGTGAAGGAGGAATAGGAGTTCTGACAGATATTGCAAGGTCGTTATTTGAGAAGTTGACTTCATACTTGAGGGATTCCATGCTAGTAAATAATTTAGTGAACAACATGACTCCTTCCTGCTTGAATCTGTCAATAGTCATCCTCACCTTGCCTACATCAGTGCTTGTATCCTTCCCTAACTACAACAACTTGGAAGTCGGCTCATGAAGAAGAATGAATCCTTCCTCAATAGACATTATTCAATCCTTAAGCTCCTCCAATTCCTTCAACACATGAAGCATCGGGTTAGAGACTGACTTGCTTACCTTAAGGAGATCTGATTTTTCTTTGGCAAAGTCCTTTACACACGATTCATTGTCCACTAAAACATATGCCATGATGGCAAAGGTCTTGGAACCATAATGGCAGAGACTTCTACCATTGGGTATGCAGATAGGTAAATGGAGTAATATAGGAAGATTCTGGTGATCAGCAGTCCGTAAGGTAGGCTAGCGGAGTCATGAGCAATTGCAGCACTTTGAAGCATATATTCTCGAAACCAATCTGCCCAATTTATCTTGTACTTTTTCACCATACAATATAAAACAAACACATCACGATAGATTATATTGCTGAAAGAACCTTTTCTGGGGATCATTGTGGTGGCGATGATGTTAGCTATGATATGGTACATAAAGCAGAGAGAGAGGGGACCAAAGTTGGATGATGTTGTGTCAGGGTTGGACACAACCTTTTTCGCTTCCTCGAAGCTGACTTCAAAATATTCAGGCCAGGAGCCATTCATAAAGGGAATTGCCCAAGAAAATTTTGTATCAAAAACCTTTTCAAATAGAAAATTATTGAGTATGATTCTTGTGCTGAGCACAAGAGTTTCCAATTCCCCTATGGAAGGAGAGAGGCAGAGATTTACATAGAGCATGCGAACAATATCCTCATACACTTCAGGTCCACAAAGGCGGAAAACTAGAGATAAGTCTTGAAATTTAAAAAAGAAACTTATATTGCAATGTGCTACCTTTAAATGACAGAGATTCACTACTCAACCGAGAAAAACTGAGCGGTTTTTGAAAGTGGTAAACTTGTCTTTCTACGAGCTGGTACAAAAATTATGCATGTCTTATAGAGGGAAAGGTTCCAGAGGGGTTGAACGAGGTTTCTTAACTAATGATTTAGGACTTAGAGTAGAGCGCTTTTTAGTGATAGCTGACTACCGAGAATGCAAAGAAGATTCATTAGAAGATTCAAAGATGAGGACAGGATCATGATTATCAGAGTAGAAGTTAGGAAAGATTTTGGTGAGATTAGCCATGGAACGAGTTCTGATCAATTGTGAGTGGTGGAATCTGGACAAGGGTTTTAAAAGGGCGGAGAGGAATATGAAAATATGGGTAGATGAAGCGGGGTGAATGAACCGAGGGGAAGATGAAAAGATGTGAAGTGAATTGTAACGCCACGTAAAAGTCATGCATGTATTAGACTGTAATTTCTGAGCTTTAGACTTAAGTTTTAAATTTTTTTCTAAGTGTTGAAATGACTTAGACTCATTCTTAGCTGGCAACCTTCGGGATACAACTTCTCGACCTTCCCGACCTTCATTTTTAGATTTTCAAGTTGCGTTACGATCGGGAAATCTCATAGTACATCTCGGATAAGTTTTGGAATTTTTCGGAATGCATAAGGCTGCGTTTGGATTTCAAAACAGTAGCAAAACGCATAGCCTATTGCCCAGTTTTTCAGCATTTCAGGGTCAACTTAAAACAATCATAACTCCCTGTATATAATGAAATGTGTGAGATATAATATATCAAATGAAAGATCTTTGAGTCCTCTTTCAAATTAAGTTGGTTTCATCCAATTTGAATATATGAGTAAAAAGTTATAATCGATTTACTCCAGCCTATCAAACTGTCAACTGAGGGACAGATTTGACCTTAATTATTCCTTAGGGGTATTTTGGTCATCCTCCACCCCTATATATACCACCAACACGGGATTTAATCCCTCAAACACCATAATACACATGCTTTCCTCACAATTGCTCAAGAATTCTCCTTAGGGTTTCAAAATAAAAACCCAAATAGTTCAAGATTCGACCGTAAGTTTTCAAAGATAATTACATATTCGGAATCACCAATCCGCAAGCTTCAAGAAACATCTATTATCCTTGGAGAACAAGGTACGCAGGGTTTTCCTAAATTCTCATGGGCATAGAAAAATCATGTTTTAGAATGGGGTTTTAAATTATGTATATATATTTATGTATAAGATGTTTTAACATCATTGTTTTGGTCTTTTGACCATCTCCAAAGCGATTTGACAGTTTTTATACATATATGAATTGAGAGCATGATTTTCATGAAACCCCTCTCTTAATATAAATTTTTCCATGTTTCACGTAATATAAATTATTTTGAAAGACATCTTGAAGAAAAGAAATTATGATATGAAGTGCTTTGACTTTTGCTATGTTTGGAATACGATTCTTGAACACGAAAGAGAGGGTTGTGAATGTTGAATATGCATGTCATGAAAGAATGCATGGTTTTGCCAAAATACACATGACCACCATATGTTTGATGAAAGTTTTGCATGGATTTGACTTGAGTTTCGGAACATGATATCTTTAATGCAAATTACATGTTTGGGTGGTCTAAACTATGTTTTGAATGAAAGCTCTTGCTTAATACATTATGGCTCAGAAATAGGACTTGCAAGTCTTGGTATGACGATACCAACTCAGACAAATGCCATAACAGACACAGACTAGTTCAGAAATCAGATTTTTATCAGACTTTCATGATTTAGAAATTTCAGAATGATACATGTTCAGAAAAGGCTAAAATAGGGCATAAAGAGAGCTTAGGTGGTTCCCTGAAGAAGGCGGGAGTTCAGACAACTCTTTGCCTAAAACCGTGGTTTGCCGACCCGGGTATATTATTATGCGCTGACTTAAATGTACTGTGGCGTATCAGACTCAGACACTCCAACCCTTGCGGCACACTTGGGTTGGGGGCTTCCCCGCCGAGTCAATGGCGGATTCCATAAAGCCCGTGGAATATTCAGACTTGTAGGGGAATACCACCTAACTCAGAAGTAAAACACAGATCATGACTTGAAACGAACTGACAGGTTGCATGTTTTCAAAAAGTGCCCATGTATTTTTCAGAAACAGCTTTTATACATGATGTCTTGATGAAAAGAATTGCTTTCACTTATATATATATATATGTATGTTCTATTATACTATTTTTGGATTGCTTCGCGTGCCAGTACTTT
The DNA here is from genome assembly GCA_030864215.1 of Capsicum pubescens. Lineage (NCBI taxonomy): Eukaryota > Viridiplantae > Streptophyta > Magnoliopsida > Solanales > Solanaceae > Capsicum > Capsicum pubescens. The sequence continues at coordinate 34,050,449 of CM061542.1, read as the reverse complement.
TGTGCTGACCCCCCATCCTTCCAGGTCCTGAGGCACAGTCTAGGGGTCCAGCTACTCAGTAGACATTCTCGGGTTTTCAGACTTGATCTCACAGTGCCGAGCCTTCTATTATTCGGAAGGACTAATTATGTTAGACACTATCCTATTTATTATGTTCTTGGTTTAATGGGGGCCTTGTCCCAGCTTCTTTTCAGACAAATGTTTATGTTCCTAGTAGAGATTTCGCAGACTGATGTCAGATAGTATTATTCAGAAATATTGCAGGACTTGACCATGTTTTCCGTACTCAGTTTCAATTCCGCATTTTATTATGATTATGAATGTTGTGCATGATAACCAGATAGAGAATGGGTGTTCCGGGCCTTCATGGTTCGGGATGCTCATCACGGCTAGGGCCTAGGCTCGGGTCGTGACATGAATAAAGGCGACTGCTGAAGTAAAGGGATAGCTGAAGGGAGTTAGGAAGATAAAAGGATAAAGAAGCGATAAATGAAGAGAGAGAGAGAGAGACAGAGAGAGAAAGGTGGCATGAAAAGGTAAATGCAATGATGACGCTTTTTCAAAAAAAGGTTTATCAAAATTAAAAAAAATAAAGTCACTAAGATGCAAGCATAATGAAACTGTTAAAACAAATTTTACCAAAAATAAAAATTTCAGGTCATGAATGCTGATAATACCAAGTCTTTTTCGTAAGAAACAAAATCTTTCTTCTAACGAGGGTTTAGTAAAGATATTTGCCAACTGAATTTTGGAATCAACAAATACTCGGGAAAAATTGCCATTTTCTACATGTTGTCGAATAAAATGAAGTTTAATATCAATGTGTTTAGCCCTAGAATGATGCACAAAATATTTAGACAAACTAATAGCACTGGTTTTGCCACACATTATAGGTACAAATTCAAATGAAAAATTAAAATCAAGTAGTTGATGCATAATCCATAAAATTTGAGTATCAGAACTTCCAATGGCTATGTATTCAACTTCAGTGGTTGATAAAGTAACTGGAATTTTCGTCTTGCTATGCAATGAAATCAAGGCAATACTAAGAATTTGACATGTTCCGCTAATGTTTTTCATCATTCTAATCACCTGCAAAGTCAGCATCTGAATATCTAATTAAGTCAAAATGAGAGTAACGAGGGTACCATAGTCTAATATCATATGTTTCGATCAGATATCGAATAACTCTTGTCACGGTAGTCAGATGAGACTCTTTGGGAGATGACTAGAACTTCGTACACTTACACACACTGAACATGATATCTGGTCGACTGTCGGTCAAGTAGAGAGTGATCCAATCATTCCTCTGTATTTCTTTTCATCAACATCTTTTCCAGATGAATCTGAATCAAGACTTGTGGAGGGACTCATTGGAGTTACATAGGCCTTTCCCTTTTCCATACCAAACTTTATGAAAAGTTCCTTCATATATTTGTCTTGACTAATTAAAGTACCTTTGTGAGTTTTCTTGATTTGTAATCCCAAGAAAAATGTAAGTTCTCCCTTAAGACTCGTTTTAAATTCTCCTTTCATTAAATTTGCAAATTCTCACCAAAGGAAATGTTAGGACTACCTAAGATAATATCGTCAACATAAATTTGCACAATGAGTAAGTTAGAGTCAAGCTTTTGGGTGAAAAGAGTTTATCAATTTTGCCTCTTTGAAAATTATTTTTTTAACAATTTATTCCTATAGACCTATTTGGTTCCAACTACTGAGAGGTTCTTGGATTTTTCAACTAGATTCCAGACTTGATTTCATTCAAATTGATCTAATTCTTCCTTCATGGCCTCGATCCAAGATTCATATTTGAGGTCTTCATCAATTTTCTTGGGCTTGATTTGAGACACAAAAGCAACATATGCCTACTTTCTTAATGAGGCTCTTGTCTGTATCTTATCGTTTGGGTTTCTAATGATAAGTTCATTTGGAAAGCTAGCATTTTGTCTCTATTCTCTAGGAATATTTTTTTTAGTTGTTTCATCAGAGGGAGTCGACTCTTGAGGGGCTGTAGTCGACTCATCATTTGGCAGCTCAGGGGTTGTGTTTGCTTTGGTTCCAGATTGTAGATTATTTACCTGCTCTTAATCAATACTCAAACTCATATGAGGTTGGTTAGTTTCATAAAATAGAATATGCATACATTCTTCAACACATAAAGTCCTTATATTACATGCTCTGTAGGCACGACTGGTGGGAGAGTACCTAAGAAAAATACCTTCGTCACTTTGTGGGTCGAATATTCCTAAGTTACTCTTACCATTATTGTTGATGAAGTTCTTACATCCAAATGGATGAAAATAACTAATTTTAGGCTTTATCCGTTTCCACATCTCATAAGGAGTCTTTTTTTGAATAGGTCTGATGAGGTATCTGTTGATGACATGACATACCGTGCTTACTGCTTCTACCAAAAAGTGATCTAGTAGGTTGTGTTCTAGCAGTATGATTATTGCAGTTTTTTTAAACATATTTGTTCTTTCACTGCAACATACCATTTTGTTGACGAGAACGAGGTAATGAGAAGTTTTGAAAGTACCCGTTCTGAGCACAGTATTCCTCAAAAGCTTTGTCTTCAAATTCTCCTCCATGGTCATTGTGAACACAACTTATGAAGTGTCCTGCTTCTCTTTATACTTTCTATAAAAGATCTAAAAATTTGTGAAAACCTCATGTTTATAAGCTAGAAACATTACCCAGGTTAAACGAGAATAATCATCAACAATAACAAAAATATATCTTTTTCCACCAATACTTTCAGTCTTGGTGGTGCAAAAAAAATCCATGTGGATTGTTTGATGGGGTTTGATTGTAGTAACAATGTCTTTGACTTTGAATAATGTCCGAGTCTGTTTACCAAATTAGCAAGCATCACAGATGTGATCCTTCTCAAACTTGAGTTTGGGCAGATCTTTGACCAGTTCATGTCTTGAGAGTTTCTCAATGACATGTATACTGGCATGCCCAAGCTTTCTGTGAAACAAACAAGTGTCATGGGTTTGCATGGTGAGGCAAGTTAGAGTAGAAAAATCAGGACTATTTAGAACATAAATATTATCAACACATTCATCGATAAAAGAAATGTCTTTTTTTTTTCATGTTTGATGGAGCAACTTTCGGCTTTGAAGGAGACTCAAAATCATGAATCACATAGTTGATTGATACTGAGCAGGTTATGTTTGAGTCCGTCTTTGAGATATACTTCAATGAGTTTTCATGAGGAGTTGACATTTACTGCGCCAACTCTAATGACATCACATCAAATTTGAAAGATCCTTATTCTATTATCTTTGGAGAACAAAAACTTTCTTTCTTTCCAATCATATGTTTGGAACATTCATTATCGATGACCCATATTTTTCCTATAGATTTATCAGATGTGTTCCTTGGTTGATTCACCTTTTTCCATGATGCACATGTTGTTTGCTTTTGTTTCTTCCGCAGTTTCTTCTTCATCACTCCAAGTGAGGAAGTTTTTATTTCTTTAGATGATTTTCTTTTCAATTCTGGACAGTTCTATTTAAAGTGGCCTAACTTTCCACAGTAATAGCAATGATCATCATTTCTAGTCAATTCATTGTTTTTGACTCCTTGGGGTATCTTCCATCTTAGCTTTATGACTGCCTTACTCCACAATTTATAAGAGCCATTCATTTACTATTAGCTTCATTCAAGAATTCTTCTTCTCCAATTGTTACAACATTGAAGGCCACTTGTTTCTTCTTTTCTTCATTTGTACCAATTTATATAATTTTGCTTATATGTTAGAATACTTCCTCGTAATTCATCATATGTCATGTTGTGAAGATCCTTGTTTTCTAAAATGGAAGCTTTGTATTCCCATACTTTGGAGAGACTTCTGATATGCTCTGGACTTGCAGGTTGTGTGGATAGATCATCCCTAATGATTTTAGCTGACATACAATTTTATTGAATCTGGCAAACATTGATTACACATTTTTATTTTCTACCATTTTTATCAGATCGTACTCATTAACCAGAGCACTGATTTTTGCCTTTTTGACATTGGTGGTACCTTCATAGGTTACTTCTAATTTGTCCCTTTGCAGTTTCACAAGTTGGTATCTTGTCGTATTCTTCTCCTCCCACTGCACAAAGGAGTAAACTTATAGTTCGCGCATTAGTTTGAATTATCTTTTGTTATTCTTTGGTGACTTCAAAATTTTCTATGTCCTCCACATTAGTACTTCTTAATTCCTTGTCCTTTTTCTCTTTGGGTCCTGGAATGGACTTTGGCCCTTTCTTATAGACAACCCATGCTTGAAAGTCATTTGATCGAACAACAATTATGAATTTGTTCTTCCGGTAGGAGTAGTGCTGTCCATTGAAGTATGGTGGTCTTGTGTAGGAGTGACAGTCTTGAAGGAGAGCTCCTGGAATTTGGTAGTTTTCCATTGTATCTTTACTCATGTGCGGTTAAGCAACACAATTAGTGAGACCAATTGAAATTCAAGAGGGGGAGGGATGAATTGAATAAATCCTTTGAGTTGACTGACAATCCTTCATAGCTGACTCACTGTAGATCAGTATACTTAACAAAACAAATTAGATTTACACGAATAAACAAGTAAATAAGTTATTTTAAATAAGAACACAAAGATTTATCCTGGTTTAGAACAACAATGTGGTGCCTACTTCCGGTCCCCTTGTGTTTCAATGTTTCCTTAGATCTTTTAAAAGTTGAGTCGAAGTACAAGGGTAGTGAACTAGTTCTGAAACTTTTTTTGATTTTTAGATCTTGTGACGTAGCCTCAATCAGTATGAATAAGTTGACTCGATCTTACTCTTGTGGCACTATAGAAATCTAAGAAGTACAAAGCTTTATGAAGACTAAGATTGAGACACACTAAGAATTTCCTTTGAAGTTGTGTGAATGCTTCGACCTTCAGTCTTTTCTTGTATACTCTTCAACTGCTTCGTCTTCTTTTCTTCATAAGGAAACTCATGGGGTTTTTTTCTCAATGAAGGATCTAAATTGATTGAGGGATGGAATTATATGGTATGTCCATATTATATATGTCCATACATGGTGCAACCTTGTTTTCATAGCCATACATGTCCATAGCAGATATGTCCATGTAGAGGGTGTGGTCTTCTTTTCTTTTTCTTTTGTCATGATTGATTCGTATGCCTTATATTTAGGGATTCAATAAGATCCATGATTGATGCTAATTCCAAGTTAAGCACTGGCTTCCTTGTTAGTGGATGCTTGCTTCCTTTTGCGGGATATTCTTGAAGATTCTCGGATATCCTAGATTGATTCCTTAGGGATCCTTTTTTGATCAACTGTATCTTCATTGTATCCTGCGAGATATTTGTTTATTAGTTTGTAATTATTAAAACATATTATGAGTATGTGGGGCTAACAACTGCATTCTTGAGAGCAGGAGGAGAAATTGTAGAAGAAATGGCTGCAAAAGAGTTGCATGAGGTACTTACTCAACATCACAAATCTAGACCATTTCAGGAGTATGTTGATATTTATAGGCACTGAAATATGTTATTTTAAGAGTTCCTTTTGGTCATTATTGTCTTCCAATTGACATCAACATTAATGCTAGCTTTTGTCACCTGGAGGGCTATATCTTCAAAGTCGCACAACAACAACAATACATAAATATAGTTCCATAGTTGAGGTTTGAGGAGAAAAAGATGTTCACTAAACTTATCCCTACCTTTGCAGCCTAGAAAGAATATATTTGAAGCAATGTTGCAAGAAAAATTTAACAACAAATATCAAGATACAAAAAAAATGAAATAATACATAATAAAACATATTGAAGCTACAAATACTAAATACTACTGATAATACGACTCCTGGAAGATGGGCCCAGCCCCTGCCTCTCGCACCTCATGAAGGGTGTCATTAATACTCCTCTATCTACTAACCACCCAAATCCTCGACTTCCACACCTTTCTAGCCATCTTGGGTCATGCCCTCAGTAACGCTTCTATAAAAATCCTATTATTTCATATTCTTCATCATAAACTTTTGTAGAAATATTTTTAAAGCATTGATACTTCTTTAAATAAAGAAGCTAGCCGCCAACTATGTAGATAAGCATTAATGGGAGTATGTATTGCCCTTGATAAATGTATTTTCCATTAGATAAAATTGCCATTGTAAGTAATAATCTATTTCTTAATAAAACTTCATTATTGACAATTTTGGTAAATTTAGAAGCTGAATAAAGTTCTAAACGAACACAATTTTATTGATTTTGTCTGTCAATTAAAGGGTCATTTAATTCTTTATTTTAGTATACAATGGATTTCTTAAGTATTAGATTGCGTCAAGACTTCACAGCTATACATTCCTCTCATGTTTGCACCATACTGTGATTTGTTGTGATTGAACTGTTTACAACATTTTAGTGGAAGTTGAATTATCAAATTCTATTATTTACCGCAACTCCACCTTGAACTTGAGATATAGATCAAGGTATGTAAGTTTTGTCTATGTTGTACTCACCGCCAGACCCCACCAATAACTATGAGATTACAACAATCTCTATATACTCAAGGTATGAATAAGTTTTTCCTAAGTTATAGTCTCCTCATAAACCACCTGTGAGATTACATTAATCTATACCATATTTGATTAGAATATTATTTTGACCAATCAACAAATATATATATTTATAAAAACCTATCAAAATTTTATTTCTTTAAATTGTCAAAATTTTACAATGACTCGTCTTTTGTCACTACTTTGAGTGTATCGCCAGAGTGATTATTAGATTCATACAAGGCTGGCTGGAGGCCAAAGCCACTAAAGCATAGGCTTTAGGCCTCTCACAATTTGAGGCCCCAATTTTTATTTTTTTTAATTAGTTTTAGATTTTTTTTTCAAAGTATATTTACTTTCTTAAAAATATAAAGAACAAAATTTATATAGTAAAGAGAAGTACTTATTAATTTTGTGATTAATGATTACAGTTAGATCATCATTTAATTTTATATTAATTATATTCTCTTCTTTTTATCTTTCTCGTAATAAACTTTATACTATTCTCCAAAAATATCACGATAACATTGAAAAATTAAATTACACGTTCCTTTAATTTTTTTCAAACATTTCACTAAGCAAATTCAACTAGTAGAATTTTATACTTCCAAAATCCAGTTCATTGTTTCAACTTATAATTATAATTTTTTCATTCTAGAAAAACCTAAGGCCTCTTATAAAGTTTGGCTTTAGGCCCCAAATGTCATTGAGCCGCCCCTAGATTCATAGTCATATATTTGCGATCGAGGTGCTGTACTAACAATTAAGCAAAACTTCTGTGTTCTGGATATCTGGTTCCTTGAATTTCTTGTTTTCACCATGGTATTTTTCTAAGATTTTCTTCATTTTCTCATTTCATCTTCAGTAGATTTTCTCTTTGATTTTTCTGAAATTTGGCAATGTTATAAGTCTTTCTGTGACTTTCATTGTGTTTTTGTGTTGTAATTCTTATTTTTGTTGTAAAAGTGCTAATAAGGTGGATATGTCGTTTACTTGTTTTAGAACCGTGGTGCTGGGCTAGTTTGTGTGCTCCGAGATTGATTCAACAGAAATATAACAAAGTAAACATCGGAAGAAGGGAAGGGATTCATATCTATTATATACACAGAAAAGATGAGATTGACCTCATATGCAACCACAACATAACTAGTGTAAATCCTATGAGTGGGGTGTGGGTTTGTGGGAAGGGTAGGGTATACGCAGACCTTGCTCCTACGTTGCGAGACAGAGAGGTTGTTATTGATAGCTCCTCAGTTCAAGGAAAAGCATATCAAAACTAATAGAAAAAGAAATAACATAAATGAAAAAATCTTGGAAAATACTATAGAATTTTAACCTTGTACATACATTAATATTTATCCCGTTGCCCTATCTCCCCAGTGCCGCCTATTTGTTCCAACACAAGTACTAGCTAAGTATCTCCTCCAAGGCTTGAGAAAATCATACGAAATCACAAATCACGTGGTGTTTTTGTGTTCGTTGGGGTTTGAACATTAAATCTCATAGGTCTCAATCCATTTTATTCATCAATAGGCCTCACCTTCGAGTGAAATATGGTGGAAATATTTATTGATTACCATGGAGAGCATATGTGTATCCAATTCAGTCTCCATTAACAACATACTCTAGAAAACGCTTTTTACTTGTGAATTTTTTTGTTAAAACTTCTTTTCCATTACTTAGAGTACAAGGATCTTTTGCATTACTTGTGTATTGCTTTGCATATGACGGTTAATAATTTTTTTCCATGTTGTGCAGGATACGATATGTCTAATTTGTGGTGACAAAGGATATGCGAACGCCCTTGTTTTTTGTGTCATTTGTCTTAAAGTTGCGGTACATCGGTAAGTTAGATTGTTACTATTAATGATGCAGATGTATTTCACCTCATTCACTAAATGATATATTACACCTAGAGTATATACACAAAGCTAGACACAAAAGGTCAGTAAATCCCTGAGATCATGCCTTTTACCAACAATATTTGACTATGTATATCTAACACAAAGTAATAACTCTGACAAATATCTTGACATTGGTCTACTATCTAACTATCTTGGCACTCCCCCTCAAGCTGGAGCATAGTATGCTCCGAGCTTGCCACAAATGTATCCAATCCAAGCTCCTCTATGGGACTCAGGAAGAATATCTGCCAATTGGTCATTTGAACCGAAAAAGCTGGTGGCAATGCGATAAAAACTAGGGTACAGAAGAGATGGAGAATGAAATTTTACTGGTTAAAGAAAGTGCAAAAATCATAAACACTATATTAACCAAGTCCGTAGTGAGTGGAGAAATCTCCAAATACAAAGACAATAATAATATTTTTTCTCCTGTCCAGAATTTTTTTACATACATCTATTTAAACTAAAACACATAGATAACTCCTAACATAGATAGATAGTTACAGTTACTGCTGTAGATAACTACTGGTAACAACTATAATACTAACTGCTGCTAATATAGTTTATCTTATGTGAAACCAAGAAACTACTATGGATTATCTCCACATGCTAAAGTAGAAGTCTTATTAGTGCATCCCCCCTGAAAAATCGTTGTGTCCTCAAGACGAAAAGAAGGAAACTGTTCAACTGACAGATCATAATTTTTCCAACTTGGGGATCACAATGATGAGCCAGAACTTGTTCAGGTGAAATGTTGAGCTGCTCGCCTTCATCATTTAATGGTGATTCTGGTGGCTATGAAGTTAATTCAAAAGAAAGGGCTAGTTGGAAAGATGCTATTTCATGTGTTTTCTGAGTAACACCTTGCATTTTATAAGTTTTTTCATTCCATTGGAAGATCAGAAACTTTTCGTTCCAATTGGCTTGTATCGTCTTTAGCCACTGTATACTCAACACCATGTCTTACCCACCAAAGGAAAAATGGAAGAAATTGTGCTTTATAACCGTTGGTTTTTGGCTTTGAAATTAAATAAATAATAGAGAAAGACTTGAAGAGAAAAAAATACTGCAATAGTATAGTGAAAGGGAATTATTTTGTTAATAAATCAAAGACATATTTATAGCTAAATTTCTGACTAGACTTCAACTCAAATAAGGATAACTAATTCCTAATTCAAATAACAAAGGATAACTAATTACTAAGTCTAACCCACATAGAATTCTAATAATTTTAAACTACTAAAATTATCTAATCCTATTTTATTTCTGAGACATATCTTCAACACTCCTCCTTGGATAGAAAATAGTAGATTGCAGTATCAGCTGATTTTGACTTCTTGAATATATCTGCCAATTCATCTTTGGTCTTTCAAGGCTTATGTGCAACTTATGTTGGATTAAATAAGAAACTTTTGCCTCTCATATCAACTTGCAAAATCTCATGATTAGTGGAATCAAAAATTCGACAATATTTATCCTCAAATAATAATTTAAATCCTTCTTCCATTAGCTGGCCAACACTTAACAAACTTCTATCAATATCGGGCACGTAAAAGACATTTGAAATTATTTTTGTACCTGAAACTATTTTGATTGAAACATTCCCTTTTCCTTCTACAGGAATATAATCACCATTCCCAATTCTGACTTTTTTATTTTCCAAAGGCAAAAACTCTTTAAAAAGTGTTTTGCCATATGTCATATGATTTGTACAACCACCATCAATCATCAAAAAATCATATTTCTTGGTTAAAGAATATGTTGCCACAAATAAGTAATTTTCTTATTCTTCTTTGATGACTTGGGCATCTACTTCATATTTTGGAAATTTGATTTTGCAAATAACGGCTTCATGGCCAAGTTGATTATAGATCTTTCATTAAGCATCTGGTCTCTTCCAACATTTAAATGGAGGATGATCTATTTTTCCACAGTGTTGGAAAGGTGTGTAGTTTTTCTTCTTCTTATTACCCTTGATTTGAGTCTTGTGGTTGGTTGTCAAAGCTCCTTCAACCATATCATCCAGCCACATAAGCCTCCTTTTCTCTTGTGCCTTGTTAACAATGCCGAGTAGTCGGTCTGAGTACTCTTTGACGGTCTTAGATTCCTTCATCTTTTGCAATTCGAATTCCCTTATTAGATTCAATACCTTTATTCCTCGTATTCTTTCATCTCCGGTATATTCTTCCTTCGGATAATTACAAATTTATTTTGATGATTTAAAGGCCATAATTCTCATTAAAATTGTTGGAGACACACTAGCAAACAAAGTTGCTTTTGCTTTTTATTTTTTGATTTTCTTTTTCTTTTGGCTCTTGATCTGGGCCACCGTGGGATTATCGGGCAGCAGAAGAATATCATAATCATCCCCCATAGCCTTCCAAATATCTAAAGCCTCAAGATAAGTCTCCATTCTTACTGCCCATTGATGGTAATTCTCACCATCAAAGACAGGAGGAGCTATTTGGGAAAATTATTTTCAGAATTCATCTCTCTCACAGATCCCTTAAGAAACTGGCTCAGATAACAATTGTTGGTTTTTGGCTTTGAAATTGAAGAAATAAGAGAGAAAGACTTGGAGAAAAGAAAATACTGCAATAGTATTGTCAAAGGGAATTATTTTATTAATAACTCAAAGACATAATTTATAGCTAAATTTCTAACTAGACTTCAACTCAAATAAGGATAACTAATTCCTAATTCAAATAAAAAAGGATAACTAATTCCTAAGTCTAACCCACATAGAATTCTAATAATTTAAAACTACTAAAACTAAATACTCCTACTTTTTTCTGAGACATATCTTCAACAATTACCAATTTTGAAACTTACACTAATAGGTCCTTACAAACTTAATTGAATTTAATAATTTCACGATTGCTTATCTGGACACCAAAGGTAGGGATATATTGGACTTCCAACCCATGTTCCATGACAATTTCTTCTACAACAAAATTATGTGTTGAACCACTGTCCACCAACATCAGCACTTTACACCCGCAAAGAGTTTTCAAAGCTGAAGCAGATTCTTTGCGTAGAAGTGAATGAAATGAGATTTCTGCCAAACTAGTAGGAGTTATGTCTGTATTCCGGTCATCTTCAACAATTTTCATGTTGTCTTTCTATACTATTAACTCCAAATATGCAAAAGTTCCCAATTTGCAATGATGACTAGGGGCAAACTTGTCTCCAAAATGGTTGCATAGGCCTTTTTCTCGGCGAATTTAGTGTTTAGAATTCAGTGGGTGAACGTTTCAAAGGGTGGTTGTTGAAAAGAGTGTGTAAAAGGTTTCCAGAACGATTAAAAGTTAAAGGATACTTAAGCAGTTGGAGAGGAAGTCCCAATTGATGAAGGTCGTGATACGGAAGGCGAAGTGGTTACCTTACTGGACCGATTTGATCTATGTTTTCCTTCATATTCTAAATCCTGACTCACTGCTTTATAGACAGATCGAGGCTTGTAAATTCTAACATCCACACGAAGGTCTTCTTTGAGCCCACTTAGGAAAAATCCAAGAAAATAGTGTTCTGGTAAATTTTGCACACGTGCTGCCCATTTTGCATGTTCTTGCATATACTCGAACACCCATCTTGTCTATTGTCCAGTACAAATACTCATCTAGATTGTGAAACTGAGCGGGTCCATAATTTTCTTCCATAACTTTAACGAATTCTTCTCAGTAATAAATGGTCCTTTCACTGTTGATCCAATGCACCTCTTTCCCAAGACATTGACGCAGCATCAACCTTGCAGTCATAAGGTGTTTGATAATTTTGAAAATATTTTTCTTCTTTTAGAGTCCAACCTCTATGATTCTAACTATTTTGTGCTTTTAATGCAGCCACATCGGCAGCCAAAACATCCATGGCTTCAAATTTTTCTATAATAGTGGTCAGTTGTTGGCCGATCTGATAGGAGTCAACATGATAGGTTTGCCATGGGAAGCGTTAGCCCGTGTGTTAACCATGGAAGATCTTGATGCCAATGATAGAAACTAGGGTACAAAAGAGATAGAGAATGAATTTTTAATTGTTAAAAAAAGTGCAAGAATCTTAAACAGTATATTAACCAATAACCAAGTCCGTATGGAGTGGACAAATCTCCAAATACAAAGACAATAATAATATTTTTCCTTCGATCTAGAATTCTTCTACATACATCTATTTAAACTAAAACACAAAGATAACTCCTAACACATAGAGACAATTATAGTTACTGTTGTAGATAACTACTAGTAACTACTAAAATACTAATTGCTGCTAATATAGTTTATCTTTTTTGAAACCAAGAAACTAATATGGATTACCTCCACACGCTAAAGTAGCATTCTTATCATAATGCATCCGGAATCAATCTTCTGCCCAGTAAAGTGACAATCGGCCTCTATATGTTTTGTTCTTTCATGGAAAACTGGATTTGAGGCAATATGTAGGGCAGCCTGATTCTCACATATAGGTTTCAACTATTTGAATTCAACACATTTTAGCTGGTGGAGAAGTTTTCAGCCAAATAAGCTCGCATCCATAGCTCGATATTAAACTTTTGCACTAGATCTGGCAACAACATTTTGCTTCTTACTTTTCCAAGAAATTAAAATTTTCTCCAATCATTACGCAATAGCCAGAAGTAGAGCGTCTATCTTTTGCAGAACCTGACAAATCCGCATCAGAATATCCAACAATGTCTATGTGACCTTTGCTTTCATATAACAATCCTTGTCCTGGCATTTTTTTTTTTTTATCTTTTTGAGAATACGAAATTGCATCCCAATGATCTTTACATGGATCTTGGATAAACTGACTAACCATGCTTACTGCAAATGAAATATCCTACTTGTGATAGTAAGATAATTCAATTTACCAACCAGTCTTCTATATCTACCAGGATATTTCAGTGGCTCCCTCTATCTAGGGACGAGTTTCGTGTTTGGATCATAGGAGTGTCAATAAGTTTGCAATTTAACATAAAGATCTCTTCTAATATGTCCAAGGCATATTTTCTTTGTGAGATAGCAATACTTGTCTTAGTTTGTGCTACCTCAATTCCCAAAAAATATTTTACCTTCCCCAAATCTTTGGTTTGACAGTAACTGAACAAAGGTTTCTTCAGCTGCGGTATTCTTTATGGATCACTTCCAATTACGACAATGCCGTCAACATAAATGACTAGGTAAATGTTCTTTTTTGGAACATTATTTTGATAGAAAACAGAGTGGTCTGCTTTACTTCATGACATCTGATATTGTATGACAACAAAAATAAATATGCCAAACCATACTCTTGGAGATTGCTTGAATCCATATAGAAAACATTTGAGACGACAAAGTAAGTATTCCTCCCCCTAAAAAAATCTAGGAGGATGCTCCATACAAATTTCCTTAGCAAGTTCGACATGCAAAAAGGCATTCTTAATATCCAGTTGATGAAGCGGCCAATGATGCATTGCTGCAAAGGAGATAAGCAATCTATGCAATTTTGGCAACTGAAAAGACCATGTCACCATAGTTAAGACCATAAATCTTGGTATACCGTTTAGAAACAAGGCGAGCTTTTAGTCGATCAACTGTTCCATCCAAACCTACTTTTACTATATAGATCCATCGACTTCCAATAGTAGATTTCCCCTTTGGTAACTGGACGAAATCAAGTGTTATTGGTCTGTAAAGCATTCATTTCCTCGATCATAGAATCTCCCCACCCTGGATGTTCCAATGCTTCATTAAGATTCTTTATTATAGGTACATTAGAGAGGGTAGATACAAAGGTATAATATAATTGGGACAACCTATGATAACTTAAACAATTATATCTCCTTGGTTGTTTATTTTGAGTAGTATGTTTAACTTTGCGTATGGCAATTGGTGGGATCACTGTATCTGATGAAGGCATGATGGGAGCCAAAGGAGAAAGAGATGAGTAATCAGGAGCTACTAATGCATCAGGGCTAGGAGTAGTGCTATCATTATCATAGTTAAGAGGATGAGAGCATCGACAGCATACTTGAAGAGAAGGAGGAGTGGTTTGGGAGTTTTCTAAAACATTGACCCGTTGTAGAGGAAGTATGGGTACTGGAAAAACTTGAGAAATTAAACTTCGGCTTGCAATGCTTGGTGTAAAATGGGGAGATGTTTCAAAAAATGTCGCATCTGCACTAATAAAATATTTATTTGTTTTTAGATCATAGCATTTGTAATCTTTTTGGTGACGAGAGTATCCTAGAAAAACACTCTTGATTGATTTTGTTTGGAGTTTGTCATTTCTAGTACTTTGATCATGGACAAAGCAAATACATCCAAACACTCTCAAAGGTAGATGATAAAAATTTTGACCCGAAAAGAGAATTGAGTGAGGACTTTGTTGTTGCAACATAGTGGAGGGAATTATATTAATCAAATAACAAGCAACGAGAACAACATCCATCAAAAAATGAAGAGGAACGTTGTAACACCCCAAGTCTGTACCTCAGATGCCACATGGTGCTAGTGACCCTGAAGGACCACCAGCTAACCCATGACTACTACCTACTGTGAGCACTAAATAAAAGTAACACTATAATAATAATGTAAATGAAATAAATATGAAAGTAAGGCTGTAAAAATTCCATAAGGTTCACAACTGAAAAACCAATACTAATAAATGAATAATGAGCAACTAAAATATCTTTCTAAAATAATATATTCTAGTTTGAAAGCCTCTAACTATATGAATATCAAGTTTATGGGACAAGTCTCCAACTAAATCCAAACAACCGAATAAAATGAGTCTATTGAAATGCTGAAAAGAATGACTTAATACTCAAAATATGAGGACTCACCACTGTAGTTGCTTCTAATAATCTGAACTGCAAAGTGCGATCTGTAGCCCTGTCTAAACCTATGATATAATACATCATAGCGCAAAAGAAAAGGAATGCGTCAGTACTTTGAATGTACTGGTATGCTAAGTGACGTAGGATGATATACATGGGTTTATATGCATGAGGTGATGACTGACTGGATGATATAAACATAACTGAATGAGAGTACATGGATAGCTGAGACTACTGTAAATACTGAGTATGCAATACTATGCACGTATACTATATCTGGGATCATACTGAAACTAAATACTGAGTTCTGATAACTGAGAGTCTGATAACTGAGTTACAGATAACTGGGTGACTGTTTCAGACAGTCCTGATTCTATAGAACTGAGCTGAGTTCTATACTGAGTCTGAAACTAAAACTAAAACTGTGGGAGTGTTCATCTAATCGATATACCCTGATATAAGCTGAGTTGGGGTCCAGCCTGTAACCACAGTTGGAAGGGTGTTAGGACCTTGCCAAGGGATACTAACAAGGTTGGGTAAACCCTAATCTAGCAGGAAGACCAATAATTTATATGTATGGATGTTTCAACCCTAGTCTGGCAGAAAGACGTCTTACCCTATGCTGGCTAGGTAGTTCTGTAACGTAAGGACTGTTACTAAGGGTCAAACCCTAGGCTGGCAGGAATACCCCAATCCTTGAATTCGCTCGGTGCTGAATTCTACTCCCAACTGAAGAGACACTAAACTGATCACTAGACTGTACTAGGCTTGAATGAGCTAATCGCATTGATACTGACTGAATTCTACTGTTCATTACATTACTGAGACTATCCTGTAGCCACTGTAATTCTAGGTAAATAGATAGATTGTCGGGTATTGAATACCCCCAGGACTCTATAACATCTATACTAATAGAACATGGCATTACTTAAAATATGACAATAGTCAACTATTCACAATGCAATCAACGAAACATTTGATCGAGCACCTGGAAGTCATGAACTTGCACATGTATAGGAATTCATGCTAACATTTTGTAAGTACACTATTCAATTCACAAAGGCATTCCAACAAATGCTTGCAAGGCATAGCTATAGCATAATAGAAATTTAAACACGTTGTAATGGCATGAGTTCAACACTAGGGTCATCAAGGGATCACAAATGCACCATTAACTCAATTAAGCATTTTGTCAAACACTTAGGAGGCAAAATCTTGTACTTGGTCATGAATAACATGTTGATGCATCATGACTACAATTATTAATTAATAATTCAATGGTTTTGTTAGGGGGATTACAACCATTACATACATAATCTCTTATACACATGAAAACTACACTTAAATCTTGAATTAAAAACCCATACAAAGAACATGAACAATGAAAACAACCCAATTTATACATGCAATTCATGAAACTACTAGCTTGTAATTTTAAAAAGAGTTCTTGAACTCCAAGGGTGGAAGAAAACCCAAGGATGAACACCTAGCATACCTTGATTGATAATTTCGTAAAGATTGCAGTGAGTTCTTGGGTCTTGATTCTTGAGCTTGATGAAGCTAGGGCTTGTTATTGGGAGGATTTTGTGAAAAGGATGAACAATTATGCTATTTGGGGCTTTAATCCCGTGTTATGGACTTATGGGGTGAAGGAAAATGACCCATTTACCCTTATAAACGCAGAACAAAAATGCAGAAAAATACACGGGCTGGACTAGCCAGGTTGCCGCTGGCTCTGGAGCACCGCACTAGGAGAGGAGCCGCGATCCTTAGAGCGCCGCTCTAGGCAGGGCACCGTTGGAATATTGCCCCGAGCTAGTATTTCTGAATTCCAAGCATGCCCTTACGCTAATCCAAAAATTCTGAAACTCACCCGAGATGTACTATTGACTTCCCCGATCATGAATCAACTTAAAAATTAACTTTCTAAGGTCGGAAAGGTCATAAATAAATTCCTCAAAGTTAAAAGGCTTTAGAAAAGACTAAGTCCTAATACTTAGCTGGAATTTTTCTAAGTCTGGGCCCTCTCTTGACATGATTTAAAGGACTCTAACGATTAGGATTTTGCGGGGTCTTACAATATCCCCCTCTTGGGAATATTCATCCTCGAATAGGACTGACTGAGCTAAGTGGAACTGCTGAAATGTACCTACACTGACATGTATAATTGAAACATGGAATACATGAATAAAACTACTAATAAGATGAGGTTTCATACTGAACATGCATGTCTGATGCATGAATACATGGATGAACTGATTCATGAATGCTTGACTGTCATGAAAATAATATGCAACGGTAATGAATATCAAGTTTGTAACTATAACTGAACATGGAACTAGGCAACCCTAAGGAAAATTGTTATCTTAATCTGAGTCTGTGTTTGTGGAGAAAAAGTGAGGATACTTGGTTTGCATATCTTCCTCTGCTTCCCAAGTAGCTTCCTTCACTGACTGATTCCACCAAAGGACTTTGACCAAAGGAACTTCTTTGTTCCTTAGTCTGCGAATTTGATGATCAAGGATCTTGACTGAGACTTCCTCATATGAGAGACTATTCTGAATATCTACACTCTTTATAGGGGCTACAACTGCTGGGTCGCCAATGCATTTATTTAGCAAGGAGACATAGAACACTGGATGGACTGAAGCTAAGTCTGAAGGAAACTTAAGCTCATAAGCTACCTTTCCTAAATTGCTGAGAATTCGATAAGGACCGAAATACCGAGGACCAAGCTTCCCCTTCTTGCCAAACCTTTTCACTCCCTTCATAGGAGAGATTTTCAAATATATAGCCACCAACCTCAAACTCGAGATCATTTCTTCGTACATCTGCATACGATTTCTGTCGGCTCTAAGTTGTCTTAAGCCTTTCCCTGATCAACTGAACTTTTCCTAAAGTATCAAATACCAAGTCAGTCCCTACCACTGTGGCCTAACCCATATAAAACCAACCAATGGGAGATCTACATCTCCTCCTATAGAGCGTCTCAAACAGAGCCATCTAAATGCTAGAATGGTAACTGTTGTTATATGCAAACTCAATCAAACACAAGTGGTCATCCCAACTACCTTTAGAGTCAATAACACACTCCCTTAGCATATTTTCTAGAGTCTGAATGGTCCTTTCTACTTTACCATCTGTCTGATGGTAGAGGGCTATACTGAGGTGGACTTGAGTACCAAGACCCTTTTGGAAAGCTTTCCAGAAATGAGAGGTCAACTGCATACCTCTATATGAAATGATGGTCAACGAAACTCCATGTAATCTGACCAACTCTCTAACATAGAGCCTCGCATAATTTTTAGTTGAATAAGAGGTATGGACTAGTAGGGAATGAGCTGATTTGGTCATCCTTTCTACAATAACCCATATAGAATTATACTGATGACGAGTACGAGGCAAATCCATCACAAAGTCCATGTTCACCTCCTACCACTTCCAAGTGGGAAAACTGAATGCCTACATAGAACTACTAGGCCTTTGATGCTCAATCTTAACATGTTGACAAGTTGAGCACTTAGCTATAAACTCTGTAATGTCCCTCTTCATCCTACTCACCAATAAACTTCCTGTAAATTGCAGTACATCTTCGTGGTCCCTGGATGAATTGATTAACGTGCACTATGAATTTTTGCAAGAATTCATTACCTCAATTAATCTACACTTGGAACACATATCCGACCCTGGAAACACAATACACTCTCTCTTCCTTGGGAGAAAACTTCTACCTTCTGATATCTAACTAACTCCTTTAGCTTAACAAGACTGGGGTCCCTATCCTGCTTTTCCTTCACCTCGAAAACCAATGATGATTCTGAACTTCTATGAATCCACACATTACTTCTGCTGAATCAATTAAGTGAACACCTAGTCAGGCAAGATAATAAAGCTCCTAAGATAACTTCTTCTTACCATCCTTCACATAAGCAACACTACCCATAGAAAATCTACTGAGAGCATTAGACACTACATTGGCTTTGGCCGGATGATACAGAAAACTCATGTTGTAGTCTATCACCAACTCAACGACCTTCTTTAACGCAGGCTCAAGTCTTTCTGTGAAAACACCTAATGTATGCATTTATGGTCTGTGAACACATTAACATGCACCCATACAAATAGTGCCTCTAAATCTTTAAGGCAGATACCACAACTACTAACTCAAGATCATGAGTGGGGTAGTTATTTTCATGGGGTTTAAGATGTCTAGAGGCATAGGCTATGACCTTACTTCTCTGCATGAGGACACAACCCAAACCTACTTTGGATGCATCACAGTACACAAGAAACCTATTTGAACCATCTGGTAACATTAGGACTGGGGCTAAGGTGAGTTGAGTCTTCAACTCCTGAAAACTCTTCTCGCAGGAATGTGACCACTGAAACTTGACTTTCTTCTGAGTCAATATGGACATGGGGATGCAATAGACAAAAACCCTCAAACAAACCGATGGTAATATCCAGCTAAACTTAAGAGACTCCTGATGTCTGATAGAGAGATAGGTCTAGGCCAGTTGCTCAATGCTTCAGTCTTTTGAGGGTTACTCTAATGTCATCACCGAAAACTATATGACCTAGAAAAGCTACTAACCTTAGCCAAAATTCTCATTTACTGAATTTGGACTGATGGGATCTGAGTGTCTGTAACACAATTTTGAGATGGTCTGTATGATATTATTCACTACAGGAATAGAAAAGAACATCATCTATGAAGACTATGATGAACATGTCCAAGTACTTTTTGAACACGCGATTCATCAAGTCCATAAAAGCTGCTGGGGCATTGGTAAGACCAAATGACATGACTAAGAATTTGGAGTGGCCATACCATGTTCTGAAAACTGTCTTTGGAATGCCACATGCTATGAATCTGAGCTGATGATAGCCTGATCTAAGGTCTATCTTAGAAAAGTAATTGGCACCCTAAAGTTGGTCAAACAAGTCATCGATTCTGGGGAGTGGATATTTGTTCTTGACTGTGACTTTGTTCAACTGATGGTTGTCAATACACATTCTTAGAGAATCATCTTTCTTACGCATGAATAGAACTAGTGCACCCCACGATGATACACTGGGTCTGATGAATCCCTTATTTAGGAGATCCTTTAATTGTTCCTTTAATTCTTTGAGTTATTCTTGAGCTATTCTATATGGCAGAATAGAAATAGGCTGAGTATCAGGAAGAAGATCCATTTCGAAGTTAATTTCCCATTCCAGAGGAACTTTGGGGAGATCTTTGGGAAATATATCTGGAAATTCACACGCTACTGGGACTGACTCAAGATTGGGAGTATCAGAACTAGAATCCTTAACTCGAACAAGATGATAGATACACCCCTTGAATATCATTTTTCTCGCTCTCAGTTATGAAACAAGTTGACCCCTAAGTGCTGAGGTATTACCCCTCCATTCTAGGATAGGTTTATTCGGAAACTAAAAATGGACAATTCTATTTTGGCAGTCAACTGAAGCATATCATTAATGAAGACAATCCATGCCGAGAATAACGTTAAAATCTATCATCTCTAATTCTACTAAGTCTACTAAAGTGACATTCTAAGATACCATAATCGGATAATTCCTGTATACCCATCGGGCTATGATAGATTTACACACTGGGGTGGTGACTAAGAAGGCCTC
The DNA here is from genome assembly GCA_030864215.1 of Capsicum pubescens. NCBI lineage: Eukaryota > Viridiplantae > Streptophyta > Magnoliopsida > Solanales > Solanaceae > Capsicum > Capsicum pubescens. The sequence continues at coordinate 34,029,562 of CM061542.1, read as the reverse complement.
TGCTAAGATTTCAGGACTGAATTCGAAGTCAACGACTATATAAGGAGTTACAAAGGACAAATAAGATCCTGGATCTAGCAAAGCAGAAACATGTAAATGAAAGATATGTAACATACAAGTGACCACATCAGGAGAACTTTCCTGATACTTTTGCAACTGAAATGCATAGAGTCTATTTTGGCGTTGCCCACTGGTTGCACTGGAAGAGGAACCCTGCTGATTTGGGTGACCAGACTGAGCTGGGGAACAATTAGGCTAACTCTGAGAACCCTCCTGAGGACACTTTTTGATTCTGTGACCTGGCTTTCCACACCCGAAACATACATCGCTTCCAGCTCTATAGACACCCTGATGGTTCCTGCCATACTTCTAGGAAAGAGGATTTATTTGGGCACTGCTGACACTACCTTGAGATTTAGAACCTGGCGCCTTATCCTTATTGCCACTTTTGAATTTAGGCACTGGAGCACTGGCTAAGAACGGAGATAGTGCTAAAGATTTTGGGTGAAACTGGGGACAATTACCACCCTCCAACTTAGCATGAGCAAAGTTGAAGCTACCAGTTCTAGCCCTCATGCTCTCCTTTATTTTATCCTTAGTATTTTGCTCCTCTATCTACTGAGCATAGACCATTAATATATCCAAGTCCATCTTATTAATTAGAATTAAAGTCCTACATTCCTTGACTACACTGTCGGACACCCCTGACACAAACTTGCTCATTTTAGATTTTCTAGCTGCTACCATATGAGGAGCATATTTGGCTAGCTGAGTAAACTTAAGAGAATACTCGTTCACTGTCATGTTTCCCTACTTCATATTAATAAACTCCAAAACCTTTGCTTCCCTCAACTCCAGTGGGAAGAACCAATCCAGAAAATCGGTGGCAAACTACTCCCATTCTATGAGCCCTGCATCTGCGGTCATTTTTTCCTTCTACTATTTGAACCATGAGTGAGCCATATTCTACAAATTATATGCAACCAAATCAATACTCTCACTGGAAGTCACCCCCATAATATCTGTGACCTTCTGTACTTGATCAAGAATCTTTTATGGGTCTTCATCAGACTTAGACCCTGTGAACGATGGAGGGTTCATTCGGGTAAAGTCCCGAATCCTGGTTGTAGCAGTATTAGCCACTGGATTGTACTGAATAGAAGCTGACCCTTCATTCTGAGCTACTATGGAATTGGCTAGAGTGGTAAATGCAGCCGTGAATTTCGCATGGGAGACATGCTCGTCCAGAGGATTGTCCTGAACAGGCTGAGGTCCTAGCTGATTTCCTATTCTTTTTCCCTTCTTCTGAGGAGGAATGTTCTATAAATGTAAGGGAGAAAAGGATTAGACTGAGAGTTTAAATTAAGATCTTGCTCACTCGCACAACATGACTACTGAAATAAGGGAAACTTTTCCTAGAACATCTTGTAGCCTCCTGTCCATAGTGTGGCGCGCTACACACCCATGCACAAGACTCTACGTAATGCGGATTTTAGATTCCCTAGGAATTCATTGAACCTTAGGCTTATATACCAAGTTTGTAACGCCCCGAGTTTATACCCCGGATGCTATACAGTGCTAGTGACCCGGAAGAACCACCAGCTAACCCATGACTGGTACCTTCTATGAGCACTGAATAATAGTAACACAATAATAATAATGTAACTGTAAAAAATACAAAAGTAAGGCTGTAAAAATGCCTTAAGGTTCACATCTGAAAAACTAATACTGATAAATGAATACTGAACAACTTAAATATCTGTCTGAAATAATATAGTCTAGTTAGAAAGCCTCTAACTATTTGAATATAGAGTTGATGGTACAAGTACCCAACTAACTCCAAACAATTGAAGAAAATGAGTCTACTCAAAATGCTGAAAAGAATGACTCAGTCCTCGAATATGAGGACTCACCACTGTAGTTGTTGCTAATAATCTGAACTGCTAAGTATGATCTGGAGACCGTGTGTCCGAACCTATGAGTACGATCTGGAGACCGTGTGTCCGAACCTATGATATAAGATATCATAACACAAAAGAAAAAGTATGCGTCAGTATTTTGAATGTACTGGTATGCTAAGTAAAGTAGGCTGATATACATGGGTTTATATGCATGAGGTGATGACTGATAGGATAATATGAACATAAATGAATGAGAGTACATAGATAGCTGAGACTACTGTAAATATTGAGTATGCAATACTATGCACGTATACTGTATCTGGGATCATACTGAAACTAAATATTGAGTTCGAATAACTGAGTGTCTAATAACTGAGATTTCTGATAACTGAGTTACTAATAACTGGGTGACTATTTTTGACAGTCCTGATTTTGTAGAACTGAACAAAGTTCTATACAAAGTTTGAAACTGTGGGAGTATTTAACTAACCAACATACCCTGATATAAGTTGAGTTGTGGTCCAACCTGTAACCCCAGTTGGAAGGGTGTTAGCACCTTGCCAAGGGATATATACATGGTTGGGTAAACCCTAATCTAGTAAAAAGACCCATAATTTATATATATGGTTGTGTCAACCATAGTATGGCAGAAAGACGTCTTACCCTACATTGGCTACATAGTTCTGTAATGCAGGAACTGCTACTAAGGGTCAAACCCTAGGCTAACAAGAATGCCCCCATCCCTGGGTTCGCTCGATGATGAATTCTACTCTCAACTGAAGAGATACTCAATTGAACACTAGACTATACTAGGCTTGACTGAGCTGTTACTAAATGCATTGAATGACTAAACTGGACAGAGTTCACTGAGTTCTGTGATTGGCTGAATTCTACTATTCATGACATTACTGAGACTATCTTGTAGCGATAGCATTTCTAGGTAAATAGCTACATTGTCGGGTAGTGAATACCCACAGGACTCGATAATATCTATACTAATAGAACATGGCCTTACTTGGAACATGACAATAGTCAACCATCCACAATGCAATCAATGAGACATTTCATCAAGCACCTGAAAATCATGAACTTGTACTTGTATAGGAATGCATGCTAACATGTCGTAAGTACACTATTCAATTCCTGAAGGCATCGCAACAAACGCTTCCAAGGCATAGCTTTAGAATAATAGAAACTGAAACATGTTGTAATGGCATGAGTTCAACACTAGGGTCACCAAGGGATCACAAATGCACCATTAACTCAATTAAGAATTTTGTCAAACACTTAGTAGGAATAATCTTGTACCTGGGCATGAATAACATGTTGATGCATCATGACTAAAATCATTAATTCACAATTCAGAGGTTTTGATAGGGGGATTACAACCATTACATACATAATCTCTTATACTCATGAAAACTACAATTAAATCTTGAATTGAAAACCCATACAAACAACATTAACAATGAAAACAACCCAATTTAAACATGTAATTCACGAAACTACTAGATTGTGATTTTAAAAATGGTTCTTGAACTCCAAGGGTTGAAGGAAGCCCAAGGATGAACACTTAACATTCCTTGATTGATTATTTCGTGAAGATTGTGGTGAGTTCTTGAGACTTGACGAAGCTAGGTCTTGTTCTTGAGAGGATTTTGTGAAAAGGATGAGAAATTATGCTATTTGGGGATTTAATCCAGTGTTATGGATTTATGGGGTGAAGGAAAATTACCCATTTTCCCTTAAAAATGTGGACCAAAACTACAGAAAAATATACGGGCCGAACTAGCCAGGGAATCGCGGGATCTGGAGCGCCGCTCTAGGCGAGGTACCGTGGGCCCTGGAGAGCCGCTCTAGGCAGGGAATCGTGGGCATATTGCCCTGAGCTATTGTTTTTGAATTCCAAACACGCACATACGCTAATCCAAAAGTTTTGAAACTCCCCCGAGATGCACTATTGACTTTCTTGATCATGAATAAACTTAAAAATTAACTTTCTGAGGTCGGGAAGCTCATAAATAAATTCCTCAAATTTCGAAGGCATTAGAAAAGACTAATTCCTAATACTTAGCTGAAAATTTTTCTAAGTCTGGGCACTCTCTTGGCATGTTTTAAAGGACTCTAACGATTAGGATTTTGTGGGGTCTTATAAACATAATGGTGTATAAGTAAGGTAGGAGAAGGTTCAATTATATGCCTATTTTTACGTTCAGAGGCTCCATTTTGATGAGGAGTATACACACACAAAGTCTGATTAGTGATTCCTTGAGACGACATGAAACTGAAAAAAGGGAGAATATAAGTACTCTTTGCATTATCACTGCGTTATACCTTTATTCAAACACCAAATTGATTATTTATCTTAGCACAAGTTTTTTGAAAAATGGAGAATACTTCAGAAATATACCCATGTGCAATGGGAAAACTCATCAATAAAGGTGACAAAATACTGAAATCCTAAACTTGAAACAACACGACTAGGACCCCATATATCTGAGTGAACAATGTCAAACATATATGTGGCTCAGTTATTGACTATATTGGGAAATAAAGTGAGACTATGTTTCCCTAGTTGCAAATACTTACATTTAAAAGAAGAAAAAATGGAAAGACTAGGAATTAATTTTTGATGCTTTGCGAGACTCGGGTGACCATAATGGCTGTGGAGAAGATCAATTGAGGCAGCAGAAGTGAAGGCAACTGGTGGTGGTGATTTTGACATGTGATACAGTCCCTGCAACTTATATCACGTTCCAATCACCTTCCCCGTTCTCCGGTCCTGTACAACAACAGAGTTAGCCAAAAAAGTAACACCACAATTGAGGTATTTGGTTAATTTACTTAAACAAATCAAATTAAATGGACATTCAGGAGAAAATAAAATTGAGTTAAAGAAAATTCAGTCCCTGCAGTTCATGATCCATTAGCAAGGGTAACTATGAGAGAGTTGTGAAATGAACAAGAATTGAGGAAAAATTCTGATTACCATAGATATGGTCAGATGCACCAGAATAATATCCATGGGAAATTGGGTGATGACCTGGTTAAACAAGAAAAGGAATTACCAGTTTGTGTTTACAGGGTTCCAGTTAAGGGTGATTGTCACATAGGTGCTTAATACTGCAATTAATCATTATAATCTGCTCTAGATAAACTTATAGATTTAGACAATTGACCCTCTGTATATTTACGGACCTGAACCACGTGAGCTGTACTATGATTTTTAGTACATTGTGGTCGACTGTGCAGTTTCCAACAAATTGGTTGAGTATGGCCTAGTTTGTGTTATTTTATGATGTATTCGGGTATAAGAATATGTAGTTAGGCATAACAACTTCAACATTAGTTCAAGTTCAAAACAAGAACACTATGAAGTACAAAAAAAACCTCAACACAAGATCAAAGTGATTTTTTTAAGAAGTGTGTTTTAGTTTTTTTTAAAAATATTAAGATGAAACAGAAATATAAAGCCAAGTATCTCGATTTCACGGAGTGTCCTTAAGGAATAATTCCCCTCACTGCACCCAAGATTTTGGAATCTTCATCCCAGGATAAAATGATTTCAATCCAACTATAGTGGTACCTTAAATAATTGGATTCATCGAACTGACTCAACGATTTGATTGATCACAAAGAATGGTTTGAAAACAAGAAAAGTTTTTATTTCAGAAAATTTTTCATTTATTTCTAAACCTGTAGATGAAAAAAGGTTTATATAGCCATCAGATGCCTCTTCTGAAAGGTGGCAATACTTCACTTAAAAGGTGTATCCTTTGGAAGAGTCATGTCTCTTCATTTGAAACATTGTGTCTTTTTCTGAACAGACACAACTATCTGAACAGTCACACCTTTTTCAAAATAATATGTCTTTTGCTCAAAGGTTGTGTCCCTCCATTTTCCATTCACATCAGTTAAACCCAAAAATCCCCCACATGAATGTGGAATGTCTATTCTTTGTAAAACTTTACGGACAAGTATGTGATCATCAAGCAAAGACTGATTGCATCTGGATAAGTGGGTTTCCCTTTGAACTTTCCGTAGTAAACATGCATCAGATGCACTCGATCAATCGGTAGATTTGATATCTTTGAACCGTCGAGCTTTAATGTATACCTAGACAACACATGTCACACAACCAGCCTTTTACCATCTATGGTTCTCACGGTTTTGTTCTTTTCAGCCATGAACACGTCCCGGTTTCATGAGATCTTAGAGAATAGACCTTTACTAACATTCTCCTTGAAGCGGCTTCCACTTCTCCCTAACATAGGTGATTTCTAAACATTCAATCTATAGATTAAACTATTTGGTCAAATCTGCCAAATTTAGATAATCATTAAAAGCCTTTTCACTTTAAGTCTTATATTATTTTCTACACATTGTCTACATCATGAGAATGGGTTGGGTAATTGACAATGTTGAACGTGTCAGACACAACTTTGTTTGATCTCTTTGAACCTAGCTCTTGGGATCTCCAGTCTGCTAGGTAGAGTTACCACCATGCTGACTTGTCCTAGGCCTTAAACCCATTCCCTTGGATGTCCTCTCAACTCCTTCTCTACATAGGCCTTTTGTAAGTGGATCCGACATATTATCCTTTAACTTTACATAGTCAACAGTGATAATTCCACTAGAGAAAAGTTCTCTAACAGTATTATGTCTCCATATTATGTGACGAGACTTACCGTTATACATCATGCTCCCTTCCCTACCTATTTTCGCTTGGCTATCACAGTGTATACATACTGGTGCCACTGGTTTGGGCCAATAAGGAATATCTTCCAAGAAATTCTGGAGCCATTCTTTTTCTTCACCGGCTTTATCCAATGCGATGAATTCAGATTCTATTGTAGAGTGAGCAATACAAGTTTGTTTGGATGATTTCCAAGAGACTGCTCCTCCACCGATAGTAAATACATATCTACTTGTGAATTTTACTTCGTTCGATCTGGTGATCCAATTTGCATCACTATATCCTTCAAGAACCATAGGATATTTATTATAATGCAAGGCATAGTCTTGAGTGTATTTAAGATACCCCAAAATTCTTTTCATTGCCATCCAATGAGTTTTGTTGGGATTACTTGTGTTCCAACTCAATTTACTAATACCGTATGCTATATCTGGTCGTGTACAGTTCATTATATACATTAAAAATCCTAATACTCTTGCATACTCCAATTGTGAGTTACTTTCACCTTCACTCTTTCGAAGTGCAAAGCTCACAACCAAAGGAGTCTTGGCAATATCGAATTCCATATACTTGAATTTGTCAAGTACCTTTTCGATATAATGAGACTTTGACAATGCCAACCCTTGTGGAGTTCTATGGATTCTTATACCTAAGATCACATCCGCAACTCCAAGGTCTTTCATATCGAACTTTCTTTCGAGCATTCATTTCGTTGAATTTATGTCTAAAATGTCTCTATTGATGATTAAAATATCATCCACATATAAACAAACAATGACTTGGTGATTCGGAGAGTCTTTAATGTAAACACATTTATCACATTCATTTATCTTGAACCCGTTTGCCAACATGGTTTGGTCAAACTTTGCATGCCATTGTTTAGGTGCTTGCTTTAGTCCATACAATGACTTAATAAGTTTACACACCTTATTCTCCTTCCCTGGAACCACAAAACCCTCAGGCTTTTCCATGTAAATTTCTTTCTCCAATTCTCCATTTCAGAATGCGGTTTCCATATTCATTTGATGGATTTCAAGATCATATACCGCCGCCAAGGCAATTAACATTCGAATCAATGTTATCCTTGTTACTAGAGAGTATGTATCAAAGTAATCAAGACCTTCTTTTTGTTTGAAGCCTTTTACTACAAGTCTTGCCTTGTATTTGTCAATAGTACCATCCACTTTCATTTTTATTTTGAAGATCCATTTAGAACCTAAGGGTTTATTTACTGGAGGAAGATCAACCAATTCCCATGTATGGTTGCTCAAGATTTAATCAATCTCACTATTGACTACCTCTTTCCAAAAGGATGAGTCTGACGATGACATCACTTCTTTAAACGTTTGAGGCTCATTCTCTAAGAGATTTGTTACAAAATCTGATCCAAACGTAGTAGAAGTTCTTTGACGTGTACTACATCTTGGATTCTCTTCATTATGTACATTCTCACTTGGTTCATATCGAGGTCATTTAGATCCTCCACTAGACTGTTCATGTCTAGTTTTATACGGGTAAATAGTTTTGAAGAATTCAACATTATCTGATTCAATTACCGTATTTTCATTTATATCCAAATGTTTGGATTTATGAACCAAAAACCAACATGCTTTACTTCTTTTAGCATATCCTATGAACACGCAGTCTACAGTCTTAGGTCCTATCTTAACCCTCTTAGGCATAAGAACTTGGACCTTTGCTAGACACCCCCATACTTTGAAATATTTCAAATTGGGTTTCCTTCCTTTCCATTTTTCATAAGGAATTGATTGTGTCTTACTATGGGGAACTCTATTGAGTATATGATTGACTGTAAGGATAGCCTCTCCCACAAGTTTTGCGGTAAACTAGAACTTATAAGCAAGGCATTCATCATTTCCTTCAAAGTTTGTTTTTTTCTTTCTGCAATTCCATTAGATTGAGGTGAATACGGGGCCGTAGTTTGATAGAAAATTCCATTCTCTACACATATTTCGGCGAAAGGAGATTCATATTCTCCGCTCCTATCACTTCTTATAGATTTGATCTTTTTCTCTAACCGATTTTCAACTTCAGTTTTGTATTGCCTAAATACATCTATTGCTTCATCCTTATAATTTAGCAAGTATACATAACAATATCTAGTGCAATCATCAATAAAAGTTATGAAATACTTTTTCCCACCACGTGATGGTGTTGACTTCATATCACAAATGTCAGTGTGGATTAAGTCTAAGGGATTGGAATTCCTTTCAATGGACTTATACGGATGCTTAGCATACTTTGATTCCACACAAGTTTGACACTTGATTTATTGCACTCAAAGTTTGGCAAAACTTCTAAGTTAATCAGTTTTTGTAGTATTTTGTAATTAACATGGCCTAAACGTTCATTCCATAAATTATAAGACTCAAGCAAGTAAGAAGAATTTGAACTTTTATTTATTTCAACATTCGTTACCTTCATCTTATAAAGGCCTTCGGTGGGATAGCCTTTTCCTACATACACTTCTCCTTTGCTAATTATAATTTTTCCAGAAACGGTTACACATTTGAATCCATTCTTGTCTAAAAGTGAAATAGAAATTAAGTTCCTACGTAACTCTGTAACATACAAGACATTGTTAAGTGTCAAGACCTTTCCTGAAGTCATTTTCAAGCCAACTTTTCCTGTTCCTTCTACCTTAGCCGTAGCGGAGTTAGCCATGTAGATCCTTTCTTCCACTTGAACCGGAGTGAATGACGAAAACAACTCTTTGTTGGCACAAACATGGTGGGTGGTACCAGAATCCATCCACCACTCGCAAGGATTCCCCACCAAGTTGCATTATGAAAACATAGCACACAGATCATCACATTATTTGTTGGACTCAATCATATTCTTTTGGTCCTTTTTCTTTTTTTTCTTAGGGGCACGACAATCCGTGGACTTATGGCCAATCTTTCCATAGTTAAAGCACTTTCCCCTGAATTTCATCTTGGGTTGATGGCTACCTTGTTAAACTTTCTTCCTTTTCTTAGAATTGTTTTGGTCATCTTCTACAATATGTGCTCCATTAATTGTAGAATTATCTTTTGACCTTCTCTCGGCATCCTTATTATCCTCCTCAATACGTAGTTGGAAAATAAGATCTTCGACAGTTATCTCCTTGCATTTGTGCTTCAAATAGTTTTTGAAGTCTTTCCACATAGGTGGTAGCTTCTTAATGATCGTTGTTACTTGAAATGCATCATTCACAATAAAACCTTCTTCTAGGAGATCGGAATGATTACTTGCAATTCTTGCACTTGAGAGACAACCGATTTGCTATCTATCATTTTAAAGTCCAAGAACCTTGCAACAAAGAATTTCTTAGTTCCTGCATCCTATGCCTTGTATTTTATTTCTAGTGCCCCCCATAATTCCTTCCATGTCTTAGTTCCACTATAAACATTGTAGAGGTTGTCTAGGAGACCACTCAATATATAATTCCTGCAAAGAAATTCCTAGTGTTTCCAAGCTTCTACAATTATGAAATGCTCTTTGTCCGAGGTTTCCTCGGGCACCTAAGGATCATCCTCACTAGTGAACCTTTGAAGGCATAGAGTGGTGAGGTAAACCTCAGGAGCATCCTTACTAGTGAACCTTTGAAGGCATAGAGTGGTGAGGTAAAAGAACATCTTTTGCTTCCATCGCTTAAAGTCAATGCCCACAAATTTCCCGAGATTCTCCGCAGGTGCCATTGGTTGCAGAGCATTTTCTCAACTTGTTGAAGTAATGCTAGTTTCCTCCACAGTCGTAGCCGCATCTTGCATTTTACTTTCGTTAGTCATTTTTCCTATCACCACAAGACAATAAAATTTAGTATTTTCAGAATACTACTTATAAAGTTAAGCAACTTTAAACTCTTGTTCTTGTTTCTAGTTAACGATGAAGTTTTTATGACTTCCAATCGTCAACTGAATGATCTTTAACTTGTGATAAAGATTTTATGTCTTCGAATCACTAGTTAAGTTCAAACGGAGTAGAAAGCTTAAAGCTTTAATCTCCAAAAACAAGCAATATAGATTCTGCAAAAAAAAAAGATTATTCCTTAAGATTGTTATTTTATGATGTATTCGGGTACAAGAATCTGTATTTAGGCCTAACAACTTCAACACTAGTTCAAGTTCAAAACAAGAACACTATGAAGTACAAAAACACCCTCAACACAAGATCAAAGTGCTCTTTCTAAGAAGTGTTTTTTTTTTTTTGAAATTAAGATGAAACAGAAATATAAAGCCAAGTCCCCCGACTTCACGGAGTGTCCTTAAGGAATAATTCCCCTCACTGTACCCGAAGTTTTGGAATCTTCCTCCCACGATAAAATGGATTTCAATCCAACTATAGTGGTACCTTAAATAATTGGATTCGTCGAACTCACTCAACGATTTGATTGATCACAAAGAATGTTTTGAAGACAAGAAGAGTTTTTATTTCAGAAAATTTTTCATTCATTTCTAAACCCGTGGATGAAAGCAGGTTTATATAGCCATTAGATGCCTCTTCTGGAAGGTGATAATGGTTCACTTAAAAGGAGTATCCTTTGGAAGCGTCATTTCTGTTCATTCGAAACATTGAGTCTTTTTCTGAACAGACACAACTATCTGAACAGTCACACCTTTTCCAAAATAATATGTCTTTTGCTCAAAGGTTGTGTCCCTCCATTTTCCATTCACACCAATTAAACCCAACAGTTTGTTGCAATAGTTGCAATAGGGTCTAGAGTTTCTAATGTTTCCCCTTAACTATCCATATCTTGATTATTCTACTGAAGTTGGACCAAGTCTGAAACAACCTTGTATATATTTTGTATGTCATTCGCATACAAAGTCTTAGCTTTAGTCCAAACTTTATAGCAAGTTGTACAATATTGAAATAGATTGAGTAATTTAGGATCCAAAGTGTTCCATCAGAGATTGCATAATTAAGCATCAATTCGAGTCCACTTAGTCCTTTCACTAGCAACAATTTCACTAGTATTTTTAACTAAATGATCCTCATATCCTTGTCCCATAAACCACATCTCAACGGATGAAGACCATGGTGTGTAGTTATTACTAACTTCCAATTTCATGGTAGTTATAATAGAAGAACTTGAAATAGTGGAAAAATGGATTTGACCTCACCTCAAGATTCAATTTTCAAAGAGACATCGTATAGAGATTCACCTTTATCTGACATTATGGCTCAACAACTAAATGAAATACCAAAAATGAGTGTGTGTTTTTTAGGAAACACTGAAATGAGGACAAATATAAGAAGTGAGTTACAAAAAGGAAAAGTTTTTGGTTAAAAGAACCTGAAACAGGGGAAACAGAAGAACAAGACTCCTCTTGATGACTACAGATCTAATCGAAACTAGTTCAGATTTGGACTGAACAAGAACTTCTCCATACAAAGGAAGAAACAACCAATGAAGATGACTACTTTAGCAGTTTTTCAGTTGCTGAAAATTATAGGAGTGATGGGTATGATTAGCATGAATGATTGATCCTCATAAACTCGGAATGAAAGTTTGAGATAGCCAGGTAAACCTGCAGGAAGTGCTGGTAGAAAAGGAAGATGCCGGAATAGTTATCGAAAAATCTATCGGAACAATCACCGGAAAAGGCAACTTGAGCCTCTACAAAGACAGTAGGAGGCGCTGATACCATATTAATGATGTAGCTGTATTTCACCTCATTCACTAAATGATATATTACACCTAGAATACGTACACAAAGCTAAACATAAAAGGTCAACAGCAGATCCCTACGATCATGCCTCTTACCTACAATATTTAATTATGTATATCTGACACAATCTAATATCTGATATACTCTCTGAGAAATATCTTGACATTGGTACACTATCTGACTATCTTGACAGTTACTAAATGTAATTGTTAAAGTTCATTAATTGTCTGCTATCTTTCATAAACATGAAAAGAATCGCTTATCACTAGTTGGAACATGTGTTTTAGTTGATGATGGAACTAAGACGAGGAATTTATTACCAAAATAAGCCATTTTTTAAAGTAATTCACCCAAACAACATGTTTCTGAAAACTTTACAAAATTATTATAAATTTTGTTGGCAACAACGTATTAGGTTTATAAGAAAATTGATGGACCAAAATGAACAGTAGACGGCGTTAATGTAGGAGTCGTTACTGGTAGTAACGTTTTTGGCTTATAATGTTACCAACATTAATGAGGCTCTGCAACTCTGCCACTGTGCCAAATCAAATCTGCAGAGTATGACGTGGCAGATTCTCATTAGCATTGATAACGTTTTAAGCCAAAAACGTTACTATCAGTAACAATTCCTACTTTAACGTCGTTTTGGGGTGTTAACTTTTTTAAAACATAATACGTTACTTCTAACAACGTTTATACAAGTTTTGTAAAGTTTTCAGAAAACATATTACTTTGGTGAATTGATTTAAAAATTGAACTATTTGGGTAAAAATTCCTAAGATGAGTCCCTGTGAAATCATCAGAACATGTTCTTGGTATTTGTTAACTGTAATTATGAAATAAAATATTTAAGACCATTTTCTGATAAAGGTTAAGACAAGATGAAGAGCTAAAAGGGGACATGAGCCTGCTTTGCTTAATGGTTGAAGTGAGAAGCGATACATTTGTTTTTTTTTTAAATGCCAAATAAACGTGCTAAATAAAGTAACTTAATAAAATGAGTCAGACACAAATGATATATGGTTTTGCTAAACTACTATATGAAGGTATTAGGTTAGCATTCCTTCCCATTTATTGTTTTGGTTAGACACACTTAATTTTAATTACGACTTCATTGATGAGATTGGCTTTTTCAGCTTTTGCCACAAAAAGAAAAACTAAATCTGATTCTCTTCAGTCTTTCACTCCCCTTTCTCTATCTTAGCCAGGCCTCATCTCTCTTCTCTCTAGATTTATTCTCTTCTCTTCTTATTCTGAATTATGTTGTTATTACTATTTCTTATTAGTTGAGATGCTTTCTTCACTTCCGCTTTCCTTTGGATACCTACTTTGACTTGATATACTTTAGCTAAGGTCCCCAGGAAACAACCTCACTATCTCCACAACCACAAGGCAGGGATAAGGCCTGCATACACTCTATTCTCCTCAAATCTCACATGTGGGATTTCACTATTGGTGCGCATGATAAGGAGTTGTCACACTAGTGATGGCTTTAGCTAATTGACAATGTTATATTTGGACTTTGATGTTTTTCATTAGGATGGATCATCGAAGCCTTAATTACTTTAAAAGCTAAGGTATTTCCTTGCGATATCCTCAATAAACAAGCTTGGAATCAATAATGTGGTTATCCTAACGCTTTTTAGGAGATACACCTTGATAAACATGGACAGAGAAAAGCCGTAAGGTTTTGAACATGTAAAGGAATTATTTACTTGTGCTATTGAGTCTTGAAAAGTCTACAGTGCTTGTTAGTCTAATGTATTAGCTAAGATTCTATGGACTTGATTATCTTGGTTAAAGCAAGTACATTATGGTGCTGGGTGTTCCGTGAAAGAGTTGTTTGCTAAGTAGGACCATAATGGTGGAATAATGTGACGATTTAGGGAGCATAGACATTTGGGAAGAAAAATCATTGCCCATAAGTTAGGTGGGATGTTTAAAGGATGCGTAGGGAATGTCAAGAATGCAAGAAAACTATGTATAAAATGTCTTTGTCCACTATGAATGGACCTTCATTGGATGATTCTAAGGACTTTGTTGTCTTTTCCAAGGGATATAATAAAATTGGGACGATAAATGGCCTTTGTTTTCAGTTATTTGAGAAATGAAAAGGATTGTGATAACATCTATCGCGTAGTGGATTGGTTCCTTAAGATAGTACGTTTTATACCTTGCCATAAGAGTGATAATTCTACACCTGTTGCTACTTTGTTTAAATGGGAGATCATTAGCCACACATCAACCTATAAGCCAGAGTTTTCATTTCAGTTGTTTTATGGCCCAACTCGGTTTAATTTGTGACAGCCGCCTTCCTTTAAACATAGGGTATAAATAGAGTGTCTGTAGCTTTCTATGGCTAATTATGCTGACTTTGACTAACACTAAGTTTATGAGCAACTCAATGGATACACAATTTAAGTAGAGTTTATCCTCATGGTAATCCATCTATGGTTCATTGAATATCTTGTTTATGTCTCTTTAAATATCTTGTTTATGGTTCTAGTTTGGTATAGCGATGAAGGTAATTAGTATCTTAGCTTGATCATTGCCTTGATTACCCAGAATTTGTGTTGCAGTTTCTGTGTTCTTTCTCTTGTTCTTTTTCTTTGTCATAATAAACAATGGTCATTAAATACTGATAAAGGATTTGATAATCTTCTGTGTTTTAAATCTCTTCAGCTACTGCCTCGATAAAGTTACATATGATGAGTTTGTCAACTGGTCATGTGAAGATTGCAAGGAAATTGTGCCAAATGAAGATGCAGGGGACAACTTGGAAGCCACGGTTGACAGATTCCATCTAGAAGGTTGGCAGAAGAATATTCCTCGGCGTAGAAGGAGCAAGCGCAAGACAATTCCCTCTAGAAGGTCGGAAGATTTCCTTTTTAGCCCTTTAGGCAATACCACAAGTGTATGGGACGACTTGGAAGTTAAGGTTGAGCCTAGAAGGAGCGAGCGCACAACAAGTCTCCCTAGAAGGTTTGCAGATTTCGGTTTCAGCCCTTCGGATCTTACTCGTTCTGGTTCTCAAGGATTTGTTGAGTATCAACATTAGAAAAGGGGTCTTTTTTCTACAATTGAAAAAATGTGATGTTACTTTGGCTATTGGAAACCATGGTAGATGGTTGGTATGCAACAGGTAGTAAATTACTATATGGAGTCTTATATGTGGCCTGTGATTGTGACAGGTTAGTCTGTTCAGTATGTTACAGGTGTATGGATGTTTGGTTTATATAGACGTGGATTATGCTACTTTTCATTGCTCAACCAGTATGTTTTATTTCGGTGGCATCAGATATTGCCATGTAGATTTCCTCCAACTTATGTTATGGTTCCTACACAAGTATGCAACTTTTCATTTTCTATCACTCTATTTTACTTTTGTGGCATTGGTGTATCATCCACTCAACTGTTCCCTTCAACATTTTCTCATACTTCTTTGTTTTGCTAAAAGTTGGCTCTTCCACTTCCACACATGTGGTAAAGCAGTATGTTTCCAAAGAAAAAAAGATTGAATCTTCGTACCACTTTAAAATTGTCGGAGAAACTGTTCTTTCCAACAGTTCTGAAAGTTTTTGAGAATTATCATTTACAATGTTGTTAAATTTGTTCTTTCCAATAGTTCTAATGTTTTTTGAGGATTATCGCGGGGGCGTAGAAAATTACTCCAATCGGCACATGCATGCGACTGCTAATTTTACGACAACTTTATGTTACTGTTGTTCCATTGGTGCCTCGGACACTCAACTATTCCTTTGGAGATTCAGTTCCCTTCCCCATCAGAACCCAGATTCCCACAAAGCCCGACACACTAAAACACATTGGCAATAATTATCAAAATACTTCATATATGACCATAGTAATTTACCCTAAAGATCCATCCTTCCTATCCCTAAATATCAGTTTTTCTATCCCTTTAAATCCGCTATTCTATCCCACAGAATCAACTCTACTATAATCAATAATGCTCTCTTTAATTACTAAATAAAATCACTGTAATCACACTAATATACAACAGTATATAGATACAATATTTACTAGTTGTCCACCATCCTAACATTATCGACAGAAACATGGCAAACTTTTTCTTTTAAACCAACTAGAAAACCCTCTTACTATGCTTTAACTTGTCTGGATATTTTTTTCCTTCATTTTTAAAGATTTTAAAATACTGTAATTTTGACCAGATTGATAACTATGGATTAAAAACACGTTTACTACTGATATACGAAATGATAACAAACTCCGGAAACAATGTCCATAAATGTTGTTATCAATCACTTATATGGAGTTTAGACTAAATTAGATTGTGGTCATAACCTCTGTTATTCATATTGGATAACGGTTCAACTTCACGTTGCTTCTGAACTTCTTTTAATTTTACAAAATTTGCTTGATATTAGTATTATTATAGGAATTTATCCTACTTTTCTATTGTTCCCTGCTGTACTCTTCGGTGGTTGTATTTAAGAGTGACTAACACATATAACATAGCAAGAGCATTATAACGATCAGGAAACAACGCTTTGGTCACATCACTACAATGATAAGAGATATTCTACATGACCTAGTAAATCAAATGAGTTATACCTTGGATTTGTCTACATATGACACAGGTTTCCTAACATGTTACTTAAGTAGAAAGTAATAAAGATCAACTTTTATGTGGAAAACGCCCGGTTTACAAAGATGTGAAAAATCACGACATGTACCTCTAGAGAAAAATCCCAATGTTTATATTCTCAAGTCTTCAAGTCACCCCAACTGTAAAATAAAGTTGTGCATGACATTGGATGCTTGAGAGCAGGAGAAGAGAAACTATAGAAGCAATGGCTAAAAAAGAGTTGTATGTAGTACTCAACATCACAAATCTAGAGAATTTCATAAGTACGGTGATATTAATAGGCACCAAAATATGTTATTTTAAGAGCGCCTTTTTGTAACACCCCATATGTTTTAATGCGCAAATAATGCAAAAGAATGAGCCTTAGGACCCCCTATATCGATGGTAAACCAAGTCTAGTTGTTATGGGCTACATTGGGGGTGCCTTCAAGGGTTAACCCCCTATATCGTGGTGCTTTCAAGGGCTACGGAGGGGTTGCAAACGCACACAACCTCGAGTTTTCTTTATCCCTGTGCCGCAAACCCTGAGGTTTTCTTTTGGTCCGCACCACGAAACCCAAGGTCCACGATTAGTCCGCATCGCGGGGCCTATCCCATGCATCAAAATTGGTTATGTTCAAAGTTCTTTTAAGGGAATTGAGGTATTTTCACATCCTATAACCGTTCCTAACCCTTTATTGATGAAATTAGGGTCATATAAATGTTATATTGCCTCTGTAAATCCCCAAATATCTTTCCATAAACAAGAGAAAAGAAACTACCTAGGGTTTGATGATCCTTAGCTTCAAGGGTGGATTTTACACTATGTCTTCTCCCATACAAGGTGTGTAAAACTACTCTAAGAATCGTGGTTTGAATTGTGTCTTCTTTATGATTTTCAAAAACGTTGAAGTGCATGAATCATGAAACCATTTTGACGATAGTATGTATTTATCATGGGGTTTTCCATTAAATTTGTGTTGTAATCATGTGTATATATGATATGTTTTCCGGAAAAGTGATTTATGAGTATAATTTGTGAAATTCCCTCTTCCATGATGAAATTTATTGTCTTAATAAGTTATGAATTGTGAAATTGGTTTGAGAGCAAGATCTTGTCTCCTAATGAAGAATTGCATGTGTTTTATGTAAGAATTGTCCACCACGTATTAAAGTATTTAAAAGAGGGTGGTTTGCAAAGTTTCATATACTATTTGAAGAACACTCTTGAATGGTTTAAATCCTTTGGGTGGTCATTAATGTGTTTTTGAATTAGAAGGGCTATGATTATGACATGACATGATGTGATTTGCATGTCTAGGTATGACGACACCTATCATGAGATGTCCTTCATATGAAAGAAATAAATGTTTTGAGCATGAATCATGGTCTTAAGATGCTAACAATGGGCATAAAGAGAGTTAGATGGTTACCCGAATATGGCATGAGTTCAGATAACTCATCGCCGAAATCGTATTTTTCCGGTGCGAGTTGTTGTGAAATTATTTATCAAGGAGGCATACTATATCATGAAGGTGTGTCAGCAAGGAGGCACACTTTTCCTATAGCATGGTATGTCAGCAAGGAGGCATACTTTGATCTTACTTATGACCCCAATTCTTGCAAGAAACTCGGATTGAGGGCTTTACCGCCGAGTTAAGGGCAGATCCCTTCTTGTCAATGGGATAATAGATGTCATACCCCAAATCCCATTGGAGCGAACTGGCACCCATAGACGAGGAGGCCCGGGAGAACCCGTTCATAACCTATACTTTCACATTTACATTACTTATGAAAATTAGAAATTTGGGCAGCACTTCGTTGTAGATAGAAGAAAACAGTACCTGTATCAGCCCAGCAGACACGCATATATATATATATATAAACAGTAATTGGCCGTCAGAGCCATCACGTCTATCAACCAAACACTCCTATGTCTGTACAATATGTCTACAAAAGCCTCTACATAGATACACAACTGAGTTAGGGTCGGGACAAACTCCCGCCCACGAAAGACTTTTATACAAATACCAAAAATACATATAGAAACGACTTGGTATGCCCCGAAACAACTGGAGCTCACCACTATCAATAGAATGTCCTGGATCTTACTGCGGAGGTGTACGACCTGAAGTACCTGTTCCTGCAGGCATGAATACAGGTCCCCCGTGAGGGACGTCAGTACGAAAATATGTACTGAGTATGTAAGGCAGTGAGTATCAAGATGAGATACAAAAGATCAACAGAACCCAGATACCAGTGAATAAACAGTATGAGTAGACCACACTTAAAAGAGCTGATGGGATACCTGCACATTACTTTCATATCATTACTTCCCGTATTCCTTATCAATACATAACATATGTCATACAATGGCCAACTGATCAGTGATACTAATACAATACATCAGGGACCACCCCTGGAATAGCATATATACATAATCTTTATAATACAATGGCCAACTGATCAGTGGTACTAATACAATACATCATATCATCAATTTAAAATAAAGACATTCCATTTCTTAATTCAATTAATCCTTGAGATTGGTTACTTTGTGGTCACACCTTATGGAACTTGAAACCATGATACCTCAATAGGAAAAACATGTAAATAGGTAATCAATATCATGAAAATGAAGTAGAGAATCATGGATACCTCATTAAACCATTTCGGAGTCAACAATAGTATATGGACATTTTTTTTTTACTAGCCGGACATCTTAAAAGTGAAAACAAGTTCAATTGGTAGTGTCGAAGATCATATGATGTTATTATGTGTCATGTGTCGTAGGACAATGTTGGAAGCTTACTTGAGAGTTCCATGGGTCATTATTCATGCCAAAGATTAGATAGAGTATGTCTTACATACCTTGATATAACCACTTCAATACAAGTCCAACTTGACTTCCCGTACTCTTCGAACACTTATCTACAATAAGTCATTTGTGGCAAACTAGTATTAGCAACCAAACCTTACCATTTAGGTATTAACTTCACCAAATAATGTCTAGGAAGTAATCCTTTAACTCATCAATAAGAGTGCTACATACATCCTCTTATACTCTTATTACATTCACATATCATGCATTTTCATGCAATATCCCTCAACATCACTCTTAGCCTTTATTTCCCCTCTTAATCACCATCCAATACCAACATGATCACTAGGCATACATAACCACTAATATAATGATATATCACCACAATTCATCCTCCATGATCCAATACAACAACTTCCATAATTTACTACTAACAATTTATACAAAACAATTCATAACTATGTTTCTAGTTATCTTCCAACATCAAGACAATACTCATAATCCTTTATCAATACTTATTCATGGATAAGAATCAAGAATAAACAATATTCATACCTTAACAATGAACTCTTTTATTTAGAATCCTCCTTACATAACCATGGGGTGCTTCTCGAAGCTTTCGAGATGGTGAACACAACTACGGAACCAATTCGAATTTTCTACGGTTGAATCACAAAATATTTGAAGTTGAAATTAGGCTAGGGTTTCACCTTCTCTTAATAATTGGATGATATATGATATATATGAGGCTAAGTGTATGTTTAGAAAGACCAATTTTCGTCCAAGAGGTAATAGAAAATGACCATTTTGCCCTAAGAATTTAAATAAATCCGAATCTGTCCCCAGTGGACAGTTTTGACAGGCTGAAGTAAATCGATCATAACTCTTTGCTACGGTATCGGATTTGGGTGAAACCAATTTAATTGGAAATATAATTCAAAGGGATTTCATTTTCATATGAAGTATACCACCCAGTTCTTCCTGTACAAGGAGTTATGGTCGTTTAAAGTTGACCAAAAAATCTGTCCCAAAATTCTGTTTTTTTTTTTATATGCTGTAGTAAAACGGGTATAGCTCCTTACTCAGACATTGGATTTGGATGAAACCAATTTCATTGGAAATAAGACTCTCGGAGATTTTTGTCAATATATAGCAGCTCACACAGTTCTTTTTGTACAAGGAGTTATGATCATCTAAAGTTGATCCAAAAAAAAATTGCCTAGCTGCAGTAATTTTCCTGCAGATTTACTGTTCACAGGCTTCCCGGCCACCGTTTTGAAATTTCGAATGTGCTCGCTTATATGAAATACTCCTCTGTTTTGGGAAAACTTTATATCGTTGGAAAGCTTATTCCAATACCTACACATACAACTATTGACGGGATACTTCCGAACACCATAAACTTAATTTAACCCATACGCAAGCCTTTAGGACTCCATATAATCGCGATAAGTGTACGAAAAAAATTTACGGGGTGTTACATTCTCCCCCCCTTAAGAACATTCGTCCTCGAATGTTAGAATAGTTACTCAATTAAGACATGTCCAAGCTTACAATTAACATATTCATCATCATAACATACTTGCATAAAAATAAACACTTACTTGTTATTGTTCTTCTTCCGTCTCATGAACTTCCTCCTCATCGTTGAATAGGTAAGGGTACTTAATCTTCATCGCTTCCTCGGCTTCCCATGTGATCTCCTCAACTTGTTGATTCCTCCAAAGTACTTTTACCGATGCTATCTCTTTATTCCTTATCTTTTTAATTTGGCGATCAAGAATAGCAATAGGCATTTCTTCAAAAGTGAGATCTTCTGTAACTTGTACATCTTCCGTAGTAGTGATGTGCGATGGATCTCCGATGTACTTGTGAAGCATCGAAACATGAAATATGGGATGAACTGCTGAGAGCTCTTGGGGTAGCTCTAACTCATAAGCAACTTGTCCAAATCTTTGAATGATCTTGTACGGACCTATGTATCGTGGACTTAACTTTCCTTTCTTGACAAACCTCATCACTCCTTTCATTGGTGATACTTTCAAGAATACCCAATCGTCGATAGAAAACTCAAGTCCTCTTCTTCTAACATCCGCATAAGATTTGTGTCGACTTTGAGCTGTTTCAAGCCGTTGTTGGATCACTTTAACCTTCTCCATGGCTTTATAAACAAGATCCGGTCCAAACAAGACCGCATCACCTGCTTCAAACCATCCTATTGGCGATATACACTTTCTTCCATACAATGCTTCATATGGTGCAATTTTGATACTTGAATGATAGCTATTATTGTAGGCAAACTCGATAAGAGGTAGGTGATCATCCCAGTTGCCTTTGAAATCTAATACACATGCTCATAGCATATCTTCAAGTGTCTGGATGGTACGTTCCGCTTGTCCGTCCGTTTGAGGATTAAAAGCCGTACTTAGATTTACTTGTGTCCCCAAACTCCTTTGAAAAGACTTCCAGAAATTCGCGGTAAATTGGGCTCCTCGATTGGATATAATGGAAATTGGAACTCCATGTAACCGAACGATCTCCTTAATATACAACTTCGCATACTCTTCCGTCGTATAAGCTGTCTTAACTGGTAAGAAGTGCGTGGATTTGGTAAGCCTATCAATGATCACCCATATGGAATCAAACTTCCGAAATGTACAAGGAAAACCCGTGATGAAATCCATATTGATCTTGTCCCACTTCCATACTGGAAGATCTATACATTGCATGTAACCACCGGGTTTCTGGTGTTCTACTTTGAATCTTTGACAATTCGGACATTCATCTACAAATTCGGCTATATTCTTCTTCATGTCATTACACCAATATATTGCTTTCAAATCTTGATACATCTTAGTCGACCCTGGATGGATGGAATACCTTGAACAGTGTGCTTCTATCATAATTCTCTTTCTTATCTCAACTACATCAGGTACACATAAACGATTCTGACACTGAAGCACTCCTTCTCGCGTAAGATCAAATGCCTTTGTCGTGCCACTCTGCACATCCTCCATAAGATGCAATAAAATTGGATCTTCATACTGCTTCTCTTTCACTTCAGCTATCAATGAAGATTTCGCTGCATTACGTACAATAACCTCTTCATCTGGAGTTTCGAGAAGTCGAACTTCCAAATTAGCTAGTTGGTGAAGATCCTTAATCATCCCCTACTTTTCTATAGATGCTATTTTAGACTTACGACTCAGTGCATCCGCTACCACATTCGCTTTCCTTGGATGATACAAGATATCAACATCGTAATATTTCAACAATTCAAGCCATCTCCGCTGCCTCAAGTTTAGATCTTTCTGACTGAAGATATATTTCAGGCTCTTATGATCGGTATATATGTCAACATGAACCCCATATAAGTAGTGGTGCCATATCTTCAAAGCAAATACAACTGCAGCCAGCTCAAGATCATGCGTGGGATAATTCCTCTCATGTGGTCGCAACTGTCTAGAGCCATAGGCTATTACTCTACCATGTTGCATTAATACGCATCCTAAGCCAATTCTCGAAGCATCACAGTACACTGCATACCCTTCTGTGCCTTCAGGAAGTACCAATACCGGTGTAGAAGTCAACTTGCTCTTCAGATCTTGGAAACTCTTTTCACAGGCATCATTCCATTGAAACTTGGAGGCTTTATGCGTCAACTTAGTCAAGGGTGCAGAAATAGAAGAAAAACCTTCAACAAACCTTCTATAATAACCTGCCAACCCGAGGAAACTACGAATCTCCGTAGGCGTCGTGGGTCTTGGCCAATTCTTCACAGCCTCAATCTTCTGAGTGTCAACTTTTATGCCTTCACTGGATACAATATGGCCCAAAAATGCCACTGACTTGAGCCAAACCTCACATTTAGAAAACTTCGTATACAACTTACGATCACGAAGAATCTGCAACGCCTGCCTTAAGTGATTAACATGATCCTCTTATGATCTAGAGTAGACCAGAATATCATCTATGAAAACTATCACGAACACATCTAGAAATGTCTTAAACAGCCTATTCATCAGATCCATAAAAAATGCGGGTGCATTTGTCAGCCTGAATGACATAACCAGGAATTCATAATGACCATACCGTGTTCGGAAAGCTGTCTTGGGTATATCTTTATCCTTGACTCTCACTTGATGATAGCCTGATCTCAAGTCAATCTTGGAAAAACACTGGGCACCCTGCAACTGGTCAAATAAATCATCAATTTGGGGAAGAGGGTATTTATTCTTGATAGTCACCTTATTCAATTGTCGATAGTCAATACACATCCTCAGCGAACCATCTTTCTTACGCACAAACAATACTGGTGCTCCCCAAGGGGACATACTAGGCCTGATGGATCCCTTCTCTAGCAAGTCTTTCAGTTGCTCTTTCAATTCTCGCAACTCTGCTGGTGCCATTCTATAAGGAGGAATTGAGATTGGCTGTGTGTCTAGAAACATATCAATACCAAACTCCACTTCTCGTTCAGGAGGTAAACCTGGTAGTTCTTCAGGAAATACATCAGGAAATTCATTCACAACCGGAACGGTCTGAAAAGTTGGCGGCTCTGCCTCTGTATCCCTTACTCTAACCAAATGGTATATGTACCCCTTGGAAATCATTTTTCTTGCCTTAAAGTAAGAAATAAATCTACCTCTCGGCACGCCAACATTACCCTTCCATTCACGGACTGCCTCATTTGGGAAATGGAAATATACCTTCTTAGAACGGCAATCTACTGTAGCATAACAAGACGCTAACCAATCCATGCCCATAATAACATCAAAATCTACCATTTCTAACTCAACAAGATCATCCATCGTATCACGACCACAAATATTCACAACACAATTTCGATAAACATTCCTAGCTATAAGAGATTCCCCCACTGGCGTTGAAACTTCAAATGGCTTGGCTAATAATTTGGGTGTTCTTCCGAACATTCCCGTAATCAAAGGAGTAGCATACGATAATGTAGAACCAGGATCAATTAAGGCATACACATCAAATGCAAAGATGAACAACGTACCTGTAACCACGTCTGGAGAAGTCTCTAAATTCTGCCGATCTGCTAGGGCATACACACGGTTTTGAGCTCCGCTAGAACTAGTTGCTCCTCTATCACCTCTACCGTGACCCATAGGTTGTGCACCCCTACTCAAAGGAGGCACCGATGATGACGCAACAGCTAATCCGGTAGGTCGTGTTATACCACTTGTGGTCCTGCGTGGGCAATCTCTAGCCATATGCCCCGGCTTACCGCACCAAAAGCAATTGTTCGTTCCAAGCCGACATTCGCCAAAGTAAAATCTTCTACATATGGGGCACGGGTGTCGTGGAGGTCTCAATTGACTTATACTCCCTTGCCCTTGATACCCCACTATTTGCGAACTCTAATTTTCATTGCTTTGCCCGAACTGATTATCTCTGAACCTTTGAAATTGCGGTGGAGCACTAATTGCAGGATAAGAAGATAACTGGCTAGGAAATCTATGAGAGAACGAAGGCCTAAAACCTCCCTGAGATGCCATAAACTGCCCTATAGCTCTGGCCCGCTTAGAATATCCTTTTTCTGATTCCTGGGTTCTTCTTCTTTGCCTCTAATCTTCCATTTTCTGAGCGAAAGCTTGTATCCTCGCTATATCTATGTCCTTGTTCAAAGCAGCAATGGTATAATCTCTAACCAAGTATGGTTCCAATCTATCCACATAGTGATGAACTCTGTCATCCATAGTAGCTACCACATTAGAAGCATATCGAGACAAGGAGTTAAATTGAAGACTATACTCCCTTACACTCATATTACCCTGACGAAGATTTAAGAATTGATCTGCACGGGCCTGACGAGTCTCAAATGGAAGATAATGATCAATAAATGTATCTTTGAACTCTCCCCACGTAGTTGGAGGTGCATCAATACCCCTAGATCGTTTCCAATCCTCGTACCACAATATAGCCTCTCCTTTCAGTCTATATATTGCTAGCTCAACCATCTCTTTACCGGATATGTGCATAGCATCTAGAGACCTTTGGGTTTGATCGACAAATTCCTGCGGGTCTTCGTTAATATCTGATCCGGTAAAAGTAGGAGGATCCAGTTTCAGAAAATCCTGTGTCCGAAGGCTAGCTGCTCTATCCGTACCACTAGAACCTGTGGTAGGAATAGCTTTCCCTTGAACTTGACCGGCAACTATACGCGTCAGAAGTTGTACTGCATCCCTCAAATCTCGATCAACAGCATTAATAGATGGCCCTTCCGGAGGAGAAGAAGCTTCTGATATATGCTCAGCTTGAGACTCACTTTGTTCAGCTTGTGCCGGTGGTGACTTACTAGTACCTTCTCCGGCCACTACCTCTACTCGCTTCCACTTATTCTTTCTCCTTGTAACCGACATCGTTACTATAATAAAAAAACAATTGGAATAAGCGATCGATAATGACTTTATCTCTAATATGGGCTCTATTGCACGATCTAAGAAATGGAGAATGGAAACAATCCCTAAATGTCCAATAGCCTCCTGTTTATAGATGTGGTGCACAACACACCGATAAACGAGATTCTACGTGGACACGGCTTTGTAGACTCACTAGGACGAACTTCTCTAATACCACTTCTGTCATACCCCAAATCCCATTGGAGCGGACTGGTACCCGTAGCCGAGGAGGCCCGGGAGAACCCATTCATAACCTATACTTTCACATTTACATTACTTATGAAAATTAGAAATTTGGGCAGCACTTCGTTGTAAATAGAAGAAAACAGTACCTGTATCAGCCCAGCAGACACACATATATATATATATAAACAGTAATTGGCCGTCAGAGCCATCACGTCTATCAACCAAACACTCCTATGTCTTTACAATATGTCTACAAAAGCCTCTACATAGATACACAACTGAGTTAGGGTCGGGACAAACTCCCGCCCACAAAAGACTTTTATACAAATACCAAAAATACATATAGAAACGACTTGGGATGCCCCGAAACAACTGGAGCTCACCACTATCAACAGAATGTCCTGGCTCTTACTGCAGAGGTGTACGACCTGAAGAACCTGTTCCTGCAGGCATGAATACAGGTCCCCCGTGAGGGACGTCAATACGAAAATATGTACTGAGTATGTAAGGCAGTGAGTATCAAGATGAGATACAAAAGATCAACAGAACCCAGATACCAGTGAATAAACAGTATGAGTAGACCACACTTAAAAGAGCTGATGGGATACCTGCACATTACTTTCATATCATTACTTCCCGTATTCCTTATCAATACATAACATATGTCATACAATGGCCAACTGATCAGTGGTACTAATACAATACATCAGGGACCACCCCTGGAATAGCATATATACATAATCTTTATAATACAATGGCCAACTGATCAGTGGTACTAATACAATACATCATATCATCAATTTAAAATAAAGACATTCCATTTCTTAATTCAATTAATCTTTGAGATTGGTTACTTTGTGGTCACACCTTATGGAACTTGAAACCATGATACCTCAATAGGAAAAACATGTAAATAGGTAATCAATATCATGAAAATGAAGTAGAGAATCTTGGATACCTCATTAAACCATTTAGGAGTCAACAATAGTATATGGACATTTTTTTTGACTAGCCGGACATCTTAAAAGTGAAAACAAGTTAAATTGGTAGTGTCGAAGATCATATGATGTTATTATGTGTCATGTGTCGTAGGACAATGTTGGAATCTTACTTGAGAGTTCCATGGGTAATTATTCATGCCAAAGATTAGATAGAGTATGTCTTACATACCTTGATATAACCACTTCAATACAAGTCCAACTTGACTTCCCGTACTCTTCGAACACTTATCTACAATAAGTCATTTGTGGGAAACTAGTATTAGCAACCAAACCTTACCATTTAGGTATTAACTTCACCAAATAATGTCTTGGAAGTAATACTTTAACTCATGAATAAGAGTGCTACATGCATCCTCTTATACTCTTATTACATTCACATATCATGCATTTTCATGCAATATCCCTCAACATCACTCTTAGCCTTTATTTCCCCTCTTAATCACCATCCAATACCAACATGATCACTAGGCATACATAACCACTAATATAATGATATATCACCACAATTCATCCTCCATGGTCCAATACAACAACTTCCATAATTTACTACTAACAATTTATGCAAAACAATTCATAACTATGTTTCTAGTTATCTTCCAACATCAAGACAATACTCATAATCCTTTATCAATACTTATTCATGGATAAGAATCAAGAATAAACAATATTCATACCTTAACAATGAACTCTTGTATTTAGAATCCTCCTTACATAACCATGGGGTGCTTCTCGAAGCTTTCGAGATGGTGAACACAACTACGGAACCAATTCGAATTTTCTACGGTTGAATCACAAAATATTTGAAGTTGAAATTAGGCTAGGGTTTCACCTTCTCTTAATAATTGGATGATATATGATATATATGAGGCTAAGTTTATGTTTATAAAGACCAATTTTCGTCCAAGAGGTAATAGAAAATGACCATTTTTCCCTAAGAATTTAAATAAATCCGAATCTGTCCCCAGTGGACAGTTTTGACAGGCTGAAGTAAATCGATCATAACACTTTGCTACGGTATCAGATTTGGGTGAAACCAATTGAATTGGAAATATAATTCAAAGGGATTTCATTTTCATATAAAGTATACCACCCAGTTCTTCCTGTACAAGGAGTTATGGTCGTTTAAAGTTGACCCAAAAATCTGTCCCAAAATTCTGTTTTTTTTTTATATGCTGTAGTAAAACGGGTATAACTCCTTACTCAGACATTGGATTTGGATGAAATCAATTTCATCGGAAAGAAGACTCTCGGAGCTTTTCGTCTATACATAGCAGCTCACACAGTTATTTTTGTACAAGTAGTTATGATCATCTAAAGTTGATCCGAAAAAAAATTGCCTAGCTGCAGTAATTTTCCTGCAGATTTACTGTTCACAGGCTTCCCGGCCACCGTTTTGAAATTTAGAATGTGCTCGCTTATATGAAATACTCCTCTGTTTTGGGCAAACTTTATATCGTTGGAAAGATTATTCCAATACCTACACATAAAACTATTGACGGGATACTTCCGAACACCATAAACTTAATTTAACCCATACGCAAGCCTTTAGGACTCCATATAATCGCGATAAGTGTACGAAAAAAATTTACGGGGTGTTACAATAGAATTGGAGGGTGTACCATATATTTCAGAACTAAAGAAAAGTTTTTGTGTCCATGATTTACTAGAATGATTCAAAGCACTATTTGAGTATGTCCATGCGTCTGATTTTTTATTTTTACTATGTTAAATCATTTTCATAATGATCTCGATTATGCTATATGAAGTGTGTTTGCGTGTGTGTGTATGTGTGTGTATATATATATATATATGCACACTGATACATTCCATGTATTCACCGTCCTACGTGGCGGCTGCATTGTCTCATAATGTAGGTTTTGAGGTGCAGTCCCGTGGTCCAACTCAGCAAGAGAGTTCTCTCAGATTTCTAGAGTTTGTGAGCCTAGGAAGGCATTCAATCCATATGTTAGTTCCAGTTGTATTATGGTCTGGCCGGGGGCCTTGTCCCAGCCTAGACAGACTAGTATTTTATTAGAGGCTTCGTAAATTTATTTAGACTGGATTGGGGTTTCTTTTTTTTTCATATGGATTATTGTCATGGATTACTAAGCTTGATTATGGGATTTTCATGCTTCAATTTATCTTCTGCGCTTTATTTCAAATGAATTATGCTTATGATAGTATGTTAAGGGATCTCTCGAGCCTTCATGGTTTGGGATGCCCATCGCAGCCACACCCTCGGCTCGGGTCATGAAAAGCTTAGTATCAGAGCACGATTCAGGTACCAGGGTGTCTACAAAGCTGTGTCAGGTAGAGTCATTTAAATAGGTGTGTAGCGCGCCACATTTATAAGGAGGAAGCTACAAGTCATTTAAGAATGTTTCTCTTTTCTTTATGTTCTAGTTCGTGCTATAGGGTTTACATGTTTCCTAACTCATGAGTTCCTATATTTCAGATCATGCCTCCCCATAGATCTAATGATCAGAACACCTCAGCTAGGGCCTCAATCCCTATTTGGACAAATGTTGATGATGTCCTCCATACTCATGGGATGCAAACCCCGCAAAGAGCCCGTATCCCTGAGATCACTGTTACTCCAGGGGTACCTCCAGTCTAAACCATCCCTCCTCTGGCTCCTCGGTACGGTGTTAATCATACTCAGTCCCCATAGAGAGGTCTTAAATACCGACTTCTGTCAGTCTATCCACACGATTGCTCAGTTTGTATCTTCTCAATATCGTTGACCTGGAGATGTGAGTTATGTGTCTAGTTCTTATGAAATCACTCGAGTTGTCATGTTCATGAGGCTAGACCCACCCATCTTTGTGGGTAAAAAGATTGAGGAGGATCCTTAAGGATTTTTAGATGAGATAGAGAACATATTTAAGGTCATGCATGATAGTGATACTAAGGGGGTAGATTTTGTGGTTTATCAGCTAAAGGACGTGGCTTACCAGTGGTATGATGAGTGGGAAGATTTGAGGGGTGAGGACGCTGAACCTGCTTTATGGGAAGAATTTTCAGAGGCTTTCCCAGATCATTTCTTTCCCTAGGAATTGAGGGAGTCCAAGGTGTAGACACATAATTTTGTCCCCCCCGAAAGTCTAATTTATCCCTTTTATCCTCGTCTTACATGTACCCTACACCCATGTAATGATCTCTTCATAAAAGGATAAAAATAACAAAATTACAAAAAATTGACACCCCACCCAGTAAAACTGAACCACCTCACCTTATCCTAACCACTCACACTCCTACCCACCTTACTACCCTACCCAACCCCCTACCCCATTTGTTTTTTCCTATTTTTTTCTTTAACAAAATACATACAACAACCATACATACTCACATACACCTCACGATTCCATTAGGAAGAAGGTAATTCACTCTCAATTCATCTTACATACATCACACACACTCTTGCAGCTACCTAATAGACCCTGGAAATTCACACAACACACACTATTTAGTTATACAAACAAATACTCCAGAGAAGAATTCACACACACAGACTCCACACATACACAGATTAAATGAATTAGAGGGGAGGGAGATCGAACGTGAGAGAGAAAAAGAGAAAACGGGCTTTGGTTTAGTTTTTCAGTGAAATTATTGCCAAAATTGTCAATCAGAGAACACCCTAATCTTTGTTTGTTATTGCTTTGATGGAAATCCACCAAAAAATGCCAAAACAACGATCAAAACCATCGGAAAACACAACCCACAAGCTACTCATCGCCTTGTCACTCTCAGTTGAGAAAATAAATTCAAAAATCATGGTCGACATTTGGAGATGTAATCAAATTTAATCATTGTTAGTCCCAATTATTTTTGAATTTTTGATAGGTTTCAATTTCCAATCAGCTTGGGAGGATTACCATAGGAATTTGGGTTCGAAAGTTGAGGATTGATATGTGAGGTCAGGGTTGTTACCAAGGTTTTAATTCGAGGTTCTCGCCGCGGACTCTGTATGGTTTAATTGAGTAATAATTGAATGAAAGTGGCATTAAGGTCCATTCTTCATCTCATTCTAGATTCATTTTAATTGTTTGACACTTTGAGTGGAAAATTTATTGGTGTGTGAATTTTGTTTTCATCGATTTTGATATGTTTGAATCATCGTAAGTGATTTTTAATATTTATTGTTTGAATTGAATAATGGAATGATTTAAACTCAATTGGGAATAAGTGGGATGGGAAATGAAAATTGATAAAGGTGAATATTGGGAATTTTGATTCATAATGCAAGTGGTTTCATTACTTGGTTGTTTGCTATTAATTTGCACCTGATAGTATTATGTTCTAGGCCGAGAATCGATAGGCAAATCTTAGGTTTGGGGTAGGAAAATTTACGAGTTGTGGAATATTGAATACTTAAAATATTTGTTGAGTGGTTTGTCCTATTGCATTTTTATCAATTATATTCATTTGTCCGGGGAATGTCCCAAGGTTAGTTGTATTCTTTTATCCGGGGAATGCCCTGATAGAGTTGTACTCGAAGACAGTGCATGAACAAGGCCCGAGATACCGGGTGGATCGTAGTTTAGGATTAGTGTAAGTTAGCATATGTTTATATTTCAGTACCTTTATTTTTTGGGTTTGTAATAAATTGGAGTGGACAATTCTGACATTTTTGATTGTTTTGGTTGTTCGTTTTCTTATTTATGTACTTTTTGTTGGTTTATACATTCCATAGAATCATGTTAGCCGATATACTCTACGGAACAACCATGGTCGAACCACAGGAATGAGGATTGCCTAACATGTTCCCCTCAGTCAACAGAATTCCTTAACCTGAATCTCTATTCGTGGATCAGTTTTTTTGTGTCAAACTTTTTTGAAAAGGATTTTCAAAGTGGACATGGCACACCCGATTTATGCCAAGTGGTGACTTTGAGTTTAGGCATAACAATCCTTTTCGAAGAAAAATTTCTTTTGTCAGTTAATAATAACACCCTTTCAAACCTAAAAATCATATCTTTTGATAAAAAATGATAGACAGCTCTGGCGACTCTGCTGGGGATTTTTCAAAATTCGAGCTTATTTTTGAGTTGTATCAGCTTAGTTTGACATTATATGTGTATAAACGTTATTTATGTTATCGTTTGCATTTTTTGTTGTTGTTGCATGCTTACATGCTACGTTTTTTTAGTTTTTCCTTATATGTTACAACTTTATACCTGTCATCATTTGCATAACCAGAGTTATTTCATTCGCAATAAGTCCTATAGTACATGCCATGTACCCGACCTCTAATTGAGTCACCCTTATTTTTGGAGGGAGAGCCATCGGCTAGTACAGAGTAGGTGGAAAGCTATCACAGCCGCCATCGATCATACGCTCTCCTGAACATCCTTGTTAGTAGACCCTAGCCTAGCTCAGCCTTTAGGCCATGCTTATCTGCATCATATTGAGACCTAGCGGGATCCACTTGGTACTTTGTAGGAGACTCACCCCTAAAGCATCCCTACGTGCTAATTGCTGCATCTTTAAGGCAGGGTCATTTAACAGATTGATTTTGGAAAAAGAACGTGCTAGAATTAAAGGAAAGCATGTTTGAAAAGCAAAAAAAAAAAGATAAAAGAAAAGCGAGTCAAAAAATAGTATCGTAGTTTTTTTAGAGTTCCTTATGGCTCTTGTTTTCCAAAATCCAAAAATTCAAAATGATTTTTCTTACCTTTTGCACTCATTTCTCAAAAAAAAAAAAAAAACATCAAAAAGTTTTCCTTTTGTTTCCTTTAGCAAGCATTCATAATTCAAATTTTTTAAAAAGATTTATTCAATAGAAGCTTTTTATATATAAAAAAAAAGATGGTAGAAGTTTTGTACATTTCATATAACGAAAGTATCAAAAAGATTTTTCTTTCATAGTTGTTGGTCTTGAGCCGGGGGTCTATCGAAAATAGCCTTGCTACTTCCCCGGGAGTAGTGGTATGGACTGTGTACATCTTATCCTCCCCAGACCTCACTATGTGGGAATACACTAGGTTTGTTATTGTTGTTGTTTCATAGTTTTTGGTGTCATTTTTATGTGGTGTCAAATTAAAAACCTTAAAAAATTTATTGATGTTTTTCATCGTCTGTCTTTGTCATGTCTCTCAGGTCGGGGTTTAGTCAGGTTTTTAATCATTAATTGTCTAATTTGGAAGAACTATGCATCCCTGATTCTACTCTCTCAGGAGTGAGATACGTAGGCATTCCCCCTAGGGTTCGGTGATCTTATTTCAAAAAATTCAAAAAAAAAATTCTTCACTATTCCTTTAGAGTTGGTGTCGTATATATCTTGAAAAGAAAACTACAAAAAGATTTTTTCTTTAATAATGTAACACCCCACATTTTTCGAGCTAGAAATTGGACCGTCGTTCCTACGCGTGTAAACTTTAATCCCATGACTCATATTTAAATTCATGTTTCATGATCTTTATCCTAGCGTGTTAAGTCATTATGAGGTGAAAAATATTAATGGAAATCACTTAGAGCAAAGTGTTCTAAGAGCCTTTGATTCGGCCAATTTTTGGTATTCGATTTCACAAGGGTCATCTTTGAATGAGTATAACTTTATGTATATGTGGAATTTGACAGATTAAGACCCGCCAAATTGTAGATAATCGAATTAGCTTTCTAACGATTCCAATTTCATCTTAATCTGATACCTGAAGGAAACGTTATGGCTTTGCAAAGGGGTGTGCATCGCCTAACCATCACAAACGTTTACCAGAAAGAGTTGTCATAGGGAGTGCAATGAAAACCTTAAAGTTTTCCATGGGGAGTGCGACACAAGCCTTAAAGTTTTCCATAGGGAGTGGGACGCATACTCTATGGCCCAATAGTGTAGACACTTTATTTTTAAGTTATTTCAAGGGCAATCAAGTGTTTCTACTATCCAAAACCGTCCCTAAACATCTATAGACGAAATTAGGGTCATTAGTAATGATTTATCTCTTCTAAATCCCTAGTTCATCTTTCAAGAACACAATAAGAGAAAAACACCTTAGGGTTAAGCATTCAACCTCAAGGGATCAACTGTTTCGTGATTTCTTCATCAATTAAGGTACGTGGTGTTTTCCTAAACTACATGGGCATGGTGAAATCTTTTAATAAGGTTTTGAATGTTGATAATTCATGTATTTATGAAGGTTTTTGAGTTTATATTAACAATTTTGCATTGTGAACCCTTTTTTATGATAATGCTTTGGTCTTGAGGCCTTCCCCCTTAAATTTGATTTTCGTTTATATGTATGTATATATATATATATATATACGTATGCGTTTGATGTTTTGAAAAGTATAAATTGAGAGCATGAATAATGAATTCCCTCTCATTGTGTTACTTCTTGATTGACAAATCATGGATTACTCAATTGCATATCTTAAAGCATGAACCAAGGGTTTCACTATCAATTATGAATTTTATGTCGCCTGTGAATTGAAGAGAGGGATATTTCTTGTTTGTAAAGGATGAATGTGATAATCAACATGGTTATTTTGAAAAATTGACCACTATTTTTTGAAATGTTGAAAAGAGATGATTTTTGCATAGTTTGAATGTTTTGCTGGTCTAAACATTATTTTGAATTAAAGAGCTATAGCATGATATTTTTTGTCTTAGAGATATCACTTGCAAGTCGTGGTATGATGATACCAAACAGATGAATGCCATTGCAGATTCAGAAACTACTAAAATTACAGATTTAAGTCAAATTTTTAATTCAGAAAGATGCATGTTTAGAAAATGTTAAAAATGGGCTTAGAGAGTTAGATGGTTACTCGATGAAAGTACGAGTTGAAAGACTCAACGCTAGAAATCGTGATTTACCGACACAGGGTTGTGGTACCTTGCTGTGTGGTCTTGTGTACCTTGATTTATGTCATCCCAATTTGGGACTATGATTAGGAGTCATGCTTAGTGGTCTTGTGCACTACCATGACATGTTGATTTGATTGGGGATCATGGCACCATGTTGTATGGTTTTGCGTGTCTCCCTTTACTGATACTCCAATCCTTGCAGTAAACTTGGATTAGAGGCTTGGTCGCCGAGTCAAGGTCAGATTCCATATAGCCCGTGGAATTGCAGTTTGTTGGGTGTACTATTTAGCTCATAAGTAACATAAAGAGTGGTTCATGATCTCAAGGAAATGTTTCAAAGTCTTTAAAGTTTGCCCATGTGTGTTTTTTCTATATCGTATGTAAATTATTTTATGAATTACTCTCACTTATGTTGTATAAAAGTACATTATTTTGGATTGCTATGCATACCAGTATAATTCTATTGACCCCCTATATTACATGATCTGAGGCACAGTACCAGGGTCCCGCTAATTAGTAGACTCGTGAGTCAGAAGTTGCAGTTGGTGAGCCTTCTCTATTCCGGAAGGCCTGGTTGAAAGACTATATTAATTTATTTCATTTTATGGTCTGACTGGGGTCCTTGTCCCGGTCTTCCAACATATGTTTTTTTCTTTCAGTTAGTAGAGATTTCGCAGACAGTTGTTAGATGGATTTGGGTCTCCTTGAAATTATAACTTTATGGTTTGGTTGAAATCAAATGGCCATGATTCCATTTTGTATTTCCGCATCTTTAAAGTTTGTTAATTATGCATATGATTTCCAGTTAGAGGGGCTTTTGGGCCTTCATGGTTCAGGACGCCCGTCGTGGATAGGGACCCGGTTCGTGTCGTGACAAATAATTTTATGTTTCATTTTCACATGAAATTCAAAATCGAAAATCCAAAAAGATTTTTCTTTGGTAATCATAGGTTTCATTTTGTATTGGGATGTTAAAGCTAAAAAATATCTATAGGATTTTCGTCAATTATTTTGACAAATTTTTATTTTCTTTTCTTCTTAAAGCTTCAAGAAAAAGAAAAAGTAAAAGAAAGAGAGTTCGATTAGTCATGTTGTGTCAAAACTTCACAAACTAAACTTCATAAACTACGCACACGTGATTTTTCTCTTTCGGGTGTAAGATACTTAGGCACCCTTCTTGTGCTCGATGATCTTTTCACAATAAAAAAAAAGAAAAAGATTTTGAGAAAGTGTTGAACTCTAACACACTTGTTATCTATTATTCATTTAGTTTAAGGTGGTTGGTTTGTGGAATTCTTACTGGTCCTCCACATCACACCACATCTAAGGAAGGATTAGTTATGTCCAAACAAGGATATAGAGAGTGACATCATGGATCAAACAAAGAGTCAGGAAAATGAGATTTTAAAGCAAGATATTGTGAGGCTAAGATAACAAATGATGGAAATGTATCGAGCTTCGTCCAGTGGGCTACCACCTCCTCAATTCCCTATCATTGACCCCACAAATACTTTGAGTCTTCCATCACAATTGCAAAGTCAGTTTCCTACTGTTGTTGATGCACCACAATATGCGTCATAATTTACTCCAATCCAAAAGCATCACAACGGTTCTATAACTCATTTTCTAGCTCTTTAGTATAAATCTACCACAATGATAGCACCACTTATTGTCTCTGCTTCTGTTGCTCAACCCTCTACTAAGGATCCCACCTTGGATTTTCATCCAACGATTGTGCTTCCCCAATATGCTAGTGATTCAATACATAATACTCTTGATGATCACTAATAAACTTCTAAGCCCAAATCAATATTAATTGGACCACCAAAATTTCTTACCAAGAAGTCAAACATGGAAGAAGAGAAAGAGAAAATGGCTAGGAAAATAAAGAGCGCAGAAAAGGCTACGAAAAATTCTCTAAGACTTGTGAATTATGAAGATGTTGCATAAAAGGACTGGGGCATGTCTTCAAGTGTTAACCTCCCTCCTAACTTTGAGGTATCAGAATTTGAGAAGCATGATAGGTACGGGGATTCTGTAAAACACTTGGGATGATATTGCAAGCAATTGAGGGGGACTGAAGGAAAGAAGAAGGAGAACTATTATTGTGTAGGGGCCACAAAAGAGCTTGCGAGGATCAACTCAACAATACCGTTAGCCTCGGCCCCAAGCCTATACATCAGATCTGCATAGTCACCTGAAATAAGGTTCCTCTTTTCAGAATCAAAGATATTCTATTCCACTCACTCAACATCCTTTGAACAATGCACAACTGTATACACATCCGTCTTATATGAACTTTGTTTTCTTCTCCAAGGGATATAATTAAATTGGGACGATAAATGGCCTTTGTTTTTAGTTTGTTGAGAAATGAAAAGGATTTTGATAAAATCTATCGCGTAGTGGATAGGTTCCTTAAGATAGCACGTTTTATACCTTGCCATAAGAGTGATAATGCTACATCTATTGCTACTTTGTTTAAATGGGAGATCATTAGCCACACATCACCCTATAAGCCAGAGTTTTCATTTCAGTTGTTTTATGGCCCAACTCGGTTTAATTTGAGACAGCCGCCTTCCTTTAAACCTAGGGTATAAATAGATTGTCTGTAACTTTCTATGGCTGATTATGCTGACTTTGACTAACACTAAGTTTATGAGAAACTCAATGGATTCACAATTTAAGTAGAGTTTATCCTCATGGTAATCCATCTATGGTTATTTGAATATCTTGTATATTTCGCTTTGAATATCTTGTTTATGGTTCTAGTTTGGTATAGGGATGAAGGTAATTAGTATCTTAGACTGATCATTGCCTTGATTACCCAGAATTTGTGTTGCAGTTTCTGTGTTCTTTCTCTTGTTCTTTTTCTTTGTCATAATTATCAATGGTCATTAAATACTGATAAAGGTTTTGATAATCTTCTATGTTTTAAATCTCTTCAGCTACTGCCTCGATAAAGGTACATATGATGAGTTTGTCAACTGGTCATGTGAAGATTGCAAGGAAATTGTGCCAAATGAAGATGCAGGGGACAACTTGGAAGCCACAGTTGACAGATTCCATCGAGAAGGTTGGCAGAAGAATATTCCTTGGCGTAGAAG
This sequence comes from Capsicum pubescens, assembly GCA_030864215.1. Taxonomy (NCBI): domain Eukaryota; kingdom Viridiplantae; phylum Streptophyta; class Magnoliopsida; order Solanales; family Solanaceae; genus Capsicum; species Capsicum pubescens. The sequence goes on along the minus strand of CM061542.1, from coordinate 33,991,337 downwards.
GAGCAAGCACAAGACAATTCCCTCTAGAAGGTCGGCAAATTTCCTTTTTAGCCCTTTAGGCAATACCACAAGTGTACGGGGACGACTTGGCAGTTAAGGTGGAGCCTAGAAGGAGCGAGCGCACGACAAGTCTCCCTAGAAGGTTTGCTGATTTCGCTTTCAGCCCTTCGGATCTTACTCGTACTGGTTCTCAAGGATTTTTTTAGTATCGACATAAGAAAAGGGGTCTTTTTTCTACAATTGAAAAAATGTGATGTTACTCTAGCTATTGGAAACCATGGTAGATGGTTGGTAGGCAACAGGTAGTAAATTACTATATGGAGTCTTATATGTGGCCTGTGATTGTGGCAGGTTAGTCTGTTCAGTATGTTACAGGTGTATGGATGTTTGGTTTATATAGACGTGGATTATGCTACTTTTCATTGCTCAACCAGTATGTTTTATTTCGGTGGCATCAGATATTGCCATGTAGATTTCCTCCAACTTATGTTATGGTTCCTACACAAGTATGCAACGTTTCATTTTCTATCACTCTATTTTACTTTTGTGGCATTGGTGTATCATCCACTCAACTGTTCCCTTCAACATTTTCTCATACTTCTTTGTTTTGCTAAAAGTTGGCTCTTCCACTTCCACACATCGGGTAAAGCAGTATGTTTCCAAAGAAAAAAAGATTGAATCTTCGTACCACTTTAAAATTGTCGGAGAAACTGTTCTTTCCAACAGTTCTGAAAGTTTTTGAGAATTATCATTTACAATGTTGTTAAATTTGTTCTTTCCAATAGTTCTAATGTTTTTTGAGGATTATCGCGGGGGCATAGAAAATTACTCTAATCGGCTCATGCATGCGACTGCAAATTTTACGACAACTTTATGTTACTTTTGTTCCATTGGTGCATCGGACACTCAACTATTCCTTTCGAGATTCAGTTCCCTTCCCCATCAGAACCCAGATTCCCACAAAGCACGACACACTAAAACACATTGGCAATCATTATCAAAAGACTTCATATATGACCAAAGTAATTTACCCTAAAGATCAATCTTTCCTATCCCTAAAGATCAGCTTTTCTATCACTCTATATCCGCTATTCTATCCCACTGAATTAGCTCTACTATAATCAATACTGCTCTCTTTTATTACTAAATAAAATCTCTGTAATCACACTAATATACAACAGTATATAGATAAAATATTTACTAGTTGTCCATCATGCTAACATTATCAACTGAAATATGCTTTTTCCTATATGCTTTAACTTGTCTGGATATCTTTTTCCTTCATTTTTAAAGATTTTAAAATACTATAATTTTGACCAGATTGATAACTACGTATTAAAAACAACGTTTTACTACTGATATACGAAATGATAACAAACTCCAGCAACAATGTCCATAAATGTTGTTATCAATCACTTATATGGAGTTTAGACTAAATTAGATTGTGGTCATAACCTCTGTTAATCATATTGGATAACAGTTCAACTTCACATTGCTTCTAAACTTCTTTTAATTATGCAAAATTTGCGTGATATTAGTATTAGTATAGGAATTTGTCCTACTTTGCCATTGTTCCCTGCTGTACTCTTCGGTGGTTGTATTTAAGAGTGACTAACACATATAACATAGCAAGAGCATTATAACGATCAGGAAATTACGCTTTGGTCACATCATTACAATGATAAGAGATATTCTACACGACCTAGTAAATCAAATGAGTTATACCTTGGATTTGTCTGCATATGACACATGTTGCCTAACATGTTCCTTAAGTGGAAAGTAATAAAGATCAACTTTTATGTGGAAAACGCCCGGTTTACAAAGATGTGAAAAATCACGACATGTACCTCTAGAGAAAAATCCCAATGTTTATATTCCCAAGTCTTCAAGTCACCCCAACTGTAAAATAAAGTTGTGCATGACATTGGATGCTTGAGAGCAGGAGAAGAGAAACTATAGAAGCAATGGCTACAAAAGAGTTGTATGAAGTACTCAACATCACAAATCTACAGAATTTCATAAGTATGGTGGTATTTACAGGCACTAAAATATGTTATTTTAAGAGCGCCGTTTTGTAACACCCCATATGTTGTAATTCGCAAATATTACGAAAGAATGAGCCTTAGGACCCCCTATATTGATGGTAAACCAAGTCTAGTTGTTATGGGCTACGTTGGGGGTGCTTTCAAAGGTTAATATTGGGTTGGCGTCGCCAAGGGGACCCTCCACAAAGGCTTCACGCCGCGGAGGGGTTGCGAACGCACACTGCCTCGGGTTTGCTTTGGCCCTGTGCTGCAAGCCCTGAGGTTTTATTTTGGTCTGCACCACGGAACCCAAGGTCCACGATGGGTCCACATTGCGGGGCCTATCCCGTGCATCAAAAATTGGTTCCGTTCTAAGTTCTTTTAAGGGCATTGAGGTCTTTTCACATCCTATAACCGTTCCAAACCTTTTAATAATGAAATTAGGGTCTTATAAACATTATATTGCCTCTGTAAATCCCCAAATATGTTTCAATAAACAAGAGAAGAGAAACTACCTAGGGTTTGATGATCCTTAGCTTCAAGGGTGGATTTTACACATTGTCTTCTCCAATACAAGGTGTGTAGAACTACTCTAAGAATCGTGGTTTGAATTGTGCCTTCTTTATGATTTTCAAAAACATTGAAGAGCATGCATCATGAAACCATTTTGATGAAAGTATGTATTTATCATGGGGTTTTCCATTAAATTTGTGTTGTAATCATGTGTATATATGATATGATTTCTGAAAAAGTAATTTATGAGTATGATTTGTGAAATTCCCTCTTCCATGATGAAATTTAATGTCTTAATAAGTTATGAATTGTGAAATTGGTTTGAGAACCTGATCTTGTCTCCTAATGAAGAATTGCATATGTTTTATGTAAGAATTGGCCAACACGTGTCAAAGTATTTAAAAGAGGGTGGTTTGCACAAGTTTCATATGATATTTGAAGAACACTCTTGTAATATTTAAATCCTTTGGGTGGTCATTAATGTGTTTTTGAATTAAGGGCTATGATTATGACATGACATGATGTGATTTGTAGGTCTAGGTATGACGATACCTATCACGAGATGTCCTTACTATGAAAGAAATAAATGTTTTGAGCATGAATCATGGTCTTAAGAGGCTAATAATGGGCGCAAAGAGAGTTAGGTGGTTACCCAAATATGGCACAATTTTAGATAAATCATAGTCGAAATCATATTTTTCCGGTGCCGAGTTGTTGTGAAATTGTGTGTTATCTAGGAGGCATACTATCTCATGATGGTGTGTCAGCAAGGAGGCACTCTTTTCCTATAGCATGGTATGTCAGCAAGGAAGCATACTTTGATCTTACTTATGACCCCAATTCTTCCAGGAAACTCGTATTGAGGGCTTTGCCATCGAGTTAAGGGCAGATCCCATATTGTCCATGGGATAATAGAATTGTAGGGTGTACCATATAGCTTAGAAATAAACAAAAGTTTTTGTGTTCATGATTTACGAGAATGATTTGAAGCCCCTTTTGAGTAGGCCCATGCATCTGATTTTTTATTTGTACTAAGTTAAATCGTTTTCATAATACTCCCAATTATGTTATATGAAGTGTGTTTATGTGTGTGTGTGTGTATATATATATATATATATATGCACACTGATACATTCCAAGGATTAACCATCCTACGTGGAGGCTGCATTGTCTCGTAATATAGGTTTTGAGGTGTAGTCCCGTGGTCCAACTCAGCAGGAGAGTACTCTCAGATTTCTAGAGTTTGTGAGCCTCGGAAGGCATTCAATCCATATGCTAGTTCCAGTTGTATTATGGTCTGGCCGGGGGCCTTGTCCCAGCCTAGACAGACTAGTATTTTATTAGAGGCTTCGTAAATTCATTTAGACTGGATTAGGGTTTATTTTTTTCATATGGATTATTGTCATGGATTATTAAGTTTAATTATGGGATTTTAATGCTTCAATTTATCTTCTGCACTTTATTTCAAATGAATTATTCTTATGATAGTATGTTAAGGGATCTCTCGAGCCTTCATGGTTTGGGATGTCCATCGCAGCCACGCCCTCGGCTTGGGTCATGACAAGCTTGGTATCAGAGCACGATTTAGGGTTCCAGGATGTCTATGAAGCTATGTAAGGTAGAGTCATTTTTATGGGTTTGTAGAGCGCGACATTTATATAGAGGAAACTACAAGGCATTTAAGAATTTTCTCTTTTCTTCATGTTCTAGTTCGTGCTATAGGGTTTGCATGTTTCGTAACTCATGATTTCCTATATTTTAGATCATGCCTCCCCATAGATCCAATGATTAGAAAACCTCAGCTAGGGACTCCATCCCTATTTGGACAAATGTTGACAATGTCCTTTATACTCTTGGGATGTAGACCCCGCAAAGATCCCGTATCCCTGAGATCACTGCTACTCTAGGGGTACCTCTAGTCTAAACCATCCCTCCTCTGGCTCCTCGGTCCGATGTTAATCATACTCAGTCCCCACAGAGAGAGGTCTCAAATGCTGACTTCAGTTAGTCTATCCACATGATTGCTCAGTTGGTAGCTTCTCAATTTCGTCGACCTGGAGATGTGATTTATGTGCCTGGTTCTTATGAAAACACTCGAGTTGGCCAGTTCATGAGGCTAAACCCACCCATCTTTATGGGTATGAAGATTGAGAAGGATCTTCAATGATTTATAGATGAGATGGAGAAAATATTTAAGGTCATGCATGAGAGTGATACTAAGGGGGTAGATTTTGTGGCTTATCATCTGAAGGACGTGGCTTACCAGTGGTATGATGAGTGGGAAGATTTGAGGGGTGAGGATGCTGAACCTGCTTTATGGGAAGAATTTTTAGAGGCTTTCCCAGATCATTTCTTTCCCTAAGAATTGAGGGAGGCCAAGGTGTAGACACATAATTTTGTCTCTCCTGAAAATCTAATTTATCCATTTTACCCTCGCCTTACCATGTAACCTACTCCCATGTGATGATCCCTTCACAAAAGGATAAAAATAACAAAATTACCAACAAATTAACATCCCGCCCAGTAAAATTGAACCACCTCACCTCATCCTAACCACTCACACTCCTACCCACCTCACTCCCCTACCCAACCCCCTTCCCCATTTGGATTTCCTATTTTTTCTTTAACAAAATACTCACAGCAACCATACATACTCTCATACACCTCACGATTCCATTAGGAAGAAGGTAATTCACTCTCAATTCATCTTACACACATTACACACACTCGCAGCTACATAATAGACCCACTGGAAATTCACACAACACACACTATTTGGGTATACAAACAAACACTCTGACTCCACACACACAGAGATTGAATAAATTTGAGGGTAGGGAGATTGAACGTGAGAGAGAAAAAGAGAAAACGGGCTTTGGTTTAGTTTTTCGGTAAAATCATCGCCAAAATTGTCAATCGGAGAACACCCTAATCTTCGTTTGTTATTGCTACGATGGAAATCTACCAAAACCGCCAAAACAAAGACCAAAACCATCGGAAAACACAACCCACAAGCTACTCATCGCCTTGTCACCTCTTAGTCAAGAAAATAGATTCAAAAATCATAGTCGATGTTTGGAGTTGTGGTCAGATTTGACCATTGTTAGTCCCAATTTTTTTTAAATTTCTGATAGGTTTCAATTTCCAATCAACTTGGGAGGATTACTATAGGAATTTGGGTTCAAAAGTTTAGGATTGATATTTGGGGTCGGGGTTGTTACCGAGGTTTCGATTCGAGGTTCTCGGCGCGGATCCGTATCGTTTAATTGAGTAATACTTGAATGAAAGAGGCATTAAGGTCCATTCTTGATTCATATTAATTTTTTGACACTTTGTGTGGAAAATTTATTAGGGCGTGAATTTTGTTTTCATCGATTTTGATATGTTTGAATCATCGTAAGTGATTTTTAATATTGATTGATTGAATTGACTAATGAAATGATTTAAACTCAACAGGGAATAAGTGGGATGGGAATTGAAAATTGATAAAGGTGAATATTGAGAATTTTGATTCATAATCCAAGTTGTTTCATTACTTGGTTGTTTGCTATTAATTTGCACACGATAGTATCATGTTCTAGGCCGAGAATCGATAGACAAATCTTAGGTTTGGGGTAGGAAAATTTATGAGTTGTGGAATATTAAATATTTAAAATGTTTTTTGAGTGCTTTGTCTTATTGCATTTGGATCAATTGTATTCATTTGTCCGGGGAATGTCCCAAGGTTAGTTGCATTGTTTTATCCGGGGAATTCCCCGACGGAGTTGTACTCAATGACGGTGCATGAAAAAGGCCCGAATCACTGGATGGAGCATAGGTTTGGATTAGTCTTGGTTAAAATATGTTTATATTTTAGTACCTTTATTTTTTGGGTTTGTAATAAATTAGAGTGGACAATTTTGACATTTTTGATTGTTTTGGTTGTTTGTTTTCTTGTTTATGTGCTTTTTGTGGGTTTATACATTCAATAGTATCATGTTAACCAATATACTCTACGGAGAAACCATGGTCAAACCATAGGAATGAGGAATGCCTAACATCTTCCCCTCAGTCAACAGTATTCCTTAACCGGAATCTCTATTCGTGGATCAGTTTTTTTAGTGTCAAATGATTTTGAAAAAGGATTTTCAAAATGGACTTGCCACACTCGATTTATTCTAAGTGGTAACTCTGAGTTTAAGAATAACAATCCTTTTCGACGAAAAATTGCCTTTTGTCACTTAATAATAACACCCTTTCAAACCTAAAAATCATATCTTTTTGGTAAAAAGTGATGTGACAGCTCTGGTGACTCTGCTGCGGATTTTCAAAATTCGAGCTTATTTTTTAGATGTATTGTCTTAGTTTGACATTATGTGTGTATAGATGTTATATGTTATTGTTTTCATTTTTTTGTCATTGTTGCGTACTTACGTGCTACGTTTTTATAGTTTTTTCCTTATATGTTACAACTTTATACCCGTCATCATTTGCATAACCAGAGTCATTTTTTTCGCAATAAGTCTTGTAGTACACGCTGTGTACATGATCTCTAATTGAGTCACCCTTATTTTAGGAGGGGAAGCCATTAGCTAGCACGGAGTAGGTGAAAAGCTATCGTAGCCACCATCGATCATATGCTCTCCCGAACATCCTTGTTAGTAGACCCCATCCTAGCTCAGCCTTTAGGTCATGCTTATCTGCATCATATTGAGACCTATTGGGATCCACTTGGTTCTTTGTAGGAGACTCACCCCTAAAGCATTCCTACGTGCTAATTGTTGCATCTTTCAGGATAATAGGGTCATTTAACAGACTGATTTTGGAAAAAACACATGATAGAATTAAAGGAAAGTGTGTTTGAAAATTAAAAAAAAAGATAAAAGAAAAGCGAGTCAAAAAAAAGTTTCGTAGTTTTTTTAGAGTTCCTTATGGCTTTTGTTTTCCACAATCCCAAAATTTAAAATGATTTTTCTTACCTTTTGCACTCATTTCTCAAAAAAAAAAAAAAAGGTTTTCCTTTTATTTCCGTTAGCATGCATTCATAATTCAAAATTTTCAAAAAGATTTATTCAATAGAAGCTTTTTATAAAAAAAATTCAAAAAAGATGGTAGAAGTTTTGTACATTTCATATAACGAAAATATCAAAAAGGTTTTCCTTTCATAGTTTTTGTTGTCATTATTATGTGGTGTCAAATTAAAAACCTTAAAAGAAATTTATTGACGTTTTTCATCTTCTGTCTTGGTCTTGTCTCTCAAGTCGGGGTTTAGTCAGTTTTTTAATCATTAATTGTCAAATTTGGACAAACTATGCTTACCTGATTCTCCTCTCCCGGGAGTGAGATACGTAGGCATCCCCTCCAGAGTTCGGTGATCTTATTTTAAAAAATTCAAAAAAAATTCTTCACTATTCATTTAGAGTTGGTGTAGTATATATCTTTAAAAGAAAACTACAAAGAGATTTTTTCTTTAATAATCTAACACCCCCATTTTTCGAGCTAGAAACCGAACCGTCGTTCCTACGTGTGTAAAATTTAATCCCATGACTCATATTTAAATCCATGTGTAATGATTTTTATCCTAGTGTGTTAAGTGATTATGAGGTGAAAAATGTTAATGAAAATCACTTAGAGCAAAGTGATCTAAGAGCCTTTGATTCAGCCAATTTTTGGTGTTTGATTTCACAAGGGTCATTTTTGAACAAGTATAACTTTATGTATATGTGGAATTTGTCAGATTAAGACCCACAAAATTGTTGATATCGAATTAGCTTTTCAACAATTCCAATTTTGCCTTAATCCGATACCCGAGCGAAAAGTTATGGCTTTACAAAGGGGCGTGTGTCTCCTAACCATCACAAACGTTCACTGGAAAGAGTTTGTCATAGGGAGTGCAACGAAAACCTTAAAGTTTTCCATGGGGAGTGCGACGCAAACTTAAAGTTTTTCATAGGGAGTGTGATGCATAACCCTATGGCCCAATAACATAGACACTTCGTTTTTAAGTTATTTCAAGGGAAACCAAGTGTTATTACGATCCAAAACCATCCCTATACATCTATAGACGAAATTAGGGTCATTCGCAATGCTTTAACTCTTCTAAATCCCTAGATCATCTTTCAAGAACACAATACGAGAAAAACACCTTAAGGTTAAGCATTCAAGTTCAAGGTATCAACTTTTTTGCGATTTCTTCATCAATTAAGGTACGTAGTGTTTTCCTAAACTACATGGGCATGGTGAAATCTTTTAATAAGGTTTTGAATGTTGATAATTCAGGTATTTATGAAGGGTTTTGAATTTATGTTGACAATTTTGCATTGTAAACCCTTTTTGATGGTAATGCTTTGGTCTTGAGGTCTTACCCCTTAAATTTGTTTTTAGTTTATGTATATATATATAGGTATGCATTCAATGTTTTGAAAAATATAAATTGAGAGCATGAATAACAAATTCCCTCTCATTGTGTTACTTCTTATTTGACAAATAATGGATTACTCAATTGCATATCTTAAAGCATGAACAAGGGGTTTTACTATAAATTATGAATTTTATGTCGACTGTGAATTGAAGAGAGGGATATTTCTTGTTTGTATAGTATGAATGTGATAATCAACATGGTTATTTTGAGAAATTGACCACCATTTTTTGAAATGTTTAAAAGAGATGATTTTTGCATAGTTTGAATATTTTGGTGGTCTAAAGAGCTATAGCATGATATTTTATGGCTTAGAGATATCAGTTGAAAGTCTTGGTATGACGATACCAAATAGATGAATGCCATTGCAGATTCAGAACATACTAAAATTATAGATTTAACTCAGATTTTTAATTCAGAAAGAAGCATGTTTAGAAAGGGTTAAAAATGGTCTTAGAGAGTTAGATGGTTTCTCAACAAAAGTACGAGTAGAAAGACTCAATGCTATAAATCGCGATTTACCAACACGGTGTTATGGTACCATGCTGTGTGGTCTTGTGTACCTTGATTTATGTCGTCCCAATTTGGGACTATGGTTAGGAGCCATGCTTAGTGGTATTGTGCACTACCATGACATGTCGATTTGATTGGGGATCATGGCACCATGTTGTATGGTCTAGCGTGTCTTCCCTTACTGATACTCCAATCCTTGTGGCAAACATGGATTGGAGGCTTGGACACCAAGTCAAGTTCAGATTTCATATAGACCGTGGAATTGCAGATTGTAGGGTATACTATCTAGCTTAGAAGTAACATAAAAAGTGGTTCATGATCTCAAGGAAATGTTTCAAACTGTTTTAAGTATGCCCATGAGTGTTTTTCCTATATCCTATGTAAGTTGTTTTATGAATTACTCTCACTTAGGTTGCATAAAAGTATATTATTTTGGATTGATCTGCATACTAGTACAATTGTATTGACCCACTATATTAAATGATCTGAGGCACAGTCCCAGGGTCCCGCTAATTATTAGACTCGTGATTCAGAATTTGTAGTTGGTGAGCCTTCTCTATTCCGGAAGGCCTGGTTGAAAGACTATATTAATTTATTTCATTTTATGATCTGACCGAGGGCCTTGTCCGGGTCTTCCAACAGATGTTTTTTTCTTTCAGTTAGTAGAGAATTCACAGACAGTTGTTAGATGGATTTCGGTCTCCTTGAAATTATAACTTTATGGTTTTGTTGAAATCAAATGACCATGATTCCATTTTGTATTTCCAAATCTTTATAGTTTGTGAATTATGCATATGATTTCCAATTAGAGGGCCTCTCGGGCCTTCATGGTTCAGGACGCCCGCTGCGGACAGGGTCCAGTTTGGGACGTGACAAATAATTTCATGTTTCATTTTGATATGAAATTCAAAATCTAAAACCCAAATATTTTTTTCTTTGGTAATCATAGGTTTCATTTTGTATTGGGATGTTAAAAATAAAAAAATCTAAAGGATTTTCATCAATTCTTTTGACAATTTGTTATTTTCTTTTCTTCTTAAAGTTTCAAGAAAAAGAAAAAGTAAAAGAAAGAGAGTTTGATTAGTCATGTTGTGTCAAAACTTTATGAACTACGCACACATGATTCTCCTCTTTCGGGAGTAATATACTTAGGCACCATTCTTGGGTTTGATGATCTTTTCACAATAAATAAAAGAGAAAGATTTTGGGAAAGTGGTTAACTCTAACGCACCTGTTATCTATTGTTCATTTAGTTTAAGGTGGATGGTTTATGGAATTATTAATGGTCCTCCACATCACACCAAATATAAGTAAAGGTTAGTTATGTCCAACAAGGATATAGAGAGTGACATCATGGATCAAACAAAGAGTTAGGAAAATGAGAGTTTAAAGCAAGATATTGTGAGGCTAAGTTAACAAATGATGGAAATGTATCAAGCTTGGGCCAGTGGACTGCCACCTCCTCAATTCCCTATTATAGACCCCACAAATATCCTGAGTCTTCCATCACAATTGCAAAGTCTGTTTCCTACTGTTGTTGATGCACCACAATATGCCTCAGAATTTACTCCAAGCCAAAATCATCCCAACGGTTCTATCACTCATTCTCTAGCTCTTCAATAAAAATCTACCACATTGATATCACCACTTATTGTCTCTACTTCTGTTGCTCAACCTCTACTAAGGCTCCCACCTTGGCTTTTCATCCAACGATTGTGCTTCCCCAATATGCTAGTGATTCAGTGTTTAACACTCTTGATGATCACTATTAAACTTCTAAGCGCACATCAATATTAATTGAACCACAAAAATTTCTTACCAATAAATAATACATGGCAGGAGAGAAAGAGAAAATGGATAGGAAAATGAAGAGTGCAGAAAAGGCTATGAAAACTCCTCTAAGACTTGTGAATTATGAAGATGTTGAATAGAAGGAATGGGGCATGTCTTCAAGAGTTAACCTCCCTCCTAACTTTTAGGTATCAGAATTTGAGGAGCATGATAGGTACGAGGATTCTGTGAAACACTTGGGACGATATTGCAAGCAATTGAGGGGGACTAAAGGAAAGAAGAAGGAGAACTATTATTGTGTAGGGGACACAATGGAGCTTGAGAGGATAAACTCAATAATACCATCAGCCTCGGCCCCAATTCTACACATCAGATCTGCATAGTCACCTAAAATAAGGTTCCTCTTTTCAGAATCAAACATATTCTATTCCACTCCCTCAACATCCTTTGAACAATGCACAACTGTATAAACATCCATATTCTTGTCCACAATTGTGTTCACCAATCCCTCAATATTTTCCTCGACCACCACATATTTACTAAGGAACTTCTAAGTCCATGTTTGAATCGAGGCCAAAGTTTGCATAGAGGAGAAAGTCAAAGGATAATCTTACCCCATTTAGGGAATTATATGCTAGTTTATTTTTGAGATTGTGAGAGTGGGGCTTGATCACTGCTCTCCTTGTGTACTCCTGACCCACATTTATGAAATTTTGATCCTCATGTACGCTGTGAATATCATTCTGATGTTCAGGGTCACAGTGTTGAAGGTTGATGTGCTCTGGAAAGAGAAATATAAAGGATGATTTAAGAAAAATTGATCATAGTGTAAAGCATTGACATTACGAAGGTCACACAGAGTCCTTCACCAACACATAATAATGCACAATATGTGGGAAACAATGAGTCAAGTATGGGGATTCAGAACTTATTTATTGAAGGAAATGTAACTGATAGCGATGAAAGATATAGTCATGATGATGTGCAAACCAGTGGTGGGAAACAATCCTTTCAAGTATGGATCCCCATACTTGACTCATTATTTCCCACATACTTGAAAGGATTGTTTGTTGTTTGTATTATGTTCCTTTCTATTTTTTGAATTACTTCGGGGTTGTAATTCCGAATCTATCTTGTTTTGTCCCTTGTCATTTATGTTCATACCCTTCTATCTTTCATTTTAACTAAATTGAGTGTCCCTTTTCCCTTTGTATTTTAAATATGTGTTGTTTGTTTGTTTTCTTTACAAAGTACATTTTATGTTGGCTCTAGTGATATGACATGCTGGCAGAATTTTCAGCTAGATCTTAAAATTTAGTTTAAGCATGAACTTTGAATCAGAGGGCTAAAATTAGAAAAAGCATTTGAGAAAATAGGTATAGTGATAAGATATTTGGTGACCAAGTTGAAGTCTTCTTTGAAAATTAAGGCAATTACTTTTAGAATCATAACAATAACTTGGTCATCAATTGAAAGGCATGTCTCAATTAGGTAAAACAGTGGATGTATAATCCTATATCAAGAGGAAAAGAAAGAAAACAAGCTCCATAAAAGCATGAGTCATTTGATGTGAGGAATGTACAGAAAAGGTAGAGTGCGCAGAAAGAAATAGCGACGCACAGGCTCAGTTTAAGTTAGTTCTATAAAAAAATATCACAAATGATCTTCATCTTTCACTTTCATATTACATGATAAGTACTTGCATTTTCAAGGATTGATTTAATGAAACCATTTTATTCTGCTACCGAAACATTATGTCATCCTTTGTTTACCCCGTTTGAGCTTTAGTTTTATTTTCTTTCATACCTCTCTTTTTCGAATTAAGATAGGGTCAGCAAAGTTCAAAAGAAAAGTATCGAGCAAAAGAACAGAGTCAGAAAAGTTTCAAAAGAAAATGTGTGTTAAAAAGAAAGAAAAGAGATGATTAACAAGAAAAATAGAGTCAGAAAAGTCCCAAAGAGAAAAAGAGTCAACAAACGAAAAAATATAAGTAAAGAAATAAAAATCAAGCAAAAGAACATATTGTCGAAACTACGTGTGACCTGATTATCCTCTCTCAAAGGGTGAGATACGTAGGTAGCCCTACTTTGGTCTCGGTCCAACCAAATGAACTATTTAGAATTACCCATTCAAAATAAACTAGGGCATGTGTTAATCTTCGTTGTTTTAGTCAATTCCAATAGTTGTAAGTCCCACACCACTTCAAGCGTCATTTGGGCCTCATGCTATCCTTTCTTTCTAACTCTATCCAAAATCAAAGTTATAACTGAAGAAAGACTTTCAGATTAATCTTTGAGAATGTTAAGGATAAGCATGTAATGGATATGATGACACATTTTTGGTACAACTTTTCTTCCTCAGCATAAAGGATCAGGAGAGAAATAAAAATGAGGGGCTCTTATTGGTGAAAATCCTCACGAACACCATAAGTCGATGGTAAGTTGAGAGAGACAAAAATGAGAGAGTCTTATCGGTAAAGATCTTCATGGACACCATAAGACGATTATGAGTTAAGAGAAATAAAAATGAGAAAGTCTCATAAATTCTTATTGGTGAAAACCCTCAAGGACACCATAAGGCAATGGTAATCTGAGTGAAAGAAAATGAGAGTGGATTGTTGGCAAAAACCCTTCAAGGAGTTAGTAGATGAATGTGGTATTTGAATGCAATTGACCTAAAGAAGCAACTCAGTTTTAGGGTCATTGACTCAACGACAATAGGGGAGAGTTTAGATGGAAAGATCAGGCAACTTAATCCAAAATGCATGTCATAATTTTCAGAAAAAAATTTCTCTTGTTTGTTTCAAGGAGGACCTTCATTGTCTTTACTTTCTTCTCTATGTTTCTATTTTTGTTTTCTTGAGTCAGTTATTCAAATGGAAAGTCATTTTCCTTGTGTCTTTGAGTCAAATCAATATCAAAGCAAGTGAGAAAAGATTTCAAAACTGTAAACTAACTTCTTTAATTGTACAAAGAAAGACAAAAGGCCAACACATAGAAGAAGCATGATTGTAAGTCAGAACAGGACGTACAGAAATTTGTTGTCAACATACAAATTTGAGGGATCCATAGAAATACATAGATTTAAAGGGGGTTCTCTAAGAAACATAGCAAATGATAGATAATGTGTTTGTGTTACAATTACTCTTAATAATCTGAATTTGGATCAATGGTTCAGCAAGACCATGATATGTCAATATCTAGAAGCAATATTAGAGATAACAAGTGCAAGGGCAATCGCATTAAAAGATTAAGCCGCAAGCCTACCATCATGTTTTTAAACTCACAGGTTTTCTTTTTATGAAATAGGAACACATGTTACCTTTAAATCAAGGACTTCAGAGCCTAAATATCAAAGGCTTCAGCACCTCACTTCTATAAATGTAATAAGTAAGGTTGTTGCACAGGTTCGATAATCAAAATCATGGTAAAACTCAAGATCTTATATCCCTAGGTAACATACTTCCTAATCCAGGTATTTCAGTTTTCAATTCTTAGGTGATGCACTTCCTAAATTGAACCTTCACTCTTAGAAGACACACTTTCTAGTTGAGTCCTTCCATTTATTCTTTAGGAGATTTATTTCCTTGTCTGGGTAATTTAAGTGGAATTTGTAAGGAGGCGCATTTTCTTTGTTTGGTAATTTAAGTGACATTTTTAAGGAGACACATTTCCTTGTCTCGGTAATCTAAGTGGCATTTGTAAGGAGACGCATTTTCTTATTTGGGTAATTCAAGCAATATTTGTAAAAAGACGCATTTCCTTGTCTGGGTAATCTAAGTGGCAATTGTAAGGAGACACATTTTCTTATATTGATAATCTAAGTAGCATTTTTTGGAGACACATTTCCTTGTTTGGGTAATTCAAGAGATATTTGTAAGGAGACGCATTTCCTTGTCTGGGTAATCTAAGTGGCATTTTTAAGGAGACATATTTCCTTGTCTTGGTAATTTAAGTGGAATTTGTAAGGAGACACACTTCCTTGTTTGGGTAATTCAAGCGACATTTTTATGGAGACGTATTTCCCTGTCAAGGTAATGTAAGTGGCATTTTAAAGAGTCATATTTCCTTGTCTGGGTAATTCAAGTGACATTTTTAAGGAGAGTCACTTCCTTGATTGGGCAATTCAAGTTTCACTTGTTAGGTGATGTACTTCCTAACTTGAGTCTTGACTCCAAGAAAATGCATTTTTCTAGCCGAGTCATTCCACTTGACCCTTAAGACACACACTTTTTTATTGGGTATTCAAGTTTTGCTTAGGAGACACACTTCCTAACTTCAGCCTTTACTCCTAGAAAATGTACTTTCTAGTTGAGTAGTTAACTATTAGGAGGAACACTTTCTTCTTAGGGTAACTCAAGTTTCTCTTGTTAGGTGGTACACTTCCTAACTTAAGCCTTTACTCCTAGAAAATGTACTTTCTAGTTGAGTAGCTAACCCTTAGGAGACGCACTTCCTTTTCAGGGTGATTAAAGTTTCATTTTTAGGTTATTCACTTCCTAAATTAAGCATTGACTTCTACATAATTCACTTTCTAGTCGAGTCATTCCACATGACCCTTAGGAGACACACTTCCTTGATGGGTATTTAATTCTCGCTTGTTAGGTGGTTCACTTCCTAACTTAAGCCTTGACTCCTAAAAATGCACTTTCTAGTCAAGTCATTCATCTACTCCTAGAAGACATACTTTTTAGTTGGTTATTTCAGTAACCCTTAGGAGATGCACTTCCTTTTTTGGGTGTTAAAAATGTCGTTTGTTAGGTGATGCATTTCCTAACTTGAACCTTCACTCCTAGAAGTTGTACTTTCTAGTCGAGCCATTCCACTTAACCCCTAGGAGACACAACTTCCTTATTTGGATGTTTCATATTTATCGGGAAACACACTCCCTAAGTTGAACCTTTACTCCTAGAAGCCGCACTTTCTAGTCGAGTCCTTCCATGTAACCTCTAGGAGACACGCCTCCTTATTCTTAAGAGAAGCATTTACTAATCAGATTCTTGATTAACCTTTGCATTACGCATTTTGTAAGTAATTATGACCGTGTTGGTCACCTACAAAAGTTTTTTGATGATAAGCTGGGGCAAAAAACTTAATTCATGTTTTTAGAAACATCATTTTAGGACCCTTTTGAAAAAAGGGACTTTATTTTTGAAAAAGTGAGATCTCTCTTTATCATAACCTTTGTTTGGAATAATTTTCTTGCTAGTTGTGATGTGATTTCAGGAGCTCTCTTAGACAATGGGGTGAAGAAATGCAAAGCTAAGCAACAAGGTGAAGAAATTGTAAGTCAGGAGCCCGCCTAGAGATTAGGGTGAAGATTTTCAATTTCATGTTTGAAGATCAGAAGTCCAACATGAATGGTCAATGTTCGAGTTCATATCCAACACAAAATTTTGTATGGAGAAAGAATTTATTCTCAAGTTCAACCCAAAGAATATCAGATCATTTATCACTTTTGAAAGCATTGAACACTCAAGTCAAGAGTCAAGAGAAGATGCATAGATAGAACTTTTGTAATTTCATTTATCTTTTTAACTTGTAATTTTTATTTGTGATGTAATGACAGATCCACAGACCAAAACCTCGACAGAGCCTTACTCGACTCTCAAACTCGGTATAGTCCATTTCCTTTTCAACACTTGAACTACATGTGACTTAATCCCCACATAACTTGGGATAGGTAGGATGTCAAAATCAAGGCTTAATTACACTTTGTCCCTCTGTTTCTCCTATTCGAATAATGGTTGGATCAAAATTCTGTCTCATTATCTACTTCTTTTTCTGAAAACACTTTGTGTTTACATCCAAATAGGGGAATGATGTAGACACATAATATTGTCCCTATCAAAAACCCAATTTATCCATTTTACCCTTGCCTTACTATGTACCCTACCCCTATGTGATGATCCCTTCACAAAAGGACAAAAATAACAAAATTCCCAACAAATTAACAGCCCACCAAATCAAATTAAACATCCTCACCTTATCCTAACGACTTACTCTCCTACCCACCTTACAACACTACCTAACCCTCTACCCCACTCGATTTTTATAATTTTTCCCTTAACAGAATACACGCAACAACCATACATACTGACATACACCTGACGATTCTATTTGACAGTTGGGAATTCACTCTCAATTCATCTTACACACAGAACACACATTCTCATGACCACATAATTGACCCACTGGAAATTCACAAAACACACACTATTTGGTTATACACACAGACACTCCAGATACGAACTCACACACAAACAGACTCCACACACACAGAGATTGAATGAATTAGAGGGGAGAGGGATTGAAAGTAAGAGAGAGAAAAAATAGAAAATGGGCTTTGGTTCAGTTTTTCGGCAAAATCATCACTGGAATTGTCAATCGAATAAACACCGATGAAGCATGTTGTATATTATACTAGTACATCAAATGGTGAAATTAACCCAAGTCCCTTATTTTACGTAACTACGGCCCATAAGTTCATTCTCTCCACAACACTACTAATACACCTTAGAATCTACCACACACCTTCTCACGTGCAGTACTAGTTTACAACTACTAGCGAAAAGACAATCAAGGGGGTTAAAGTCACATAATAGGGATAGTCGATCTTAATCTTATAACATAAGATTGGAATTCATGAAGTCAATCGATTGAGATGGGGATTTATACTCGAAGCTATTGCTTCTAATTTTCAGAGCTTAAATGGTCATAAATTTGCACAAACTTTATCATTTTGGCTAATTCGGGCATAAAATGAATCAATAACATATAAAAACATAGATACTTAGAACCAAGCATGATTTGGGGCACGGATTTATGGATCATGAACATCATAAAAAGATCTTGAATACATGAAATACTGGACTTAAGAGACATCATTGTTTCTAGTTTGGAGGTCAGATCATAACATAAGTTGCATAGATAACTCAAACCTTGGACATAGGAATGACTTCAATACACAAGTCATTGGTGGAATGTCCTCATTAAATTGAAGTAGGAGGAGCTTGATTGAATAGGAATAGGTTTTATCAGGACTCTTTCCTGAAACTTGATACCTCAAGAAATTTTGAGAACTACCTAAATTCATCATCTCCCTATTAGATCAAAGTCATAATCCTAGACTTGAGGACATATCTTCTCATTAAATCTATAAGCACAACACTCAACAAAATGGGGTATCACCATACACATAACTACTAAACTTCCCCCGATAAACTATATTGTGAAGGCATAGCTTTTTGGAAATGCTACTCTTAACTTTTGCTAGCCTCTATAGCAGTCACCCTACAACTCACACTCTCATGAGCATACACGTCTACACTCCTTATCATATAATTATCTATTATCTACTACTTATCACACTAACATTAGACCTCTAATCATATAACTTAAAACTTAACAATATTTACAAAACTATACCAAAAGGCGCATATTACCTACCTATATTTCCTCAATTTAATTCTAAAGAACATCATACCATAGCTTCCTAGACTTCTCCATACTGCAATATTCAAGAACGTGAACTAGGTACACATGAAACTTATAATTATAAAACCATATCTAACAATATGAAACCTGGGGGTTCAACTTATCTTGATATACTTACGCCCTTACCTAGTTAATGACTCAACCACAATTCATCTTTTTACCCTAGTCCTCATGCATATCTATCATAATTATCCACTCTTTATTCCACAAGTTGCCAACCTAGGCTATTGCATACATCAATTCAAGTCTATTACTTACACCCACAAAACATTCATTATAAATCTTGAGCTACTATCATTACCACTACACTCCACATCAAAAGTTATAGCCTATTGTCTAATAACACCAATCATAGAACACCGATAAAGCATGTCACATACTATACTATTCCATCAAATTGGGAAATGAACCCAACTATGCTATTTAACTTAACTACCGCCCACAAGTTCATTCTCTTCACAACATTAATAACACACCATAGAATATACCACACACCTTCTCACGTGCAATACTAGTTTACAACTACTAAAGAAAAGAAAGTCAAGGAGGGTAAAGTCACATAATAGAGATACTCGATCTTAATCTAATAACATAATCCATTATGATCTTATTAATGTGTAACACTTTCACACATCATATTCACTTACCCATGCATGCATTTTGTAACAACCCGCATTTTTAGGCTAGAATGTAAACCGTCATTCCTACGTGTAAAGGTCCCAAAAGCCAATGACTCCTATGCAAATATAAGTATGTTAATCAATTAGGTATTTTGGGAATCTGTTTATGCATTAATTGAGATCATAGAGGTCCCTTAACTAAACGATGAGTTGAAAATCTTTCTATCGATTAAGTTTTAGTGAATGTCTCAACTTGGACAAATTCCAAAGACCATAAATTCTTGTATATAAAGATTTAGAAGTCCTACTATATATAAAATATATGTTATTTGAGTATTCTATCCAAAGACACCATTTTTGACTTAATCTGATATCGGGGTAAAAAGTTTTGCCTGTTTTCCAGAGAGGTGTCAATCTATCAAGGTGCGACGGCCAGAATGATGAATCATCAAGCCAGTGATGGCCCGTTAATCCTTCCTGTCAACCTCAGGAATAAATATCATTATCTAGCCATAAATGATGGTTGGAGTGATGGCCCATCACCAGACTGACAGTCTGTTACCTAGATCGTCAGTCGATGACGAGTTTCTCATATAGGATGTTTTTAAAAGGGTGTTTTGGTACTTTCTTTCCCAAAAACCTCTCTAATGAAATAAATTACACCCCAAACATTATTAATCAACTATTATAAATTTTACAACATCTAAAATCCTCTCCACTCTCAAGAACAAGAGCAAATTAAGATTTTCTCTAAGTTCAAGATTTCAAGAAAATGGTCTATATTAGAGTTCCAATCTTTCAAGTAAACAACATAAGGTACGTGGGACTATCCTAAACCTTATGGGCATGGATTTAATATTTTTAAATTATTTATAAAGTATATATATATATCTATATATCTATATATATATATATGAATTCATAAAAAATTATTTTCAAGATTGTTGATGAATATGCATGGAAAATTCTATATTTTATGAAGTATTGTAGAAGTTGTGATATAGTTCTTTAAATTCAAATTACTTTCATGTGATCTTGTGACGTTAACATAGAGAAGTTAATAAGAGCATGAAACGTGTGATTTCCTCTTTTACTACAATTTCCACTGATTTTACAAGATGGGAATTGATTATATGAACAATGAAAAGCTTGATAATGTTGATGGTTTGTTATGTACAATTTGTACCATTTTATGAGATGATGAGAAACGTGTTTTACATGTTTTATAATGATCATGATTCCTATTTAGAATGACTTTAAAGTGATTGAAAAATGTGACCACCGTATAATAAGTAATGAGTAGAGAATGGCTTGGTTTTCAATTGTTTTTAAATATGAGATTTTGTTCAAATGGTAGATCTTTTGGGTGGTGAATAAACATCTTTTGAAATATGATAAGGTCTGTAAATATGTTGTGACATGACTTGCAAGTCTGGGTTTGACGATACCGTATTTTGATGTGCCCAAAGATAATAAAAAAGAAACAACTTTAAGAAGAAGAAGATATGTTTTAAAGAGTTTAAAATTGGGCTTTATAGATTTAGATGGTTTCCCAAATAATACATGATTCAGACGACTCAATGTCCAAAATCATGATTTGTCAACACATGTTTATGCTAGCCAAAAGATAGATTGTACGCTGGCGACGGACCTATGGCGTAGTAGATAAATAGATATTCCAAGCCTTGCGGTAAACATGGGTTGGAGTATTGGCCTCCGAGTAAAGGGTGGATTCCATATAGCCAATGGAATTACAGAATTGTAGGGTGTACCATCTAGCTTAAAAGAGAAGAAAAAGTAGAGTCATGATTTGCAAAATGTGTTTGAAAGATTAAGATTATGTCCATGTGTTTTCAACTATTTTTAGATAGCATGTACTTTTGAAACGCTCTCACCTATGTTAAATATAAATGTATTTTGTTTTTTTAGATTGTTCTATGTACCATTACATATGTATTGACTACCCCTATATTTCAGGATCTGAGGTACAGTCCTGGGGCCCAACTAAGCAGTAGATTGGTGTGTCTGAGATTTGCAGTTGGTGAGCCTCCTCTATTCCAGAAGGCCTGGTTTATTAAATATTTCTATTTATTTGATTCATGGTCCTATTGGGGGCTTGTCCCAATTTTGTTTCTAGACATATGTTGAATCTTGTAATGATAGACATTTCGCAGACGGGTGTCGTGTGTTTTGGAATATTAAGGATTTCCTTTTGAATTTTTTAATTAGATTATGACATTGGCCATGTTTCTATATGATAAGATTTTTCTTATGCATTTCTCTATATTGTATGAATGTGGTGCATGATTGCCAAATAAAAAGGGGCGCCCGAGTGTTCATAGTTCAGGTGCCTATCATGGTCAGGGTTTCAACTCAGGTCATGAAAAACTTAGTATCAAAGCACGGTTCATGGTCGTAGAGTGTCTATGAAATTGTGTTGGGTAGAGTCCTATTTATAGGTGTGTAGCGCACCACGCTTATAAATAAAAGGCTACAAGGCATTTAGGAATGTCTCTCTTTCTCTCATGATTTAGTTTGTGTTGTAGAGTCTGAATGTCCTCTAAGCAATGATTCCCTGTATTTTAGAAAATTGATCATGCCTCCTCATAGAACCACCGAACAAAACACCAAAGCTGAGGATGTTCATCCCACTCATAGGATGTGGACCCGTAACAAAGCTCGTACCCCAGGTTTCGTTCCTACTCTGAGAGTTCCTCCAATTTAGACTAGTCCACCTCGGTCTCCATGGACCAGTGTTAATCGTCCCTAGCCTCCTCGTAGGGAAGTTTTGAATATTGAGTTTTGATAGTCCATCCATATGCTAGCTCAGCTGGTGGCCTCTCAGACTCTTCAGTCTAAAATAGGGTTTCTGTGTCTAGTTCATCTGAGGTTACACAGGTTCGTTAATTCATGAGGCTTTACCCACCTATGTTTACTGGCACAAAAGTGGAGGAGGACCCCCAAGGGTTTATGGAGAAGCTAGAGAAAATATTAAGAGTTGTGCATGTGAATGAGTTTAAAGAGGTGGAGTTGGCAGCCTATCAGTTAAAGGATGTGTTCAATCAATGGTATAATGAATGGGAGGATTCAAAGGGTAGTGATATTGAGCCTTCCGTGTGGGTCGAGTTTGTGGAAACTTTCCTGGACCATTTCTTTCCCCATGAATTGAGGGAGTCAAAGGCTAAAGAATTTATGAATTTGAAGTAGGGAAAAATAAGTGTTAAGGAGTACACATTGAAGTTCACCCAACTGTCTTGATATGCTCTAAAATTGGCAAGTAACATGAGAGCTCACATAAGGAAATTTGCATCTGGTCTTTCGGATGATATGGTGTTGGAATGTAAAGTAGGTATGCTGAATAGAGACATGGATTTCTCTAGGTTGTCCATTCAAATGCAATAGGTTGAGGAGCAAAAAAAATACTGGCAGATGTAAGGGAGAAAGACAGGCAAGCAAAAAGGGCCAAACCTACACACTAGAATAACGGTCATCATCATGGTGGCAATTAGGAAAATAGGTGGTCTAAATAGAAGTTTTGGAGTAATTCTCTATCTTCAACAAGTGAACTTGTGCCCAGTCCTTCTGGTGAACAACAGTTTTAGTCAGGTGATAGGCCTAGAGCCCAGAGCACTCAGTCTCAGGAGACTGTAGCTCAGACTCATCGATCATACCCATACTGTGGGAAATATTGAAAGGATCATATGGGGCCATGCGAGTTTGGTAATATTGTATGCTATTCAGGTGGCTAGACAGTATATATCAAGAGGGATTGTCCCTCGACAAAGAGAAATTTTGGGGAAGCTAAGTTCCAAGCTGCATCCATGGCCCCTCCTCCTAAGGGCACTACTTTAGCTGTTGCTGGTGGTCGAAACTGGTAATATGCTTTATCTGACTGCTATGATGTTGAGGCCTCACCAGATATTCTGATGGGTACGTTACAAATTTTGTCCCATAATGTATATGTGTTACTTGATCCAGGCTTTACCTTGTCTTATGTGACCCCGTTTGAAGCCGTCAGTTTTGGGTTTGAACCAGAAATCATTCCGGAAACTTTCTTTTTTTCAACCCTTGATGGTTACTCTATTGTGGTAAGTACGGTGTATAGAAATTTGGTTGGGTCTATCTATAATCGTGATACTATGGCAGAACTTGTAGAACTTGATATGATTGGTTTTAATGACATTTTAGAAATGGATTAACTCCATTCGTGTTATGCCACGCTAGACTGTAGAACCCAAAAAGTTACTTTTTTCTTTCCGAATGAGCCAGTGATAGAATTGGAGGGGAACTCTTTAACACCAAAGGGAAATTCATATCTTACCTCAGAGCTTGTAAACTTATAACCAAGGATTGTTTGTAACATCTTATTTGGGTCAAGATTCTAATACCGAAAGTCCTTCCCTCCAGTCTGTCCCTATAGTTAATGAATTCCCAAAAGTATTTCTCGATGATCTCCAAGGGATACCACCAGATAGGGAGATAGATTTTGGCATTGACTTGTTGCCGGACACTCGTACTATTTCTATCCCGCCATACAGAATGGCTCCTACAAAACTGAAAGAGTTAAAAGAGCAGTTAAAGGACCCTCTTGATAATGGCTTTATTCCTCCTATTTTATCTCCCTGGGGTGCACTTGTACTGATTGTGCGTAATAAATATGGTTCCCTCCGTATTTGTACAGACTACCGTCAGCTGAATAAGGTCGCAGTTAAAAATAAATACCTTTTTTCTAGAATTGATTATCTTTTTGACCAACTTAAGGGTGCCAAATGTTTCTCCAAGATAGACCTTCGTTTGAGGTATCATCAATTGAAGGTTAGGGATTCTGATATTCCCAAAATAACTTTCCAAACCTGATATGGACATTATGCATTCTTAGTCATGTCCTTCAGAATGACTAATGCCCTTACAACCTCTATAGACCTAATGAATAGGTTGTTTTGTGAGTTTCTAGATCTGTTCATCATATTCATTTTTAACGACATCTTAGTTTATTCTAAAAATGAGGAGGATCATGCCAATCACCTCCGAATCATCCTTCAGACCCTAAAAGATCATATGATGTATGCAAAGTATTCCAAATATGAATTCAGGCTCAGTGTTATTGCTTTATGGGGAACATTGTTTCTAGTGAGGGGATTAAGGTTGACCCTCAAAAGGGTGAGGCACTTAGAAAATGTCCCAGACCCACCACTACAATCGATATTGAGAGCTTCTTTGATTTGGCAGGGTATTACAGAAGGTTTGTAGAGAGTTTTTTCTCCATAGTTTCTCCACTTACTAAATGAACTCAGAAAAAGGTGCAATTCTTGGGGTCTTAATCTTATGAGAACAGCTTTGAGAAACATAAAGACAAGTTCACTACCGTGCCAGCTTTGACCCTTCCCGAGGGTATAGAAGGTTTTGTTGTATACTGTGATGTTTTCTGGGTGGGACTTAGGTGTGTGGTTATGCAGCATGGTAAAGTGGTGACTTATGTATCTAGGAAGTTAAAGGTGCATGAAAAGAACTGCCCCACCCATGACTTGGACTTAGCAACAATAGTATTCGCACTTCAGATATGATGTCATTATTTGTATGGTGTGCATGTTGATATATTCACTAATCTCAAAAGTTTGTAGTATGTTTTCACACAGAAAGAACTGAATCTTAGGCAAAGGCAGTGGTTGGAACTGTTGAAGGATTATGACATGAGCCTTCACTGTTATTCGAGCAAGGCGAATGTGGTGGCCAGAACCCTCAGCAGTTGTTAATGAGAAGTCTTTCTCATCTTGAGGAAGGAAAAAGTGAGAAGGTGAAAGATATTCACCGGCTTGAAAATCTAGGGGCTCGAATTCTTGATTCCAAAGAAGGAGGAGTAATTTTTCATGAGATAACTAAATCTTCCCTATGTGCTGAAGTTAAGGAAAAGAAGGTCGAAGCCCCATCTTGTTGTAGATTAAGAATGATGTGGATCAATAAATGGTAATGGTATTTGAAATTGGCGGTGATGGTATTTTGAGGTATCAAGGTTGGCTATGTTTGCCGAATGTGGATGGGTTGTGAAAAAGAATTCACGATGAAGCTCACACTTCGGGGTTTGTTGTTCACCTAGGCTCTACTAAATTGTATCATGACCATAAGGATATTTACTAGTGGAACAATATAAAAAGAGATGTTGCTAACTTTGTGTCTATGTATTTGAATTGTCAACAAGTCAAAGTGGAACATTTGACGCCAGGTGGTACTTCCCAAGAGATAGCCTTGCCTATATGGAAATGGGAGATGATCAATATGGATTTCATTATGGGGCTTTCGAAGTTCCGGAACTAATATGACTCCATTAGGGTAATTGTCGACCGCATGACCAAGTCAGCTCACTTTCTACCTGTGAGGACTAACTATTTGGGAGATGACTATGCCAAGCTGTACATTGAGGAAATAGTTTTCTTGCATGGGGCACCAGTATCCATTATATCAGACCGAGGTACACAATTATCTTCACAGTTTAGGAGGTCTTTTCAAAAGGGTTTAGGTACCCAAGTAAAATTAAGTACTGTCTTCCACCCTCAGAATGAAGGGCAAGCTTAACGTGTCATTCAGACCCTTAAGGATATGTTGAGGTCCTGCGCAATTGACTTCCAAGGTAGTTGGGTGGATCATTTGACATTGATAGAATTTATCTACAACAATAGCTACCATGGTAGTATTCAGATGGATCCTTTTGAAGAACTTTATGAGAGGAGATATAGATCACCTATTGGGTGGTATGAAGTTAGTAAAACTCAGTTGTTTGGGCCTGACCTTGTTCATCAGGCAATGAAGAAGGTGAATATCATTAGGGAGTGACTTAAGATAGATTAGAGTCACTAGAAGTCTTATGTCAATGTTAGAAGAAGAGAGTTAGAATTCGAGGTTGATGATTGGGTATTCATCAAGGTCTCCTCCATGAAGGGAGTCATGCGATTTGGAAAGAAAGGAAAGCTTAGTCCTCATTACATCAGACCATATCAGATTATGAAGAGGATCGGTGGAGTTCCCTATGAGTTAGATTTGCCCGCATTCTGCCTTCTGTTCATCCAGTATTTCATGTGTCCACGTTGAACAAGTACATTGGAGATCATTCCCTATGTTTTTCCTGTATAGGAGATCACTATAAAAGACTCATTGTCGTATGAAGAAGAACCCATTTCTATTTTGGATTACCAAGTTTGGAAGATGAGAAGTAAGGAAATAGTTTTGGTTAAAGTGTTGTGGAAAAAACAAAAAGCTGAGGAAGCTATGTGGGAGTCAAAAGATGAGATGTGTATGAGGTACCCGTCTCTCTTCGAAACCATTGATGATGGCATGGAAAGTATAAATTCTATAAGACCTTTTATTTCCATATAGTTTTAGAAATCTTGCTTGTTGTATCCCGAGTCATCATTCGTGGATGAATGATCCAAGCGGGGGGATAATGTAACAACCCATATTTTTGGACTAGAACGAAACCATCATTCCTATGCATAAAGGTCCCAAAAGCAGTTGAATCCTATGAAATATAAGAACGTTAATAAAATAGGTGGTGTAGGAATCTTGTTGTGTATGTATTGAGATCATAGAGGTCCCTTAACTCAGAGACGAGTTGAAAACCTTTCTATCGATAAAGTTTTAGTGAATGTCTCAACTTGGGTCAACATCTATTAACCATAACTTCTTGTATATAATGACTTAGAGGGATTACAAAATTTCAAATGAAAGGTCTTCGATTCTTCTTTCCAACACCACCGGTTTGGCCTTAATCTGATATTAGGGTAAAAATATATGCCCATTTTCCATAGAGGTGTCAGTCTGTTTAGATGCGATAGATAGACTAATAGACTGTCAAGCCTACCCATCAACCTCAGGTAGAAAGCTCATTCTTTGTTGATAAACTGATGGTTGGAGTGATGGTCCATCACCAGACTGATGGTCCTTCACCCATACCATCAATCGAGGATGAGTTGCTCAGATGGGACATTTTTGAAAGGGATTTTTGGTACTTTCCCTTCCCAGTAACCTCCCCCAACGAATTAAATTACACCTCAAACATTATTAATCAACAATTATCAATTTTAGAACATCTAAAATCCTCTCCACTCTCAAGAATAAGAGCAAATTAAGTTCAAGATTTCAAGAAAAGGATCAAGATTAGAGTTCAAACATAAGGTACTTAGGACTATCCTAAACCTCATGAGCATGGATTTACTATTTTTAAAATAGTTATAAAGTATGTATATATATTAATTCATACGAAATTATTTTCAAGATTGTTGATGAATATGCATTGAAAAATCTATATTTTATGAAGTATTGTTGAAGTTGTGATGTAGTGCTTTAAACTCGAATTATGTTCGTGTGATCTTGTGATGTTAACATTGAGAAGTTTATAAGAGCGTGAAACCTGTTATTTCCTCTTTTACTACAAATTTAAATGATTTTACAAGTTGGGAATTGATTATATGAATTGTGAAAAGCTTGATAATGTTGATGATTTGTTATGTACAAATTGTACCATTTTATGTGATGATGTTAAGCGTGTTTTAGTTCTTTTATAATGATTATGATTCCTATTTGAATGAATTTAAAGTAATTGAAAAATGAGACCACTGTATAATAAGTAATGAGTAGAGAATGGTTTGGTTTTAAACTGTTTTGAAATATTAACTTTAGTTCAAATGGTAGATCTTTTGGGTGATCAATAAGCAGCTTTAGAAATATGATAAGGGTAGTAGAGATGTTGTGACATGACTTTCAAGTCTGGGTATGACGATACCCTATTTTGATGTGCCCAAAGATTATAAGAGAGAAACAACTTTAAGAAGAAGAATATATGTTTTAAAGAACTTAAAATTGGGATTAATAGAGCTAGATGGTTATCCAAAGAAGGAATGAGTCAGACGATTCATTGCCCAAAACCGTGATTTGCTGACATGGGTCCATGCTACCTGAAAGGGAGATTGTACTCTGGCAACGACCCTTTGGCGTAGTAGATAAGCAGATACTCCAACCCTTGCGGCAAACTTGGGTTGGGGATTGGCCGCCGAGTCAAGGGTGGATTCCATATAACCCGTGGAATTAGAGAATTTGTAAGGTGTACCATTTAGCTCAAAAGAGAAGAAATAGTAGAGTTGGGATTTGCAAAATGTGTTTGAAAGATTCATATTATGCACAGGTGTTTTCAACTATTTTGAGATAGCATGTACTTTTGAAATGCTCTCACCTATGTTGAATATAAATGTATTTTTGTTTATTTGGATTGTTCTGTGTTCTAGTACATATGTATTGATCCCCCTATATTTTAGGATATGAGGAACAGTCTCGGGATCTAGCTAAGCAGTAGATTGATGTGTCTGAGATTTGCAGTTGGTGAGTCTCCCTATTTCGGAAGGCCTGATTTATAAAATATTGCTATTTATTTGATTCATGGTCCGACTAGGGACCTTGTCCTAGTTTTTTTCTAGATATATATTGAATCTTGTAATGATAGAGATTTCGCAGACGGGTGTCATGTGTTTTGGAATATTAAGGATTTCATTTCGAATTGTTTAATTAGATTAGGACATTTGCCATGTTTTTGTATGATAAGATTTTTCTTCCGCATTTCTCTATATTGTATAAACGTGGAGCATGATCACCATATAGAAAAGGGGCGCCTGGGCCCTCATGGTTTGGGATTCCCATCGTGGCTAGGGTCTTGGCTCGGGTCGTGACACATTTAGACTACCTATAAATTCCAATTACGCCAATATGTATCTACCCATAACTTATTGACTAATCTACACCTTTCCATTCATAGCCTATAAATAATTTCTACAACCACCATAACCATCCATTTAGAGATCCTTCCACATTTTGAATAGATAATAATCATAGCCAGTCACTTTCTTCACAGACTGCCATACAATCTAAAAATATTGCTAACACATTAGTCTATCACTATAAAATGGCAACCCATCCATCACTCAACGTTTATACAACTAAAACTAGCTTATTAATGCAAAAGTCATCCTCACTCTGACTCCTAAAAGTAAGACTTCATATCACTAACTTTTTGACCATTTTACTACCAGTAGGTCATGACACCTTAACGTATACTACTACTCGGGTGGAAATATTGCTCAAACATTCTGACACATATCACTACCCTTAAGCATGACATCTGCAACAAGGCTTCTAAAAGGGATTGAATACACTTCGTACCTCAGGCTGAAAAACACAATTTTATTAAGATAGAGGTATACACCAGAACCAATGCACGTGATGCACTAATGGACTCCTCCCATGTCCTTGTGAGATTTCATAACTTTTTGATGACCTAATCTGGAAGAACCACGTCCTTTAGACTTTAAGACTTTGCACTTGTATCATCTCGATAACGAGACATGGCCAATAGAATTAGAGCAAGGAAGGAATTAGGTTAACTTTCCTATGGACGATGCTACAGTGTGAACTATAGTATGAAAGAATGGGAAACAACTCCTAAATTCTCGGTAGTCTCTTCATTATAAGTATTGTGAACAACACACCCATAAGCAAGACTCTACTAGACATGGCTTCGTAGAAACCCTGAGACCATGAATCGTGCTTTGATACAAAGTTTGTCACAATCAGAGCCAAGTCCCTGGCCACAACGGTCATACCAAACCATGAAGTCCCAAGAGACTTCTTAGCATGTAATCATAAGCATAATCAATACATAAATCAATTTGTGGAAGATATAATAATTTTCAATAGAGATTCATTCTAATATACACTGTGTCAAGAAAATTATGAAAATTCAATACTCAACTCTCGTCTCTGAAGCCTCTAATGATGACTAACTATCTAGACCATTACAAATCCTACAACTGGACCTTATACTAAAAGACACAACATATAAGTAAATTCCTTCAGAAAGATGGATGGCTCACCCATTTATGTCATATCCCACATTTTATACTGAAGTGATGGACCATGTGACTATACTGGAGAACCTGAAATATAGGGGGTCAATACACAAAGGTACTGGTACGTAGAACAATTGAAAAAAAATATATTTTTATACAACATAGGTGAGAGTATTTCATAAAAGCATGTTAGCATAAAACAATTGAAAATATATAGGCATAATTTGATGAGCTTTAAACATTTTATTATAATCATGACTCAACTACTTATTTATACTTCTGACCTAGATGGTTCACCTATAGCCCGACAGCCAGGCCCCCAATCTAAGTTTGCCTCAAAGATGGAGTGTTAGTAAGGGGGACACACAAGATCACAAAGCAGGGTGCCAAATCCCCATTCAAATAAAAATTTCATGGTCATAAAGGACGGCTCCTAACCATAGTTCCAAATTGGGGTGACATGAATCAAGGTACACAAGATTAAAAAGCAAGGTACCATAATCCCATGTCAGCAAATCACGGTTTACAACATTGAGTCTCTCAACTCGTGCTCTCTTCGAGTATCCATCTAACTCTTTTTAATCTCAATATTAGCCTCTTAATAACCATGCTTCATACTTATAAAACATTCAATGCTTATTCTGTTAAGGGTATAGCATCTCTGGGTATCTTCAGACCCAAACTTAAAATTCATTCATATCATACCACATTGTATCTGCCTTTCTTATTCAAAAACATGCATATGACCACCCAAAGATTTTATCAAATCATAAAAGAGTTCTTATTTCAAAATTATGTGCAAACTTATGGAAAGACACTCTCTTTTCAAGATGAAACACACTCTCTTTTCAAGATGAAACACACTCTCTTTTCAAGACTTAAACATGCGGTGACCAATTCACTCATAAATCACATACACTTTCTTCATTAGTACACAAGAGCCTATGGAATAAGAATCGCTTCTTTTAAGACATGTAAATTAACAAAGCATAACTGATAAAGAGGCATTTATAACTTGAGAAATATAATCATTCGTAAAGCTTCCCCAACATTTAGTTATTCATAAATCTCATGATTTAAAAAGGGTTGTTAAGTCATGCTCTCGAAAACAATTCACAATTCATACCATGAAAAATTCATAGATTTTATCATGGGGAAGGAATTTCACAATTCACATTCATACATCACTTTTTGAACTCAAATCACATATGCACGAGATTATAAATCAATCCGATGGGAAAACCCCATGACAAATACATTCTTTCATAGAGTTGGGTTCATGATGTATGCTCTTAAAATAATTTTCCAAAACCCATTTTATTTGCATACATATATATAACTAAAGCTTTTTAAAATCATAAAACCTATGCCTATGAGATTTATGATAGCCCCACGTACCTTAATGACGAAGAAATCGCAAAGAAATTGACCCTTTTAGCTTGAGTGCTCAGACCCTAAGTTGTTTCCTCCTTTGGATATTAGGGAAGATTAACTAGGAATTTGTGGGTGTTAAATCATGAATAATGGCCCTAATTTAAAATATAGATGTTTAGGGATGGTTATGAAACGTGCAAAGACTTTGTTGCCCTTAAAATAACACAAAATAGAGCACTTTTGGCATGTGCAATAACCAAGGCGATGCACAGGTGATCGTCCAAGACAAGGTGGGCGTCGCATGGCCAATCACCCAGTCCTTAAGTAAGTGTCGCATGGCCAATCCCACACCCTTTCATGTGGCCATCTGTGATTTCTCAGGTAATGTACAACCTTTTACATGGCGATAACTTTTCGCTCGGGTGTCGGACTAACGCGAAATTGGTATCATTGGAAATATTATTCAATTATCGATAATTTGGTGGGTCTTAAGCTTCAAAATTCCACATATGTAAAAATTTATACTCATTAAAAGATGACCCATGTAGAATTGAGTACTAAAAGTCTATCGATAGGAGAGGGTTCAACTTAACTTTTGAGCTAAGAGATTCTTATGGTGTATATTCATCTCCGAGGATGTTCCCACAATTGGGAAATATAAATCAAACTTATTTCTAACTAGAAACATTGGATTCAGTATATACATCGGAAAGACGATTCAACTTTACCCTTAAAGTGTGGGGTGTTACAAAAAATAAGTGTTTTTTAACAAAGAAATGAGGACAAATACAAGAAATGAGTTGCAGAAAGAGGAAAAGTTTTTGTTTAAAGAACTTGAAATAGAGGAAAGAGAAGAACAAGGCTCCTTTTGATGACTGCAAATCTAGTAGAAACTATTTCAAATCTAAACTAAGGAAGAACTTTGCTAGAAAAAAAAAAAAAAAACCGATGAAGATGACTTCTTTTGTAGTTTTTCAGTTACTGAAAATTATAGGAGTGATGGTTAAGATTAGAATGAATGATTGATCCTCACAAACTCAGAATGAAAGTTTGAGATGGCTAGGAAGTGCTTCTATAAAATGAAGATGTTGTAATAGTTATCGAAAAATCTATTGGAACAGTCAACGGTAAAGACAACTAGAGCCTCGACAAAGACAATAGGAGGCTCTAATGCCATATTAATGATCCAACTGTATTTCACCTCATTCACTAAATGATATTGTAGCACCCCGAAAAATGGGTCCCGGAGCATCACATGGTGCTTGAGGCTACGAGTAGCCCCAAGCTAACCCTTTGAGCCATTTTCATTCAGTTCAACATAAATCAACGGGGTTTCCATAAATAACCCTCAAATATCAACAGAGTAATCATCATCCAAGAATAAAAGAATTTTAGAAAGATAATAAAATACGACTTATTAGTCAACTCCCAACATCTATACTAGTTTGACAAGCCTCTAAGAAAATCAATAAAACCAGCGAGCCGTTGAGACATGCCCCAACTGACTCATACTCAGTTATCAAATGTAAACAATTCTGGGAAACCAACATCAGACATCACGTCGTCGGAATATGAGGACTCACCACAACAGAGGATGTAGAACAACATGCCCAAAGAATCACTGTCGAACCTGGAACTGAGCACGTGAACCTACATTCCGAGAAAATGCAGCCCACATCCGAAGATGTGAGTCAGTACCATGGAAAGGAACCGAGTATATGGGGGTGTATGCAGTTGTATAAACATCATCATCATAAATATTTATAATAAATATGCAGGATGTATGAAAGACTCACATAGCCCGAAGAAAATCATCATAATCATGAGAGGATGAAATAAGTATAATAACACATGTGAGTCATCATATAATTTGTCAATCGCTTTCAGTTCATCAAGAATATCAATTCTCATAATGTAAATATCATTTAAATCTTTCGAAAGAATAACTTTAACAATTCCACTTTCAAATTACTTCACCATTCACCATAGACACAAGGAAACACACACACAATGGGAGATCCTATAACCGGCATAAACCGTGTGAGCTACATGGAGTCCAACGTACAACCCACGTTGGGGAGAGCCTTCCTATCCTTTCCATCGGAGTAGGACTATCGATATCAAATCCACACAAACTAGTGATCACTATATAAATCAGCCTCAGGATCACTCCTACGGGGGCACGTAGTTCTAGGGAAGTAAGGTCGCTTTATACCTCCCACTCGGTGCTAAAAATTTCTCGCGGACTTAGCTCAGATCATTTCAAAGACAATCCACAACAAAACAATTTCAGTAATATATAAATATACATCGGGAGTCATCATGCTTCCCATCTATCAAAATCAACCACGTTGTGGATTTCTTTCACACTCGAGTTCAAAACAACTTCATTAAGACCAAAAGGTCAAATCATTCAAAACATCTCAAATATTCAACATCAACGTGCTTATAACACATACTTTCTCAAAAAACACAATTTCCAATGGGGATTCACGACCCAAATATCAAAATCATGATAAATATCGTTCAAGATTCATGCTTTATATCACCACACATGTAAATTCATCTTTCAAAATCATAAACATCAAGATTTCATAATAATCATTATAAGATATGGGTTCAGGCTTCAAATTCATAAAAATCAAATAAAAATCATGCCTTTGTAAAGAAAATTACTTTTGGGCACAAGAACGAAAGAGAGTTCTTGTTGAAAAACCCCACATACCCTGAATGATGAACTTTAGATCGATACTCGTTTTTGAGATGTTAATTGTGCCTTTGAATGATGGTTCTTGGAGTTCTTGAACTAGGAACTTGGAATCTTGAATAAATTTGCAGAATTAATGGTGAACTTTGGAGATTCTTGAAGTTGGATGTAGGAGCTTAGGATTTTCTTTTTGAGGGAATTTGATGAAATATAACATATAATGCTTCTAATAGACCTTAATATAGGGTTTGAACGGATTTTGGGTGAGGGGGAATGACCAAAACACCCCTAAAAATCAAATAATTCTCGAATCTGTCCTTTGGTGGACTGTTTTGATAGTCTGAAGTAGATCAACCATAATGTTTTACTCCGATATCCAAATTGGATAAAACCAATTTCATTAGAAAGAGGACTCTCATATATTTCCGTTGATATATAGTATCTCACCCAGATCATTGTGTACGAGGAGTTATGATTGTTTGAAGTTGTCCCAAAAATTCACTTTTGATAGACTGAAGTGGATCGACCATAACTTTTTGCTCCGATAGACAAATTAGATGAAACCAATTTCATCGGAAAGAGGACTCGCAGATATTTCCGTTGATATATAGTAGATCACCCAGATCATTATGTACAAGGAGTTATGATCGTTTAAAGTTGGAGAAAAAATATGCCAGGCCTCAGTACTTTTTCCTGCACGTTTTATTGCTCACTACTATTCACGGTTCGATCGGAATGTTCATAACTCGTCGCTCGGGTGTCCGTTTTGGATGATCCACATATCTTTGGAAAGATTATTAAATACTCTACGCAATGGTGGGTCATAATCTAAGACATTCCGCCTGAAAAATTTATAATTCATTCTAGAAGATAGAACCCAACACGTTTACGCACAAAATTTCAACAAAAAATTTCCCGGGGTATTACATCATCCCCCCATGGAAACATTCATCCTTGAATGACGCTAGACATGCCAAGACTAGATAGGGAATAGAGCATACATCTGAAAGCATTCGTTAGACTCATCACCACATCGTTTCTTAGTACGAATACAACATAGAATGCATAAATTCAAGAAACTACAGCTGAACACATAATAAATGACAGCTGAACTGCTGCAACTTTTATCAAAAGTGCATGATTTAGGAAAGAAAGGTACCTTCGGCTTGATCAGAGTTCACGGAAAATAGGTGCGGGTACTTGGATCACATATCCGCCTCAGCTTCCCAAGTTGCACCCTCAACAGATTGGTTTCGCCACAACACCTTGACCAAGGGAACTTCTTTGTTCCTTAGTCTTCGGACACTGAAATTAAGAATCTCAACAGGAATCTCATCAAAAGAAAAATTTTCTATAATGTCAGCACTCACAGAGGAATCCACTACCACAACATCGCTAATATGCTTTCTAAGCATGGAGACATGGAATATTGGATGAACAGAGGGCAACTCGGAAGGCAACTCGACCTCATAAGCTACCTTACCAACACGACTAAGAATTTTGTAAGGACCAACATAACGGGGACTAAGCTTCCCCTTCTTTCCGAATCTCTTTATCCCCCTCATGGGTGAAATTTTTAGATACACTAGGTCACCAACTTCAAACTCAAGGTCTCTCCTTCTAACATCCGCATATGACTTTTGACGACTCTGTGCAGTTTTCAACCTTTCCCTAATCAACTTAACTTTTTCCATAGCCTCAAATACCGAATCAGGACCACTCACAGCCGCTTCACCCACCTCGAACCAACCTATGGGTGATCTACACTTCCTCCCATATAAGGCTTCAAACGGAGCCATGCCAATACTAGAGTGGAAACTGTTATTGTAAGCAAACTCTATCAACGGTAAGTGATCATCCCATCTTCCCTTAAAGTCATGTGCACAAGCTCTCAACATATCCTCTAAGGTCTGGATGGTCCGCTCAGCCTGACCATCGGTCTGCGGATGAAAATCAAAACTCAAAAGCACTTGGGTACCAAGACCCTTCTGAAAAGCTTTCTAAAATTGCGAAGTGAACTGAGTACCCCTATCCGAAATGATAGACAAGGGAACTCGATGCAGTCTGACTAGCTCTCGGATATACAATCTAACGTAATCCTCAGCAGTATATGAAGTATGAACAGGAAAAAAATGAGCAGACTTAGTCAATCTATCAACCACAACCCAAATGGAATCATGATGGCGTCGGGAGGGAGGTAAACCAATCACGAAGTCCATATTTATCTCTTCCTACTTCCAGGTGGGAATACTAAACTCTTGCATCATACCACCAGGTCTTTGGTGTTCAACCTTAACATGTTGGCATGTTGCACACTTAGCTACAAACGCTGCTATATCTTTCTTCATGCCACTCTACCAATAGATTTCCCGCAAGTCTCGGTACATCTTGGTGGCAGCAGGATGAATAGAATATCGCGCCCCGTGCGCTTCAGCCATAATCCTCTGTCTCAGATCATCAACATTCGGGACACACAATCTACCCTGCAATCTCAACACACCATCTCCCCCTTGGGATAAAACCTCTAATTTTTGGTCCTTGACTGACTCCTTCAGTCTAACCAAACTAGCATCTAAGTATTGCTTTTCCTTCACTTCCGAAACCAAGAAGGATTCGGAGCTACTCTGAACCCCTATACTACCTTCAGCAGAGTCAAACAACCTAACCCCCAATCTAGCCAAATGATGTACATCACGAGCCAACTCTTTCTTACCTTCTACAACATGCGAAACACTACCCATGGACACTCTACTTAGGGCATCCGCCACAACATTGGCCTTGTCCAAATGGTACAACACACTCATATCATAGTCCTTTAACAATTTTAACCATCGTCTCTACCTAAGATTCAATTCTTTCTGGGTAAACACATACTACAGACTCTTATGATCAGTGAAAACATCAACATGGACACCATACAAATAGTGTCTCCAGATTTTCAAAGCAAACACAACAGCAGCCAACTCAAGGTCATGGGTGGGGTAATTTTTCTCATGGGGTTTCAACTGTCTAGAAGCATAAGCTATCACCTTACCCTTCTGCATCAATACACAACCCAACCCAACTCTCGAAGCATCACATTACACCACAAAACCATCAACACCATCAGGCAAAGTCAAAATAGGGGCTGAAGTGAGTCGAGTCTTCAACTCCTGAAAAATCTTCTCACAAGATTTGGACCACAAGAACTTCACTTTCTTTTGGGTCAACCGAGTCATAGGAGATGCTAAAGAGGAGAAACACTCAACAAAACAGCGGTAATAGCCAGCTAAACCCAAGAAACTTTGGATATCAGTCGGAGAAATAGGTCTAGGCCAATTTCTAACAGCTTTGGTCTTTTGGGGATCAACTCTAATACCCTCAGAAGAAATAATATGACCCAGAAAAGCAACTGACCTTAGCTAAAACGAACACTTACTGAACTTGGCAAACAACTTGTGATCTCTAAGGGTTTACAAGACAGTTCGGAGATGATCAGAATGTTCATCCTCACTACGGGAGTACACCAGTATATCATCGATGAACACTATGACAAACATATCCAGATATGGTCTGAACACTCGATTCATGAGTTCCATGAAAGCTGCTAGGGCTTAGTTAACCCGAAAGACATAACAAGAAGCTCAAAATGGCCATAACGAGTTCGGAAAGCGGTTTTCGGGATGTCACACTCCCTAACTTTGAGTTGATGATAGCCGGAACGAAGGTCTATCTTTGAGAAATAACTTCCACCTTGCAATTGGTCAAACAAATCATCTATTCTCAGAAGGGGATACTTATTTTTTACGGTGACTTTATTCAGTTGGCGGTAATCAATGCACATATGCAAAGAGCCATCTTTCTTTCTCACAAACAACACAGCAGCACCCCAAGGAGAAACACTGGGCCTTATGAAACCCTTATCTAGTAGATCTTTGAGTTGCTCTTTTAACTCCTTAAGTTCTGCAGGGGCTATACGGTAAGGAGGAATAGAAATAGGCTGAGTATCGAGAAGAAGATCAATCCCGAACTCTATCTTTCTATCAGGAGGTATCCCTGGGAGATCATCCGAAAAGACATCAGAAAACTCATTGATGACGTTAACAGACTGGAGAGTTGGAGTCTCAGACTTAGTGTCTTTGACTCTAACCAAATGGTAAATACACCCCTTGGAAATAAGTTTTCTAGATTTGAGGTAAGAGATAAAATAACTCTTGGTTGACACAGAATTCCCAGACCACTCAAACACGGATGCACCCAGAAACTGAAACATGACCATTCGGGTTCGACAATCAATAGAGGCATAAGAAGAATATAGCCAGTCCATACCCAGAATCACATCAAAATCTACCATGTCTAACTCAATCAGATCAGCCAACAAGACTCTATGAAGAACGGTAACAGGACACTTTTTATATACTTTCTGGGCAACAATCGAATCACCCACTAGGGTAGAAACTAGGATAGTCTCAGGAATAATCTCAGGACTCATTTCAAAATTCACAGCAATCAATGGTGTAACATGTGAGAAACTGGATCCAGGATACAACAAAGCATACACATCAAACTAAAATATACGAAGCATACTAGTAATAACATCGGGAGAGTCCTCCTGTTCCTGGTGGAATGGTAAAGCATAGAATCTATTCTGGCGCTACCCGCCAGCATTGCTAGAAGAGGCGCCCTGAGCTGGGGCTAGGCGAGTCGCTGGAACTTAGGACACTCACTCGAATGAGCCCTACCACACTTAGGACACAGGGGATGATTTGGCTTACTTCCAGCACTATACTGGGACCTGGATGCATATGACCTGCTACCTTGCTCCTGCCTACCACTAGGCACGGGAGTACTAGAAGATGACGGTGCTGGCATAGATAAACGATCCTGATAATGAGGGCGACTCCCTCCCTGCGATCTAGTCTGACCCTGTCCGTGCTGCTCGGACCTAGCTCTCTTATTCCCTCTTATTCTATCTCTCTCCTTAATCTTGTCTGCCTCAATCTGTTGGGCATGAGTCATCATCCTAAAAAGATTCATCTCACTATTCAGCATAGCAGACCTACACTCCTTAACCACGTAACTAGACACTCCAGTCACAAACTTACTCATACTAGCCCGATTATCAGCCACTAAGTTAGGAGAATACTTGGCCAACTGATTGAACTTTAGACAGTACTCCCTAATAGTCATAGAGCCCTGTCGCAGGTTCATAAACTCTTCCACCTTCACCTCCCTCATCTCCAAAGGGAAAAACTTATCCAGAAATGCATCCTAGAACTCTTGCCAAGTCGTAGGGACAACTCCCTCACCTCTACCTTTCCTCCAAGCAACAACCCAGTCATAAGCAAGGTCTTTCAACCTATACGCAGCCAACTCCACACTATGTTCCTCAGATACATGCATCACCTGAGTAATCTTCCGCACCTCCTCTAAAAACAACCGTGGATCCTCATCAAACTTGGACCCATAGAATTCTGGTGGATTCATCCGCATGAAGTCACGGATCCTGGTAGCAGCTGAATCACCTCCCTGCTGCTATGGAGCCGGGGCCGGGTTGTCCTGAACATTTGCAGTAACAGCTTGGGCCAGCGCCTAAAAGGCTGCCCGAAATTAAGTATAAGACACGTTTTCATTCAATGGGTCAGCGGGTTAAGGTTGCTGACCATCATTATTTCTTCTCCCTCGACATGGAGGCATATTTCTGAAAGAGGAGAGCACGAATCAATAGTAGAGAGAGACACTTTAAGCACGATAGACTTCTGAAAGAAAGAATCACACTTTTTCCTAAAACGTCTTGTAGCCTCTTACTCATAGATGTGGTAAGCTACACACCGATGATCAAGACACTACTTAACGCAGTTTGTCAGACTCCCTAGGACACCTTAAAACCTTAGGCTCTGATAACAAGTTTGTAACACTCTGAAAAATAGGTTCTGGAGTGTCACACGGTGCTTGAGGCTACGAGTAGCCCCAAGCTAACCCTTTGACCCATTTTCATTCAGTTCAACATAAATCAACGGGGTTTCCATAAATAACTCTCAAATATCAACAGAGTAATCATCATCCAAGAATAAAAGAATTTCAGAAAGATAACAAAATATGACTTATTAGTCAACTCCCAACATCTATACTAGTCTGACAAGCCTCTAAGAAAATCAATAAAACCAGCGAGCCATTGAGACATGTCCCAACTGACTCATACTCAGTTATCAAACGTAAACAATTCCGTCAAACCAACATCAGACATCACATCCTCGGAACATAAGGACTCAACACAACAGAGGATGTAGAACAGCGTGCCCGAAGAATCACTATCAAACCTGAAACTGAGCACCTGAACCTACATTCCGAGAAAATGGAGCCCACATCCGAAGATGTGGGTCAGTACCATGGAAATGAACCGAGTAGATGGGGGTGTATGCAGTTGTATAAACATCATCATCATAAATATTTATAATAAATATGTAGGATGTATGAAAGACTCACATAGCCCGAAGAAAATCATCATAATCATGAGAGGATGAAATAAGTATAATAACACATGTGAGTCATCATATAATTTGTCAATCACTTTCAGTTCATCAAGAATATCAATTCTCATAATGTAAATATCATTTAAATCTTTCAAAAGAATAACTTTCACAATTCCACTTTCAAATCACTTCACCATTCACCATAGACACAAGGAAACACATACACAATGGGAGATCCTATAACCGACATAAACCATGTGAGCTTCATGGAGTCCAACGTACAACCCACGTTGGGGAGAGTCGTCCTATCCTTGCCATCGGAGTAGGACTATCGATATCAAATCCACACAAACTAGTGATCACTATATGAATCAACCTCAGGCTCACTCCTATGGGGGCACATAGTTCTAGGGAAGTAAGGTCGCTTTATACCTCCCACTCGGTGCTAAAAATTTCTCCCGGACTTAGCTCAGATCATTTCAAAGACAATCCACAACAAAACAATTTCAGTAATATACAAATATACATCGGGAGCCATCATGCTTCCCATCTATCAAAATCAACCACGTTGTGGATTTCTTTCACACTCGAGTTCAAAACAACTCCATTAAGACCAAAAGTTCAAATCATTCAAAACATCTCAAATATTCAACATCAACGTGCTTATAACACACACTTTCTCAAAAAACCACAATTTCCAATGGGGACTCACGACCCAAATATCAAAATCATGATAAATATCGTTCAAGATTCATGCTTTATATCACCACACATGTAAATTCATCTTTCAAAATCATAAACATCAAGATTTCATAATAATCATCATAAGATATGGTTTCATGCTTCAAATTCATAAAAATCAAATAAAAATCATGCCTTTGTAAAGAAAATTACTTTTGGGCACAAGAACGAAAGAGAGTTCTTGTTGAAAAACCCCACATACCTTGAATGATGAACTTTAGATCGATACTCGTTTTTGAGATGTTAATCGTTCCTTTGAATGATGGTTCTTGGAGTTCTTGAACTAGGAACTTGGAATCTTGAATAAATTTGCAGAATTAATGGTGAACTTTGGAGGTTCTTAAAGTTGGATGTAGGAGCTTAGGGTTTTCTTTTTGAGAGAATTTGATTAAATATAACATATAATGCTTCTAATAGGCTTTAATATAGGGCTTGAAAAGATTTTGGGTGAGGGGGAATGACCAAAACGCCCCTAAAAATCAAATAATTCTAGAATCTGTCCTTTGGTGGACTGTTTTGATAGTCTGAAGTAGATCAACCATAACGTTTTACTCCGATATCCAAATTGTATAAAACCAATTTTATTAGAAAGAGGACTCTCATATATTTCCGTTGATATATAGTACGTCACCCAGATCATTGTGTACGAGGAGTTATGATCGTTTGAAGTTGACCCAAAAATTCACTTTTGATAGGCTGAAGTAGATCGACCATAACTTTTTGCTCCGATTGACAAATTAGATGAAACCAATTTCATCAAAAAGAGGACTCGCAGATCTTTTCGTTGATATATAATAAATCACCCATATCATTATGTACGAGGATTTATGATTGTTTAAAGTTGGAGCAAAAATACGCCAGGCCTCAGTACTTTTTCCTGCACGTTTTACTGTTCACTACTATTCACGGTTCGATCGGAATGTTCATAACTCGTCGCTCGGGTGTCCGTTTTGGATGATCCACATATCGTTGGAAATCTTATTCAATACTCTACGCAATGGTGGGTCATAATCTAAGACATTCCACACGGAAAATTTATAATTCATTCTAGAAGATAGAACCCAACACGTTTACGCACAAAATTTCAACAAAAAATTTCCC
The DNA here is from genome assembly GCA_030864215.1 of Capsicum pubescens. NCBI lineage: Eukaryota > Viridiplantae > Streptophyta > Magnoliopsida > Solanales > Solanaceae > Capsicum > Capsicum pubescens. The sequence goes on along the minus strand of CM061542.1, from coordinate 33,948,722 downwards.
GGGGTATTACAGATTTATTAACCCTAGAATATATACACAAAGCTAGACACAAAAGTTCAAGAGAAGATCTCTAAGATCATGCCTTTTAACTACAATATTTGACTATGTATATCTGACACAATATAATAACTTATATACTCTCTGACAAATATCTTGACATTGGTCTGGTATCTGACTATCTTGACAGGTACTAAATGTCATTGTTAAAGTTCAGTAATTGTCCGTTGTCTTGCATAAACGTGAAAAGAATCTCTTTTCATCAACTGGAACATGTGTATTAGTTGTAATTCCTATATTGTTTGGGCTAGTGATATGTGTATAATTCTACTCTTCTTATAAAGGTTAAGACAAGATGAAGTGCAAACAGGGGACAAGAGCCTGGTATGCTTAAAGGGTGAAGTGAGAAGTAATATAATTTGTTTTAAAATGCCAAATAAACGTGCACAACTAAATAAAGTAACTTAATAAAACTAATTCCAACATAAATGATATATGGTTTTGTTAACCTACTATATGAAGGTATTAGGTTTCATTCCTTCCCATTTATTGTTTTCACTAGACACTTAATTTTAATTCCGGCTTCATTGATGAGATTGGCTTTTTTGGCTTTTGCCACAAAAAGAAAAGCTAAATCTGATTTTCTTTAGTCTTCACTCCGTTTCTCTGTCTTAGTCAGGCCTTATCTCTCTTCTCTCTAGATTTATTCTCTTCTCTTCTTATTCTGAATTTTGTTGTTGTTGCTATTTCTTATTAGTTGATATGCTTTCTGCACTTCTGCTTTACTTTGCATACCTACTTTGACTTGCTATACTTTAGCTAAGGTCCTCTGGAAACAACCTCACTACCTCCACGAGGCAGGGATAAGCCTACATACACTCTATTCTCCCAAATCCCACATGTGGGATTTCATTACTGGTGCGTATTATAAGGAGTTGTCGCACTAGTGTGAGCTTTAGCTAATTGACAATGTTATCTTTGGCCTTTGATGTTTTTCATTAGGATGGATCATCAAAGCCTTAATAACTTTAAAAGCAAAGGTATTTCCTTACGTTATCCTCAATAAAAAAGCTTAGAAACAATAATGTGGTTATCCTTACGCTTTTTAGGAGATATGCATTGAACATGTAAAGGAATTATTTTCTTGTGCTATTGAGTCTTGAAAAGTCTACAGTGCTTGTTAGTCTAATGTGTTAGCTAAGATTCTATGGACTTGGTGATCTTGGTTAAAGCTAGTACAGCATGGTGCTGGGTGTTCCGTGAAAGAGTTGTTTGCTAAGTAGGACCATAATGGTGGAATAATGGGATGATTTAGGGAGCACAAGACTCTAAGACATTTAGGAAGAAAATATCATTGTCCATACGTTAGATGGGATGTAGAAAGGATGCGTAGAGAATATCAAGAATGCAAGCAAACTATGTCTAAAATGTTCCCTCAAGGATTACAACACCTTTGTCCACTATGAATGGACCTTCATTGGACTTTTTTTTCTTTTCCAAGGGATATAATAAAATTGGGATGATAAATGGACTTTGTTTTCAGTTTGTTGAGAAATGAGAAGGATCATGATAACATCTTTTGCGTACCAGATAGGTTCCTTAAGATAGCTCGTTTATACCTTGCCATAAGAGTGATTATGCTACACCTGTTGCTACTTTGTTTAAATGGGAGATCATGAGACACACATAAACCTATAAGCACTACAAGAAAAAGGTCTATTTAAGACCAACATTCAGTGATGAGTCAATAATTTGGTCTCTAAAAGTATACTTATTAGGACGAGATTAAATTCCAGTCCCCAATTGAACTTTTTTGGGGAAGGTATAAAATCTGGTCCAAACAAAAATTATTTACTGGTCCCTAATAATAATTTAGAAAAAAGTACCACCAAATTATTATAATAAAAATTTTATTAAAAATAATGCTAATCAACCTTAAGGCGTGAAAAATAAAAATAAAACTCTCTATATTCTCCAAAAAATATCACGCCCTAGCTAATTGTTGCTCCAAATTAGTGATCAAAATTTCTTATTGAGCGCTCAAATTATCGGCTAAATCTCTCTGATTTCCAATCGCAACTTCCATTATCGGTAGGATTTCTCATCTCTCTGTAAAAACTTGAGTAAAGCATTTTGTTCCTGGTGATTTCTTATCTCTTTGTTAACATCAGTTTCACAGTAGAAGAAGAATCTATCTTAGGGTCAATTTATTGTGGTTGTTGATGGCTGGTTCAAAATAGAAAACCCTAAGTTCTTTGTTCAGCTAAACATATTGCTCTTAAAAACTATGTTCCATAGCAACGACCTATTTTAGCTGTCAGAACTATGCATAAAGTTCAATTTTTGTTTCGGTTTTATTCTATTGATTTGTTGATCTATTCTTCCACCCTTGAATCTATTAAACTACCATTAGAAGTAAAACTGGATTTGTTATCTGGAATACTGTGATCCTTTGTGGTTTAACATATATCGGATTGTTTATTTGAACATATAACATTGTAAACTTGTTTGGTTTGGTCTAGGAGTTAATTTTTAAGTGAACTAAGCATTATCCTCTAAAAATTGGCATGATTTTCCTGAAACTCAACCTTTCTCAATCTTAGTTACGTTAAATTTGCTAATTTTCTTAAAGACGTAAATCAGGATATATTATAAGCTTGTCATATTTGGCCTACTTCAATTGAGAGAATACAACAACATAGTGAAATCCAACGAGTGGATTCTGAGGAGGATAGGTGTATGCAGACCTTACCAATACCTTGTGGAAGTAGAGAGACCTTACCAATACTACATAGGACACTAATCTTTTTAAGCAGCTGAAGCCTGAAAGAATGATAAAGCTATGCTGCTACATAGGGCACTAATTTGTTTGTACAAAACTGTTAGAGTTGTGACCCAAATTTTTTTGATCCGACCCAGAAAGCTTCGCGGTGCGACCCATGTTGGTGATTTTCAATGGGGTCTGTGGTAGTAGCATAGGGATTGGGCCGACGGGCCCTATATGGACCTTTATGTTTTTAGACCTAGGACTTATTTGTATGAACATATTATATAAGTGCATTTAGTGGGTTGTTTTTGGTATTCAAAAAATTCATCCTTCTCCACATTGTACTCTCTCTCCATTATAGTGAAACCTCCTTTGCCTCTACCCATGGTTTTTTCCCGCAAGGGTTTTCACTTAAATTTATGTGTTGTTCTTATTTTCTTTTACTTGTCGTTTGCTTCCTCTGTCCGAATCATAACAAACTGGTATCAAAGCCCGTTTGATTGTTTTCTTAGGGATGGTAACCATGATGTATGATATTCCGCTGTTAGATCGCAACACAAGATATTTGTTATGATAGGTTAAGATGCGGGTTGTGCTCGTGCTTAGAGATTTGGATGATGCTCTATTAGGGTTTGATAAGATTCCCTTATCGTGTATGGACGAGGAAAAATGGTGTAAGGATCGGAAGGCTCTATCTCAGATCCACCTTCATTTATCCAATCAAATTCTACAAGATGTTTTGAAGGAGACCATTGCCGCTATATTGTGGTTGAAATTGGAATCGATGTATATGATGAAGATCCTAAAAAGTAAGTTGCATCTCAAACAACGACTTTATTCCCATCGCATGTCTGAGGGTACGTCCTTGGAGGGTCACCTAGCTGTAAGAAAATTTTCTCTAATTTAGAGACACTGGAGGTTAAGTACGATAAGGGAGATCTAGGATTGATTTTGTTGTTTTTGCTACATCATATATGACATTTAGGGATACGATTTTATATAGTCATGATATCCTAACCATAGATGAAGTCTATGATGCGTTGTTCTCTAAGGAGAAGATGAAGCATCTTGTGAATGGGTCGGAGACTCAAGGCGATGGTCTCATTTTTCGAGGAACGAATTGTGAGAGGAACTCTGGGGGTGATTATAGAAATAGATCGAAATCCAGAAATAGAAACAAAACTTGTAATTACTGAAAGAAGAAAGGCCACATCAAATTTGAGACAAATACTATTCACATACTACCATAGACAAACACTATTTACAACTACCATACCCTATTTTGAATAGATGATAATCATAGACAAGCACTTCCTTCACATACTACCATACGATCTACTAATATTGCTACCAAACTAGTCTATCACCATAAAATGAAAAATCATCCCTAAATAAATGGTTATACCACTAAAACTATTTATTTACTCAAAAGTCACCCTCACTACGACTTCTAACCTTGTGACTTCATATCACCAACTTCTTGGCCCAATCTCACTACCAATAGGTTACGACACTTTAATATATACTACTACTCGGTGGAATTACAGTTCCAATATTCTTCTACACATCATTATCCTTATGCATGACATTTACAACAAGAATTTTGATAGGTACTGGATACACTTAATACCTCAGGCTGAAAAGCACGATTTCATCAGGATCAAAGTTTACACTAGAATCAATAAGCCTTGAAGAAACAACGGACTCCTTTCAAATCCTTGTGCAATTTTATAATCTTTTATGATTCAATTAGAAGGGACCACCTCATCTAGGCTCTAAGATTCTGCTCTTGAATCAACTCGACAAAGAGACATAGATAACAAAATCATAGTAAATAAAGAATATAGATGACTTACAAATGAACTACATAATGGTACGATCTAGAACATGAAGAAAAGTGAAAAATTCCTAAATGCCTAGTACCCACTTGCTTATAAGTGTGGCGCGTTACACACCTATAAATAGGACTCTACTCGGCGCGACTTTACAGACACTCTGGACCATAAATCGTACTCCGATACTATGTTTTTCATGACCCGAACCGGGGTCCTAGCCGTGACAAGCATCCCGAACAACGAAGGTCCGGGCACCCTTCTATATTTGGTAATCATGCACTAAGTTCAACTTAACAATATGGAATGAAATCAATAAATATCTAGACAACATCCATCTTGGTCTGCGAAATCTCTAATATATCATAATATAATAACTTGTCTAAAATTGGGACAAGGCCCCAAGTCAGACCCAAAACAAAAATGAAATAATAATGTTCTAAAAATAGGCTTTTCGAAAGAAAGAAGGCTCACCAACTGCATACTTCTGTCTAATAGATCTACAGCTTAGCGGGACCTCTAGAATGAGCCTCAAACCCTGAAATATAGAAGGGCCAATACAAATGTACTGGTATGTAGAGCAATCCAAAATAATGTGTTTACATATAGATAACATATATGAGAAAAAGTCTGAAACATCATGCATGAAATAGTTCAAAACAAATGGGCAATTTCAATGATCTTAAAATAATTTTGACAATGCAGTTCTAATCTTTGTATTATTTATGAGTTAGGTGGTATGCCCTACAATTCTATGACCCCACGGGATATATATAGTCCTCTATTGACTCGGCGGCCAAGCCCCCAATCCAAGTTTGCCGCAAGAGTTGGAATTTCTGATTCTTATTCTGATTCTGATACGCCACAGAGCACTAGGCCAACGTATAATCCCTATTGGGGACACAATAACCCACATCAGCAAAACATGATTTCGGGAAATGAGTTATCTGAACTTGTGTCTTCTTCGGGTAACCACCTAATAACTCTTGAGACCATTTTTAACATTTTCTGAACAATCATCATTCAAAACTCACATTCTAAAAATATAAATGAAATCTGACTTCAATCATGTTCTGAATCTGTTATGGCATTATTTTTGTTGGTGTCGTCACACCAAGACTTGCAAATCATATTTATGAGCCACAAAATATCATATTAAAGTTTTTTCTTTCAAGCATAAGGTTTGGACCATCATACTTCCAACAAATTTACGAAAATTCATACTTCAAAACATTTATCAAAGTATGCAAAGATCAATCTTTTCAACATTTCAACAAACATGCGGTGGCCATGAAATTTGTGACAAAACATGCAACTCTTTCACTATATATCTTAAACATTTATCAGTATGTAAAATCACCCTCTCCTCAATTCAAAACCATAATCAAGTCATAAACAATAATCAATACATTTTTATCTTGCTTCTCTAAATGAAATTTAAATAGCTCATAACGTATGAAAACAAAAGGCTTAGTAATAAGAGAGGGGTTATAATTGTCCATCTCTCAATTAAACATTCCAACTCAATTTCATACATACATATATATGGGTACAAATTAATTTAGGGGAAAGTCCTCGAGACCAAAACAATAATATCATTTAAAGAGTTAATAATGCATAATTGTAAACGTAATTTACGAAAACCTTTATAAATTCATGATTTCTATAAATTTAATATTATTCAAGGTGTTTTCAACAAGCCCATGTAGTTTAGGAAAATCCCACATACCTTAGTTGTGAAGAATTTACGAAGAAATTTCAAAAAGATTGGACCTTTAAGCTTGATTGCCCAAACCTTAGTTGTTTTCTCCTCTTGTGTTTCTTCAAAGATGAAATAGGGATCTTAAGAGAGTTAAAACCTTACTAATAAGCCTAATTTCGTTGAAGGATGATTAGGGATGGTTTAGGGTTATCAAATGACTTAGTTGCCCTCGGAATACCTCAAAAATGAAATGCCCAGGTCGTTGTACCATGGGGTTTGCATCACACAAGCTATGGAAAACTTTATGGTTTGCGTCGCACTCCCTATGGAAAACTTAATGGCTTGCATTGCACTGCCTATGGCAAACTCTTTCCGGTGAACGTTTGCGATTGTTTGGTGATGCACACCCCTTTACAAAGCTATAACTTTTCTCTTGAGTGTCAGATTAAGGAGAAATTGGTATCTTTGGAAAGAGGACTCAAAGACCTTTTATTTGATATATAGTAGGCCTCATAATTCATTATATACCAAAAGTTACGGTTAATAGAAGTTGACCCAAGTTTAGACGCTCACTAAAACTCAATCGATAGGAAAGCTTTCATCTCATCTTTGAGTTTAGGGACCTCTATGATCTCAATTCATGCTAAACTTGATTCCCACACTATATAATTGATTAACACACTAAATTTGCATTGAATCTATTGGCTTTTAGAACTATTACATATAGGAAACACGGTTTACATTCTAGCCCAAAATGCGGGGTGTTACATTATCTCCCCCTTGGGATCATTAATCCCCAAATGATGGGTAGGGACTTATTAAAGCTCTAAAGGTATGGAATAAGAAACTTAACCTCGCATTGAACATTTTTCCTCAACAAAATATGCAAAGGCATCTAAATAGCTTCATGATAACCCCTAGTGAAATGCGTAAGCACGGAGCATGAGGTAGTGAAACTTCACTTAGGGAGGACTTTGCACATGAGTTCTATGAATAATTATCCTCACAACATATGGCATGAGTTTATTTGGTGATCATAGGCCCTATTTACATTAGTACTAATCATGAAATGAGATTTCGCGGGAGGGAGAATTTAGAAGCATTTTCCACCTTACAAGATACAACGAATGGACCTTAAGTTTAGAGACACTATTCATCTATGCCCCAACATTAATCAACATACTTCATAATTTCCAACCTACTATTATCCCATAAAGCATCTAACCACAAGAATTTTGTGTCTCGACATATAATAATTCTATGCTGAAGCCCAACTCGGAGGAAAGAGGTGATAATTTAAACTACGGGACCTTGAACTCTACATCAGATGAAGAAATCACCTCACCTCATTACTATAATCCATTAACCTCAAGTCTTAATTCAAAGAATACTAACCACATGGCACATTGATTTTTGTTTTCATCAATCATAAAATTCAAGCCTACCACTACTATACCCCACTTCATGGATCTCTCCACCAAGACTAGCAAATTCAATCATTCTCACGAGGATTTTAACCATATACATCCCTCCTAACTATTTCATATAAAGAATATTCATATCCCCCCCACTCCTATAACCTTAGCTCAAGAAATCACATCAAAAAATTTCCCCTTCTAGAACATCTATTCCCCTACCTAAAACATCACTACGCTTCCACAACCACCTTTATACTAACATACGGAGGGTCATTTAGGGACTCGAGAATAAACATCATGAATGGAATTAACACTTATCAGACCATAACTTATACTTACCATACTACTCAAGGAGGGACATGAGGTGAAAATACGATAGAATAGACACGAAGTGTTTCATACATCAAGTGTCTGGATCATAAGTAGAGAGTCGTCTGGCATAAACTCAACATAGCACAAGTTCTTAGGAAAACCACATTGATAAACATGAGAGAGTACATCACAAGTCTTATAACATGAGTGTGGAATTCATAAAGTCGACGATTTAGACAAGGACTTCTACTTGAAGCTATCGCTTCTCATTTTCAGAGCTAAAATAGTCATGAGTTAGCATAAACTCTATCACTTTTGCTAATCCCAGCATAAAACAAATCATTATCATATGAAAACATAGTTCCTTAGAACCAAGCATGATTTTGGATACAAATTTATGGATCACGAACATCATATCATAGAGCTTGAATATATGAAAGGCTGGATTTACTGAGACATTATTGATTCTAGTTTGGAGGTCGGATCATAACGTAAGTTACATAGAGTGATTAAACCTTAGATGTAGGAGGGACTTGAATACATGAGACATTGGTAGAATGGACTCTAAAATTGAAGTAGGAGGAACATGCATCATAAATCCTCCCTGCAACTTGCCACACTGAGAAAAATTTGGGAACTATTTTAATCCATCATCTCCCCCTTAGATCAAAGTTACAATCCTAAACTTGTGGTCATACCTTCACATCAAAATCTATATCCATAACTCTCAACACTAAAAGGTATCTCACCATAAACATGAATGCTAAACTCTCTCTGATAAACTATACTCTGAAAGCGTCGCTTTTTGAAGGTGCTGCTCTTAGCTCTCGCTAGCCTCTGTAGCCTTCACTCTACAACTCCCACTCTTATGAGCATACGCCTCCACACTACTTATCACAAAGGGGTACCAGTCTACATATGAACATAAACTCCCCTCCATAAATATTTATTTTATACAAGGATACTAAATTCATTCTAGGGAATTATAATACCCCAAACTTTCTTTAAGCCTAATGTCATCTCTAGAAGGTTAAGAAATGACTTCCAAAGTGAGTAATGTCTAAAATGTAGAGAATTTTCCTAATTTTTACTATTCATCATGCGGGAAATTAAATTATATTTCCAACAATATAAGATTTTCCCAAATCCGATAATCGGGCAAGAAGTTATGGCTATTTTAAGTTCCAGTCGTAAAACACCGTCATTCAGACACTTAGCGCATCGCAGAGATGGGTAAATTCCCAATTGTCATTTCTATAAGATTAGAATGATAGTGTATCATCGCTCCAGGTGCCAAAATGGCATTTCCAAAGGGACACCGCGATGGCTCCGCGTAACGGAGTATGTGCAGTTCCTAGTGGTCGATTTCCAGTGAGCCACCATGATAGTGGCGCATTCCTGTGGCCACCCAATTTGCAAAATATTTCATTTTCCAGTTTGTCAAGAGTTAAAGGGGGTATTTTGGTCAATTACCCTACCCCCACTCCGTCCAAAAACATGCCCTAAATCCTTTTTCTCTTCAAAACAAAAACCCTAAGCATCCAAATCCTCTTCCAAGAATCTCAAGAGTTCACCATAGTTTTCACAAATTGAGTCAAGATTCAAGATTCTCAAGTCAAAAGCTTCAATAACCCTCACTCAAGAGTACGAGAAAGATTCTCAAGCAAACTGTTCATCCAAGTTTATCAATCTAAGGTATGTGGGGTTTGAACAAGGACAATCCTTGCGTTCTTGTGCCCAAAAACTTCTTTTAAGTTATAAATTTCTAAATTTTACCATTATTTCCATGAAAATCAAGTTAGGGTTTATACCCATTACCATTATTTGCAATATTATGTGATTTCCCATGGTTTAAAAGTTGAATTACATGATTTTGTTTATATTTCTACGCCTATTGATGAAATTCCCACATTTTAGGTTGAATTAGGAATGATTGTGTTAAAAAGTATGAATTTTATGGTGTTTGATATGAATTTGAAGAATGGGTTTAAATCCCTAAGATTTAGTCTTGATATTTCAAGAATGATCATGATTTAAGCATCACATGAGTAGCTATTTTCAGTTTTTATGAAGAAAGTTGATCATTTGAACTAAGCAAAGATTGGAATCCATATTATTCGTGATTTAAAGTCAAGAGAAGTATATTTGGTCTTTATTATAGACCCTTGTAATTATTTTAATGTGGATTTCCTAAAAGTTCTGAGCCTAAGTATGGGAGTAGTATTTAGCATCAAGTTGGGCTTGATTCCAAGGTCTCATGCCCCAAAACTATGTGCCCCTATAGGTTTCTAATTTACCCCAAGTGGGTTAAGATAGTTATCACTAAAGTTAAGGTTCTATTCCGATGGCAAGGGAAGAATAGATCTCCCCAACGTGGGCAAGACGTTGGACTCCATGTCAGCTCACATGGTTTATGTCGGTTAGAAGAAACTCCCAAAGTCCCCCAAGTACAAGTTCCCTAAGTCCCAAAGTCCTATAATCTTTAAGTCTTAAAGAAGTCCTTTATTCTCCATAAGATAAGAGTACAAGTTTTGAAAGCTTTTGGTTTAAGATTTCTTTTTCCTACAAGTTTTGAGAATAAGATGGAGAATACAGGTTTTAGAACTAATATAATGACTCACGAGATTTATATTTTATGCCTCATTATACATGATTCATGAGATTCAGATTTCAGTCTTACTCAAGCTAAGTGAGTCATTTATATCTACGTGCATGATTTTTAAAAGATCGATGATATTGTTTTAATTATTGCACACATCCCCATATACTCAGTACATCCTCAAAGTACTGATCCACATATATGTCTGTGTGCTACATTACCTCATAACGTAGGTTCAGGTGCTCAGTCTCGGCAATGACAGTGATCTTCGAGTACCTATATCTACACGTCAGCAGTCAGTGAGTCCTTATGGTTCGAGGACCTAATTCCTTGTTTTTAGTCTTTATAGTAGTTGATTATTCCTTTTAGTCCAGTTTGAGTCAGTTGGGGATTTGTCCCAATAACTCTATAGTTCTTAGTAAGTAGAGGTTTGTTAGACTATCAGTTGAAGTATTGTTCCAGATTATTACTCCCTCCATCCCAAATTATGTGTCATCATTTCCTTTTTAATCCATCCCAAAATAAGTGTCGTCTTTCCTTATTTGGCAACTTTTTAAAGGCACAATTACCCTTTTACCCTTATTGGTCCCACTTAATTAAAAAAAAATATTGGCACATTTTTTGATAAAGGATAATTTGGTAAACTTTACCAAGTCTTCCCTTATTTCTTAAACTCCATGCCCGGTCAAATGGAGACACATAAAATGGGATGGAGGGAGTAGTATTTTTCGCTATCTAGACATTGTTTTTAGTTATTTTGGATTATATTTGACACAATAAAGTATCATTGTTTATCTTATTTATTCTAAAGTAAGTGTTAGAAGTAGTAATGGACTCAAACGGTTAGCTTAGGGCTACTTGTAGCCTTAAGCAGCGTGTGATATCTCGGGATGAGATTTCAGGGCGTTACAAACTTGGTATCAGATCCTAAGGTGTAAGGATTCCAAGGGATTCTGACAAGCTACGTTACGTAGAGTCTTGATCATCAGTGTGTAATGTGTCATATCTATGAGAAAGAGGCTACAAGACGTCTTAGGAAAAAGTTATCTTTTTCTTTCATAATCCATCGTGCTTATAGTTGTCTCTCTCTACTACTAATTCATGCTCTCCTATGACAGAAAATGCCTTCCCAAAGAACTAATGTCCGTAGGAATGTTGATCAGTCACCTCAACCGACCGATCCCCTGAATGAGAACATGTCTCACGCTGAGTTTTGGGTTGTCTTTCCGGCGTTAGCCCAGACAGTCACCGCGAATTTCCAAGCCACTAACATGGCTACAGTTCCACACCAGCAAGGAGGTGATTTAGCTGCAGCCAGGATTTGAGATTTTATGAGGATGAACCCGCCCGAATTCTTTGGTTCAAAGGTATGCGAGTACCCATAGTTGTATCTCAATGAGGTGAAGAAGATCACCCAAGTCATGCATATTTCTAAATAAGAGAGTTTAGAGCTAGCCTTGTATAGGTTGAAAGATATTGCTTATAACTGGGTTGTCACGTAGAGAAAGAATAGAGGGGAGAATGCTGCTCCTATGACTTGGAAAGTATTCTAGGATACATTCTTGGATAAGTTCTTCCCGTTTGAGATGAGGAAAAAAAAGATAGAGAAATTCATGAACCTGAGGCAAGGCTCTATAACTGTTAAGAAGTATTGCCTCAAGTTCAACCAGTTAGCTAAGTATGCTCCTGACTTGGTAGTGACACCCGATCTAGTATGAATAAGTTTATGACCGATGTGTCTGGTTATGTGCTAAAAGAGTGTAGGACTGCTATACTCAATAGGGATATGGATCTATCCAGACTGATGATGCATACTCAGCAGATTAATGCAGATAAAATAAGGGAGAGAGATAGATTAAAAGGAAACAAGAGGGATAGGTTAGAGCAGTATGATCATGGTCAGACTAGACCCCATGGAGGGAGCCGACATCAGATTCAGAATCGTTCGTCTATGTCGGCACCTTCATCAGCTAGTGCTTCCGCACCTAGAAATAGGCAGGAGCAGGGGAATAATTCTTTTATGTCTAGATCCTAGCACAGTGTGAGTAACAAGCCTAATTATCCCCTATATTCTAAGTGTGGCAGGACCCATCCCGGCGAGTATTTGGCAGAGCAGGGGATTGTTTTGGTTGTGGCAAGTTGGGCCACAAACTTAGAGAGTTTCCACATTCTAGGTAGGGGATCCGAGATGTTAGTCTCTAGAATAAGGCTACCAGTGCACCAGCTCCTTTAGCCCGTCCAGCCCCTCCTCAGGGTGCTTCATCTAGTACTACTGACGGTCAATGCCAGAATCAATTCTATGCTTTGCTATCCCGACAGAAGTAGAAAGATTCACCAGATGCTGTTACTGGTATGCTTCGTGTCTTTCATTTTGATGTGTATGTACTGTTAGACCCTGGGTCAAGTTTATCTTATGTTACCCCGTTGGTTGCTATGAAATTTTAGATAAACCAAGAAAAGATCCCTGAGCTCATTCTAGTTTCTACCCCAGTAGGAGAGTCAGTTGTTGCTAAGCAAGTTTACAAAAAGTGCCCTATTACTATTCTTTATAAAGTTATATTTGCCGATTTGATAGAGTTAGATATGGTCGACTCTGATCTCATTCTGGGTATGGATTGGCTTCATTCCCTTTATGCGTCTATCAATTTTCGTACCCGTGTGGTTAAGTTTTAATTTCTAGGTGAGTCAGTTTTTGAGTGGTCCAAAAATTCTGTGTCCCCTAAGAGTCATTTCATATCTTACCTCAAGGCCAGAAATTTGATCTCCAAAGGTTGCATTTATCATCTAGTTCGAGTTAAAGACACTAAGTCTGAGGCTCCAACTATTCAGTCAGTCAGGATAGTTAATGTGTTTCCTAATGTTTTTCTGGAAGATCTCCCAGGGTACCTCCTGATAGAGAGATAGAATTTGCGATTGACCTTCTTCCTGATAAACAGCCTATTTCCATTCCTCCATATCATATGGCACCCGCATAACTTAAGGAGTTGAAAGATCAACTCAAAGATCTTTTAGATAAAGGTTTTATAAGGCCCATCATTTCTCCTTAGGGCGCACCTGTCCTATTCATGCAAAAAAAAGATGGTTCTTTGTGTATGTACATTGACTATCGTCAGCTTAATAAGGCCACAGTCAAGATAAGTATCTCTTCCTAGAATTGATAATTTGTTTGATCAGTAGCAAGGTGCAAGTTATTTCTCAAAGATAGACCTTAGATTCAGCTATCATCAGCTTAAAGTTAGAGAATGTAATATTTCGAAGATAGCCTTCCGAGCCTATTATGGTCATTTTGAGTTTCTAGTCATGTCTTTCGGGCTAACCAATGCTTCGGCAGCTTTTATGGACCTGATGAATCGTATGTTCCAGCAATATCTTGATATGTTTGTCATAGTGTTCATAGATGATATCCTTGTGTACTCCCATACTGAGAATGACCATGTAGATCACCTTAGAATTGTCGTGTAAACTCTTAGAGATCATCAAATGTTTGCCAAATTCAGCAAGTGTGAGTTTTGGCTAAGGTCAGTAGCCTTTCTCGGTTATATTATCTCAGCCAAAGGCATTAGAGTCTATCCCCAAAAGAAAGAAGCTGTAAAAAACTAGCCTAGACCTATCTCTCTATTAGACATTACAAGTTTCTTGGGTCTAGCTGGCTATTACCGCCGTTTTGTTGAAGGTTTCTCATCTATCGGTCTCCCATGACCCAATTGACCAAAAATAAAGTTAAGTTCCTTTGGTCAGATTCCTTCGAGAAGAGTTTTTAGGAGTTGAAGACTCGACTCACTTCAACCCCTGTGTTGACATTGCTTGATGGTACGGATGGTTTTGTGGTGTATTATGATACCTCTAGAGATGGTTTGGATTATGTGTTGATGCAGAGGGGTAAGATTATAGCCTATGCCTCTAGACAGTTGAAATCTCATATTAAGAATTGCCCAACCTATGATCTTGAATTAGCTATTGTGGTCTTTGCTTTGAAAATCTGGAGACATTATCTTTATGGTGTTCATGTTGATATGTTCACGGATCACAAAAGCCTGCTTTAACGCCCCAAAATAGGGTCCCGAGACGTCACACGGTGATTAGGGACACAAGTGACCCCAAGCTAACCCTTCTACAGGTATAACTCATAAGCAACTGAATAAAGGTATAAATCTATTCAAATTTGCGAAAAAATAACCCTTTTCTGAATCTGATCTATACAAAACTGAATTTACAAGATTACAATTCTGCCTTTACAACCAAAACTGAAATGGAATACATCAACTTCTTCTGACTGTCTATGAAGCCTCTACTAGTACTGACTAGGGGTAGCTGGGTCATGACTCCCGACTATCCTCACTCAATACGACTGAATAAATAAAATACAACACTATTAATTCTGCATAACTGACTCGAGCCCTTGAATCAAAAAGACTCATCACCTGCTGGCTGGATGCCGCGAACTGACTGGATCTAAAGGTGAATACAATACCTTGTACCTACATTCTGAGAAAATGTAGCCCACATACAAATATGTGGGTCAGTACCATAGAAAATGTAACGAGCATATGGGGGAGCATGAAATAAGTAAAACAATATCTCATAATCATCATTTATAAATCATTCATACTAAATGTAAATTACTCACAAAGCTCTAGTAAAATCTGAAATCTAAGGATATAAATCATGAATAGTAAAGCACAAAATCTAGATCTTGTGAGCCATTACACTTAGTTCTAAAATCTGTGTCTTGTTTCTGTTCTCAAAACGCATAGGCTAAATGAAGTCTGAAACTCATTATGCATACTAAATACTTTATCTTAAAGCTTTAAATCTATAAACTGCTTTAAGAGTGGGGGACATATATTTGGGAGGTTCTTCTAACCGACATGTACACTATGTGAGCATCCATGATGTCCCACGACTTGCCCCCGTAAGGTTAGGACTGTCCTACCCTTTCCATCGGTGTAGAACAATCTCATCTCAGTGATCACTATCTCAATTATCCACAATTTGTGGAAGTAAATAGCTCAACCTACAGTGGCACGTAGTTCTGGGGTATGAAACCATAGTAACATACCCAACTCGGTGCTAAATACTACTCCCAATACTATGCTCAAAAATCTCAAGAAAATCCACTTTAGAGAAATCTCATATGTCATAAGAAAATCGATTATAAAGCTTGTAATCTCTTTCGTAAAGTGGATTTTTAACTCTATGATGACCAAAAGGTCAAATCTTTCTAAATTGCTTCAAAATAGTCTAAATGTGGGTGCATGTAGCACATAAATTCTCAAAAACATCAATCTCAAAGAGGGGTTTAATGACCCATATATCAATACTTTGACAAAACATTTCAAATTTCACGCTTTATATCATAAACATGCATAATTCATTTAGAAATCTGGAAATTTCAGCTTTAAGCATAATAACAACATCAAACTCATGGAATTTATCTCCTAGACATTTAGAAATATCATAATCTCTTGAACAACAACGTAGTATATAAATTAACATCTCAAATTTATAGTAAAACATGGAAAATCATGTATCTTTGTAAATTAAATTCAAGTTTTGGGCACAAGAACGAAAGGGTGTTCTTGTTCATAACACCACATACCTTAAACTTGAAGCTTTGAATGACTCTCCAAATGACGTAATGCTATTCATGAACTTTTGGGTGTCCCTCGTAGCCTTTGTAACGGGGATTCCAAATATGTAAAAAATTTAGAATTCCCATGGTTGAATCTCTAGCTATTGGGGTTTTTATGTTGAAACCCTAAAGGTTGTTCTCGGTGATTTTTTTTGTGAATGAGAGCTTATGTTGGATAATTTGGGTTAAATCCCATGTTATAGACATATATAGGGGTGTTTTTGGCACTTGGAAGTGAGGTATGCGGCGCACAACCCATGGCAGACCTTAAGGTGTGCGAACCTTATGGCATACATTTAAGTGTGCCTCGCACACACAATCACACACATTTTATTGGGCGGCGCATTGCCCATCGCACACCCTTACTGCCTCTCACGAAAATGGGCATAACTTTTCGCTCGAGTATTGGATTTTCGCGAAATTGGTATCATTGGAAAGCTAATTCAATTATCAAAAATTTTAAAGGTCTTTGTATGAATAATTCCATGTATACTAAGAGATATACACGTTTGAAGTTGATCCTTGTAGAATCGAATGTCAAACTTTGGATGAATCAATTGGTCTTAGCTCAACCTTGTTCTAGGTCATTGCTGTAAACATTTTCCACCTCTAAACTACTCCATAGACTATGATAATGATCATACAACTTGTATTCACGTGAGAATCACTTGTATTAGAGCTTAGACGCACAGGAACGGTGGTTAGAATTCTAGCACAAAAATACGGGGTATTACATTATCTCCCCCTTGGGAACTGTCATGCCTCAATCCTATTGGCGCGGAAAGGCACTCGTAGCCATAAAGGCCGAGAGAACCAATTCATAACCTTGTACTTCCCATGCATGTAACTATGACAACCAAATGTTCTGACAAACATGATATTATGTATCGATGAAAATAATTACACATGCAAGCACAAACATATATATACAACACTTGGCTGTTGGGGCCACCATGTATAAAAACAAGATACTACCATAACTTTACATTAGTCTGGAAAGACTCTAAAAGATACATAGACTTAGTTAGGGTTGGGACAAACTCCCCCGCCCTACTCTTAACCTACTGCACAATACCAAAACATATGGAACAGACTCAGAAAGCCCCGAATCAACCTGGAGCTCACCAATATGCATGGAATATCCTGCGCCCCTATGAGTGGGGTGTATGAGCTGAAGTACCTGTGCCTGCAGCATAAAATGCAGGTCCCCGTGAGGGACGTCAGTATGAAAATATGTACTGAATATGTAAGGCTGAAGGTAACAACACACGATACAAGAGCTCAATAGAAACCAAATACAAGTGTATAAGTAGTACTAGTAGACCACCTTTATATATATATATTTGTGGGACTACATACATTACGTTCCTTTCTTCATTTTTACCTTTCTTACTTCATAATCTTTGTAAGCCAATGTAATGCAAATGACTAGTTGATCAGTGGTAAATAGATAAATTAGGATCGGCCGATGCTAGGCTTATGCCCCTGAGCTGCCACCTACATATAAAGATTGGGATCGGCCGATGCTAGGCTTATTCCCCTGAATTGCTACCCACATATCAAGGTATCGAGATTGGCCCATGCTAGGCTTATGCCCCTGAGCTGCCACTCCTTTTACAGATTTACGTTACTTAGTTTATTTAGCCTTTCAGATTGTTACTTTGGTGGTCATAACATTATGGTACCTTTAAATAATAACCTTCCGCTAAGAGACATGTAAATAGGCACTTAATGTAACATAAATGAAGTAAAGAGTTGTTGGAACACCAATGAAGTGTTTAGGAGCTTAAATTAACACATGGGTCTTAATTGAGTAAATGGAGAACTTCTGAAATTTTCAAATGAAGATAGATGTGCAGGTTTAATAATAAACACGTATTGAGGTGTTTTGGTATGTTAAAGAGTGGGAATAAGGTCGTTGGCTTCTTGGTATATAATACGCTGCTATTATGTGTCACTTGTTATAGGACAACCTTGGAAACTTATTTGGTGGAACAAATGTTCTATTTCATGCCAAAGAGTACAAAATGGAGTATGCCTTACATACCTGGTTATATAGCTCCGAAACTAACCCAACTTGATTTCTCTCCTTTTATATTACTTCTCTACAATAGAATATATGTTAAACTAGTATGAGCAACCAACCAACACATTTAGGCTACTTAACTTCACCAAAATAGTAACCGGGTAGTAAACACGTAATCTGTCAATCAAGGGCGTTATCTTAACCCTTTTCTCCTCCCATTACACCCAGATACCATACATGTCCTTATAAGATCACCGGAACCACCTCAGCTTCATTACACCCTCCAAATAACACATAAAAACACATTGGGCAGTAAGCAAGGGCAACAATTAGTTTGGTGATGTACCACCACATCTTTCTTCTATATTTCATTACAAATTAATCACACCCTTCTCCAACATCAACATGGTAGCCCATAACATGGATATACAAAACATTCCACAAAACTGTCCCAAATCACTCTTATTGTAGCAATCCATTATTGAACTCATCATCTCTTGAGTTCTCAATAACAAAACATCCATAACTCTCTTTCAAATTCATATACAAGTAGAACAAAATGGAGTAGTCACCTTACCTCAATTCTGCAACTTATTCCTTTAACTGAACTCTTCAAGAACTTGAACTTTCCTTCACACTTTAAACTAAAGAAGAAAAGAGAAGTTCTTTAATACCAAAGAAAAGTGAGCAGATTGCATGTTCTATATTCTACCATATATTTATAATTAAGCACTTATAACATCTTTTCATAATCTTCCATGAGATAATTAAACAAAAACTAAAGGATTTTCACTTACCTTGGGCTGCAAAAGTGAGGGTTTCTTCAAGAACCCTAAAAGGAGTTTTAGGGATGTTGTTCTTAACATTTGTTAAGAAAGAGAGAAAACTGAAGTTTAAAAGGGTGAAATTGTGTTTAAAATGAATAGAATTGCCAGCAATATTGAGCTTATATTGGGCCCTCTAGAACCTTTCTTATTGACCTCATTTTCAGCCACAAATTAGCCCAAGTAGGTGATGCACCTACTTAAGGGTCCAAGCTGCTGAAACTTCAAAGTAGGTGATGCACCTACTTGCTTAATTTCTTGTTGGGCTCAATTATATTTGGACCTTGGAAGATTGTGTGTGTTGGGCCATATACCCATTTTATTTCTCTTCTATTCAATTTGAGCCCAAATGAGTACATTACATTAGTATAGGCCCAAATCTGGTCCATAGCCATATGTCCATTAATTTGGTCCAAATAATTCAAGTAGGTGACTCACCTACTAGCTTAATTAAGTCAAGCAAGAACCTCAATATTTTGTTCCATTTTCAGCTCCTAATCCCTTTAATCTAACCTTAAACTTATACACACTTGGTCACTTTAAACTTCCGATTCAAATACTAGCTTACAATCCCAAGTTTAAATAGTTGTATCGACGTTAACTTGGTCGCATCACATAAAAACTGCACGGGCAGCATATATAATAATTCTATCCCTTCCATTAATACTTGCATAACAAACATCCCTTGTTACCCATCCTATAAGACCATACCACGTTCCATATAATTAGAATAAGTACAAGCAAAATATGGGATGTTACAGGAACATTCATCCTCGAATGTAGATAATTAACCTGAAACACAGAGGAATCTTAATCTTCAAGCTATCATGTGAAACTGATAGAACTGAATCACTAGATCTCAAGAATAATGATCTACTGAACTAGTCTGCAAGTGCATGAATCCTTAAGAAAATAACTATATTGCTAAGATAGAAACAAGAGTGTCAACTTATGAGTAACCATTACTTTGCGCTAGATCTGATCTCATGAGAAAGGATAAGAGGTTTATGACATGAAAACTCAGGGTATTACAACATCCTCCTCTTGGGATCGTTTGTCCCCGAATGATAATAATTTGGTGAAAATACTAGGAAGAGACGGTGACACTACACAGGATACTAACGAACTGAATCATGACTTAATATCTGAAACTGAAACTGATGCATGAGCTGAGCTGAATTTATAATTTACTTGGACGCAAACACATTACCTCTTGGAATGCACATACATATAAGACTTGAGATAGTAAGACTAGCTAGAAAATTAAGAATCTATAGGAGCTTATCTCCTTGCTTGATAAACTAGATTGCAGGCTATATGAACTGGATCATAATGACTGCCCATACTCAAATGGAGTATTTCTTCTACACTTTTCTATGAAATTCTATTGACATTAGGGAGAAATGAATTTTTGGAATGCTCTGAACAAGACATTTGACTAAGGAATTACAACATTGATATAACTCTATAGCATGGAATATAATTATATAACTCATAAACTAGGATAGGATTGCTAGGCCGCAGGCAACACAACTTCTTACTTTCAAGCTTAGCATCACTTCTCAAATGCTCTCTCAACTATACTATTCCCATTAAATACCATACTCATTTAATTCAACTTATAATTCTCACATGGCACTAATAAATCTTTCTGCAAGGTCTAAAGTAAACTAAGTACTCTCACCAAGGTCAAGAATAACTCAAAAATCATAAGATACAACATGCCAAACTACAATACTAGTCTAAACCACACGGTTAAATATTCTACATCTTTTTAGAGTTCAGACCCTAAGCATAACATGCCTTACCACTTCAATGACTAATTCAAAACTATTGATATGGATTCACTAGCGCATATTGCATTAATCATCTTACACTCAACATGACATTCAAGCCTATCATTAAAATCACATATAACTTTAAGGAAAATGCCCCTAAAGGCATACTCCACATATCTCTAAACCTTTAACAATAACAATTTTCTTGCACTATTCTAAAAAAAACATACACACAATTTTCTAACTAACCATGACATGTATCAAAGACTTGGCCTCAATCTTACTTCACACTTTAGCCTTAGATAGAAAGCATAAATAATCTTTCTTAATGAGGGCCATGAACTCTCTCACATCTAAACCATTGTTTATCCACTATCATCGCCATAATCTTAACATAGGAAGAGGTCACCGAAGGGCTAACACATAAGAACCTAAAGCACGAAAACTACAATACATAACATTAACACTTATCTTGGGCCTGAGGAATAAAATATCAAAGGAATGGATTCATCAAAGAGATCTAAGCTGAGGATATGCATGATATAATGCGTACTTCACTAGTATCATGAGTTTAAAAATTGGTCATACTCTGAAACATGAGTTCATACTTATGAGCTATTCAACATAAGACTGGAGTTCATAGATTCATGAGAGATAACTCGAATCATAGAGTGAAGCTGTCACATGCCTCCTAGAAGCTGAGAATGGGCTTGAGCATACATGATGGGTATAAGCATAGGCATGTGGCATGGATTTATTACGCAAGTGATGGATTTGGTGTTGTAATGACTGAAATCCAAGGAATACTATAGAGTAATAAGGGATCACTATCTCATCATAACTCATTATTGACATATACCACAATCTAATTCTCAAAACTTGGTTTGGTTTTTCACTAACCATATCCCCATTAGGTCAAAGTTGGTATTCTAAGAACGACGGTCTACTCCATATCCTCAAGATTAAGCCATAATTTCATCATTCTAATATCTACACATAAATGCTAAACTCAGAAGAATAAACTAATTTTGAACTTACCGACTTCATTCTTGAACAACCCATCCATATGCCATCCTTAACTTTCTAGCTTCAATAATCATCATCAAAGACTTACACTCTCATTTGCAACCATACCTACATCTCTAATAACATAATCATAGCCTACCAAGATCATACTTTTATACTTATATTTTCCCCAAATCATGAGAATAATAATCATACTTAAAAGGCTCAACATCTTCAATCATAACTCTTTAACTTAGCTATCAAGAACTTCATAAATTATCTAACTAGCCTTTCTCCACCTAACAACTCAATGTTACTACTAACCACACAATATACAACAATCCTCAAAAAATAATGCAGCCCCATAGCACCTTGGGAACACCTCTACATCATACTTAATTACAAACACATGATCTTACACTCTTGTATACACTGTTCAGGCCTACTAGATCACCTCCATATCACTAGCATCAACAACCAAACCATCAACTGTTCAAACTTAATGTCTAGATCTAAACATGATTTACAACCCAATCTCACACACAATTCTCACTTCAAAACTATAGAACACAACATTAAGAAAAACTAGTACACAATGACAATTGATCATAATCATACGGCCTATCTTATTCATAATCCGTTAACATATCCTCCTTCTTCACATCATTACTATTTACCCATCTTCACACCTAACTTACTTTCATAGCTCTATAAATTTCAACTAAACTTCCTCTTGCAATCTCAGGAAAGCCTAAATTAACAATACTCAACCTCTAAGTACTTTCACTAATAAACTGTACTTTTCTAGCACCACAAACACCATCAATGATTCTTTTCATAATTCAAGCAAACAACAATCCATCTTAACTAATAATCTCATTCTCTATCTTCACTAAACTAACAAACAAAGGTATATCACTTCATTAATAATTCAAGCATTAGCAACAAAATTCAGCTATACATATTCAGTAAATCGCCCTTACCACCTTTCTTGTCACTACACTTCTAAATCCATACTTTTAACTAACACAAGAACAACAAGATAAATAACAAGTTGCTAGTGAATCGAAATAGTCCTCACACGGCTTCACTAGACTTTGGTTTTGTGTTTTGAACAAGAAAATTAGATGAATAACAAAGCAACTATGTTAGTGAATCGAAATAGGCCCCACGGCTTCACTAGACTTTGATTTTTCACAAACACAATGATAACAAAATTATGTAATACTAGAGCTTGTAATATCAAGCAACTAGTCTTTGATATTGATGCTTTTGAGAATTTATGAGCTACATGCACCCACATTTATACTATTTTGAAGCAATTTAGAAAGATTTGACCTTTTGGTCATCATAGAGTTAAAAATCCACTTTACGAAAGAGATTACAAGCTTTATAATCGATTTTCTTATTACAACACTTTAACTAAGGCTATCTCTTTGCTCCTCAATCGTCTAACTTGGCGATCCAAAATTTCTACAGGCTCTTCTTCATAGGATAAGGAATCTGTCACTTTGATTTCTTTGACAGGCAAAACTAAAGAATGGTCTTCCATGCACTTCTTCAACATAGATATATGAAATACCAGATGAACAGAACCCAAACTGATTGTCAATTCTAACTCATACGCAACTCCACCTATCCTTCACACAATCTGGTATGGCTCTACTAAGCGAGGACTCAACTTACCTTTCTTCCCAAATCGCATGACTCCCTTCATGGGAGAAACCTTGAGAAATACCCAATCTCCAACCTCAAAATCTAGATCTCTTCTCCTAACATCGACGTAGGATTTCTGACGACTCTGAGCTGTCTTAAGTCATTCTTTAATGACTTTAACCTCCTTCATTGCCTGATCAACAAGACCAGGCCCAAATATCTGTGTCTCACCCACTTCATACCACCCTATTGGTGACCTACATCTTCTCCCATACAATGCCTTAAATGGTTCCATCTTAATACTGGAATGGAAACTGTTATTATACGCGAACTCTATCAGGGGCAGGTGTTCCACCCAACTACTTTTAAAATCAATCACACAGGCCCTCAATATGTCCTCAAGGGTCTGAATGGTACGCTCAGCCTGCCCATCAGTGTGAGGGTGAAAAGCAGTGATTAGGTTCACTTAGGTACCTAAACCTCTCTGAAAAGATCTCCAAAACTAAGAAGAAAATTACGTACCTCGGTCAAATATGATATACACAGGTGCCCCATGCAAATGAACTATTTCTACAATGAATAGATTGGCATAATCCTCTCCCAAATAATTAGTCCTAATAGGTAGAAAGTGAGCTGACTTGGTCAGCCTATCTATAATCACCCAAATGGAATCATACTGGTTTCAGGACCTGAAAAGTCTTGTAATAAAGTCTATATTAATCATCTCCCACTTCTACAAAGGCAAAGCTATCTCTTGAGAAGAACCACCTAGCCTCATATGTTCTACTTTAACTTGTTGACAATTCAAACACTTGGCAACATAGTTAGCCATATCACGCTTCATATTATTCCACCAATAAATGGTTTTCAAATCATGATACATCTTAGTAGAGCCAGGGTGAACAACATACCTCGACGTGTGAGCTTCGTCAAGGATTCTCTTCCTCAGACCATTTACATCTGGAAGACACAACCTACCCTGGTATCTCAAAATACCATCACCACCAATTTTAAATGACATTACCTTTTGTTGACCCACATCTTTCTTGATCTACATCTAGATGGGATCTTCAACCTGCTTCTCTTTAACTTCTGCACAAAGGGAAGATTTATCTATCTCATGAACAACCACTCCTCCATCCTCGGAATCCAAAAGTCTCACTCCTAGATTTGTAAGTCGGTGAATATTCTTCACTATCTCCCTCTTTTCTTTCCCCACATGAGACAGATTTCCCATTGATAACCTACTGAGGGCATCGGCTACCACATTTGCCTTTCCCAGAAGATAGTGCAGGCTCATGTCATAGTTCTTTAAAATTTCCAACCATCGCATCTGCCTGAAATTCAATTCTTTCTGTGAGAAAACATACTGTAAACTCTTGTGGTCAGTAAATATATCAACATGTACCCCATACAATTAGTGCCACCATATCTTAAGTGCAAAAACCACAGCCGCTAACTCCAAGTCATGAGTAGGGTAGTTTCGCTCATGCACCTTAAACTACCTAGATGAATAAGCCGCTACCTTACCGTGATGCATAACAACACACCCAATTCCCACTCGGGATGCATCACAGTATACAACAAAACCTTTTGTACCCTCTGGAAGAGTCAAAATAGGAGCAGTAGTCAACTTGTCTTTCAACATCTCAAAACTATTCTCACAAGAATCAGACCACAAAAACTTTACCTTTTTCTGAGTTACCTTAGTAAGTGGTGTAGCTATGGAATAAAAACTCTCTACGAACCTCCTGTAATAACCCGCCAAACCCAAGAAGCTCTGAATGTCGGCTGGAGTCATGGGTCTGGGCCATTTTCTCACTGCCTCAACCTTTTGGGGATCAACCTTAATCCCCCACTAGACACAATATGCCCCAAGAAAGCAATAGCATTTAACTAGAATTTACACTTGGAGAACTTTGCATACTACCTATGATCTTTGAGAGTTTGGAGGATAATTCGGAGGTGATTGGCATGGTCCTCCTCACTTTTGGAATAAATCAAGATACCATCAATGAAAACTATGACAAATAAGTCTAGAAACTGTTGGAAGCCCTATTCATTAGGTCCATGAAGGTTGTAGGGGCGTTATTCAACCCAAAAGGCATGACTAGGAATTCATAATGATCATATCTGGTTCAAAAAGTTGTCTTGGGAATGTCTGACTCCCTAACTTTCAATTGATGATATCCTGAACGAAGGTTTATTTTAGAAAGCACTTAGCACCCTAAAGTTGGTCAAACAGATCATCAATCCTAGGAAAAGAATACTTATTTTGGATAGTGACCTTGTTTAACTGGAGGTAATCTATGCACATACGCAGGGAACCATCTTTCTTTAGCACAAAAAGTACAAGTGCACCCAGGGAGAAACACTAGGACAGATGAAACCTTTATCTAGGAGGTCTTCTAGCTGCTCTTTCAACTCTTTCAACTCTGTTGGGGCCATTCTATATGGTGGAATAGAGATGGGACGGGTATCTTTCAACACATCTATGCCAAGATCTATCTCCTTATCAGGTGGTATTCCTGGGAGATCATCTGGAAAGACTTCCGGGAATTCATTTACTATAGGGATAGACTAAAAAGGAAAACTTTTGATGTTAGAGTCTTTAACCTAAATAAGATGATACAAGAAACCTTTGGAAATGAGTTTACGGGCCCTTAGATAAGATATGAAGTGCCCTCTAGGTGCTAAAGAGTGCCCTTCCCATTTTATTGATGGCTCATTCGGAAAAGAAAAAGCAACCTTTCGGGTTCTACAGTCTAGTGTATCATAACATGAATGGAGCCAGTCTATCCCTAGGATAGCATAAAAATCAACCATATCAAGCTCTCTGATATCTTCCACAGTATCCCGGCTAAGAATAGACACAACATAATTTTAATATATCCTCTCCGGAGTGGAAAGAGAGAAAGGGTCGGTAATGACTTCAGTCTCAAACCCAAAACCAACAACCATATATGGGGTCACATAAGACAAGGTAGACCCGGGATCAAGTAACACATAAACATCATGGGAAAAGATTTGTAACATACCGGTGACAACATCTGGTGAGGCCTCTACCTCCCAGTGGTTAGTCAAAGCATACATCCGGTTGTGACCACTTCCGATAGCTGAAGTGGTGCCCTTTTGAGGCGGTGGTGGTGCGGAATAATTTTCCTGAGATTTTGCACTGCCAACATTCCTTCTAGCAGATGGACAATCCCTCTGTAAGTGACCTGGATGACCACATGAATAACATACAAATGTGCCCCACTAACACCTTTTTGGATGATTTCTACCACAAGTCACACACCGCAGAAAAGTACGATGTTGCAGAGCCACACTACCCTATGACTAAGTTTTCTGAGCTCTGGATCCCTGATTAGTCAGAAAACTTTGAGATCTTCTATCAACTGGAGGTCTAGGCACCGGGGCACTGCCTTCGGACTGTGAATTACCCCAATTCTTATTCTTCTTCCATTTATTAGCCCACTTACCACTTTGCGGATGACTGTGATGTTGATCTGTTGTTCTGGATCTCTTTGCCTTCTTGGCCTTCTCTTTAGACTCAGTGATTTGTTTTTCTTTTTTTTCTACCTGTTTTATAAGGATTGACAGCCTAGCAAAGTCCATATCCCTATTTAGCATCGCCCCTTGACATTCAAGCACTAGATCATCTGAAAGGCCGAATGCAAACTTCCTCATCTGGGCTCTCATATTTCTAGTCATCTCTGGTGCATAGCGGGCTAATTGGTTAAACTTCAAAGTGTACTCCTGGACACTCATATTTCCCTGCTTCAGATTCATAAACTCCTTAGCTTTGGCCTCCCTCAACTCTAGAGGAAAGAATCGATCAAGGAAGGCTTCCACAAATTTTCCCAAAACTGTGGGCTCAGCACTCTCTCCCTTCGCATCCTTCCACTCGTTATACCACTGATTTGTAATATCCTTGAGCTGATAAGTTGCCAACTCCACCCCTTCTATCTCCTCCATATTTATCACCTTAAAGATCTTCTTTATCTATCCACAAACTCCTATGGATATTCTTCTACCTTGGTGTCAGTAAACTTGGACGGGTTCATTCTCATGAACTGACCCACCCTAGTAGCCTCAGATGTAACAGATGCAGACCCAACATCTTCCGATCATTAAGCATGATTGTTCATCAACTGTGCCAGCGTATGAATAGACTGTATGAATTCTGCATTAGAAATATCCCTCTGAGAAGTCGGGGGATGGTTTAATTGGTCTATGGAGCCCGAGATGGGCTGGTCAGGACTGGAGATACTCCCAGAGTAGGAATAGGTTCTAGGTTGAGAGCTCTGTTATGGGTCCGTATCCCATGAGTGGGACGGACCTCATCTGTCTGTGTATTCTGATCAATAGCGCGACGAGGAGTCATGATCGATTTTTCTAAAAAACAAGAGAGCATTGATTAGAGGCTGATTAGACTCCAAAGCACGAACTAGATCACAAAGAGGGGAAACATTCTGAAACACCTAGTAGCCCCCTGCTTATAAGTGTGGTACATTACACACCCATAAATAAGAATCTACCTGACACGATTTTGCAGACACCCTAGGACCATGAACCGTGCTCTGATACCAAGTTTGTCACAACCCGAACCGAGGCCCTGGCCGTGACGAGCGTCCCAAACCATAAAGGTCGGACACCCTTCTATCTTGAAATCATATACACCATTCATGCATATATAAGGAAATAAGGAAATTATAGCAAGACAGAATCATGGTCACAAATTTGATATGAATTTAGCATTGGAGAAAGAAATCCAAAACTAACTAGAAACAACTGCAAACCGTCTGTGAAATCTTTACTATATACTCTCTAACACAATCTGAAAGTTGGGACAAGTTCCCCAGTAGACCAAAACTGTAACCACTAATAATAGTCTGAAAATAAACAGGCCTTCCAAAATATAGAAGGCTCACCAACTTGACACTGCAACTCTGTTTGATGAAATTTACTGCTTATCTGGACCCCTAGACTGAGCCTCAGAACCTAAGAGGTAGGGGGAAGGGGGCCAATACAATGTACTGGTATGCAAAGTAATCCAAAATAAAAATTTAATATAATTAAAATAGTGGAGAGCAAGTTGTTAAAACATCATGCATAAACAGTTCTCAAAACACATGGGCATTTTTCTGAAAATCATAAATCATTCTTGTCAATGCAATGTCTGTTGTTTGTATTACTTCTGAGTTAGGTGGCACTCCCCTACAACTCTGATATTCCATGGGCTATATGGAATCCGTCATTGACTCGGCGGGGAAGCCCCTAACCCAAGTATGCCTCAAGGGTTGGAGTCTCTGATTCTGATACGCCACATGGCACTAGGCCAGCGTAATATATTATACCCGAATCAGCAAATCACAGTTTCGGGCAATGAGTTATCTGAACCCGTGCACTCTTCATGAAACCACCTAACATCTCTTTATACCCTATTTTAGACTTTTCTAAACATGCATCATTGTGAAATTCTTAAACATGAAAGTCTGATTTTTGTATTAGTCTATGTCTGTTATGGCATTATCTGAGTTGGTATCGTCATACCAAGACTTGCAAGTCGTTATTCTGAGCAATATATGATTATTTCATTCTAAAATATTGTTCAGGCCACTTGATCATGCATATAGTGTAAGAAGAGTCATATCTCAAATCATAAGTCAAAAATCATGCAAAGGCTTTCCATTCATTCAACAATTTTAATCAGTAGTGGACAACTGCTAAAAAACATTCCTGAAGTTTCTTTGTTTATCAATATCAACATTTAAAATCATTAAAGAATTCCTCTATCTCATTCTTAATCATCATGAATTTCACATAAGACAAATGGTATCTTGAATCATTCTGTAAACCATGAAATGTAAGGATTCATAACTTGCAAATCAAATAATAAAGTAATGGGAGAGGGAGATTATATATTTCATGCTCTCAATTCACAATTCATGGTTTTAATGCATACGTACATATATACAATTCAAATCAATTTGGGGAAAGGCCTAAAGACAAAAACAATACCATCAAAACTTCTAAAACATGAATTTATTCATAAATCCAAAAACTTATTCGATCATCTACGTAATGAAAAGTTGAAATCTAAGGAATTCCACAGGGAAATAAGTATAAATCATTCTAGAAGCTAATGCTTGATACTTTAGGGACAAAAATTTAGCTAGGAAAAACTTTGGGGTGTTACACTCAGTCTCGGCAGTGATAGTGATCTTCGAGTACCTTTGTCTACACGTCAGTAGTTGGTGAGTCCTCATGGTTCGAGGACCTAATTCCTTGTTTTCAGTCTTTATAGTAGTTGATTATTCCTTTCAGTCCATTTTAAGTCAGTTGGGGGTTTTTCCCAATGACTCTTTAGTTCTTAGTAAGTAGAGTCTTGTTAGACTATTAGTTGAAGTTTTGTTCCAGATTATTAGTATTTTCGCTATCTAGACATTGTTTTCAGTTATTTTGGATTATTTTTGACACAATAAAGTATCATTATTTAGATTATTTATTCTAAAGCAAGTGTTAGAAGTAGTAATAGGCTCAAAGGGTTAGCTTAGGGCTACTTGTAGCCTTAAGCACCGTGTGACGTCTCGGGATGAGATTTCGGGGTGTTACAGGAATCCCCTTCAGGTACATTAATCCTAACATCCTCCAAACCCCAAAGTCATCTATTTATGGCTAACGTTATCATTGGCAAAGACATCCACGCTTCTAGACACACAATACTTCATATTCAACTCCTTAGAATACTTACCATTACACCTCTAATCACATAACTTACAACTTACCAAAATTTGTAAAACTATACCAAAGGAGCATATTGCCCACCCATATTTCCACAATTCAACTCTAAATAACACTATACAACAACTCCCGGGACTTTTCCATAACACAAGATTTGAGAATAAAATCTAGGTACACGTGATACCATACATATCACACGTTATCTAACGACATCCTACCTCGAGGTTAAACTTATTCTCTTATACCTAGGACATTATCCACTTAATGACTCAATCACAATTCATCATTTTTTTATACTAGTCCTCATGTACATAAATATCACAATTATCCAATCCTTTTTCCACAAGTTGACAACCTAAGCTATTTCATACCTCACATCAAGCCTACTAATTAATTCTCACAAAACATGCATTATCAATCTTGAGCTACTATTCTTATTACTACAGTCCACATCTAAAGTTCAAGTCTATTGTCTAAGAACACCAATCATATAAAGCATGTCACATACTATACTAATCAATCGAATAGAAATATCAACCTAAGTCTCTTATTTTACTTATCTATGACCCATAAGTCCATCCTCTTCATGACATTACTACTAAACCTCTAAATCTACTGCATACCTTCTCACACGCACTGCAAATTTATAACTACTAAAGAAAAGACAAATCAAGGGGGTAAGGTAACATAATGAAGGTAGTCTATCTTAATCTTATATCATAACCCATTAAGATCTTTTCAACATATTCTACTTTCTCACATAATAGATACCCACCCATGCATACATCACAACTACCTTCAAAATTCCATATACAACAATGAGTATATACTTATAACTTATTGAATATTCTAACCATTTCCATTCACAGCTTATAAGAAATTTCCATAACCACCATAACTATCCACTCTAGGATCTTTCCCTATTCTGAATGGATAATAATCATAGACAAACACTTCCATCACATACTACCATATGATCTACTAATATTGCTACCACACTAGTCTATCACCATAAAATGGAAAAGCATCCCTCAATCAACGTCTATACCACTAAAACTATTGATTTACTCAAAATTCACCCTCACTATGACTTCTAACCTTGTGACTTCATATCGGCAACTTTTTGGCCCAATCTCACCACCAATCAGTCATGACACTTTAATATATACTACTACTCAGGGGGAATACAGTTCCAACATTTTTCTACACATTATTACCTTTGTGCATGACATTTGCAACAACAATTTTGATAGGGACTGGATACACTTAATACCTAAGGCTGAAAGGCACAATTTCATTAGGATCAAAGATTACACTAGAATTAATATGCCTTGAACCACCAACGTACTCCTGTCAAGCACTTGTGCAATTTTATAATCTTTTATGATTCAATTAGAAGGGACCACCTCATATAGGCTCTAAGATTCTGCACTTGAATCAACTCGACAAAGAGACATAGTTAACGAAATCAGAGTAAAGAAGGAATCTAGATGACTTCCAAATGGACAACACAATGGTACGGTCTAGAACACGAAGAAAAGTGAAACATTCCTAAACGCCTAGTACCCTTCTGCTTATAAGTATGGCGTGCTACACACCCATAAATAGGACTCTACCCAACAGGACTTTGCAAACACCCTGGGACCATGAACCATGCTCTAATACCAAGTTTGTCATGACCCAAACCAGGGTGACAAGCATCCCAAACCACGAATGCCTGGGCTCCCTTCTATATCTAGTAATCATGCAAAATATTCACAATAATATAAGAGAAATCTCAAATACATCAGAATATAATAACTTGTCTAAAACTAGAATAAGGCCCCAGTCAGACCCAAAACAAAAATGAAATAATATTGTTCTAAAAACAAGCCTTGCAAAATAAAGAAGGCTCACCGACTGCACACTTCTGTCTGATAGATCTATGGCTTAGTGGGACCTCTGGACTGAGCCTCAGACCCTTAAATATAGGGGGTCAATACAAATGTACTGGTATACAGTGCAATCCAAAATAATGTGTTTACATATAGATAACATAGATGAGAAAAGGTCTGAAACATCAAGCATGAAATAGTTAAAAACACATGGGCAATTTCAATGATCTTAAAATGATTTTGAAAATGTAGATCTAATCTTTGTATTACTTCTGAGTTAGGTGGTACTCCCTACAATTATACGACCTTACGAGCTATATAGAGTCTGCCCTTGACTAGGCAGTCAAGCCTCAACCCAAGTTTGTCGCAAGAGTTGGAGATTTTGATTTTGATTCTGATACGCCACAGGGCACTAGGCTAGCGTATAATCCCTCTTGGGGACACAATAACCCACATCGGCAAAATGTGATTTTGGCCAATGAGTTTTCTGAACTCGTTCCTTATTCGGGTAACCACCTAAAATCTCTTGAGCCCATTTTTAACCTTTTCTAAACAATCATCATTCAAAACACACATTCTAAAAATATATGAGAAATTTGACTTCTAATATGTTATGAATCTGTTATGGCATTATCTGTGTTGGTGTCGTCACACCAAGACTTGTAAGTCATATTTCTTAGCCACAAAATATCATATTAAAGTCTCTTCTTTCAGGCATAAGGTTTGGAACACCATACTTCCAACAAATTTATGAAAATTCATACTTCAAAACATTTATCAAATTATGAAAAGATCACTCTTTCAACATTTCAACAAACATGTTGTGGTCATGAAATTTGTGACAAAATATGCAACTCTTTCGCTATATATCTTCAACATTTATCAACATGTAAAAGCACCCTTTCCTCAATTCAAAACCATAATCAAGTCATAAACAATAATCAAGACATTTGTATCTTGCTTCTCTAAATAAAATTTAAAAAGCTCATATCGTACAAAAACAAAAGGCTTAGTAACAAGAGAGGGGTTACAATTGTTCATGTTCTCAGTTAAACATTCAAACTCAATTTCATACATACATATATACGAGTACAAATAAATTTAGGGAAAAGGCCTCAAATCCAAAGCAATAATATCATTTAAGGAGGTCATAATGCATAATTGTAAATGTAATTTCCAAAACCCCTTTATAAATTCATGATTTTTATAACTTTAAATATTATTCAAGGTGTTTTCAACAATCACATGTAGTTTAGAAAAAACCCACATACCTTCGTTGCAAAGAATTCACGAAGAAATTTCAAAAAGATTGGATATTTAAGCTTGATTGCCCAAACCTTAGTTGTTTTCTCCTCTTGTGTTTCTTGAAAGATGAAATAGGGATCTTAAGAGAGTTAAAACTTTACTAATAAGCCTCATTTCATTTAAATATGATTAGGGATGGTTTAGGAGTGTCAAATTACTTAGTTTTCCTCAGAATACCTCAAAAACGAAATGTCCAGGTCGTTGTGCCATGGTGTAATACCCCAAAATTTTTCCTGGATAATTTCATCCCAAGAATGCCTAGTATTAGATTCTAAGTTGAATGATGATTATTCCATGAGGAATTTTCAAGATTTTCACTTTTTGTCATGTGGGGAATTCATTAAGATTTCCATCGATATAAGATTCGCCTAAATCCGACAACCAGGTAAGAAATTATGGCAATTTAAATTTTCAGTCGTAGATCACCGTCACTCCAGTCAGTGGCGTGTCGCGCCATAAGACAAAATGATGTTCGTCCTTTTTCCTGTGTTGTTCCGCGATGCGCTCCGCGATCCTAGCGCATCGTGCCAAGGTGAAAACTAGAATCAAAAGGGCACCGCGATTGACTTCGCATCGCGCCAAGGTCCCAGGTCCCAATTGTCAATTTCCAGTGGCTTGGCGCGATAGTGGCGCGTCGCGCCAAGGCTAAAAATTGGGATTTTCAGTTCCCATCTTCCATTTTTAAATTCGTTCAAGGGTAATTGGGTCTTTTTCCACGGCCCTAGTTAACCGTCAACACGAGAATTAATATATTAGTGACCAAAATACTTATCATTATTCAGTTACTCTCAGAAACTCTCAAGAACAAGCCCTAGGTCTTTCATAGAAGGTCAAATTCCAAGGGAATTGACCGTCAAATTTTAAGAATCTCTCCGTCAATATTCGTATATTTACAAACTAAGGTATGCATAGTGTTCATTCATGAACCACTTTCGTCCATAAAGTCCAAGAATCCCTTTACAACTACAAGTTATGGATTTTCTTTATGTGTTCATGTTTTGGATGCTCATTTTCATGTTGATAAATGAGGAATTGATTTCTATTCCATGACTTGATGATAAATTCCATGTAGGTTGATTAGTATAGATAAAGATTTATAAAATCTCATGACTAAAACCTTGTATGATGAAATTAAGAGTGAACCATGATGTTAAATTTCTTTTCAATGACGTTTACATGTATCATTCCTACAATATGTTTGAATAAATGCCTAGATGAAGGAAATTTGCCTAACTAGAATGATATCATAAAATCCCCATGAATGTACAAGTTTATTCCTATTAGACATTGGATGAAATGCTTCAATAAACGTATTGTGGTGATTACTATGTATTCAAGAATATCAACTCATGTTAGTTTCCTTCCATCGAGTCCTGGGAGTACTTGTACCCAAAAAATTAGTTGTATGCGTAGAGCCATGTCATGTTTTCACGATACTCTAAGTCAAGATATGAATCCTTAGACTTCAGACAGTCTTATACTCAGGAAATCTCCAAGATCTCATGAACTCAGTTAGTTGATAGATATCAGTAGTGTTCCATTGGTCAATGGACTTCAGTAATTTAGTCCATGATCAGTTCAGTAAATCATGTTCAGTATCTATTCAGATGGGAGTAGGAATTAGCACCGAGTGAACCCAAGGATGGGAAATCACCTGATATATGAGGGTGTAATTCTTAGAAGCAAATCCTTGTGTTCCAGAACTATGTAGCCAGCATAGGTTGAGACATCGTATCCTACTATATGAGGGTAGATAAGGTGGCTTAACCTATTATATAAGGATTCCCATCGTTCTTACTAGAGTTACCTATTATAGGAGGGTTTCTCACATATTATCCTTACCAGTGGAGTGGTATTGACACCCTTCCAATCAGGGCACGAATTGGACCACAACTCAGCTATTATGGAACATTTGAAGTATGTCGGTTAAATACTACTTCCCACAGTTTCATGTTACAGAATTAGGATTGTCAGACGTAGTCAACTCAGACATAGTACGAAACTCAGATAATTCCAACAGATTCAGGGCTGTCAATTATAGTCACCCATGTTATAATTTATATTCAGATATAGTCATTCATGTTATCAGTTATTAGTATTCAGTTATCAGCATTCAAATTCAGTTATCATGTACTCACGTTATCAGTGTCAGTTATCACGTCTCATGCATGTACTCCCATGCTCATGATAGTCAGTCAGTTACTATTATTGTTCATGCATATGAACCCCATGTATTTAGCCTACCTCACATGCATACCAGTACATTCAATTGTACTGACACATTTGCGCTATGGTGTTCTTATACCATAGGTTCAGAAATACGAGCTCCTGATCAGCAGTAGATTTCTATTTGCATCAATCGGAGTAGAAGAGAGTCCTCATCTTTCGAGGATATGATGATTTTTATATTATCTCATTAGACAGTTTATTAGATGGAGTTAGTTGGGGACATGTCCCATTAACTCTTTATTCAGATTTTTTAGACAGTAGAGGCTTTCAGACTATATGTAGATTTGATTTCAGACTTCAGTATTTTCAGTTTTGTTTTGGGTATTCCATTACCCCACTCAGATGTTATGCAGAGTATGTTCAGTATTGAACCTTATGGCCTTTCAACGCATGTTTCCACATTATTACATTATATTATGCAGTGTACGAGTACAGATATCAGTCATGGGTTAGCTTGTGGTCCTTCGGGATTATGAGCACCGTGTAGCATTCTGGTTTAGGAAATCGGGGCATTACTAACTTGATATCAGAGCCTAAGGTTCAATAGAGTCCTAGGAAGTCTGAA
Organism: Capsicum pubescens; assembly: GCA_030864215.1. Classification (NCBI taxonomy): domain Eukaryota; kingdom Viridiplantae; phylum Streptophyta; class Magnoliopsida; order Solanales; family Solanaceae; genus Capsicum; species Capsicum pubescens. Next base: position 33,912,454 of record CM061542.1, on the reverse strand, counting down.
AGCTGCATCTAGTAGAGTCTTGTACATGGGTGTGTTGTGCGCCACATTTATGTGCAGGAGGCTATGAGATGTATTAAGAATAGTTTCCCTTCTTTCAGTTTTCATGTCGTGCCAGTGAGAATAATCATAAGTCAATCTCTCAGTTTAATTCGCTTCTTCTCCTTATTTCAAAATATGGCTCCTAAGACAAGAAATCAATTAGCCCCTCAGCCTAAAAAACCTTTGGGCGATCATGTTTCTCATGTGGAGTTCAGGACTACATTTACCACTCTTGCTCAATCAGTCGCTACTCATAATGAATGGACAACAGTTATTCCAGCCAACATAGTGGCCAATTCAGCTGCAGCTAGGATTCGGGACCTCACCCGAATGAATCCTCCAACCTTCATTGGGTCTAAGGTAGATGAAGACCCTCAGGAATTCATTAATCAGATCCAGAAAGTGACAGACATCATGGGGGTGACTACTATTAAGAGTGCTAAGCTAGCTGCATACCAGTTGCAGGATGTGGATCATGCTTGGTTCAAATAGTGGAAGTCAGAAAGGTCCGACGATTCGGTCCTATAGAGTGGGAGGAGTTTGTCACTGCATTCTTAGACAGATTTTTTCCCCAATATCTTAGAGAAGCCAAAGTTCTAGAGTTCATCAACCTCAGGCGGGGCAATATGACGGTGAAAGAGTATTCTCTAAAGTTTACTCAATTATCTAGATATGCCCCTCATGTGGTTGCAAACAGTAGATCCAAGATGAGTAAGTTCACTTCAGGGGTGATCGACAGTATGGTTAATGAGTGCAGATCGGCCATGCTAAATAGTGACATGACCTTAGCTAGACTTATGAACCATGCTCAGCAAATAGAGGAGCAGAAGATTAAGCAGAGGGAGAAGAAGAATAAGAGAGCGAAGACAGGTAGTTTCAACTTCGCTCAGCCTAAGTCAGAAGGAGGAAACTGTTCCCAGTTTCATCCTAAGTTATCAGTTCCAGCTCCCTCTAGAGCCAGTGCTCCAGTTCCTAAGTTTAGAGAGGGTAAAAAAGATAGAGCATCGATGTCTAAGACCCAGGGTAGTGTTAGCAGTGGTCGCACCTATCCTCTTTGCCAGGCTTGCGATAAACACCATCAGGGTATGTATAGAGCGGGTAGTGGCATTTATTTCGGTTGTGGAAAGCCAGGCCATAGAGTCAAAGACTGTCCTCATCCAGGTCCTCAGGGTCAACAGAATCACTCTTCAGCTCAGTTCAGTCGCCCAAATTAGCAGGGTACCACTTCCAGTGCTACTAGTCAGCAACGCCCAAATTGTCTTTATGTCCTTCAGACTCGACAAGATTAGGAAAATTCTCCTGATGTAGTTACTGGTACGTTACAGATCTTTCATGTGCATGTTTACGCTTTGCTAGATCCAGGAGCTTCTTTGTCTTTTGTTACTCCTTATATAGCAGTTCATTTTGGAATCAGTCCCAAAATTCTAGCAGAGCCCTTTTCAGTCTCTACCCCAGTGGGTAAAACCATCATAGCCCAATGGGTATACAGTAACTGTCCGGTTATAATATTTCAGAAAATCACTTCAGCAGACTTAGTTGAATTAGAGATGACTGATTTTGATGTCATTCTCGAGATGGATTAGCTTTATTCCTTCTATCCTACAGTCGACTACAGAAACAGCATAGTTTAGTTTCAATTTCCTAATGAACCTGTCCTAGAGTGGAAGGGTAGTGTATCCGCTTTCAGAGGTCAACTTGTTTCCAACCTTCGGGCAAGGAAATTGATATCTAAGGGATGTGTCTATCATCTTGTTCATGTTAAGGATTCCAATTCCGAGACTCCCGATATTGAATAAGTTCCAGTTGTAAATGAATATTCAGATGTCTTTGCCGAAGATCTTCCAGGAATTCCTCCCAAAAGGGAAGTAGAATTCGGTATTGATCTTTTTTTGGATACTCAACCTATCTATATTTCGCCATATAGAATGGCACTGGTAGAACTCAAAGAACTGAAAGAAAAGTTGAAGGATCTCTTAGATAAGGTATTCATTAGACCCAGTGTTTCCCCGTGGGGCGCACTAGTCTTATTCATGCGTAAGAAAGATGGTTCTCTTAGAATGTGCACTAATTACCGTCAACTCAATAAAGTCACGGTCAAGAACAAGTATCCACTTCTAAGAATTGATGACTTGTTTGACCAATTTCAGGGTGCCAGTTATTTCTCTAAGATAGACCTCAGATCCGGCTATCATCATCTCAGAGTTAGAGAATGTGACATTCCAAAAATATCTTTTCGTACTCGGTATAGTCACTTTAAATTTCTAGTCATGTCATTTGGTATTACAAATGCCCCAGCATCCTTCATGGACTTGAAGAATCGTGTGTTCAAGCAATACTTGTACATGTTCATCATAGTCTTCATAGATGACATTCTGGTCTATTCCTGCACTAAGCGCAATCATGCAGACCATCTCAGAACAGTACTTCAGACTCTCAGAAATCATCAGTTATTCGCCAAATTTAATAAGTGTGAATTTTTTATAAGGTCAGTAGCATTCCTTGGTCATATCCTTTATGGTGATGGCATTAGAGTAGATCCTCAAAAAACTGAAGCAGTAAGAAACTGGCCCAGACCCGTCTCTCCATCAGATATCAGGAGTTTCTTAGGTCTGGTTGGATATTACAGACGGTTTGTTGAGGGATTTTCTTCTATTGCATCCCCTATGTCTATATTGACTCAAAAGAAAGTCAAGTTTCAGTGGTCAGATCCATGCGAGAAGAGTTTTTAGGAATTAAAGACTCGACTCACCTCAGCTCCCGTTCTAGCTCTTCCAGATAGTTCAGATGGGTTTGTAGTTTATTGTGATGCATCCAGAGTAGGTTTGGGTTGTGTCCTCATGCAGCATGGTAAGGTCATAGCCTACGCCTCTAGACAGCTTAAACCCCATGAGAAGAATTACCCTACTCATGATCTTGAGTTAGCAGCCGTAGTTTTTTCCTTAAAGATTTGGAGGCATTATCTATACGAAGTTCATATAGACATCTTCACAGATCATAAGATCCTTCAGTAGGTCTTTTCTTAGAAAGATCTTAATCTTCGTCAGAGAAGGTGGTTAGAGATCTTTAAATATTATGACATGAGTGTCCTCTATCATTCGAGCAAGGCCAACATAGTGGCCGATGCTCTCAATAGGCTGTCCATGGGTAGTGTTTCTCATGTGAAAGATATTAAGAAGAAGTTAGCTCAGGAAGTCCACCATCTTTCCAGACTAGGTGTTCACTTAGTCGATTCCTCAGAGGGTGGCATATGTGTTCAGAGTAGTTCAGAATTATCTCTAGTTTCTGAGGTGAAAGAAAAGCAAGACAGGGATTCTAGCCTTGTCAAGTTGAAAGAGTCAGTTCAGAATCAGAAAGTAGAGGTTTTCTCCCAGGGGGAGATAGTGTTCTTCATTGTCAGGGTCATCTCTAAGTTCCAGGTGTAGATGACTTAAGGCAGAAAATTCTTGCAGAGGCGCATGGTGCATGCTACTCTATTCATCCAGGAGCCACTAAGATGTACCGCGATTTGCGAGATATCTATTGGTGAAGTGGAATGAAGTGAGATGTTGCAGAGTTTGTAGCTAAGTTCTCTACATGTCAGCAGGTTAAGATAGAGCATCAAAAGCCTAGTGGTCTGATGCAGGAGTTCATTATTCCTACTTGGAAGTGGGAAGAAGTGAACATGGACTTTGTGATGGGTTTTTCTCGAACTCGTCATCAGCATGATTCAGTCTGGGTTATTGTAGATAGAATGACTAAATCAGCTCATTTCTTTCCAGTTCATACCTCTTATTAGGCCGAGGATTATGCCAAAATCTACATCAGAGAGTTGGTCAGATTGCACGGTGTTCCATTAGCTATTATCTCAGACAGAGGTACCCAGTTCACCTCTCACTTCTGGAAAGCATTTACAAAGGGTCTTGGTACCCGAGTTCATCTCAGTACAACCTTTCATCCTTAGACAGATGATCAAGCAGAAAGGACCATTCAGACCTTAGAAAATATGTTAAGGGCGTGTGCAATTGATTTCAAGAGTAGTTGGGATGACCACTTGCCTTTGATTGAGTTTGCATACAACAATAGCTATCATTCCAGTATTCAGATGGCTTCATTCGAAACTCTCTATGGTAGGAGATTTAGATCTCCAATTACTTGGTTCGAAGTTAGTGAGGCCTTAGTTATAGGGCCTGACTTAGTATTCGACGCCTTAGAGAAAGTTCAGTTGATTAGAGAAAGACTCCGGGCTGCTCAGAGCCGACAGAAGTCTTATGCAGATGTTCATAGAAAGGATCTCAAGTTTGAGTTTGGCGATTACGTCTACCTCAAGATCTCTCCTATGAAGGGAGTGAAGAGATTCGGCAAGAAGGGAAAACTCAGTCCCCAATATATCGGTCCCTTCAAGATTCTCATTCGTTTTGGCAAAGTAGCTTATGAGCACGAATTGCCTTCAGATCTAGCTTCAGTTCATCCAGTCTTCCATGTCTCTTTGCTCAAGAAGTGCATAGGTGACCCAACAGTTGTAGTCCCTATTCATAGCATAGATGTTCAGAATAGCCTCTCTTACGAGGAGATCCCAGTCAAAATTCTAGACTATCAGACTCGTAGACTGAGGAATAAAGAAGTCCCTCTAGTTAAAGTTCTTTGGAGAAATCAGTCTTTCGAGAAAGCTACTTGGGAAAAAGAAGCATACATGCGTACCAAGTATCCTCACCTCTTCCCCGCCGACTCAGATCAAGCTCAAGGTAACATTTCTCTTTAAGCTTACTCAGTTTAATGTTCAGTGTTCATCACGAACATGGTATTCAGTTTCATGTTCATGTTCCCAGTATAAACTTGGAATCAATTACCATTGCTTATTCAGTCATGCATTCATGTATCATCTCAGCTATATAATTATGCATCAGACATGCATCTCATTATGAGAAACTTAGTTCTTTAAGAACACTCAGTTATTCATTCATGAATCAGTTATACATGCATTAGATGCCCATGTTCAATGTTCTGTGTTCAATTATCAGTCATGTCAGTCATGAGATCATGTTCCAGTTATTCATGTTTAGTGTTCACGTCAGTCTATGTACTTACCCTCTCTCAGTCTCATTCGAGGATGAATGTTCTCAAGGGGGAGATATTGTAATACCCCAAAATTTTTCCTGGCTAATTTCATCCTAAGAATGCCTAGTATTAGCTTCTAAGTTGAATAATTATTATTCCATGAGAAATTTTCAATATTTTCACATTTTGTGATGTGGGGAATTCATTAAGCTTTTCATCGATATAAGATTCGCCTAAATCCGACAACCGGGTAAGAAGTAATGGCAATTTAAAGTTTCAGTCGTAGAACGCCGTCAATCCAGTCAATGGCGCATCGCACCATAAGCCAAAATGACGTTTATCCTTTTTACAGTGTTTCTCCACGATCCCAGCGCATTGCACCAAGGGTGAAAACCAGAATCAAACGGGCACCGCGATTGACTTCGTGTCGCGCCAAGGTCCCAGTTCCCAGTTGTCAATTTCCAGTGGCTTGGCGCTATAGTGGCGCATCGCGCCAAGGCCCAAAATTGGGTTTTTTAGTTCCAAACTTCCATTTTTAAATTCGTTCAAGGTTAATTGGGTCTTTTTCCATGGCCTTAGTTAACCTAAAACACGAGAATTAATCTATTGGTGACCAAAATACTTATCATTATTCAATTACTCTCAGAAACTCTCAAGAACAAACCCTAGGGTTTTCATAGAAGGTCCAATTCCAAGGGAATTCACCATCAAATTTCAAGAATATCTTCATCAATCTTCGTATATTTACGAACTAAGGTATGCATAGTGTTCATTCATGGACCCCTTTCATCCATGAAGTCCAAGAATCCCTTTTCAACTACAAGTTATGGATTTTCTTTATGTGTTCATGTTTTGGCTACTAATTTTCATGTTGATAAATGAGGAATTGATTTCTATTCCATGACTTGATGATAAATTCCATGTGGGTTGATTAGTATAGATAAAGATTTATAAAATCTCATGACTAAAATCTTGTATGATGAAATTGGGAGTGAACCATGATGTTAAATTGCTATTCATTGACGTTTACATGTATCATGCCAGCAATATGTTTGATTAAATGCCTAGATGAAGGAAATTTGCCTAACTAGCATGATATCATGAAATCCCCATGAATGTACAAGTTTATGCCTATTAGACGTTGGATGAAATGCTTCAATAAAGGTATTGTGGTGATTAATATATATTCAAGAATATCAAGTCATGTAAGTTTCCTTTCATCGAGTCCTGGGGGTACTTGTACCCAAAACATTAGTTGTGTGCCTAAATCCATGTCATGTTTTCACGATACTCTCAGTCAAGCTATGAATCCTTAGACTTCAAATAGTCTTATGACTCAGGAAATCTCCATGATCTCATGAACTCAGTCAGTTGACAGATATCAGTAGTGTTTCGTTGGTCAATGGAATTCAGTAATTCAGTCCATGATCAGTTCAGTAAATCATGTTCAGTGTCTATTCAGATGGGAGTAGGAATTAGCACCGAGTAAACCCAAGGATGGGAACTCACCTGATATATGAGGGTGTGATTCTTAGAAGTAAATCCTTGTGTTCTAGAACTGTGTAGCCAGTATAGGTTGAGACATCGTATCCTGCTATATGAGGGTAGATGAGGTGGCTTAACCTGTTATATGAGGGTTCTCACCGTTCTCACTAGAGTTTCCTGTTATAGGAGGGTTTCACACATGTTGTCCTTACCAGTGGTGCGGTATTGACACCCTTCCAATCAGGGCACGGATTGGACCCCATCTCAACTATTATGGCATATTTGGGGTATGTCGGTTAACTACTACTTCCCACAGTTTCATGTTACAGAATCAGGACTGTCAGACGCAGTCAACTCAGACATAGTACGGAACTCAGATAGTTCCATCAGATTTAGGGCTGTCAATTACAGTCACCCATGTTATCAGTTATATTCATATACAGTCATTCATGTTATCAGTTATTAGTATTCAGTTATCAGCATTCAGGTTCAGTTATCATGTACTCACGTTATCAGTGTTAGTTATAACGTCTCATGCATGTACACCCACGCTCATGATAGTCAGTCAGTTATTATTATTGTTCATGCATATGAACCCCATGTATTTAGCCTACCTCACATGCATACCAGTACATTCAATCGTACTGACGCATTTGCGCTATGGTGTTCTTATACCATAGGTTCAGAAACACGAGCTCCAGATCAGTAGTAGATTTTATTTTGCAGCAATCAGAGTAGAAGTGAGTCCTCATCTTTCGAGGACATGATGATTTTTCTATTATCTCATTAGACAGATTATTAGACGGAGTTAGTTGGGGACATGTCCCATCAAATCTTTATTCAGATTTTTCAGACAGTAGAGGCTTTCAGATTATATGTAGATTTGAATTCAGACTTCAGTATTTTCAGTTTTGTTTTGGGTATTCCATTATCCCACTCAGATGTTATGCAGAGTATGTTTAGTATTGAACCTTATGGCTATTCAACACATGTTTCCGCATTATTACATTATATTATGCAGTGTACGAGTACAGATATCAGTCATGGGTTAGCTTATGGTCCTTCGGTATCATGAGCACTGTGTAGCGTTCTATTTAAGCAAATCGGGGTGTTACACATGGGTTTTGCGTCGCACAAGCTATGGCAAACTTTATGGTTTGCGTCGCACTCCCTATGGCAAACTTTATGGTTTGCATCGCACTGCCTATGGAAAACTCTTTCCGGTGAATGTTTGTGATTGTTAGGCGACGCACATCCCTTTGCAAAGCCATAATTTTTTGCTCGAGTGTCAGATTAAGGTGAAATTTGTATATTGAAAAGAGGACTCAAAGACCTTTCATTCGATATATAGTAGGCCCCATAATTCATTATATACCAAAAGTTATGGTCGATAGAAGTTGACTCAAGTTTAGACTCTCACTAAAACTCAATCGATAGGAAAGCTTTCAACTCGTCTTTGAGTTTAGGGACCTCTATGATATCAATTCATGCTCAACTAGATTCCCACACTATATAATTTATTAACACTAAATTTTCATCGAATTTATTGTCTTTTGGAACTATTACGTGTAGGAACGACGGTTTACATTCTAGCCCGAAATGCGGGGTGTTACACTTATTGTATAAATTTGTCGTTCAGTCATCAGTGAAATGAACTCTTACATTAGTCAAAGGTCATTATTATTAATGAATATGAATGAAGGGATTCAATAACCAGAGAAATTTGTAAAACCTGCCAAGAGAATATTTACAATTTCGTTCAAGACAAAATCATAGAGGACTTGCTCCATTTTATTAGTTCTCATCACAGCCAGGAAGGCTGTCTTATTGGGTAATTGCATCTAATCACCAACATTAACTTGATGTTGGTTTTCATTTATAAAATTACCTTACTTATATGAAGATTACAAGTGCTTTCTTGAGTTTTGCAAGGGTTTCACAAGAAAAAGAACTTGAGAAAGATATTCACTTTTTTAGAAACTATAAAACCTCAACCTTCGCATTGATTGTGCCGGTCAAACTACACACCAGTCAACTGCCTGCACGGCAGTGCAATTGGGCCAAAGTTGAAATTAGCTTGCCATATCATCAACTGCAAGCGTCACACCACTCTCTAGAGGGGAATATCAATGTCGTGAAGTTGCTAAAACAGGACATCACCTGTATACACACAGAGGCCAAAACTGGAGAGAACACCCATTTAACTTGTGAAAGGCCACTTCTTCCCTTAAAACATAAGAGTACAAGGCCAAATATGCTGATTTTTACTAATTTAGAGGTTTGGAAAACACTATGTTTATGAGCAACTCAATGGATTCACAATTTAAGTTCACGGTAATCCATCTATGTTTCTTTGAATGTCTTATTTATGGTTCTAGTTTGGTTTACTGATGGAGGTAATTAATATCTTAGGCTAATTGTTGCCTTGATTGCTCAAAATTTGTGTCACTAATGGTTGAGAAGGTCACTCTATCCTTTCTTAAAATGGTTTAATAATCTTCTGTGTTTTAAATTTGTCCAGCTACTGTCTCGATAAAGTTACATATGATGAGTTTATCCATTGGTCTTGTGAAGATTGTAAGAATTAGATGAAAGATGAAGTCACGGTCACGAATCCTGATGCCATCCCACTTGAAAATTGCACAGATTATGATCCTATTTGGAGGTATGGAGATATCTCACTGATTCACTTGGCTGATAATTTATCAATATGGACAATGTTGTCTTGTGAATGAAAATAATGCCTGTTTTCTTGCACTTTTCTGGCAGTGGTGAATTTAAAGTATGAAACAGAGAGTATAATTTGTTTGGTGTACTTGTTGCTCACCTATCACTCAAAGCATGCCAAACTGTTTCGGAAGAAGCAAAGTTATTTCCTCTTTGTCTTCACTTTGAAATGCTTCCGAAATCTGATCTATGGCCGAAGAGTTTCAACACGTCCGATCCTAGTGATGATGACATCGCACTGTATTTCTTTTCTTCGGAGGCAAGGCAAATTACTTTGTATTTTCACCATTTTACTCATAGTTTTCATCAAATTAGCTTTGTTGTCATTTTAATTTTCTATGTACAGATACGAGCAGGATTTTAATCATTTGGTTGGAGATATGATGATGTGGAGGACATCTTGGCAGAGCGTAAAACGAGCAAGCACGTGAGAATTCCCTCAAGAAAGCTGGCGAATTTCATCGATCCTCCTGAAGGAGAAACCTAATTTCATGTTGAGCTTCTCAACATGAGCTTCGCATGACCTGGTGAAAAAAGTGGTGAAGCTTGTCAAAGTTTGGCATTTATATAAAAATATTTTTGATATTATTAGAGTAAAGCATCTAATTGCCCCGTGAACTATGACCAAATTTGCTATGACACATTCCAACTTCACGGAACCCTATTACCACCTGAACTAAATTTTAACATATTTTTGTCATCCCTTTTAACTAACTTGGCACAACCTTTTTAGCTAACATAGAATCTTTGACGTGAGCCTCATTTTATGAAATAAAGGTGTCGTGTCAGCACAAAAGGGTGACAAAAAAAAAATACTAAAATTGAGTTTTTTTGTTTTTTTTTTGGGAGGGGGGGGGGTATAATACCTCTGATGTTCGAGTGTGTTGCAACAACTTTCGCCATAGTTCGATGGATACTGGATGCTTATCTCAAATTATTAATATCTTATCAATTCAAGAAGATTTGGAGACATGCCTGAAATTCTTTTATGAAAAGAAAACATTGAAGCTTTGCGGAAATGAAGTAGTTGGTGTATACAAGAGTATTGACTGATTTTAGGTCCTAACTATTAGTAGGACATAATTCAAATAAGAAAAAACTTAATAAGTAAAATTTTAGAATTTTTAGTAGATTTCACGGTCCTAAATATTATAAAAAATATTTGTAACACCCCACACTTTCGGGCTAAATTTTCAACCGTCTTTTCTATTTATATAGACACGAACCCGATGATTTCTATTTATATATAAGTGTGAATAATAATTCTTTAGGGTGGGAACAATTTCGGAGATGTATTGAAGTCATAAATATCTCTTATCTCAAAGTTGAGTTGAGGAATTTCCTACCTATTGAATTTTAATATACGATTTTTCCTGGGTCAACTTCCAAGGACCATTACTCGTAGAATATAACGACTTTTGTGGCCCATTATTTATCAAATTAAAGCCCTTTGAGTCTTCTTTTTAATGCAACTGATCGTTTGTCAATTCGATTTCTGAGTAAAAGGTTATAGATGTTTTAGTGAGACACTGTCCAGGATGCGCAATTGGGGTCGCGAGGTAATGTTGGTGCATCTTATTTGGGATCGCGAGGCAAAGCTGAAATTATGCTTTTGGGTCCGCGGCACGATCCTTCTTTCTCAGATGTTAAAACATGTTTCTTCCACTTTAAATCAAGGGCAAAATGGTCCTTTCACCCCCATAACTCCACCAATCGGTCATACAACCCTAAATTCGTCCAAAACTAAGGGAAAGCCTCAAATCCTTATTGTCTTCCTCTCAAGAATATCAAGAAGAGTCTCTCAATTCTAAAGCTTGTAATTCCAAACTCCAAATTTTCTTCAATTTTCCTCCGTCAAAAGGTATGCAGAACTATCCTACTACTCATGGGTATAAACATGATTTCTCTATGGATTTCAAAGTGTATTTATGTGTGTGTGTGTAAATGTTATGAATCTTGAGAATGAATTTAAGAGCATGAATTATGAAACCTCCACTTTTAAGATGAACTTATGTATTTACTATGGGGTTTTCCATAAACTTGAGACTTCATTTGTGTGCATATGATATGGGCTTTGAAATATTCGAAGTGTTTGAAACATTAAACCTCATTTTATGATAAGAATTATGTGTTTTACAATTATTGTGGATTCCCAAATTAATATGGAAAGATCGATGTCTCTAATATTCTTTTATCAAATTATGGACTGATTTCTCATGTGATTTCAGAGAGCATCTTATGTATGTCAAAACACGTTTGTTTCACATGGAACTTGCATGAATTATGAAAGAGATATCCACCTAAGAGTTATGTCTTGAAAGGAAACTGCTCTACCTAAACCTATATGCCCTTTTTGAAACAGAACTCATTTATGATATTTGAATCATCTTGGTGGTCAATAATAAAATTTTGAATAAGAAGGGCTATGGATACGATATGGTATGATATGATATGGTATGATATGATATGACTTGCAAGTCTAGGTATGATGATACCTTGATTTGAAATGCCCTTAACATAACAAGAGATGAAATTTTATGAGTATGAACTTATGATTTTTAAGAGTCTAAAACTAGGATTAAAGAGTGATAGATGGTTACCCAAGAAGGAACGAATTTAGATAACTCATTGCCGAAAATTATATTTTGCCAACGCAGGTTTATTATGTCCTGAAATGTGGATTGTACACTTGCTATGTACTTTTGGCGTACTAGAGATTATGTACCTCAATTCTTGCAGCAAACTCGGATTGGGGGCTTGGCTGCCGAGTCAAGGGTGGATTCCATATAACCCGTGGGATTGCAGAGAATTAGGGTGTACCATCTAGCTCAGAACTAAAAGAAAGAGTTGAGTCTATGTTTTACAAGGTTGATTGAAGCTTTTAAGTATGCCCATGTGTTTTTATCTCTATTATGTTAAATTGTTTTCACAATGCTCTTGATTATTTTATATGAAATATATATTGTCTTTGTATTGTTCTGCATACCAATACATTTCATGTATTGACCATCCTTGTGGCGGTTGCATTGTCTCATAATGTAGGTTTTAAGGCACAGTCCCATGGTCCATCACATTAATAGAACATTAGGATATGACAAAGCTGGTGAGCCATCCATCTTTCGGAAGACATTTATTTATATGTTGACTTCTTTCAGTTTATGGTCCAGCCGGAGGGCCTTATCCAGGCCTAGACAGTTTGTATTCAGTAGAGGCTTCGTAGACGAGATTTGGTTATTTTACTATCACAACTTTGTTGACACAGTTTGATTATAAGTGTCCCTTGAATTTCATTATATCTTCTTCACTTCTATTTTATATGAATTATGCTTATGATAGTGTGTTAAGATGTCTCTCGTCCCTTCATGGTTCGAGATGCCTGTTGCGGCTAGGGCTCGGCTCGGATCGTGGCAACATTAAATAATAATATTGTCTATTAAAGAGTCTTTTTATCAAGAGTAAATTATTAAACCAACCTCTTTCATTTGTTTTTATGACCATGGTTTTCGGGCTAGCTTTAACGTTTTCACCATTATCGACAAAGTTTATTTCTATCATCAATGTAGATTAGTGTAAACAACTTTTTTTCTTCCTAGAGAATGGAGCAAATTTACCCCTCAATTTTGCGTCGTGGAAGGAATATTCCTCTCGCAAAGTGGTGCAAATATATACACCCTGCTCTAACAAATATGCATATTTACCCTTTTCATAATTAGATCTAGACATATATTGATTGAATTAAATAAAAATTCTAAATATTGGTTTCTTTTTAATTTAAAATATGTCATGTTGACTTAAAAAAATTACCTCGCTAACTTTTTCATTCCTCAAGACCCAATACAAATGAAGAAAAAAAAATTCTTCAGCTATTCAGCAAAAAAGTGGGTATGGATTGGGCCTAAATAAACGGGGGGACTTTTAAAAAAAAAAAAAAATAGGGTCGGGGGTGGAGGGGTAAAGGAATGCCGTTAGGTTATTATTTTAAGCAAGATGATATTTTTTAAATTTAAAAACTAGTTTAGATTTTTTTAAAAAATTTCAATCTGGTAACGAAGCCCTACTTGTGGGATTATACGAGGTATTTTGTTCTTGTAGTTTGTTACTAAATTGGGTATATGTGCATCATTTGTTAGATGTTGAGGGCATATATGCACCATTTGTTAAATGGTGAACTCTTTTTTAACGAGGGATATACCCGCTATAAGTTGCAAAGTTGACGGTATATTTGCCCCTTTTTCTTTTTCTTTACTGGTGAAAGCTCATATGTTAATCAACAAAAAACAAATTCAAATAAAACCTATGAAGAAATGTAATGAAATCGAAGAAGGCTTTGATGTGAATGAATTATAAATAAATCTCTCTCATTTTAATTATTAGCTCATTATCTTGATTTCTTTGTTTTTGTTTTCTTTTTTACTTTCATTCTTTAGGATGAAAATGTGATAAATAAAACGGAAAAGGGTTAAAAATATTCCTGAACTATTTGAGATGGATCAAAAATATCCTTCATTTATTTTTTGGCTCAAAAATACTTTTCTTTTTATTTTTTTTGGCTCAAAAATATCCCTCCATTAATTTTTTGAATAAAAAATACCCTTCTCTCTAATGGAATGCCACCAAACATGCCATGTGAACAAAAAAAGTCACTTGATCAGTCCACGTCAACATAACAAATGAAAAATCACTCCATTTAATATATCTAACCATCAACCCATTTTTTTTTATTTAAAAGACCCAACTCCACTCATATTTAAAAAAATTCGGCCCAAGAGGAAAAAGATTGAAGAATTTGATTGCTTATTTTTTCATGTGATGGGTTCAAATATTTTTGGATTGATCAAGGTGAAAGATAAGGAAGCAATTAGGTCCTTAAATTGTTGATCCGAAACAATCGAATTATAATTGAGTCGACCCCAAACAATTGGATCCTCAAATAGTTGATCCTATTTTCAAGAGCTCAGATTGCTACTGGATATCCTATAGTCTAATGAGGAACCTGATTGTAGTGAGAGGAATGGTAATTCAGAGACAAAATTAGAATTTGGAGAGTGAAAGTTTAGTGGCAAAGTAGGACAACAACAAGTTGATGAGGTCAAGAATTGCTCGAGTGAGTACTGTAACTTTGAAAATGTAAAATAATAAAATATAAGGCGGCAAAAGGAATGATATGAGAAAAAAATTGAAGAATTGAATTTTGCCTCTTGGTTCGGGTTTTATGAATATGGATCAGATTAGATTTTTAAATAGAATAAAATTGGTTGATTGTTAGGTGGATTAAATGGAGTGATTTTTCAAGTGTATTCTGACATGGACAGAGTAAGTGACTTTTTTTTATCTACATGGTGTGTTTGGTGGCATTCTATTATAGAGAAGGATATGTTTGAGCCAAAAAATTAATGGAGGGGTATTTTTGAGTCAAAAAATTAATGGAGGGGTATTTTTGAGCAAAAAAATTAATGGAGGGGTATTTTTGAGCCAAAAAAACAAACAAAAGGGTATTTTTGAGCCAAAAACTAAATGAAGGGTATTTTTAATCCATTTCAAATAGTTCAGGGATATTTTTTATCCTTTTTCGTAAATAAAAAGAAAGAAGTGAATAGAAAAAAAGAGAAAAGTTTTAAAAGTATAATAACTAATGAACAAATTTCAAATTGTAGCCATTTGGTGGTGGCGCGTAAGGCTATCAAGTGGGCCAGACCGGGCCAACCCGGAACCGGCCCGTTAAAATTAATCGAGTTGTGGGCCGGGTCAGGTCCGTGCTGGGGTTAAGTGGGTCGGGCCGGGCCGCGCTCAACAGTAAAAATTTCAAAAACAACCCTAACCCAGCCCACTTAACCCAACCCAGTCAAACCCACCTAAACCCGGTTAAAAATTCGGTCAAACCCGATGAAAAATTTAAAAAAAAATACTTTTTTTCAATATACACAATATATACCTACCTATATACATTTTAAATATGTTAAACAATATATATACACTATATATATAGTATATACTACATTAGAATTAAAAAATATATACACAATTACACATACATAAGCACTATTCAATATATACGACTATACGTACTAATTTAAATAAAACATATACTACAACATATATAATTATATATACTACAATATATATAAGTGTATATAGAAAGTATACACTAATTTATAAAATATATACACATGTATACATTAAATATACATGTCTATAGAAGATATATACACAAATATACGCACCATTCAATATTTATGTACTACTTTAAATAAAACATATACTACAATATATATATATATATATATATATATATATACTACAATATATATATAGTTATATACTAATTTATAAAACATATACACATGTATACAATAAATATACACGTCTATAGAAGATATATACAAAAATATACGCACCATTCAATATATATGTACTACATTAAGTAAAACATATACAACAATATATATATATATATACTACAATTTATATATAGTTATATACTAATTTATAAAACATATACACATGTATACACTAAATATACACGTCTATAGTTGATATATACACACATATACGTACCATTCAATGTATATATACTACTCTACTTTAAATAAAATATACTACAATATATATACATTACAATATATATATATATAGTTATATATATATAGTTATATACTAATTTATAAAACATATACACATGTATACGTTAAATATACACGTCTAGAGAAGATATATACACACATATACGCACCATTCAATGTACATTTAATACTTTAAATAAAATATACTACAATATATATATATTACAATGTATATATTTATATATAGTTATATTGTTATATACAAATTTATAAAACATATACACATGTATACGTTAAATATACACGTCTACAGAAGACATATTCACATATATACGCACTATTCAATATATATGTTGTACTTTAAGAAAAACATATACTATAATATATAATTATATATATATATATATATATATGTATATATATTATATACACTACAATATATATACAATTTATAAAACATATACATGTATACATTAAATATACACATCTATAGAAGATATATACACAAATATACAAAACATATGCAACTTAATATAATAAATTATTAATAATATATTATAGTAAATTAATAATATATTATAAGTAAGTTTTAAATTTAAACTAGAAATTCAATTTAAATCATTAAATGAAAAAAATTACAGAGTAAGGACTAAGAAAGGAGAGAATGAAATGTTGAATTTTATTGATTGCGAAATGATTCAAAATTTATAATTTACATGAATGTAAAATCTACAAATTATGCATCATTTTTTCCAACTCATTCATGTTAATATTAACGGAAACTTGCATAGGATAGTCAAAGTCAACGGGGGCAAAACCATGCATTGGACTTGATTTTGCTGAGTTCTCCCGTGAAAACATAATTTCTTCAAGTTTCAGCTCATCGTTCGGCTCCAGTTCCATTCCTTGGTTTCTTCTTTCCTCTCTAATCCAATATTTGAGGCAAACTAGAACATTCATTGCATTGCTTCCCAATGAGTGACGGTTGTCTCCAAGCTGTTGTCGTCCCTAACTAAAGGTGCTCTCTGATGCAACGGTTGACATTGAAACATTCAAGATATCTCTAGCTAATCTTGAAAGCACAGTATATTGTGTTTCATTACTCCTCCACCAATCCAATGTGTTGCTCCGTCGTCTGTGATCCTCTGGCGGCGACCGAAGATAATATCTCAGCTCTTCCCGATAACTTGATGTGTAAGCTCTCTCATCAACACTTTTCTAAAAAGGTAAATCATAAAAGGAATCAGGAAAACCACTATGTGCCAGCCTTTTAGAAGATGATGGCTCCTCGGGAGGATGATGAGCGACAGTTGGAGTGATATTTGTAGGTACGGCTAAATCAAATAAATCAGCATAGTGATTATATAATTTTTCTATGTATTTATTCGTTTCACCCATAGCCGTCCACAAATCAGGCTGTACTTGTTCAGAATCATTGTTAGTATTTATTTCTAAGTTAGCATAAATAATAGTACTAAAGTGGCACATAGTATTATATTTCATGCACGGATTTAACATAGCACCAACCAAGTAAATAGGGGGAATCGGAAAAAAATATTTGTTAAATTTAGTAAACATGGCACCAACAACTTCTTTATAACCTTCTTTATTTTTATATTCTTTGAGCAAACCAGAAATATCGGCTATATATGCTAAAATATTACAAACAGTAGGATAATAAGCACCGAAAAATTCAACTGTAGCAACATAAATTTTATCTAAAAACTTAACAAGATCATTAATTACAACCCAATCATAATCATGTAGCATGCAATCAGCAGAATCAACAAAGGAACCGTGTTGACACCTAATTTTTGCCCTCCGCAATCCAATTTAATTTCGAGTTTCTTCAATTTTAAAATAAAATCACAACAATTATTTTGATTCAAATAAATACTAGTTTAAATTACTTATTCAATTCAATTTTATCATTTGATTAACGATTATACATTTTTCACATTTTTATATACGAGAGTGTATGCATTTTGTTATTTAAATGAACGTTTTCATTAAAATTAGATTTTTATTGATTAAACTTGAAAATAAATTCAAATGATTAAAATTTTACTCTCAAAAATTAATTTATTTTGATAAATATTTATTTTATTTTATTAAATCAAGAAGCTCGAGATTAAACAAGGTATTAATTCGTATCGGATTTTAATTTAGTCAATTTATTAAGTTGGATCATAATTGAAATCGAATGGCCACAATCAATTCAATTGACCAAATCTCCAATTACCTAATCCACCCTATACCCAATTAAACTAATTTCGGCCTATTTTTTAAATTAGACTACAAGCAGCAACCCATTCCATTATTTCTCAACCCGATCCAACCCACAATATTTCCCTTTTCCAGCTTCAACAAACAGACAACCTTCAACAAGACATCGACAAAAACCAGAACATAACAGCAACAACCATCATCGATAACCCACAACGCTCAACCTTCAGCAAACAACCGACCAAAATCCATCAACTTCGCGACTCGACCCATCATCCTTAACCCGAAATTCGGCAAAAAACAGCTTTCCAACGTCGACCCAAAATTCAAAAAAGTTTCTAGAAATGGGTGAGTTGGCTCACCCCAATGTTCCAATCCCGCGAATCTCGGTATCATAGTACGAATTCGTACATAGATGTAGAATTTTCATTGGCTTGGAGAGTTTATTCTCCTTCCTCCATTTTCTATTGGTTAGCTTTTGTAATTAGCAACGGATTTGAGTACGTTTTGGGGAGGGAATGCCTTATCTTGAGGGGATTCCATTTTTGTTGAGCTTCCCAAAAATACCCCTAATTCTACCTTCTATATAAGAGGACATTGGTTTACTATTTTAAGAGAAGAGAGAGGTTGGAAATTCTTGGGTTAGGAATTTGAGGGGAAAATTATCTGAGAAAGCTAGGCAAGGAAAAGATAGGAGTAAGAAAATTATGAGAGTAAGACAACTTCTTTTAGTGAAATTTTTCTCTTTTGTTCTTCTCTATGCCATTTGGTCGACTGATCGGAGGTTCTGAGTTGATATCGCAGGTTTTCGGTGGTGACGCATCTTAATGTTAGCTCGTTATCCCGTTTTGCTATCCCAAAAGAGGTAAACACATTCTCTTCCTTTTAATTTCATCATTTTTCTGCTTCATCCCCCTTTTTTCTTCGTAGAATTATCTATCTGTGTAGTATTAATCATGAATAAGGCTGGGACTTATTTGTTGTAGATGGCCATGACGGCCATAAGATTGTTTGGTGATCGTTTGTTTAGCTGAATCAGTATCCACATCATGAGTTTAACTATCGACTACTTTGATTACTATCTCATGATCTATGGCGATGTGAGTTATATGCAAGTGCGTAGCATGAATCAATAATTTAAATATTGTGCAGTTTTTAATTTGGTTTTGATGAAGAGAATTTGTTTTGCCTGAAGAGATATGTTGGGGTGTGTTGTTGTATTTGGTATGATTCATGGTTCTGTTTGGAATAAATGTGGGTATCTCTTTAAGCTGCTTTATGTTTGAATCTTCTGGTGGTCATGTTCAGTGATTTATATACTGTTCTAATACTTGAACATTTACTCCTTTCTGTATCAGAGCCGGCCTAAATGTTTTCTTTAGTTCCTGGACGTTTCTGCATATTTTAGTCGCTCGTATTATATTCTTGATGATTAAAGATGGTTACTTCTCGCTGGTAAATACCTCTAAACCTTATCGAGTGTTCCTGTTTCTGAAGGATAAGAGTAATCTTTATGTCAGCTTGAACAACACATTGGGTATGTTACGTAGCACCACACTATTTGTCTTCTTATATGAGCTTATGCGATGACACGCTGATTTGTTGTTTTAAGTGTTTTACTCTCAAGTTGTGCATCATGTAGAATTATTCGGGGGTGTGAAGGATAATACATCCTTAGTGTGGCTGCATACAGTTGACAACTCTAGGACATCTAAATTTAATATGTTATATTCGTATCTTGATCACGTGAAACTTAGCTAATGTTTTTTCTCTCTTAATTCACTCTGCGACTAGTAGTGTGAGTTATAAGAGGTGAGTGTTTGATTGCTTCTACCTTAAAGTTGTCAACTTTGATGCTTTATGATGTTCTTTTTCGAGTCACAAACTTTTTTGTTTACAACTATAGTGTAATTGCTAGATACCATAAACAACGGATGGATTGAAATATTCTTTGTTGACGATTGTCCGATTAAGCTGCTAAATGTAGTCTTCATGTCATTGTTTTCTCAAGACACTTGGTCAATGGGTTTGGTACCTTGTTTAGGCTATGACTAATAGAGTCTAAGTTGTCGTTTGTTCAAATATAGTCATTTAGGCCATTTGGAATATTAGTTGTGCATCTTTGACAATTATTTACGGGCCTTATGCTACATTATGAACTCTTTGATTGTCAGATACATGTTTTATGACACACTAATTACCTATGTTGTTTATTATTGACTCTTATTCAGTTATTTTACATTATTCTTACATGTTCTTTCGTTTGTCGTTCGTCTTGTGCCAAGGTGTACTAGTTTATGTCAGGATTGCTATGGCTAAATGTGACTACTTAAACATTTTGAATCATGCATAATACGGTCCTGAGTTACGTCTCACTTTTAGGGATTACTAAAATTTGATTTCTCGTTCGTTGGTCATAATTCAGACGCTTGAAACTTCATTGAAATTTTAAAAAATTTCTTTTTCCATAAAATCAGCCTTCATTCTCTTCGCTGCGTGAATCAATTTTTATGTTGTAGAAAGGCTTTTTTTTTGTGTGTGTTAGACTGGTATCCGATACCTTCTCTTGCTTTAAACCATGTCATGTGTATCTTGAATCAGTATTAATTCTTTCATCCTTTTCTTTGCATGGGTACACCTCGGAGTACAAATGGGCTCTTTTTTTCTTTGCATTTCCTTAATGGGCCGATAAGGCCCATCTCGTTGATTCAATCTCGAAGCTCTAAGTCATAAAGTGATCCCGTGGCATTTGTATACAAGGAGTCGGAAAAAAGAATGAAACATGGGTTAAAGTTCCCTTGAAGAGGCTGGGCCACTTGAAAGTTTCGTTTCTTCATTTATTTCATTCGTATTATTGTCTATATTTATTTATTCTTTTATTTATTTCCTTGTTTATTTATTTGGGCCTCGAAGCCAAACTTGTATTAAATACAGGTAAAGTGAAAACTCGAGCCGAAAAGGGCTCGAAAACATAGAATTAGGACAGGTGAAAGAAAAAATGGGTTGAAAACCCAACTAGATTAGCACAGGGTCGATGGTTTGGGCATGAAAGCCTAAATCACTATTTCCCCGCTTTTCTCCCCTTTTCCTTTCGTTTACTTGTTTATATGTTTCTTGCGAACCTAGTTGAATCCCTAACTAAGTCGCTAAAAAACTGATTTTGCAAAAAAAACTTTTTCTTAATCAACTACTTTTCAGCAAATTGATCTTTTTGAAGTTAGTCAAAAGACGTTTTCAAACAGTCCGGATAAACGCAAGTTAGCGGACGTTTTAGGTTCTTAACACCTTCCTAAAACGTTAATAGGAACCGCATATTCAGAATCTCTAACTTAGAACGATTTTTCTGTTTTGGATCGTTCAAAGTTCTTTATAAAGGTTTCTTAATTCCTTTTCAAAATTAAGTGGCGACTCTTCTCAAAAAGTCAAAATTTCTCCGCAAAACAGAAATGGCGACTGTGCTGGAGATTTTTAACTAGGTCCTAACCAAATGTTTGATTTCGTCTTTTGATTAACTGTTTATTTGTTTCGATTCTGTAAAGTTTAACTATCGCATCTCATGGCATATTCCTCCATTATTTAAACTGTTTTGGAGTTTCGTGGATGTCCCGACCCCTATTGTTCAATTCCAATAAAGTGTTGGAAATACGAACGGCTTATTAGCACGTGAGTCGTCTGATCGTTGTTCATATTTGTAAACTCAAGTTGTCCTCTTGAGAACCAGTGTTCAAACCCACTCTTGACACCTAGGATAGAACGAAACCAAAGCCCTATTTAGGCATGAGCCTAGGACGACCCAATACCAGAGCGGGGTATTGGGCCTATTAGAAAACCTTCCCTGCGTCTATTGACCCCGAGTCAATTATAGATGAACCACATTTATGTGTTTAAGAAAATATATGCCAGTCTAATTCAATCCATTATCCTTTGGGGGTCGGAAAAAAGCTTGATTTGCTTACTTTCGTAAGAAGAATTGAAGCAATTTAAGAGGGAAATTGATCGATTTGGGAGGTTGCATCCAAGGCGCAGTTTGAATGTCAACGGATGTCAACAATATAAGAAATTGACGAAGCTAAGAAGGCAAAGGCTGATAGAAGAAGCATCCAGGAGTTAGTATTTTCTATCCCCTATGTGGGAACGTGTCTTCTTTCATATTATTTCACTTTCCCTAAAGATTATATCCCTCTTTTGTTATCTTTTGTAGACATTTATGCCCTTTTAGTGTCTATAAATGTTGGGGGATAATGGATTGACCTTAAGCAAGCATATATTTTTCTTCAAAAATCGTTAGGCCCAAACCCTTGGCTCAAAAGGGTCACCTCAGTTAGGATACACATTATTATAATGTTCTTATGTGATATAATTGTCTTATGTGTTTATGTGCGTTTATTTTGATCAAAGACAAGTTTATCCGCTATGCTCCTATAGATGCATTTGGCTATGACACAAACAACTCTACGTAGCTATTTCTTGTCAAGTATTTTGCATTGCTTATCACATGTGGAAACTAACACATTAGCCTTTGAGTTGTTTTAATTTACAGATAATAGAAAACTACTCCGTTTGAAATAAGCTGGCAGAACATCCTTACTTCACTCGGTCAAAAGCGCACAAAATCCCATCCTCTGACCATCATTCAATAATGAATGGAAATGATGAAGAAAATACATTGATCATCATGGACAATGTAATAGCAGAACAGAGTGAGATCATTAAAAAACTCGCAAGAAAGCTAGAAATGCTTGAGGAAATAAATCATACTCGAGATTTGGCTAACCTGGCCATCACTATTAATGTTCCCGCTCCAGGAGGAGACGGGACTCCACTCTAAATCCCTCCCCTCAGTACGCCTATTCTCAAGGATCAGCCAAATAACATATCATCCATCTCTGGCCCTCCACTTGTCCAAAATACCAATTGTGAAAATAATCCAGATGCTTACCATCCACAAAATCCAACCCTCGCCCCACAAAATCCTTCTTCGAATCTACAAAATTCATTCCCAAATCCGTAGAACCCATTGGTAAATCCACAAAATCCATCCCCAGGTCTACCAAATCTGCCGAATCTATCTCCAAACCTACAAACTTTATTTGTGAATCCGCAGAATCCCTCCCAGATCCCATCAAGCTACTTTCAAATTCCACAAAAAATTTCCAGTTTCCGAAACGTTCTCCCCACTTACAACCAACTTCCTTTCATCCATAAAATCAAGCCGCCTTTCCAAATCCTTCTCATGTCATCATATCCCCTGACATCTATAATTCCCTTCCTAACCTCGAGGTGGACCATTACGAGGAGAAGGAGAAAGAGTGGAGGACCGAGCATGAAATGAAGTTGCTAGCTATGAATGATGAGATCATGAGTATCAAGGAATCTCATAGAGTGGGGAACAATGATGGGTTAGGTTACGATGATTTATGTTTTTACCCTGGAGTAGATCTACCAGAAGGGTATAAAGTCCCAAAATTTGAAGGGTTTGATGGCATCGGAAATCCAATGGACCATTTGAGAAGGTATTGTGATCAAATGGTGGGAGTAGGAAAAAATGAGGCATTATTAATGCGTTTATTCAGCCGAAGCTTAAGTGGCGAAGCCTTAGATTGGTTCACATCTCAAGAACTGAAAAAATGGACTAGTTGGAGGGCATTGACCAAAAGTTTCCTTAATAGGTTTGCATTCAACATTGAAATAGTCCCTGGCCGATATTCATTAGATCGGATCAAGCAGAGGAATGATGAGTGTTTCTGAGACTATGCCTTCTGTTGGAGAAAAGAAGCCGCCAAAGTACAACCTCCTGTGTCTGAGAAAGAAATGATGTTTGTGTTCTCTCGCGCTCAGGAGGGAGAATATTATACCAGGTTGGTATCCACAGTCCGACCACTTTCACAGATTTAGTAAAGATTGGGGAATCGTTAGAGGATGGCATCCGAACAGGAAAAATTGCCAAAACCCCAACATCATTTGAATCTTCTGTATTCTCAAAGAAGAAAAGAGAGGATGTGACTGCAGTCTCTACTGATTTTGTTGATAAATTGCAGAGGAAATTCAAGCCTAGGAATATTCTTTCCTCACCACCGTCACTAAATTTTCAGCCTATATTCTACGCCCATCCCTAATATGAAGCTCCAATTTCAAATATTTTACCCCAGTGCCAAACTCCGCAGCCAAATTACCAATATCATGTTCAAGCTATTCTTCCAAAAAATCAAATAAATGTCCAAGCGCCTCCTAACTATCATCAAGTACCTCCCCCTGCTAATCAAAATCAGTATAACCACCCACGTGTTAGCCTCGAGAAGAAGCCTCCCAGAAAATTCACTCCATTGGTTGAAAGTCGTACCCATCTCTTCGAAATATTCATGAAGGCCAGTTATTTACAGACTATTCCACCAAAAACTACCAATCTCAATTCTCGATTCTTTCATGTCAATCAAGTCTGTGCTTATCATTCAGAAGCTCCCGTGTATAATACTGAAGATTGCATCAATATGAAACACAAAATCCAACACTTGATTGACCAGAAGATCATCACTCTTCAGGCACCGGCACCAAATATTGCTAGTAACCCATTGCCTAATCATGACGGATCCACGGTTAGCATGATCGAAATAGCAGGCGAATGGGTATCTAGCGAGACAATTGCTAATGTGGATTCACGAAACTCCAAAAAGACAGAAGGAGTGGAAATGATAGAGAAAGTTATGGCTTCCTTGAGTAAGAATTCGGAAGGAATTATTGAGCCTATTATGGTCCCGGAAAGAGCATTTAAGCATTGAGTAGGATACCAACCAAGAAAGGAAGATGAGATCGAAGATAATTCAAAAGAGAGTCTGTTTAGGCCCTTGCCTCTCTTGTACCAGTCATTTCCCATACATGAGATGTCAAACGATGATGGTCTTGGGGATGGAATAGGAGATCTATTTGAAGGATGCAATGCTTTATCAGATGATTTCCCAAAGTTCGGTGGGGTGAAGAAGATTGCATCAGAGGAGGCCTTGCAAAACTTGACCTCTACTCCACTCATAACCCATCACCCATCGTGGTAGATCAAAAAGGACAATTACTAATAGTTTTTAAAATCGGTGATGATCTGGAGGAGGCCTCGTGATCCACCCTTTTATGCCTCAAATTTTTTTTTCATGTTTTACAACTTTCAAAAAGGTATGGGCCCACATTTGTGTGGGTCATGAGCCATAGTTTTTATTTATTTTCCAAAAGGCCTCCCTTTATTTAAGAAGTTATTTTTTATATATGATTATCTAGCATGGTTTATTTTGTTAGCAATGATTTAAAAACCTGTCAATGTCATGTCATGTCAAGGTTTAGACGAACAAAGTGAAAGAAATAATGATGAACAAAAAAGCTGACGAGGAGAAGTTTGTAGTAGATACAGAAGAATGTGAAAATCAAAAGAAGCACAACTTTGAGGAGCCCTAATCCTACCTGAGATGGATAGTCAAGAGTGGACCAAACCAATCAACTCTGATGCGGTAAAGAGATATTGTGCTTGAAAGATGTTATAGTTTTTGTTTCTTGGCTTATTTGTAATCGCTTTTATAATAGTATCAATTTTATGATGTGTAATTTCCTAGAACCCCTTCCCTTTGTGTACGAACTACGTTTGACCTGACTTCTCAAGAATGAGATACGTAGGCGGCCTATGTCGGCTTTGGTCAACCCCTTAGGAAAATTTATCCTTTCCTTTTATGTATGAACTACTTGATAACCTGAATTCTCAAGAATGAGATACGTAGGCGGCCTATGTCGGCTTCGGTCAACCCATTAGATTTTTCTATATATCCTTAGTGTAGTCCTGAACTACGTTTGACCTGATTCCTGCATCAACGGGATACGTAGGAGCCTCAACGGCTCGGTCATATAACCCCAGGAAATAGAAACTGGGGAAGAATTTTCGAGAAGGAATATCGGAAATTCACAAGAGAAGATCAACATCTAACAAAGATAATGAAGATCAGCAAAGACTTCAGATCCACTCGAGATGATATCATCTCAGACTACTGTAAACTGGGGCAGAAATTTTGAGGGAGCCTTAAAATTTCCACCAAATACTAGAATATATTTCAAACTCCCCAAAACCATAGGTTAAAGCCAAGTTTTTGAAGCCACCAACTGCGACAAAGTCTAGGTAAACTAAATCTTCGGCTATGAAGAAATCATTTGTAGAACCCTCCAAAAATGATGATGAGTTCTGGAACTCCTCTATCAGATATAGTCAAAACTAAAAGGAATACGTTCGTTGAGCTAGTACATGACATGACTGACAGAGATTTTCGAAAGCTTTTGCAAAAACTTTCGAAACTATTTGCTAAAACTAAGACTACTTTTGAAAAATCTTTATAAAATATTTTACATAGTGGTAGGGATCTAGGGTGGAGGTACCAACATGGTGGAGTACCCAAAAGACGGCGTGGAGCAAACGGAGAATCGAAAAAGGTCAACACGGAGTAGTTTCACTCAAACTAATCATTTTTCTGTGGATGCAGGGACCAATACACAAAAATGAGAGACTCATTAAGAAATCCCCGAGTAAATTGTGAGACACACCAGAGAACTAATGCTCAAGAACTGTATTTTTGGGTAGCCCTAAAAATGGGTTTAATACCTATTTATTGAGGACCGGTTGAATTGTCCATCCCACTTCTTGAGATCATGGAGGATAAACACAAGTGTCTTGTCTTCTTTACAAATATTGTATTTAGAGTTTTTCTAAAAAATAGTCGCTAGAAAAAGCGACTTGTGTCTACTAATCATCTACCTTGAGTGCAGGTACATGTAGAAAGAAAGACGTAGACAAACAAACTCAGGTGAAACTGTTTTCAAATTTCCAAGAGGGCCATTCATATCATCGCCGAGAGAGCCAATTCATATCATTACTGAGAGGGACATATCATATCATTTCCAAGAGGGCCACTTCATAGCATTGCCGAGAGGTCCATTTCATATCATTGCCGAGAGGGCCATTCATATTATTTACCGAGAGGGCCATTTTATATCTGTTGACATGCAAGACATAAATGTTGGCGTCGAGGATATCATCAGTATTTTCTATCTATTGACACGCAAGACATAAATGCTGGCGTCGAGGATATCATCCAATTTCATATCTATTGACACATAAGACATAAACGATGGCGTCGAGGATATAATCAGTATTTTATATCTGTTGACACGCAAGACATAAATGTTGGCGTCAAGGATATCATCAGCATTTCATATCTGTTGACATGCAAGACATAAATGCTGGCGTCGAGGATATTTCATCATTTTATGTATCAGCATCTGAATGCATCAAAAGCACATGATTTGAAGGGACGCCTTTAAGTCGGTATCAAAAGATAGATGATATATGAGATTTCCTAGAAATTGACAATTTGAGGTTCATCTTTAAGTCATATTATTTGTAATAGGATAGTGTGCAAGATCACCTATGATTGATATCCTGTAGGTCATCCGTAAGCCACAACAACATTCTAACTGGATAGTGTGCAAGATCGCCTCAAGAATCGATAGTTTGGAGGTTATCCATAAGTCGCAACTAAATCCTTACCGGAGAATATACGAAATTATCAAATTGATACGTCCAAGATTCTCTATAAGCCACGTCATATCCAAGATCGATTATGTGCAGGATTACCCAAGGACTATCAATTTGAGTGATATCTATAAGTCATATTGTATCCAAGGTCGGATGATGTGCAGGAACACCTAAAAGCTAGCGATTGGAGGGATATCTATAATCCATCTGTTATCCAAGGTTGGATAATGTGCAGGATTACCTAAAAGCTAGCAATTCAAAGGATATCTGTAATTCATCTCGTATCCAACATCAAATAATACGCAAGATTATCCAAAGATTGAAAATTTAAAGGAAATTTATCGATCATCGGCTATAACCAGGAGAGGTTATCATTCCATATCCAACAAGTGATATAGGTAAAAAAAAGGGTTTCCATATCGCACAAGATTACGCGGTTGTAGGGACCGTTCTGCATAAAGTATCGCCGGTGTCTAAAAGGGCCACCTCACTTTGAAGACATATTCAACCGACAAATATCATATTTATACAACAACTAAGATGGTTGTTATGTTTGTTATTGCCTGTTATTTCATTCCAAGTAGGTACATGAAGAGATGACTCCGCTTTTTAGGCCACAACTCACGTGGAGATATGGTAAAAGACTACATACCTCTTTCGTGAATTATATTTTTCACTAACACTTTTTGTTTGAAGCATTGTCGAGAGCATCAGAGAGGATGAAAATCTCAAACCAAAACCACAAGTGTGGACAATTCAGATAGGACTCAGTACAATGTGGAACTCTTTCTCAGCAGCAATATGGGACATAGCCTAAAGAGGAATGCCAAACTCTTTGGATGCGAGATAAAGGATGATCGCCACCACCATCCAACCACACCCCTGTTAGAAGGCGTGTGGAAATTTTGGGATATTCTGGTTTCAGCTTCACCTTCGGGATATTCCTAAACTCATACCGAGGGTAAACTTCACTTTCTTTCAAACTCGAGTGACAACACACCTAGAGTTTTTGAAATTATGTCCAGGTAAATTCTTACCTATGGATGTGAAAGATCCCACATTCATGGTTAATAGGTTACAAGCCTCTTTTCCACAAATCGATCATTAACTTGTCACTCATCCGGAGCCAAAGATCGTCTGAAATAGAAGACTATCTTTTCTACAGATTGAGTCAACTACAAGCAGTCTGATTCCCTGAAATCTTGAGGATATATAGGCTGGGCTCTATGTAGAAAACTTGACTGCATTTCAACCTCCCTCTAAATTCCTTTATTTCCCAGCCTTTCGGTTTTATCAGAAATTCTAAAACCGAGATAGTTGGTGGATCTTTTGAAAATCATACTTTAAATCAAGCTTTATGGACTACAAGTTTCCTGAATTATCATGTAACCTGAGATATGTAGGAAACCTGATACCGAGGTCCGGCCATAACTCTAAGAAACTCGTGCAAAAACCAACCTATATCAGATATGATTTTATGGTTGGACAAAAATTAGGAACGCCAACCTCTCTTTACCTAGGGTTACTTGCATCCACCCTACCCAAAGGGAGGGGGTAGTTGTTGACACCTAATTTTTTCCCTCTGCAATCCAATTTAATTTTGAGTTTCTTCAATTTTAAAATAAAATCACAACAATTATTTTGATTCAAATAAATGCTAGTTTAAATTACTTATTCAATTCAATTTTATCATTTAATTAACGCTTATACATTTTTCGCATTTTTATATACAAAAGTGTAAAATTTTGTTATTTAAATGAACGTTTTCATTAAAATTAGATTTTTATTGATTAAACTTAAAAATAAATTTAAATGATTAAAATTTTGATTTGAATATAATTTTATTCTCAAAATTTAATTTATTTGGATATATATTTGTTTAATTTTATTAAATCAATAAGCTCGAGATTAAATAAGTTATTAATTCGTATCAGATTTTGATTAAGTCAATTTATTAAGTTTGATCATAATTGAAATTGAATGGACACAATCAATCCAATTGTCCAAATCTCCAATTACCTAATCCACCCTATACCCAATTAAACTAATTTCGGCCTATTTTTTAAATTAGACTACAAGCAGCAGCCCATTCCTTTATTTCTTAACCCGATCCAACCCACAATATTTCCCCTTTCCAGCTTCAACAAATAGACAAACTTCAACAAGACATCGACAAAAACCAGAGAATAACAGCAACAACCACCATTGATAACCCACAACACTCGACCTTCAGCAAACAACCGACCAAAATCCATCAACTTCGTGACCCGACCCATCATCCTTCACCCAAAATTCGGTGAAAAATACTTCCCAACTTCGATCCACCTGGATAGCGTGTATTTGTTACTAAAATTCAAGAAATTTAATAGAAATGGGTGAACTGGCTCACCCCAACGTTCCAATCCCGCGAATCTCGGGTACCATAGTACGAATTCGTACATAGATGAAGAATTTTCATTAGCTTGGAGAGTTTATTCTCCTTTCTCCATTTTCTATTGATTAGCTTTTGAAATTAGCAACGGATTTGAGTACGTTTTGGGGAGGGAATGCCTTATCTTGAGGGGATTCCATTTTTGTTGAGCTTCCAAAAAATACCCCTAATTCTACCTTCTATATAAGAGGACATTGGTTCACTATTTTAATATAAGAGAGAGGTTGGAAATTCTTGGCTTAGGAATTTGAGGGGAAAATTCTCTGAGAAAGCTAGGCAAGGAAAAGATAGGAGTAAGAAAATTCTGATAGTAAGACAACTTCTTTTAGTGAAAGTTTTCTCTTTTGTTCTTCTATATGCCATTTGGTCGACTGATTGGAGGTTCTGAGTTGATAAAGCGGGTTTTCGGTGGTGGCGCATCTCGATGTTAGTGCGGTATCCCATTTTGCTATCCCGAAAGAGGTAAACACATTCTCGTCCTTTTAATTTCATCATTTTTCTGCTTCATCCCCCTTTTTTCTTCGTAGAATTATCTATCTGTGCAGTATTAATCATGAATGAGGCTGGGACTTGTTTGCTGTAGATGGCCATGATAGCCTTAAGATTATTTGGTGATCGTTTGTTTTAGCTTAATCAGTATCCACATCGTGAGTTTAACTATCGACTACTTTGATTACTGTCTCATGATCTATGGCGATGTGAGTTATATGCAAGTGCGTAGCATGAATCAATAATTTGAATATTGTGCAGTTTTCAATTTGGTTTTGATGAAGAGAATTTGTTTTGCCTGAAGAGATATGTTGGGGTGTGTTGTTGTATTTGGTATGATTCATGCTTTAATATTCATGGTTCTATTTGGAATAAATATGGGTATCTCTTTAAGCTGCTTTATGTCTGAATCTTCAGGTGGTCATGTTCAGTGATTTATATACTGTTCTAATACTTGAACATTTACTCCTTTTTGTATTCGAGCCGGCCTAAATTTTTTATACGTTCCAGCATATTTTAGTCGCTCGTATTATATTCTAGATGATTAAAGATGGTTACTTCTCGCTGGTAAATACCTCTAAACCTTATTTGAGTGTTCCTATTTCTGAAGTACAAGAGAAATATTTATGTCAACTTGAAAAGTGCACTGAGTATATTACGTAACACCACGCTATTTGTCTTCATATATGAGCTTATGCGATGCCACGCTGATTTGTTGTTTTAAGTGTTTTACTCTCGAGTTGTGCATCATGTAGAATTATTTGAGGATGTGAAGGATAATACATCCTTAGTGTGGCTGCATACAGTTGACAACTCTAGGACATCTAAATTTAATATGTTATATTCGTATCTTGATCAGGTGCCACTCAACTAATGTTTTTTTTCTTTTTATTCACTCTGCGACTGGTAGTGTGAGTTATAAGAGGCGAGTGTTTGATTGCTTCTACCTTAAAGTTGTCAACTTTGATGCTTTATGATGTTCTTTTTCGAGTCACACACTTTTTTGTTTACAACTACAGTGTAATTGTTAGATACCATAAACAACGGATGGATTGAAATATTCTTTGTTAACGATTGTCCGATTAAGCTGCTAAATGTAGTCTTCATGTCATTGTTTTCTCAAGATACTTATTCAATGGATTTGGTACCTTGTTTAGGCTATGACTCATAGAGTCTAAGTTGTCGTTTGTTCAAATAAAGTCATTTCGGCCAGTTGGAATATTAGTTGAGCATCTTTGACAATTATTTACGGGCCTTATGCTACATTATGAACTCTTTGATTGTCAGATACAGGTTTTATGACTCACTAATTACGTATGTTATATATTATTGGCTCTTATTCAGTTATTTTACATTATTCTTACATGTTCTTTCCTTTGTCATTCGTCTTGTGCCAACGTGTACTAGTTTATGTTAGGATTGCTATGGATAAATCTGACTACTTAAACATTTTTAATCTTGCATAATACGGTCCAGAGTTACGTCTCACTTTTAGGGATTACTAAAATTTAATTTCTCGTTCATTGGTCATAACTCAGACGCTTGAATCTTCATTGAAATTTTAAAAAATTTCATTTTCCTTAAAATCAGCCTTCATTCTCTTCGCTGCGTGAATCAATTTTTATGTTGTAGAAAGGCATTTTTTTTGTGTTAGACTGGTATCCGACACGTTCTCTTGCTTTAAACCATGTCATGTGTATCTTGAATCGGTATTAAATCTTTCATCCTTTTCTTTGCATGGGTAAATCTCGGAGTACAAATGGGCTTTTTTTTTCTTTGCATTTCCTCAATGAGCCGATAAGGCCCATCTCGTTGATTCAATCTCGAAGATCTAAGTCCAAAAGTGATCCCATGGCATTTGGATACAAGGAGTCGGAAAAAGAAGGAAACATGGGTTAAAGTTCCCTTGAAGAGGCTGGGCAACTTGAAAGTCTCGTTCCTTCATTTATTTCATTCTTATTGTTGTCATTATTTATTTATTCTTGTATTTATTTAGTTATTTATTTATTCGGGCCTCGAAGCCAAAGTTGTATTTAATACAGGTAAAGTGAAAACTCGAGCCGAAAAGGGCTCAAAAACATAGAATTAGGACAGGTGAAAGAAAAATGGGTTGAAAACCCAACTAGATTAGGACAGGGTCGATGGTTTGGGCTTGAAAGCCTAAATTACTACGTCCCCGCTTTTCTCCCCTTTTCCTTTCGTTTACTTGTTTACATGTTTCTTGCGAACCTAGTTGAATCCCTAACTGATTTTGCAAAAAAAAAACACTTTTTCTTAATCAACTACTTTTCAACAAATTAATCTTTTTGAAGTTAGTCAAAAGACGTTTTCAAACAGTCCGGATAACCACAAGTTAGCAGATGTTTTAGGTGCCTAACACCTTCCTAAAACGTTAATAGGAACCGTTTATTCAAAATCTCTAACTTAGAATGATTTTTCTATTTTGGATCGTTCAAAGTACTTTATAAAGGTTTCTTAATTCCTTTTCAAAATTAAGTGGCGACTCTTCTCAAAAAGTCAAAATTTCTATGCAAAACAGAAATGGCGACTCTAATGGAGATTTTTAACTAGGTTCTATTCAAATGTTTGATTTCGTCTTTTGATTAACTATTTATGTGTTTATATGTTTCGATTCTGTAAACTTTAACTATCGCATCCATGGCATATTCCTGCATTATTTAAACTGTTTTGGGGTTTCGTGGATGTCCCAGCCCCTATTGTTCAATTCCAATAAAGTGTTGGAAATACGAATAGCTTATTAGCACATGAGTCGTCTGATAGATGTTCATATTTTCAAACTCAAGTTGTCCGCTTGAGAACCGGTGTTCAAACCCACTCTAGACACCTAGGATAGAACGAAATCAAAATCCTATTTAGGCTTGAGCCTTGGACGACCCAATACTGGAGCGGGGGATTGGGCCTATTAGAAAACCTACCCTGCGTCTATTGACCCCGAGTCAATTATAGATGAACCACATTTATGTGTTGAAGAAAATATATGCATGTCTAATTCAATCCATTATCCTTTGGGGGTCGGGAAAAAGCTTGATTTGCTTACTTTCGTAAGAAGAATTGAAGCAAGAAATTGATCGATTTGGGAGGTTGCATCCAAGGCGCAGTTTGAACGTCAACGGATGTCAACAATATAAGAAATGGACGAAGCTAAGAAGGAAAAGACTGATAGAAGAAGCACCCAGGAGTTAGTATTTTCTATCCCCTATGTGGGAACGTGTCTTCTTTCATGTTATTTCCCTTTCCCTAAAGATTATATCCCTCTTATGTTATCTTTTGTAGGCATTTATGCCCTTTTAGTGTCTATAAAAGTTGGGGGATAATGGATTGACCTTAAGCAAGCATATATTTTTCTTCAAAAATCGTCAAGCCCAAACCCTTGGCTCAAAAGGGTCACCCCAGTTAGGATACACATTATTATAATATTCTTATGTGATATAATTGTCTTATGTGTTTATGTCCATTTATTTGGATCAAAGACAAGTTTATCCTCTATGCTCCTATAGATGGATTTGGCTATAACACAAACAACTCTACGTGGCTATTTCTTGTCAAGTATTTTGCATTGCTTATCACATGTGGAAACTAACACATTTGCCTTTGAGTTGTTTTACTTTATAGATAATAGAAAACTACTCCGTGTTGAAATAAGCTGGCAGAACATCCTTACTTCACTCGGTCAAAAGTGCACAAAATCCCATCCTCTGACCATCATTCAATAATGAATGGAAATGACAAAGAAAATACATTGACCATCAGGGAGAATGTAATAGCGGAACAGAGTGAGATCATTGCGGAACTCGCAAGAAAGCTAGAAATGCTTCAGGAGGAAATAAATCGTACTCCAGATTTGGCTAACCTGGCCATCACTGTCAATGCTCCCTCTCCAAGAGGACATGGGACTCCACTCCAAATCCCTCCCCTCAGTACGCCTATTCTCGGGGATCACCCAAATAACATATCATCCATCTCTGCCCCTCTACTTATCCAAAATACCAATCGTGAAAATTATCCAGATGCTTACCATCCACAAAATCCAACCCTCGCCCCATAAAATCCTTCTCCGAATCTATAAAATTCATTCCCAAATCCCCAAAACCCATTGGTAAATCCACAAAATTCATCCCTAAATCTACCAAATCTTCCAAATCTATCTCCGAACCTACAAACTTTATTTGTGAATCCGCAGAATCCCTCCCAGATCCCACGAAGCTACTCTCAAATTCCACAAAACTTTTCCAGTTTCCGAAATATTCTTTCCACCCACCAACCAAATTCCTTTCATCCACAAAATCAAGTCGCCTTTCCAAATCCTTCTCATGTCATCATATCCCCTGACATCTATAATTCCCTTCCTAACCTCGAGGTGGACCATTACGAGGAGAAGGAGAAAGAGTGGAGGACCGAGCATAAAATGAAGTTGCTAGCTATGAATGATGAGATCATGAGGATCAAGGAATTTCATGGAGCGGGGAACAATGATGGGTTAGGTTACGATGATTTATGTTTTCACCCTGGAGTAGATCTACCAGAAGGGTATAAGGTCCCAAAATTTGAAGGGTTCGATGGCATCGAAAATCCAATGGCCCATCTGAGAAGGTATTGTGATCAAATGGTGGAAGTAGGAAAAATGAGGCATTATTAATGCGCTTATTCAGCAGAAGCTTAAGTGGCGAAGTCTTAGATTGGTTCATATCTCAAGAACTGAAAAAATGGACTAGTTGGAGGGCATTGGCCAAAAGTTTCCTTAATAGGTTTGCATTCAACATTGAAATAGTTCCTGACCAATATTCATTAGATCGGATCAAGCAGAGGAATGATGAGTGTTTCTGAGACTATGCCTTCCATTGGAGAAAAAAAGCCGCCAAAGTACAACCTCCCATGTCTGAGAAAAAAATGATGTTTGTGTTCTCTCGCGCTCAGGAGGGAGAATAATATACCAGGTTGGTATCCGCAGTCCGATCACTTATGCATATTTAGTAAAGATTAGGGAATCGTTAGAGAAAGGCATCCGAACAGGAAAAATTGCCAAAACCCCAACATCATTTGAATCTTCTGCATTCTCAAGGAAGAAAAGAGAGGATGTTACTGCAGTCTCTACTTATTTTGTAGATAAATTGAAGAGGAAATTCAAGCATAGGAATATTCTTTCCTCACCACCGTCACCAAATTTTCATCCTGTATTCTACGTGCATCCCCAATATGAAGCTTCAATTTCAAATATTTTACCCCAGTGCCAAATTCTGCAGCCAAATTATAAATCTCATGTTCAAGCTATTTTCCAAACAATCAAATAAATGTCCAAGAGCCTCCAAACTATCATCAAGTACCTCCCCCTGCTAATCAAAATCAGTATAACCACCCATGTGTAAGCCTCAAGAAGAAGCCTCCCAAAAAATTCACTCTATTGGCTGAAAGTCGTACCCATCTCTTTAGAAGATTGATGAAGGCCGATTATTTACAACCTATTCCACCAAAGACTACTAATCTCAATTCTCTATTCTTTCATGCCGATCAAGTCTGTGCTTATCATTCAGGAGCTCCCGGGCATAATACTGAAGATTGCATCAATCTGAAACACAAGATCCAGGACTTGATTGACCAGAAGATCATCACTCTTCAGGCACCGACACCAAATATTTCTAGTAACCTATTGCCTAATCATGACGGAGCCACGGTTAGCATGATCTAAGTAGAGGGAGAATGGGTATCTAGAGAGACAATTGCTAAGTGGATTCACGAATCTCCAAAAAGACAGAAGGAGTGGAAATGATAGAGAAAGTTATAAATGCCTTGAGTAAGAATTCGAAAGGAATTATTGAGCCTATTATGGTCCCGGAAAGAGCATTTAAGCGTGGAGTAGGATACCAACCAATAAAGGAAGATGAGATCGAAGATAATTCAAAGGAGAGTCTGTTTAGGCCCTTGCCTCTCTTGTACCAATCATTTCCCGTACTTGCGATATCAAACGATGATGGTCTTGGGATGGGATAGGAGATCTGTTCGAAGGATACAATACTCTACCAGATGATTTCCCAAAGTCCGTTGGGGTGTAGAAGATTACATCAGAGGAGGCCTTGCAAAACTGGGCCTCTACTCTACTCATAACCCGTCACCCATCGTGGTAGATGAAAAGGGAAATTACTAATAGTTTTAAAAATTGGTGATGATCCGGATGAGGCCCCGTGATCCACCCTTTTATGTCTCAATTTTTTTTTCGTGTTTTACAACCTTAAAAAAATCATAGGCCCACCTTTGTGTTTGTCATGAGCCATAGTTTTTATTTATTTTACAAAAGGCCTCCCTTTATTTAAGAAGTTATTTTTAAAAATATGATTATCTAGCATGGTTTATTTTTGTAACAATAATTTTAAAACCTACCAATGTCATGTCATGTCAAGGGTTAGACGAACAAAGTGAAGGAAATAATGATGAACAAAAAAGGTGATGAGGAGAAGTTAGTAGTAGATACAGAGGAATGTGAAAATCAAAAGAAGCCCAACCGGGAGGAGCCCTAATCCTTCCTGAAATGGATAGTCAAGAGTGGACCAAACCAATAAATTCTTATGTGGTAAAGAGATATTGTGCTTGAAAGATATTATAGTTTTTGTTTCTTGGCTTATTTGTAATCGCCTTTATAATAATATCAATTTTATGATGTGTAATTTCCTAGAACCCCTTCCCTTTGTGTACGAACTACGTTTGACCTGAATTCTCAAGAATGAGATACGTAGGCGGCCTATGTCGACTTCAGTCAACCCCTTAGGAAAATTTATCCTTTCCTTTTATGTATGAACTACGTGATGACCTGAATTCTCAAGAATGAGATACGTAGGCAGCCTATGTCGGCTTCGGTCAACCTATTAGATTTTTCTATATACCCTTAGCGTAGTCCTGAACTATGTTTGACTTTATTCCTGCATCAACGGGATACGTAGGCACCCCAATGGCTCGGTCATATAACCCCAGGAAATGAAAAATGGGGCAAAATTTTTTAGAAGGAATCTCGAAAATTCACAAGAGAAGATCAACATCCAACAATGAGAATGAAGATCAACAAAGACTTCAGATCCACTCGAGATGATATCATCTCAGACTACTGTAAACTGGGGCAGAAATTTTGAGGGAGGCTTCAAAATTTCCACTAAATACTACAATATATTTCAAATTCCTCGGCACCAGAGGTTAAAGAAAAGCTTTTGAAGCCACCAACTGTGACAAAGTCTAGGTAAACTAAATCTTCGGCTATGACGAAACCATTTGTAGAACCCTCCAACAATGATGATGAGTTTTGGAACTCCTCCATCGGATAGAGTCAAAATTAAGAGGAATACGTTCGTTGAGCTAGTACATTACATGACTAACAGAGATTTTTGAAAGCTTTTATAGAAACTTTCAAAACTATTTGCTAAAAATAAGACTACTTTTGAAAAATTTTTACAAAATTTTTTACTTAGTGGAAGAGAGCCAGGGTGGAGGTACGAACATGGTGGAGTACCCAAAAGACGGCGTGGAGCAAATAGAGAATCAAAGAAGGTCAACACGGAGTAGTTTCACTCAAACTAATCATTTTTCTGTGGATACAGGGACCAATACATAAAAATGAGAGTCTCTTTCAAAAATCCCCGAGCAAATTGGGAGACATACCAGAGCACTAATGCTCAAGAACGGTATTTTTGGGTAGCCTTAAAAATGGGTTTAATACCTATTTATTGAGGACCTGTTGAATTGTCCATCTCACTTCTTGATATCATGGAGGACAAACAAAAGTGTCTTGTCTTCTTTAATAATATTGTATTTAGAGTTTTTATAAAAAATAGTCGCTAGTAAAAGCGACTTTGTGTCTACAAATCATCTACCTTGAGTACAGGTACATGTAGAAAGCAAGACGCAGACAAACAAACTCAAGTGAAACTGTTTTCAAATTGCCAAGAGGGCCATTCACATCATCGCCGAGAGGGCCAATTCATATCATTGCCGAGAGGGCCATTTCATATCATTGCCAAGAGGGCCACTTCATAGCATTGCCGAGAGGGCCATTTCATATCATTGCCGAGAGGGCCATTTCATATCATTGCCGAGAGGGCCATTCATATCATTTGCCGAGAGGGCCATTTTATATTTGTTGACACGCAAGACATAAACGTTGGCGTCAAGGATATCATCCATATCTGTTGACACACAAGCCATAAATGTTGGCATCTAGGATATCATTAGTAATTTATATGTATTGACACGCAAGACATAAATGTTGGAGTCAAGGATATCATCAGCATTTCATATCTGTTGACACGCGAGACATAAATGCTGGTGTCTAGGATATTTCATCATTTTATGTATCAGCATCTGAATGCATCAAGAGCATACGATTTAAAGGTACGCCTTTATGTCGGTATCTAAAGACGGATGATATATGAGATTTCCTAGAAATTGACAATTTGACGTTCATCTATAAGACATATTATTTGAAATAGGATAGTGTGCAAGATCACCTATGATTGATATCCTGTAGGTCATCCGTAAGCCACAACAACATTCTAACTGGATAGTGTGCAAGATCGCCTCAAGAATCGATAGTTTGGAGGTTATCCATAAGTCGCAACTAAATCCTTACCGGAGAATATACGAAATTATCAAATTGATACGTCCAAGATTCTCTATAAGCCACGTCATATCCAAGATCGATTATGTGCAGGATTACCCAAGGACTATCAATTTGAGTGATATCTATAAGTCATATTGTATCCAAGGTCGGATGATGTGCAGGAACACCTAAAAGCTAGCGATTGGAGGGATATCTATAATCTATCTCTTATCCAAGGTTGGATAATGTGCAGGATTACCTAAAAGCTAGCAATTCAAAGGATATCTGTAAGTCATCTCGTATCCAACATCAAATAATACGCAAGATTATCCAAAGATTGAAAATTTAAAGGAAATTTATCGATCATCGGCTATAACCAGGAGAGGTTATCATTCCATATCCAACAAGTGATATAGGTAAAAAAAGGGTTGCCATATCGCACAAGATTACGCGGTTGTAGGGACCGTTCTGCATAAAGTATCGCCGGTGTCTAAAAGGGCCACCCCACTTTGAAGACATATTCAATTGACAAATGACATAATCATACAATAACCAAGAGGGTTGTTGTGTTTTTTATTGCCGGTTATTTCATTCCAAGTAGGTACATGAAGAGATGACTCCATTTTCCAGGCCACAACTCACGTAGAGATATGGTAAAAGACTACATACCTCTTTCATGAATTATATTTAGCACTAACACTTTTTGCTTGAAGCATTGGCGAGAGAATCCGAGATGATGAAAATCTCAAATCAAAACCACAGGTGCGGACGACTTCAGATAGGACTCAACACAATGTGGAACTCTTTCTTAGCAGCAAAACGGGACATAGTCTAAAGAGGGACGTCAAACTCTTTGGACGCAATCTAAAGGATGATCGCCACCACCATCCAACCACACCCCTGTTAGAAGGCATGTGGTAATTCTGGGATATTCTGTTTTCATCTTCACCTTCGGGATATTCCTAAACTCATACCGAGGGTAAACTTCACTTTCTTTCAAATTCAAGTGACAACACACCTAGAGTTTTTGAAATTATGTCCAGGTAAATTCTTGCCTAGAGATGTGAAGGATCCCACATTCATGGTTAATAGGTTACAAGCCTATTTTCCACAACTCGATCATTAACTTGTCACTCCTCCCGAGCCAAAGATCGTCTGAAATAGAAGACTATCTTTTCTACCGATCGAGTCGAACTACAAGTAGTCTAATTCCCTAAAATCTTGAGGATATGTAGGCTGGGCTCTATTTAGAAAACTCGACTGCATTCCAACCTCCCTCCAAATTCCTCAATTTCCAAGCCTTTTAATTTTATCAAAAATTCTAAAACCAAGATACTTGGTGGATCTTTTGAAAATCATACTTTAAATCAAGTTTTATGAACTACAAGTGGCCTGAATTCTCATGTAACCTGAGATATGTAGGAAATTTGATACCGAGGTCCAGCCATAACTCCACGAAACTCGTGCAAAAACCAACCTCTTTCAGATACAATTTTATGGTCGGACAAAAATTAGGAACGCCAACCTCCCTTTACCCAGGGTTACTTGCATCCACTCTACCCAAAAGGAGGGGGAAGTTTTTGACACCTAATTTTTGCCCTCCGCAATCCAATTTAATTTCGAGTTTCTTAAATTTTAAAATAAAATCACAACAATTATTTTGATTCAAATAAATGCTAGTTTAAATTACTTATTCAATTCAATTTTATCATTTAATTAACGATTATACATTTTTTGCATTTTTATATACGAGTGTATAAATTTTGTTATTTAAATGAACGTTTTCATTAAAATTAGATTTTTATTGATTAAACTTGAAAATAAATTCAAATGATTAAAATTTTAATTTGAATATAATTTTACTCTCAAATATTAATTTATTTGGATAAATATTTGTTTAATTTTATTAAATTAAGAAGCTCAAGATTAAACAAGGTATTAATTCGTATCGGATTTTGATTTAGTCAATTTATTAAGTTTGATCACAATTGAAATTGAATGGCCACAATCAATCCAATTGACCAGATCTCCAATTACCTAATCCACCCTATACCCAATTAAACTAATTTCGGCCCATTTTTTAAATTAGACTACAAGTAGCAGCCCATTCCTTTATTTCTCAACTCGATCCAACCCACAATATTTCCCCTTTCCAGCTTCAACAAATAGACAGCCTTCAACAAGACATCGACAAAAACCAGAGCATAACAGCAACAACCACCATTGATAACCCACAACACTCGACCTTCAGCAAATAACCAACCAAAATTCATCAGCTTTACGACCTGAACCGACATCCTTAACCCGAAATTCGGCAAAAAATAGCTTCCCAACATCGACCCGACTTCGACCCGTCTGGATGGCATGTGTTTGTTTTGAAAATTTAAGAAATTTTCTAGAAATGGATGATCTGGCTCACCCCAACGTTCCAATCCCGCGAATCTCGGGTACCATAGTACAAATTCGTACATAGATGGAGAATTTTCATTGGCTTGGAGAGTTTATTCTCCTTCCTCCATTTTCTATTGGTTAGCTTTTGAAATCAGCAACGGATTTGAGTACGTTTTGGGGAGGGAATGCCTTATCTTGAGGGGATTCCATTTTTATTGAGCTTCCCAAAAATACCCCTAATTTTACCTTCTATATAAGAGGACATTGGTTCACTATTTTAAGAGAAGACAGAGGTTGGAAATTCTTGGGTTAGGAATTTGAGGGGAAAATTCTTTGAGAAAGCTTGGCAAGGAAAAGATAGGAGTAAGAAAATTCTGACAGCAAGACAACTTCTTTTAGTGAAATTTTTCTCTTTTGTTCTTCTCTATGCCATTTGGTCGACTGATCAGAGGTTCTGAGTTGATAACGCGGGTTTTCGGTGGTGGTGCATCTCGATGTTAGTGTGTTATCCCATTTTGCTGCCCCAAAAGAGGTAAACACATTCTCGTCCTTTTAATTTCATCATTTTTCTGCTTCATCCCCCTTTTTTCTTCGTAGAATTATCTATCTGTGTAGTATTAATCATGAATAAGGCTGGGACTTGTTTGTTGTAGACAGCCATGACGGCCTTAATATTGTTTGGTGATCGTTTGTTTAGCTGAATCAGTATCCACATCGTGAGTTTAACTATCGACTACTTTGATTACTGTCTCATGATCTATGGCGATGTGAGTTATATGCAAGTGTGTAGAATGAATCAATAATTTGAATATTGTGCAGTTTTTGATTTGGTTTAGATGAAGAGCATTTTTTTTGCCTGAAGAGATATGTTGGGGTGTGTTGTTGTATTTGGTATGATTCATGCTTTAATATTCATGGTTCTGTTTGGAATAAATGCGGATATCTCTTTAAGCTGATTTATGTCTGAATCTTCAGGTGGTCATGTTCAGTGATTTATATACTGTTTTAATACTTGAACATTTACTCCTTTCTGTATCGGAGCCGGCCTAAATGTTTTCTTTAGTTCCTGGACGTTCCTGCATATTTTAGTTGCTCGTATTATATTCTAAAGGATAAGAGTAATCTTTATGTCAGCTTGAACAGCGCACTGGGTATATTACGTAACACCACATTATTTGTCTTCTTATATGAGCTTATGCGATGACACGTTGATTTGTTGTTTTAAGTGTTTTACTTTCAAGTTGTGCATCATGTAGATTTATTCGAGGATGTAAAGGATAATACATCCTTAGTGTGGCTGTATACAGTTGACGACTCTGGTACATCTAAATTTAATATGTTATATTCATATCTTTATCGCGTGCAACTCAGCAAATGTTTTTTCTCTCTTAATTCACTCTGTTACTGGTAGTGTGAGTTATAAGAGGCGAGTGTTTGATTGCTTCTACCTTAAAGTTGTCAACTTTGATGCTTGATGATGTTCTTTTTCGAGTCACACACTTTTTTGTTTACAACTACAGTGTAATTGTTAGATACCATATACAACGGATGGATTGAAATATTCTTTGTTGACGATTGTCCGATTAAGCTGCTAAATGTAGTCTTCATGTCTTTGTTTTCTCAAGATACTTGGTCAATGGGTATGACTAATAGAGTCTAAGTTGTCGTTTGTTCAAATATAGTCATTTCGGCTATTTGGAATATTAGTTGGGCATCTTTGACAGTTATTTACGGGCCTTATGCTACATTATGAACTCTTTGATTGTCAGACACATGTTTTATGACTAACTAATTACCTATGTTGTATATTATTGGCTCTTATTCAGTTATTTTACATTATTCTTACATGTTCTTTCCTTTGCCGTTCGTCTTGTGCCAAGGTGTACTAGTTTATGTCAGGATTGCTATGGCTAAATGTGACTACTTAAACATTTTGAATCATGCATAATACGGTCCCGAGTTACGTCTCACTTTTAGGGATTACTAAAATTTGATTTCTCGTTCGTTGGTCATAATTCAGACGATTGAATCTTCATTGAAATTTTAAAAATTTTCTTTTTCCTTAAAATCAGCCTTCATTCTCTTCGCTGCGTGAATCAATTTTTATGTTGTAGAAAGGCATATTTTTTTTTTGTTATACTGGTATCCGACACCTTCTCTTGCTTTAAACCATGTCATGTGTATCTTGAATCAGTATTAATTCTTTCATCCTTTTCTTTGCATGGGTACACCTCAGAGTACAAATGGGCTTTTTTTTTTCTTTGTATTTCCTTAATGGGTCGATAAGGCCCATCTCGTTGATTCAATCTCGAAGCTCTAAGTCCAAAAGTGATCCCGTGGCATTTGGATACAAGGAGTCGGAAAAAGAAGGAAACATGAGTTAAAGTTCCCTTGAAGAGGCTAGGTGACTTGAAAGTCTCATTTCTTCATTTATTTCATTCGTATTGTTTTCTTTATTTATTTATTCTTTTATTTATTTTGTTGTTTATTTATTCGACCTCAAAGCTAAAGTTGTATTTAATACAGGTAAAGTGAAAACTCGAGCCGAAATGGGTTCGAAAACATAGAATTAGGACAGGGGAAAGAAAAAATGGGTTGAAAACCCAACTAGATTAGGATAGGGTTGATCCTTTGGGCTTGAAAGCTTAAATCACTACTTTCCCGCTTTTCTCTCCTTTTCCTTTCATTTACTTGTTTACATGTTTCTTACAAACCTAGTTGAATCCCTAACTAAGTCGCTAAAAAACTAGTTTTGCAAAAAAAAACTTTTTCTTAATCAACTACTTTTCAACAAATTAATCTTTTAGAAGTTAGTCAAAAGACGTTTTCAAACAGTCCGGATAACCGCAAGTTAGTGGACGTTTTAGATGCCTAATACCTTCCTAAAACGTTAATTGGAACCGCTTATTTAGAATCTCTAACTTAGAACGATTTTTCTGTTTTGGATCGTTCAAAGTACTTTATAAAGATTTCTTAATTCCTTTTCAAAATTAAGTGGCGACTCTTCTCAAAAAGTCAAAATTTCTTCGCAAAACAAATCGCAATGTTGGTTAAAAGCTAGTGTAATAGGAACTCTATATTTATAACAAGTTTTTAAAAAATCATACGTAGAATTCTATCTAATATCAATTTACTCAGGCATCAATATCGGTGTAAGTTTATTTTCTTGACATTTAATTTTAAATTCTCTAATTCTCGATCTACGATTATTTCATTGAATAAAACCAACAGCAAGACGAATTTTTTCAATAAAAAACTCAAAAAATTCAAGACCATCTTTTACAATTAAATTATATAGATGACATGCACACTTAATATGAAAAATTTCAGGC
This sequence comes from Capsicum pubescens, assembly GCA_030864215.1. Lineage (NCBI taxonomy): Eukaryota > Viridiplantae > Streptophyta > Magnoliopsida > Solanales > Solanaceae > Capsicum > Capsicum pubescens. The sequence goes on along the minus strand of CM061542.1, from coordinate 33,867,588 downwards.
AACGACGGAGATAGCTTAGATTTTAACTTTTTTATAGCAGTCTTCTTGTTAGAAGTATTATCAAAAGCAATACATAAGATTTTATTTTCGATACCATAATATCCGGCAACTTTAACAATAGAATCAACAATGAAATCTCCACTATGTTTACGATCTTCATCATATAAAAAAGCAAGAAAACGTTTTTGCATCACAAAATTACAATCCATCCAGTGACAAGTAACGGTTAAATAATCATTTTTATTTACAGCACGACCAAGATCAGAAGTTAGGGACAATCTACATTGAATATTTTTTAATAATGTGGATAAATTAAAATAATATTGTGAATGAAGTCTAAAAATATCAGACCGAAAAGTACTTCTAGGAACATCATTAAACATAGGATTATAAATTGCTTGAATATAATGAATAAAGGCATTAGAACAAGGAAAACTAAAAGGCAAACAACCCACAACTATAATTTTAGCTATTTCTTCCCGATTCCTTAATTTATTATACTTCTTCGTTACCTGACCAGTTTCTGGGTCCATTCTAGTTTGCGTTGGCCCACAACATCCCCACCACCTCATCCAATATTTAACTCTCTTTCGTGAGCATCACCTATATGTCTCATTAACGTACCCGTACCCCCTTGCTTGCCTCCGCTTTTATGCTTATATATTTATTTATAAATATTGTATTGCACCTCAGTATCTGATATACGTTCAAAAAATTATCATGCAATACTAGTTGTTTTACGAGGTTTTGGGGCACGGGGAGGATGGGAAGGGACATTAACCGATTCAGATCTAACGTTAGCATTTTATATTGCGGGTGTCTCACCAATATTTTCATCATCTTCGTCTAAATTAGCCGCATCTACTTCATTTTCTTCTTCTATACTGTAATTTTCCTGAGCTTCTACATAATCCATATCGTTAGCACCTACACCTATTTCTTCCTCAAAAGGTATACCAAGCGGTACCGGAGGCGAAGGCACACAGGTATATCTACTACTTGAAGTACCTCCACCGCTAGTAATTTACTTTTTACTACCACTACCTCTTTCGGGACAAAAAATTTTAACACCTTTAGTAGCGAGGTTTCTTAATTTATCCATAGTATAAATTAAATTAAATTAAAAAAATTCAAAATACACAAATATAATAAAATTAAATATTCAACAATTAATACAATAAATAAAAATTAAACATAAGAGATGGAATGACAATACCAAATTTTAAAAGTATCCGAAGGTTGCGACTTTAGAAACTTCTACTCGTACTTTATAAACGCAAATTAAAAAATTAAAATGATCACTTTAGGAAATTAAATATATTTAATATTTGATAATTGAGAATTGAGATTTGAGACTTGAGAGAGAATGAGATTTGAGAGAGTGAAAATTTGTGTGAAAAATGATTTGAAGGTGTAGGGTATTTATAGAATTTTTTGGGGGATTAAAACATAATTTTAAAACTATTTTTTTTTTCTTTTTGAGACTTGAGAGAGAAAGAGATTTGAGAGAGTGAAAAATTGTGTGAAAAATGATTTGAAGGTATTGAGTATTTATAGAATTTTTTTTAATAACCGGCGGGCCTGGACCGGGATTGATCCGGGACGAGTTAACCGAGCCCAAATAAAAAAAATCGGCCCAGGAACCGGTACCCTAAAACCCTTGGGCTTACCAGGCTGGGTCAAATAGGGCTGGTTTCTTTAAGTGGGACGGTTCGTTCCGGGTCAACCCGGCCCACTTGACACCCTTAGTGACGCGAGATGCTACATGTATACCTCACCCAAAAGGTAAGTTGAGTCCTAAATTTACAAATTTATTCTTTTTGTTTACATAGATTTCTTTCCAAAGACATCTATGATAGATTTAACAAGGAAACCGGTGAGAAGGATTTTATATACCCCCTAAACTCTGCGAAAAGAATCTAATACAACCCTCAACTTTGTGAGAAGTATAAAAATAGAATTTTCATTTCCGATTGCCGTAAAAGGATATACTTGGAATAATTAGCCCATTATCGGCCCACTACAACAATAAACATAAAATAGTGTCTTTGTTACTCAAACTAGCAAGTCTACATTTCGTATACCATTAAAGCCTAGCAGCCGCTATCTTATGGAGTACAATTTCTCCGCCTTCCTCTATCTTTGCCTCTACGCTCCTTCTCCAACAGAAATGGCAATAGACATTTACGGATGACAAAGGCATAACCTCCTTTAAGGTTGCTTACACAATTTTCAAAAAGGATATATTTGTGCCATTAATGGACAATAGAGGCATAACTGCCTTTATAGCTGGTTACACAATTCTACAGACATGACATCTGCTGATAGAGATTTTTCTGGTAAAATTTCTTCGATCTATGAAGTTAATTTCTTCATCTGTTTGCAGATATACCCCTCATCCAGTATGAATTATTAGCTTATAATTTTTTAGATTTCTTTGTTTTTATTTTTATTTTTATTTTTTTCTTTCATTCTTTAATGTGAAAATATGAGAAATAAAAAAAAGAAGTGAATAGATAAAAAGAAAAAGAAAAAAATTTATAAAAATAAAAAATGATAAAAAAAATTTCACCTCGTAGCTATTTGGTGGTGAGGCGGGAATGTGGTGTCCACCTCACCCAAAAGACAAGTTGAGTCCAAAATTTACAAATTTATTATTTCTATTTGCATAGAGATTTTAGGACATCTACAATAGATTTAAGAAGAAAATGAGTGAAAAAATAAATTTGGTCATCAACATACCAAATTAGCCGTTGAATTTAAAAAGGCAAAAAATTCATGTGCCACAAGGATTAAATCCCTAAACTTTGCGAAAAGAATTTGATGTACTCCTGAACTTTGCAAGAAGTATCAAATATACTCATCTTTAAGCGACTTTTATTTTTTATAAAATATAAAATCAAATTTATTTTCCTCATGAAAAGGATATATTTGGAATGATTAACCCGATTAGCGGCCCTTTACAACAATAAACTTAAAATAACTCTATTTTTCCTTCATTACTCAAACGAACCCAACTCTACATATTGTATACCATTATAGCCAACATTTCTGTTTTCACACACACACAAAAAAGGAGCATCCGCAATATTTTTGTGTGTGTGAAAATAGAAATGTTGGCTATAATGGCATACAAAATGTAGAGTTGGGTTCGTTTGAGTAATGAAGGATAAATAGAGTTATTTTAGGTTTATTGTTGTAAAGGACCTCTAACTGTTTTTCTCCAACAAAAATTACAATTGTCATTAATGGACAACAGCGGAATAACCACCTTTATAGTTGATTATGTAATTCACAAAAAGGATATATTTGTGTCATTAATGGATGACAGAGGCATAACCGTCTTCATAGCTAGTTACACAATTCTATAGAGATGACATCTGTTAACTCCTTCATGTGTTCATTTTGTGCAATATTGATGCAGGACAATATATTTTGCCGGTGCTGACAATGGAAGGAATTGTTTTTGAATTAAAGTAAAATGGTTTTTGGGGAAAGATGAAAAAGTAAAGCCCTAATATCAATAGAAAAAAAAAGATTCAATTGATAAGGTATGCGTAAAATCTAGTTTTAATTTGATGATGTTTATCAAAAATAACCTCTCTACCCTCAAAAGGTAGGGATACGGTCTTTTTTGGAATATGGTTTGGGTATATATTACTTTCTCCAAATCCGACCTTGTGTCTTACTTTTACTAGACTCCACTTGTGAGAATTCATTAGGTATGTTGTTTTTGGCAGTGTCTTGTGAAATTGATTTACTCAACAAAATCTGGGGAAGGTGCTTGCTAAGATTAGAACTACATGGGGTTATTTTATATGAATAATAGAGGATAATAATCCTGAGATCAAATACAAGATTATTTTACACTCTATTTGGTTAGGAGTATTAGTTAGTCCCTGATCCCACCATATATATAATAATGATTGGACTAGTTTCTTCATATATATGATGTGAAAGGATTCACATGGGATATACTGATCCATGGGATAACTTTGTCTATCCCATCTCCCATACCAAATGACCCTTATGGTTTTAAATTCTAGGATAGAGATATTGGGTGTTAGTAACTGAGTTTTGAACTTAATTTTTGGTCATAATTTGAGAATCTTTTTGTACAATTACATGGTTTGAACTAAAGTTATTGGATTAGGCCGTACCTGAGTCCTCTTGCTTTTGGCATCAAATTTGACCGTCTTTAATTACCTTAGCTACCCTCTTTCAATTACTTTTACACAAATATCTGGTAATCCTGTTCACCAAGGCTAGGACAAATGAAAGAACCACCTAGTGTTTTTTTGTTCTCTGGGATTTGAACCTGAGACTTTAGGCTCTGAATTAACTTCCTTGAATACTACTACGCCACACCCTTGCGTACTAGTTGATTAATTTTATATTTTGTAAATGTATATTCAACTTATAACTTATTTGGCTAAGCTTCTGAGAATTAAAAGTGTGTTGTTATTCTTATAAAAGTACTTATTGTAGAAAATAGGGATGATTCCAGGCAATTTTTTTAAGAAAATAAAATGATAAGTGTTTTGAATAGTAGCAACAACAACAACATACCCAATGTAGTCTTACATGATAGAGACTAGAAAGGGTATATCGAACCGTCTATGACTACATTTGTTATGTTGTTAGTATCTGAAAAAACCTAGAAACACTTTTGGAATCTTTAAACAAACATAAATGGTTTCTCTACAAAAACTTTTGGTATGATGTTTAGTCAAGTTTTCTTCATCGTGGCATTTGTTATTCTGGGTAGAGTTACCCAGGGAGTCAACTAGAGTTAGTTGATTTAAAGGGTGTAGTAGAGTTTCTTCACAAGACTTGTAATAGAAGTACTACAAGGTGATAAGGATTAAGAGGTGGATCCGTGTGATTATTGGAGTCTATAATCACATACTGATTTGAAGATAGTGGATTTTGTTGCATATCCTATGAGACAGGTAGTGGTTTTTCCTCTCTTGAGCAAGGAAGTTTCCACGTAAACATTGTTTGCCTTTTATCTGCAACACTTTTCTTTATATCTTATTTATTTAATAATTTGGTGTGTATAGGACCTGGTCCCCTTACACGTGGTGAACTCATAAGCCAACAATTGGTATCAGAACTGTGCTCTCTAAATGGTTAACACCTAGAGTGGATCCTGAGTGATGGATGCTCCATCCAATGTGATAAAGGTCACTCAACCACCAGACCTTCCCGCTTCAATGGTCAATACTATGGATGGTGGAAGATTTAAATGCATGATTTCATAATGGTTGAAGATAGCAAGTTGTGGGACATTATCTGTGATGGACCACACATTCCCATGAAGGAAGTCAAGGAAGGAAATGTTAATATATCTTTTCCCAGGACATGAAAGGAGTATGATGAAAATGATTGAAAAAGAATGAAAATAGCAATAAAGCAAAAAAATTGCTTGTTTGTGGAATAAGTCCCGATGAATATAATAGAATATCTATATGTGAATCAACAAAAAAGATTTGGGACTGTTTGAAGACTGTCCATGAGGGAACAAGTCAAGTTAAGGAGTCCAAAGTGGATATTCTAACTACTCAGTATAAGCCCTTACTGTGAATGAAAGCGAGACCATTCAAGAAATGCACACTGGATTCACTACTATTACAAATGAGTTACACTATATTGGAGAAGTAATTCCACCAAGTAAACAAGTGACGGATATACTTGGTGTTCTACCTAAGTCACGGGAAAGTAAAGTCAATGCTATCACTAAGTCTCAAGACTCAAGACTCCTAAAATGGATGATTTGATTGGTAATTTGACGACGTATGAGTTGAAAAAACAACAAGCCAAGATAAGAAGGAACCAAGAAAGCTGATGAGTATGTAGCTTACTTAGCTCAAAGATTCGTAAAAGCTATGAAAAAGAATGGTGGATTATAGAAGAAAGGAAATGCTAGCAATCCAATGGGGGAAATGATTATTGTCACATATGTGGTAAATGTGATCGCTTTATCAAGGATTGTCCAATGCACAAGTTGGAATACAATGATTATGTAAATACAGGAGGAGACAAAGGAAAGAGGAAGAATTAGGTCCCTGATAAGTTTAAGAGACAAGTTGCAGCTGATTATATAGTCAAGCAATCATTGGCTGCTTGGGGGGGGACTCATCCAGTGAGTCTAATGAGTCAGAGCATCCAAAAGATATCTTTATGATGGTTGCGGAAGAATAAGATAACATTTACAACTCTGTTTTTACTCTTATGGCAAAATCAGATAATGATGAAGATGAAGAGGTAACTCTTCTTGACATTAAGCAAAACCTCAATGACAATTCCTTTAAGAAACTGAAAAGACTTGCAAATGTATTGATTAATTCTCTTTGTGATATCACTACTGAGAATGAATTTTCTTAATGAGAGTATAGATAATCTTGAAAATAAAAAAATGCTTTAATTATTCAAATATCCGAGTAGGGAGAACAGTTTCAAAAATTAACCTCTGAAAATGTTGAAATGAAAGAAATCTGAGGAAGTTATATTAGTTAGTATTAAGGAAAAATTTGAGGTCAGTAGTCTTAAAATTGATCTTGAAGGAAAGTGGAAAGAATTCCAAGGATATCTTACAGCCTCTTTTGAGAGAAATACTGAGCTAGAGAGGAACCTGGTCCGTACAACTGAGGAACTTAACAAATCTTTAATTCTAGATTTTATCTATTCTGACTAGTCAGAGATCTAACAATGGCAAAGTTCTAGGCTGTCAACATGGTAGTCCCCCTTACAATTCCTACCCCAAATAGGTGCCTATGTCCAATTATTTATCATGTACTCAATGTGGAAGAATGGTCATATGAAAAGGAATTGTAAATCCAAGTTAAGGGCTGATATGAGCCTGACTAATTATGTTCAGCAGGAACAGCTACTCCAGACCTGGTCCACTTATCTGGAAAAAGAAAGTCTTAATTACTACCCTATCCTCTTACAGGGAACTCAGACTTAAATGGGTTCTCAAACCTAACAAATGATTCTTATGAGCAGAGGGATTAAGAGAAAAAAGTCACTATTGGTTCGTGGATAGTGGATACTCCAAGCATATGAATAGAAGAAATGAATGCTTTCTCTCACTCAAGGCACTTCAAGGTAGAGGTGTCTCATGTGGAGATGGTAATAAGGGATATATCGTAGGTGTTGGAAAAAAATTAGAAAATCACTTGATCTTTCTATTGAAAATGTTTATTATGTGAGTGGATTAAAGTATAGCATGTTCAGTGTCTCTCAAATCTGGGATAAGAGCAATGGAGTTAACTTCCTATCTAATTGGTTCACTAGCACCAGTCTCCAATCCGGTGAAGTCACTCTTAGAGCCAAAAGATGCAAGAACATTTATGTTGCTATTCAGGATTCAGTTCCTGGATATGATCTCACTTGTCCAAGTGCTCAAAGTAATAATACTGACTTGTGGCAGAAAACTTGGCCATATCAGCTCCTCACTTCATAATAAGTTGGTCGCAAAGGACCTGGTCTGTGGTGTTACCAAGTTGCAATTTTCAAATATCAAGGTATGTGCTTCCTATATCAAAATAAAACAAACCATGTCCTTATTTAAGCAGAAGAAACAAGTTAGTACAACCAGGCCTCTTGAGCTATTTCACATGGACTTATGTGGACCTCTATAGGTTCAAAGTAGAGGAGGAAAGAATTATATCATGGTCATTGTGGATTATTTTTCTAGGTAAACTTAGACCATGTTATTGAGATCAAAAGATGAAACTTTTGAAGTATTGGTGATTTTTCCCAAGCAAATCCAAGTGAAGTTGGATAGAAAAATAGCAGGGATTAGGTCTAACCATAGAACAGAGTTTGATAATGTAAGAGTGGAGGAATTCTGGGCATAAAATGGAATAAGTCACAATTTCTCTATCCTAGAACTCCTAACAAAATGTTGTTGTTGAAAGGAAAAGTATGACCTAAAATTCAAGAGGGGGCTGAATAGAAAATTTTCTTTGAGTTGACTACTGACTCTTCACAGTCGACTCGCCCATAGATAAATACATTTCACAAGACATAGTAGATTTAAAACAACTAAGCAAATAAGTAATCAACCATAAAGTAAATACACCGTGATTTATCCAGGTTCGAAACACCAACGTGGTGCATTGTAACGCCCCAAATCTGGTACCTAGAATGCTACACGGTGCTCATGACCCTGAAGGACCACAAACTAACCCATGACTGATATTTGTATCTGTACACTACATAATATATTGTATATATATATACATACACTGTAAGAATGAAGAATAGAAGATGTAAGGCCATAAGGATAAAAAATGAATAAACATATGATGAAACAATGTCTGAAAAATGGTATAACAATATCAAAATGAATCTGAAGTAACTATCTGACATGCTATAGTCTGAAAGCCTCTAAACTGTCTGAATAAGGAGTTGATGGGACATGACCCCAACTAACTCTATCTACTGAGCTAAATAAGTACTGAATGAATAACATAATCAAATAATATCATCCTCGAATGATGAGGACTCATTGCTAACTCTGTCTACTAAAACCTGGAATGCTACTGATGCTCTGGATCTCGTGCTCCTAAACCTATGGCGTAAATAAAACACCACAGAGAAAATACGTCAGTACGTGGGAATGTAGCGGTATGCATGTGAGGTAGGCTAAATGAAAAGAGTTCATATGCATGAACAATACTAACTGACCGAATGACATGAATGTGAGAATACATGTATGAATACGTAACTAAACTGAGATCGTGATAGGATTGAATACTAGGTTCCGACTATCGAGTCTACTGATAATATGGATTCACTGACATCTGAGTTTACGAATACTGGGGTACTGAATAACTGAGTTTACTGATCCTGATATCTAATTCACTGATAAGTGAGGAACTGATACTGTATTGCTGAATACTGAAGAACTGAAACTATATTACTGATACATGAATATTTGTTTCTGACAGTTTTGATTATGAAGAACTGGTCTGGTGGACTGTATCTGACAGTCCTAAAGCTGAATACTGACAACATGAGTTCTGATAACTGATATAACTGATAACATAAGTGACTGTATCTAACAGTCCTGAATCTAATGGAACTATCTGAGTTCTGTACTGAGCTGAGTTAACTGTAATGACAGTCCTGAATCTGAAGAACTATCTGAGTTCTTTTACTGAGACTGAGATTGAGACTGAAACTGAGACTGTGGGAAGTGATCATCTAACTGACATGCCTCGAAACTGAACTGGTGGGGTCCAACCTGTAACCCCAGCTAGAAGGGTGTCAGTACCGTACCACGGGTAAAGACAATCTATGAGTATACCCTCACGGACAGGGAGCTCTTCCATCAACCCCTCCTGGAAGATAACCTAGATGAGATGTATATATAGTCTCTAAACACGTAGGGTGCATCTCAACCTATGTTGGATACGTAGTTTTGGAACTTAGGTATTACTTCTAGGGATCTCAGTCCTATTTAGCGGGTGAGTCCCCATCCCTAGGCTCGCTCGGTGATGAATCCTACTCCCATTTGAAGATATTAAACTGATTAACTGAACTAAACTAATACTAATGGTATTGTTTAGTGAAGGTAAACTGAGTTCACTGAGTTTCGCTGACTAACGGAATGATACTGAGTTCTGAGGACTGACTGAGAGTACTGAAGTGTAATACCCCGGGAAATTTTTAATTGAAATTTTGTGCGTAAACGTGTTGGGTTCTATCTTCTAGAATGAATTATAAATTTTTCGTGCGGAATGTCTTAGATTATGATCAACCATTGCGTAGATTATCGAATAAGATTTTCAACGATATGTGGATCATCCAAAACGGACACCCGAACGACGAGTTATGAACATTCCGATTGAACTGTGAATAGTAGTGAACAGTAAAACGTGCAGGAAAAAAAGTACTGAGGCCTGACGTATTTTTGTTCCAACTTTAAACCATCATAAATCCTTGTACATAATGATCTGGGTAATATACTATATATCAACGGAAAGCTCTGCGAGTTCTCTTTCCGATGAAATTGATTTCATCAAATTTGTCTATCGGATCAAAAAGTTATGGCCGGTCTACTTCAGCCTATCAAAAGTGAATTTTTGGGTCAACTTCAAACGATCATAACTCCTCGTACACAATGATCTGGGTGAGATACTATATATCATCGGAAAGATATGAGAGTACACTTTCTAATCAAATTGGTTTCATCCAATTTGGATATCAGAGTAAAACGTTATGGTTGATCTACTTCAGACTATCAAAACAGTCCACCAAAGGACAAATGCGAGAATTATTTGACTTTTAGGGGCGTTTTGGTCATTCCCCCTCACCCAAAACCCGTCCAAACCCTATATTAAAGCCTATTAGAAGCATTATATGTTATATTTCATAAAATTCCCTCAAAAAGAACACCCTAAGCTCCTACATCCAACTTCAAGAACCTCCAAAGTACACCATTAATTCTGCAAATTTATTCAAGATTCCAAGTTCCTAGTTCAAGAACTTCAAGAACTTCAAGAACCTCCAAAGTTCACCATTAATTCTGCAAATTTATTCAAAATTCCAGATTCCTAGTTCAAGAACTCCAAGAACCATCATTCAAAGGCACGATTAACATCTCAAAAACGAGTATCGATCTAAAGTTCATCATTCAAGGTATGTGGGGGTTTTCAACAAGAACTCTCTTTCGTTCTTGTGCCCAAATTGATTTTTCTTTTATGAATAAACATGATTTACATGTTTTGATATGAATTTGAAGCATGAATTTATACCCTATATGATTTTACATGAGATTATGATACTCTCTATGTTTTGAAAGTTGAATTGAATGAGAATGATAACATTTTTGTACATAAAGATGAATTTTCCAGATTTTAAAGTAAATTATATATATTTATGATGAAAAGCATGAATCTTGAGAAAATTTAATATGATTTTGATGTATGAGACCTTGAGTCCTAATTGGAATTGTACATTGAGAAATTATGTGCTATAAGAACAATGAGATTTGAATCCCAAAGCTAATTTTCTTTACCAAGATGTATGATTATAAAGCTGAAATTTTAAGTTTTAAGTGATTATTTTTGTGCTTATGTCATAAAGTATGAAACTTTGGAAGATTTTATGGTGATATTAATGTATGGGTTTTTGGAACCCTATTTGAGATTATTATTTCGGGAAAATCATATGTTATAAACACCTTGAGTTTAAATAATTTGAGATGTTTTGAATGATTTGACCTTTTGGTCATGAATGAGTTATTTTGAACTCGATTGTGAAAGAAATCCACATTTTTATTGATTATGATAAAGGGGTAGCAAATTGGCTCCCGATGAAAATTGTTCAAGTGTTTATAGTGAATTTTCTTTAATGTGAGCCTGAGGCTGATTTAAATTTTTGATCTAAGTCCGGGAGTAATCTTTAGCACCGAATGGGAGGTATAAAGTGACCTTACTTCCCTAGAACTACGTGCCCCCATAGAATGTGAGTCTGAGGCTGATTTATATAGTGATCACTAGTGTTTTTGAATTGATACTGGAAGTCCTACTTCGATGGAAAGGATAGGATGACTCTCCCCAACGTGGGTTGGACGTTGGACTCCATGTGGCTCACATGGTTTATGTCGGTTATAGGATCTCCCAAATTGTGTGTGTGTTTCCTTGTGTCTACGGTGAACGGTGAAGTGATTTGAAAGTGGAATTGTGAAAGTTATTCTTTCGAAAGATTTAAATGATATTTACATTATGAGAATTGATATTCTTGATGAACTGAAAGTGATTGACAAATTATATGATGACTCACATGTGTTATTATACTTATTTCATCCTCTCATGATTATGATGATTTTCTTCGGGCAATGTGAGTCTTTCATACATCCTGCATATTTCTTATAAATATTTCTTATACAACTGCATACACCCCCATATGCTCGGTTATTTTCCATGGTACTGACCCACATATTCGTATGTGGTCTACATTTTTTCGGAATGTAGGTACAAGGTATAGTTGCACCTTCGAATCCAGTCTGTTCATGGTATCCAGTCAGCAGGTGATGAGTCCTTTTGATTCAAGGGCTTGGGTTAGTTATGCAGAGTTTATAGTGTTGTATTTTCTTTATTCAGTCGTATTGAGTTGGGGTAGTCGGGAGTCATGACCCGGCTACCTACAGTCAGTACAAGTAGAGGCTTCATAGACAGTCAGTAAAAGTTGATGTATTTTGTTTCAATTTTGGTTCTAAAGGCAGAATTGTAATCCTGTAAAATTCTATTTTTGTATCGATCAGATTCAGAAAAGAGTTTATTTCTGCTGATTTGTATGGATTGGTATTTTTATTCAGTTGCTTATGAGTTATGCTAGTAGAAGGGTTAGCTTGGGGTCACTTGTGACCTAAGCACCGTGTGACGTCTCGGGACCCTATTTTGGGGCGTTACAAACTTGGTATCAAAGCACAGAGTTCAAGTGTCCTAGGGTTTCTATGAAGTCGTGTCTAGTAGATTCTTGCAGAACGGTACGAAGACGTCTGTACTTTTCTTCGAGAGGCTACAGGGCATTTAGGAAATGTTTCCCTTCTTTCAAGGTTAAGATCGTGCTATAAAAAGGTTCTCCAAGAAGCTTATATAGATTCTCATCTTACTCTATTCTAGCCAACTCTGCCTCATTTTTAAGGTTTCAGAAACAATTAAGCTTAATTCTTCGTAGATAGTTATGGGATTGTAAGAGAGCTAGAAAGTATCCTGTCAGTGCTTTTGAGTTTCAAAGATTGAAGTACTTTATTCATGTTCATAAAAGTCATGAACTAAGCCTAGGTTAGATGTTCTTTTAGATTCCTCCTCAGAATCTACAATGTTAATCTATACTTCTCCTTCTATGTATTATTTTTGAGATAACATGATTCGCAAACTCCAGTTCTTCCCAAGGTAATGCTTCTATATTTTCTAGAAGAAATTTCAAAAGTTACACAAAGGGCTTGAGAGGAGCTCTCTAGTGTGTTAAGTTCCTTAAGTTGAAAGTTATGCCCTCATTCTTATGAGTTATTTAATTAAGACAGAGTAAGGTGTATTCTTAGATTGTTGAATGTTGTGTGTCAAGCTTCTATCTCTTGTATTATGTAATCTTGTTATCATTATGTTTGTGAAAAATCAAAGTCTAGTGAAGCCGTGTGGGGCTCTTTCGATTCACTAGCATAGCTTCTTTGTTATTCATCTTATTTTCTTGTTCAAAATACAAACCAAAGTCTAGAGAAGCCGTGTGGGGCCTATTTCGATTCACTAGCACGGTTACTTTGTTATTCATATAACTTTCTTGATCAAAACACAAAACCAAAGTCTAGTGAAGCCGTGTGAGGCCTATTTCGATCCACTAGCAACTTGTAGTTCATCTTGTTCCTTGTGCTGGCTGAAAATGTGGGATGTGGAGGTGTAGTAGTAAGAAGGATGGTAAGTGTGATTTGTTGAGCATAAGTATAGAGAAATCCCTTTTTGCATGCAATTGGATTAATGGGAAGTGATATAGTTTGTTCGAGGTATGAAACGGGTGTTGACAGTATTTGTATGATAGAAAGTATAGGTTAGTGATGGAAGTACTCGGTGGGTAAGTGTTGTTAATCTAGGCGCTCTCCAGATTTCAAGAGGAATTTAAGTTAAGACGTAGAGAGATATGAACTATGTTAAGTCATGTATGAAGGATAAATAGTAGTGACGGGTGAAAGAAGGATGTGTTAATGGATTGTGAATAAGATAGGCTATATGATTAGGACCAATTATTATTGTTATGAAGTTTAAGTGGGCTAGTGTTCATGGATGTGTTGTTTTATAATCTTCACGTGGGAGTTATGCGTGAGATGGAGTTATAAATTATGTGAAGTGTGAGACCTTAAGTTTGAACGATTGGTGATCATGAAGCCGAATGTGACGGTTTTCGGATTAATGGTATTAGTTGCCGGAAGTGACCTAATAGGCTTGAATAGTGTACACAAGAGTTTAAGTGTAGTTGACTTATAATTAAGTTTAATATTATATTATGATGAGAAAGTTCACCCAAGCTATTATGGGACTGCTTTAATTTCGAGGATTAGTGTATGCGGTGTAGTGAGTCGTGCCATGGGATTGTTAGATGGATAAATGATAGTTAGACGATGGATGATGTTTTGATGGCTAAGTTAAGGCGAGGCGTATAATTGGAAATATTGAGCCTCTTAAGTGTGATTTTGATTTTTATGGGTTAGAAACATAAGTTCATAGGCATGGTATTAGAGGGAGAAGACATAAGTAGCATGGTCTATCAAAAGGTTAGAAAGTATTCAAGTTGAGCTAATAGAAATAAGAGTTGAAGCACTAGATGATGTACATTCCGGCGATAGAGATGTTCATGGAGATTCGAAATTAGTAAGCATTTGAGAATTTGAGTGGCAGCTTAAAGCTAAGGGGGAGATGATAGAACAAGTAGTCAAGTCATGCTTTTACATTTTAGTAGAAGTACCAGTAAGTTGTAAATTTGCTGTGAGAAAGATCGGTGCTTGACCCAATGTTATTTTAGTATTTTCAGCTATCCCAAAACCTACTCATTCTTTACATTTCAGTTCCATGATCTTAATTCATGTTCATACATGTGATGGAGAATTACATACTCTTCAAGTTTCCAAAAATGAGAAATTCCAGTTCTTCTAGCAGTTGGAATCACATTCCATAAGTTATGAGCTCTAAATTCAGGGCATGCCGCCCATGACTCATATACTCAAGTTTTACAGTATGTTCAGTTCCATTACTCAGGCAATACTCTTATTGATCAGTGAGATTCAGTTTCCATTATGGATGTCTTCAGTTTTGATACCTTAATGAACCCATTGTATTTGATATTTTATTCCTAAGGCCTCAATAGAGAGAGTCAAGTTATTTACATTATCCCTTCATGTTTCAGGTCTTCATGTTTTAAAATTTTGTGACCTTTTCATTAAGTCAAGCTAATGGTGTTGAGCAGTTGTCTAGAAGGGAGAGAAGATACTTCCTTATCTATGATAGAAGGTGGTGTGCTCACGGCGGTGAAGTGAAGTTAGATTGAGGCTAATTCCTTGATACATGCCGTGGTTAGTTGAAGTTTTAAATGTTTATTTGGAAAGATTGTTGTGCGTTGGTTTTATGCACTTCTATGAGGTTGTAGGAATAGTAATACAGAGTTTTTATGTATAGTTCAATTGGTTGAGAAAATGTTATGTGTGCCGTTTAAAGAATTGACCAGTATGTGTGAATGATGTAGTTGATGGAATCTTAGAGAAAGCGAGGAAGATGCTTTATGAGTGTTCGTTTAGAGGTGCATGTGCGAAGTGCGTATGTGGTTATGAGTATAGGCTTGAATATTATGGTTGTATATCTAAAAGAATGCACCGCAAGTTAGCGGATCCCTAATATAAGATTGTATGTGGTTGTTGGACTAGCAATAAGAGTTATGTTTGAAGTGAGGAGTTGTGAGGCTCAGTGTGTATTGAGGTTCATGATATAGATTAATATTATAGTGTTATGTGGCGTATCTCATGAGTACTTGGAGTTAGGCTTGAACATAGTCAAGGGAGTAGTTGGGAAGTGTTGCTAAGTTTGGAAGCAAGGAGTTATGTTTCCCAAGACCTAGAAATTCCTATCTTAATTTATTCCATATGGGTCCTTTTTCCCATACGATAGGATTGTATCAAATTATGGTTCATTTTCTCCCCGAACAATGTCATTTGAATCTTTTGGAGGGAGTGTTGAGGGACGTTTCATTTGGGCGAAAGTGGTCCTTCTTTTGATGACATCCCCTTCCAGACCTTTGATTCTCAGTCTCTGAATAAACCAAAGATATCGATTCCTTAAAATCAGTCTCCTTTGTTTAAGATCCAACTATATGACCATTCTCATTATGAATCGCATGTTCTATGAAGTATTCGAAAGTTTGGAGTGAAGTAAGTGGATTGACTTCGTTATCCCAGAATTTTGTCCTTATTTCCATGGTATTTTGTACTTATTCATCGACATTCGAGGATGAATGTTTCCAAGGGGGAGATGATGTAATACCCTAGGAAAATTTTTCGTTGAAATTTTGTGCGTAAACGTGTTGGGTTCTATCTTCTAGAATGAATTATAAATTTTTCGTGTGGAATGTCTTATATTATGACCCACCATTGCGTATAGTATCAAATAATATTTCCAACGATATGTGGATCATCCAAAACGGACACCCGAGCGACGAGTTATGAACATTCCGATCAAACCGTGAATAGTAGTGAACACTAAAACGTGCAGGAAAAAAGTACTGAGGCCTGGTGTATTTTTTCTCCAACTTTAAACGATCATAACTCCTTGTACATAATGATCTGGGTGATCTACTATATATCAATGGAAATATCTGTGAGTCCTCTTTCCGATGAAATTGGTTTCATCCAATTTGTCTGTCAGAGCAAAAAGTTATGGTCGATCTACTTTAGCCTATCAAAAGTAAATTTTTGGGTAAACTTCAAACTATCATAAATCCTCGTACACAATGATATGGGTGAGATACTATGTATCATCGGAAAGATATGAGAGTCTTCTTTCTAATGAAACTAGTTTCATCCAATTTGGATAACGGAGTAAAACGTTATGGTTGATCTACTTCAGACTATCAAAACAGTCCACCAAAGGACAGATGAGAGAAATATTTGATTTTTAGGGGCGTTTTGGTCATTCCCCCTCACCCAAAATCCGTCCAAACCCTATATTAAAGCCTATTAGAAGCATTATATGTTATATTTCATTAAATTCCCTCAAAAAGAAAACCCTAAGCTCCTACATCCAACTTCAAGAACCTCAAAAGTTCTGCAAATTTATTCAAGATTCCAAGTTCCTAGTTCAAGAACTTCAAGAACCTCCAAAGTTCACCATTAATTCTGCAAATTTATTCAAGATTCCAAGTTTCTATTTCAAGAACTCCAAGAACCATCATTCAAAGGCACGATTAACATCTCAAAAACGAGTATCGATCTAAAGTTCATCATTCAAGGTATGTGGGGGTTTTCAACAAGAACTCTCTTTCGTTCTTGTGCCCAAATAGATTTTTCTTTTATGAATATACATGATTTTACTTGTTTTGATATGAATTTGAAGCATGAATTTATACCCTATATAATTTTACATGAGATTATGATACTCTCTATGTTTTGAAAGTTGCATTGAATGAGAATGATGACATTTTTGTACATAAAGCTGAATTTTCCAGATTTTAAAGTAAGTTATATATATTTATGATGAAAAACATGAATCTTGAGAAAATTTAATATGATTTTGATGTATGAGACCTTGAGTCCTAATTGGAATTGTACTTTGAGAAATTATGTGATATAAGAACAAAGAGATTTGAATCCCAAAGCTAATTTTCTTTACCAAGATGTATGATTATAAAGCTTAAATTTTAAGTTTTAAGTGATTATTTTTGTGCTTATGTCATAAAGTATGAAAATTTGGAAGGTTTTATGGTGATATTAATGTATGGGTTTTTGGAACCCTATTTGAGATTATTATTTCGAGAAAATCATATGTTATAAACACCTTGAGTTTAAATAATTTGAGATGTTTTGAATGATTTGACCTTTTGGTTGTGAATGAGTTATTTTGAACTCGACTGTGAAAGAAATCCACATTTTTATTGATTATGATAAAGGGGTAGAAAATTGGCTCCCGATGAAAATTATTGAAGTGTTTATTGTCGATTTTCTTTAATGTGAGCCTGAGGCTGATTTAAATTTTTGAGCTAAGTCTGGGAGTAATATTTAGCACCGAATGGGAGGTATAAAGTGACCTTACTTCCCTAGAACTACGTTCCTCCATAGGATGTGAGCCTGAGGCTGATTTATATAGTTATCACTAGTGTTTTTGAATTGATACTGGAAGTCCTACTCCGATGGCAAGGATAGGACGGCTCTCCCCAACGTGGGTTGGACGTTGGACTCCATGTGGCTCACATGGTTTATGTCGGTTATAGGATCTCCCAAAGTGTGTGTGTGTTTCCTTGTGTCTATGGTGAACGGTGAAGTGATTTGAAAGTGGAATTGTGAAAGTTATTCTTTCGAAAGATTTAAATGATATTTACATTATGAGAATTGATATTCTTGATGAACTGAAAGTGATTGACAAATTATATGATGACTCACATGTGTTATTATACTTATTTCATCCTCTCATGATTATGATGATTTTCTTCGGGCAATGTGAGTCTTTCATACATCCTGCATATTTCTTATAAATATTTCTTATACAACTGCATACACCCTCATATGCTCGGTTATTTTCCATGGTACTGACCCACATATTCGTATGTGGTCTACATTTTTTCGGAATGTAGGTACAAGGTATAGTTGCACCTTCGAATCCAGTCTGTTCGTGGTATCCAGTCAGCAGGTGATGAGTCCTTTTGATTCAAGGGCTTGGGTTAGTTATGCAGAGTTTATAGTGTTGTATTTTCTTTATTCAGTCGTATTGAGTTGGGGTAGTCGGGAGTCATGACCTGGCTACCTCCAGTCAGTACTAGTAGAGGCTTCATAGACAGTCAGTAAAAGTTGATGAATTTTTTTTCAATTTTGGTTGTAAAGACAGAATTGTAATCCTGTAAAATTCCATTTTTGTATCGATCAGATTTAGAAAAGAGCTAATTTCTACTGATTTGTATTTTTATTCAGTTGCTTATGAGTTATGCCAGTAGAAGGGTTAGCTTGGGGTCACTTGTGATCCTAAGCACCGTGTGACGTCTCGGGACCCGATTTCGGGGTGTTACATAAAGTTACTGAGATTTACTGGGAATATTGAGGTTACTGAGATTGCGGAACACTGACATCTCTAAGATTATTGAACTACTGAGATTACTGAGATTTCCTGAGTCACATGACTGACTGAGTTCTATGGATCATGACTTGACTGAGAGTATCATGAAAACTGGATCTAGGCACACACCTAAATTGTTGGGTACAAGTGCCCCCAGGACTCGATGGAAAGAAACTGACATAGCATGACTTAACTGAACACATGACAGATCATCATAATCCATAATTCATTTATTGAAGCATTTCATCAAACATGTGATATGCATGAACTTGTACAAACATGGGAATTTCATGATATCATACTAGTTAGGCACTTTTCCTTCATATAGGCATTTAATCAAACACATGATAGGCATAGTATGTGTAAACAACATTGTACAATAATTAAACATCATTCAATTCTAATTTAATCATTCAAGGGTTTAATTATAGTTTTACATGAACCTACACATATACTTATCAATTCCACATGAAATTTATCACCAAACATGTATCAAAATTCAATTTGTCATTATCAACATGAACACTAGCAACCCAACATGAAATTCATAAAAGAAAATTCCTAAAATAGAACTTAAAAAAGGATTCTTGGGCTTCATGGATGAAAGGAGTCCATGAATGTACACTATGCATACCTGGGTTGAGTTTCTTGAACTTGAAGGATTGGAATCTCCTAGTTCTTGAAGAAGATTTGTATTTTGTTCTTGGGGATTAATCTTAGAGAGAAAACCCTAATTTTGTTGTTGTGAAAGAATAATGAACAAATAAACCGAGGTCGGATATAACTGGATATATATAAGCGGGTGGTAAAAGACCAAAATACCCCTATTAAAGAAACTTTAAAAAAATAACTGAATAAGTGTGCGACGGTAGGCGCGATGGTCAATCGCATGTCTAACGGCCTGTCGGTCCATCCCGTCGAACATGACCAGAACCTGAACTCTCTGCCTCACCTGCAACGGTATGGTCGACTGTCTGTTGCTAGTACGACAGTCCATCGGACCTGTCCATCATACTTGGATAGAAGATGAGCTCACTGCCTCGTCGTGACAACTTTGGTGATGGTTTGTCGGCCTTCACCATCGGAACTGGCAGTTTTGACTGCTTCTGTATTTTGGCCATAACTTCCTCGTTCGATGTCGGATTTGGACGAAATTGGTATCGTTAGAAAGTTAATTCAATTTCCCACTGAACAAAATGTGAAAATATTAAAGATACCACGTGTAAAATGTGGATTCATCTTTCAAAAAAATCTTCTAATATTCTTAGGACGATTTCAAGCTAGGTAGAAGTACAGGGTATTACAATATCTCCCCCTTGGGAACATTCATCCTTGAATGGAGCTAACTGAGATAGGAGAAAAAATCAACTGAAGTACGTACAAGACATACACTACTGAAATATGAATTCATGACTGACATGGCTGAAGAACTGAATATAACATACTGAATATGCATATCTGATGCATGACTGATAAGTTGAGTTCATGCATATATGATGCATGGATAATTGACTCATGAATACATGACTGAATATTCTGATGAACTGAATTTCTCAAAGTAAGAATGCTTGTCTGATGCATAATTACATCCCTGAACTTATATATGAATGCATGGCTGAATATGCAAGGGTACTTAGTACCAAGTTTTTAATGAGGATTTGAACATGAATTGAATACCAGGTTTGTAATGGTAATTTGAACATGGAACTGAGTAAGTTTAAGAAAAACTGTTACATAAACTGAAAAGTACTGATGACCCCATGATTATGCTAGAAGTATGCATTAACGGGAACCTGAGAACATGATTGAGGTTGAAACATGACATATAAACTGAATTTCGCGAGATGAACTAAGCCCCTAAATACATGTCTCATGACTAAGATTTGAATTTGAGGGTCAACCAATGAGAATCCCTGCTCCAACATGGATTCATTATGTGAAAAGAGAGTGGGATGTTTATGTTATAAAAGTTTGGGGGATTATAGCATATCTCCCCCTTGGGACACTAGGTCCCTCTAGGAATACTGTTTTGGCTGAGCTACTGAGGGAAACTGAGGTCATGCGCAAGGAACCTAGGAACTGAATCGTAACTATTTATCTGAGATCTCAACAGTACTTAGTCTGAATAACTAGGCTTAAGATATGGAGTTTTCTTACGAACATGAGAAAGAGACTAACTGAGTAACGTGAAATAGCTAAGCGTGAATTCATGAAATACTGAATTATCCAAGGACGCAAGGCCAGGTGAATAACATGATTCAGAAACATTCCGTAAGCTGAGGTACTGAAACACTGATGACATGTATGACTGATAACTACACGCCATGGTTAAGTGAGACCTAAAGTTAGACTGTGGTACTGATCTGATTTTAAAATGAAGATGGCATTATAACTAAGACTGTAGTAGAAACTGTAACTAAGTCTGTAGTTAAGACTCATACAGGTACCGAATGCTAGTAACTGAGGCTGACACTGATTCTAAAGTACTGAATCCTAATGGCTAAGTAACTGATAACGGATAGCCATGGTCCCGTAGGACTATCTGAGTCCTTTACAGAATATCAGTTACTAAACTAATGTTGTAGCTGAGGACTAAGGGACAGAACTTCAAGGCCACAGATTTATCGAGGAATCTAAACTAAGAGTATACATATCATAAGCTGAGTTTGGCTAATAACTAGGGGAGGATCATGAGTCATGTGGACTGGACATACTGTAAAACATGACATGAGTACATAAGTCATGAGCTGCATAACCTGAGTCTAAAATTTTTGTGTTCATGGAACATGACTCGTACTACTAAGCATGTTGGAACTCGTCATGCTAGGAATTCAACACGCACATGATCCTATGGGACGTGTGTGAAACATACGTAGGTAAGGTGATGACTGTGGTACAAAACAATTGCACTGAGATAAGAGTAGCTCAGGAATCATCTTCCCTTAGTGATTTTCTACACATGCTAGAACTATAACTAGGATCTGAAGGCCTGACTTCTTGACCTTAAAGTTTAACTGCTATGCAAGGCTACAACAGAAAAGAAACTCATGAATCTGATGAGACAAGAGAGAACAAACATGGCAATGGGAGGTCTGTAACATACCAGTGGCTGCATCAGGAGGACTTTCCTGATCCTGTCAGGACTGAAAAGCATGGAGTCTGTTTGGGCATTGCCCACTGGTGGCGCTGGAATTGGCACCCTACTGATTCAGGCGACCAGACTGAGATGAGGAGCGAAGATAACTCTGATAACTTGACTGGGGGCAATCTCTGACATTGTGACCTAACTCACCATAGCTAAAACACACACCATTGTTGGCTCTACACACACCCTTATGATACTTACCACACTCTATGCAAAATGGATGAGTAAGAATCCTTCTCTCACTACTCTGGGCCTTGGAGCCTGATGCCCCATTCCTACGGTCATTTCTGAACTTTGGTACTAAGGCACTAGCTAAAGAGTGAACTGGGGATGATAATTTCTAACATAACTGAGAGAGGTTACCACCCTGTGACCCATGTTGTGCTAAACTATAACTAACTACTCTGGCTCTCTTATTTTCTCTCTCCGTCTTCTTAAGATTTTTCTCTTCAATCTACTGGGCATAGACCATAAGCCTAGATATGTCCATGTAACCAATCAACATCGCAGTCCTGCACTCCTTAACCACTCTACCTTATACCTCTAACACAAACTTACTCATTATAGATCTACTATCTGCTACTACATGGGGAGCGTACCTAGCTAACTGAATGAACTTAAGGGAGTATTCTTTTACATTTTCGTACCTTGTCTGAGATTGATGAACTCTAACACTTTTTCCTTCTTCTGATCTATGGGAAATAACCTATCTAAGAAAGCTGTAGCGAACTCTTCCCACTCTATGGGCTCTGTATCTGTACCCCTGTCTACCTTCCATTTTTTATACCATGTATGGGTTACATCTTGTAGCTGATAGGTGGATAGCTCTACGCTCTTACTGGAATTCACTCCCATGATGTCTGTGACTTCCTAAACCTGATCAAAAAACTCCTGTGGATCCTCTTCAGACTTGGAATCGGTGAATAGAGGAGGATTTATTCGGGTGAAGTCCCGAATCCTGACTGTAGCAGAATTTACCACTGGGTTGGCTAAAATAGCAGCTGTTCGTTTATTTTGAGCTATGACTGAACTGGTTAGAGTAGTAAATATAGTCCTGAATTTTTCATGAGAGACATACTCATCCAGAGAATATGGCTGGATGGGCTGAGGCGCTGACTAATTTTCGGTTTCCTTTTAGTTAGCCCTTTTGGGAGGCATGTTTTGTAAACAAAAAGAAGAAGCGGATTAGACAGAGAGTTTAAAGAAGCGGATTAGACAGAGAGTTTAATTGGAGCTTATGATCATTGGCACTACATGAATACTGAAAGAAGGGGAACTGTTCCTAAAACACCTCATAGCCTCCTGCACATAAGTGTGGTGCACAACATACCCACGTATAAGACTTTACTAAATGTGGCTTTTTAGACATCCTAGGAAACTGTTGAACCTTAGGCTCTGATACTAAGTTTGTAATGCCCCAAATATAGTACACAAAATGCTACACGGTGCTCGTGACCCCGAAGGACCATAAACTAACCCATAACTGATATTTGTAACTGTACACTGCATAATATATTGTATATATATGCATACACTATAAGAATGTGGAATAGAAGTTGTCAGGCCATAAAGTTCAAAATTAAATAAACATCTGATGAAACAATGTCTGAAAATTACCATAATAATACCAAAATGAATCTAAAGTAATTGTCTGGCATGCTATAGTATGAAAGCCTCTAAACTATCTGAATAAGGAGTTGATGGGACATGTCCCCAATAACTCCATCTACTGAGCTAAATAAGTACTGAATGAAGAACATAATCAAATAATATCATCCTCGAATGATAAGGACTCGCTGCTAACTCTGTCTACTAAAACCTAGAATGCTACTGACGCTCTGGATCTTGTGCTCCTAAACCTATGGCATAAAATAAAACACCATAGAGCAAATGTGTCAGTACGTGGGAATGTACTGGTATGCATGCAAGGTAGGTTAATGAAAAGGGTTCATATGCATGAACAATACTAACTGACTAAAAGGCATGAACATGAGAATACATGCATGAATAAGTAACTGAACTGAGATCGTGATAGGACTGAATACTAGGTTCCGACTACTGAGTCTACTGATAATATGGATTCACTGACATCTAAATTTATGAATACTGGGGTGCTGAATAACTGAGTTTACTGATCCTGATATCTGAGTCACTGACAAGTGAGGACCTAATACTGTATTGCTGAATACTGAAGAACTAAAACTATATTACTGATACATGAATATTTGTTTTTGAAAGTTTTAATTATGAAGAACTAGTCTGGTTGACTGTATCTGACAGTCCTAAAGCTGAATACAGACAACATAAGTTTTGATAACTGATATAACTGATAACATGAGTAACTGTATCTGACAGTCCTGAATCTGATGGAACAAGCTGAGTTCCGTACTGAGTTGAGTTGACTGTAATGATAGTCCTAAATCTGAAGAACTATCTTAGTTCTTTTATTGAGACTAAGATTGAGACTAAAACTGAGATTGTGGGAAGTGATCATCTAACCGACATGCCTCGGAACTGAACTGGTGGGGTCCTACCTGTAACCCCATCTAGAAGGTTGTCAGTACCGTACCTCGGGTAAAGACAAGTTGTGAGTATACCCTCACTGATAGGGAGCTCTTCCGTCAACCCCTCCTGGTAGGTAACCCAGATATCTGAATCACTGATAAGTGAGGAACTAATATTGTATTTCTGAATACTGAATAACTAAAACTATATTATTGATACATGAATATTTGTTTCTGACAGTTCTGATTATGAAGAACTGGTCTGGTTGACTATATCTAATAGTCCTAAAGCTGAATACTGACAACATGAGTTCTAATAACTAATATAACTGATAACATGAGTGACTGTATCTTACATTCCTAAATTTGATGGAACTAACTGAGTTTCGTACTGAGCTGAGTTGACTGTAATGATAGTCCTAAATTTGAAGAACTATCTGAGTTCTTTTACTGAGACTAAGATTGATACTGAAACTGATACTGTGGGAAGTGATCATCAAACCGACATGCCTTGGAACTGAACTGGTGGGGTCCTACCTGTAACCCCAGCTGGAAGGGTGTTAGTACCGTACCACGAGTAAAGACAAGCTGTGAGTATACCCTCACTGACAGGGAGCTATTTCGTCAACCCCTCCTAGTAGGTAACCCAGATGAGATGTCTATATAGTCCCTAAACGCGTAGGGTTCATCTCAACCTATGTTGGCTATGTAGTTCTGGAACTTAAGGATTATTTCTAGGGATCTCAGTCCTATCTAGCGGGTGAGTCCCCATCCTTAGGCTAGCTCAGTGTTGAATCCTACTCCAATCTGAAGATACAGAACTGATTAACTGGACTAAACTGATACTAATGCTATTGTTTAGTAAAGTTAAAATGAGTTCACTGAGTTTCGCTGACTAACATAATGATACTAAGTTCTGAGGACTGACTGAGAGTACTGAAGTTACTAAGATTTACTGGAAATACTGCGGTTACTGAGATTACGGAATACTGAGATCTCTAAGATTACTGAACTACTGATATTACTGAGATTTTTGAGATTTCTTGAGTCACATGACTGATTGAGTTCTATGGATCATGACTTGACTGAGAGTATCGTGAAAACTGACACTGGCTCTAGGCACACACCTAAATTGTTAGGTACAAGTACCCCTAGGACTCAATGGAAAGAAACTGACATAGCATGACTTACTTGAACGCATGACAGATCATCATAATCCATTATTCATTTATTGAAGCATTTCATCAAACTTGTAATATGCATGAACTTGTACAAACATGGGGATTTCATGATATCATACTAGTTAGGCACTTTTCCTTCTTATAGGCATTTAATCAAATACATGATAGGCATAGTATGTGTAACCAACATTGTACAACAATTAAACATCATGGTTCAATTCTAATCTCATCATTCAAGGGTTTATTTATAGGTTTACATGAACCTACACATATATTAATCAATTCCACATGAAACTTATCTCCAAACATGTATTAAAATTCAATTTTTCACTATCAACATGCACACTAGCAACCCAACATGAAATTCATAAAGGAAAATCCATAAACTTGAACTTAGAAAAGGATTATTGGGCTTCATGGACGAAAGGAGTCCATGAATGAACACTAAGCATACCTGGGTTGAGTTTCTTGAACTTGAAGGATTGGAATCTCCTAGTTCTTGAAGAATAGTTTGATTTTGTTCTTGGGGATTAATCTTAGAGAGAAAACCCTAATTTTTTTGTTGTGAAAGAATAATGAACAAATAAGTTGAGGTCGAATATAACTGGATATATATAAGCGGGTGGTAAAATACCAAAATACCCCTATTAAAGCAACTTGAAAAAAATAACTGAACGGGTGTACGACAGTGGGCGCGATGGTCCGTCGCATGTCCGATGGCCCCTCGGTCCATCCCGTCGAACATGACCAGAACCTGAACCCTCTGCCTCACTTGCGACGGTATGGTCGATGGTCCGTCGCTAGTCCGAAGGTCCATTGTACCTATCCGCCACACTTGGATAGAAGATGAGTTCACTTCCTCATCACAACAACTTGGGTGATGGTCCGTCGGCCTTCACCGTCAGAACTGGCAGTTTTGACTGCTTCTGTATTTTGGCCATGACTTCCTCGTTCAATGTCAGATTTGGACAAAATTGGTATCGTTGGTAAGCTAATTCAATTTTCCACTTAACAGAAAGTGAAAATTTTAAATATACCACGTGTAAAAAAGTGGATTCATCTTTCAAAGAAAGCTTCTAACATTCTTGGGACGATTTCAAGCTAGGTAAAAGTACGGGGTATTACATGCATACTCCAATACCTTTGGGTTTTAAAGTTTTCTTAGATCATTTAATGTCGATCTTGAGAACAATAATGAGAAACAAGTTCTGAAGACTTATTTTGTTCTTCAAATCCTGTGACACAGCTTCTGTTGATCTTACAAAGTTGACTCGATCCTACTCTTAATATAACAATTGTAAACTAAAAGTTACAAAGCCTAGTGAGACTAAGATGGAGACACTTTGATTTCTTCTTTGAAGTTTCCTAACCCTTATCCATCTTTAGTCTTCCTCTTTTATAGTCTTTAGTTGCTACTCTTCATAAGGAAATCCAAGGGATTTCTTCTCATTCAATGATTTGAATTGATTTTTTGTTTGAGAAATGTAGTTGTATTATATGTCCATATCGTATATATCCGTACACGTATTTTAATCACTCCCATATCAAATATGTCCGTGATCTATTGTTCCTTTTGGTCTTGTAGAGATTGATGCCTTTCCAAATGTGTTTGTAACATTTTTCTTCTTTTACTTGATCGTGATTGATCTGATTTTTCGTGACTTTTGGAGCTGAGATTCCCCTTCAATTTTTTTTCTCATTGTGATTAATTTACTTGGATGTAGTGGATAGTGAATTGATGTCCTTTGATTCCTAGATCCGGTTTCCATTATCCTTCTAACATTCGTAGTCTTCAATATCCTGTAAAAATACACTTGTTAGTTTGTCATTATTAAAACATAGACTTTGGAGGTTAACAATCTCCCCCATTTTGATAATGACAAACAAGAGTAAACATCAGTTGGCTTCCCTGTCTATCAGCTTGCTCCCCCTAACTTGTACAAGTATTAGTTGACTTCCATGTAACATCAGTTGACTTTCTTTGTTCTCCCTCACTGGTAGGTGACTTTGATGTTCCCGCTTTCTCACCTTTTGACATAATAAAAAAGAAACCATACGCAGGCAACATGCGGACAAAGAAATCTACACATAGAGATACAACAAGGAGAGAAAAAGTGAAATTATTTTACAACTAATAATTTAAAGAAGGGAAAGGACCCCTTTTAAATAAAAGTCATTAGAGTTAGTGTTTGGTCAGGAAGTATGTGAGGGATTTATGCATGTTGTGACAGAATTAGAGGAATTTAAAGGGAATATGTCACTTTAAGTAGAGAGATATAGATTAGAGGTAGATGCAGAGTCTAGATCAGACACAACCTTTTGGAGAAGAGAGAAAAAGTTGAGTGGAGAAGAGGGGAAGATGAATCTGGGAAAGGTAAAGAGGAAGGAAATTGTTGAAGTTAAATGGTGGCATAGGGGAGGTGGGTATGTTGTGAAGGTAAAAAGGGAAGGGGCAGTAATTTTTGTTAAAAAAAGGGGAGGTAATGATGACTCCTTTTTCAGAAGAGGTGCAAAAAAATGTATATTTTTTTATTTAACAAAATTTTTGGAAAATTCTATCAAAAAATAAGTATTAAAAATTATTAATTCTAAGAATATCAAGCCTTTTTCTAAGAGAACATAATCTTTCCTCTAGCAGGGGTTTTGTAAAAATATCAGCTAGTTGATTTTCAGAGTCAATAAATTTTAGAGGGAAATCACCATGCTTTACATGATCTCGAATAAAATGATGCTTAATATCAATATGTTTATCCCTAGAATAATGCATGGTATACTTAGATAAGATGATAGTACTGGTGTTATCACACATAATAGGAACAAATTAAAAAAATAAGTTAAAGTCAAGAAGTTGATGCATAATCCATAAGATTTGAGTACCACAACTTCCGATAGCTATGTATTCGGCTTCAGTGGTTGAAAGAGCAATGAAAGTTTGCTTCTTGCTATGCCATGAGATAAGGACATCACCAATAATTTGACATAATTCACTAGTGTTTTTTCTATCATTTTTACCTCCTGCAAAATCAACATCTGAATAACCAATTAAATCAAAATTTAAGGAGCAGGGGATACCATAGTCTAAAGTCTTGAGTTCCTATTAGATATCGGGTGACCCATTTGACGGCAATGAGATGAGACTCCTTGGGAGTCTATTGGAACTTGACACATTTAAACATACTGAACATAATGTCTGGTCAACTTGCAGTCAAGTAGATTAGAGATCTGATCATCCCCTAGTAAATCTTTTCATCAATGTCTTTTCCATACAAGTCTAAATCAGTGCTTGGGATGGAATTATTAGTGTTCCATAGGCCATTCCTTTTTTTCATACCAAACCTTTTGATGAGTTCTTTCGTGTACTTGGTTTGACTGATGAAAGTGCCTTTGATAGTTTGTTTGATTTGTAATCCCAGAAAGAATGTGAGATCACCCATAAGACTCATTTTGAATTCTCCTTTCATCAAATTAACAAAATTCTCGCACATAGAGATGTTAGAACTACCAAAAATGTTATCATCAACGTAAATTTGCACAATGAGAAGATTTGAATCAAACTTTCATATGAACAGAGTTGTATCAATTTTATCCCTTTGAAAATTGTTATTTAGTAAAAAAGTACTCAATCTCTCATACCAATCTTTTGAAGCTTGTTTGAGGTCGTAGAGTGCTTTTGATAATTTGAAAGCATGATTTGGATATGATGGCTCTTCAAATTTGGGGGGTTGTTTTATAAAAAACTTCCACATGAATAAAGTCATTTAAGAAAGAACTTTTTACGTCCATTTGATATAACTTAATACATTTGAACGCTGCAAAATCTAATAAAATTTATATTGACTCTAACCTTGCCACGGGGACAAAGGCCTCACCATAATCAATACCATCCTGCTAGGAGTTGCCTTGAGCTACAAGTCTGCATTTCTTTCTGATAACTTTACTTCATTTAATTTATTTCTGTAGACCCATCCAATCCAATTACTGAGCAGTTTCTTAGTCTTTCAACTCGATTCCAAACTTGATTTTGTTCAAACGGGTCCAGTTCTTCCTTTATAGCTTTAACCCATGATTCATATTTGAGGGCCTCATTATTTTTCTTGGGTTCAATTTGAGAAACAAGGGCGACAACTGCTTGTTTCCTCAATGATGCTCTTGTTTGCAATCTATCCTCTGGATTTTCGATGATGAGTTTGTTTGGATGACTAGTATAGCTTCATTTATTTGGAGAACTTGGATTTACTATTTCTGCTTTAGGAGTCGACTCTTGGTAGGGTGTAGTCGACTTATCTTGTGATGGCGCATAGATTGTGTTGTTACTTTCTTCAGATTGTAGATTACCAACCTATTATTCATCATCACTCAAACTCGTAGAGAAGTGATTATATTCATCAAATACAATATCCATAGATTCCTAAACACACAAAGTTATTTTATTAAAGTCCCTGTAGGCCCGACTAGTGGGAGAGTACCCAAGAAAAATACCTTCGTCCCTTCGTGGATCAAATTTCCCTACCTATTCTTACCATTGTTATGAATAAAACATTTGCAGCCAAAAGGATGGAAATAACTGATGTTGGACTTTTTTTCTCTTGAGAGTTAATAAGGCATTTTCGTTAGGATTGGTCAGATCAGGAACCTGTTAATGATGTGACATGTGGTGCTTATTTCTTCTGCCCAAAAATGATCTGGGAGATTATGTTCTAACAACATTGCCTGGCAATTCCTGGAGAGATCAATTCTTCTGCTCCTCTAAACCATTTTGCTGAGGGGACTGAGGTGAAGAGAAGTTATGAGAGTATCCATTCTGAGCATAATACTCCTCAAATGCCTTGTTTTCAAATTCTCCTCCCGATCACTGTGAACATAAGTGATGATGTATCCAGCTTCTCTCTGTACCTTTCTAAAAAAATCTCAAAATTTTTGAAAGCCTTATGTTTATGGGAAAGAAACATTAACCAAGTAAAATATGAATAATCATCAACTGTGACAAAAATATATCTCTTTACACCGATGCTTGCAATTTTGGTAGGGCCAAACAAATCAATGTGGATTGTTTGATAACGTTTGGTGGAGGAGACAATATCTTTGACTTTGAAGGGTTTCTAGGTCTGCTTATCCAATTGGCAGGCATCATAGATGTGATCCTTTTCAAACTTCAATTTTGACAGACCTTTCACCAATTCGACTCTGAACAACTTCTCAATGATATGCATACTAGCATTCCTGAGCTTTCTATGCCACAACCAAGTATTATTGCTTGCATAGTGAGGAAAGTTAAGGTAGCAAAATTGGGACTATTTAAAACATAAATGTTGTCAACCCATTCACCAATGAGAGAGATGTCTTTTTTACCATGTTTGATTGAGAAATTTTGACTTTGAAGAGTACTTAAAATCCGGCATCATAGCGCAGATTGTGTTTGAGGTCATCTACTAGATATACTTCCATGAATTCTCATGATGAGCTGAATTTTACTGAGCCAACTCTGATGACATTGCCTCTAGCATTGTCTGATCCCCCATCTATTTTCTTTAGAGTAGAAAAAATTTTCTTCTTTCCGGTCATGTGTCTGGAACATCCGCTATCAATGACCCACATTCCTTTCTTATAGCTCTTGCGGACCTATTCCTGCAACACAAGAAGATCAATTTTGTTTAAGTACCCAAGTGGTTTTGGGTCCTTGCGGGTTAGATGTGCTTTCTTTGGGCCTCCAAACCCACACACTTTTAGGCTTATGCCTACCGCTATACGATTTTTCCCTCTCTGTCCACATTGAAAACAGACAGGTCCTTAAGAAAAAAGGAGATCTTAGCTGATTTAACCAATTCTGATGAGGAACTTGAATTGTTTTGGAAAGAGTTGGATCTCACAAACTATAACTAGGAGTTTTCTTAATACTTTTTAGCTTTATTTTTACATCATCAAACTCTTCATGAAGCAAGTCAATTTCAATTTGACATGCTTCGATTTCTATTTGATGACTTCTCTATTGCTTCTCAAGTTTTCGTTTAAATCAAGCTTCGCGACTTTTCTTCTCTTGAGCAAGTTTGTTATATTAATCTATAACCTTTTGAAGCTTGCCAGTTATCGAATCTAAGTTAGTTTCAAGAATATTACAGTTGTGATAATGATGTATTCTTACCTCGCTTGATTCACATGTTTCCATAAAGCACATGTTGGTGGCTTCTACTTCTTCTTTGGTTTCATCTTCATCACTCCAGGCTCTAAAGTTTTGATTTTTTCTAGACGATCTTCTTCTTAACTCAGGATAGTTTTGTTAAAGTGACCAGGACTTCCACAGTAATAACAACGATCATCGTTTTTGGTGTAATCAACATTCTTGGCTCCTTGGGATATTTCCTATCTCTATCTAATGATTTTCCTTACTCTATGATTTATGAGAGCCATTCCTTCACTATTATTATCTTCTAGAATGTCCACTTCTTTGGTTGGAGCATTATTGAAGGCTACTGGTTTCTTCTTCTCTTCTTTGTGTTACCTATTTATATAATTGCGTTCATATGAAATGTGGTTACCTCGTAGTTCGCCGTATATCATGTTGTGAAGATCTCCATCTTCCAGAATGGCAGCCTTGGTTTCCTAAATTTTTCGGAGACTTCGGACTTGTAGGTTATGCTTTGCTTAACCACACATTGTTAAAGTATTAATTAGCTCTTTATTTCTATCCATCACTTAGGTCACATCATTATCCTTGTGATAACATTTAGAACACAACCAACTGCTGGATATGGTAAGACTTGGTATAAATACCTCCTATAAAAGAGTCACAACCCAAAGATCGGAATGTGACAGTTTGGCTATATATGCTACAGATACATCAACTAAAACTCATAAGCAATGTTACTTAAAGAATATTTTACCACACATACAACGTAAACAAGCTAACATGGCAAAACAAAATCAATTAATGACACCAATAAAATGATCAAGCTTAACTGGCAAAATCATAATACGGTGCAGCCAAAGGAAACAGAAAAAAGTTTCAAGCAATATTAAAGAATATTGTTCAAGAATTCTGGCCCATTAAGTCTTGATGAATCACAAGACAATTTACAACACCAATTATAGAAA
This sequence comes from Capsicum pubescens, assembly GCA_030864215.1. Lineage (NCBI taxonomy): Eukaryota > Viridiplantae > Streptophyta > Magnoliopsida > Solanales > Solanaceae > Capsicum > Capsicum pubescens. Next base: position 33,834,851 of record CM061542.1, on the reverse strand, counting down.
CATTAGCTTACATGTTTTAGGAGTCTTCAATAAGGAAGCCCTTTTTAGGATCAGTGAGTTCACAACATGGCATAAATGATGACCATCCCCAACTGGGTGCAGCAGTTGAAAACCAATATTCACCTATAAGAGAACAATGTCAAAGTATTCAGGTCAGATGTAGAAACAAAACTGAGGATTCTTGTTTTTGTTACATGGATTTCAAATAGCTTTTAGAGTATTTGATAAAAGACTAAAATTTTGATCATTTTTATTCACGTTATAGTCAAGTAGCTTTCTAAACGAAGATACAAATCCAAAAACTAGGTGGTATTGTTAAACCAATCTAGCATTGAACAACAACATATCCAATTAATTCCAAAAGTGGGATCTAGGGAGAGTTGGATGTATGCGCACCTACTTGCTCTATGCTTATGATATTAGAGCAATTGTAGAAGGGGAGAGGGATAGAAATTTACCTGGAGAAGTTGTAGGAGCTGAATATACGTCCCCCACTAATGCATTGCCCAAGGAGGATTATGAGTGTGAGTTGATATGGGATTTTTCTTGAGAGGAAACAAATGTGGATGGGGAGTTTGCAACTGTGCGTGCATGTATTTCTAAGGGGGGAGGTAAATCTGGAAGTGGGAGAAGGTTGGGTATGGGTTGTGAAGACTCTAAAGTTGTGGAAAGAAGTACCAGGGTATCTGTAGAGCAGGTAGAAATATGTGTTTTGGGTGTGGAAAGCTAGGCCACAGAGTCAGAGATTATCCCCAGTCAGGTTCTTAGGGTCAGAATAACCGTCCCCTAGCTCAGTCTAGTTGCCCAAATCAGTAGCGTGCTGCTTCTAGTGCCACCAGTGGGTAGAACCCAAACATACTTTATGCTCTTCAATACCGATAGGACCAGGAAAGCTCTCCTGATGTGGTCACCTATACGTTACAAGTTTTCTATTTACATATTTATGCTTTGCTGGATCCAGGAGCTTCTTTTTCCTTTGTTACTCCTTATATAGCAGTTGATTTCGAAGTCAGTCCCAAAATCCTAGTAGAGCCTTTCTCAGTGTCTACCCTAGTGGGTAAATCTATCATAGCTCAGTGGGAATACAGGAGCTATTCAGTTATGATATCTCAGAAAGTAACTTCAGCAGACTTAGTCAAATTAGAGATGACCAATTTTGATGTCATTATCAGCATGGATTGACTTCATTCCTGCTATGCCTCAATCGACTTCAGAAACAGAATTCTCCAGTTTTAGTTTCTAAATGAGCCCGTCCTAGAGTGGAGGGGTAGTACTTCAGCACTTAGGGGTCATCTTGTTTCTTACCTTCGAGAGAGAAAACTGATATCTAAGGGATGTGTCTACCATCTCGTTTGAGTTCAGGACTCTAGTTCAAAAACCCCTACTCTTGAATCAGTGTTAGTAGTGTGTGAATTCCCAGAAATATTTCTCAAAGATCTTCCCAGAGTTCCATCAGAAAGGGAAATTGATTTCAGAATCGATCTTCTTCCAGATACTCAGCTTATATCTATTCTACCATACAGAATGGTGCCTGTAGAACTTAGAGAATTAAAAGAGAAGCTAAGAGATCTCCTAGATAAGGAATTCATTAGACCCAGTATATCCCCGTGGGGCGCACCAATTTTATTCATGCGTAAGAAAGACAGTTCCCTCAGAATGTGTATTGACAATTGTCAGTTAAATAAAGTCACGATCAAGAACAAGTATCCACCCACCAGAATCGATGACTTATTTGACCAACTTAAAGGAGCTAGTTACTTCTCAAAGATAGACCTAAGATCAGGCAATTATCATCTCAGAGTTAGGGAACGTGATATCCCAAAAACAACTTTTAGAACTCGGTATGGTCACTTCAAATTCTTAGTCATGTCCTTTGGTCTTAAAAATGACCCAGAAGCCTTCATGGACTTGATGAACCGTGTGTTCAAGCAGCAGTACTTGGACCTGTTCGTCATAGTCTTCATAGATGACATTCTTGTCTACTCCTGCAGTGAACATAATCATACAGACCATCTCAAGATAGTATTACAGACCCTCGGAAACCATCAGTTATTTGCTAACTTTAACAAGTGCAAATTTTGGCTAAGGTCAGTGTCCTTCCTCGGCCATATAGTTTTCGGTGATGGAATTAGGGTTGATCCCCAAAAAGACTGAAGAGTAAAAAACTGGCCCAGACATATCTCTCCTTCAGATATTAGGAGTTTCTTGGGCTTGGCCGGCTATTATCGAAGGTTTTTTGAGGGATTTTTATCTATTGCATCCCCTATGTCCAGAATGACTCAGAAAAAGGTCAAATTCTAGTGGTCAGATTCTTGTGAAAAGAGTTTTCAGGAGTTGAAGACTCAACTCACAACAGCTCTAGTTTTGAGCCTGCTAGATGGTTTAGAAGGCTTTGTTGTGTATTGTGATGCCTCCAGAGTTGGTTTGGGGTGTGTTCTAATGCAAAGAGGCAAGGTCATAGCCTATTTCTCTAGACAAATTAAACCCCATGAGAAGAATTATCCTACTTATGATCTTGAGCTAGCCGCAGTAGTGTTTGCCTTACAGATTTGGAGGTACTATTTGTATGGAGTTTATGTTGATGTGTTTACATATCATAAAAACCTGCAGTATGTATTCTCTTAGAAAGATCTAAACCTCCGTCAGATAAGGTGGTTGGAGTTGTTGAAAGGCTATGACCTGAGTGTTCTGTATCATCCGGGCAAGGCCAATGTAGTGGTTGATGCTCTCAATAGGGTGTCCATGGGTAGTTTTGTTCATGTTGAAGATGATAAGAAGAAGTTAGTTCAAAAAGTTCATCAGCTTACCCGACTAGGTATCCTCTTAGTTGATTCAGGAGAAGGTAGTGTGTGGGTGCAGAGTAGTTCAAAATCATCCCTAGTCTCCGAGGTGAAGGAGAAGTAGGATACAGATCCCAGTCTAGTAAAGCTAAAAGAATCAGTCAGAGATCAGAAGGTAGAGGTTTTCTTCCAAGGGGGAGATGGTGTGTTGCGTTGTTAGGGCTGGCTATGTGTGTCGGGTGTAGACGTCTTAAGACAGTGAATTTTTGTAGAAGTGCATGGTCCGTTCTACTCTATTCATCCATGGGCCACTAAGATGTACCATGATTTGCGCGAGATCTATTGGAAGAGTGGGATGAAGAGAGATATTGAAAAGATTGAGGCTAAGTGCTCAACATGTCAGTAGGTTAAGATTAAGCATCAGAAGCCTAGTGGGTCCATGTAGGAGTTAAGTATTCCCAATTGGAAATGGGAAGAAGTGAACATGGACTTTGTGACAAGTTTGACTCATACTCATCTTCAGCATGATTCGGTTTAGCTTATTTTCTACCAGTCCATACCTCTTATTCAACTGAGGATTACGCCAAACTCTATATCAGGGAGTTTGTCAGATTGCACGGTGTTCCATTGTCTACTATCTCAAACAGAGGTAACCAGTTCACCTCTCACTTTTGAAAGGCATTCCAAAGGGGTCTTGGCACCCGAGTTTACCACAGTACAGATTTTCACCCTCAGATAGATAGTCAAGAAGAAAGGACCATTCAGACTTTAGAGTATATGTTGTGAGCATGTGCGATCAACTTTAAAGGTAGTTGGGATGACCACTTGCCTTTGATTGAGTTTGCATACAACAACAACTATCATTCCAGTATTTAGATGGATCCATTTGAGGTGCTTTATGGGAGGAGGTGTAGATCTCTTATTGGTTGGTTTGAAGTGGGAAAGACTGCAATGGTAGGGCCTGACTTGGTATTTTATACCTTAGAGAAAGTCCAATTGATCAGGAAAGGCTTAAGACACTCAGAGCTGGCAGAAATTATACACAGATGTGCCTAGAAAGGATCTCGAGTTCGAGATTGGTGACTATATGTACTTGAAAATCTCTTCTATGAGAGGAGTAAAGAAATTCGACAAGAAGGGGAAGCTCAATCCCTGATATGTCGGTCCTTACCGAATTATCAGCCATTTCGGAAAGGTAGCTTACGAGCTTGAGTTGCCTTCAGATCTATCTTCAGTCCATCCAGTGTTTCATGTCTCCTTGATAAAGAAATGCATAGGTGACCCACCAGCCGTAGTCCCCATAGAGGGCATAGATGTTTAGAACAACCTCTCTTATAAAGAGATTCCAGTAGAAATCCTTGATTATCAGATTTGCAGACAGAGGAACAAAGAAGTCCTTCTAGTCAAAATTCTTTGGCAAAATCAGTCCGTTGAGGGAGCTACTTGGGAAGCAGAAGCAAATATGCGGACCAAGTATCCTCGCCTCTTATCCACAAGTTCAGATTCAACTCAAGGTAATAATTTTCCTTAATCGTATTCAGTTTCATGCTCAGATTTTCCATTGCAAACTTGATATCAGTTACCATTGCATATTCAGTCATGTGTTCATAAGTCTGTTCAGTCATGTATTCATGCATCAGATATGCATGTTTAGTATGAGATTCAATATTTCAGCAATGTCAGTCATATACTCATGTTTCATTTGTTCATGTCCAGTAAGTAAGTTCATTCTGCCAGTATCCTCAGCTTAGTCAGTCTTATTTGAAGATGAATATTCCCAAAGGGGAGATAATGTAAGACCCTACAAAAATTCTTAGCTTAATTCAGTCCTTTAAGCTTGTTAAGGGGTCCCTGACATAGAAAATTCTAGCTAAGTATTCAGACTTATGTTATTCTAGCCTTTGAAAGTTGGAAATATTATTTTGTGATCATTACGTCCATTAAATGTTGATATTTCAGTTAATTCATGATCAGGACTGTCAATAGGTGTTCTCGGACAAGTTTCGGATTTTTTAGACTTTGTTTGAAGCACCTTTAGAATCCTAAACCAGTGAATCAACGTGATCTTAATGCATCGCATTGAATATCGCATTGATAAATGGTTTCCCCAGCTCCCAGCATCAAATTCCAGTTAACCTACATGGACTCGACGTGGCACGTTGGCTATTGCGTCGATGCCAATGATGCGGTGTGTCAATCTATGCGTCGATGGTTCAGTTTACAGCCATTAAAAAGCCGTGTCCTCAGGGTTAATTAAGTCTTTTTCCCATGCCCTTCATCCCCCATAACACAAAATTTAGCCCTCTTTTAGCAAGTTATATTCATTTTTTCACAAATTGCTCCAGAACAAAAACCCTAGGTGAATTAAATTGAAATTCAAGGCTTCAGGTTCCACCATTAATTTTCAAGATTCACCAACTAAGGTATGTGAAGTGTTAATCTGAGGATTCCTTCCACTCTTGGAGTCCAAGAAACTATTTTTAAACTTCGAGTGTATGGATTTCATGAATTTCATGTTGGGTTTGATTATATTCATGTTTATAATGGTTAGTTGGGATTCTAATCCATGTTTTATGATAAGTTTCATGTGGGATTAATTGATATATATGTAATATCATGTGAGTTCATATTGAACCCTTTAAATTGTGAAGTGGGAGTTGAATTATGATGTTTACTTGTGTTTAATCTTATGTACATAAATCATGCTCATTAAGTGCTTGATTAATTGCTCATGTGAACCAATAAGAGAAGGAAATCATGTCATGTCAGCTTATGTGCGAATTGTGCTATACAAGTGTTTGCTTAAATGCTCAAATGAATGAATGATGACAAAGTAGTTAGTTACAATGTCTCAAGATTATGCCATGTCTTTTAAATTTATGCTATTGAGTCCTGGGGGTATTTAATACCTGGCAATTTAGCTGTTTGTCTAGAGACATGGTCAGTCACAGAGTGGTATCAATTATGTCACGATTAGTAGAATTCAGTCAGTTACAGAACTTAGGAAAACTCAGTGAACTCAGAATCAGTCCAGCTCAGTTCAATAAAATCAGTTCAGTTCAGTCATACTGTACGATCAGTAACAGTTCAGTCAAGCCTAGTACAGTTTAGAATTCAGTCTAGTGTCTATTCAGTTGGGAGTAGGATTCAGCACCGAGTGAACCCAAAGATGGGGACTCACCTGCCAATAGAGGGTGAAATCCTTAGAAGCAGTCCTTGCATTCTAGAACTACGTATCCAGTGTAGGTTGAGACATCAACCTTCCAGTTGAAGGTTGATGAGGTGATCTACCTGCCAGTTGAGAGTACCACCATTCTCGTTTAGAGAACCTTCCAGATGAGGGTGACTCAGCACTTGTCCTTACCCATGGAACGGTATTGAAACCCTTCCAACTAGGTTATAGGTTGGACCCCAAATCAATTAGAGAAGGAGTATATCGGTTAGATGATTACTTCCCACAATCTCAGTTTCGGATTCAATCTCAGTATGGAACTCAATTCAGTTCCGTAGATTCAGGACTATCAGGCAAGGTCACTCAGCTCAGTACGGGACTTAGTATAGTTATAAAGAATCAATACTATTAGATACAATCATTCAGTTATCAGTGATTTAGTATTCAGTGTTATTACGATCTTAGTTAAAGTCTACGTATTCATGCATGTAATCTCATTCGGTCATACTTATGTTATTCAGTTAGTATTGTTCATGCATATGAACCCATGAATTGCAGCCTACCTTACTGAGCATACCCAGTACATTCAAAGTACTGACGCATTCCTTTCTTTTGCACAATGATGTCTTATATCATAGGTTCAGACGCATAGGCTCCTGAGCACCCTTAGTAGTTTAGATTCTCAGCATATAGAGTTAGTGGTGAGTCCTCATAGTTCGAGGATGTGATTATTTATTTCAATATTTCAGTTCATTTTCAGTAGTCAGAGTTAGTTAGGGACTTATCCCATCAATTCCATAATTCAGACAATTTAGAGGCTTTTCAAACTAGAGTATTTTCAGAAAGTTGTTCAGTTTTTAGTATTGATTCTCAGTATTCAGTATTATTTATAGTATTGAACCTTATGGCCAATTTTACGCCTACTTTCTGCATATTTACCATATTATTATTCAGTTATTGCAGAAGGTACCAGTCATGGGTTAGCTTGTGGTCCTTCGGGATTGTGAACACCGTGTAGAGTCCAGGGTACAGACTCAGGGAATTACACCTAGGTATATTCAACCCAAACAATGTTTATCAGAAAGTATTCAGTAGAGGAATAATTTTATGGATTTCTTCTCCATTTGTTTTGCATTCGGTTATGAGCTCAAGCTCATCTTGTCGTGCTCCGTCAACAAATACATATAAATATAAATCATAGATTTCTACATGGCTAATGTATTGTAGTTCAAAATATGTTGGATAGGCACAATTCATAAGTTTTAATATTTATTTGAACTAAGAACATGTCACGATCCAAGCCGAGGCCCTGGCCGCGACTGTTATCCCGAGCCTCAAAGGCTCGAGAGATCCCTTAGCATACTATCATATGCATAATCCATACATAAAATAAACAACAACTATCATATGCATAATCCATACATAAACCAAACAATAACAACAACAAACCCAGTGTATTCCCACAAAGTGGGGTCTGGGGAGGGTAAAATGTATGCAGTCTATACTTCTATCTCCGTAGAAGTAGAGAGGTTGTTTCCGATAGACCCCCGGCTCAAGATAAAGGATAGTAAACAAGAGTGTAACCATACATAAATCAAAGTGCAAAAGATATAATGACATTCAAGGGAAACTCATAATCAAACTTTGTCAAAAAGTTGTGACAATACAATACTCAAATCTCGTCTGCAAAGCCTCTACTAAATACTAACTATCTACGCTTGGACAAGGCCCTTGGCTGGACCATAAACTGAAAAAAGCCAACATATGAATAAATGCCCTCCGAAAGTCAGAGGGCTCACCAACTCTGTCATTGTCCCAAATGTTCTACTGATATGATGAACCACGGGACTATGCCTCAAAACCCGTATTATAAGGGTCAATACTTGGAAAGTATTGCTATGCAGAATAATCCAAGAGAACCATATATTTCAAGTAAAATAATAGATAGCATTGTGAAAACTATTTATCATAATATTTATAAAAACACATGGGCATAATATAAAGATCTTCAATTTACGTTTGTAAAATATTGACTCAACTTTTTAATTTACTTCTAAGCTAGATGGTACACCCTGCATTTCTAAAATCCCACGGGCTATGTGAAATCTTCTATTAAATCGTCGGCCAAGCCCCCTAATCCAAATTTTCCACAAGGATAGGATTCCTACATACTATTCTAGTATTCTAGTGCCCGGGGGAAAGTATACATTGGCCATTCCCAATCATGTCTCCCTAGTTTTCAAAACTCGATTTCTAGCAATGAACCTTTACACTCAAATGCCTTTTTCGGGTAACCATCTAACTCTCTTTAAGTCCAATTTTAGTACTTTAAAACCATGCTTTATGCTTAAAAATGTTCATTTACTTTCATGTCCAAGGCACTTCATATTAGGTATCGTCATACTAGAGTTGCAAGCCATATCATGTCATATCAAACCCATATCCCTTCTCATTGAAAACATATTAATGGCCACCAAAATATTTGTATATCACATAAGAGTTCTTATTTCAAAATCATATGAAAACTTGTGCAAAACACTCTCTTTTCAAGTCTTTAACACATGGTAGACAATTTTTTCATCAATCACATGCAATTTCTTCATTAGGACATAAGAGCCTTTAGTATGAGAAATACCCCTTTGAAAACATGCAAAACAACAATGCATAGTATTTAGAGAGGCATTTAAAACTCAAGAATTATCATCATTCATAAAATAGCCCCAACACTAGTCACGTATGAATCTCATGATCGAAAAAGGGGACTTATAGTTCATGCTCTCAAACTCATTCACAATTCATAATATGTTAAGACCATAAAATTTATCACGGGAGAGGAAATTTCAAAAATCATGCTCATAAATCACTTTTTGAAACTCATATCATATATGGGCATGATTATAACTCAGGTTTATAGAAAAAAAAACCATAATAAAAGCGTACTTTCATCAAAATGGGTTCACAATGCATGCTCTTTAAATGATTTTCAAAACCCATTACATATACATACATATATATCCTTAAATAATGCTAAAATGATAAACTTAAACCCATAAGATCTAGGATAGTCCCACATACCTTTTTGATGAACAATATTTGAGATATCTCTGAATCTAAGCCTTGAAAGTACGAGTCCTGGGAGAAAATCCTAAATTTTCTCTCTTGAGAGAGGAGAGGAAAATAAGTGATGATAAACTTATGTTTTATTAGTAAATGAATTTAAAGCGTGATTTAAGTTATGGGGGAGGATTTTGTGGTAGGTAAAATACTTAAATACCTCATTCAAAATGCTATAATAGTGCAGGAAGGTTCCTACGGACGATTTGGGCAACGAACCGTCACTCTAGTGACTGATCGTCACTCCACCCATCCCAAATGACCAATTTCCAGTCTTTCTTCTTAGGGGTAATGGTTTGGTGAGATGGGTCATCACTTGTGTGATGGGGCGTCACCTTGGTCATCGTGCCTTGACAAACAAACACCATTTTGGTAAATCGGGCATAATGTTTTACGTCGATATCGAATTAAGGTAAAACCAGTGGTGTTGGAAAAAAGACTCAAAGACCTTTAATTGATATATAGTAGTCTATATAACTCATCATATTTTAGGAGTAATATTCATTGGAAGTTGACCTAAGTAGGAGCATCCGCTAAAACTCTATCGGTAGAAAAGTTCTCTACTCATCTTTGAGTTAGGAGTCCTTTATGACATCAATTAATGTACAAATATGTTCTTACACTATAGAATTGATCAACATACTTATATTTACATAGGAATCATGGTTCTTGAGTCGATACACGTAGGAAAGATGGTTCAAATTTTAGCTCAAAGGTGTGTGGTGTCACAGCACAAGTGTGCGCACATAAAAACACAAATTACACATGATAGAATAATCCTTTCTCCATACAGACCATCTGGCCAACTACCAAAAGTATATCAAAAGCATAATAATAATGTCTACAAATCTTATTCAACAATATGGGACGAGACTTCATAAAAAAAAGCAATCACATTAACATTGCTCATGCTCCTAAACTTTGTCTTCGGTATCAGGAAAAGATTCTTGAAGTATCTCTGGTCCCAAAAGTGTATGATAACTACCATCAAAGCCTACTACAATAGAAGAAATTAAATGAAGTACACCAGATACAAAGTATTGAAAGGTGTCTATAACTTCTCCCCCAGGGCTTAGCTCCAACCTAGAGTAGCTAGGCGGGGAAGTAAAATCAATCCTTGTTCATACATAGGCTTCTCGGATACAAAATGGATTACTTCAAATAGGCTTATTGATCCGGAAAGAAATGAAAATAGATCCTTGGTCTATGATACAAAAATGAGGGAAATCCCTATCAAGCTCGAATTTATCTTACTTAACATTGAGTTAATTTACTTTGCCTAAAGGGAAGAAAATTTTACGAACCTTGGTTTTAGTTTGAAGTTTAAGTTTGACAAGAATAATATTCTAAGACTGCTAATTCATTTATTTTCAAACCGACCCAAGAGACAAATAACAAAGTGATAAAACTAGTACCTACTAGCATTTTACTAAAAATTGAATCAGTGAAACTAAGAATGATAAAATATTATTCACTAAAGCATAAAGTGCCAAAAAAGTGAATTACCAGTTTCCTAAGATGATTACAAATCTTTTAATCATGAGATATTTAAAAAGGCCCTCATTTGTAATCATTTCTGGAAAATGACTGTAGAGGTAGGGTGTTATTTCTTATTACTGGTATTTGAACAGATCAAGAAAAAGAATGTATTAAAGAAAATACACCAGGCCTATGGATTTATGTCCAGAAACCATAAAACCATGATGATTCTTACTCCAAGCTAGATAACCCATACATTTAAAAATAGTTGTAATTCAATTCAAACATAAGTACTGCAACGAAAATATTTGTTCTTAATTTGAGTGAAAAAATAGAAAAAAAACAAAAGACAACTTTTGAACAATGAAAGAATAAGAACAATAAAGCAATAAAGCAATAAAGAACTGGAAAGAAGAGAGTTATTAAATGGAAGTGGAAAGTGAAATTATTCTCAAATCAGTGCTTTAACTCTAGGTTTGAGATATGCGATGAATAGCAAAGAAGAAGAACAAGAAGAAGAAGAACAGAGTAAGAGAATCAAAGAAGAAGAAGGAGCTTAGTAGAGTAGAATGATGAATCTTGTTTATTCAACTTGTGTTATCCATAGTACATAATTGGTTATTTATAAAGTAATCAACTACTCCCTCTAACTACTTCCACTAGCCGCTAATCACAATATAACTAACTGTTTAAAGAAAACAGTTATAACTGACTTTCAAACATAACTAACTCTTCTAGAATCTTCCACACTTGAGACCTCTTTCCTTTTGTATTCAACACTCCCCCTCAAGCTAGGAAGGTGAAAAAATGTCACATATTTCTATCTTGTGATTTATCTGCACTTGTTGAGCCTTGGTGAGGCCTTTGGTCAGCATATTGCAGGCTTATCTTGTGTAGTAATGTAGTTTGTAGTGATCATCCCTTGGCTTATCTTTTCTCTTATGAAGAAGAAATCAATGTCAATATGTTTAGTTCTCTCATGGTAAACTGGATTGGCAGCTATTTGAATAGCTAATTTGTTATCACTAAACACCTTGACTGTTAGCTTTACTTCCATTCCAATTTTCTTTAGCAAGCCTAGTATCCAAACCAGCTCATTTGTTATAGCTACTAAGCTTCTGAATTCAGCCTCAGCTGAACATCTAGAAATAGTAGCTTGTTTCTTTGACTTCCAGCATACAACTAACTTCCCAATTTTTACAAAGTAACCAATCACTGATCTCCTAGTTTGAGGACATGATGCGCAATCTACATCACAGTAAGCACTCACCTGATCACTTGATTCACTAGATAATAACACATACTGACCAGGTTGATTTTTAACATATCTCACAACTCTGATTGCAATATCCATGTGAGACTTCTTTGGTTATTGTAGAAACTGACTTAGTGTTTGTACACTAAATGCAATATGAAGTCTAGTCATAGTTAAGTATAGTAACTTGCCAATCAGTCTTTGATATACACCTTGATCTGTAGGAGGATCATCAATAGGTTGTAGCTATTTGACATGATCAAATTATTTTGAGGTCAGTTTGGCATTATAGTCCATAGGAGTAATCATTGGTTTAGCAGTTGTCAATCCCAACTCTGATAGTAACTCTAGAGTGTACTTCCTCTGGTGAATTAGTATCCCTTTGCTTGACCTTGCAAATTCTATTCCAAGGAAGAACCTTAACTTACCTAGATCCTTCATTTTGAAGATTTGTTGTAGCATAACTTTTGCATCTTCTACCAGTTTCAAGCTATCACTAGTGATTAGCATATCATCAACATACACAAGTACCAAAGTGATTCCTTCTTGTGTCTTTCTTATATAAGAAGATGGATCATATTGACTTTGAACAAACTGAGACCTTAGTAAGACTTCTGATAGCTTTGTGTTCTATTGTCTAGGTGCTTACTTTAATCCATATAGGGATTTGGTCAGACTGCATACTGAATTCTCCCCCTAACTAGCAACTCCATGTATACTTCATCAGTGAGGTCACTATTTAGAAATGCATTATGGACATCCATCTGATGAACAAACCAATTCTTCTTTACAGCAGTAGCAAGAATAGTTCTTACTATTTTCATCTTCACAACTGGTGAGAAGGTTTCTTTGTAGTCAATCCCTTCTCTTTGTCCATAACCCTTTTCTACAAGTCTGGCTTTAAATCTTTCCACTTCACCTGAAGCCTCATACTTCACCTCGTATATCCACCTGCAACCAATGGCTTTTTTACCTTTAGGAAAGGGAACAACCTCCCAAGTATGGTTGGAATTTAAGGCTTCTATTTTAGTTTTTATTGCATCTATCCATCTAGGATCTTTGCAGGCCTCAGAGTAGATGTAGGCTCAGTAACAGATGAGTTTTTCACCATAAAACTTTATAGGGATGATATAGTTTATCATATGACACATGATTAGCAAAAGCTTGAGGTACCTTCTTTGTATTCTTAGATACAAAGTCATTCATCCATGCTGGTGACTTCCTTTCTCTAGTTGATTTCCTTTGATCTTGAGCTACAGTTGAGTATTAGGCTGTGTAGTATTAGGAATCCTTTGTAGTTGTTGTTCTTGATGAGTAACCTCTTGATGTATGCTTGATCTTCTTTGATATACCTTGGTTATGGTCTGTCTAGTAGTAGGTGCATGAGGCTGTAAGTGCTCTTGTTGGTTCACAATGTTAGGAACCTCTTGAGATGAGACATTAATAGGAGCCTGCAAGGGTGTCATAACATCACTTGCTGCTGGATATTGATCTTCTAATGGAAACACATGATAGGGAATCTGATCATTAGCTGCTTCAAGCTTGAAAGGAAGCACATCTTCCCTGAAAGACACATCTCTGCTAACAAAGAAAACATTAGTAGATATGTCATATAAGACATATCCCTTCTTAGTGCTAGAATATCCCATCAACACAGCTGCTCTTGATCTTGGCATGAGCTTGTCAGACTCATTTAGCACCGTAGCATAACAGAGACAACCTATTACTCTTAGGTTCTCACAAGATGGTTTAGTACCATATAACTTCTCATATGGAGTATAATAATCAATACTTGAACTAGGTAACCTATTTATGAGGTAAACAATAGATAACACACAATATCCCCAAAACTTAACAGATATTTTTTCTTGAAATCTTAATGCTCTTATGACCTCCAGGATGTGTCTGTACTTTCTTTTAGCCACACCATTCTGTTGAGGTGAATAAGAACATGAGGTGTGATGTACAATACCCTTGGTTTGAAATAAACTACTGCATAATGAGTTCACAAATTCAGTTCCATTGTCAGTTCTAATTACTTTCACAGTTTTGTCAAACTGTTTCTTAACATACTTAAGAAATTGTTGTATCTGCACATACACATCTGACTTGAGTTTCAATAAGAACAACCAAGTAAACCTAGAACAATCATCAACCACTGTTAAGAAGAATCTGTTACCATTCATAGTAGGAATTCTATAAGGTCCCCATAGGTCCATATGTATTAGATCAAAATAACATGCAGACTTAGTATTACTTGTAGGAAAAAGAAGTCTGGTTTACTTGGCACAAGGACATACAATGCATTTCTTTACTCTATCTTCTACTACATAAAACTTATTAGGTAGAAACTTTAGAAGTATATTAGAGAAGGCATGTCCTAATCTTGTATGCCACAGATCAACCTTAGCTTGGGCTTTACTCTCATCAGCTTTAGTAGAGACTTTTGTTGTTGTTGCAACCTTCCTTTCTTGAGTATTCACTAAGAGATACACACCTCCATCAAGCTTACCAATACCCCTCACCTTTCCAGTACAAAGATCCTAGAAAACATAGAAATTAGGAAAGAAGTTTACTGAACATTTCCATTCCTTGGTCAGTTGTGATACTGAAAGCAAGTTGCATATAAACTGAGGAATATAATAACATGTGTTATACTATTTTCAGCAGACACATAACTAGATCCCACATGTGTAACTTTAGCAAGATCACCATTAGGTAAATACACCCTTCTTGGCTCATCTAGTTTTGTTATGGACTCATTCACTAGTAAGTCTAACTTTCCAACCATGTGATTTGTGGCACCAGTGTCAATTATCCAATTTCTTGACTCATATGAAGCTAGAAATACACTAATACAAAGTGCTAGCACCATTATTTTTGTTGATTATCTTCAGGATTTGATCATATTGTTCCTTAGTAAACGTTGTTGTTCCCATCTGACCTAGTTGATCCAGCTATATTTCAGAATCTTCTTGATGGCATCCATTATTGAACTAGTTACTTTGTACAGACATTGAATGAGAACCTTGACTTGTAGTTATTTCTATAGCACCTTGAGAATTAGTAGTCAACTTGTATGTTGCATTAGCTCCTTCAGACCTGAACCTCTTTTTAAACTTGTGATCTTGAGGATATCCAACTAACTTCCAATAGTTTTCCTTAGTATGACCTTTTAGCTTACAGAAGTCACACTGAAAGTTGTAGTTCTTCTTGAATTTTTGTGTCCCATTTCTTGTAAACATGGCTAAGTCAAGACTTCTACCAATTCCTGCAGGACCAGATCCTAGCACACTTGTATTAGTAGCTATAGATTTTTGGCTTTCGTCACTCATTATCAGGCATATGCCTGATTGACAGTAGGCGAAGGATTCATAAGTAATATCTGACTTCTAGCCTGTGTATATGTTTCATTTAGTCCTATGAGGAACTGAAACAACTTCAGTTTTTGTAGATGTAGAACAAACTCCTTGAACTTTTCACTATCACAACCAGGAGCAGGCATAAGTGCCTTAAATTCTTCCCATAGATCCTTCAGTTTTGAGAAATAGTAGGACATAGAAGTTGTTCCTTGAGATAGTGTTGCAATTTCCTTATGCAGATTGAAAGTTCTAGCACCATCTACATTGTTGAATCTTTCAAGCAACTCACTCCACACAACACTTACAATTGATACATACATGATTCCACCTAATAACTCTTTAGACACAGAGTTCATAATCCATTATAATACAATAGCATTTACTCTTTCCCAGTGGTTTCCCAGATCAGAAGAAAACTTTTATTTAGTGTAAGAACCATCAAAAAGTCCTAATTTATTCCTTCCTAATAGAGATACACGCATAGACCTAAACCAGATAGAGAAATTTTCCACACCTGTCAATTGGAAGGAGATGATCTGTGTACCACTAACATCTGAGGGACTGAAAAAGAGAGGATGATTGTAATCCATTGCAGTAACAGATCCTGCACTGCTGGTTGATCCACCACCCATTTCAACACCATTAACACCATTTGCCATTACTTGAACCTTCAGATCTTGACTCAAGAAATCCTTCAAGAAACTGAAAAAAACTGAATCTGTAATTGAGCACTTTCTTCAATCTCCAAAATCGACTAAGGTAGCTAGTTTTGATCTAGACAACTTGGCTCTGATACCATGAAATTATTCTCAGATCAGTGCTTTAACTCTAGGTTTGAGATATGCACTGAATAGCAAAGAAGAAGAAGAAGAAAAAGAAGAACAGAGTAAGAGAATCAGAGAAGAAGAAGGAGCTTAGTAGAGTAGAATGATGAATATTTTTTATTCAACTTGTGTTATCCATAGTACATAATTGTTTATTTATAGAGTAATCAACTACTCTCTCTAACTACTTCCACTAGCCGTTAATCACAATATAACTAGTTGTTTCAAGAAAAAAGTTATAACAGACTTTCAAACATAACTAACTCTTCTAGAATCTTCCACACTTGAGACCTCTTTCCTTTTGTATTCATCAGAAAGTGCAGTTTATTTCACCACATAAAACTTACATTTATAATAAATTACTAACTTAATGGACCTAAAGATCAGCAACAAATCTACTGAAAATAAGCAAACTCCTTTTTAAACATAAATAAGCAAACTCTTGAATACTAGGTAAAAAAGTTATTTGAGGAAAAATAGTGTAACGCCCCGAAATCGGGTCCCGAGATGTCACACGGTGCTTAGGGTCACAAGTGACCCCAAGCTAACCCTTCTACTGGCATAACTCATAAGAAACTGAATAAAAATACAAATCCATACAAATCAGCAGAAATTAACTCTTTTCTGAATCTGATCGATACAAAAATGGAATTTTATAGGATTACAATTCTGCCTTTAGAACCAAAATTGAAACAAAATACATCAACTTCTACTGACTGTCTATGAAGCCTCTACTAGTACTGACTGTAGGTATCCGGGTCATGACTCCCGACTACCCCAACTCAATACGACTGAATAAAGAAAATACAACACTATAACTCTGCATAACTAACCCAAGCCCTTGAATCAAAAGGACTCATCACCTGCTGACTGGATACCACGAACTGACTAGATCCGAAGGTGCAACTATACCATGTATCTATATTTCGAGAAAATGTAGCCCACATACGAATATATGGGTCAGCACCGTGGAAAAATACCGAGCATATTGATAATGCTCAAACTACAGCTCTCGTAAGAGTGTAAGCGGTCGTCGTCAAATATAGAACCCAACTGGGTTGGGTGTCGAATCCCACAGGGAATACTCGGTCACTAAGTATGCAACGATTAGTAGACTTTTGGTGAAATTTCTGCAGATAAAGGGGGGATTTTATGCGTGAAGTAAAATTATCAAAATAGCAAAGTAAAAACGGAATGTTTAGTAAGATTTTAATCAATGAGAATTGTAAGTTAGGGTTATGTCCACCTTATGAGTTTTACGTATCTATTGGCTGTGAGTTATGCGGAATTCAGACATGCATGCGCTTATAGAGATTCGTATTCTATGGTAAATCCTAGTGTCTTTCGACCATCAAGGATTATATCACTTTAACTCTTTCGAGCTTAAAGCGTATACTAATGGTACGAATTCTCCAAGAGGTTAATCCAGTTACGACACTAACTTTTAAACAGGGGTTGGTAGCCCTATTTCCTTGTCATTCTCTCTTTTCCAGACATGTAAATTTTCTTTCGAACAAGTTAATGCTATACAGGCGTATTCTATATGTTTGCAACCACAAGAATTCAATTAAGATGAAGAGAGTAATGATATAAGCAGCATACGTATCAAGAATTCACAAACTCATAGCAATAGATAGTGTATCATAAGGCTTCCATAACCCTAACAGAGAAGTTTAGCTACTCATGAGTGCAACGTAAATCACAATAGATAAAATCATAATACCACAACCTAGAATAATCTTGGCGATGGAAGTGATATGGCGTCAAAAGCTCTCAAACGTTTTTCCCTAGCCGTTCTTCTCAAGAGAGCCGAGTTCTCTGTGTTAGACTTACAGAATATTGTAACGTGAATAGTCCTAAAATATCGAATGAATAAGACTTGAATTAATGAATGAGTGAATAATAAAAAGCTTGCTGAAAAATTCAGCAAATAGGGTTTTTATAACATCCTTGTCCTAATCCTACTGAAATAGGGTTTTTATCCTTGTCCTAGTCCTACTGGGTTACTGCATACTTTTCCTAATCCTACTAAGTTACTGCTGATCCCCCAAGTCTTTAGAAATGCTGTTTTTTCCCGGGGCAAGTCCTCCATACATCACTTTCAGTCCACAAGCTTCCAGGAGCTGCCTTCCTTCTTACGTGAAGTTTCCTTTGGCGTCCAACAGTCCATAAAATGCTGAAATCTTCATCATAAATAACTGAAATCTTGCTAATCACGTTGGTTAGCTCACTTACAGGAAATTGGACTAAAAGTGCAGGAATTATATATTTTGTCCTTAAAACATAGCTAAAATATGGGTAAATTAAGGTGCTTTAGGCGTGTAAATACGCCTAACATCACATATGGGGGTGCAATGCATATATAAAATAATATCTTAATATCATCACAGTTTATAAAATTATGCATGCTGATATAGATGACTCACTTAGCTCGAATTAAATCATCAAAATCATGGATGAATAATACATGTAAAGTAAAACAAGTGAGTCATTACAATACGTTCTCAATTCACTTTCATCTCAATTTCAAATCATCAAAACAATCAAATCTCATGTCAATTCTCATTAGAATATATTCCTTAAATCTTTTAAGAATAATGACTTTCTCAAACTCAGTCTTTTAAGAAAATATGTTTTCATCTCAGATAGAAGAGTACACACACACACATTGAGAGATCCTATAACCGACATAAATCATATGAGCCAAATGGAGTCCAACGTCCAACCCACGTTGGGGAGATCCTTCCTATCCTTGCCATCGGAGTAGGACTTCCAATATCATTCCAAAAACACTAGTGATCACTATATAAATCAGCCTCAGGCTCTCTCCTATGGGTGCACGTAGTTTTAGGAAAGTTAGGTCACTTTATACCTCCCACTCAGTGCTAAAGATTTCTCCCGGACTTAGCTCAAAAATTTAATCCAGCCTCAGGCTCACATTAAAGAAAATCCACAATAAACACTTCAACAATTTTCATCGGGTGCCAATTTGCTACCCCTTTATCATAATTAATAAAAACGTGGATTTCTTTCACAGTTGAGTTCAAAATAACTCATTCACGACCAAAAGTTCAAATCATTCAAAACATCTCAAATATTCAACATCAACGTGCTTATAACACACATTTTCTTAAAAACACAATTTCAAATGGGGTTCGCGACCCAAATATCAAAATCATGATAAATATCGTTCAAGATTCATGCTTTATATCACCACACATGTAAATTCATCTTTCAAAATCATAAACATCAAGATTTCATAACAATCATCATAAGATATGGGTTCATGCTTCAAATTCATAAAAAATCAAATAAAAATTATGCCTTTGTAAGGAAAATTACTTTTGGGCACAAGAACGAAGAAAGTTCTTGTTGAAAAAACCCACATACCTTGAATGATGAACTTTAGATCGATAATCATTTTTGAGATGTTGAACGTGCCTTTAAATGATGGTTCTTGGAGTTCTTGAACTAGGAACTTGGAATCTTGAATAAATTTGCAGAATTAATGGTGAACTTTGGAGGTTCTTGAAGTTGGATGTAGGAGCTTAGGGTTTTCTTTTTGAGGGAATTTGATGAAATATAACATATAATGCTTCTAATAGGCTTTAATATAGGGTTTGGATGGATTTTGGGTGAGGGAAAATGACCAAAACGCCCCTAAAAATCAAATAATTCTCGCATCTGTCCTTTGGTGGACTGTTTTGATAGTCTGAAGTAGATCAACAATAACGTTTTACTCCGATATCCAAATTGGATGAAACCAATTTTATTAGAAAGAGGACTCTCATATATTTCTGTTGATATATAGTATCTCATCCATATCATTGTGTACGAGGAGTTATAATCATTTGAAGTTGACCCAAAAATTCACTTTTGATAGGCTGAAGTAGATCGACCATAACTTTTTGCTCCGATAGACAAATTGGATGAAACCAATTTCATTGGAAAGAGGACTCGCAGATATTTCCATTGATATATAGTAGATCATTCATATCATTATGTACAAGGATTTATGATCGTTTAAAGTTGGAGAAAAAATACGTCAGGCCTCAGTACTTTTTTTCCTGCATGTTTTACTGTTCACTACTATTCACGGTTCGATCGGAATGTTCATAACTCGTCGCTCGGGTGTCCATTTTGGATGATCCACATATCGTTGGAAATATTATTCGATAATCTACGCGATGGTGGGTCATAATCTAAGACATTCCACACGGAAAATTTATAATTCATTCTAGAAGATAGAACCCAACACGTTTACGCACAAAATTTCAACGAAAAAATTCCCGAGGTATTACAAATAGAAACTAATCTACTACAGTAAATAAATAAAAGTCTACAGTCTAAAACACAGCAACTAAAACTCCTCCTTGGTTTAGGAACTATAAACTCCTAGTTTCTCCCTGAAAAACTCAAACTTGCCATGGGAAAGGGGCTTGGTAAAAATGTCTGCAACCTGCTCATTGCGTTTGCAGTAAAGAAGCTTCACATCTCCAAATTTCTGCACGTCTCTCCCAAAAAATAAATTAATATTGAAGTGCTTGATTTTTTCATGAAATACTAGATTATTAGCAATAGAAAATGCAAATTGGTTATCAGTAAAAACCTCAGTTCCTTCTTTTTTCTCTATATTCAGATCATACATTAGCTTCCTCAACCATATTCACAACTGTTGTTGCAATAATGAATTCTGCCTCAGTTGATGATTGTGTTACTACATCTTGTTTCTTGAAACAACAAGAGAAAGCTCCTGATCCATGTTTGAAACAAAAACCTGAAGTACTCTTCATATCTAGTGCACCATCCCAATCATTGTCAAAAAATTTGATAAGTTTAAACTTCTGACCTTTGTGGAACTTAACACCATAGCGTTGACAGTTCTCTTAATGTATTTGACAACTCTTTTAGCTGCTCTCAAGTTTAAATCACTTGCACAATGCATGACCGAGACAAATGGGTCACTGCATACAGGATATCAGACCTAGTTGCAGTCAAATACATCAAGTAGCCAATAAGACTTCTATAGTACTCATCCAGTTTTACTGCTCCGTCTTCTTTGGAAAACTATTCCTTTTGGTTCATTGGATTGCTCATAACTTTTATATCTATCATATGAAATTCTTTAGGATTTCTTGAGCATACTGAACACATTGTCATCATTTTGTTCAATCTCCATTCCACAAAAGTACACCATCAGTTCAAAGTCTGTCATTTGAAAGACATTCCTCATTTCTAACTTGAAATCCTCAATTAGAGAAACCTTACTTCCTATGACAAAGAGACGGTCAACATACAAAGATATAATAAATATGTGCTCACCTGAACAACTAATATAAAGTACTCTTCTTGAAGCCTAAACTAAGCAAATGATCATCAATCTTGCTATACCAAGCTCTTAGTGCTTACTTTTAAAATAATTCAATTTTTTTAATGAGGGGTAAATGGATAATTTAACCTATATTATTAATTTTAATTAAGAAAATTAAAGTGGGCAAGACAAAACCCTCCCCCTTGTTCAGTTTTTTTCACTTTTAGGAGTAGAATAGGGCCTTTAAGTTCCTTTATCTTTTGAAGAAAATAAGAAATCTTACTGTGAAAATTTTGGGGGAGTTCATAGACAAAGACAAGGATCTTTGGACCATTGTTGCCTATAGTCAAAGCAGATTAAAGTCATTGGTGGTTGTTTGAGTGGTGTTCCACACATTATGAGATTGAGAAATTTTTCATAGCAAGGTAAGTGAGACTTTAAACTTTGGGTTCTTGCTTTTTAAATTTATTTTAAAAACATGTATTTTTATCTGTCCGGCCCATGTGTTGAGACAAGCGTGTGCTTGGCAGAATCAACGGTCTTCAAGGCCAGCCGCATATACTTTATGTTCAAGAATACTAAAATTTCCTTTATAAACTATTTCATGATGTGATATGATTGTGTTCCATGAGATTGGGGTATTGTTTATGCTTTCTTGAATATTATGTATGCTTTTTGGTTCTAATGAGATATTATGTATGTCAAGAATGGACCTTGGGCCTAATTCAACCTCAAAAGATAGATCAAGAGGTGAGGATTACCAGAGTCCATATAAGCAAACCACCAGTCCATTCTCCACTTTACCCACTCTAACACCCCCCTCATGCCCAGGCCCAACTGGCACTGGCGCGTGGATCGGAAGCCCAAAACGGGGATGGACATGGCTCTAATACCATGTAAAGAATGGACCTTGGGCTTAACTCAACCTCAAAAGATAGCTCAAGAGGTTAGGATTACCCAAGTCCATATAAGTAAACCACCAGTCCATTCCCCACTTTACCCACTCTAACAGTGTATGCTTTCTTGAATATTTTGTATGCTTCTTGGTTCTATTGGGGCATTGTGTATGCTTTATTTGAGCATTGTATATGCTTCTTGATTTTATATGGGACATTGTGTATACTTTCTTGAGTATTGTGTATACTCTTGATATATTTGGCGCATTGTATATGTTGCTCAAACATCCTGGTGTTGTTTAATTACTTTAATTACAAATTATGATAAGTACATGGCATAAACTATACTGTGATATATAGTTCTTGATGAACGATTGTTGAATCTCGTTGATCATCTTATTATGATATAATTCCTGTGTGTTATAACTTTATGTTCTTGGTGTTGTTTTATTTTCTAATACTTGTCCTAGGAGTACTTAAAGTAGTGAGCCGGGGATATTACTGGGTTATATTTTACATATAGATCACTCCTTACTTGCAAGTCTACAGATACTATCACAAATGATAAAACTAGTAGGTACCGATTCATTTGTAAGAATTCTATTGTTGAGGTGAGACTTTGCATTATTCATGGAGGCTTTCGTTTCAACTTTATCTCTTTAGATTATATTTCTTTTCATTGAGTCTACATGCCCGAAAGTTGAACTCATGTAACTCTATCTTAGATGCTCCATGGTCTTAGTGTGTGATTTCGGATAGAGAATTTAGTTCTCTAGTGATTGTTAAATTTATAGTTTGATTATGGATTATTGATGAATTATAATTATCTATTTATTGATGTGTTAGAATTTCACATACTATATCGTAGTGCTTATGAACTGCAAAAGTGTACATAAGATTGGTAGTTCTAGCGGGTTCCAGTCACATCTAGAAATTATTTTGGGACGTGACAAAGTTGGTGCTTTAGATCTTAAATAATGAAGCAGTGTTGGATAGAGTCTTGTTCATGGGTATGTAGACGTCCATACTTATCACCTTGAGTCTACCGAACAACTAGCATATTTTTCTTTGTTTAATTCATTATTCATGCGTTAAGACGACTCAAGGTTAACTTTTGAATTTCGTTTTCACATACCTCTAGGATATACATAGCCTCCTCTTCTAGATGAAATAGTTGACTTTGTGTAAGAGGTTAACATATAAAGTATATCGTCTTGAAGAGATTAATTTTGATCGTTCGGATGGACGGTGAACCAACAAAGATAGTTATTGATAATCGACAAAAGACTTTGGAGCTTTGTGAAGGGAAATATCTTTTTATTTTATCATAATTGCATTGATTTGTACCTTTAGATACATGGTGTTATTTGCTATCTAAAATAGTTTTGGGATGTCGATATCTTGAACAGAAGGAGAAAAGGGTGGATAATATGAAGGCATGTATTAGGATTTGCTATGATTAGCATGAAAATCTGGTGACATCTCTATGATAATTAAAGACAATACTAATGGTCATGGACTAGATGTATGGACTATTCAGAATGTCCAAATTCTTTTTATTATGTTCTTTAGAATGTATGCAAAACATTTTGTTGATAAAAGCATATGCTGATGTTGAAAAAGGTTTTATGAACATTGGGATAATACTATTAAATATAGTAGATCGAAAGTATGACTTTTAATTTTTATGTCATGATATTTTTAAGCATTGAGTTATCTAGTAAAAGGGTGATAAATTATGATATAATGCATACTAAGGTGCTAGCATGTGTTATGTTACAATTTCCTTTGTTGAGGCAGAAAAGGTTGATCGGTGAGGAAATCCTGACCTTACTGGGGTTAGTGATAGTTTTTGATAGTGAGTAAAGTATGAGGATTACTGTTGGAGGATTCAATGTATATGCACTTGTGGTGGTTGACTTAAGGAGATTTTTACTTGATATGATTAAACATGTTTTTTCAATATTTAGTACTTTTGAGGTTTACAAATATGCATTGAGATAAAAAAAGGAGACCTAACATCAAACAGTGATGCAAGGTAGTTCAATATTTGAATTTTTCATATTTAAATAGGAGGGATGAAAAAAAATACTATTGTAGACATAGTTGGCTTTACAAAAAATAGGTTGAGTTTGTATATGCACTGATTTTTTAGAAAAATTATATTATAGCAGAGATAATTTTGATAGATGTATTCTTTTTTCACAAAGTGCTCGGAGGATAGAAAATGGGTTGTCATCAATCGTGATGAAAGGGCAAATATTAGAGATATTTAGCACCTGATTTAATTTGTATTGATTATAAATGATACTGGCCTATTTGGTAATATATTTCAAAGATAGTGTAATGGTACAAGATGCTTCTGTTTTCATGTGTGACAAGAGTAAGTGCATAAAACATTTAAGTAGGATGTATGTGGATGTGTTCGAACATTATCATACTTGAGAGTATTATGACACTACCATTTATAATAGCAATAGATGGATTCCACTACAGGGTTGTAATATAGGTGCTTGGATGTGTTCCAGTGCCATACGGACATAAAAAATGCAGATATCCTGTCCCAACACTAGCTAGATGGACTTTATATAGAGAGTCTCTCATGATTAGTTATTTGACCGAGTTCTATCTCATAATAGTTATTATCTTGTTCAGAGCTGTTGTTTGAGGCTTTAAATAGACTTGCACATGAGTTGTATGCTAGGTGGTTGTAACTCAAGAGGAGCATAACTTTTGGAACTAGATTAGGTCCAATAAAGCTTTAAGAAGGTTATTTTAGTGGGTATAGTGCATAGACCGTATTTTTGGTCACTAACTTATTTTTATAGTCACCAGTGAAATAAACTTCAATGCTATAGCTGAGCAGACCATTCGCTATCTCAAATAAGAAGAAATTTTTTTTTGAGACTCTACCTACTAGATTCGTGATTTGAAATAGAATTTTTTCTTAATTGATTTGACACTTTAAATATAATTCAAGACTCATTCGAGGACGAATGTTATTTTAAGTAGTGAAATATAATAACTCAGTTTTTCTAATCAAGGTTAAATGAATGAATTAGCCTGTATTATTAATATTAATTAAGAGAATCAAAGTGGGCAAGCCAAAAGCCAAAACCCTCCCCCTTGTTTAGTTTTTTTCACTTCTACGAGTAGAATATGGCCTTTCGATTCCTTTATCTTCGGAAGAAAACAAGAAAACTTACTGTGAAAATTTTGGGAGGGTTCATAGACAAAGACAAGGATCTTTAGACCACTATTGCTGGTAGTCAAAGAAAATTGAAGCCATTGGAGATTGTTTGAGTGGTGTTCTACGCGATACGAGATTTGAAAATTTTTCATTAGCAAGGTAAGTGAGACTTTAAGCTTTGGGTGCTTTATTTTCACATTTGTTTTAAAAAATATGTTTTAATCTATCTGGTCCATGTGTTGGGACGAGCATATGCTTGGCAGAATCAATGGTCTTCAAGGCCATCCACATATATTTTATATTCAAGAATACTAAAATTCCCTTTATAAACTATTTCAAGATGTGATACAATTGTGTACTATGAGATTGGGGCATTGTATGTAATTCCTTGAATATTATGTATGCTTGTTGGTTGTAATGGGTCATTGTGTACGCTTCCTTGAATATTGTGTTTGCTTCTTGGCTCTATTGGGGCATTGTGTATGCTTACCTTGAGCATTGTGTATGCTTCTTGATTTGATATAGGACATTGTGTATACTTTCTTGAGTATTGTGTATACTCTTGATATATTTGGCGCATTGTATATGTTGCACTCTTAATATATTTGGTGCATTATGTATGTTGCCCGAAAATTCTGGTGTTGGTTAATTACTGTAATTACAAATTGTAATAAGTACACAGTATAAATTATATTGTGATATATAGTTCCTGATGAATGGTCGTTGGGTCTCGTTGGTTATCTTATTATGATATAATTCCTGTGTGTAATAGCTGCACGTTCTTGGTGTTGTTGTATTTTTTAATACTTGTCCCAAGTACTTAAAGTAGCGAGTCGGTAATCTTACTAGGTTATATTTTATATATAGCTCACTCCTTACTTTCACGTCTATAGATACTATCATGGAAGGTGAAACTAGCAGGTGACGATTCATTTGTAAAGATTCTATTGTTGAGGTGACCTTCGCATAATTCGTGGTGTCTTTTGTTTCTTCTTTAGATCTTTAGATTATATTTCTGTTCATTGGGTTTACCATGTAACTCTTATTTTATATGCTCCATGGTCTTAGTGTAGGATTTGGGATAGAGAATTAGTTCTTGAGTGATTGTTAAATTTATAGTTTGATTATGGATTTTTGCTGATATATTATTTTCTATTTATTGATGCGCTGGAATTGCACATACTTTATTGTAGTGCTTATTAACTAATAAAGTGTAATGAAGATTGGTTCTCCCGACAGGTAGTGTTAGCGGTTGTCAATCACATCTAGGAATTACTTTTGAGACGTGACAACTTTAAACCATAGAGAGCTTCCTTTAGCAAATAAACATTATTTTCTTTCCCATTGACAACAAACCCATCTAGTACTCAACATTAATATCCTCCTAGAGAAGACAATTGAGAAAGGCTGACTTAACATCAAGTTGATAAACTTTCCAGCTTTTTTCCACTGTAATGGCTAGTAGCAATCTGATTGTGTCCAGTCAAGCAGCTAGTGCAAAAATTTCTGAGTAGTCTACTCCAAAAATCTGAACGTAGACCTTCACCGCAAGCCTCTCTTTGTGTTTGTTGAGGGAACCATCTGCATTCATCTTTGTACTAAGGACCTATTTTACACCAATGATATTTCTGTCAAGATCTTTCTAAATAAGCTCCCACGTTTAATATAGTCGGATCACCATTATCTCCTCCTTCATTGCAGCCACCCATGTGTCATCCCCTACTGCTTAATCATAGTTTGAGGGCTCACAGATTGCAGTATTGCATCTTTGATAAATATCAGAGATCAACCTCGTACTCTAATAGTAGGATCATGTACTAGATTTTTTGGATCTAATAGACTGTCAATAGTAGGATTATTTTGGGGCTTCTCCCAATTCCAGTGTTGGTCCTCAATGAAGTGGACATCTATACTTATGACAATTTTCTCCATTTGAGGTTGATAGACCTTATATGCTTTGGACACAACATTGTATCCTGTAAAAATGCTAAGAATTGCCTTCTTATCCAGGGTATCTCTCTTAACCTACGGTACATAAGAGAAACACAAGTAGCCAAATATTCTGAGAAATTGCAATGAGGGTTTATGACCATACCATGCTTCATATGGCGTTTCATCCTTCGCTACTCTAGAAGGAAGTCTATTTGCAGATAAATAGAAGTGTTGTCAGCCTCTGCCCAAAACTTTTCGATAGATATTTCTAAATAGCATGCACCTAGTGTAACACCCCGAAGTTTTTCTTAGCTAAATTTTGTCCCTAAAATATCAATCATTGACTTCTAGAATGATTTATACTTTTTGTTCCTAGTGGAATCCCTTAGATTTCAACTTTTCATTTCGTAAATGATTGAATAAGTTTTCTGACAACATAAGGTGCGTCCAAAACGGACACTCAGTGAAGGAGTTATGGTTAATTTAAGTCCTAGTCGTAAAACACTGTCATTCCTGTCCTTGACGCGTCACGGAGAGGGTGTAAATGACGATGGTCAATTTCCAGTGGGACTCCGCAATGGTGGCGCATCACGGAGTGGGCCAATTTCCCATTCGTCAATTTCCAGTGAGCCACCACGATAGTGGCGCGTCGCGGTGGCCCGTGAAATCGGGCTCCTAGTTATATTTTAATACCGATCTCATTAAGGGCATATTGGGTATTTTCCCACACCCTTATCAGCCCAAACACGAGATTTCAACCCCAATTGAGCATATTACTCATACATTCACCAAAAATATTCAAGAACACTCTCTAGGGTTCCATATTGATAATTTAAATAAATCAAGATTCAACCATGGGTTTTCAAAAAAAATTGAAAATTTGGAATCCCTAAGCCGTGGGCATCAAGAAGTATTCTTTAAATTTCTAGATAGAGGTACGTGAGGTTTATCCTAAAATAACTACATGGGCTTAAAACCATTAGAGCATGATTTTTTAGATTTTTATGCATGAATTTCAAAGGGGTTTCGGAATCTACGTTCTAAATTACGTACTCCGAATGTTTTAATGTTACTATTGTTTTGACCTTGTGGTCCTATCCTCTAAATTGATTTACATGTATACGTTTATGTATGGAATTTGAGATTTAAGATCGTTGAGAGCATAAATTATGAACTCCCTTTCGTATATTGAATTAAGGATTATGGTTTTGTGATTTGAAAGATGTTTTCGCAATATTATAGCATTTGATCATGATATGAAATTGTTGAGAGGGTGTTTCTTGATATAAATGTGTTATTGTGTTTAAGAGAAATAATTCCATGTGAATTGAGAACTTTGACATGACCAGCTTGTACGGTACTACTGAAATGCTTGACAAAGATGAGTTCCTTGCATGTGTTTACATGAGGTTTGAGAAAGAGTTTCTTTGAATTGAATTATTGAAATAGTGGTCCCAAAACTTGTGTTTTGAAAATAGAGATTTACGATAGACTAATAATGGCTCAGAGATGTGACTTGCAAGTCAATGGAATGACGATACCATATGTATTTATGCCATAATAGATTATGTTTTCAGAGCATGTTTTCAGAGAATGTGTGTTTTGATAGAGTTTTAAAAAGGGGCTTAAAGAGGGTTAGGTGGTTACCCGAAGAAGGCAAGAATTCAAGCAACTCTTAGCCTGAAACTGTATTTGCTGATATGGGTATATTATTATTGTACACTGGCGACGGCCGTGTGGTATAGTAGATTCATAGACTCCAACCCTTGTGGCACACTTGGGTTCGGGGCTTCGTGGCCACCGAGTTAATGATAGTTTCCATATATCCCATGGAATTTTTCAGAGTTGTAGGGTATACCACCTAGCGCAGAAGTAACACAAATTTTTCAAAGTTGAGATGATTTTTACAGAGTCTTTAAAATGCCCATGTGAATTCTTACTATATGATATACTTATGAACTGTTTTAAATTGCTCTCATATATGTTGAATAATAAATGATTATTTTAGATATGCTTTGCGTACCAATACATCTGTAGTGACCCCCGCTCCCCCTACCTCTCAGGTTTTGAGACTCAGTCTAGGGGTCCAGATAAGCAGTAGATAATTCAGACAACTGATCAGATTATGCAGTGGTGAGCCTTCGCTATTCCAGAAAGCCTGTCTTTTCAGATTATGTCACTTATTTCAGTTTTGGTCTACTGGGGACCTTGTCCCAGTTTCAGACAGTTGTCAGATTTTCATGTAGTAGAGATTTCGCAGACTGTGTCAGATGTTATTTAGATGTAGTTGATTTATAGTTTCCATACTTGTGTTGAATTCAGAATTGACCATGTTTCCGTAGAAGATTATGTTTCCGCATTTTTTTTATTATATGAATGTTGTGCATGATTATTATGGTTCGGGATGTTCGTCACAGCCAAGCCCTCATTTGGATCGTGACAAACTTGGTATCAGGGCACGGTTCATGGTCCCAAGGTATCTGCAAAATTACGTTGGGTAGAGTCTTGTTTATGGGTGTGTAGCGCGCCACACTTATAAGAAAGAGGCTACTAGGCGTTTAAGAATGTTTCTCTTCTTTGTGATTTAGTTCGTGCTTCAGAGTCTAATTTGTCCCTTAATTAATGACCTCATGCTTTTCAGAAAACCAGCGATGCCTTCCCGTCGCACCAACGTTATGCTCAGCATGATGAAGTTTGTCCCACCCATGGAATGCGAACCCGTAACAGAGATCATACCCCAGAACCCCATCCTACTTTGGGAGTACCTCCTGTACCAACCAGTCCTCCCAGAGCTCCTCGGACGGGGGCCAATCGCACTTAGCCTCATGAAGGAGAGGTTTCTAATACTGAATTCTGACAGTCTATTTACATGCTAGCACAACTGGTAGCCACACAGACTCAGAGGTCAGAGGATACTGGGTCTGTGTCTGTTACTTCTGAAGTTACTAGAGTGGGCCAGTTCATGAGAATGAACCCACCCAAGTTCTCTGGCGCTAAGGTAGAAGAGGACCCTCAGGAGTTCGTAGATAAAATGGAGAAGATTTTCAAAGTAATGCATGTTGATCAGGTGGAGGGTGTTGAGCTAGAAGCATACCAACTAAAGAATGTAGAGAACTAATAGTATAACGAGTGGGAAGATGCGAAGGGTGACAGTGCTGAGCCCACAGTTTGGGACAAATTTGTGGAAGATTTTCTTGACCAATTCTTTCCTCTAGAGATGAGGGAAGATAAAGAAGAGGAGTTCATGAACCTTAAGCAGGGTAAGATGAGTGTTCAGGAGTATACTTTCAAGTTTAACCAGCTGGCCTGTTATACTCCTAAGATGACGAGTAGTATGAGGGCCCGAATGAGGAAGTTTGCTTTCAGTAGTTCAGATTATCTGGTGCTTGAGTGTTAGAGAGATCTTCTGAATAGGGATATGGACCTTGCTAGACTGTCAGTCCATATGTAGTAAGTTGAGAAGAAGAAGAAAAAGATAGTTGAATCTAGGGAAAAGGACAGGCAGGCAGAGAGAGCCAGAGCGACAGACCAGAGTCATAGTCAGCAGCAGAGCGGTAATTAGGGCAGCAAATGGCAAAAGAAAAAGAATTGGGGTATTGCATAGTCGACAGCTAGTTATCTAGTGTCCAGACCCACAGCTGAGCAGCGCACCCAGAATTTTCAGTCTAGTTAGGGGCCGAGGATGCAGGGTACGTAATCGTGGGGAAGTGTAGCCCAAACCTCTCGATCTTATCAGTGCTATGGGAGATGCGGGAGGAATCATCTAGGGAGATGTCAGTTTGGAGCTTTGGTGTGTTATTCATGCGGCCAGCCAGGCCATATCCAGTGAGACTATCCGGCAGCAAAGAGTAATGTTGGAGGATCCAAGTCGCAAGCAAATTTATCTGCACCACTACCTCAGAAAGGTGCCACTTCAACTGCTGGAAATGGTCGAAATTGGTTGTATGCTTTGACTAACTTCTAGGAGGTAGAGGCCTTACCAGATGTAGTCAATGGTATGTTACAAATATTTTCTCATGATATGTATGTATTACTTGATCTCGGGTCTACCTTGTCTTATGTGACCCTATACGTGGCTATTCCTGATGTGATTGCTGAACCTTTTTTGATTTCCACCTCGGTGGGAGATTTTGTTGTGGCTAGGAGGGTATAGAAATTGTATTGTGTCTATTTTCAGCTAGGATACTGGGGCATATCTCATAGAACTTGATATGGTTGATTTTGATGCCATCTTAGGGATGGACTGGCGCCATCCGTGCTATGCCACCTTGAATTGTAGGACCTGAAGAGTCACCTTTTATTTTCCAAATGAGTCGGTGATAGAATGGGAGGGACATTCTCTAGCACCTAGAGGACATTTCATATCTTATCTCAGGGCCTGTAAACTTATTTCCAAAGGTTGCTTGCATCATCTTATTTAGGTTAAAGATTCTAGTACCAAAAGTCTCCCTCTTCAGTCTGTCCCCGTAGTGAATAAATTCTCGAAAGTCTTTCTAGATGATCTCCCAGGAATAGCACCTGATAGGGAGATAGATTTTGGTATTGATTTATTGCCAGATACCCATCCTATTTCTATTCCTCCATATAGGATGGATCCTGCAGAGCTAAAAGAGTTGAAAGAACATCTAGCAGATCTTCTAGATAAAGGTTTTATCTGCCCCAGTGTGTCTCCCTGGGTGCACCTGTACTTTTTGTGTGAAAGATAGACGATTCCCTTCGTATGTGCATAGATTAACGCCAGTTGAATAAGGTCACGATTAAAAATAAATATCCCCTTCCAAGGATTGATGATCTTTTTAATCAACTTCAGGGTACTAAGTGTTTTTCAAAGATAGATCTTCGTTCGGGATATCACCAGTTGAAAGTTAGAGAGTCAGATATTCCCAAAACAGCTTTTGGAACCAGATACGGCCATTATGAATTCTTAGTCATTTCCTTCGGGTTGACTAATGCCGCTGCAGCTTTCATGGATCTAATGAATATGGTTTTCCATCAGTTTCTAGATCTATTTGTCATTGTATTCATTAATGACATTTTGGTATATTCTAAGAGCGAGGAGGACCATGCCAATCACCTCTGAATCATCCTTCAGACCCTTAAAGATCATAAGTTATATGAAAAATTTTCCAAGTGTGAATTCTGGTTGAATGCTATTACGTTCTTAGGACATATTGTGTCTAGTGAGGGGATTAAGGTTGATCCCCAAAAGATTGAGGCAGTGAGAAAATAGCCCAGACCCACGACTTCAACCTACATTCAGAGATTCTTGGGTTTGGCGGGTTATTACAGAAGATTCGTCAAGAGTTTTTCTTCCATAGCTGCACCACTTACTAAGTTGACTCAGAAAAAGGTGAAGTTTTTGTGGTCTGACTCTTGTAAGAATAGTTTTGAGAAGTTAAAAGACAAGTTGACTACTGCTCTTGTTCTGACTCTTCCGAAGGGTACAAAAGATTTTGTTGTATACTGTGATGCATCCCAAGTGGGACTTGGGTGTGTTCTTATGCAGCACGGTAAGGTAGTGGCTTATGCATCTAGGCAGTTGAAGGTGCATGAGCGGAACTACCCTACTCATGACTTGGAGTTAGCGGTTATGGTTTTTGCACTTAAGATCTAGCGGCACTATTTGTATGGGGTACACGTTGATATATTTACTGACCATAAAAGTTTACAGTATGTTTTCACGCAGAAAGAATTGAATCTCAAGCAGAGGCGATGGTTGGAACTTTTAAAAGACTATGACATGAGACTGCACTATCATTCGGGCAAGGAGAATGTGGTAGCCGACACCCTCAGCAGGTTATCTCTGGGCAGTCTTTCTCATGTGGGGAATGAAAAGAGGGATATGGTGAAGGATATTCACCAACTTGCAAATCTAAAAATGCGACTTTTGGATTCCGAGGATGGAGGAGTGGTTGTTCAGGAGATAGCTAAGTCTTTCTTTTGTGCACAAGTCAAAGAAAAGCAAGTTGAAGATCCCATCTTGATGCAGATCAAGAAAGATGTGGGTCAATAAAAGGTATTGTCTTTTGAAATTGGTGGTGATGGTGTTTTGAGATACCAGGGTAGATTGTGTGTACCAAATGTAGATGGTCTGAGGAAGAGAATCCTTGACGAAGCTCACACGTCGAGGTATGTTATTCACCCTGGCTCTACTAAGGTGTATTAGGATTTGAAAACCATTTATTGGTGGAATAATATGAAGTGTGATGTGGCTAACTATGTTGCCAAGTCTTTGAATTGTCAACAAGTTAAAGTGGAACATATGAGGCTAGGTGGTTCTTCTCAAGAGATATCTTTCCCTTTGTGGAAGTGGGAGATGATTA
This sequence comes from Capsicum pubescens, assembly GCA_030864215.1. NCBI lineage: Eukaryota > Viridiplantae > Streptophyta > Magnoliopsida > Solanales > Solanaceae > Capsicum > Capsicum pubescens. The sequence goes on along the minus strand of CM061542.1, from coordinate 33,801,213 downwards.
ATATGGACTTCATTACAGGACTTTCGAGGTCCCAAAACCAGTATGATTCCATTTGGGTGTTTTTCAAGGTTTCTCCCATGAAGGGAGTCATGCGATTCGGAAAGAAAGGTAAGCTGAGTCCTCGCTATATAGGACCATATCAGATTGTGAGAAGGATAAGTGGAGTTGCGTATGAGTTAGAATTTCCAGCTAGTTTGGGCTCGGTTCATCCGGTATTTCATATATCTATGTTAAAGAAGTGTATTGGAGACCATTCTTTAGTATTGCCTGCCGAAGAAATCAAAGTGACAGACTCCTTATCCTATGAAGAAGAGCCTGTAGAGATTTTGGATCGCCAAGTTAGAAGATTGAGGAACAAAGAGATAGCCTCAGTTAAAGTGTTGTGGAGAAACCAGAAAATTAAAGAAGCGACTTGGGAATCAGAAGTTTACATGGGAGCTAGATACCCAAACCTTTTTGATCCAATGGATGATGAAATGGAAGGTACAATCTTTTCCTTATTCTTTGTATGCCTTAGTATGCTTGAAATTATACTTGTCTGTATCCCTCATCAATATTTGAGGATGAATGTTCCCAAGGGGGGGATATTGTAATGCCCCAAAATTTTTTTTAGCTAAATTTTATCCCTAAAATATCAAGCATTATCTTCTAGAATGATTTATACTTTTTCTTCCTGGGGGAATCCGTTAGATTTCAACTTTTCATTTCGTAGATGATTGAATAAGTTTTCCCTCGACATAAAGTGCATCAAAAATGGATACTCGGTGAAGGAGTTATGGTTAATTTAAGTCCTAGTAGTAAAACACCGTCATTCCTATCCTTGGTGCATCGCGGAGAGGGTGTAAATGACGATGGTCAATTTCCAGTGGGACTCTGTGATGGTGGCGCATCTTGGAGTGGTCCAATTTCCCATTCATCAATTTCCAATGAGCCACCGTGATAGTGGCGCGTCGCGGTGGCCCATGAAATTGGACTCCCAGTTATATTTTAATACCAGGCTCATTAAGGGTATATTGGGTATTTTCCAATAGCCTTATCAGCCCAAACACGAGATTTCAACCCCAATTGAGCATATTACTCATACATTCACCAAAAATCTTCAAGAATACTCTCTAGGGTTCCATATTGATAATCCAAATAAATCAAACTTCAACCGTGGGTTTTTAAAACAAGTTGAAGATTTGGAATACCCAAGTTGTGGGCATCAAGAAGCATTCTTTAAATTTCTAGATATAGGTACGTGGGGTTTATCCTAAAAAACAACATGGGCTTAAAACCATTAGAGCATGATTTTTTAGATTTTTATGCATGAATTTCAAAGAGGTTTTGGAATCTATGTTATAAATTGCGTACTCCGAATGTTTTAATGTTACTATTGTTTTGACCTTGTGATCCTATGCCCTAAATTGATTTACATGTATACGTTTATGTATGGAATTTGAGATTTAAGATTGTTGAGAGCATAAATTATGAACTCCCTCTCGTGTATTGAATTAAAGATTATGGTTTTGTGATTTGAAAGATGTTTTCGCAATATTATAGCATTTGAGCATGATTTGAAATTGTTGAGAGGGTGTTTCTTGATATAAATGTGTTCTTGTGTTTAAGAGAAAGAATTGCATGTGACTTGAGAACTTTGACATTACCACCTTGTACGGTACTACTAAAATGCTTAACAAAGATGAGTTTCTTGCATGTGTTTACATGAGGTTTGAGAAAGAGTTTCTTTGAATTGAATTATTGAAATAGTGGTCCCAAAACTTGTGTTTTGAAAACAGAGATTTATGATAGACTAATAATGGCTCAGAGATGTGACTTGCAAGTCAATGGTACGACGATACCATATGTATTTATGCCATAACAGATTATGTTTTCAGAGCATGTTTTCAAAGAATGTATATTTTGATAGAGTTTTAAAAAGGGGCTTAAAGAGGGTTAGGTGGTTACCCGAAGAAGGAACGAGTTTAAGCAACTCTTAGCCTGAAAATGTATTTGCTGATACGGGTAGATTATTACTGTAGCTGGCGACGGCCGTGTGGCGTAGTAGATTCAGAGACTCTTACCATTGAGGCACACTTGGGTTCGGGGCTTCGCAGTTTAGTTAATGGCAGTTTCCATATAACCCATGGAATTTTTCAGAGTTGTAGGGTATACCACCTAGCATAGAAGTAACACAAATTTCTCAGAGTTGAGATGATTTTTACAGAGTCTTTCAAATGCCCATGTGAATTCTTACTATATGATATACTTATGACCTATTTTAAATTGCTCTCATATATGTTGAATAATAAATGATTATTTTGGCTATGCTCTGCATACCAGTACATCTGTATTAACCCTCCTTCCCCCTACCTCTCAGGTTTTGAGGCTCAGTCTAGGGGTCCGATAAACAACAGATAATTCAGATAGCTGATCAGATTGTGCAGTGGTGAGCCTTCCCTATTCCAGAAGGCTTGTCTTTTCAGATTATGTCACTTATTTCAGTTTTGGTCTACTGGGGGCCTTGTCCCAGTTTCAGACAGTTGTCAGATTTTCATGTAGTAGAGATTTCGCAGACTAAGTCAGATGTTATTTAGATGTAGTTGATTTACAGTTTCCATACTTGTGTTGAATTCAAAATTGACCATGTTTCCGTAGCAGATTATGTTTACGCATTTTCTTTCATTATATGAATGTTCTGTATGATTACTAGATAGAGAAGGGCGTTTCGGGCCTTTATGGTTCGGGATGTCCGTCATGGACAAGCCCTCGTTTGGGTTGTGACTCCTAGTCATCTCCATTATGTTTCTATTTTTCTGCTCACTGACTCCATTTCGTTATTGAGTATAAGGAACTTTTAGTTGATGTTATATACCAGTTTTGTCACAAAATAACATGAACTGATTTGAAGTTTATTATTTCCCATTATCATACCTTAAGGTCTGAATTTTGCAACCACTTTGATTTTTCACCTTTGCCTTGCAATTCCAATACACATCAACTATTTCTAACTTGAATTTTAACTAGAAAAATCCAAGTCAGTTGATCTTAGACATATTTATACACCTAAGTGTCATTATTTATGTGTGTTTAACTTAGTTTTGAGGATAACTTGATGTGATTAATAAAGTGTAAAGTGTGTATTTGTGTATTTATGTGATACTCTATATGTTTAGAGTATTTAAGGTGCATTTGAACTAAGTCAAGAGTCAAAATAATCAATTAGAGTTTACACGAAAAAACTAATGATGCTAACTTAAGCTATGCTTGTTCTAGTGTACTTTGATGAGCTCTACTGCATTGTATGGACTAATTCTTATTATATGATGTTATAGGAGACAATTGGAGGTGATATGGAAGCTAAATAAAGCCTATAAAAACCATAAGAAGAATAAAAACAAGGAACAAGTGCACAAGGAGATAAGAGAAAAGAAAGAGCGAACCCTCATTCTTTGGAAGGGGCCTTACACTGCACCCCCCATATGGTATGATCAATAGGTTGAGGTCATTACTAAAGTCATGGCAGAACCAAGGAAAATGCACAAAAAGGTAATCGCACTTGCAACTAATGTTACCTCCGCCATCCACAAACTGGAACTTGGGGATAGATTTGAGCTTAAGCAGAACATGGTACAATTGCTGCATAACGTTGGAAGTTCATGGGTAAGATCCACATGTTCATATACAGAACTTCTTGGAGATCAGTGACATATTTATTCTCGCTCGAGTCTCCACAGATTACATGAGGCTCAATCTTTTTCCATTCTCATCATTTTGGGAAGTAAAAAAATGGTTGAAGGTAGAACCTTCAAATTCATTCACAACTTGGGATGATTTGTCAAAGAAGTTCCTCATTTTATTCTTTCCTTATGGCAAAACTACAAGGTTGAGGAGTGAAACTCTAAGTTACAAGAAAAAATCAAACAAAAATATCTATCATATGTAGAAGAGATTCAAGTCTCTTCTCAGAAATTGTATGCATCACCAATAGAACGATAAGGTATTTGCTCATACTTTTATTGAAAGTTTTGACCCTAATATAAAAATTTTGTTAGATTTAGCGGCATGTGGTCAGGCTTTGGGAAAAACTTATGATGAGTTGTACACTCTCCTAAATCGAATTACACAAGGTAATCCAAAATGGGAGGTTGATATATCTAGAAATGTGATGAAGAATCCTATAGTTATGATCAAGGTGGATGGTATCATAGAATTAGCTAAATAATATTCTCTTTTCAGAATCAAATGATGACTCAGCTCCGCAAGTTGAGTATACCTCACCCTCTGGGATAGGTTAATGCAATTTAGCAGGTTCAGACTTGTTGTTAAATTTGTGGTAGTAGTGGTCACTCTACAGACCTATGTGGAGCAAACATGGAGTTGGTGAATTTTATGGGCAATGCACAAAAAGGGAATTAGAACTATAGTAATGCCTACAACCGTAACTGGTAGAGTTAGCCTAACTACTCGTGGGGAAATAATCAGGCTCAATCACAACAGTTTCAGTAGCAACAAGGTATTCAGGACAACACCTAGGCTAGAAATATTGAGGAGACTTTGTAAAATATCCTGTACAACCAAGAAAAAATGGTTGCAAAAATAAAAAATCATCAAAAAGCCCCAATCACAACAGTTTCAGTTAGGAGGATGCTTGTTTTAAGAAGTTCTTTGACACCTTCAGAGAACTTCACATTAACCTTCCTTTGTTAGATGTTTTTCAAGGAATGCCTAATTATGCAAAGTACTTGAAGGATGTAGTGAGGAAAAAGAGGCTTTGAGATATTGAGACTGTAGCACTTACTAAAGAGTATAGTTCTATGGTTATGGGCAAGATATCCAAAAAGCTCAGGGACCCTGGGAGTTTCACCCTTCTATACAAAGTGGTGAAATTAATGTTGTCCACACTTTAAGCAATTTGGGTGAAAGCATCAATTTGATTCCCCTTTCTGTGTTTAATGTGTTTAAGATAGTGGATTTGGAAAAGCCAAAGCCATGTTCAGTATTGCTACAAGGACAAAACGTGAGTGGTTCCCAAATGGATCATTGAGGATGTTCTCATTAAGGTTGGTAAATTTATTATTCATGCGGCTTTATTGTTGTTGACTATGATGTAAATGAAAGGGTACCAATCATATTGGGACGTCCATTCTTGTCTACTGATAGAGCTTTGATAGATGTAAGAGAGGGAACACTCAAGATGATACTGAAAGATAAAAAAGTGATCTTCTGAGTGCATAAATCACTTAACACACCCTCACTCTATATAGATCTATGCATGATCACAACTACAGAAGTATATGAATTTGGGGTGGAAGAATGTAAACTTTCCATTACCTCTTTAGACACTTTCATGGAGTTGCCCTAATTGACAAATAAACCTGAACCTACAAAACTTGAAGGGAATCTTAAAAAGGCAGGTGGAAGACAAGCTACAGAGCTCGATGGTAAGCACTCAAGAGGGCAGCAACAAAGAAGAAAATTGGATTTAAGTAGGTGGAAAAGGATGATATTTGAGTTATAAGTCATGTCGCAACAATAAAAAATACGATGCTTAGGAGGCAACCCAAGTTGAGGTATTTTATTTTTATCTTTAAATTTATTTTAGCAGCACCTTTGATTTTACTTTTATTTGTGTTGACAGGTTGAAGGGAAGTATATGTACCAGAGTTCTTAGCTAAAGAGCATGGCTTAAACTAAGTGTGGGGTCCCTCGAACCTCCTTGATGGATATGATGTTACGATCTAGGCCTAGAGGCCTCAAGGAGTACTCCTATGTACTTCAGAGATAAAGTATGATTTTAAGTGTGGGGTGAGAAATATTTTGATTTGCTTAGGGTAAAGTCATAGGGTGTTCATTTTTATTTATTTTCACGTTTTTGACTAAAAGTTGTAAAGAAAATTACAAAAAGATTTTATTTTTGTTTATTTTCAGTTTTTTTTGGTGCCTGTTCAATAGAAGCACACTTCACCCACCCCTCGAGCTTTCTTTTTTATTCTTTTTTGAGGGGCACTTTGAACTCAGTGTCCCTTTTGATTTTCAGGAGTAATTTTCATTTTTGTTTTCATTAGAAATAAATAAAGATGCTCTAGCTAGATGCTACATATGATTACTTGATATAAGTTGGTGTTAAATTCTATGGCGTGGTGTGAAAAATTGAATGACTTCTTTGAGACACCTAAGCTCTTTTATGTGACTCTTATGTGGTGTTGGCATAATTTTAAATTCTTATTATTGCTTGGTTGGGAGGAGTGATACTTCTTCAGTTAAAAATGTGTGTTGTGTGTTCAGGCTTTTGTCATATTTCATGTTGCATACTAGGTCTAGAACTTGCTTGGTGTGTTTGCAAAGCAAAATAAATAATGTTGACTTTAGGAGATGATACAAACATTTCTTTAATAGCCTTATTTTATACCTGCTTTGCCTATCCTTTCTGCAGGATCTTATTTAGTCCCATCAGCCATTAGCCTATTCTTTGGTAGCCTTATATATAGATCATTCCCTTTCTTTCAATTGACCATAATTTGATCCAAAATTTCTAAGTGTTTGAGTTGAAATATTAAGATATTGTGGAGTGCATGATTAAAGAAGAAGAAAGTGAAAGTGATGCCCCAAGTAAATAACTTTTGGTGTGCTAAAAGGTTTATGTGTTGTTGGTAGGGAGTAATGAAATATAATAGAAAAAAAATGAATCACGTGTTGATAGAAATTATTCCATACTAAAGATGTGTAAGATAGCTTAAAGAGATAGGGAAAAACAAAAAAGAGTTAGGAAGACAGAGTAGTGGAAAATAAGCTGGTTGGAGATGAGCTTGATGTAAAGTGTAATGTATTAAAGCGCTTAGGGAGGATAGCCATTATTACCTCCCAGAATAGTACCTACCCATCCCTTAGCCTACATTACAATCCTTAAAGTCCTACACAGTCTTGAACTTTGATATTATGATATTAGGGGTATAATGCACTAAAGGCAAGCTTATGGTATCTTATGTGACATGTGAATTCTTTGTGAGAGTGAGCGAAATTTTCTTGTTACACCCATCCTTTTGATAAATTACATATTTGTAAGTGAATAAAGGTGACTCTCTTGTGGTGAGGGTGCATGTTTGATAATGGGTAAGTGATTTATATGATCTCTTTGTTAAGTAATGTTCATGAGTTTACAAGTTATTGGAGTCTATTATTGAGGATAGAAAGTCTTGAATTAGTGTTCATGAGTTTGCAGTTGTAATATTACATGCCTAATGTAGAACTTTCTATTCATGTAGTCACTTTAGCTCTAGCTTGAGTGTCCTAGTTTAGTAGTGATGTTAGAGTCTTATTTTATTTTGCCCTGTGTAAAGATTTGATATGGAAGCTAAATGAATCCTACAAAAAATCCATAAGAACTAGGAAAATAAGGAACAAGTGCACGAGTAGATAGGAGAAAAGGAGCGAACCATCACCCTTTGGAGGAAGACTTGCACCGCACCCCCATGGCATGGGAGGGGGCCTTGTGTCACACCCCCTAGGAAAAGGTCACACTTCCTCACCCTTGATATGGGCTTGTGTGGCACCCCCTTGTCCATACGATTGGCTATGCGGCGCAAACCCCCCTAGGACATCTAAAAGTCTGATTTTATGTTATTTAAATGGGGGTAAAGTTTTAATGCATACGTTTCATATGGGAAAGCCTAATAACGACATAAAACACTATACAAGGAGTACTTCTCCACATTTACACATCATAGTTAGATCAATACATGAATTATAGAGGAGACAAGACATCAAGGGGCTCAAACTAGGGTTCTTTGTTTTTTAACTTCACTTTCTTGTAGTTATACTTTATGAACTCATCTATGGTGATTCTTTATAAGAAAAAAAGTGGCTAAAACCCTCTTTCTATAGTTGAGGCTACTACATGATTGTGTTATTATGGTTTTATAGTTGGTTTACATGTTTATCAAGTTATGTGATTATTCTTGCGTTCTTGTTTTACTATTCTAAAGTGTCGTGCACTTTAGGTTAAATCTAAGTCTCGAAATAAATTGACAGTGGCAGTGGAGGGACATAGAATATAGGGAGTGTGGATTATGTTTAATTATTAGATACTAATTGTTAAAGGATGATTTGTGGTTAGGATAGAGATATGAAATTCAATAGAAGGGGGGGATGAATTGAATTTTTATTTTGTGAGTCGACTACTAACTCCTCACAGTCGACTCACTTGTAGATCAAAACAATTCACAAATAGATTATACTTAAACAATTAAGCACGTAAATAGTAAAGCATAAAGTAAACAACACAAAGATTTATCCTGGTTCGACACACCAATCCAGTGACTACGTCCAGTCCCATTGGGTTTCAAGTTTCCTTAGATCATTGAAATCTTGGTTTGAGTACAATGATAGGAAACAAGTTTTGAAGACTTATTTTACTCTTCAGATCTTGTGACAAAGCTTCAGTGAAATGCCCCGAAGATACACCCAGGACTCCACACAGTGCTTACAGTCATAAATTCCCACAAGCTAACCCATGAGTCGGTACCTTCTGTGAGCACTGAATAAAACTGATAACAAAGAATGTGTGTGGAATTTAACTGAAAAAATGCCATAAGATTTTTAATACTAGAACATACAATTTAGATCATAGCTCTGAAAACCTCTGAAAAATAATGTTGAAAAGACTGATAATGGTAACTGATAAATAGACTGACTATCTGAAAAGCCTCTAACTAACTGGGGAGCTGATGGAACAAGCCCCCAACTAACTCTGATTGACTATTGAACTAAAAGACTGAAGTAAACATAAACGGTCCTTTATATATGAGGACTTACCGCTACTATTGCTGAGGTGCTGGAATGTCTAAGTACGGTCGGGAACCTAAGAGTCCAAACCTATGATATAAGGCATCATAGTGCAAGAAATGAGTATGCGATCAGTACTTTGAATGTACTGGTATGTGAGATGAGGATAGGTTGTTATTTATGGGTTATGTGTATGAAATAAAGACTGGCTGAATATCATGAGATAGCTGAATAAATGGTATGAATGAGTGAATGCTGTAATATCTGAGAATGCATGACCAACAATATAACATGATGCTGAAATCGTCTATAAACTGAAATACTAAAATACTGGTAACTGAATAATTGATAATTGTATGCTATGGTCAATGCAAACCTGAATTGAATTATACTAAATACTAAACTAAGACTATGGGAGCTAGCTATAACCAACATGCCCTAATGTACTATCAGGGTCCAACCTGTAACCCCAGTTTAAAGGGTGTCAGTACCGTGCCATGAGTACTAAGAATGGCTTTGAGGATCCATTAATCTAATGTCCTGAAGGATAAGGGTGTCATGCCTAACTTACGGGGGGACCCCTAAAAGTCTATGGTGGCGTTGTAGGTCTGGAACCTAGGGACTGCTACTAACGTCTCATGCCTATTGATAGGGGGGACACCATCCTTATGTTCACTCGATGCTTAGTTTTACTCCTAACTGAAAGACACTAATTTTTTAACTGAGCTAAGTTTAACTAAATAGGATAATTGGCTGACTAATAGTGCCCTTACATATCTAAAACCATTTTGAAAGTACTAAGACTAAGTAAACAACTAAGTTTTTAGGTATTCATAACCCTCAGGACTCGATAGCAATAACAATAGGAACACATGAACACTTTTAGAAATAACCATAATAGGGATCATTGTTCAAAACTATCTCTTAGACATTTCATCAAACACATGGGGGTCATGAATTAAAGCATGGGAATAGTTTAAAACATGTAATGATCCCATGGCTACAATACTAAAACATAAATTAGGGATTTAACATGAAAATATCATTATTCCATCTTGTAAGGTTTAATTTCAACAATAATTACTTGTAAACGTCATGTAAAAATAGAAATTCATATGGATTCATGGAGATAATTTATTGTAAACATGTAAATTCATTATTTAAATATTAAAAATGGATTCTTGGACTCCATGTGTGAAAAGGGCCCATGGATTAACATCACACATACCTTAATTGATGAATTTGTGAAAGTTCTAGGTGGTTTTCTTAAAGTTTGAGCTTGAATCTTGAAGAGGCTAGGGTTTGTTCTTGAGAGAGAGATTTTATTTTGAGAGGATTTGTGAATATAGGGGCCAATTTTGCCTTTTGGGACACTTAATACCATGTTATGGACCACTTGGGTAAAGGGGAAAAGACTCATTTTCCCTTAAAACACAATACCAAAAGCTGTAAAATAGGGGCGGGTGCCGTGGGCTAATCGCGTGCCCTCACTGCCTCTCTCACAAAAATGGTAGGTCAAATTAGAATATGGTAGGTCTTGAGATGAAAAATTCTATGTATATCTAAAGTTATACACGTTCAGATTAGAATCTTGTAGAATTGAATACCAAACTTTGGACGAATCAAAGGCTCTTAGCTCAACTTTGTTATAAGTGATTCTTATGAACATTTTTCACCTCGAAATCACTTCACACACTAGGATAAAGATCATGACACGTGTATTCAAATTAAATTCAAGGAATTAGATTTAACACACATAAGAACGATGCTTCAAAGTCTAGTCCAAAAATATGAGGTGTTACATTATCTCCCCCTTGAATCATTCGTCCTTGAATGGGACTGGTTAGACTGAGAGTACTAAGGCAACTGAGATAATGTTCTGAACATGCATGACTTTGAACGTGATTGCATAACTTAGTGTGAGCATGATACATGTACTTAAGTCATGAACTAAACTAATTTCTTGAATACATGCAATGACAAGAGAGCGGTTATAAGGCTGAGATAGAAATGAGAGAGTAAACTTATGAGTAACCATTACCTCAAGATGAATTTTGTTTCGTGAAGAATAGATGAGAGGTTTAGGATATGAAAACTCAATATATTAAAACATCTCCCCCTTGAGATCCTTCATCCCTCGAATGATACTGACTTGGATGAAATATGAAGGAAAGACTGAGATGATGCACAGGATGCTTACAAACTAAATCATGACTGGATACCTGAATCTGAAACATGATGCATGATACATGAACTGAACTAAATTTTCAATTTAATAGATACAACCAAATTATCTTTTGGAATGGCCATACTCATGAAGCTTCAGATAGTAAGACTAGGTCGAAAGATGGAAAACAATAGGAACTTGTTTGTCTAAATGCTAAACTAAATTGCTGGCTATATGGACTAACTCATACTGAAAGCTTATACTCAGATGGAGCATTTCTTCAACACTCTTTCGAAGAATTTCTAGTAACATTAGAGAGCAAGTAATCTTGGGCATGATCTGAATAAGTCATCTATATAAGGAATACCAACATAGCCATAGTTCTGTAACGTGAAACATAGGCCTACGAAAACCAAGCTAGGATAGAATGGTTGTGCCTTAGACAATGCAAGTGCTACTTTCAAGCTTAGACATACCCTTGGATTCTCCCTTAACTATACCCTCCACCTTAATTCTGCACTTCACCCGAGGCTACTAAAGATATTCACATGAGCACTGATAACTCTGCCTACTAAAATCTGAGTTGAACTAAATTCTCTCACTATGTTCAAGCCTACTCGAACCTAAAAAATGTACACATAACACTCTAATACAAATCGGAATCATAAATTTAATAAACCCTGCTTTTTCACAACTTCTCACCTCATGAATAATTATTACCACTTCAGCAACTACATTCAATCTCTTACTAGACATTCAGTAACGCGTAATGCATTCATCCACATATATCCAAAATGACATTCAAGACTATCTTCATAACCTCATATGACCTTCTCAACAAACACCCATAAAAGCATCTTCCTCATATCTTCCAATCCTCTATCATTAACAACCTTTATGCACTACCTCAAGAAAACACACACAAAATTCCAACTAATCAAGATAAGACTGAAGGCTGGAAATTAAGGAGGCCGCGATGTAGCACGTGCCGCGGACACCACTACCAGTGGACTGGGGTGCTTGACACGGGCTTGTCCCAGTGGTACTACTATTTTGGAAGTCCAAACGCACCCTTAATCTTGTCCGAAAATTCTGAAACTCAATCGAGATGTACTATTGACCACCCCAATCATGAATCAACCTAAAAATTAACATTTTGATATTGGGAAGGTCAAAAATAAAATCATCGAAGTTTGGAAGCTTTAGAAATGACTAAGTCCCAACACTTAGTGAAATTTTATAAGTCTTGGACCCCTTTTAACATGTAATAGTAAGATGAAATAAGTTTTGTCAGCAAGAAACATTTACTCTCTCCCATCTAGCAATTGCTCGTCACTGCTGTCATTTCATAAGGAGAGGTCACTGAAAGGTTAGGACATGAGTACCTAAAGCATGAAAGAATAACTTTGACACTCAACTTAGGCCTGAGGAATAGAGTATCAATGACATAAATTCATCAAAGAGGTCTGAACTGAGAACATACATGACATAAATCTGAATTTTGTTGATCATTAATAGTGTTGCATAGGTACTGGAACTGAACATACTGTGAAACATGAATACATGAGTCATAGGATGCATGACCTGATTTTTGGAGTTCGTCAATTCATGGAACATGGTTTGTACTACTTAACAAACTGGAACTCTTTATACTAAGGACTAGAAACGCACATAATTCTCTATGATGTGCATGAACATGAACTATAATCATGGCACTGATATGTAAGGCATAAGTAGATATCGTGATGACTGGAAAACCTTGCACTGAGATAAGAACGGGTTGGACATCATCCTTTCCTACTGCTTTTCTATACATAATGCCATCACTACTAGGATCTGAGAGCCTGGCATGGTTACTTGTCCTACCATCCCCCCCTTAGCTTAGAGCTATTATTCAAAGTCTGTGAACCACTTAATCAACAACTCTAAACTGAAATGTCACTACTTTACTCTAGATTTTGGGGTAGAATAAAGCACATAAACACTGTACTTACCCTGAAAGACTATACCTGATAATGTAAGGCCCACTGCTAGTACTTCCTTCTGATACACTATTCTTAGTTTTCTATAACCTCAACAATCATCATACAATAACTGAAACACTGACTAACTTAGAATTTCCAAGAGTATTAACATACCATGATTTCATACCATCTAGTGCTTCAACTATACTTTCCATTAGCTCAATCTTCAAAGAGTCAATCTTAAATTCTATCACTTAACATGGATATTCTCAACCTCTTAATGAACTATACTATCTTCCTTTATAGCCTACTTATATCATATCTCTATACTTATTTTTCTCCCTAAACCATGAGAATTACCATTACACCTAAACATACGACATCAACATGCTATAGCCCATAACTTAGCTGGTAAGAACATCAATTACTATATTACTAGCCCCATTCAAACTTAGTGCTTAAGGATGCTACATAAGCACACCCACACCATAATACTTATCTCAAGTTCTTGCATTCACTATTTCAAGCCTACTGGTTCACCTTTCATACAACTTCCCCCATGGATACGTAATCCACTAAATTCAGACAATACTATCCCCACTATATTTCTACCAAACTTCTAGGTTCATGCTTCTAATTCTAGGACATCTACTATCATAGGATTTTGGGAAGGGCTCTGAAAACATATATGACCCCTAAGCACTGAGGTACTACCCCTCCATTTAATGACCGATTCATACGGAAACTAAAACTGAATGGCTCTATTTCTGAAAATCAACTGAAGTGATTTTCTGGGATACTAAAATCAGGAAGATTCTGTATACCCATCTGGATAGGATAGATTTATTCACTGAGGTAGAAAGTGAGAAGGGCTCTGCTAAGGTTTTGGGACTGATACTAAACTCAACAACTATATAGAGGGTTACAAAAAAAGAAGCTCCAGGGTCTAACAAAGCGTAAACATGTAAAGGAAAGACTTGTAACATACCCATAACCATATCAGGAGAACTTTCCTAATCCTATTGGTACTGAAGTGCATATAGCCTATTCTGACGCTGACCACTGGTTGCATTGGAAATGGCACCCTGCAAAGTCGGGTGACTGACTAAAATTGGAGGGCGGTTGGACTAACCCTGCTGACCACTCTTTGGGCAATCTCTGACTCTGTGGACTGGCTTTCCACACCCAAAACACACATCACCGTCGCCTCTACACGCACCCTTATGATTCCTACCATATTCTCTACAAAGAAGATTAGTACGAACATCTTTCCCACTACCCTGTGACTTAGGGTCGGGTGCTTCATCTCGACTGTCATTCTTAAACTTAAGCATTAGTGCAATGGATGAAGGCAGAGTGGGGCTAAGAATTTTTGATAGAATCAGGAGTAGTTACTACCCTCTAACCTTGTCTTAAAACTACTTATTTTGGCCCTCTTATTCTCTCTCTCTTTCTTCCTACGCTCCCTTCCTTAATCAGTTGGGCATAAACTATAAGTCTAGATAGGACAACAACCTGCTGATAGTTCTGAGCAGCTACTGAATGAGCTAAGGTAATGAAAGCAGCTCTAAATTTGGTGTGGGAGATATGTCTATTCAGGGGATCATCCTGAATAAGCAGTGGTATGAGTTGGTTCCCATTCTTTTTTTTCGTTATTCTTTCTGGGAGTCATGATCTATAAACGGAAGGAAAAATGAATTAGAAAGAGAGTTTACATGGATCTTATGCTCTTTCGCACGATATGAACACTTAAAGGAGGGAAACTTTTCCTAAAATGTTTTGCAGCCTCTTGTCCATAAGGGTGGTGCGCTTCACACCCATGCACAAGACTCTACTCAACACAGCTTTCAGACTCCCTAGGACACTTTAAAATCTAAGGTTGTAATACCAAGTCTATAACTCCCCAGAGATACACACTGGACGTCACATGGTGCTTACAGTCACAAATGACCATAAGTTAACCCATGAGCTGGTACCTATTGTGAGCATTGAATTAAACTGATAACAAAGAACATGTGCAAAATTTAACTGAAAAATGCCATAAGGTTGTAAATACTAAAACATGTGATTTAGATCATAGTTCTGAAAACGTCTGAATAAAAATGCTGAAAAGACTGATAATGATAACTGATAAACTGACTGGTTTTCTGAAAAGCCTCTAACTACTGTAGAGTTAATGGGAAAAACACCCAACTAACTTAAACTAACTACTAAACTAAAAGACTAAAGTAAAAATAAACGGTCCTCAATATATGAGGACTCACCACTGTTGCTTCAGCTGAGGCACTGGTATGTCTAAGTACAGTAATGAACCTAAACATCCAAACCTATGATATAAGACATCATAGCGCAAGAAACGAGTATGCGATTAGTACTTTGAATGTGTTGGTATGTGAGATGACGTTAGGCTAATATGTATGGGCTATTTGCATGAAATAAAGATTGACTGAATATCATCAGATAGCTGAATAACTGGTAAGAATGCGTAAATGCTATAAAATTTGAGAATGCACAACCAACAATATAACATGATTCTAAAGTACTCTGTAAACTAAAATACTAAAATACTGATAACTGAATAAGTGATAACTTTATGTTATGGTTAATGCAAACCTGAATTAAATTATACTGAATACACAACTAAGACTGTGGAATCTTATTATAATCGACATGCCCTAATTTACTATCAGGGTCCAACCTGTAACCCCAGTTGGAAGGGTGTCAGTATCATGCCACGAGTACCAATAATGGTCATGTGGATCCATTAATCTAGTGTCCCAAAGGACGAGGGTAACATTCCTAACTGATAGGGAACCCCTCAAAGTCTATAGTGGCGTTATAGGTCTGGAACTTAGGGACTGATACTAATGTCTCATGCATATTGACGGAGAAGACAAGTGCCTCATGGATATTGATAGGGGGGAAACCATCCTTATGTTCACTCGATGCTTATTTTTACTCCTAACTAAAAGAAACTAATTTCTAAACTGAGCTAAGTTTAACTGAATAGGATAATTGGCTGACTAATAGTGCCCTTACATATCTAAAACCATTTTGAAAGTACTAAGACTAAGTAAACAACTAAGTTTTTAGGTATTCATAACCCTCGGGACTCAATTGCAATAACAATAGGAACACATGAACACTTTTAGAAATAACCATAATAGGGATCATTGTTCAAAACTATCTCTTAGACATTTCATCAAACACATGGAGGTCATGAATTAAAGCATGGGAATAGTTTAAAATATGTAATAATCACATGGCTACCATTCTAAACTATAAATTAGGGATTTAACATGAAAATATCATTATTCCATCGTGTACAGTTTAATTTCAACAACAATTACTTGTAAACATCATGTAAAAATTGAAATTCATATGGATTCATGGAGATAATTTATTGTAAGCATGTAAATTCATGATTTAAATCTTAAAAATGGATTCTTGGACTCCATGGGTGAAAAGGGCCCATGGATGAACATCAAAAATACCTTAATTGATAAACTTGTGAAAGTTCTTGGTGGTTTTCTTTAAGCTTGAGCTTGAATCTTGAAGAGCCTAGGGTTTGTTCTTGAGAAAGAGGGGCTTTCTTTTGAGAGGATTTGTGAATAAAGGGGCCAATTTTGCCTTTTGGGACCCTTAGTACTGTGTTATGGACCACTTGGGTGAAGGAAAACACACCCATTTTCCCTTAAACATGTGTAACTAAAAGCTGTAAGATAGGGGAGGGCGATGGAGCGGGCGCCGCGGGCTAATCGCGCGCCGCCACTGCCTCTCTCACGAAAAAAGCTATGACTTTTTTTCTTGCGTATCGGATCAAGGAAAAATTTATATCGTTAGAAATCTAACTCAATTATCTACTATTTGATGGGTGTTGAGATACAAAATTCTACATATATCTAAAGTTATACACGTTCAAAGTAGACCCGTGTAAAATCGAATACCAAACTTTGGATGAATCAAAGGCTCTTAGCTCAACTTTGTTCTAAGTGATTCTTATGAATGTTTTTCACCTATAAATTACTTCACACACTAGGATAAATATCATGACATGTGTATTTAAAATAAATTCATGGAATTAGAGTTAACATACAGAAGAGCAATACTCCAAAGTCTAGCCCAAAAATATGGGGTGTTACATTCAGTTTATGTTACAAAGTTGACTCAATCCTACTCCTTATATAAAAATTGTAAAATAAAGTTATAAAGCCTTGTTAGGCTATGATTAAGACACTTTGAAGTTTCTTCTTGAAGTTGCGTAAAGGTGTGTGTCGTCGTTCTTGTACTTGTCTTCGACTGCTACTTTTCATAAGGAAACCCAAGAGATTTCTTATCAATTAAGGATTTAAATTGTTTCCTATATTGAGGAATATAACCATATGATATGCCCATATCAGATATGTCCATCTATGGCTTTGGATCACGTCCATATTAGATATGTCCGTGAATTATGTTCCTTTTTGGTTTATAGAGATTGCTTTCTTTCCAAGTGTGTTTGTAATCTTTTTCTTCTTGATTGATGTGGTCTTCCTTGATTTGGGGATTGTGATCCTTCTTTTATTTCCATTATATTTGATTGATCTACTTGCCATATTCTTGAATAATTCTTCCATTCTATTTTCCACGTCATGATCTTCCATATCTCCAATAGGTTGAACTAATTTTCCATGAAATTTGAAGATGAGATTCACCTTCCATGTGTGCTAATTGTTATTGATTATCTTTGGATACCTTGGATGTCTTTCTATTCTTTATGTCCTTCTATTCCTGGAGTCGGCTTCCATTATCTTTCCACTATTAACAACTGCAAAGATACACTTGTTAGTTTGTCATTATTAAAACATAAACTTAGGAGGCTAAAAATCTCCCTCTTTTTGATAATGACAACAAGAGTAAACATCAGTTAACTTCCCTATTTTTCTTCTTTCTCCCCTGACTTGTGTAAATATTAGCTGACATGTGCATGTGAATTTGTTTTGCTCCCTCTGACTGGTAGGCTACTCTGATGTTCCTGTCCTTCTTCCCCTTTGACATAATAAAAACTAAACAAGACATAGGCAATATACATAGAGTAGTATGCACAAATAAGTGGTTTTTAAATATCATGAATGCTAAAAATACCAAGCCTTTTTCATACAGAGAAAAATATTTCTTCAAGTAAAGGTTTTGTAAAGATATCTGCTAGTTGATTTTCAGAGTCAACAAAGTTTAGGCAAAAGTCACCATTTTCAACATGATATCGAATGAAATTATGTTTTATGCCAATATGTTTAGACCTAGAGTGAGTCACAACATACTTAGATAGGCTGATGGCACTAGCCTTATCACACATAATAGGAAAAAATTCAAAAGATAAGTCAAAGTTGAAAAGCTGATGCATAATCCATAGTATTTGAGTGCCACGGCTTTCAATAGCTTTGTATTCATCTTCTGTGATTGAGAGAGCAACAGAAGTCTATTTCTTGCTATTCCAAGAGATAAAAGCATCACCAAGAATTTGTAATGTTTTGTTGGTGCTCTTTCTATCACTTTTGTAATACCCCCAAACTTTCCTAGCTTTAATTCGTCCTAATTTGTCAAGGATTAGCTTCTAAAGTTAATGATAATTATTTCATGTAGAATTATACAGATTTAGACCTCCCATTGTTTGGAAAATTTAATAAGCTTTCCAATGCTATAAGATTCGTCCAAATCCGATAACCGGGTAAGAAGTTATGGCTATTTTAAGTTCCAGTTGCAAAACACCATCATTTCGGTCACTAGCACATCGCGTACAGGGTTTAAATGATGATTGACAATTTTCAGTGGCCCTACGCGATATTGGCGCATCATGAAAAGGGCCAATTTCCCATTTGTCAATTTCCAGAGGCCAGCGCGATAATGGTGAATCACGCTAGGTGCCAAAAAGGCATTCCAAAGGGGCACCGCGATGGATCCGTGTCATGGAGTTTGCCCAGTTTCCATTTGTCAATTTCTAGTGAGCCATCGTGATAGTGACGCATCGCGGTGGCCACCCAGTTCGGAAAAATATGTGTTTTTCAGTCCGTTTAATTATTAAAAGGGGTACTTTGATCATTCTGCCAGCCTCTAATCCATCTTAAACAATGAATTAAACCTCTTCAAAGCACTTTATATCCACTTTTCATCAAATCACTCTCAAGAAAAACACTAGTTCATCAAACTTTCTCCTCAAGAAATCCAGATTTCTCCATTTATTTCTCTAAAGAAATTCAAGATTGAGGATTCCCAACTTAAGGGTTCTAAGAATTTATTATCAAAGCACCAATAGGAATCCAAGATTCAAGTTTTTCATCAAAGACGACCAATTAAGGTATGTGAGATTATGAACAAAGATAATCCTTTCGTCCTTGTGCCCAAAACTTATTTTAAATTCAAATTCATTAAATTTTATATGATTAATACAAGTTAGGGTTTACACCCATTATTGTTATTTACAAGCTTATGATATTTCCAATAATTTAGAAGTTGAATTCCATGCTTATGTTCATATTTTCATGCATATTTCAGAAATTTCCAGATTTTTAGTTGTTTTATCAATATTTACATTGTCAAGCATTATTATTATGATGATTTAACATGAGATTGATGCATGGGTTATTTATCATAAGATTGAATGTTATTACTTAAAGAAAGATGATGTTTTAAGCATCTTATGAGCAGATTATTTTCAATTTTTCAAAAATGCTTTGATCTTTTGATCATTGATTTAGCTTTGGAATCCACTATAGATTATTGCAGTTTACAGAACTAAGATTAACTTTATTTACAGATTTACTCAGATAAATGCATAACTGGTTTTTCATATAAATCCTTATGCTAGTTTTAAAAAGTGGATTTCCAATGTTTTGAGCCTACAGATTTAAGAGGGAGTAGTATTTAGCATCGAGAGGGAAGTGTAAGATTAGAGATCCCTATAGTCCACAAAATTACGTAGCCAACGTAGGTACAGATTCATATTATTCCCATTTCATATGGATGATAGATTTAGCTTGTGATCGATCAACTGGATTAGGTTATACTCCCTGGCAAGAGTATGATACCTCTCCCCAACGTGAGGTTTCTTCCTTAAGAGGACAAGACATTGGACTCCATGTAGCTCACATGGTTTATGTCGGTTAAGAGAACCTCCCAAACAGTAAAGATTTTCATAATAGTTCTAAAAGTATTTTTCCCTATAGTCTAGAGTATATTCCCTAAAAATTTGAAAGAATTCCCTTGCAGAATAAGTTTTCAGATTTCACTTAGCCTATATGATTTGAGAATAAGAGAAGAATACAGATTTCAAAACTAAGCGTTGTTACTCACAAGAATTGTATTGTATGCTTTACTATTCATGATTTATGATCTTCAGATTTCAGATTTACTTAAGCCTATGTGAGTCATTTACATTTAGCATGCATGATTTTGTAAACTGTGATTACATTGTTTACTTATTGTATTCACCCCCATATACTCAGTACATCCTCAAAGTACTGATCCACATATACCTCTATGTTCTACATTGTCTCATAATGTAGGTTTAGGTGCTCAGCCTCAGCAGCACGAGTGATTTTCGAGCATCTCATCTACATCTCTACAGTTGGTAAATCCTCATAGTTCGGGGACTTAGCTATTCATATTTTCAGTTTATTAATAGATGTTTCCGTATTCATTTCAGACAGTTTGAGTCGGCTGGGGCCTGTCCTAGTGACTCTCTAGATTTAGTTAGTAGAGGCTAGTCGGACTACTAGATTTAGTTTTAAATTTTAGTTATAGTATTCAGATTTTCAGTATTTGCTTTATCAGAAATTTTAGATTAGTATGATTCAGATATACCCAGATAATTCAGATAGTTTCCGTATTTATTATGATTTTTCATTCATACCTTCCCTAATTTGAGATTCAAAGTTAGAAAAGGCAGCCAAGGTTAGCTCAGGATTACTTGTAGTTTGGAGCACCGTGTGGCATCTCGAAAATCAGATTTTGAGGCGTTACACTTTTTTCTCCTGCAAAATCAACATCGAAATATCTGATTAAATCAAAATGAGAAGATTAGGGATACCATAGACCAAGGTCTTGTGTTCCTATTAGATATCGGATGACTTGTTTGACAGTAGTAAGATGAGATTCCTTAGGAGCCGACTGGAATATGGCATATTTACACACACTGAACGCAATATCTGGCCGACTTACAGTTAAGTAGAGTAGAGATATGATCATCCCCCAGTACATATTCTCATAAACATCTTTTCCAGCCAAGTCTGAATCAATGCTTATGTATGGGATCATGGATGTTCCATAGGCCTTTCCTTTCTCCATACCAAACTTTTTTATGAGTTCCTTCATATATTTTTCTTGACTAATGAAGGTGCCCTTGGGAGTTTGTTTGATTGTAATCCTAAAAATAATGTGAGATCGCCTATAAGACTCATTTTGAATCTCTTTTCATCAAATTAGCAAAATTCTCGCACATAGAGATGTTAGAACTACCAAAGATGATATCGTCAACATATACTTGCACAATGAGGAGATTTGAGTCAAGATTTTGAATGAACAAAGTTGTGTCAATTTTACCCCTTTGAAAATTTCTATTTAGTATAAAAGTACTCAGTCTCTCATATTAAGCTTTTGGGGTTTGTTTGAGGCCGTAGAGTGCTTTTGATAACTTGAATACAGGATTTGGAAATGAAGGATCTTCAAATCCAGGGGGTTGTTCTACAAGAACTTCCTTATGAATAAATCCATTTAAGAAATCACCTTTTACGTCCATTTGATATAATTTAAAACATTTGAATTCGTCAAAAGATAGTAAAATTTGTATTGACTCTAACCTGGCCACAGGGGCAAAGTTTTTGTCATAATCAATACCTTTCTACTGAGAGTAGCACTGAGCTACGAGCCTGCCTTTATTTTTAATAACTTTACCTTCTTCATTTACCTTATTTTGGTAGACCCATCTATTTCTAATTACTGAGCAGTTTCTTGGTCTCTAAACTAGAGTCCAAACTTGATTTCGTTAAAACTATTCAAGTTCTTCCTTCATAGATTCAATCCATTATTCATCGTTGAGAGCTTCATCAATTTTCTTTCATTCAATTGGGGACACGAGGGCAATGGATGCTTGTCTTCTTAATGATAATCTATTTGCACTTTATCTTCTGGATTTCTGATGATGAGTTCATTTGGATGGATGGCATTTTTCTTCAATTCCTTTGGAATATTTGGCTTCCCTATATTGTTATAGGAGTCAACTCTGTTGAGGGAGTAGTCGACTTGTCTTGGGAGGGCTCTGGAGTTGTGCTGAGATTTTCTTCATTCTGTATATTACTCATCTATTATTCATCAACACTTATACTCCTAGTGAGGTGGTTATATTCATCAAATATAATGCGCATAGATTCCTCAACAAGTAGAGTTCTTTTATTAAATGCTCGATAAGCATGATTAGTAGGAGAGTGCCCAAGGAAAATACCTTTGTCACTTCATGGATCGAATTTTCCTAGGGAATTCTTACCATTATTGTGAATAAAGCATTTGCAGCTAAAGGGATGGAAGTAGCTGATGTTGGGCTTCTTCCCTCTCCAAGGTTCATAAGGTGTTTTTTTAGAATAGGTCTAGTCATACACCTGTTGATGATATGACATGCTATACTGACTGTTTCTTCCCAGAAGTGATCTGGGAGATTGTGTTCTAACAACATTGTCCTAGAATTTTCCTATAGGTATTGGTTCTTTCGTTCCACTATACCATTTTGTTGGGGAGATCGTATTGAAGAGCAGTTTTGAGAATATCCATTTTGAGCACAATACTCTTCAAATGCCTTATTTATAAATTCTCCTCCATGATCACTGTGAATGTAGGTGATGAGATGCCCTGCTTCACTCTATATTTTTCTACAAAAAATCTCAAAATTTTTGAAAGCTTCATGTTTATGTGCAAGAAATATAACCCAATAAACCATGAGTAATCATCAACTATGACAAAAACATATCTTTTTCCACCAATGCATGTAGTTTTGGTGGGACCAAACAAATCCATGTGGATTTTTTTAAAGTCCTAGTAGTAGAGATAATATCTTTGGCTTTGAAAGATGTTCTAGTATATTTACCCAGTTGGCAGGCATCATATATGTGATCCTTTTCAAACTTGAGTTTTGGCAGACCTTTCACCAAAGCAAGTCTAGACAATTTCTCCATAATATGTATACTAGTATGCCTGAGCTTCTTGTGCCACAGCCAAGTGTTATTGGCTTGCACAGTGAGGCAGGTTAAGGTGGAAAAGTTAGGACCATTTAAAACATAAATGTTAACAATGCATTCACCGATAAGGGAGATATTTCTTTTGTCGTGTTTGATTGAGCATCTTTAGCTTTGAAGAGGACTCCAAATTCGTCATCACATAGTTGACTGATGCTCAGCAGTTTGTGTTTGAGATTGTCTACTTGGTATACTTTGGTGAATTTGCATGATGAGCTGAGTCTTACTGACCCGACTCTAATGATGTTGCCTCTGGCATTGTCACCAAATCTGACCGATCCCCCATCTACCTTCTTTAGGTAAGAAAAGTTATCCTTCTTTCTGATCATATGTTGGGAACATTCACTGTCAATGACCCACATTCCATTTCTATAGGTCTTGCGGATCTATTCCTACAAAATAAGAAAATTAATTTTGTTTAGGTACCCAAGTGGTCATGGATCCTTTCGAGTTAGATGTTCTTTCCTTAGGCTTCCAAATCCACACACTTTTAAGCTTAGGCCTATAGCTGTAGGATTTGTTGCCTTTCTGTTCCCAAGTAAAGCAGACGGGTCCTCAAAAAGAAAAGGAGGTCTTAGCTGATTTAAACGTCCCTGAGAAGAAACTCAGATTCCTTTTTGAGGAGTTTGCTCCTATAAAACTGTGGATTGGGGGCCTTTTAGGATTGTTCAATTTTCTTTTTGCATCACCAAGATCTTCATGAAGCAAGTCAATTTCAACTTGACATGCCTCAATTTCTATTTGCTAGTTTCGTCATTCCTCTAAGAATTTATGTTTAGATTAAACTTCACAACTTTTCTTTTCCTGAGCAAGCTTATTATATTCATCTATGATTTTTTGGAGTTCATTAATTAGCATATCCAGATTACACTCAAGAATATTACATTTATGAAAGTCATGTGACCTTACCTCACTAGGTTCACCTATTGCCCCAAAGCACATATTTGCAGGTTTTATTTCTTCTTCAATTTCATCTTTATCGCTCTAGGCTCCAAACTTTTAGTTTTTTATAGATGATCATAGTGTCAATTCTAGACAGTTTTATTTGAAATATCTAGGCCTTCCATAGTAGTAACAGAGATCACTATTTCTGATGGGGTCATTGTTTTTGCCTCCTTGAGATCTTTGTTGTCTTTGTCTCATGATCTGCCTCACTCTACGGTTGATGGCGCCATTCCTTCGCTATCAGAATCCTTCAGAATGTCCTCTTCTCCAATTGGAGTAGCATTGAAGGTTATTGTTTTTCTTTTTTCATCCTTGTGAAACCTGTTGATATATTTTTTCTCATACGTAATAAGGTTACCTCGCAGTTTATCATATGTCATTTTGTGAAGGTCTCCGTCATCTATAATGGAAGCCTTGGTTTCCCAATTCTTTGGGAGACTTTGGACTAGCTTCCAAACTTGTAGTCTATGAGGATAGATCATCCCTAGTGACTTCAGTTCATACATGATCTTGCTGAACCTGGCGAACATTGCTTCTATATTCTCCATTCCCTCAATTTTTACTAACTTATATTCATTTACACGAGCAACAATTTTTGACTTCTAGACTTTGGTGGTTCCTTCATGGGTTACTTCCAGTTTATCCCATATTTCTTTTGTTGTCTCACACGTTGAGATCTTGTCGTATTCTTCTCCGTTAACTGCATACAAAAGTAAACTTATAGCACAAGCGTTATTTTGGATTGCCTCTTATTTTTCTTTGGTGATATCAATGTTTTCAAGATCTTGCATGTTAGTACTACTGATTCTTTGTCCTTTTCTTTTTGTTTTTCCTTGAGTCTAGGAATTGCCTTTGAACCCTTTTTTATGACAATCCAGGCCTGATAGTCATTTGATTGAACAAAAATAGTGAATTTGTTTTTTAGTAAGATTAGTGTTGTCCATTGAAGTATGGTGATCTTGTGGAGGAGTAACCATCCTAAAGAAGAGCCAAAGAAATTTGATAATTGGCCATTTGATCTTTGCTCACTTGCGATTAAGCAATGTTGTTTGTGATACCTACTCTGATACCAATTGAAATTCAACAAGGGGGGCGAATTGAATTTTTCTTTTGTGAGTCGACTACTGACTCCTCACAGTCGAATCACCTACAGATCAAAACACTTCACAAAGTTTTCTTTTATGAGTTAAGTACTGACTCCTCACAGTTGACTCACCTGCAGATCAAAACACTTCACAAATAGATTAGACTTAAATAATTAAGCACATAAATAATAAAGCATAAAGTAAACAACACAAAGATTTATTCTGGTCCGGCACACCAATCCAGTGCTTACATCCAGTCCCCTAGGATTTCAAGTTTCCTTAGATCATTGAAAGCTTAGTTCGATTACAATGATAGGAAATAAGTTCTAAAGACTTATTTTGCTCTTCAGATCTTGTGACACAACTTCAGCTGATGTTACAAAGTTGACTCGATCCTACTCTTTAGATAACAATTGTAAACTAATGTTACAAAGCCTTGTTAGACTAAGATTGAGACACTTTGAAGTTTCTTCTTGAAGTTGTGTAAAGGTGTCTAGCTTCGGTCTTCTACTTTTATAGTCTTCGGCTGCTACTCTTCATAAGGAAACTCAAGAGATTTCTTCTCAATCAAGAATTTAAATTGATTCATTGATTGAGGAATATAACCATGTGATATGTCCATATCAGATATGTCCATATATGTCTGTGATCTATTTTTTATTTTGGTTTGTAGAGATTGCTCTCTTTCCAAGTGTGCTTGTGATCTTTTTCTTCCTGATTGGTGTGGTCTGCCTTGATTTTGGTATTGTGATCCTTCTTTTATTTTCATGATATTTGATTAATCTTCTTGCCATATTATTGAACCATTCTTCAGTTCCATTTTCCACGACGTGATCTTCCATATCTCCAATAGTTTGAACTAATTTTCCGTGACATTTGAAGCTAAGATTCTCCTTCCATATGTGCTTGTTGTGATTGATTATCTTTGGATACCTTGGATGTCTTTCCATTCTTGATGTCCTTCTATTCCTAGAGTCGGCTTCCATTGTCTTTACACTATTAGTAGCTGCAAAGATACATTTGCTAGTTTGTCATTATTAAAACATAAACTTAGGAGCTAATAAGATATACCGAAATGCCCGACTTGATTAATGAAATGGGAAGATAGCTTAATGCATCCTAATTAAAGATGCACATACCTACTCAAAGATGCATTTGTGAGATTAATTTAGGTAAATGACTTAAAGGGTGATCACCCTCGAGTTATACTATCAACCTTGTAGATCAATAATCACGATAAACATCAACGCCGGCTAGAACACATAGTAAGGCATGAATGTTAAGTGAATGCCTCAACCTTGGAACTCTCCATATATTGTTCACAATCCAAATTTCATGTTTTTATTTCTATTACTTGGATTATAGAAAACAAACTGAAACTTCGTTTGGTTACAAATCACCCTTATTTAAATTCAATAGTAATACTTAAGTTGTATCTTCTGCTAAACACCTAGTCTCTATGGGATCGATATCCATCTCTCAAAAGCCACTTTTTAGTTTCATAACCACTTACACTTGCATGTGAAGTTGGAAGCAACATCAGTTTTGTTAGATCATCAATAAATACAATGTAGTAAAGACTACCATTAAAAATGGTGTTCTGTCAAGTCTACATGGATCTGTATGAATGAGTTGGAGCTTTTTTTATGCTCTCTATGTTGTTTTGGGAAAGGGCAACCTATTTATCTTTCCAAGAAAACAATCTTGGCAGTCAGACCACTGATTCTATAATCTTGGTAGATCATTCACAAGTTCCTTTCTTTGCATGAACATCATACCTTGATGATGAGAATAACCCACTCTTTTATGGCAAAACTTGTGTAGAGTTGTATGACATATGAAAAGTTGTCTACTCCTCTTCAAAGGGAGTGGGTAGGAAATACCTCCCCTTTATTTTGAACTTGAATATTTCATCGCCTAATGGATCTTCTATCACACAAGCCTTTCTTTGAATAACAGTTTTAATCCTTTCTCCATTAATTGACCAATACTGAGAAGGTTTTGATCAAGGTTTAGGACGTTCAAAACATTTGCAATAAACTAAGTTCTTGAGCCACTTGTAATGGCTATAGTGTCCTTTTCTTTCATGAAAAGATACTCATCATTTCCAATTCTTACTCTTTATCTCAGTTTTCCCCAAGTCTTTGAACAGCATCTTATCAGACTTCATGTCTTTAGAGAAACCACTATCAATAACCAACTTTCACTTGAATCAATACTTGAGAAAAAGTTTCAATAAAGAGGTGATTGTCTTCTTCTTATTGATCAGCAACTTGAGCTACATCAGGCTACTGAATTTTAGCTTTGCAAATTACAGCTTCGTGACACTATTTATTATAGTTGCTACTTTTGCATTAATTCTCCTCCAGCATTTAAACGGAGGGTGACCTTATTTTTCATAGTACTGGCAAGGGGGATAGTTAACCTTTTTGATATTGTTACTGGTAGGAACATTCTTTCTTTTTCCTCTTTGAATCTTCTTGCTCTACTTTTTTTTGTTTCTTTCATCATCTTGAAGCTTGGCTAGTAAGGCTCCTTCAACAGCTCCTTCTTGTCTCATAACACGTCATTGCTCTTGTGCTTGAAAAGTACTTAAGAGCTCTGCTAATGTGATTTTTTGCAGGTCCTTAATAGTTTCTAAGGTTGTAATTTTTTCCTCAAATCTTTTAGGCACCATTACAAGGGTTTTCTCAACAACCCTTGAATTTTTAAATATGCAATTCAACAATCAGACACGAATCGCTATGTTAAGAAGTCAGCCAGAATACTCCTTTATGGTTTCACTTTCCTTCACCCTCTGTAGCTCAAATACCAAATTCAGCACTTGTATCCCTTGATTTCTTTCATGTCATTCATACTCAGTCCAGATGTAATCCTATACATCCTTCGTTGATTTCAGGGACATGATACGAGTGAGGATGGTGGATAAAACTGTAGTAAACAAGCATGCCTTTGCCTTTGATTTTTGGGTTTTCCTCTCCTTATGAGTTTTAATCTACGCTATGGTGGCATTGTTTGTCGAAGGAGCAATCTCGATATTATCTTTTACCACCTCCAAGATATCCAAATCTTCTAAATATGTATACATTCTAAATACTCATATTTGATAATTTTCTCCATCAAAAGATGTGGTGCCACTGAAAAAAAAACTTGCTTCTCCATCGTGAAATCCATAGAAATAGACTTATGAACTACAGAGGTCCCTCAAGAAAAAAGAGCTCTGATACCAATTGTTGTTATATGAAAGGACTGGAAAAAAAAAAGATAACTTCTGAATAATGAAAGAACAAGAACTATAAAGCAATAAAGAACTGGAAAGAAGAGAGGTTTACTGAATAGAAGTGGAAAGTGTAGTTTATTTCACTGCATGAAACTTACATGTATACTAAAATAGCTTAATGGACTTAAATATCAACAACAAATCCACTGGAAAAAAAAAGCAAACTCCTAAAGACTATGTAAGGAAGTTATTTGAGGAAAAATAGAAACTAATCTACTGCAGTGAATAAATAAATGACAGCGGTCCTAAAACATAGAAACTAACAATATACAAAAGTTAGAAGATGTGATAGTTTAAACTCAGTATACTTCTTAAATTACAAAATATAAAGAAACATATCGGTAGCGTCTGTGAAGTAAGACTTAAAACATACCAATTATCTCTATAAAAATTCATCAGCCTCCGAAGACTATTATGACATTATATATAGACAAAATCGAAACCCTACTATAATCATATAAGTGGAAGAATTTCATTTACACAACAAAAAGGTGACACAAACATGACAATAGATTAAATAAAATGATCTACATAATCAAAACAACAACTACATCAACATTCCCAATGCACGCCAGAGGTGGATACAAGATTTTCATTAGGGGGGATCAAATTATGAAAATGTAAACACATAATTATTTTGAGGAAAAGCAAAGAGAATGCTAAATTTTAAACTGCTTTCTCATATCATTTTAACATTTCTTCCCATTTTTGCTCTACACCATTGAGTCTTTATTAAAAAATATTGTGCCTGTTTTTCTTACTTTCACTTTGCAATGTCCTACTTTATTAAAATTTATTGTTTCTTGTAACACCCTGATTTTCTGAACTGGAATGCTACACGGTGCTCATGACCCCGAAGGGTGCTCATGACCCCGAAGGACCACAAGCTAACTCATGACTGATATCTGTACCTGTATACTATCTAATATATCATAAAATGCAAAAACATGAACATGAAAGGCCATAAGGTTCGAACTGAATAAACGTCTGATAACAAAATGTCTGAAAAAGGTATAACAATACCAAAACAAGTCATAAATACTGAAAATAATGAGATCTGAATATCTAATCTGACATCTAGTGTGAAAGCCTCTAACTGAACTGAATAAGGAGTTGAAGAAACATGTCTCCAACTAACTCCATCTAGCAACTGAATAGTAAATGTAGCAATAATCATATCATCCTCGAATGAGAAGGACTCACTGCAAACTCTGAACACTGGAATGCTACTGCTGATCTGGAGCTCATACCTCTGAACCTATGGTCTAACATAAGAGAAATCACCATAGCGCAAATGCGTCAGTACGTCTGAATGTACTGAGTATACGAGTGAGGTAGGCTAAATGCAAAGGGGTATATGCATGAACAATGCTGACTAATATGAACGTGAGAATACATACATGCATACATAACTGTAACAGAACTCGTGGAGATACTGACTACTGAGTCTGAACACTGACAACATGAGTGTACTAATACTAAGATACTGAATAGATGAACGACTATTTTTAACAGTTCAAATTATGAAGAACTGGTCTGGTTGACTGTGTCTAACAGTCCTGAAGCTGAATACTAATATCATGAATTCTAATAACTGATATGACGGATACATGAGTTCAGAAAACTAATATAACTGATATAACTGTGATGATTGGCCTAACCGATATAACTGATATTGAGCGACTGTATCTGACAGTCTAAGTTCTTATGGAAATATCTGAGTTCTGTTTTATATTGATTACCTAAATTTGAGATCAGTCTTGTCTAATGGGTGATCTTGAAGTCTATTTTTAATGATAAGGATTGATTATCTCTAACAGTACTAAATCTGTACTACTGAACTGAGTTGACTGTATCTGACAGTCCTAAATCTGTAACTGAAACTGTGGGATGTATTCATCTAACTGACATGCCCTAAGTTAAGCTAACTGGGGTCCAATCTCTTCCCTGACTGGAAGGGTGTCAGTACCGCGCCACCAGTAAAGACATCTACTGTGGAGTCAGTACTAATCTAGCGGGTAACTCCTGGGATCAGTCATATACATATAAATGTGCTAACGGGTGACCCTTGAGTATATCAGTCCTATCTAACGGGTGACATCTCGTACCTACGCTGGCTATGTAGTTCTGGAACTTAGGGATTGCTTCTAAGGATCTCAGTCCTAATCTAGAGGGTGAGTCCCCATCCTTAGGATCACTCGGTGCTGAATCCTACTCCCATCTGAAAGACACTGAACTAAATAACTGGGTTGAACTGAATAAATGAACTGAACTGATACTGATTAACTAGATTGATACTAGTGGTATTGTTTAGCAGAGCTAAACTAAGTTTACTGGATTTCGATGACTGGCAGAATGTACTGAGTTTTGAGGACTAGTTGAGAGTACTGAAGTTACTGAGATTGACTTTGAATACTGAGGTTACAGATATTACTGAGTACTGAGATCACTGAGATTACTAAACTACTGAGGTTACTGGATTTTCCTGACTTATATGACTGACTAAATTCTATAGATCATGGCTTGACTAAGAGTATCGTGATAACATGACATGGCTCTAGGCACACAACTATATTTTTGGGTACGAATACCCCCAGGACTCGATGGAAGTAAACTGACACAACATGACTGACTTGATCATAAGATTGGAGTCCACAATTCACATTGTCATGAGTAGGGGATATTATACTTCATGTAGTTCTTCAACATCTTAAGCATGGTAGGGAGTGCATGGATATATTTCATGTACATATAGTATATCTCTATTATCATACATGCTTGATACCACAACAATAGTAACACATCAATAGCATGGAATTTATATTGAAGTATATAGCTAACATGGACTTGTCATTTAGATATCATGGAACCATGTAAACATGAATTTCTAGAATCCTAAGCATTTTATCAAACACCTTGCATGAATAATATTGAGCATAGGTGTACTTAACAAATTTAGAAATCTTGAACAACCTAAATTCATGGGTTTCCAACTAACCTATTCACATGATTCATGAAAAACACATCAAGACGCAACCTTGAATCCAAACAACAATCATTAACATGAATATAGTCATAAAACAACAAGGAAATTACAATTTATATTTTAAAACATGATTATTGAGCTCCATGGATGAAAGGGACCCATGGATGAACACTACGCATACCTTAGATTGAGAATTCGTTAAGATTGACGGCGAAATTTCCTTGAAATAGACTCTTCTATGAAAACCCTAGGGCTTGTTCTTGAGAGTTTTGATCTTGAGAGGAAACCCTAATCTTGTGGTTGAAAGTGTATGAGAGAGACTTTTGAGATGTTTAACTAAAGAGAATGGAAGATAATACTCTCCTTGAGGGTTATAAGTCATGGGAAGTGAAGGAAAAAGACCAAAATACCCTTACTAAAATAAATTCCCAGTTGCTGAAAATTATAGCTGACGACATTTGTGACAAGGCATCAAAAATGTGACAAGCCGTCAAAAATGTCATCACACAGGAGCTGAAATTGATGGTTTCTACCTAAGTCTGACGACATTTGTGACAAGGCGTCAAAAATGTCGTCACACAGGAGCTGGAATTGATGGTTTCTGCCTAAGTTTGATGACATTTGTGACAAGGCGTCAAAAATATGATGGGCCATCAAAAATGTCGTCACACAGAAGCTGGATTCTGCCTAAGGCTGATGACATTTTGACAAGGCGTCACAAATGTGACATGCCGTCAAAATTGTCGTCACATAGTTTCCGGCCCGACATGCTGGAGTAAAATAGGAATAACTTCTTGCTATGATATCGGATTTAGGCGAAATTGGTATAGTTGGAAAACTAATTCAAAGAGATTTCATTTGATATATAGTAAACCACCCAATTCTTCATATACAACTAGTTATGGTTGATTGAAGTTGACCCAAGTTTTGACGCTCACTAAAACTTGAACGATAGGAAAGCTTTCAACTTGTACTTGAGTTAGGGGACCTATATGATCTAAATTCATGCTCAAATAGATTCCCACACTACATAATTGATTAACACACTAAATTTACATAGGATTCGAGGCTTTTGAAACATCTACGCATAGGAATAACGGATTTTCATCCTAGTCCGAAATGTGGGGTATTGCATTTCTCTTCTTTCAAATTAATACCATCTATCTACACACACTCCAAAAAAAGATGCAAATTCATAAATAAGAAAGTATTGTCACAATTGAATTTTTCACATTATAGTATTTATTTAGTATTCAATTACTAAAGAATTGCACGAAGTGTCCACCTACTTAGGGACCTGGTCCCGAACAACGTATACAGTAATGAACAAAAATAACAAAAATGATAAAGTAAAGGAACAATACACATGCAAAGTTTACGTGAAAACCTCCTTGCTCAATAGACTAAAACCACTACCTACCACATAGAATTTCCAACTACTTCACTATGTTAAAGCAACCTCAAATATAAACTCCGTGGTTCAAGGATTAACCTCTGAACCCTCTTCAACTTGTAATAACTCTATTACAAAAAAACTCAAATTCAATAACTCTATTGCACTAACTAACATCACTAACTCTAATTGAATCAGTACTAAGCTAACTCTAGCTTCAATGTCAACTAACTCTAGATGACACAATCAACAAGAAGAAAAAAACATACTAGTAATGAACAAAAGTAGTAAGCTAAATTTTTACAACCATAAAATAGAGACTCAAATACAACAAGATCTTGATTCACAAATGATGACTGAGCAGGTCCTTATTTCAAGTAAGGCTTTGGATGAAAAATGCTTCAATATAGATTTGATATTGTGTGAATATAGAAGATTAGGTTTTCAATTGTAACATGTTTCATATATATGAGACAAGAAAACTGAAGACTCTTGTTATTGGCTGGAATAAAAAATGGGTTGCAGCTTTGCCACCAAATTTTTTAAAATCGTACTTCTTCTAGTTGTATTACTGACTGAGTGTAAGAGTTGTAGTTTCAATGAACCTAGTTCCTACGCAATGCAAAATTATCCCTTCATGAACCAGATCCCAACATTTGTAGTTTATTAATCATTAAAACTAAGGACTTAATAATTTCCCTCTTTTTGATGATGACAAAACCATACGCTACTTCTCATACAATCAGCCACTTTTATGAGCCTCACTTCTTCCCTATGTCACTGATACCACTCTCTATAGATCTCTTCCTCCTGCATAGAGGGACCTAGTTCTTGGTTGATAATCTCTGACATTCTATAAAAAATACACACACAATACCTCATCCTCCCCTTTTTGGCATCATCAAAGAGATAAGGTAGTAAACCTTATAAAAAAAGTACACACGTTAACTCATGGCCATTGAGGTTACACTGACATGACCAAGAAAAACTAGAAAAAGTGAGGAGACTGATAGCACCAAAACACAAATATTAATTAATTATTTAAAGACAACATTATACATTATCTAGAAACAAAAGCTTTATAAAACTAAGAAAAGGTAATACCACTACAATATACCATTAACAAAATTGGTCTTAAATATAAATAAGACAAGGAAACTGAAAGAACAGGGCTTAAGAAGTTAGGGCATGACTGATTGAACCGAGATCAGGTAGAAGGACCAAACTGGGGATTGGATAACTGACGAAGTAGAAGGGTGAATCTTCCAATCTCAATTACATGGTTCCTCAATAGTTGTTGAGTTAGTTCCTCAACTTTATCTTGCAATTCATTATCCTTGGAACACAGTATATAATTTTTATCACAGAGACCCTTATTCTCACCTGGTCCCTCCTCTCAACCCTTCAGATTAATAGTCTTCAAAGTAACAATCTCAGTATCCCTTTATGCTAAGAGAGAAATTATTTCTTCTAAATCCTCATTCAACTTGATTTGAAATTTGATTAGGTCTACTACCACTGACTTTGACTTCACTCCACTTTGCCTAGGGATGCACTCATTATCCTTCAAAGTGGACACTGTGAACTTTTTCTTAATAGATCTATTGTCTCTCTTCTCTCGATAGTGATTTTCCCCTCCCTTTAGATGTAGCAGATTTCACACTAGGACCAGTTCCCTTGATGAATATGCCAAACTCTTTGGAAGTCTTGGTTGTTTTGAAATTCGGACCCGGTCCCTTAGATCTTTGTGCCTCTTCCCTCTTTATTTTTCCTCCATTGGTAGACACTAACTTCTTTATCATTACTTTCACAGCTTTAACTTTCATTGGTGTAATAATAGTACTATCCTTAACTTTGGTCCTTTGAGCGACCACTCTCATTTCCATATCCTAATCACTCTCTTCTTCAAAATCACTATTGCTCTTAGTTTCCTTAGACTCCTTCATAGCCACATTATCTATTATGGGTACATCAAGCTTGACCACAAATCTACTTTTAGATTTTTCTTCTTTTGGGTACTAAGTTTGCTTTTAATCAATGCATCCTTCATTAATTTCTTGGAACTCAACCTGGTCTCATGAGTTTAGCCAGCTTTTGATGGCAGTATGGTAGTGGAAAACACCTTTTGGTTGATGACTTTCCAAGAAGATGGATTGTCATTGTCACTATCAAAGGTCTCTTTTTCATCCATAACCTTCTTAGATACATTAGTACTAGGGGGAAATATCACCTTCTTCTTCAGCATCCTTAGGAAGATTATTATATTGCGACAATGCAAAGAAACCAGGAGTATTATCCCACTTGGAAGGTGTAGGAGTTCTTGAATCGCAAGGGTTCTCCTTGCTTAGGGCATTTAATCCTTGTATGCCTATTTCCTCACTCACAAAAAAGATGTTTGGAGATGTTCCTTTTGAAGTAGAAAGATCCCCGTCGAATATGTGTTTATCAACAACATGACTCTTAGGAAAGGTAGATGGAATAGGCTCTTTAGGTAGGGTTATTTTGAAAGGATAAAGTGATTAAGGATCCTGGGGAATAGGGTGGGATATCAATTCAGTGATAGACTATGATCCTCTTTTAATGGATATAGAAAAATTTAAAGTAGGAATAGATGGAATGTCTTGACCAACGGTCACATGAAAAGAGAAAGATAATATATTTTTAACTTTTAGTAGTGTAAATATACTCACATCGCATAGAAGTGGGGGCAGAGTGAATGGAATCATAGCTATAAGGAGAGGATGAAAAAGAAACAACTTTAACAAGTTTAGGATCATTTAGAGAAGGAGACGAGGGAGATAAATGAGACATGATTACAAGATTTCTTGACCATTACATGCTCAAAGAAATGTTAAGAGGGAGAGAAAATTTGGGAACTGATATGGTGAGAGTTTTAGTTGTGAAGGTGAAAAGAGAGTGATGGATGGGGTTTAAATAGGGGAGGAAGGAAACGATTTAGATTTTAGAAAGTGTGAGATATGTAATGTGTCTAGTTAGATGGATACGGACTTTGAGCTTAAAGCTAACAATTACAATTTTTAGGACAAGGCAGGAAGTCTATGTGGCATACCCGACCTGAAATTTAAAAAAACTCTTATTAAAAGACAAGGCATGATATTGACCTGAAGAGGGACTTGGTCCCAATGAATTTTTGAACTTTTATGTTTGAAGTTGTCTCATTATTCTCCTTAATATTTTTCTAATTAATATCCGTACCCCAGTATGTGATATTATATATATGCATATGTATTTTATATGATATTGTGCTTTGGATATTGTACTGGTTTTGAATTCTTATCATGGCATTATTTTGTTCCTTTATCCCTGAGTTATAAGCTATCACTTTAGCCACTAACCATCTTCAGGTGCTATATCCCCACACAATGTAGGAACTAGCCATACTTCCACATCTCATGCCCAGTGACTTAAATTCGAGATCATCTAGCGAGTCAGATTTAAGTGGTGAGCTTCCATACTTCGAAAGACCCCCATTTCATATTGTGGTTTCTTTATGTTTTGACTATCTCTTTGGATATTGGTTTTGGCTACTGTCGGGGGCATATCTCAACATTTTATTGACTTTCAATTTGTAGAGGCTTTGTTAGACTACTGTAGACTTGGGTGGTTTGGTTTATTATTTTGGTGATGGATGGTCGTCCGGTTATCGGTGGATGGTATAGACACTCAATAAATTATTATTAGTTTTCATTATATGTTATCTTGTTATATGTTTGGAATTCATCCAACAATGGAGGTTTTTGTGTTAGTTGGGTTAGGCAAGGAGGTAATCTATAGTCCATGTGGGACTTGAGGTACCCATCACGGCCAGGCCCTAGTTTGGTTCATTACAAAACTGATATCATAGCTTAGGTTCATGATCAATTAGGTGTCCACAAAGTCATGTCAAGTAGAGTTTCTTTAATGGGTGTGTAGCGCGCCATACTTATAAGAGAGAGGCTATGAGACATTTAGGAATGTTTCCCTTTTTTGTTATCTTAATTTAGGGCTATAGAGTCTAAGGTATTGTATCCTTTTGATTCCTGTTTGTTTGT
Source organism: Capsicum pubescens (assembly GCA_030864215.1). Lineage (NCBI taxonomy): Eukaryota > Viridiplantae > Streptophyta > Magnoliopsida > Solanales > Solanaceae > Capsicum > Capsicum pubescens. The sequence goes on along the minus strand of CM061542.1, from coordinate 33,764,319 downwards.
TTTTCAAATCTTGCCTCTAAGAAGATCTGATGTTCGTGGAACTTTTTATGTCCCATCAGAGGACAATGTGGACAGAGCTCATCCAACTTCTAGGGTCCAAACTAGATCAAGGGTCACTACATCTAGGGTCCCACCTATCCCCATGATCTTACTCCTGAGGGCGACACTCATACTCAGTCACCTCAAGGGGAGGTTACTAATACTAAGTTTTATTGCTCTATTAACCTATTAACCTAGTTGGGGATTTCTCAGTGACAACAGTCGGGTTCAGCTAGTTCTGCTATGGATTCATCTGAGGCTACTAGAGTTGGTCAATTTATGAGGTTGTATCCTTTGATGTTTACTGGTGCTAAGGTTGAGGAGGACCCTCAAAGTTTCATTGATTAGATGGAGAAGATCTTCCGAGTTATAGATGTTTTGGAGGTTGAAGGTTTAGATTTTTCTCCCTACCAACTTAAAGACATGGTGTACCAATGGTACAAAGAGTGGAAATAGTGGAGAGGAAAAGATGTTGGTTCTGTCCTGTGGGATTATTTCTCTAGTGTATTTCTGGATTGTTTTTTTCCTCAGTATTTGATGGAGGTGAAGGCGGAAGAATTTGTTAACTTAGGGAAAAAAAGAATGGCAGTCAAAGAGTGTACTTTGAAATTTTGTCAGTTATCCCGGCATGCTCCTGAGATTGTAATTAACATGACGGCCCAAATGCAAAAGTTTGCTTCTGGGTTGTCCTGAGACTTGATCCTGGAGAGTAAGGTTGCCTTGTTAAATAAGGATATGGATATTTCTCGACTCATGGTTTATATGTTGTAGGTCAAAGAGGAGAAAAAATAAAGTTGTGATTAGTGAGAGTCAGAGTAAAAAATTCCAGTATTTAGAATAGGGTGGGGCCAGCAACAAAGTGGAAAGTGGCCTAAGAAGAAGAGCTGGGGGAGTCCTAACTCCTGTTCGATGGCTACTGCTCCCAACCAAAAGTCATCTGGTGACCAACGCTTTCAGGGTGGTAATGCTTCTAGGGCATATAGTACCCTATCTCAAGCTAGTGGGACCCAGTCAGCTCCATCCTACCCTCTCTAAAGATTTTGTGGTCAACACCATCGTGGCCAGTATGAGAAGGGGAGGAACTGGTGTTTTATGTGTGGTCATATTGGACATATACAGAGAGATTGTCCCTCTTGAGTTGCTTCTAGGCAAACAAGGTTCCTATTGCCTCTTTATCAGCTCTTGCACCAAAAGGTTCCACTTCTGGCTCCAGCACTAGTCGGAACCGTCTTTATGATCTCACTACTCTTCAGGAGTTCATGGAATCTCCAGATGTTATTATTGGTATGTTGAAACTTTTTTCCATGATGTGTATTACTTACTTGATCAGCCCACTCTCTTTTATGTGACCACACTTATGGTTGTGCATTTTGGTTTCGGACCTGAGTGTATATCAGACCCTTTTTTTGTTTCTACCCTAATGGGTGACTCGGTGATTGCTATAAGAGTTTATAAGGGTTATGTGGTATTTGTGGGTGGTTGGGAGACTTTGGTGGATCTATTTTAGTTATACATGGTTGAATTTAACGTTATTTTTGGGATGTATTAGTTGCATTCGTGCTATGCTTCTCTAGACTTTTGGACTCATAAGGTCATGTTTAAATTCCCCAATGAGCCAATTGTTGAATAGAAGTAAAGTTCCCTAGAGCCTAAGGAGAGGTTCATATCTTATCGTAGAGCCCAAAAATTAATTTAAAAGGGTTATCTCTATCATTTGGTCTGGGTTAAAGATTCTAACTTGGAGGGCCCTTCTTTACATTTTGTTCTTGTGGTAAATGAGTTTCCTGAAGTTTTCCCCGACGACCTTCTTGGTGTCTCTCCCGATCAGGAGATTGATTTTGGTATTGATCTTGTTTCGTACGCTCGTCCTATTTTTATTCCCCCTTATAGAATGGCTCTAGCTGATTTGAAGGAACTCAAGGAGCAGTTGTAAGACCTCTTAGACAAGGGTTGTATTTGTCCTAGTGTGTCCCCGTGGGGTGAACCTAGTTTGTAGGTAAGAAGTATGGTTTCCTTTGTATGTGCATTGATTACCAATAGTTGAACAAGGTGACGGTAAAGAATAAGTATCCACTTTTGATAATTGATGATCTATTTAATCAGCTTTATAGTGCTAAATTCTTCTCTAAGATGGATAGTTAGTCTGGGTATCACCAGTTAAAGACTAGGGAGGTAGATATCCTTAATACAGCTTTTCGTACCTGATATGGGCATTTTGAGTTCTTGGTGATGTCTTTGACTTGACCAATACCCCTACGACAGTCATGGACTTGATAAATAGGGTCTTTCGTCAGTTTCTGGATCTGTTAATGATTGTCTTCATTGATGATATCTTAGTGTACTCTAAAAGTAAGGAGGATAATGTTGATTACCTTCGCCTTGTGTTGCAAACCTTTAAGGATCAGCAGTTGTATGCTAAGTTCTCTAAATGTGAGTTCTTATTGAATATCATAACTTATATGGGTCATATTGTGTCTAGTAAGGGGATCATAGGGGATCCTTAGAAAGTTGTAGTGGGGAAGGGTGGACTAGACCCACGACTCCAACTGATATTTGGAGCTTCTTGGGTTTAGCCGATTATTTTAGATGGTTTATGGAAACTTTTTCTTCTATTGCGGATCTATTGACCAAGTTGACTCAGAAAAAGGTGAAGTTATTATGGTCTGATGCATGCAAGGGTAGCTTTGAGAAGCTAAAAGGTAAGTTGACTTCAGCTCTGATCTTGACTTTACCTAAGGGTATTGAAAGTTTTTTCGTCTATTATGATGCATCTCGTATTTGTTTGGGTTGTGTGTTGATGCAGCATGGCAAGGTGGTTGCTTATGCCTCTAAACAGTTGAAGGTTCATGAGAAGAACTATCTGACTCATGACTTGGAGTTGTCAGCCGTGGTGTTCACATTGAAAATTTGGCATCACTATCTATATAGGGTCCATGTTGATATCTTTTCTGATCATAATAGCCTGTAGTATGTGTTTACTCAGAAAAAACTTAATCATAGTAAAAGGAGGGGTCTTGAGTTGCTGAAGGACTATGATATGAGTCTCCACTATGATATGAGTTTTACTTATTGCATTCACCCCCACTTACTCAGTACATTCCAGAACTACTGATCCACATATATTTCTTTGTGGTTACTTTGTTTCACAAGGTAGGTACTAGTTGTAGTCTGCACATCATGATCAGACAGTTGCAGTTTTCCAGCCAGCAGGTGATGAGTTCTCCTATTTCGGGGACTTCAGTCAGATGTTGTTTATGTACTTTTCTTTATTACTTATATTATTGATTAGTAGTAGCTAGAGGCATGTCCCAGTTATCTATAGTCAGTATAGTAGAGGTTTTTAGATGTCAGTCAGAGTCAGTCATGTAATTTCAGTTCTCTCTTCAGTTTTTATCAGATTGTAAATTGTATCAGTATTATAATTCTTCCCAGATTTTATCATGATTATATTTTCACAGCACAGAACTAGCTATTCAATATACTTTAAATCAGTTGCTCAAGTATCATGCCATTTCAACAGTGTATGGGTGTTAAACTCACTATATTTGTCACAACTCAAGGGTATGAGTCGTATGTTGTATCCACGAGTCAAGTGGTCAACTCGTAATCACATGCGGTCTTTTTACAACTTTTAGTTGGGGGTACTTTAGACATTTCCCACTTGAAACTCTTAAGACCCCACATCCCTAAAACATTTTGTGGGCATTCATTCTAAACTTTACAAGATTAAAACATCCACTTTACTCTCTCAAAATCCTCTCAAGCAAGATTGGCTAGGGTTTCTCCAAAGTGGCTATCTCAGGGTTCAAGAGTCAAATTCTATCCATAAATCTTTGTAATTCAGGCATGTGACTCTCCCTTCATTGTTATTTCACTAAAAGCATATGATTTAAGTAATGTTCATGAGTCACTAATGATTTTTTTGAAACCAAGATTGGAGGGTTTGGATCATACCATTGAATATTATTTTTCTTTGTTTAAATTGTGATTATGCATGTTTTAATTATGGTTTTGCTCATGTGGGTGCATGGGAATAGTGATGTAATTGAGAGATCATGGTTAAACCACAAACTTGGTGAATTTTATCTTTGATAATGGAATGCCCTCAACCTGTTGCTGAAATTATAAATAAGAATGATTTTGTCACAAGTCTGAATTGTGTTTTTGAACTAAGGTTTTGGCATAAGAATGATAATGATTGATGAATGAATTTGTAGGGCCTTGATGGCCATAAATTGATTTAAATTGTAACCTTAGGGTTTTATTGTATAAAATGTGTTAGAGTCCTAGAATGTTGAATTAACTTGTTGCCCTTGTTTGGCAATGGCTTTGAGTCCCAAAATGATGAAACTATGGTTATGGCATAATATACACTTGCAAGTGGGGTTGGTATGATGATACCAATGGGGTTCCTATACGTATAATGGGATTTAATAAATGTAGATTCATGTTAAATATTTTAAATTAGGCTTAAGAGCGGGATGTGTAGCCGGGCCATGAGAGTGAAGGTCCAAAGGACTAATACTGGAAATCGTACTACCCGATGCGGGTGTCTAAATGAATGGGTGGTTTGAGTCCACCGTATTGAATATATTCATGAGAGGTTCGAGTACCCCATTTTGTATACATTGGTGCTTAAATCACCTTGACTATATCGGGAGGTTTGAGTCCCCTATACAGGCATACACGAATATGAATATTCTCTAGTTCATGCAGCTACACGCACTGGGGACCTTCCAACTAGGGGAGAGATGGGCCCATATAGCTTATGGGTGCCTTGTTATATGATGGTTATGCTACACAACTCACGTTAATGTTTTCAAATTTCATGTTAAACCTTGTTTCCTATCCCGGCATGATAAATATATATATATATATATATATATGTATGTATGTATGTATGTTGTATATATGTATGTATGTATGTGATTGCATATGATGATTTGACTTGGTTTTGAATAATGGCATTATCTTATTCCTCTATCCCTGAGTTATATACTAGCGCTTCAACTGCTATCCATATCTGGATGTTGTATGCCCACGCGATGCAGGCATTATTTCATGCTAAGTCTTGTTTCCTACCCCCACATGTGATATTATATATATGTATATGTATTTCATATGATATTGTGCTTTGGATGTTGTACTGGTTTTGAATTATGATTATGGAATTATTTATTCCTCTATCCCTTAGTTATATGCTAGCGCTCCAACTACTAAACATCTTCGGGCATTGTATCCCCACGCGATGCTGGGACTGGCCATACTTCCACATCTCCTGGTCAGTGACTTGGAGTCGATATCAGCTAGCAAGTCATATTGAAGTGGTAAGCTTCCATCCTTTGAAACACCCCATTTTATATAGTGGTTTCTTTTATGTTTTGACTATCTCATTGGATATTGGTTTTGGCTATTGTCGGGGGATGTCCCGACATTTTATTGACTTTTGATTTGAAAAGGATTTCTTGGACTACTGTGGACTTGGGTGGTTTGGTTTATTATTTTTGTTTCTGGCAGTTGTCAGATTACCAGTGGATGGTACAGACTCTTACTGAATTATTATTATTTTTCATTATATGTTATCTTGTTATATGTTTGAAATTCATCCGATAATAGAGGTTGTTGTGTTGGTTGGGTTAGGCAAGGGGGTAATCTCTAGTCCACATGAGACTTGAGGTACTCGTCATGGTCAGGCCCTAGTTTGGGTTATGACAATTACCATTAAGGAGGGTCAAAGGACTTTGACAAGGTTGAAGGAGTGCAAAATGGGGCTCAAATCCCCTTGGAAGGGTCATGCACCCAAGGCGCTTTAGTTATTCATTTGATCTTCTCTAGCATTACAAAAGTGCATCAAAATAGCCCCTAGTAGGCCTTTTCTTTCATTTGGGTCACTTTTGGTCCCTAATTATGTAATATTTAGCCAAACTATAAATACTTGGTAGCTAAGCTTATTTAGTTAGTTTTTGTTGATTGATAATGATGAATTCATGAACTTCCATTGAGAGTGTTTTGAAAGCTTTGAAAAGAGAATGTTGATGTTTGATTAGAAATGTCGGTTGTAAGGGAGATTCAATCCCCTTTGTGGTCACTTAAGAGTTAGGTGCTATTTGATAATCTTTAATGAAGGTTTTTGGGTTTGATACATCCTTTGATTGCCCTTTTGTTATCATATTTGTATCTATCTTTCTATCTTTGATATCCTATACCTCTATATTTACTTGTTTGCATTTATATTCGAGTCTTCATGGCGAGAATCGTATCACATGAAAAGTTGTGTTAACTTATTTTCCCAAAAGTTTTGTGTTATTACTATATCATCAGCATACTCCGAGTGATGTCCACCAAGGTTTTATTTTTCCTTTCTACAACACCATTTTTGTTGAGGTGTTATAGGAGTTGAAAGTTGTGACTAATCCCATGCTCATTGCAGAATTGATTGAACTTGGCATTTTTAAATTTTGTGCCATGGTCGTACCAGATCCCAGTAATCTTCTCATTGTACTTCACTTGTACCTGCTTTGCAAAGGCTTTAAATACTACACCTTCCTTCTTGGATATTAGAAACATTGGCCATATGAACCTGGAATAATTATCAACTACAACCAGAATATACTTCTTTCCTCCCCTACTTAAAACCTCGATAGGTCCACACAAGTCTATATGAATAAGTTGTAGGGGTATGGAAGTACTCACATGTTTTTTTGACTTGAAGAATGACCTGGTTTTCTTTCCTTTCACATAGGCATCGCACACTTAATAGGAGGAAAACTTTAGATTTGTCATTCCTCGAACTAGGTCCTTATGGACCATTTTGTTCAGTAAGGAGCAGCTTACATGACCTAACCTTTTGTACCACAATTCAGCAATATCTTCTTGAACACTAAGACATGTAAGATTCTTGGTGTTGCATGACCCCAAATTAGTAACATACATATTCTTGTTCCTCCATGCTGCGAGAATAATCTCACCATCCTTGAGACAAGTGATAGTACATTTGTCAAACATGAACTTCACCTCTTTCCTTTTTCACAAATTTTTTACACACTCAAAAAATTATATTTAAGACCACTAACATAATGAACATCATCAATGGATTGATTCAGACTTTTGCCAACTTTGTTAATGCCAACAATGTACTTCTTTTTTCCATCACCAAAGGAGACATGGCCTCATGATGGGCTTTGATCAAGAGGAAATCTTGAACTTCTCCAGTCATATGCTTAGATCAGTCACTATCTATGTACCAGTGATGGCTTGTAACGCCTTGAGACTACCCCCTGGATGTCACACGGTTCTTAGGACCACAAGTGATCCCAAGCTAACTCATGTACTGGCATGATGCTTGAGCTATTGATTTAATATACATAAAACTGGAAATAATATGCGGGAGAGATGTATTTAGTTGAACATATTTAAAACAAAACTATCTAAAATGATTACAACTCTGGTTATACAAAATAAAACTGAAATCAAATACATCCACTCTACTGACTGTCTATGAAACCTTTACTAATACTGATATAGGTAGTTGGGACATGACCCCCAGCCATCTCAAATCAATATGACTGAATGAAAGAATGATACTGAAACTATAGTTGACTCGAGTTCTCGAATCAAAAGAACTCATCACCTACTGACTAGAAGCTGCAAACTATCTTAGTATGAAATATGAATTACTACTGGTACCTACAATATTAGACAACGTAGCACATAGACATATATGTGGACCAGTACTTCTGGAATGTATTGAGTATGTGGGGGTGAATGCATAAGTAAAACAATAACTGACTATTCATATAAACTTTCAAATAATGCATGTTAAGTGTAAAAGACACACCTTAAGCTTGAATAAAACAAACACCACATCATAACATGAGTAATAGCATAAGAATAACTTTGTGAGCCATAACACTTAGTTTGCAAATGCTTTACTTTTTTATTCTTTCTTTGGGAGGTCCTTCTAACTGGCATAAACCATGTGAGCTATCATGGAGTCCAACATCTTACCCATGTTGCGGAAAGTTGTTCTACCCTTACCATCAGAATAGAACCTTAACTTAGTGGTCACTAAACATAACCCATATTGGAACATAAACTTACGTTGGCTCATAGTTTCTAGGAATTAAGGATATGCTATCCGCATTCCCTTCTCGGTACTAAATACTACTCCCATAATACTATATGCTCATACTTTAGGAAATTCGCCTTAAAATATCATAAGGGTTAGTATACAAGAAACCAATTATGCTTCTCTTTGCTTTAAATCATAATTAAGATCAACAATTGTGGATTTCAAGACTTTTCATTAAATCAAAACATCAAAATTTCCTTGTAAAGTTAGTGCTTAAACTTAAGCCTTAAATCTCATACTTTCTTTCATATAACTTGTAATACAATATCATGCTTAAAACTCAATTGAAAATCTTAAATCAATGTTTCAAATCAAACTCATAATATTCAAATCATAATAAAGAATTCTTCAAGTCAAGATATAAACATATGACAACAAGTATGTGCTTTAATACTTCATCACATGATAGTTTCATAAATTCAAGACAAGATAATTTGGGTATGATCCCTAATTCAAAAACAAGTAAATAAAATCTTAAAACCATGCACTTTGGGCACAAGGGTGAAAGGGTACCCTTGTTCATAACCCCACATACCTGGAATTTCTTGATTTTCTTGATTTATTGAAGAAAGCTTGAAATTGAAACTTGGATTCTTGAGTTCATAGGGAAGAAAGCTCGAATTTATTGTTCTTGGGAAGAAACCCTAATTTCTTTTCTCTTGAGAGTAGAGAGGGGAGTAAATATTGAAAACTGACTAATGATGTGAGACTATTGTGTATAGGATGATTTAAGTCATGGGGGTTGGGTTTGAGGTGAGGAAAACAACAAAATACCCCCGGGGAAACTAAATAAAAATTGCAGAATTTTTTAGTTGATAACTTTGTTGACAGCCTGTCAACTAGTTGGCGGCTTGTCAATCTAGTTGTCACCTTCTCTTCATGGCCTGGTTAAGGTTGACAACTTAGTTGACAGCCTTTCAACAAGTTGATGGCTTGTCAAACTAGTATTTACCTTTCCTTAAGATATGCAAGGTGTTTTTGATTAAGGCTGATGTCGAGGTTAATAGCTCGTCACTTATTTGATGGCTTATCACCTCAAGTCGCCACCTTGTTGACAGACGAACATGCTGCGGTAAAATGAGCATAACTTTCCACTACAATATCGGATTAAGATGAAACCAAATGAGTTGGAAAGAAGACTCAAAGACATTTTATTTTATAGGACACGTGAATCATTATATTCTAGAGATACACTTATTTAAAGTTGACCCTTGTAGGATCGAATACAAAAACTTAATCAATACAAATGTTCTCAACTCCACTTTGATCCAAGTGCTTCCTATGAATGTTTTTCACCTAGATAGCACTTCAAACACTAGGTAAATGATCACAAAACATATATTCACATGGGAATCATGGGATTAGAGTTTATACACTTTGGAACGATGGTTCAAATTCTAGCCTGAAAATACGAGGTGTTGCATGGTTGCTTCCTCTTGCTCTACCCTACAGACACATTTAGTTGTTAGTTTGGGAACCCATTTCAATTTGAGTTCCCAGTTGGATGACAAGGGAAAAAATAAATTCTTCTTGATCCAAGCAGGTAAGACACCACTAATTTTCTTTGATTTAGAAAATCTTCTTAACCTCCTTACAACAGCTAATATTAAAGGGAAGGTGTCCTTGATATGATCATTTCTACCATAGTGGGTGCACAAGAGATTGTTTTTCACAGAAATGTACTTGCCATGTGGATTATAAGGTGCACTAGAACTGTGTAAGCCAACACCAACTCAATTGTTTGATTTTTGATTTGTAAGACTTGTTAGAACTTGAGAGGAAGTGGTCCATTTAAGAGCCTTTCCAAGTTCATGTTTGATCCAAACCATGTCTCTCTCAAGCTCAAAGTTTCTTTCCAAGGATGAAGTTAAATCTATATTAGCTTTTGTCAACTTTTATTTCAACTCAAACTGAATTGTGCTACCCTCACTGTTTCTTTTATGAATAGACTTAGTTATTTTATTTAGTCTTTCATTCAGCAATTCATTTTCAAAAGAAAGGGATTGGTAGCTTTCTTTCAGCTTAGACAACTATTCAGTTGGATCAACCTTTTCTACATCAAATTCATCAAAGGTTTTATTTAATAATTCATTTTCTTTAGTGAGCTCAAAGACAGAATATATCAATACAGTGGCAAGGGACCTTAACTCCTTAGGTGAATAGTCTTTAATATTTTCTTTTATGTCTAGAGGAGTTACATTATCGTCTTTTTCATCATTATACTTGACCATCAAGGAAAAAAATGAATCATAAATCTGAACATCATCTTCAACAACCATCATTGAGACATCCTCCTGCTTTTTTTATTTATCTAACTCACTTGAGGTATCTCCCTAAGCTGCAAGAACTTGCTTCACCACTTTGTCACTAGTAGCTCTTCTGTTATATCTGTCAAGGACCCGGTCCTTTTTTTTCTGTCTCATGCATTCTTGACATACTCATTGTATTCCACCTTGTGAAGAGAGCAGTCTTTTATGAAGTGACAATGTTTTCCATACTTGTGACATATGTCATTGCCCTTGCTGTCTCTATTGTACTTGATAGAGTTTTATATTCTGAGTATCCCACTATTCCTCCTCATAATCTTGAGGAATCTTTTGGTGATATAAATTGTTTCATCTTTTTCACGGTACTCTCCTTCTAAGACTTTAGCACCAAGTTCTTTTCTTTCTTTTTCTCACTTCTTTCTTTATCTTGTTTTTCTTGAGTTCATAGGTTTTTAGGTTCTCTATCAACTCATCCATAGTTAGGGTCTTTAGGTCCCTAACTTCAGTTATGGCATTAACCTTGCTTTTCCATGACTTTGGAAAAATGCTAAGGATTTTGCAAACCTGTTAGGTAAGTCTCATTACATCACAGAGGCAATGAAATTCATTGGTTATAGCAGTGAACCTGATATGCATTTCTTGAATGGTTTCACCTTTCTTCATGCTGAAAACTTCAAATTGCGTAGTCAACATATTCACCTTTGACTCATTCCCTCATGATCAGTTTGCAAGCATTCCCATAATTCCTTAGTTGTTTTACAAGCTAAGATCCTGTTATATTCATATGGACCAATTCCACACACGAGAAGCTTCTTAGCTTTGAAATTTTTCTTTATCTTTTTCCTGTCATCTTCATTGTATTCGTTCCTTGTTTTGTCAATAGTTAAAGTGACATCATACACTTTAACTGGATTAATGGGAACAAAAGTCCCATCAACAATGACATCCCATAGTTCATATCCCTCAACCACGATGAAGTCATGCATACGAGTTTTCCACCACCCATAATATTGACCATTAAATCTAGGTGGTCAAGTGGTTGATTGAACCTTTTTGAGATTTGGTGGTGCGGCTATATAGACGATCCTTCCCAGGTGTTAGGAAATGCAACAATTATCCAAGTGGCAAGCTACACTTGCCAGTTCTTATGATAAAATTTAATAGTATTTTAATAAAAATTTTGACGTAAAGAATTAGAAATATTTAAATTTGAAAATACATTATCCTTTGTTAAAATTATTTATTTCATTAGCTTAAAAATAGAAATTCATGATTGAAGAGTTTTAAATAGTCTTGTGCTCTTTTATAAAATTATCTCCTTTAAAATTTAAATATTATATAATATATCTGAATATAATCTATTTAAATATTAAATTAAAGATGAGACTATAATGATGATGATGATGATAATAATAACAATAAAAATATAAATAATAATGAAGATGATGATAATAATAGTAGTAATAACAATAACTAATAGTAGTAGAAGTATTTATAGTAATATTAGTATGTAATATGTGTAGCAGTAGAAACAACAACAACAACAACAATAATTAGTTAATTAAAAAAGGTAGTAGTAGTAGTAGCAGCAGTACATAGTAGCGGCAGCAGTAACAACGTGTAGTAGTAGCAGTAGTACGTAGTAGTAGTAGTTGCAACAGCAGCAGTAGTAGAAATAAAAGTATTACTACTACTACTAAGACAGCAGTGGCAGTAGCAGTAGTAGTGGTAATAATAGCAGTAGCAGTAGTGGTAAGAGTGGTAGTAGTAGTAGCAGCAGCAGTAGTACTACTACGACGACGACGACAGTAGTAGCAGTAGCAGTAGTAGTAGCAGTAATAGCAGTAGCAGTAGTAGCAGTAGTTGTAGGAATGGTAGTAGTAGTAGCAGCAGCAGTATCAGTAGCAGTAGCAATAATAATAGTAGCAGCAGTAGTAGCAGCAATAGTAGTAGTAGCAATAGTAGCATTAGTAGCAGCAGTAGTAGTAGTAGCAGTAGCAGAACCACCACCAGCACCAGCAAAAATAGCAGTAGCAGTATCAATAATAGTAGCTAGTAGAAGCAGCAGTACATAGTAGTAGCATTAACAGTAGTATGTAGTAGTAGTACCAGTAATAGTACATAGTAGTAGCAGTTGTACCAGTAGTAGTAGTATAAGCAGTGGAAGTAGTAAGAGTAGTAGTAGCAGGAGTAGTAGCAGTAGCAGCAGCAGTAGTAATGCAGAAACAACAACAGGAGAAACAACAGCAGCATGAGAAGTAGCAGTAATAGTAGCAGTAGTAACAGGAGTAGCAGTAATAGTAATAGCAGCAACAGTAGCAGTAGCAACAGTAATAATAGTAGCAGCAGTAGTAGTAGAGCAGTAGCAGTAGTAGTAGCAGTAGTAGCAGTAGCAGCAGTAGTAGCAGAAGTAGTAGTAGTAGCAGCAGTAGTAGTAACAACAGTAGTAGTAGTAGTAGGCAAGGATGATACAAGTCAAATGGGTGTCAACGCATTTGATCATACAACTCGAGGCTGACACAAGAAGGTCCAAACCATAATCAGCCTAAGGATTCAAGAATGTGATTGGAGGATCTTCTTTGAGCTCCTAATTAAATAATATCATATTTGGAAGATAGCTTGGATCTGAGGAAATACATGACATGGGGAATGATGAAAGCCCCTATGGGTTATTTCCAAAATAGCCACTTTTGGGCTATTTTTGTAACAGGTTATTTGTGCAAAGGAATATACTGTAAAAAGGGTCCTTAGATATTTCATATACTTAATTATTTATAAATTAAGAATAATTACTCCTTTGTGAGTGAGTGGCAAGCTTGGATTAGCTTGTGGCAAGCTTGGATTAGCTTGTGGCAAGCTTGGATTAGCTTGTGTTGATCTTTCATTTAGAAATGTTGGTTACTCGGGAATCTGATTCCCTTGTAGTCTACATAAGAGCTAGGTGCTCGTAGGTAATTAGTAAGAGAGGTATTTGGGTTTGATACACACTTTGGTTGCCCTTTCGTTATCTTCTTGTGTCTATCTATATGTTTTCTTTTCCTGTCCATTACTTTATTGGTTTTTTAGTTTTCTTAATCTTAGTATAGTTTTATTTTTGTAATTTATTCCTCGTATCATTTGGTATCAAAGCCGAGCTTGATTTCATGTCTGCGAAGTCAATCTTTGGTCTAGTCATCTTGAAAAATTAAAATCTCACAAAAAAGTCGCTATTCACGTTTTAGGTCTTAGATCAAATTTTGATTTTTTGATTTTTGAGGTTTCTTGTGTTTCTAGTGTTATATTTGTGATCCCTAACACTATTAGAGTCCAAATATCAAATTTAAGCTAAACCGGAGTTATAATGAGCCTTCTACTATCGTTGAATGCTTGGGTTGAAGAAATTTGAAGTGGATTATAAATCTGAAGATTTTGGTGAAGAATTTGAGCTAAATTATGTTTAGAATGTTGAAAAGTGCCTAGGTTTAACATTTCAACTCATTCCAAGCTAAGGAAAAAAAGTTTTAAAAGTTGTTCTTGGAGAGATTGCTATCTTCATAATGAATGTTCATCAAAAAGTGAGTGTTTGATCCCAAAAACGGAAGAAAAAAGTGTAAAAGTTTTAGTACTAAATCATCTCCAAAGGTTCCAAGAATATTCCAAGAAGAGTGGACAAAGGGGACCAATAGAGGGGCAAAAACGCCATTCCAAAAGTGCCCCATCTGCCCTTGACCTGCATTGGGGCTATTGCAGCACTCCAAACACATGTCAAACTAGTAGCTAGACTTCCTGATGCATCCATGGTATGTACTGGATACACCCAACCTGCTAGAGCAGGTCCTTAAACATAGATTAACCCATTCCAATGCAAATCAAGCCTCCAAACACATCTCAAGCTTTTTAATTCCATTTTGCTCAAGATTTGATTCCTAAGTTTCATATTTTTTATTCCTAAACTCTTATTTTGATTCTTAAACTACTCATCAACTATTAATTTATCTACTAAGTTGATCAATTAGTTCTTGAGTCCTATTCCATTCATCATCCAATTTTTTTCAGTATTTTATCTTTTTAAATTTGTTGTGATTTCCTAATTCAAGTCCTTAAGTAATTTTATTATTTTGAGTCTTTCAAACAAGGATATATTTTGACCCCACACCACAATTGGTACCAAGTAAACTCATTGGTGTATAAACGATCTATCAACGCTTGCAACATCAATTGAGACACAACACAAAGGTGTGAACTTTGAGAGCTTGTGAGGTTAATTTCCTAACCTTAACTTATTTGTTGTTTTAGTTTTTTTTAGTATTTCTTGTCTTAGGTACCATGGATGATAACACCTCAAATGCTATCTTAGTGTCCCTTGAAGCTCTCAACCCTAAGATAGATAATATGTGTGGGAAGATGGATATCATGATAGATCATCTAAACTATCGTAACTCTAACCTTCAAGCTCGCTTGAGTGGACATACTCCAAACGAACTTCAAGGTAACCAATCTAACTGTTGCACTCTAGTAAATGTGAAATATCATTGTAAGTCTAGCAGCCAACTAAGCGTTAATGATAGCTTATTTTTAGGAGAGCCTAACGTCTCTTTAATTCATAATGATAATGTACAACTTGAGAGCGTGGATACACTAGTTGATCCTAATGATGAAAAAATTGACTCTTCTGGTAAGATCGATTTGTGTTCACCTAATGTTGAATACAATGTGATGAATGATGGTATATTGTCTTGTGAAATTTGTATTGATCAACTTATGTGGGAAACTAGCCCAGCACTTGAGGATGTGTATGATGTGATTAATGAACCTCAAGTGAGTAATGATAGTGGAAATTTTGGTCAAGTAAATAGGAGTGACCCTTTGAGCATGAATTTTAGCGAGGATCCTATTACTTATTTGTCTCATAGGGATAACCATGTGTTTGAAACATCTTTGATGCTTAATAGTTGTAATACCCCGGGAAATTTTTTGTTGAAATTTTGTGCGTGTAAAACGTGTTGGGTTCTATCTTCTAGAATGAATTATAAATTCTCCGTGCGGAATGTATTAGATTATTACCCACCATTGCGTAGAGTATCGAATAATCTTTCCAAAAATATGTGGATCATCCAAAACGGACACCCGAGCGACGAGTTATGAACATTTCGATCGAACCGTGAATACTAGTGAACAGTAAAACGGGCAGGAAAAAAAGTACTGAGGCCTGGCGTATTTTTTCTCCAACTTTAAACGATCATAAATCCTTGTACATAATGATATGGGTGATCAACTATATATCAACGGAAAGCTCTGCGAGTCCTATTTCCGATGAAATTGGTTTCATCCAATTTTTTATCGGAGCAAAAAGTTATGGTCGATCTACTTCAGCCTATCAAAAGTGAATTTTTGTGTCAAATTCAAATGATCATAACTCCTCGTACACAATGATATGGGTGAGATACTATAAATCAATGGAAATATATGAGAGTCCTCTTTCTAATGAAATTGGTTTCAGCCAATTTCGATATCGAAGTAAAACGTTATGGTTGATCTACTTCAGACTATCAAAACAGTCCACCAAATGACAGATTCGAGAATTATTTGATTTTTTAGGGGCGTTTTGGTCATTCCCCCTCACCCAAAATCCTTCCAAACCCTATATTAAAGCCTATTAGAAGCATTATATGTTATATTTCATCAAATTCCCTCAAAAAGAAAACCCTAAGCTCCTACATCCAACTTCAAGAACCTCCAAAGTTCACCATTAATTCTGCAAATTTATTCAAGATTCCAAGTTCCTAGTTCAATAACTCCAAGAACCATCATTCAAAGGCATGATTAACATCCCAAAAATGAGTATCGATCTAAATTTCATCATTCAAGGTATGTGGGGGGTTTCAACAAGAACTCTCTTTCGTTCTTGTGCCCAAAAGTAAGTTTCTTTATAAAGGCATGATTTTTATTTGATTTTTATGAATTTGAAGCATGAACCCATATCTTATGATGATTATTATGAAATCTTGATGTTTATGATTTTGAAAGATGAATTTACATGTGTGGTGATATGAAGCAAGAATCTTGAACGATATTTATCGTGATTTTGATATTTGGGTCTTGAACCCCATTTGAAATTGTGTCTTTGAGAAAATGTGTGTTATATGCACGTTGATGTTGAATATTTGAGATGTTTTGAATGATTTGACCTTTTGGTCGTGAATGAGTTATTTTGAACTCGACTGTGAAAGAAATCCACGTTTTTATTGATTATGATAAAGGGATAGCAAATTAGCTCCCGATGAAAATTGTTGAAGTATTTATTGTGGATTTTCTTTAATGTGAGCCTGAGGCTGATTTAAATTTTTGAGCTAAGTCCGGGAGTAATCTTTAGCTACGAGTGGGAGGTATAAAGTGACCTTACTTCCCTAGAACTATGTGTCCCCATAGGATGTGAGCCTGAGGTTGATTTATATAGTGATCACTGGTGTTTTTGGATTGATATTGGAAGTCCTACTCCGATGGCAAGGATAGGACAGCTCTCCCCAACGTGGGTTGTACGTTGGACTCCATGTAGCTCACATGGTTTATGTCGGTTATAGGATCTCCCAATGTGTGTGTGTACTCTTCTATCTAAGATGAAAACATATTTGCTTAAAAGGCTGAGTTTGAGAAAGTCATTATTCTTAAAATATTTAAGAAATATATTCTAATGAGAATTGACATGAGATTTGATTGTTTTGATGATTTGAAATTGAGATGAAAGTGAATTGAGAACGTATTGTAATGACTCACTTGTTTTACTTTACATGTATTATTCATCCATGATTTTGATAATTTAATTCGAGCTAAGTGAGTCATCTATATCAGCATGCATAATTTTATAAACTGTGATGACATTAAGATATTATTTTATATATGCATTGCACCCCCATATGCTCGGTATCTTTCCATGGTACTGACCCACATATTCATATGTGGGCTACATTTTCTCGAAATATAGGTACAAGGTATAGTTGCACCTTCGGATCCAGTTATTTTGTGGTATCCAGTCAGCAAGTGATGAGTCATTTTTATTCAAGGGCTTGGGTTAGTTATGCAGAGTTTATAGTGTTGTATTTTCTTTATTCAGTCGTATTGAGTTGGGGTAGTCGGGAGTCATGACCCGGCTACCTACAGTCAGTACTTGTAGAGGCTTCATACACAGTCAGTAGAAGTTGATGTATTTTGTTTCAATTTTGGTGGTAAAGGCAGAATTGTAATCCTGTAAAATTCCATTTTTGTATCGATCAGATTCAAAAAAGAGTTAATTTCTACTGATTTGTATGGATTTGTATTTTTATTCAGTTGCTTATGAGTTATGCCAGTAGAAGGGTTAGCTTGGGGTCACTTGTGACCCTAAGCACTGTGTGACATCTCGAGATCCAATTTCGGGGCGTTACAAACTTGGTATCAGAGCACAGAGTTCAAGTGTCCTAGGGTGTCTATGAAGTCGTGTCTAGTAGATTCTTGCGGAACGGTACGGAGACGTTTGTACTTTTCTTCAAGAGGCTACAGGGAATTTAGGAAATGTTTCCCTTCTTTCAAGTCTAAGATCGTGCTATAAAAATGTTCTCCAAGAAGCTTATATAGATTCTCATCTTACTCTATTCTGGCCAACTCTACCTCATTTTCAAGGTATCAGAAATAGTTAATCTTAATTATCCATAGATAGTTATGGGATTGTAAGAGAGCTAGAAAGTATCCTGTCAGTGCTTTTGAGTTCCAAAGATTGAAGTAATTTATTCATGTTCATAAAAGTCGTGAACTAAGCCTAGGTTAGATGTGCTTTCAGATTCCTCCTCAGAATCTACAATGTTAATCTATACTTCTCCTTCTTTGTATTATTTCTGAGATAACATGATTCGCAAGCTCCAGTTCTTCCCCAGGTAATGCTTCTATATTTTCTAGAAGAAATTTCAAATGTTACACAAAGGGCTTGAGAGGAGCTCTCTAGTGTGTTAAGTTCCTTAAGTTGAAAGTTATGCCCTCATTCTTACGAGTTATTTAATTAAGATAGAGTAAGGTGTATTCTTAGATTGTTGAATGTTGTGTGTCAAGTTTCTATCTCTTGTATTATGTAATTTTGTTATCATTATGTTTGTGAAAAATCAAAGTCTAGTGAAGCCGTGTGGGGCTCTTTCGATTCACTAGCATAGCTTATTTGTTATTCATCTCATTTTCTTGTTCAAAATACAAACCAAAGTCTAGTGAAGCCGTGTGGGGCCTATTTCGATTCACTAGCATAGTTACTTTGTTATTCATATAACTCTCTTGATCGATACACAAAACCAAAGTCTAGTGAAGCCGTGTGAGGCCTATTTCGATCCTCTAGCAACTTGTAGTTCATCTTATTCCTTGTGCTGGCTAAAAATGTGGGATGTGGAGGTGAAGTAGTAAGAAGGATGATAAGTGTGATTTGTTGAGCATAAGTATAGCGAAATCCCTTTTTGCATGCAATTGGGTTAATAGGAAGTGATATAGTTTGTTCGAGGTATGAAATAGGTGTTGACGGTATTTGTATGGCAGAAAGTATAGGTTAGTGATGGAAGTACTCGGTGGGTAAGTGTTGTTAATCTAGGCTCTCTCCATATTGCAAGAGGAAGTTAAGTTAAGACGTAGAGAGCTATGAACTATGTTAAGTTATGTATGAAGGATAAATAGTAGTGACGGGTGAAAGAAGGATGTGTTAACGGATTGTAAATAAGATAGGCTATATGATTAGGACCAATTATTATTGTTATGAAGTTTAAGTGGGCTAGTGTTCATGGATGTGTTGTTTTATAATCTTCACGTGGGAGTTATACGTGAGATGGAGTTGTAAATTATGTGAAGTGTGAGACCTTAAGTTTGAACGATTGGTGATCATGAAGCCGAATGTGACGGTTTCCGGATTAATGGTATTAGTTGCCGGAAGTGACCTAATAGGCTTGAACAGTTTACACAAGAGTTTAAGTGTAGTTGACTTGTAATTAAGTTTAATATTATATTATGATGAGAAAGTTCACCCAAGATATTATGGGACTGCATTAATTTCGAGGATTAGTGTATGTGGTGTAGTGAGTCGTGCCATGGGATTGTTAGATGGATAAATACTAGTTAGACGATGGATGATGTTTTGATGGCTAAGTTAAGGTGAGGCGTATGATTGGAAATGTTGAGCCTCATAAGTGTGATTTTGATTCTTAGGGGTTAGAAACATAAGTTCATAGGCATGGTATTAGAGGGAGAAGACAGAAGTAGCATGGTCTATCAAAAGGTTAGAAAGTATTCAAGTTGAGCTAATAGAAATAAGAGTTGAAGCACTAGATGGTGTACATTCCGGCGATAGAGATGTTCGTGGAGATTCAAAATTTGTAAGCATTTGAGAATTTGAATGGTGGCTTAAAGCTAAGGGGGAGATGATAGAACAAGTAGTCAAGTCAAGCTTTTACATTTTAGTAGAAGTACCAGTAATTTGTAAATTTGTTGTGAGAAAGATCGGTGCTTGACCCTATGTTATTTCAGTATTTTCAGCTGTCCCAAAACCTACTCATGCTTTACATTTCAGTTCCATGATCTTAATTCATGTTCATACACGTGATGGAGAATTACATACTCTTCTAGTTTCCAAAAATGAGAAATTCAAGTTCTTCTAGCAATTGGAATCACATTCCATAAGTTATGAGCTCTAAATTCAGGGCATGCCACCCATGACTCGTATACTCAAGTTTTATAGTATGTTCAGTTCCAGTACTCAGGCAATACTCTTATTGATTAGTGAGATTCAGTTTCCGTTATGGGTGTCTTCAGTTTTGATACCTTAATGAACCCATTGTATTTGATATTTTATTCCTAAGGCCTCAATAGAGAGAGTCAAGTTATTTACATTATCCCTTCATGTTTCAGGTCTTCATGTTTTAAAATTTTGTGACCTTTTCACTAAGTAAAGCTAATGGTGTTGAGCAGTTGTCTAGAAGGGAGAGAAGATACTTCCTTATCTATGATAGAAGGTGGTGTGCTCACGGTGGTGAAGTGAAGTTAGATTAAGGCTAAGTCCTTGATACATGTCGTGGTTAGTTAAAGTTTTAAATGTTAATTTAGAAAGATTGTTGTGCGTCGGTTTTATACCCTTCTATGAGGTTGTAGGAATAGTAATATAGAGTTTTTGTGTATAGTTCAATTGGTTGAGAAAATGTTATGTGTATCATTTAAAGAATTGACCAGTATGTTTGAATGATGTAGTTGATGGAATCTTAGAGAAAGTGAGGAAGATGCTTTATGAGTGTTCGGTTAGAGGTGCATGTGCGAAGTGCGTATGTGGTTATGAGTATAGGCTTGAATGTTTTGGTTGTATATCTAAAAGAATGCACCGTAAGTTAGCGGATCCCTAGTATAAGATTGTATGTTGTTGTTGGAGTAGCAATAAGAGTTATGTTTGAAGTGAGGAGTTGTGAGGCTCAGTGTGTATTGAGGTTCATGATATAGATTAATATTATAGTGTTATGTGGCGTATCTCATGAGTACTTGGAGTTAGGCTTGAACATAGTCGAGGGAGTAGTTGGGAAGTGTTGCTAAGTTTGGAAGCAAGGAGTTATGTTTCCCAGGACCTAGAAATTCCTATCTTAATTTATGCCATATGGGTCCTTGTTCCCATAAGATAGGATTGTATCAAATTATGGTTCATTTTCTCCCCGAACAATGACATTTGAATCTTTTGGAGGGAGTGTTAAGGGACGTTTCATTTGGGCGCAAGTGGTCCTTCTTTTGATGAGATCCCCTTCGAGACCCTTGATTCTCAGTCTCTGAATAAACCAAAGATATTGATTCCTTAAAATCAGTCTCCTTTGTTTAAGATCCAACTATGTGACCATTCTCGTTATGAATCGCATGTTCTATGAAGTATTCGAAAGTTTGGGGTGAAGTAAGGGGATTGATTTCGTTATCCCAGTCTTTTGTCCTCATTTTCATGGTATTCTGTACTTATTCATCGACATTTGAGGATGAATGTTTCCAAGGGGGAGATGATGCAATACCCCGGGAAATTTTTCGTTCAAATTTTGTGCGTAAACGTGTTGGGTTCTATCTTCTAGAATGAATTATAATCTCTCCGTGCGGAATGTCTTAGATTATAACCCATCATTGCGTAGAGTATCGAATAAGATTTCCAACAATATGTGGATCATTCAAAACGGACACCCGAGCAACAAGTTATGAACATTCCAATCGAAATGTGAATAGTAGTGAACAGTAAAACGTGCAGGAAAAAAAGTACTGAGGCCTGGCGTATTTTTTCTCCAACTTTAAACGATCATAACTAATTGTACATAATGATATGGGTGATCAACTATATATCAACGGAAAGCTCTGCGAGTCCTATTTCCGATGAAATTGGTTTCATCCAATTTTTTATCGGAGCAAAAAGTTATGGTCGATCTACTTCAGCCTATCAAAAGTGAATTTTTGGGTCAAATTCAAATGATCATAACTCCTCATACACAATGATATGGGTGAGATACTATAAATCAATGGAAATATATGAGAGTCCTCTTTCTAATGAAATTGGTTTCAGCCAATTTCGATATCGAAGTAAAACGTTATGGTTGATCTACTTCAGACTATCAAAACAGTCCACCAAATGACAGATTCGAGAATTATTTGATTTTTTAGGGGCGTTTTGGTCATTCCCCCTCACCCAAAATCCTTCCAAACCCTATATTAAAGCCTATTAGAAGCATTATATGTTATATTTCATCAAATTCCCTCAAAAAGAAAACCCTAAGCTCCTACATCCAACTTCAAGAACCTCCAAAGTTCACCATTAATTCTGCAAATTTATTCAAGATTCCAAGTTCCTAGTTCAATAACTCCAAGAACCATCATTCAAAGGCATGATTAACATCCCAAAAATGAGTATCGATCTAAAGTTCATCATTCAAGGTATGTGGGGGTTTTCAACAAGAACTCTCTTTCGTTCTTGTGCCCAAAAGTAATTTTCTTTACAAAGGCATGATTTTTATTTGATTTTTATGAATTTGAAGCATGAACCCATATCTTATAATGATTATTATGAAATCTTGATGTTTATAATTTTGAAAGATGAATTTACATGTGTGGTGATATAAAGCATGAATCTTGAACGATATTTATCGTGATTTTGATATTTGGGTCTTGAACCCCATTTGAAATTGTGTCTTTGAGAAAATGTGTGCTATATGCACGTTGATGTTGAATATTTGAGATGTTTTGAATGATTTGACCTTTTGGTCGTGAATGATTTATTTTGAACTCGACTGTGAAAGAAATCCACGTTTTTATTGATTATGATAAAGGGGTAGCAAATTGGCTCCCGAAGAAAATTGTTGAAGTGTTTATTGTGGATTTTCTTTAATGTGAGCCTGAGGCTGATTTAAATTTCTGAGCTAAGTTCGGGAGTAATCTTTAGCATCGAGTGGGAGGTATAAAGTGACCTTACTTCCCTAGAACTACGTGCCCCCGTTGGATATGAGCCTGTGGTTGATTTATATAGTGATCACTAGTGTTTTTGGATTGATATTGGAAGTCCTACTCCGATGGCAAGGATAGGACGGCTCTCCCCAACGTGGGTTGTACGTTGGACTCCATGTAGCTCACATGGTTTATGTCGGTTATAGGATCTCCCAATGTGTGTGTGTGTACTCTTCTATCTGAGATGAAAACATATTTGCTTAAAAGGCTGAGTTTGAGAAAGTCATTATTCTTAAAAAATTTAAGGAATATATTCTAATGAGAATTGACATAAGATTTGATTGTTTTGATGATTTGAAATTGAGATGAAAGTGAATTGAGAACCTATTGCAATGAGTCACTTGTTTTACTTTACATGTACTAATCATCAATGATTTTGATGATTTAATTCGAGCTAAGTGAGTCATCTATATCAGCATGCATAATTTTATAAACTGTGATGATATTAAGATATTATTTTATATATTTATTGCACCCTCATATGCTCGATATCTTTTCATGGTACTGACCCACATATTTTTATGTGGGTTACATTTTCTCGGAATGTAGGTACAAGGTATAGTTGTACCTTTGGATCCAGTCAATTCGTGGTATCCAGTCAGCAGGTGATGAGTCTTTTGATTCAAGGGCTTGGGTTACTTATGCAGAGTTTATAGTGTTGTATTTTCTTTATTCAGTCGTATTGAGTTGGGGTAGTCGGGAGTCATGACCCGGCTACCTACAGTCAGTACTAGTAGAGGTTTCATAGACAGTCAGTAGAAGTTGATGTATTTTGTTTCAATTTTGGTTGTAAAGGCAGAATTGTAATCTTGTAAAATTCTATTTTTTTATCGATCAGATTCAGAAAAGAGTTAATTTCTGCTGATTTGTATGGATTTGTATTTTTATTCTGTTGTTTATGAGTTATGCCAGTAGAAGGGTTAGCTTGGGGTCACTTGTGACCCTAAGCACCGTGTGACGTCTCGGGACCCGATTTCGGGGCGTTACAATAGTAGTCTTTTAGAGAGTGAACTTGCATGTTCTAAATCATCTTCCTGGATAGATCCTTCTCTCTTTAAGAACAATATCTTGTTTGTAGATGATGAAATCACTCATAATGGATTACTTTGTAGTGTAAATAGCATTGATGATGTTCGAAGATGAGAGTACTCTTAAGGGAAAGGAATGTGAAGTTTTGTAAAGGAGTTATCAATTGGGTGGTGATAACTTTGATTTACTTGAATGTTTGAGAAACCCAATTAGTTATTGTTCCTAAATTATGGTTATGTGTAACGCGCCGAGACTACCCCTTAGATGTCACATGGTGCTTAGAACCACAAGTGATCTAAGCTAACACATGATACTATCATAACTTGTGAGCATCTGAATAAGATACATAAATATGAAATAAATAAGCAAAAGAGAGTTCTTTGTTGAATATGTTCACTAAAAAACTGTTTAAAACATTTACACTTCGGTTATACAAAACAAAACTAAAAGTAAATACATCAACTATGAATGACCTTCTATGAAATCTATACCAATACTGACTATAGGTAGTCGGTACATGACCCCCAACTATCCTTAATCAATACATAAGAATAAAGAAAATAAAATACAGGAACTACAACTAACTTGAGTCTCGAAAATAAGAGAACTCATCACCTGCTGGCTGAATGTTGGGAACTGTCTGACCCTAGTATGTAGGTTACATCAGGTACTTACATTATAAAGGATTATATCCACAAATGCATATATATGGTCAGAACTTTGGAATATACTAAGTATATAGGGGTGAATGAACAAGTAAAATAGAAACTGAATATACTTTCAAATCGTGCGTGCTGAGTGTAAAAGGACTCACCTTGTACATGAATAAAACTGAAAGATGAAAATCATAAAACACAAATAATAAAACATAATGAATAATATTAGTGATTCATTACACTTAGTTTCTAAAATCTGTACATTTATTCTATCTTGTGGGAGATTCTTATAACCGACATAAATTATGTGAGCTATCATGGAGTCCAACGTCTTACCCATGTTGGGAGAGCTTTCCTACCCTTGACATTGGAATAGAACCTTAACTTAAGTGATCACTAAATTTCATCCATAATGGGTAAAAAGACACACTCTGGCGAGGTCTCATAAACCTACGGTGTCTCATAGTTTTCGAAAATTAGGATACACTCATCCACATTCCCTTCTCGGTGCTATAAAATACTCCCAAATATATATACATGATCATACTTAGGAAATCCACCTTAAAAATAGTATATGGGTTTGGACACTGAAAACCAACTCAGACTTAGGAAATCCACCTTAAAAATTGCATAGGGGTTTGTAAACTGAAAACCAACTATGCTTCTTTTACTTAAATAATACTCATTGGGGTGAAGTTGTGGATTTCAAATCTCACATGAAATCATAATACAAAAATTGAACTTTCATCATGTTATAATACTTGTAAATTAAACTTATACTCTTAAACTTCTTGTAAATCAATAATTTGAACTTAAGTCTTGACATTCATGCATTCTTTCGTAGAAACTCATAGAAAATATTATGCTCAACACTCAATTTGAAATCTTTCATCAATTCATTAAAATACAATTCAAACTAATGAAAGTCATGTCATAATAGAAATCATGCAAGTCAAAACATGTATAAAAGCAAACTCTTATGCACTTTAAACTTTAAATTCACATGATAATGTAATAACTTCAAGAATATGTGAATTGGGTATGAACCCTAATTGAAATCATATAAATTCAACTTTAAAATTAAGTTTTCAGGTACAACGATGAAATATTATCCTTGCTCAATCCTGACATACCTGAATGTAGAAGCCTTGGATAAATTTCTTGGGATTGAACTTGAACTTGAGGAACCCTAGTTGGCTTTGGAGAGAAAGAAATCGCCTTTTTTTGCTCTATGATGAATGATTTCTGAGGTATGATAGGTTAGGCTAATATTTAAGCTTGATTACCATTGTTTGAAGGATGAAATGACGTAGTTTTAGGGTTAAAAGAGTGGGAAAATACCAAAAAAAAAAACTTAGAAACTGCTTGGAACTCAACAGAAAGCAATCCCAATGACTTAGGTAATGACTCGTAAGGTCTGGCTACAATTTGTGAGTTGAGTCATAGTCATAAACCCATTTCATCCTTTACTTCCCAGATTACGACTCCCTCCTAACGACCCACAATGAGACATTACGAGTCATAATTCGGGCAACTTTGACAGTGCTTCAATATTTTGGCCATAACTTTTCACCCCGATATCGAATTAAGGAAAAATTGGTATAGTTGGAAACCTAATTCAATTATATATCTATTGGTGGGTATTCAGCTAAAAAATTCTTAGTGTAGCAAAATTTATGCTTGTTTGAAGCTAGCTATAGTTATATACTTCACAAGAATTTAATCTTTAAGGGATGTTTCAACTTGTCTATAAGCTAGGAGTTATTTTGGGTATTAATTTATGTGTAAGTCAGTTGTAAAACTATCAAAACATGAGGCTTGATTCTTTGATCCTTTATTGGTCAGGCTACAAGTCTTCATAATGACTTGTAATGTCTGGATAAGAGTCCTATGCTAGACTCGTAACCACTGGGTTGTATTTTTTGATTACATACTGTTGTGACTATGAATCCTTCCATATGACTCCTAGCCATGGATTATAGGTCATAGTAAGGTGTCGTAGTTACTTGTCTACAGCTGAGGAATCCACTGGAGTGACTACGCTCACTTGTGACGACTCGTCACGAGTGGTTATGATTCGTTGCCTTGAGCCGTAGTCATAATAGTGAATCAGTCTATTAAGGGAAATCTTCCATAATATCTTGCTACGTCATCAAATTAAGACAAGGCTTGAATCATTTGAAAGCTAACTTTATGGTGAATCTTTTAAGAGGTCTAGATCTTGAAAAATTTGGCGTATTACAATATCTCCCTCTTGGGACCATTAGTCCTTAAATGAAGAACTTGGGTGACTGAATAGGAAAAGAGTTTTAATCTCTGACATAGATTTGTAAGAGCTGAATATAGACATCGTTAGTTAATTTACAAGTAAAACTTTGACTAGTTGGAACTCACTCATACTGTTTGTCTGAATTCAGATATTGGATAACTAATCATGATATCAATTTATAAGTCAGGGAATTTGTTATGGTTAGGAATGATTTGGACTTGGAGTAAGGACTCAATTGAGCTTACACATGGAATGAATGAAAAAAAAAACTCATAGAATAGGCATATAAAATAGAAGCTAGGATAGAATTACTATGCCTTAGGAAATGTAACTGCAAACTTCAAGATTAGCCACACTTCTCAAATACTCTCTCAACTAAAATTTTCCTCTTTTGTACTACATTTCATGTGACACCACTTATAATCTTCACATGGGCATTGATAACTCCTTCTACCGAATTCTAAGTTGAACTAAATTCTCTCACCATGTTCGAGCCTAACTCAAAGTCACAAGGTACCACACATAACATCATAATATTAGTATAAACCACAAATTCAATATCCTATGTGATTTCGGATCTCTGATCTCAAGAATAACACTCCTTACCACTTCAACCTCTTACTAGCAATTCACTAATCCAAAATTTATTTATCCATATATATACCAGCATGACATTCAAGCCTATCATGATAACCACATATGAACTTCTAGGAAACCAACCCACCTAGGAATTTTCTCATATTCTCTAATACCTCTATCAATAACAACTTTCATGCGCTATCCCCAAGAAGACACACCTATAATTTCCAACTAACTATGACATATACCAAAACCTTTGCCTCAATCTTCCTCCACACTTATAGCCTTAGATAAAACAAGCATACAATAATAGTTACCTAATAAGGAACATTTACCCTCTCCCAACTAAACCATTATTTATTCATTTTCATCACTATTATCTTCACACAAGGAGAGGTCACTGAAAGGCTAGAACATGAAGGCCTGAAGCATGAAAAAATACTATACATAACTTTGATACTTAACTGAGGCCTGAGGAATAGAGTATCAAAGACATGAATTCATTAAAGAGATTAAAACTGAGGACATACATGCAATAATGAAAGTTTCACTGGTCATTAAGGGTGTACCATGAGTTCTGGGAACTGAACATACTCTAAAACATGGGTTCATACTTTTCAAAATATACTTAACATAAGAATGGAAATCATAGACTCATGGAGGATGACTCAAATCATAGATTGAAGTTGTTTTTTCTTGTACTAGAAACTGAGAAAGAACATGAATATTCATGAAGTGTATAAGCATTGGTGACAGGCATGGCACTATCATGCAATACATAACTAGAAGGTCATAGTGACTAAAATCCAGGGAAAGAAATAAGTTGGAATAAGAATGGATCTGTAATACCTCGTACCTTTTCTAGCTAAAATTCATCAATAGTATGTTCAGGAATAGCTTCCAAAATGAAGAATAATTATTTTGTGTGAAATTTTTAGATTTAGGCTCCCATTGTATGGGAAATTTAATAAACTTTCCAACGATATAAGATTCGCCCAAATTCAACACTCGGTGAAGGAGTTATGGCATTTTTAAGTTAACAGTATGTCACCTGGGCACTTAGCGCATCGCGGAGAAGGCAAAATCCATATTTGTCAAATTTTTAGTGGCCCTCCGCAACATTGGCACATCACGGAGAGCGCCAAATCCCCAATTGTCAATTTCCAACGAGGGTCCGCGATATTAGCGTGTCGCACCAAACTTCCAGGTCCCATCCAAGGTGGCAACGCAATACCACCGCATCGTACCATCGTGCCTATTCCCAATTGGAAATCTCCAGTGGCTTGGCGCGATAGTGGCGCGTCGCACCAAGGCCAGAGATCGGGAAAGTTTGGTCATCTTCAGTTCCGTTTAAAAGTTCAAAGAGGTCACTTTGGTCATTCTACCAGCCCCTATCCGTCTTAAACAGTGAATTAAACCCCTTCAAATAACTTTACATCCGCTTTTCATCAAATATCTCTCAAGAAAAAACCTAGCTCATCGAAAATTCAAATTCCTCCATTAATTCTCCAAAGTAATTCAAAATTGAGGATTCCCAACACAAGAACTCTAGGAATCCATCTTCAAAGCATCAACAGAGATCTAAGATTCAAGTTTTAGCATCTAAGATCATTAATTAAGGTATGTGGGGTTATGAACAAGGATAATCCTTTCATCCTTGTGCCCAAAACTTATTTTAATTACAACTTTGCTGAACTTTTATGTGTTTTCCCATGAAATTGAAGTTAGAGTTTATACCCATTATTGTTATTTACAAGCTTATGAGATTTCCAATGATTTAGAAGTTGAATTATATGATTTTGTTCATAATTTTATGAATATTGCAGTAATTTTCAGATTTTGAATTAAATTATCAATGTTTACATTATCAAGAATGAATATTTTGATGTTTTAACATGAGATTGATACATGGGTCATTACGCCCTAATTAAAGATTATTATTTCAAGAATTGTTGTTCTATAAGCACCCTAATACTAGATTTTTTTTTAGCTATTTAATAAAGATTTGACCTTTTGGTCTTAGAATAGAAATGAAATCCACTTTACAGATTCAGATTATAGATTTAGCTTTACAGATATATAGTTGGGTTTCATTATAAACCATTAGACTATTTTAAAAGTGGATTTCCTTCAGAATGAGCATATAGATTTATTGGGAGTAGTATTTAGCACCAAGATGGGTACTTTACTACGGTTTTATACCCCAGAACTATGTGCCAACGTAGGATTTAGATTATTTTCACTTCTATGTGGATGGAAGATATGTGATCACTCAGATAGGTTATACTCCCTGGCAAAAGCATGACTCCTCTCCCCAACGTGACGATTCTTCCTTAGAAAGATGAGATGTTAGACTTCATGAATGCTCACATGATTTATGTCAGTTAAGAGAACCTCCCTAAAATAAAGTATTTTATAGATTTCAGAACTAAGTGTAATGGCTCACAAGATTTACGTTATATGCGTTACTATTTATGATTTATGATCTTCAGATTTCAGATTACTCAAGCCTATGTAAGTCATTTACATTTAGCATGCATGATTTTATAAATTGTGATGATATTGTTTACTTATTGCATTCACCCCCATATGTTCAGTACATCACAAAGTACTGATCCACATATATATCTATGTGCTACATTATCTCATAATGTAGGTTCAGGTGCTCAATCTTAGCAACGTGAGTGATTTTCGAGCATCTCATCTATATTCCTACAGTTGGTGAGTCCTCATAGCTCAGGGACTTAGCTATTCATATTTCTAGTTTATTAGTAGATATTTCAGTACTCATTTCAGATAGTTTGAGTTAGCTGGGGCCTGTCCCAGTGACTCTCTAGATTTAGTCAGTAGAGGCTTGTCGAACTACTAGATTTAGTTTTAGACTTTTGATTCAGTATTCAGATTTTTGGTATTGTTTTACCAAGACTTGTGAGATTAGTATGCTTCAGATAAGATTTCCGCATTTATTATATTTTCATATTCATATTTCCCCTATGTTGAGATACTAAATATTTATTATGTTTTCATATTCATATTTCCCCTATGTTGAGATCCAGAATTAGCAGAAAAGCAGCCAGGGTTAGCTCAGGACTACTTGTAGTTCGGAGCACCGTGTGGCGTCCTGGGAATCAGATTTCGGGGCATTACAGGATCACTATCTCATATCACTCTTATTGACATGCATCAAAATCTAATTCTCAAAACTCGATTTGGTTCATCACTCTATCATCTCCCCCTTAGATTAAAGCTAACATTTTGAGCTTATGGATCTATTCCATATCCTTAAGACAGAGCCATAATTTCTTCATTCTAATGGTCACATAAATGCTAAACTCCCACGAATCAACTATATTTTGAACATACTAACTTCATTCTTCGACATTCCTCTCATATATACCATTCTTAACTTTCTTTAGCTTCAATAATCATCATCATAGGCTTACACTCTCCTCCGCAAACATACCTGCCTCTCTAAATACATAATCTTCCCTTTTTTCCTCATAGCCTACTAATATCTTATTTCTAAACTTATATTCTTCCCCAAACCATAAGAATCAAAATCATACCCAAAAAACTCAACATCATATATCCATAACTCCTTAACTTAGCTATTAAGAACACCATATACTATATAACTAGCCTTCTTCCTCTTAGCAAATCAAGGGTACTACTAACAACATCCAACACTTAATAATCTTAGAAATTAATGCAACCCTATATAACCTTGGGCACACCTCTAGATCATACCTACAACATCATACTTAATTGGAAATAAATGAACTTAAACTCTTGCATACATTGTTCAAGCATACTAGATCACTTCCATGTAACTAGCATCACTAACCAAGCAAACATTATTTCCACCTTGATGATCATCCACTGTTCAAACTTAGTGTCTAGTGCTAGACATGATTAACAACACAACCTCACATATTATTCTCGCTTGGAAGCTATAAAATAAAACATCAAGAAATACTAGTCCACTAGAACCTCATAATAATAATAATTGATCAATAATCATATAGTCTATATTATTATAATCCATTAGGACATCATCCTTCTACACATCACTACTATTTAACCATCCGTACATCTAAATTACATTCATAGCTCTATAAGTTTCAATTTTTTTCACAACTGCAAGGAATGCCTAAATTAACAATATTCAACCACCAAATACTTTAATTAATAACCTATACTTTTCTAACACAATAAATACCATCAAGAACTCCTTTCCTACTTCAAGAAGACCCCAATTCATCTTAACTAATAACTCCTTCTCTACCTTCCGCCAAGAAACTTGTGCCACATTCATTACCCCTAAGCTGACATGTAAGGACATATCACCTTTATTTATATACTTTTGATCAATCGTCATTCCCACCTTTCTTGTTACTACACTTCTAAACCGATATTTCCAACTATAAGAATGTTCAACTAATTATGAATCATAATACTCAAGGTTATAATATCCCTCTAATGTAAACTCTATTTAACAATCTAGGTTCATACTATCTCCTCTCATGAGCACTATCTGTATTGCAGGGTTAATGAGGAATCTAGAGGCATATCATATTTTGTATTAACTGCACAACTCATATGGATAAGGACATAAGCTTTCAACTTAAGGGACTTATAACATACTAGAAAGCTCCTCTCAAGCCCCTTGTATGACTTGTGAAGTTACTGATAGTAAATTTGAGAGCATCAGCTTGGGAGAAATTTGAAATCTAGTACTCATGTTATCTCAAAAAGTCATAGATGGAGAATTATGGAGTAACACATGAATCGACAAAATTTTCTGAGATAACAATGTTACTACTATCTAGGGTAAGAAAGAAATAAGACATTTCTTAAATGCCCAATATCCTCTCGAAAAAAGGTACAAACATCATTGTACCATTCCTTAAGGCTCTCCTAGATACGTCTTCACAAAAACCCTAGGACACTTGAACACTATGCTCTAATACCAAGTTTTTAACACTCCGAGACTACCCCCGAACATCACATGGTGCTTAGAACCACAAGTGATTCTAATCTAACCCATGATACCGGCATGACTTTTTAGCAACTGAATAAGAGACATAAATCAAAAAGAAATAAGTGGAAGAGATGTCTTTACTGAATATGTTGAATACAAATCTGTTTAAAATATTTACACTTCGGTTATACAAAACAAAACTGAAAGTAAACACATCAACTCTGAATAACCGTCTATAAACCCTCTACTAATACTAACTATTGGTAGTCAGGACATGACCCCCAACTATCCCTAATCAATACATAAGAATGATGAAAATAAAATACAAGAACCGCAACTAACTTGAGTCCCCAAAATAAGAGAACTCATCACCTGCTGGATGAATATTGGGCGTGTGGGCTATATTTGGTACCTATATTATAAATAAATGTAGCCCAAACACATATATGTGGTCAGTACTTTGAAATGTACTGAGTATATAGGGTGAATGCACAAGTAAAACAGAAACTGAATATACTTTCAAATCGTGCATGCTAAGTGTAAAAAGACTCACCTTAGACATGAATAAAACTGAAAGATGAAAGATCATAAAACATAAATAATAAAGCATAATGAATAAACTTAGTGATTCATTACACTTAGTTTCTAAAATCTTTACTTTTATTCTTTCTTGTGGGAGATTCTTATAATTGACATAAACCATGTGAGCTATCATGGAGTCCTGTCTTACCCACTTTGGGGAGATTTGTCCTACCCTTGACATCGTAATAGAACCTTAACATAAGTGATCACAAAACTTCATCCATAATGGGAAAAGAAGACACTCTTTGGAAAGGTCTCCTAAACCTACGGTGTCTCATAGTTTTTGAAAATTAGGATACGCTCATCCACATTCCCTTCTCAAAACTAAATACTACTTCCAAATATATATACATGCTCATACTTAGGAAATCCACCTTAAAAATAGCATATGGGTTTGTAAACTGAAAATCAACTATACTTCTTTTACTTAAATCATACTCATGGGGGTGAAGTTGTGGATTTAGAATCTTACATGTGATCATAAGATCAAAATTAAACTTTTATCATGTTATAATACTTGTAAATTAAAATTATAAGCATAAACTTCTTGTAACTCAACAACTTGTACTTAAGTCTTGAAATTCATGCATTCTTTCATAGAAACTCATAGAAAATATTATGCTCAATACTCAATTTGAAATCTTTCATCAATTCATTAAAATCCAAGTCAAACTAATGGAAGTCGTTTCATAATAGCAATCATGCAAGTCAAAACATGAATAAAAGCAAACTTTTATGCACTTTAAACTTTAAATTCACATGATAATGTCATAACTTCAAGAATATAAGAATTGGGTATGAACCCTAATTGAAATCATATAAATTCAACTTTAAAATCAAGTTTTCGAGCACAAGAGTAAAATATTATCCTCGCTCAAACCCCGTATACCTGAATGTAGAAACCTTGGATACATTTCTTGGGATTGAACTTGAACTTGAAGAACCCTAGTTGGCTTTGGGGAGAAAGGAATCGCCTTTTTTTGCTCTATGATGAATAATTTCTGAGTTATGATAGGTTAGGATAATATTTATGCTTAATAACCATTGTTTATAGGGTGAAACGATGTAGTTTGGGGTTAAAAGAGTGGGAAAAGATCACTATGTCCCTCCTAACGATCCATAGTGAGACATTACGATTCATAGTCTGGGTAGCTTTAACAGTGCTTCAGTATTTTGGCCATAACTTTTCACCCTGATATTGGATTAAGACAAAATTGGTATCGTTGGAAACCTAATTAAATTATATATCTGATGGTGGGTATTCAGATCAGAAGTCCTTAGTGTACCAAATGTTACGCTCGTTTAAAGCTGATGATAGTTATATACTTCACATGAATTTAATCGCTATGGTATGTTTCGAATTGTCTATAAGCTAGGAGTTATCTGGGGTCTTAATATATGTATTATTCAATTGTATAGATACCTAAACATGAGTCTTGATTCTTGGATCCTTTATTAGTTAGGCTACGAGTCTTCATAAAAACTCATAATGTCTGGATACGAGTCGTACGCTAGACTCGTAACCACTGGGTTGAATATTTGAATTACATACTATTGTGAATATGAATCCTTTTATATGACTCATAGACATGGATTAAGGATCACAGTAAGAAGTAGTAGTTACTTTTCTACAGCTGAGGAATCCACTGGAGTGACTACAACTCACTTGTGATGACTTGTCACGAGTAGTTATGACTCGTTACCTTGAGTCGTAGTCATAAAAGCGAATCAAGCCATTAAGGGAAATCTTCTATAACTTCTTTCCATGACATCAAATTAAGACGAGGCTTGAAGTGTTGGAAAACTAATTTTGTAGTCTATCTTTTAAAAGGTCCAAAGATTGAAAAATTTAGGTATTACATTGTGATCCTTTATTCAACGCCCCACCCTTGTTTGATAATTATGAGGATGAATTTCTTGATTCTTATGATGACTTGAGTAATGCCTCATTTGATGTTAGCGGTGGTTTGTACCTACTTGAGGATTCACCCCTTGAAACAAAAGGCATTACTTGTTTGGAAATTGTTCCTTCTTTTTTGTGTTCCTCTATTGATAAGAATACTCTTGGTGATGATCTTGAATCTGATAATGAGTATATTCATGATAAACCTTAGTTAAAGTTAATTTCTGTGATACCTTTATCTACCCTCTCTTTGCTTATGAAATTAAAAATGGTCATGTAGAGTGATGAGTGGTAATTTTACCACTTGTTTGCATTCAATATCCATGCACACTATTGTTTTTTTATAAATAAATGAGACATAATCATGATTGAGTGCACTAATATCCACTTCTTGAAGGTATATATTTGGTGAGATGGAAAGAAGTGGATTGAAGCTAAAAGGAATCAAATGGAAGAAAAGAAGTGCAGTTAAAGACCTGGAGCAGTCATCAGCATTAGTTATCATGGTCGCAGGCCATAGGTCGCGGTCTCAGTCAGTCAAGACAATCAAGCGAAAGCAATGACGAAGTCACTACCACGATTGTGGTAGCTGCGATCGTGGACAATCTTATACGATCGCAGCTAAGCGGGAATGATGCCCACGACAATTTTGTCATTGCACTAGGACGATTACAAATTTCTTTATAGGAAAAAACCCTTTCTTATATTGGTATTTCTTACCCTAAATTGGTAAAGCTTTGTAACTAGCTTTGGAGACTTGAATCTTTAGTATTTGTGAAGGATGAATGCTCTAAACAATTCATATGATGGTATATCTTTCTCTACCTTCTTCGTGAGTAGCTAATTATTTTAGTCTTGGGGTTATGTTGAACTAAAGCATAATTTGTGTATGGGTGTTGATGTGTTTACATGATTTTTAGTTGTTGATTATGGATTCCACCATTGGTTGAGTTTAATAGTTGAAATTTATGGGTGAAAACCCCAAATCTCCAAATGAGTTTGATGGGTGAAAATCCCAAACTCTTGAAAACCTTCATCATCCTTGAAAGAGGGATGAAGGTGAACCTATGAGAACTCATAGCATCCTTGAAAAAGGGTTATAAGAGGATAAGGCAATGGTGGACAATTGAGCATGTGGTTTACTACCTTTTATAATCTTAGAAATAAGTGTAAATGAAGTGAAAGTCATGTCATAGGCATCTTCCTAGACATAGGGTTGCCCGATTGAGGTTTTGGGTGACTATGAATGGCACACTCGTTAGGTACTTGAAAGAGCCAATGGGTGAAATTTTTGAGGTTTGGTTGACAAACTAACCACAAAGACTTTGTACTTAGTCTATCTCTCACTCAACAGCTAAATTTCATGTTAAACCATCACTAACCTACACACTTTTTGACTTTAGGTAGACATAATCCCAAGTTTATCTCCAAACTTGACTTTAAATCAAAAGTGTCATTGTAGATTGTTGTGACTCAAAGTTAATATAATCCAACTTCAAACTAAACCCCCCCTAATTTACATTATATGTTTGTTTTTGCATTCATTTCGGGTATCCTTTTTAGTAACCAGAGCACCCATAGGACTTGAAGTTTAAATTCCACTCCTTGTGGATTCGACCCCAACACGAATATATTGACAACGACTGCCTTACCCCTCAAATAGGGAGTAAGTTGAGTGTTATCATAGAGGGAAAACTTAATGGTGAAAATGGCACGTTTGGGGAAAGTGAGTATTGTCATGACCCATGTTTTTGGCTAATTCTTCCATTTGACCTCGGTGACCTAATGAGATGTGGTGATTTCCATAGACCTAACTTGATGCTTGGTATAGATAACAAGAAAAGTTTGAATGAGGATGTTGAACCCTTTCCTATGATGGAAAGTCATTCTTGGAGATTTAAAAATCACTTGATAGACCCAAGTTGTGCATGAGAGGGATCTCCAACAAAGATAAGTGGTATAGAAGGGTTATGTGCTTGTTGAGACAGGAAACTCATGTGAGTCTTCATGAGCAGTTTATTGATTACCATGGTTCCTCTAGCCTTCCCTGTTGCCCAAATTTCTTGAATGGCCAAGTGGCTTCTATATTATGGGATTACATACCCTTGATTGATCATTTTGATACTTGGTTATATTTTAAGTGTGTGCAACATTGGAATGATATTATGATTGATTGTGCTAACTCTAACCCTTATGCCATGAAGATATTATGTATGTTTTTCCTTTCTTTGGTTTTGCAAAGTTCAGAATTGAGGTCGAATTCTTTTCAAGAAGGGGAGAATGATACAAGCCAAATAGGCATCAACGTTTTTTATTACACAACTTGAGGCCAACACAAGGAGTTCTAAGCCATGATCACCCTAAGGATTCTAGATTGTGCTTGGAGGACCTTTATTTGGGCTTCTAATGAAATAATGCCGTATTTAGAAGATAGCTTGGAGCTGAGGAAAGCTATGGCATAAGAAATAAAGAGAGTCCTTATGGGCTATTTCCAAAGTAGCCACTTTGGGCTATTTTTGTAATAGGTTATTTGTGCAAAGGCATATAAAACTACAGGAAGTAGCATACTTAAGACTTAAATTATTAAAAATAACAACATTTTAATAAAATTACATTGTGTAGCAAAAATAGCATTATTTTAAAAGTGGTCCCCCACTTACCGCCTTTGAGAAGTTACCATGTGAATGGTTCCTTTTTTCACGTCAATTATATTTCTCTTTCCTTTAATTGTTTTTTACTTTACCCTTTTTCATGCTTCTTCTCAATTTTCTCGTTCAAAAAAATTTTCTTTCTCATTTTTTCCTTTAATTGTTTTTTCACGCTTCAATTATTCATCCACTTTCAAAAAAAAGTCTAAAAATTTCATTAAAAAACAAATTTTATCCTATGTTTTATTTTCTTCTTGAAATTCTTCTACTATTAATTTAGCCCCTTTTTTTGAAATTTCACTATGAATTCGTTGTATTTTTTGGGTCCCTTTTTCTTGAAATTCATCATTTTCTCCAAGTATGAATTCTTTTTTGCTCTTTTTCTTTTTGCTTTTAATTTATATTTTTGAAGTTTGATTTGCATTTGGTGTGTATTCAGGTTGATGGGTCAGTTTTGGTCCTTGAAATTTATTTTAATTTTTCAACATTGAGAAGTAGTAGTAGTAGTAATAGTAGTTATTGTTGTTGAAGAAAGATCTTAACTGTTTTTTTGAATTGAATTTATTCATTTTTAGGTTATTGAAATTATTTTTAATTTTTTAACATTGAGAAGTAATAGTTGTTGTTGAAAAAAACTCCTTCTCCAAAAGTCGCAAAATTACAAAAATATGAGAAATAAAGAAAAGAAAAACAAATTGCGGATTTAAGCAATGTTGTAAATGATGATGTTGAAAACTCTTCTGATAATGAATCAAAAAAAAATAAGGAGGAAGAGGTATTTTTCGGTGTATATGTATTTTTATGTACTGATATGTATTTAGGGATTTCAGTAAAGCTGATATCATTTGGGGTAATATGTATTTTGGTAAAGTTGATATGTATTTACTGATATGTATTTTGGTGAAGCTGATATCCATTTACTGATACGTATTTTAGTGAAGTTGATAGCTTAAATATATATATTTTGGTATAATATATATCTATATGTATATGTTAAATACACATGTTAATTTGCATGTATGAAAAATACATTTATATATGAACTATTTATGAAGAGGTATTTACTTACATGTATTTTCAGTATATTAGCAATGTTCAAATATACATTTGGGTATTTTGTTGTTTAAATATACAGTTGGGGTTATGGACTGTATACGGTTACATATGCAGAGTGTCTTTCTTATGGTCAAGGCGTACCTTCGGTTGAGTTCAATCCCAACATACTTCGTACAAGATATGCTTCATTATTGTGGGACTACGGTATGAGAAAATAAAAAGCAAAATCTTAAAGTGACGACGAGTACCATTGAGGCCTGTTAGAAAAAGCAAGATAACAAGTGTCAAAGAAGTATTTGAAGTCTGATTATTGATGATTTTATTCCATTTTGTATTTGACAAAATTTAACTGGATGTTGATAGTAATTTAGGGCAGTAGTTTTTGGAAATTATTTTTTGTTTTGATGTTAATGAAAGTTATTCATTTTAGTCTTTTATGTTGAATATTTTTTCGATAATTATATAGTATGTGTTTTATTCAAGTTTACAGTTATATATATGGATGCAGTTTACATTTCAATATATACATATGCAGTTTTCAGATTTATCTTCAAAATACATATGCAGTTTACATTACATGCACATGTTTAATACATATAAGGTTTCACATATACTTATGCACTGTATATATGTATTTTAAGTTGATTTATATATGTGTTTTACTCTGTGTTCGTATAATTTTAAATACATATATTGCTTTATATGTGTATTTTTCTCTATTTTCATATAATATCTAATACATACGTTGCTGCATATGTGTATTTTACTATGTGTTCTTATATTATATAAGTTACTCTGTGTTGTTATAATATATATATTTTAGCAAATACATTTAGCCAAATTCATAAAAAATTATGTTGTTAACTGTGACGCCTAATATAAATTTCCAATTACTATACAAGTAAATATTATAACAGAGGTTGAAATACGTATAGGCGACAAATATATTTTCGAATACACATCTTTTATAAATAATTATGGAAAACTGTGTATATATTTGATATTATTTAATGTGTGTAAATTAAAAAGGGTCAAGCACAAATATGTAAATGTATTGCTACAAACAAATGCGAAATGTATATTTGATTTTTTGAAAACACAACTGCAAAATACAAATACACATATTGCTTACTGCATATGTATTTTTTTACTTACTGCATATGTGTGAATAAAAAGACTTTAGGTCCTAATTATCATAAACGGATCTTCTGTAAAATTATTCCTAGGTGTTTGCCAATTGAAACGCAATTTTAATTGTCTAATTGTAAGTTAATAACCTTCATTTTTCAAAATTATTTAGATTAGGGTCATTTGAGAAAAAGGCAATTATTTTTTTGTGATCAAACTTTGTTTAAAAAAAAAGTTCTATCAAAACATTAAAAAATCACGTTTTGGAAATCCTCTTAGATCTAAATCATTACCATACAAGAATTTTAAAATCCCATACGCACTAATAAGGAAAAAAATTTAACGACGAAACAAAAAATTTAAACGAAACATCAATAATGGCTCAAAAAAATTAAATAAAATAACAGTAATGGTTCAAAAAAAATCCAAAACAAAAAATTTTTGATCGATTTCTAACAACTGATGAAATTCATATAACCGTATTCATAAAAAAAATTGATCGATTTTCAAATAACTAATAAAATTCATATAAGAAAACAATATTACGATTAAATACCTTCAACAACGGTTATGATTTAATTTGAATTTAAGCGGATATTGAAGAGAAGAAGTTTCAGTTGAATTTGATTTTGATTTATTTTTTTTTTGGATGAAAAAGATAATGTAAAATTGAAATTTGAATTTTGATTTCAATTGGTAATAAATAACGGAAATCACATTAATTAAGAGGTATTAATGGAAAAGTAATC
Source organism: Capsicum pubescens (assembly GCA_030864215.1). Taxonomy (NCBI): domain Eukaryota; kingdom Viridiplantae; phylum Streptophyta; class Magnoliopsida; order Solanales; family Solanaceae; genus Capsicum; species Capsicum pubescens. Next base: position 33,723,819 of record CM061542.1, on the reverse strand, counting down.
TCCACATTTAATTAATGGATAATTATACCATATTTAACTCAACTGATTTGAGTTAAATATGGGCAGTAAAACGATTTGTACATCTATTTTTATAGCAACAGTTTCTTCAAATACAAAATACAAGTTGCTAGTTTAAGTAATTATTAAAGTGTTGCTATGAATCTCATAATTATGGTCTTAAGTATGCTATTTATGAATTTTTCTCTACTATAAATAGGTGCATTAGACATTTTATTTTCTTAGCTATTGATGAATTATGAATGATTACTCTTTTGTGAGTGAGTGGAAAGCTTGGATTAGCTTGTGTTGATCTTTCTTTTAGAAACGTTGGGTGCTTGGAAATTTGATTCCCTTGTGGTCTACATAAGAGCTAGGTGCTCGTAGCTAATCAATAAGAGCTAAGTGCCCGTAGCTAATCAATAAAAGAGGTCTTTGAATTTGATACACTCTTTGATTGCTTTTTGTTATCTTCTTGTGGCTATCTATCTATTTTCTCTTCCTATCCACTATTTTATTGTTCTTTAGTTTTCGTATTTTAATGTAGTTTTTATTTTCGTATTTTGTTTCTCGTATCACTATTTTCTCCTAATAATAATTTATTTTAAATCCCGCTTCGACTCAACAGCTTGATGCATGAACTTAACCTAATATAGTGACTCAAAATTGCACACTTTTTTCCTTAAGAATATGACTATTATAATTGGAAGGTTATAATTTTTAAAAAAAATTATTCCCAACCTCAGACTGAATAGATAGATCATAGATGACAGGCAAGATCAAATAAGAGCCAGGAACCAGAGACTAAAAAACAAAAATAGAGGTACAACTTGAATGACTTGATTTGTCGAATTTTAATAATTCAATTCAATAACCAAGTAAATAATTGTTTTTCTCTTTCATGATTATATATATCACAATATGGACATGGCGACGACCTAGAGTCAACTAGATATCACAATATGGACATTGCGACGACCTAGAGTCAACTAGATAATTTGTTTATTAGAAGCAAGTTGTAACATGTAAATTTTTATTTACCTCACGTGTTGAAAGCTTATCTAGCCGTATATCACGATTGATAATCTCTATTTATCCGTATATCTCGGTTGATAGTCTCATGCTAACAACATATGTAAAATTAAACTAAAATTATAATTTAATTAAAAATATGTTAGACAAGAAACGTAGAAATAAGAAATTAAGCTTTTCTTATTCTCTGTCAAGCAGGGGCGAATCTAGGGGCCCGGGTGGAGGCTTGGGAACCTAGTAACTCTCGTGCAGAACTAGTTTTTATATAGAGAAATCTAATAAATATATAAAAATTATTAGTTAGCAACCCATAAACAAAGTGTATTGTAGATTTAGTGGAATAGAGGGATTTATAAAAGTTTTATTAAGCTCATGGTTGTGGGTAGGGGTGTGTTTCGGTCGGTTTGGTTCGATTTTATGTGTTATTGGTTCGGTTTATCGGTTTTCGATTTTTAAATTTGCAAAACCATTAATCAACCAATAAGATATTTTCTTATCGGTTTTCAGTTTATCGATTTTTGGTCCTTAACGGTTCGATGGTTCGATTTTCGGTTTAACCAATAAGAAAATGCTCATAAAATAAAAATAATAACAACTAACATAAAAAAAACGAAATCTTAGTTGCCGCCAAAATCATACGCAATATGTTTTAGTTTACAAGAATCTTCAAACTTGAACTGAATATAAATTTGGAAAAAAACTGAATCCTAATTGTTGGAAGCTACTAAATGCTTCAAGCTTTCCCATACGACAATACCCGAGCTTTGTATTATGCCTTTGTTGCCCTGAATAGGTTAATACTTAGCTTTGTGAATCTCTGAATTGTGAATAAATAGTGTATGTGTGTGTGTGTGTGTATATATATATATATATATATTAGTAAAATAAATATTTTTATATATATAACACAAATAGGAGTAAAACAATAACTTTTTGTATCCTTATTGGGTTATCGGTTTAACCGATAACCCAATAAACTAAAACCGAAATCGAATCATTTACCCAATAATTTTTTTCATAAAATCAATAAAAAAATGTTAACCCAATAACTCAATACCAATAACCCAATAGCATTTTTATCGGTCGATTCAATTTTTGAACATCCCTAATTATGAGTTCAAATTCTTTTAGTTACTTTTTATTTTTATCTAAACATGCGGAACCCACAAACTTTAAATTTAAAATTTAAGTATGTTTAAGTGCGTCATCCATTAGTGGAAGATTGCTGAAGATATCGTGAATGAGTATTACTAAACAAATGGTCCAAATTAATGTTTAAAGTTATGGACATCACATTTATAATATATTTACAACAAGAATATCACTAATTTATGTTTTTTATTATACAAAACATCACTTATTTAAAAATAAAATAAAAGAAAAATATTATAATTTTGAAATACTTAGCCAATAGCCCAAGTGGTCAACTATGCCAACATGGCCTAATAATTAACCAAAAGTCCGTCCAACTATGCCAACATGTTTGCGTTCATTCAAATCCAACACGGCAATCAAGCAGCCATAAGATGATATAACTTCATTTGTAATTACTCTCTCCATATATATTTATTTGTCTATTATTAATTTGCATAATATATTATGAAATAATAAAAAATAAAGATAATTCTACTATATCATCATTTGATATAATAAATTCATGGTAGAAGACATAACTAACTAATCCTTGGTATTAATTGTAGGATGACTTATTCCATATTTGATTGAGATAAAATGCATAGGATAATTCATCCGCAATTAATTATCTCAAGATTGTAGTATTATTTTTATCCCACCTAACTAATTCACAGATAATTTGTTTCCCAACCACACAATTCTAATTAAGGGACAATTAATGTATTAGAAAATACATAGGATAATGAATAATATTTAATATTCAAGAATAAAATGAATATAAATGATAAATTATTTATTAATTTTTAAAATTTAACAAGTATTATTAAACATTTATTTTTTATATGTGACAATTGGCATCTTATTTTTATTATGTGACATTCTTTTTCATGTTAGAAAATTAACTACAATTAATTTTATTTATAGAACTAGTTTAATATCATGTGCTTCGCAAGTTTAACGTTTGATTATTTAGAATTAAATAATTTTATCTATTGCGAAGATTTTTAATAAAGTGTAAAAGTTCAAATCACTTTTCAAAAATCTCTCACACTTTAATATAATAATGTAAATATAAACATATGAGAGGCATAGGGGGAGCCTAATGAATTCTATAAGCAACTATAGATTAAGGTGCTGCCATTCAAGATTGTGTTTTTATGTTGAGAATGTGGAAAGGGAGGATCTCAGTTGATGATACTATAAGAAGATGGGGTATACATGGTCCTTCCAAAGTGTTGGTGTTCCAAAATCCAACACAAGAAACCATATCTCATGTACTACTAAGATCTTGTTTAGCTAACATGACTTGGTCCTACTTTTCTTCTTTTGCAGGAATTAGCATCCAAGGACTGAGTTTTAGAGAGACAATATATGCATGGTGGAATGCTCAGGTGAAGCAAAGGGAGAAGGTCTATTTTAGAGCACTACCAGCAATCACATTGTGGGAGTTATGGAAGAGAAGAAATGTTAAGAAGCATGAAGGAAAAGAGGTCACTGTGCATAGATTGATCTTTAATGTCACAAGGCACCTAAGGATGTTGCTGAAGATTAAAAAACCAACAATGGCATTTTCAATGGATTGGCCATCAATTCTACATCAGCTAAGCCAGTTAAAGCCTAAAGTCAGAGCTAAAGTAGTGCTATGGAAATTTCCTAAGCAAGGTTGGTGTAAATACAATACAAATGGAGCATCAAAAGAAAATCCAGATAGCATTTCATAGGCATTCTGCTTGAGAGATGTACATGGTGATTTAATACATGTAGAAGGGTCAATAATTGAAGACACAAATAACATGGTTGCAGAAACCAAGATCGTATTACATGCAGCCATTCATTGCAATCAATCAGGTCAGGACAAAGTAATTATTCAGACAGACTCTTTAGCCATGCAGAAGTTTTTAATTGAGGAATGGGAAAGTCCATGGAAGATAGCAAATATAGTAATCCAGATAAAATAATTATTGGCAGACAAGCAAGTACACAAATACACCATATATTCAGAGAAGGCAATCAAATTACTGATTACTTAGCTAATCTAGCATTTGAGCATGAAAAGTTTATATTTACAGCATTCAACTAGTTACCAAAATCAGGTAGAAAGATACTTAACAGTGACAAGCAACAATGCCCACATCTAAGGCTAGTACTAGCAAAAGGATAAGGGGACTGGAAGGGCAACAATAATTTTTTTCACATACATCATATTTACAACCTGGGAGGGTAAACAAAAAAGTGAATTTGCTACTTAGCCTATCTACACCAGCCAACAAAAAGGGAATCTCAGTAGATTTGAGGGTCAAGAGGTCAGATAAGATTCAAGCGACTGAGTTTCTTGTTCCTCTTCAAATATCAGCGAGTTCGAGCATCCCAGAATCTTCATCCCAACTATAGCTACATTTGGGGAAGAAGCAGGTTGTCAAAAGGAAGTTATTGGGCAGTCAGCAAGCTCAAAGATGGAAATAACTTACTTGAATAAGAAAGCAAGCTTCAGTGGACTAGACCCGAAGTGTTAGCACCAAAAAGCACTGTCAGCATACTGGAGATCTCAACTAGGACATTAATAAAGAAAGATTCAAAGCAGGTTCTCAATACGAGATTAAGCAACAACCAGAACAAGAATGGACTATACTTACTCATGCAAGCTGGAATAATCCTTATCTCACTGCAGCCATGGCACGGTATTAAGCACCCAGAGCTGAAGAAGAAGGAATTAAAGGTTGACAAAGCTGAACATGATGAAGGAGGTGGAGAAGAGGGGAGCTTAGCTCTAAGCACCAATTTGGAAACCCTACTGAATTTATGTGTATTTTTTTTCGAATCAGGTCGATTAATTGGGCCGGTCCATTTTTTTTTATTTTTTTTGCAGATTTAGTAGTTGGATTATTTGGATGGGTTGGTCCATCATGTTTAAGACATTTTGTTGATTAATAAAATTCCAAATTTAACCAAAAAAAAAAAAGTAAACATAAACATATACACATATATTTTAGAATCAGAGGTTTCAAGTGGTTAATGGATCATCACTTTTGCATTTGTCATTTAGTAACTCTTTTCCTTGTTTCCATAGTTAAGAGAGACGTATCAATTTGAATCATATTTGTGTTATGATTATTTTTTTATATATATATATTTAATTTTTTTTCTTATTTTTAAAGTCAACAAAATCATTGATACATTCTTATTACGTTCTTAAAACTTTTAAAAATCTGGTACTATTTTGATGATTTATAATAAGGAAATGTTTTACCATAAATATATTTAATAAATTTTCAACTCTAAAATTAGGAAAAATAGTGAGATTATGCCGACTTTTAATAAGGAAAGATTTTATCATAAATATAGTTAATTAATTTTCAAGTCTTAAATAGTAAAATGACGATTTTGTCTAAAGCAAAAACTTTTAATGAAGGGCAAAAAAGTTGAAACAATATTTCGAAGGTCCTTCGTACTTTTAATATATTATTATTATTATTATTATTATTATTATTATTATTATTATTATTATTATAGATTATGGATATAGATGTAGATGCAAATATAGATATAGATATAGATATAGATATAGATATAGATATAGATATAGATATAGATATAGATATAGATATAGATATAAATATAAATTATAGATATAAATAAATTATAGATATACATATAGATATAGATTATAAATGAGTTTCATATTGTTATTTATTGAATGAGTTTCAGCTTGTTGTGTATATTGACAACGAAATTATTCAGCATATTCTGTTCAAATAAATTTTTCGAACAAGTTTGACGACGCCATAAGCTGTTTGTCCAATAATGTAATGATGCCAAAAATGAACGTCTTTCTAGGAATCTCCCCCCACACACACGCCAAACACCCCCACCCCCCACCTCCCTTTTTTTTTTCTCTTTTGAAAAAATTGCATGCACTGTATTGAGTCCTATAAATAGGGGAGAAATGCATGCCTTTTCTCATCAGCAAAAAAAAAAAAAAAAAAAACTTAAAAGTTTCAAATAGTTTAATTTGTAATCAAAATGGTTTCCAAAAATAGTATGTTTATTTGCCTTTCTTTGATTATTCTACTGATAATGTCCTCACAAATTGTTGCCAGGGAGATGAATTCTGAGGCATCTGCTTCGCTGACTCAAGGTTTATTTACTTCCAGCTCCATCTACTAATTATTTCAAATTTTTAAGTTATTTAAAGAAAATTAAGATTTTTCTTTCTTTTTCCCCTTCTCTGAAAAATATCTACATATAAATTTCCTCCTTTATTTTAGGTTAATCTACGTTTAATATTAGCAGTGATAGAGCTAAAATTTTAACTAATACCAATCAAAATATAAAGAAAAGAATACCCGAAAAACTCCTGTTCAACAAATATAGCAGTATATATATTGCATACATTCAAAAATATACATGTCGGTACAATTTAATTTTCGTCCGAAGGACGTCAACTGACACTTTAGACAAGTGTGGGTCCAAACACTTGATATTAGTGGTAGAAATAAGGACCGGAGGGAATCCTCTACACTAGATAATTATATCGTGGATATAAAAAATATTATAATTTTTATGTATAAGTGATTAAATTCTCGAGACAAAATACATGATTTTAGTATATAATAGTAACGGTATTTCAAACATTGTTTTTTGACATGTTCAAATAGTATTTACTTTATATTTATTAAAGGAAAGGGGCAGAAAGATTACAATGTCAATAGAAGATGTCTATTATTGATTTCAAATAGTTATAGGCATGACACTCTAATTTAATTTTTTGAATCTTGTAATATAATTTTTTTTTGCTCCGCCACTGACTGCTATAATTTTCTGCATTAATTTTTTGATGCAGCGATGAATGGAAACAACATTAGTGAGACTAAGAAAGTTGGGCGCCATTTAGTGAAAGGTCTTGGTAAAATCTTCAAAGCTGGCAAAGTTATATATTGTAAAACTTGCGAAAATTGTCATGGCCGTTGTGACTATTGTTGTGCCTAAAGCTTGGATCAGAAATCCATAGAGGTTCGTATGGAAGTCCATAATTACGACTACTTACGTGTATGGTGTGAGAATAAAAGAAAGTTATGAATAAAGGTCCTATTCACTTTCCTATTGTAAACTCAACTTGCAATGTTGCAACATGTCTTGGTCAACCTGTGTTGTCTTTCAATTACCTTTGTGATACTGCATGCACTCTTTATTGAAACGCTACATTTAGATGTATTTAGGATTTAGATTGATTTGTTTATGATTATATTCAGTAATAATTGTTAACTATATTTTGTTAGTGTTTAATTAGTTATGAATCTCTTTATTCATGTAATTCTAAATGGCTTGTGCCCAATTTTACACCACTTCTTCAAGCTTTTATATATGATATCACAACTCAAAAGAGTAATATGCAAAAAAAAAATTCTTCAAAACACACATGATCATGAGAACTAATGTCAATAATTTCAGAGTATTTAATGGTGTGCTACAACCTTAGAAGAACCGCAACCCAAAAGCTAGCTATTAAGGTCAATGTTATACCATGTTGTTATACATGATAGTCAAGTCCTGCTAAGGTAACAACTATTCATAAAAGCAAGTCGAGAATGTATGTGGTTTAGGTAAGCCTGTCAAGTGGGTCGGACTGACCCGGTCCTACCCGGCCCGAACTGGCCCACTTAAAGGAACCGGCCCGGTTTGACCCGGCCCGGTAAGCCTAGGGCTTTAGGGTTCCGGGTACTGGGCCAGTTATTTTTTTAATTTGGGCCCGGTTAACCCGGCCCGGATCAAGCCCGATCCAGGCCCGCCGGTTAACCGTCCCGACCTGAAATCCTTTTTAGAAAAAAAATAAAAAAATTAGATTTTGGGCCAAACTAGCCGTTGGCCCAACGGCTATATAGCCGTTTTTGGGTCCAAACGGCTAGTTTGGGCCCATTTCTTAAAAAAAAAAAAATTACTTTAAAAAATATCTTTTAATCCAAAAAAAATTCTATAAATACCCTACACCTTCAAATCATTTTTTACACAATTTTTCACTCTCTCAAATCTCAATTCTCAATTATTCAATATATTTAATTTCTTAAAGTGTTCACTTTAATTTTTTAATTTTGCGTTTACAAAGTACGAGCGAAAGTTTCTAAAGTCGCAACCTTCGGATACTTCCAAAATTTGGTATTGTCGTTCCATCTCTTACGTTTAATTTTTATTCATTGTAATAATTGTTTAATATTTAATTTTATTATATTTGTGTATTTTGAATTTTTTTTAGTTTAATTTAATTTATACTATGGATAAATTAAGAAACCTCGCTACTAAAGGTGTTAAATTTTTTTATCCCGGAAGAGGTAGTGGTAGTAAAAAGCGAATTACTAGCGGTAGAGGTAGTTCAAGTAGTAGATATACCCGTGTGCCTTCGCCTCCGGTACCGCTTGGTACACCTTTTGAGGAAGAAATGGGTGTAGGTGCTCACGATATGGATTATATAGAAGCTCAGAAAAATTACGGTATAAAAGAAGAAAATGAAGTAGATGCGGTTAATGTAAACGAAGATAATAAAAATATTGGTGAGACACCCGCAGTAGGAAATGCTAACGTTAGATCTGAATCGGTTAATCTCCCTTCCCATCCTCGCCGTGCCCCAAGACCTCGTAAAACAACTAGTGTTACATGACAATTTTTTGAACGTATATCAGATACTGAGGTGCAATGCAATATTTATCAACAAATATATAAGCATAGAAGCGGAGGCAAACAAGGGGGTATGAGTACGTTAATGAGACATATAGGTGAAACTCACGAAAAAGTGTTAAATATTGCACAAGGTGGTGGGGATGTTGGTGGGCCAACGCAAACTAGAATCGATCCAGCAACCGGTCAGGTAACGAAGAAGTATAATAAATTGAGGGACCGGGAAGAAATAACTAAAATGGTAGTTGTGGGTTGTTTGTCTTTTAGTTTTCCTTCTTCTGATGCCTTTATTCATTATATACAAGCAATTTATAATCTTATGTTTAACGGTCTTCCTAGAAGTACTTGTTGGTCTAATATTTTTAGACTTCATTCACAATATTATTTTTATTTATCAACATTGTTAAAAAATATTCAATGTAGATTGTTCCTAACTTCTGATCTTGGTCATGCTGTAAATAAAAATGATTATTTAACCGTTACTTTTCACTGGATGGATAGTAATTTTGTGATGCAAAAACGTATTCTTGCTTTTTTATATGATAAAGATCGTAAACATACTGGACATTTTATTGTTGATTCTATTGTTAAAGTTGCCGGATATTATGGTATCGAAAATAAAACTTTATGCATTGCTTTTGATAATGCTTCTAACAACAAGACTGCTATGAAAAAATTAAAATCTACGTTATCTCCGCCGTTGCCTGAAATTTTTCATATTAAGTGTGCATGTCATATATATAATTTAATTGTAAAAGATGGTCTTGAGTTTTTTGAGTTTTATATTGAAAAAATTTGTCTTGTTGTTGGTTTTATTCAAGAAAATAATCGTAGATCGAGAATTAGAGAATTTAAAGTTAAATGTCAAGAAAATGTACTTACACCGATATTGATGCCTGAGGAAATTGATATTAGATGAAATTCTACGTATGATTTTTTAAAAACTTGTTATAAATATAGAATTCCTATTACACTAGCTTTTAACCAACATTGCGGTTCATTTGTTGATTCTGCTGATTGCATGCTACATGATTATGATTGGGTTGTAATTAATGATCTTGTTAAGTTTTTAGAAAATTTTTATGTAGCTATGGTTGAATTTTCCGGTGCTTATTATCCTACTGTTTGTAATATTTTGGCATATATAGCCGATATTTCTAGTTTGCTCAAAGAATATAAAAATAAAGAAGGTTATAAAGAAGCTGTTGGTGTCATGTTTACCAGATTTAAAAAATATTTTTTTCTGATTCCCCCTATTTACTTGGTTGGTGCTATGCTAAATCCGTGTATAAAATATAATAATATGTGCCACTTTAGTACTATTATTTATACTAACTTAGAAATAAATATTAACAATGACTCTGAACAAGTACACCTGATTTGTGGACGACTATGAGTGATGCAAATGAATACATAGAAAAATTATATAATCACTATGTTGATTTATTTGATTTAGCAGTACCTACAAATATCACTCCAACTGTCGCTCCCCATCCTCCCGAGGAGCCATCATCTTCTAAAAGGCCGGCACATAGTGGTTTTCCTGATTCCTTTTATGATTTAACTTGTTGGAACAGTGTTGATGAGAGAGCTTACACATCAACTTATCAGGAAGAGCTGAAATATTATCTTCGGTCGCCACCAGAGAATCGCAGACGACGGATCAACACGTTGGATTGGTGGAGGAGTAATGAAACACAATATCCTGTGCTTTCAAGATTAGCTAGAGATATCTTGAATGTTCCAATGCCAACCGTTGCATCAGAGAGCGTCTTTAGTCAGGGACGACAACAGCTTGGAGACAACCTTCACTCATTGGGAAGCAATGCAATGAATTTTCTAGTTTGCCTCAGAGATTGGATTAGAGCAAAAAGAAGAAACCAAGGAATGGAACCGGAGCCGAGAGACGAGCTGAAGCTTGAAGAAATTATGTCTTCACAGGAGAACTTAGCAGAATCAAGTCCAATGCATGGGTTTTCCCCCGTTGACTTCGACTATCCTATGCAAATTCCCGTTAATATTAACATGAATGAGTTGGAAAAAATGATGCATAATTTGTAGATTTTTCATTCATGTAAATTATAAATTTTGGATCATTTTGCAATCAATAAAATTCCCCAAATTCATTCACTCCTTAGTCCTTACTTTTTATATTTTTTCATTTAATGATTTTAAATTTTAAATTGAATTTCTAGTTTTCTACTTTAAATTAAAAACCTACTTCTAATATATTATAAATTTACTACCAAGTATTATTAATTTATTATATTAAGTAGCATATGTTTTGTATATTTGTGTATATATCTTATATAGATGTGTATATTTAACGTATACATGTGTATATATATATATATATATATATATAGTGTAATGTATATATATTGTACTATATTTTATTTAACGTAGTACATATACATTTGAATGGTGCGTATACATGTGTATATATCTTCTATAGACGTGTATATTTAACGTATACATGTGTATATGTTTTATAAATTAGTATATAACTATATATATATATATATATATTGTAATGTATATATATTGTAGTATATTTTATTAGTAGTAGTATATATACATTTGAATGGTGCGTATACATGTGTATATACCTTCTATAGACGTGTATATTTAACGTATACATGTGTATATGTTTTATAAATTAGTATATAACTATATATATATATATTGTAATGTATATATATTGTAGTATATTTTATTAGTAGTAGTATATATACATTGAATGGTGCGTATACATGTGTATATATCTTCTATAGACGTGTATATTTAACGTATACATGTGTATATGTTTTATAAATTAGTATATAACTACATATATATATATATATATATATATATTACAATGTATATATATTGTAGTATATTTTGTTTAAACTTTAAAGTAGTACATATATATTGAATGGTGCGTATATATGTGTAATTGTGTATATATTTTTTAAATTCTAATGTAGTATATACTATATATATATAGTGTATATATATTGTTTAACGTATTTATAATGTATGTAGGTGGGTATAATGTATATTGAAAAAATATTTTTTTATATATTGTTGATCGGGTTTGACCGGTCTTTTAACCGGGTTTGACCGGGTTTAGGTGGGTTTGGATGGGTTGGATTAAGTGGGCCGGGTTAGGGTTGTTTTTAATTTTTTTACTGTTGAACCCGGCCCGGCCCACTTAGACCCAACCTGGTCTGGCCCAGCCCACAACCAGGTTAATTCAAACGGGCCGATTTCGGGTTGGCCCGGCCCGGCCCACATGACAGCCTTAGGTTTAGGTCAATAATATATCTCAGTCGAGAAAATTTACTCTCCAACTCAAATGAATCCAAAGTTCCTAACCATCCACGCCTATTGGCATCCTTTATTTAATTGGTCATTAAGTTGGTTAATCTTACCCTCTAATAATGGGGTAATTGCATTTTCTTTCCCCATCCAAACATTCTTATCTACAAGAATATGCTGCCTATTATTGAATGAAGCAGGGAATTGACCATTGATAAACGATCAATCCTACCAGATTCTTTCTTCAGGGGTAAAATTCTCTCATTGAATTAAGCCTTTACTGCTACTCCATTGTTCTCCTTGATCATTCTTTTCTGCAAAATGGCTAAAGATTAAACTGAAATTTGTCCATCATTGACAACAAGAGGAAGCTGTTGACATGGAGTGACTGCAGGACGACCAATCCTTTTCTTTGAAAGTGAAACATGAAAAATTGGATGGACAAGAGAGGTAGATAGAATTTGCAACTTTTAAGCCACCTTACCAACATTCTTAAGAATTGGATAGATAAGGCCCATATAATTTAGGGACACAACTTGAGATGCCTCCTCAAAGCCCAGTGGGAGCCATAAATTTTATCAAGGCTGTTAAGAATTTCTTTCAAGGTTATCATGTGTTCAACCTAGCGACTCTGCCCAACATTTATTTCAATCAAGTACAAACATTCGAGATATTTTTTCTATTGCTTTGATTTTATTAATAAAAATACAAGGATTACTACATAAAGTAAGATATTGATTGAACAAATGAAATCCAGATTTACGATAAACACAAATCACACAATTATTGGTCCTTTTTTTATCCTTGGAATGTACTACATCTTATTAATTAAAGTGGTAAAATTAAGAATTTACGTGTTGGTAGATAAGCCAATCGCCCAAAAGGAAAGAAAATAAAATAAGTATCTAAAAAGAAGAATAAACAAGACTTCTAAAGCAAGGTCAGGTCAATACATGTACAATCATGGCAGAAGTCTGAAATAAATATCATATAATCCCCAACATCTTCTGTCATAAGTGTAGAACATATAAATACAACTCGGAAAGTATGGAAAGTACAAATATTTGTCTCCAAAAACAAGTAAACATGGCATGACAAAATCAATTAATGGCACTAGCAGAATGATCAAGTTTAAATGACAAGATATCAATTCTGTGTGACCGAAGGAAACAGAAAGATGCTTCAAGCAAAATTAAGGCACACTGTTCAAGAATTCAGGCCCGTTCAAGTCTTGTTGAATGACAATCAACAGACTAATTTAAACAATTTACGACACCAACTACAGAAACATCAGCTTGCACAATGCAGCTGTCTTGAATAAGGAAGCCCTTTTTAGTATCATGGAACATACAGCTGTGGCATAAATGATGGCCAGCCCCAGTTGCGTGCAGCAGCTGAAAACCAATGTTCAACTGTAAACGAACGACGTCAAAGTATTTAAGTCAGATGTAGAACCCAATATAATTGAGGGTCTTTCTCTACATGGATTTCAAACAGCTTTTAATAATGCAAACTATTAGAGTACATGATAAAAGAAAATTCTAATAGGTCGTATACCGATCTAGTCACGAACAAAAACATACCCAATGTAATTCCACAAGTGGGCAGTGGTGGATCCAGGATCTCAGGATTGTGGGTGTTTAAAAAATTAAAAAGCTGAAAAAAATAAAAATTCCTTCTGATGGAGAAGCTTAAAACCAACTTAAATGCCGGTGCACCCAACCAACCTTTTATTTTAGTGGGTACTTTTACATATGTTATACCTAATTTCATATATTTTCTATATAATGAGTTTAACGGGTGCCGGAGCACCCCAAAACTTAACGTAGGTCCACCTCTGCAAGTGGGGTCTAGGGAGGTAGGATGTATGCGGACCTCACCCTAACCATGAGAAGGTAAAGAGTCTTTGGGCGTAATAAGGACACGAGAAGTTGCTAAAAAAATTATAGAAATAGACTATGCATACATAACAGGAGGACCAGCATATCATCATGTTATCCCTTGTCAGTATCCAATCTTGTGCCCTTTTTTCATTCTTCCGTCCACTACAAGATCGGAACAAACAAATCAACTGTACACAGTTTGATTTGGAACTGACAGAGTCAATTATTAAAGAATACATTTGATTTAAGCAACAACTAGTTTCACTGATAGTTTAATATGTCAATGTATCATTCCCTGAAGATCACATGTCCAATAGGAACCTCTCCTTCTTTTTAATTAACAAAGCATTGTAGTTATATGAAGGCAACCAGAACGTTTAACCTTTTCTCTCAGATCAAACATTTGCCAACATATGCAGGAAATTAAGGAACGAGAGATCATATTATTCATAGAGAAAAGGAACAAGAGAAAGTACCAGTCCACATGCGATCTTTACCACTAATCTGGTTTTTCATCGAAATGCTAAATTTTGCCTTGACCTTTTTTTTTGCGAGCAAACCCTTCAGCATCAACTGATTCAAGAAAGACAGAGATGCTCTGACCATTTTGTCCACTATTTCCAGTAGGATATAACAAAAGTTTCCTGCATATTCCAAACACATCAAATTGAATTTACAATGCAAAGAGAAGCACAAATGGATCAGTACCAATAGAAATAGAGGAAATACATCCTCTGGATTTGTGCACTAAACTTACTTAAGCATTGTAACTCTATGGGTAATTCTTCACCTCCTAATTTTGTTTCAAGTGAATTTAATACCTCCTCAAAAATTGTTGTCATGGGAAGTGTTTTCAATCTCCAAGGAATTACCCGTAAAGTTACAGTGGAAAAGTTCATCAGGGATTGTATGTATTTACTCAACCAAATAAGAGCATATATGATGCACATGGATATAAAATAACAAAGGCAAGAACAATATACCATTTATAACCCTCAACAGTAAACTCTTCAGAATACACATAACTCTTCAATTTTGTAAATTCATTAATCTTCCCTTCATGCTTATAAGGTTTGACGCCATTCAATGACAACAGACATTCACCTATTCCATGGTTCTTGATGACATACACATATACTCCAAAGATACATTTGTCATTAACAAGGTAACCATTGGAGGGGTCTTTGAATGTTTCATGAGATATACATTTCAAGTAACCCCATTCAGTCTTGATATTGCGAAAACGCCGCTCCATTCCTGAATCAAAACAAATTTAGTCCTAGCAAAGTGTATCTGACATAGTCAATGTTAATTGCCTACTTAAATCTATTTACACTTGAACTTAGCTTTTAGACCTTGATCACAGCATAAAAGAACATTTAGAGAACTGGATCACAAAAGATGTACAAGTAACCATCTGTCAAAATTGGTTTGTAAAATGGAAAATAAGACATGCAACTTGTTACAAGCTAAAATACAATGGCAGTATAACAAAAATACTCCTTTCCATTTCAATTTGTTTGTCTTACTTCCCTTTTTAGTCCGTTTAAAAAAAGAATGTCTCTTCCCTTTTAGACCATTTTGGAACACATGAACTTAAGCTCATAAGATTGAAAAATCTTCTTTATTTTCTTATACTTCATGCAAAGTCAGAACTAGATAATGAAATGGCGGAGAATGGAGTGTGTGGGCGTGTGTGTGTATATATATCTATACCTTTCAGAAGACATCCGAAGGAAAGAATAAAAAGAAAAGCTATACCTTTCATTACAGTATAGTTGTCATGAATTTGATCAAATATCAAGAAGCTAAATGATGCATTCACCTCCCAATCAGCATGTAAGGAGCTTGTCCCAACAATGGCCAAGTATAAAGATATATGGCCTTCTCCATCTCCAACAGGATGAATGATCATTTTCCTATCCCAGGTTCATGAACAGATCAGGAAATTCTGAAACATATGTTTTTTCATTGAAAAAAAAGAGAGAGATAATATTGAGACAAGTCTATAGCCAGGGGAACAATTCTAAATATTTTTGTACAGAAACATTTTCAATGATATAGAAACTGTATAATTAACAACTTGCAACACATCCAGCTTCTCACACAGAAAGCCCAAATAGGGGGAGGGGGGGGGGGGGGGAAGCACTAGGCGGGAGGAAAGTAAGGTCATTTTGAAAAAGATTGCTTGCTTATCCTATCCACAGCTTAATAGCTTTCCCTTTCTTGTATTCCTTTACCAATCTATGGTTCACATCGTCTCAATAAATACCTGAAATGAGCATACTCAGTAATACATATTAACCATGGACCAGATATTAGTAGTGTGGACCTATTAAGTGGTGGCAGAGCAAGAATATTTACCTAGGGGGCCAAAATGTGAAGTAAGCACATGAAGAAGCTGAAGGGGGTTCAACATCTACTATATCTACATAAAATATAAGTTTAATCACATACAAACACTGTAATTTCCTAATTCTGAACCTAATAACAATATGGTCAATTTTAGTAGGTTTAAACACTGAATGATTCCTGGTGAGTACTATCCATACTAGTACAAGGTGATATAGAAAAAATGAAAGGTAAAACAAATTACAGTCTACCAGAATTTGAATCTTGACCATTTAATTGGTTAATGTGTGTACAGATTTTATTATATAGTACCTCTTCAAGCTTAGTTTTGTCCACCTTTTATCTTAAACTAATCTTAGAAAACCTGCCTTCAGTAGTATCCACAAGAACCCCTCCAAAATTCCTCTTCCTTGCCAAATTGTCAAATAGGTAACATATATATTACCACCAATATATTTCAACAGTGATGTACGAGTATAATTTTGTTAGCTTCACTTAATTTGAAGTTTGAATATTAAGTACTCATGGTAAATAACACGAAAGAGAATAGGCAAGTATTGCGAGAGCCCATTATCAACTAAAAGATGTCAAATTCTCAAAAGCAACTAGCAAAAATTATTCAAAAAAAATGGTAGTTGGGGAAGGAGAAATGGGAGAGTGGATAAAGGACTGCAAGGCGGGCAATTGAACCCTCACCAATAGGCAATAAGGTGTAACCAACTAACTGAGCTGCTAAAATCCCACGGAGTCAAAAATGATATTGAAGTCTATACAAACAAAAATTGAAGATGAAGAGATGCATAGTTGATAGTACCATTTGTAGCCACAAGACTCAAACTCATTTGATTCATATTTGAGAAAACCATTTTCTGAGAGGGAGGAAAATGATTCAATCTTCATCAAGTAACGTGCTGGTGATGCATCTGTGATATTTTCCTTGTTTACTTCTGAAATGGAAAAGACAGGAACATAATTTAACATCAAGTATTATTTGATATTTATACCTTATTTTTACACCTTTAAACCCCAATAGAATTACTACAACATCTTTCATTTAGTTACTCTGTCAACTACAGTTTTCATTGCATGTGAAAGACTATCGAAAAAGAAACCAACCAAAATGAACATATTCATATACATATGTAGTAGATACAAATCAAAATTTGAAAAGATATATTTGCATCTGGTGTAAACTACTAAAGAGACAGGATTTAGCACGGAGTCTGTCACTAAACCTATTCATATAGCTCTGTTCGTAGCTAATTGCAGTTTGTTTTGGAAATGTTAAAGATGCATAGTAGCCAAATTGACCTATAAAGTAGGGAGAATAACTCATATATTACCTCTCATATCTCTGTTGCTGACCAACTTTGAGGGACTTATGATCACTTCTGATTCAATAAACTGTTTTATACTTACATTACTTGAACCTAAATAGACTCTTCGTTCATTGTTTTCTTAGCATCCCAAGGGATAGAGGTCTCTTCACTTGCTCCTTTCATTAATTTTTCCAGCATCTCAACTAGGATGGGCTTTCGGTTTTTCGGTTCGGTTTTGATTCGTTTTTTGATTTTCGGTTATGAAATTAGGTGCACCGAAAATCGAACCGAATTAGTACCATTCGGTTCGATTTATGTAAATTTCGGTTCGAGTTTATATCGGTTTAATAATTTCGATTTTTGGTTTTGGGTCTGTTTAATGGGCTAAATTATATTTGTGATTTAGACTATTTTTTAATGTTTTTAATACTTACTAATTTTTCTGTTTAATAATTTCTAAGTGGATTAACCAATAAGGCAATAAACATAAGAAAACTGGTGCTGAAGTAATGTCAGTGTCCAATAATGATGAGAATAAAGTTTTCGGCGTTGTCTTCAGGACGCCAACGTAAGTTTATGTTATTATATTATAGATTGATAGTGTGTTTATATAAGAATCACTTATTTGTATAACTCATTCCTGAATGGTGTCGCATCCAAGAACAACATCACTTATGTTTCCTGGAAATTGGAAAGGAACAAAGCAAGATAACACATCAAGAAGGTTGAAGCAAACATCATATAGGAGATTTTGGGGCTGAAGACTATTTGAATTTTGAATTTTTTTGGCTTTGCCCAGTTTGACGCTTTAGGCTTTAGTAATATCAATTATCATACATATTAAATATATATTATATATAATTATATATATAATAATTAAAAAAAAGTATATTAAAATTTTTGATTTAAACCGAGAAATCGAATTACGTTAACCAAAAAATCGAAACCCAAACCGAATATAGAATTTATAAAAAAAATCAAAACCCGAACCGAAAAACCAAAAAATTAAAATTGAAAAACCAAAATAATTTGGTTCGATTCGATATTTCGGTTTTTGGTATTTATGCCCACCCTTAATCTCAAGACTCAAAAGACTATACTCTCCCCATTTAGTTTGACTTGTCATATTTTGAGTTGGCACACCTATTAAAAAAACAATTAAGAATATGACTATTTTATCATAATATCCTATTAAATAATATTTATATTATATATTAAAATTAATTTTAAAATATAATTAATATTAAAGGTAAAATAGGAAAAAAATTTATCTTCTCTTGATATATCAAAAATAACAAACAAAAGTTGAAATTAAAATTAAAAAATAATTGACAAGTGAAAACGAATGGAGGGAGTATATTCATTTGGCTTCCACTGTCTAGACATACATCTTTTCACAATCTATCTATATCTAGATGTATATATACTAAATAGCAAGAAAATTTTACTTATAAATTTGCCAAGTGGCAACTTGAAATGACGACACATGTTATTTTTTTAGGACAACTTAGTTAAAGTTAGGTATTAATTAATTTTTAGTTAAGTATTTTGTTTAATTTAAATTTTAAAATAATTAAATATTTATACTTTTAAAGAAAATATTTTATTTTAAAATTTGATAGTTACTACAATTTTTTAAAAAGGTTTTAATATTGATATTTAACATATTTTTTAATCATATTATTTCTAGGAAATAATCCAATTTTTAAATATATTTCATATTTCAAATTGTTTATTAAAGACAAAATAAAAAATATGTCCTATGTTAAAAACAAATGCAAATGTTTTTATATAAAGTTTTTAATATGAATTTCTTATTCTAATTAGAGCTTGTTTAACGACATTTTCAAGACGACGAAAATGCACGAGGCTTGGAGATAGAGTACTATGATCCCTCTATATAAGAACAAGGGTGACATTCAGAGTTGCAACAACTTTATGGGTATTAAGTTATTGAGTCACACTATGAAGATTTGGGAGAGAGTGGTCGAGGTGAGGTTGAGAAGGATAGTGTCTATTTCGGAGAACCAGTTTGGATTTATGCCCGGGTGCTCGACGACGGAGGCAATTCACCTGATGCGGAGGCTGGTGGAACAGTATAGGGAAAGGAAGAAGGACCTGCACATGGTGTTTATCGACTTGGAGAAGGCGTACAACAAAGTCCCTTGGGAGGTTCTTTGGAGATGCTTGGAGGTGAGCGGGGTCCCTATGGCATATAGCAGAGCAATCAAGGACATGTATGATGGAGTTAAAACCCAAGTGAGGACGGCAGGAGGAGATTCAGAGTATTTCCCTGTCTTGACAGGTTTGCATAGGGATCTACTCTTAGCCCATTTTTATTTGCTTTGGTGATGGATGTGTTGACGCGGTGTATCCAAGGAGAGGTGCCTTGGTGTATGCTTTTTGCAGATGATGTAGTTTTGATTGATGAGACGCGAGGGGGTATGAATGATAAATTAGAGGTGTGGAGACAGACCCTTGAGTCCAAAGGGTTCAGGTTGAGTAGGAGCAAGACAGAATATTTGGAATGCAATTTTAATGACGTGAGGCAGGAGAACGAGGTGCTAGTAAGGTTGGATTCACAGGTGGTGTGTAAGAGGGATAATCTTAAGTATCTCGGGTCCATGATTCAGGAGAACGGTGAGATTGACGAGGATGTAACACACCGTATTGGGGCGGAATGGATAAAGTGGAAGCTCGCATCGGGGGTGTTGTGTGACAAGAAGGTGCCGCCTAAGTTTACAGGCAAATTCTACAGGGTGAAAGTCCGTCCGTCCATGTTGTAACTTTAGAAATTATCACCTTGGCTTGATCCCTTATTTTTACTTCAGGAGTTGTTGGTTCAAGTTTCATTCTTGACTGACCATCTTACCACCCTAGGTGCTCACAAAGCTGCAACCTTAGAGTTCTGATCTTGCACTTTGTGGATCATCACTCAGGCCACACTAGCTAGTCGCAGTTCCCTAGCAAAGTGCACAGCTTCAGTTCACTTCACCATTTTTCTTTTCAAAGTCGACTGATGGATTTTTATTTTTGGATATTTCATTTTTTCATCTCATTCATTTTTTTTCATTTTTTATGTCAATTTTATCGGCCAGATTTGCTACACGTTCCTTGTTACCCTGTGTTTATTCTTTAATAAGGTTTGAGTTTATATATGGTCTCCAGCTCCTCCCCTTTCCCTCACAGATATTCTCCCAAACACTTTCTACTGTATAAGAATCACTCCGAGCAACCCAACCATATAAATTTAGATCAAGGCAATAACTATATTAAAATCCATTCTTGGTTGAAGCAGTGCGAGGCTTTGGAGGCCTTTCATAAGTCCATTGAACCCTTAAAATCGTCCAATCACTATTAAATTTTTACAATGCCACCAAAAACTTGGTACCTTCTCTTAACTTGACACATAAACATTAGCAAAACTATCATTAAAGTGTAACAGGGTATCGACACCACCTATTTGGTCCCTCGGCCTTATTAGTTTCAACCTGTCAATCTTAACTGTAAAATGCAATATCTTGTTTGAATTATTAGTTCCTAATCGGTAAAAGAAATTTATTCACAAAATTAGTGTACTCTATGTGTGTTTTCATGATAACATGATCAGTAATAAATACCTCCCACATATGAAGTGGTTCCATCCGCAAGCAGTTTATTCCTTCGAACCTATCTTTACTCTAGCCTTTTATATTGGTCGGGCAAAAGTTGATCCACTTTCTTTTATTTTGGGAGACATCTTTTATCTACAAACAAGATAAAAACAAAAATATCATTACAATTGAATCCTGCATAGTTTAAAAAAAGTGTAACACAAAATTCAATAAAGGGGTAACACAAAAAACCCATCTGTTGCAATCGGTGACCCATCTGTTGCAACCGGTAACCCATCTCTTGCAATATGTGACCCATTTGCTGCAACAAGTGGCTCATCTATCGTCAAAAATCAAATAAGCCTTGCTACTAGTTTGATTTCTCCTTATAGGTGCTCCGTCTGTTGCAACAAAAGGGTATTCTAATAGCTGATTCATCAGTTGCAACAAATAGGGAATCTGCTGAAAAATCGATACTGATTCATCAGTTGCAACAGTTGCAACACGAACACCACCAAAAACATCAACAACAAAAAAATAAAAAAGAAATAACCAACAAGGCTTTTTAAAGTTCTCCCGTCAGATGACTTTTTTGTATATTTTAATAAAAATAATGGTTCGTTCATTTAAGACTCAAAAAACACCATTCCTTGAATTTTTTCAATAAATAGGATATGAGTAATAGGTAAATAAATAAAAACAACAGATGCAAATAATTAATTTAAACAACCAATGAAAAAATATGATATTCACAATTTCAATTTTCATCATAGAAAACATGATAAATTTGATAAAACGGGCAAAGAAGAAGACGAGAAGGTAAGAAAATAACAGAGAGAGAAAATATAATAGTGAATCATACCTAGATGTCAAAAGAAAAGGGATCAAAACATCAATTTCAGTTGAGAAAAGATATAAATTGGTTTAGATCCAAAAGGATCCACAGGCGAAAGAGGAGAGAAAATGAAAACATAGAGAAAAAAGAAGAGACGTTTGGTATTACCCTAAAGAGGATAGAAGGAAAAAGAAGAGAGATGAATTATTTAATATGTGGTTGAAGGAGATCAAATGTGTTTAAATATTTATTAATAATTTATGGTGGTGAAACTCTTTGAGGAGAACGAGGAGACCATAACGGTGTCATTGAAAAGACAAGATAAGACAACTCAATGAGGTGATTTTTGAGTTATCCAACAAAAATTTTTACCGCCTTAGTATATTTTATTTATTTCTGTTAGAAAATTGCTTTAAAAGTAAAAATATCATAAAACAAATAAGTCATATATTTTAACAAATGTTTATATCTATTTGAAAAATTCCAATAGATCAGTCATCTGTCGCAATAGATGACAACATCTATTTGTTCATTTCCTACAAATAATTCATATGTTGCAACAAATGTCATTATTTATTTGATAATTTTCAACAGATGAGTTATCTATTGCAACATATGACATTATCTGTTAGATAATGACCAACAGATGTGTCATCTGTTGTAACATATTAAATATCTATTTTAATAGGTGACTATGATTGTTTGATAATTTTCAACAGATTGTCATCTATTGCAACAGGATAGTCCTCTATTTATTCATATAAATTCATTATCTGAAATATTATTAAATTAATTTAGCTAGAATTAGAGATGGGTTGATAGGGCCAACTAAAATTTTTATTGAGTTGTTGCAATTGCATTTTGTTGGTATTGTGTTCGTCCTAACTTGAGTCGTCTACTGATCAATTTAAGTTGAAATGATTCATATTAAATTATTTTTTAAAATATCTAAATTAATTTTGCAAGAATTAAGGATGGGTTGATAGGTTCAACTACAATTTCAATTGAGTCATTGCAATTGCATGATGTTGGTATTGCGCTCGTCCTATCCTAAGTTGTTGACTGGTTAATTTGAGTTCAAATTATTCATATAAACTTATTATTTAAAATATTATAAAATTAATTTAGCTAGAATTAGGGACGGATTGATAGGGTCAACTATAATTTCAATTGAGTCGTTGCAATTGCATGATGTTGGTATTGCATTCGTCCTAACCTGAGTTATCGACTGATTAATTTGACTTGAAACGACTCATATTGAATTATTTTTTTACATATCTAAATTGATTTAGCTAGAATTTGGGATGGGTTGATAGGGTTAACTATAATTTCAATTAAGTCATTGCAATTGCATGATGTTGGTATTGCATTCGTCCTGACCTGAGTCATCGACTGATCAATTTGAGTTGAAACGATTCATATCAAGACATTATTTGAAATATCTAAATTTATTTATCTAGAATTATGAATGGTTTGATGGGTCAACTACAATTTCAATGGAGTTGTTGCAATTGTATAATATTGGTATTGCGTTCGTCATGACCTGAGTCGTCGACTAATCAATTTGAGTTGAAGTGATTCATATTAAATTATTATTTGAAATATTATTATATTTATTTAGCTAGAATTAAGTATGGTTTGATAGGGCCAACAACCATTTCAACTGAGTCATTGCAATTGCATGATGTTGGTATTGCGTTCGTCCTGACCTGAGTCATCGACTGATAAATTTTAGTTGAAACGATTCATATTAAATTATTTTTTGAAATATCTAAATTAATTTAGCTAGAATTAGGGATGGTTTGATAGGGTCAACTACAATTTCAATTGCGTCATTGTAATTTCATGGTATAGGTATTACATTCATCCTGACCTGAGTTGTCGACTGATCAATTTGAGTTAAAATAATTCATATTAAATTATTATTTAAAATATTATTAAATTGATTTATCTAGAATTAGGGATGGGTTGATAAGGTTAACTACAATTTCAATTGAGTCATTGCAATTGCATGATGTTGGTATTGTGTTTGTCCTGACCTGAGTTGTCGAATGATCAGTTTGAGTTGAGACGATTCATATCAAATCATTATTTGAAATATCTAAATTGATTTTGTTATAATTAGGGATGGGTTGATAGGGTCAACTACAATTTCAATTGAGTCATTGCAATTGCATGATATTGGTATTGCGTTCGTCCTAACTTGAGTTGTCGACTAATCAATTGAGTTGAATAATTTATATTAAATTATTATTTTAAATATTATTAAATTAATTTAGCTATAATTAGGGATGAGTTAATAGGGTCAACTACAATTTCAATTGAGTGATTGTAATTGTATGATGTTGGTATTGCGTTCATCCTGACCTGAGTCATTGACTGATCAATTTGAGTTGAAAAAATTCACATTAAATTATTTTTTGAAATATCTAAATTGATTTATCTAGAATTAGGGATGGGTTGATAGGATCAACTACAATTTCAATTGAGTCGCTGCAATTACGTGATGTTGGTATTACATTCGTCCTGACTTGAGTCGTCGACTGGTCAGTTTGAGTTGAAACGATTAGTATCAAGTCATTATTTGAAATATATAAATTTATTTAGCTAGAATTAGGAATAGGTTGATAGATTCAACTATAATTTTAATTGAGTCATTGCAATTGCATATTGTTGGTATTGCGTTCGTCCTGACCTGAGTTGTAGATTGATCAATTTGAGTTGAAACAATTCATATTAATTTTTTTTTTAAATATTTAAATTTATTTATCTAGAATTATGTATGGTTTGATAAGGTCAACTACAATTTCAATTGTATCATTGCAATTGCATATTATTGGTATTGCGTTCGTCCTGACTTAAGTCTTCAACTGATCAATTTGAGTTGAAAAGATTCATATCTATCCTTTATTTGAAATATCTAAATTGATTTATCTAGAATTAGTAATGGGTTGATAGGTTCAACTATAATTTCAATTGAATCATTGCAATTGCATGATGTTGGTGTTGCGTTCGTCATGACCCGAGTCGTCGACTGATCAATTTGAGTTCAAACGATTCATATTAAATTATTATTTAAAATATTATCATATTAATTTATAGAATTAGGGTTGGGTTGATAGGGTCAACTATAATTTCAATTGAGTTATTGCAATTGCATATTATTGGTATTGCGTTCGTCCTAACCTGAGTCTTCGACTGATCAATTTGAGTTGAAATGATTCATATAAAATTAATTTTTGAAATATTATTAAATTCATTAATGTTCTAATTGAACTTAATACAATTTTTATGATGAAACACTTAAGTTTATCTCTTTTAAAAAATTAATTAAGATCAATTCAGACCAAACTAACATTTTTAAAACTTGTCATTCTTTTCCAAAATACAAATCAACCCATACAAATCATCCATTTGCGGGAAAAATATTTCATCATTTCAAATCTCGAGTTCTCTCTCTTTTCTTTCTCTCTCAACAATACAAACAACAACTATTCAACATATATCTCAACCCTTCACAACAAATCAATTTTTTTCCCATTTTCGACTACGTAGTTGTTATTTTTAACTTTATTCTTGCTTGTATCCGTCATTTTCTCAGTCTTCACAGGTAGCAAAATTTGAGAAGAGTTCTACATTTGTTCCTTTTTTTTTATAAAAATTAGGGCCTTTTAGTTAATAATGAAAAAAAGTACTTTTAGTTTTATTATCTTTGGGAATGAGTTAATAATTTTGAGTTTTGATGCTAAAAACATAGGAAGAACTCGAGAAAACCCTAGTTTTTGTCGTAGTGTTTCGTTGACTGTCGTGGTATTATTGGTCTTGTTGGTGGTGTTGGTGGCGGTGTTGGTGGTCTTGGTGGTTGTGTTGGTGGTGTTAGTGTAGGTGTTATTGGTCTTGGAGGTGGTATTGGCGGCATTGGTGGCATTGGTGTCATTGGTGTTGGTGTTGGTATTGGTGGTATTGGTGTTGGTGTTGGTGTTGGTGGTCTTGGTGGATGTGTTGGTGGTTTTGGTGGTTACGTTGGTGGTTTTGGTGGCATTGGTGGTGGTGTTGGTGGTTTTAGTAGTGGTGGTAGTGGTCTTGGTGGTTGTGTTTGTGATCTTGGTGTTGGTATTGGTTGCATTGGTGGTAGTGTTGGTGCTGGTGTTGGTGGCATTGGTGGTGGTCTTGGTGTTGGTGTCAGTATTGGTGGCATTAGTGGTGGTGTTGGTGGTGGTTTGGGTATTAGTGGTGGTTTTGGTCGTGGTATTGGTATTAGTGGCATTGGTGTTGGGGTCAGTGGTAGTGTTTGTGGTGGTGTCATTAGTGTTGTTGGTCAATCTATTACAACAAGTGGAACATCTGTTGGGAGATATGAACATAGGTCTTCAAACAGATTCCCCATCTATTGCAACAAATATTTCAGCTGTTGGTATAAGACAAACCAGTAGCAAGAATGTTTTGATCTCATCCATCAGGTTGTTCATCTGTTGCAACAGGTTATGCATCTGTCATAACAGATGATTCATCTTTTCCAACTGATGGGTTATCAGTTGGAATATTTTTTTGTAATGTGGCGTATAAAAATTTATTGAAATTTGCCTTAATTTTTTTCTAAAAATTATGCAGACATCAATTGTAATGTATTTTTTGTTTTTCTATTATTTGTAGTTAAAAGATGTCTCCAAAAAATAGAAACTAAAAATGGATCAACTTTTGAACACCTAACAAAAAAGGCTAGAGTACAGATAGATTCGAAGGAACATTTTGAACAATCTCAGTAAGGGAAAAGTGAAGATGAGGAAAGTTTTGAAAATGATGTTGAGAAAGGTGGAGAAAGGTATGGAGAGGCAGGTGAGGAAAATAGAAGTGAGGAGGAAAAAAAATAAACAAGAAGAAAAGGAAGTAGAAAGTGAGAAAGATGATGATGATCAACATGATGCTAATGCATCACCAATGAGGCGTGAATTAAGATCAAAATTCCAGCAAGATCCTGTCAAAACTTTTAGTATTGACAGGTTTCAAGTTGAGATGCCGATAAATAACGCAGAACTAACTGGTGATTTTTTTAGTTAAATCTCAGTTGGGGAAAACTTTTGATGAATTTAGGGATACTCTGAAGAAGGAAAAACTAGAGGAATTTTGTTAGAAGAGCTGCTTTGGACACTTTCTTGAGCTGCCTGAGGACAACAATGCCCATTTTCAAATGAGCATTATATATGGTCTTCTCAAGCGCAGGATCAAGTGCGTGGGGGATGATAAAGATTTGAAGAAGGGGGCAAAAAGATAAATGAAATTTTGATCAACTACTGTGGCATGCCGGTTTGTTTTGGCATGAAATAGTTTTCCATAGTGAAAAGCTTAAAATGCAATTTTCCAAAAGAACCTCTCATCAAGGAAGCACCCTGAAAAAACTCCAAGGCAAAGTAGGAAAGCCAGCCCACCACCATCAAATAACGGCAAGGCATTGCCCAAGCGACCACCCACCAAAACCAAACAACACAAGAAAAAATAGATGGTTTGTTGGACATTGCTGGATGTGGCTATAGAGCCATGATATTGTCACAACATCTTAAGGATAAAGCCTTACAAAAGAAGTACA
Organism: Capsicum pubescens; assembly: GCA_030864215.1. Taxonomy (NCBI): domain Eukaryota; kingdom Viridiplantae; phylum Streptophyta; class Magnoliopsida; order Solanales; family Solanaceae; genus Capsicum; species Capsicum pubescens. The sequence continues at coordinate 33,696,121 of CM061542.1, read as the reverse complement.
AGGAGCAATTGTGCTTAGTTTGATTTGCCCATTTTGTTATATTGGCAAAAGACGTCAACAAAGTCATAGAAGATGATTTGTTGGAGCTTGCTGAGGATCTAGAGAAATTCAACAATTATCCCTCGAGATATGATAGCTACAAGTTGACTGCCAAATATTTATTGACAAAGCTATCCCCAAGGATGATCACCTTGTATGGATTTCCTGGGGTTTTTATGGTAAATTTAATCACTATTTGTATACTCTTGCATTTGTTTATATTGAATAGTTATTGTGACTTTTTTTGGTTTGCTTCCTATTTACATTTTTTAGGCTTGGGCATTTGAATTCATTCCTCCTCTCTGAAAGTAGGTCAAGGATTACCCGAATATGGTTTCTCACTCAAGGATCCTTAGGTGGTTGGCTTCAAAGAGCAATACAAGAATTAAGGAGGTTTGGCTTAATTCTTCAATACTCAATATGGACAAGTTGTTCTTCATCCGGTGCTATGAAATTTGGCTTTGGTCGTCATGAATCTTTAATGTCTCTTGCGTACGATTTCTAAGATTTTGCTTCTCCGTATTTCCATAAAATAGTAGCATATATTTTAAGGAGTAATTTAGCATCAGGTCCATTATTTAGTACTTGTAATCTATCGGTCAAATACTCGGCATAAGTGGCAACAAAAAGGCCTTAATCCTTTCATTTGTAAAAATCAGATAATCCATATCTTGCAATTAATATAATGTTGTGAAATTTATGAAATGAAACTAAATCATGATATATGATTGATACTTACAGGCTACAAATGGGTTGTTGAGCAATCCCTTCAACATATTCTATATCAAATGAATTTTATCCTAGTATGCTTTTGTTTGTTGGAACAGATGATATATATTCACCTTCTTCAGCTCATGTTGCTCTCCTGTGGACCTTGTACATTGATTAGAAGTATCTTACAGAAGAGTTGTAATTTTGCTTTTTTCGATGCTTGATGATGCCTTGGAAATTTCTTTCCTTCTCCTGTTAGCTGTCTTAATCTCTAATAGAGTGTATGGATATGAAATCCTCTTTGATAGAATGATACCCCTCTTAGATGTCAATTCCTTTGCAGAAGCAATTAATGCATTAATAACATTAATCACTCCATCATGTTTCGCCTTGCAGTCTTTACATGCGACATTTGTATGTAGAACATTCGTCGGGAAGGGTAAAATCTGTAAAACCAGTATGATCATAATCATAATGGTTTGTTGTTTTAAAACTGCAAGAAGAGCATCATTAGCCCCAACAGTAGCACCACTACCACCACCAATAGCTCAATCATCACTAACACCATCAACAATAACAAGCCCACCCTAAAAAATTATTATTTTTCTTGTGATGGTTGTTGCTCCAAATAATTTATTTTTTATTCTATCAGTGACCTTAGAGTCCGATAAAGTTTGCACAAATCATAAAGTAAGAAAAAATTACATCTTCAACTCTCGATTGGTCGGAACAAGCCACAGATACACAATCTAAAATAAATCAGTACATATATTAGAATGATGATTAAATGATTTTAAGAGAATCATTAATTGAAACATAAACTTAATTAAAATTAGATTTAATGCTTCCTTAGAAGGCTCGAAGAGATCAAGAAATTTTATATTTTTATCAGTTTTGGCCAACAACCATCTGAGGAATCTTCTTCCTAGCAGTTCATTTATTGTCTCAAATAAGGATGACTTCAAATGCCAAAGCCAATAAAATAACTCCAATAAATCAAAAACATTATTCAATAAAAATTAAATGAATCATAATAAAGAAAATATTTATCATGAAAGCCCATAGAAAGCCATATAAATTGACTATCTTTGGTGTTAACGGAGTCAACAAATATTTGACAGTTATTTTGAAGCTTTCATAACCCCCAGGATAGCTGTTAAATGCCTCAAGATCCTCAGAGAGCTTTATTAAACCAAAAGGTATGTTGTTGTTAACGTCTCTCGCCCAAATAGTATTATGTACAAATCAAACTAAGAACAATGATTGCTTATGCTTCTTTGAAAGTCTTTTACCTTTGAATGCTTCTATCAGATTTTTATTTTTAAAGCATGGACTAACAAGGGACACCAAGTCATCACTATCACTTGATTTGATTTTTCCTATATTGGGTGTGCGGGGTGCTTTTTTGGGTTAGAATATGTATTACTTAAGAAGAAAAAAGAGGATAACATATTAGTCTAGTAACTATGGTAAAATACTTCCAACCAAAGCAAATAGGAATGCCGTAGTAATTTATCCATACCTTATCCTTCTTATCTTTATTTTCATAAATAAACCTATGCCTGAGAAGATCAAATACCATTTTCATTTGGAAACAAGCATTGTTATCCTCCCGCAAATCAAGCTATTGCCCAAAGCATCAGTCCCTAAAATAAGCATCCAATTTTTGTTCTCAAAGTATTTTTTGGAAGGCATCAAAAGATTTTCCCATGGCCAACTTAACCACGAAATTATCAGTTAAATCTGTGGCACCATCACACTGCATTCTCACAAGATAACTATCATTGCTTAATATTTTGACTAACTCTTCGGTGGAATGTCTATTAGAATTTGGATCATCTCTTTTGAAACATTCCTCATCTCCATGTTCATTATCTTGTGCTTTTGATAAAGATGACGCTTGTAAAGTAAGCTCATAGAGTAGTGGATGTAGCCTAGCTGCTTCACTTGTTCCTTTACTTGGACTTAATTCATTTTTTTCTTTTCTTTTGGGAGCCATATTATCTATAAATAATAGGAAAATAAAAATATTATAATTGATTAAAGCATTATTAAAAAAGGATAACAGTAAATCTAACATGTAAAATATCGTAAAATAACAGTTCCACCAGATCACACATATGGTGCAACAGGTGTGTTATCTGTTGCAGCATATAACTAACCTGTTGTAATAGATGAGTAATCTGTTATAAATAATAAAAATAATTTCTATACTGTTGTGATTTCTTTCAACAGATCAGTCATCTATTGAAATAGATGACTAGTCTGTGCAATAGATTAACTGTCAATATTGTTTAGATTTCTTCTAACAGAAGCTTCATCTGTCACAACAAATTAATTATCTGCTTGGAGAAATCAAAGTTTTGGTCATGTAGTCTTGTTGGAATAGTTGATAGGATTTTATCCAACCGATTGTTCATCTGTTGCATCAGATGATTTATATATTGCATCAGGTGGTTTAACTGTTACATCATATGGCTCAGCTATTGCATCAGATGGTTCATCTTTTGCATCAGATGATTCAGCTGTTGCATCAGATGGTTCAACTGTTGCAAGAAAAAAACTAGTAGCAAGATTTAGTTCAATAGAAAAACAACTACATAATTATTTAATATCAAATACACCATTTTTACCAAGAACAACAACAAATCAATCCAGCAATACCAACGCAATACAAATACCAAGAACATCAATCATGACCAAAAACACCAAAACTATTGTTTCGTTTGTACAAACACAAAAAAGAAAAATTAATCTTCAAAAAACTCAATAGACATCAACAATAAAATCAACAGTTCAACAATAAGAACTACAATAACAAAAAGAAATCATATTTCACCCTAAAAAGAGAAGAGAAGAAATACTAGAAATTAGATTTATCTTCGGTTCTCATTTCAAATTTAAGTAGTAAATATTAAAATTGTTAACCAATCCTAGAAGAGAAGTTGACTCAAGTTCCTCTTTTTTCTTAATAACTAAAAAGCCATAATTTTTTACTTGTGAAAGAAGAAAAAGGATGATGAAGAACTCGAAGCTGTTGTCGTCGGAGAGCAATGCTGTTACATCGATTGACGGTTGAAAGTCGAAAAGAAAATTGAAGCCCAACTATTTGTCGCTGAGAGGTTGAAGTCACCGGAGATTGAAGGGAGAAATTTGCAAAACTGTTGGTTGGGAGAAGCTTGAGAGAAACAGTCGAGATAAAAAGAGGGGAGAGAAGAGAGAGACAGTTGATTTGGAGAGGAGAGGGATGTGGGTTGATTTATATTTTTGAAAAGATTGGAAAGTTTTGAAAATATTAATCAAGTCCACAATTAACTTAATCAAGTTTTCTAATTGTGTTTGACCCTTTGAGGTTGTCTATTTCACCATTCCTACATTCAAGACTTAAATGACTCCTTTCCTTTAGTTTCTCCGGAAAAGAGTTACTGCATGACAAATGCAAATGGAGCCAACGAAAAGTATTTAGCTACTGAATTTGTTGGGGAAGAAGGCGAAATTACTTGTGTAATATTTTCACTTTCACCAAGATCCCAAAATATATGTAAATTTTGTTCAAAAATATATATGGATTTATAGATATTTGGTGTATACGAACATCAACATGTATGGCTTTTGACATATGTTGCTTTGTCTGATTTTTAATTTGTCGATGTATGTATGTATGTATGTATGCATATATGTATACTTGAACTGTTGCAGGGAAAAAAAGGTTAGTAATATTAGTCACGGGTTAAAATTTTCGACAACAGCTTTGATAATTTATCTTGGTAATGTTTACCTTGTTTCTTTTTATAATTTATCTTTGTCATGTTTTTCTTGGTTTATTGAATTATTACATGACCAACACAATATTAGAGGCTATGTATTCAAATATTTCGATTCTTATGTGAAATTAAAGGCATAATAGGATTGAAAAGTTTATTCTTGATCAACTCATTGGTAACAAATTGGTGCTTCTCTTACAATAAAATATATGTCATTTTTATATTTTTATATTAAAGTAATTTAAACTTTTTGAACTTCACTAAAAATCATTGCAATCGACAAAATTGTCTAATTTAAATAATTAAAGGTTACACCTGTGGTTAAATGAGTATGTACATATACAAATACATACATACTACTCCTGTTTCATTTTACTTGGCGAGCTCTATAAGAAAATATTAACTAAATGTGTATTTTACTAAATTAATTTTATTAATGATGTTTTGAAACTCTTAATGTAACTATATCAGTATTAATTTATGTAGCTATTCAGTACTACTAATGGTAGTATGTGAAGAATTAATAATAGTCACTTGATTTGTGAAAATTGACATGTAATGTGAAACATCTTATTTCATAATTATTGGGTGTTGGTAGCTCACAATTATTTGACTCAAAGAGAGAAATTTCATCTACAAGCTAAGTAAAAGTGGTCATGTCATCACTGAAATGTGACGATTGCCATTTTGGCATCCACCGCCATGCAGTGAGTGCCCAGGTGTGATACTGCATTACTAAAAATGCTTTAACTTCTTCACCGAGTGTCGGATTTGGACGAATTTGATATCGATGGAAAGCTTATTCAATTTCCCACATAATGGAAGGTATAAATCTGGAAAATTCCGTATGAAATAAAGCTTATTCATTTTTGAAGCACACTCTTAACATCCCAAGAATGAATTTTAAGCTAGGAAACACACGGGGTGTTACAATATCTCCTCCTTGAGAACATTCGTCCTCGAATGTGGATAATTAAGCTGAAAATACTGGGGAATATGAGGTTATAAGCTATCATGCACAATTAAAATAAACTAAATGACTGAATCTTAAATATAATGAGCTACAGAATTGAGATGTGAGTGCATGAATTCTCAAGAAAATAGCTATATGGCTGAGCTAAAAATGAGAGCGTCAACTTATGAGTAACCATTACTTTAGACTAGATCTAATTTCATAAGAAAATGAATGAGAGGTTTATGATATAAAAACTTGGGGTATTACAACATCTCCCCCTTAGGATAGTTCATCCCCGAATGATACTGATTTGATTGAAATACTAGAAAAAGACTGAGATGACGAACGAGAAGCTTACGAGTTGAATCATGACTGATCATCTAGATTCTGAAACTGATGCATGATGCATAAACTAAACTGAATTCGTAAGGTACACGAAGTGAGCAAATTTCCTCTTAGAATGATATGACTAGATGGGAAGATTGAAAACCATCAAAACTTATCTGTATGGCTGCTAGACTAAATTACTGGCTAAGCGGGTTAACTCATACTGTACATTCCACTTCAACAACTACATTCAACCTTCTACTAGGATCTCACTAATGCATAATACATCTATCCACATATATACAAACATGACATTCAAGCCTATCTTCATAACCACGTATGCACTTCTAACACACACATATGAAAGCATCTTTCTCATATTCTCCAATACCTCTATTAATAACAACTTTCATGCACTATTCAATTCTTAGGAAGACACACATAAAATATTCCCAACTAACCAAGTCATACACAAAAAGCTTCACCTCAATATTCCTTTATTTACAGATCTACATAAAATAAACATACAATAATCTTCCCAACCATAACACATTTACTTTCTCCCATCCACACAAGTATTCATCATCACTACTAGAATCTGGAAGTCTGACTTAGTTAATTATCCTATCATCTCCCCCTTAGCTTTAAGCCATCATTCTAAGTCTGTGGATCACTAAATAAGCTCTAATCTAAACTGAAATCACTTTACTCTAAAGTCTGGCGTGAAATCGATACACATATAACTAAACTTACCCTGAAGGACTATATCTTAATATGTAACTCCCAATGCTAGTACCTCCTTCTGTGATTCAACTCTTAGATTTCTATAGCCCCAAAAGTCATCATATAAAAACTTAAACACTCACTAACTTAGAATCTTCACTTAACATGGATATTTCCAAACCCTTGCTGAACCCTACTAACTTTCTTCATACTCTACTAATATCACATAATATCACATCTCTAAACTTATATTTTTTTAAACCATGAGAATCAAGATCATATCAAAAGGATCAACACTATAAACTCAACCTAGAAACTCAACGATACTATCAACCACACAACGTCCAATAATCCTTGAAAATAATGCAGCCCCATAGCACCTTGGGCATATTCCTACATCGTACCTACAACATCAGACTTGATTACGAATCAAGTAAACTTAAGCTCTTACATACACCGTTTAATCCTATTAGATCACTTCCATACAACTAACATTCACAACACATCAATCATTATACCCACCTTGATCACCATCTACTATTAAAACTTAGCGTCTAGTTCTAGCTATGATGAACCACAACTTCACATAATATTCTTAAATGCCAAACATCTGAAAACATTAGTCCGCTAAAACTTCATAACAGTAAGGATTAATCTCAATCATATGATCTATCTTATTTAAAATCCATTAACACATCCTCCTTCTACACACCGTTACTATCTACCCTTTTTATACTGCTAAACTTAGTTCATAGCTCTATAAGTTTCAACTAAACTCCCCCTGGCAATCTATGGGACGCCTAAATTAACAACACTCCTCCACCAAGTACCTTCATCTATAACCTATACTTTTCTTGCACAACAAACACCGTCAACAACTCTTTTCATACTTCAAGCAAACAAAAATTCACCTTAACTAATAACTCCTTCTCTACCTTCTACTAAATTAACACACAAGGACATATCACTTTATTACTATCTAATCTTATGCAAAAAGATTCGGCTATACATATATTCAATAAATTGCCCTTACCATTTTTCTTGTCACTACACCTCTAAACCCCTAGTTCCAACCAACAGAAGAACAACAAGATGACAATAAGTTGTTAGTGAATCAAAAGAGCCTCACACGGCTTCACTAGACTTTTAGTTTCAACAACACAATGATAACAAGATTACAAGAGATGGAAACTTGACACTCAATATTCAAGGATCTAAGAATACACATCTTACTCTGTCTTAGCTGAACAACTCATAAGAATGAGAACATAACTTTAAACTTGAGGGACTTATAACATACTAGAAGGCTCCTCTCAAGCCATTTTTCTAGACTTCTGAAACTTCTTGCTAGCAAGTCTGAGAGCATTATCAAGGGAGGGAATTGGAACTTGCCGATTATATTAACCTCAAGAACAGTACATAGAAAGAGTAGTATAGATTATCATTATGGATTTTGAGGAGGAATCTGAAGGCACACCCGACTAGGTCTTAGTGCATGACTTTCCATGAACATGAATAAAGCCCTTCAAACTTTGGAACTTAAAAGCAATGATGGGATACTTTATAGCCTCCTTATAATCCTATAACTATCTGAGGAGACTGTTTGAGAAAGACCTAGCAGTAAAGGTTTAATCTTGACTATTTTTGATACCTTAAAAATAAGGCAGAGATGGCCCGAATAGAGTAAGATGAGAATCTGTATAAGTTTCTTAGAGACCCTTTCTATGGCATAGTCTGAGACTTGAAAGAATGGAAACATTTCCTAAATGCCTTGTAGCCTCTCGAAGAAAATTACAGACGTCTCCTTACCATTCCGCAAGACTCTACTAGAAACGGCTTCAAAGACACCCTAGGACACTTGAACCTGGATCTGATACCAAGTTTGTAATGCCCCAAAAATGGGCCCCAATATGTCACACAGTGCTCAGGATCACAAGTGATCCAAGCTAACCCTTCTACTGGCATACTTACAAGCAACTGAATAAAATATATAAATCTGAATAAAATCAGCTGAAATATAAAACTTCTCTAAACTTGATCAATACAAATCTGAATTTACAAGATTACAACTCTACTTTTACCAACAAAATTGAAATTTAATACATTAACACCACTGACTGTCTATGAAGCCTCTACTAGTACTGACTATAGGTAGCCGGGTCATGACTCCCAACTATCCCAACTCAATACGACTAAATAAAGAAAATACAATACTTCTCAAGTTGTATAACTGACTCGAGCCCTTGAATCAAAAGGACTCATCACCTGCTGACTGGAAGTTTTGGACTGACTGAATATGGTATATGCGCTACAACTTATACCTACATTATGAGACAATGTAGCACATAGATATATATATGGATCAGTACTTTAAGGATGTACTGAGTATATGGGGGTGTGTGCAATAGTTAAATAATATCATCAATCTTTATAGAAATCATACATGCTGATATAAATGACTCACATAGCTTGAGCAAAAACTAGAATCTAAATCTCATAAATCATGAATAAGGAAGCATGTAATATAAATCTCGTGAGTCATTACACCTTATTCTAAAATTTGTATCCTCTTCTTGTTCTCAAACCTTGTCAACTGGATGAAATCTTAAAATAATAACTTTCAGAACATACACTTTAATCTTATGAAAATAAGGGACTTCTTTTGAAACTTAAGAATTATAACGCTTTGGGAAACTTAGGACTTGGGACTCAAAGACTTGGGAGCTTTAAGACTGTAACACTTTTAGAGACTTTGGGACTTAAAACTTTGGAAATCTTAAAATATTAGCATTTCAAAATATATACTAAGACTTTAAATCTATAAACTATTTAAAGAGTAGGGGTCTTCTTTGGGAAGTTCTTCTAACCGACATAAACCATGTGTGACATGGAGTCCAATGTCTCGCCCAAGTTGGGGAGAGCTGTTCTACCCTTACCATCGGAATAGAACCTTAACTTAAGTGATCACTATCTCGGCCTCAGGCCCATAAATCTCAATCCTACAATGGCACATAGTTCTGGGGAAGTAGGATGCGCTAAACCCATATTTTCCGCTCGGTGCTAAATACTACTCCCATACTTAGGCTTAGAACTTTTAGGAAATCCACCTTAAAGTAACTCAAGGGTCTATAATGAAGACCAAACTCATATCTATAATCTGTAATAAACTCTGAAAAGTGGATTCCAAAACTCAACTGAGGATCCGTAGATCAAATACTATTATATAACTCAAAATATGCAAATCTCAGGGTGCTTAAAGCACAAGTTCTTGAAATATCAATACTCAAATTAGGTCCTAATAATCTATGTATCAAACTCATGTAAAATCATTGCATTTATGCTTGTTAATGCACTCAATAATAATATAGCCCAAAATCTGAAAATTCCTACAATAGGCATAAAATAAGAGAATAGACATGAAACTTATCTTCAAAATCTCTCAAAAATCATAATCTTGTAAATAGTGATAATTGGTATGAATCCCAATTTAGAACTCATGTATAAACATTCAAAATCATAGAAAAATATCATGCTCAATATGCTTCTTGAAAATACTTCAATACTATCAAAATAATAAGATCAAGAATCTCAATGTCAAACTCACTTTGGAAAATCTGAAAAATTACATTACGCGCATAAATACATGAAAATAATCATGCAATTCAATATTCAATCACTTGTAAACTCATAATCTTCAAAAATATAAATTGGGTATAAAAACCTAACTTCAATTTCATGAGAGATCACAAAAAATTCAGTAAATTTGTAGTTTAAAACAAGTTTTGGGCACAAGGACGAAAGAATCGTCCTTGTTGAAACCCCACATACGTTAATAGTTTGGATTTGATGAATTGAATGTAAAAGATTGAACTTTGAATACTTTGGAGATGATCTTGATATCATTCTTGAAGTTCTTGGATTAGAAACCCTAAGTTCTTGATCTTTTTGTTGAAGAGAAGAAGATGGAATTGATGATTCTTGAGGGAATTGATTAGGGTTGTTCTTGAGGGAAAAATTGAAGAATGAGGGCAAATAATGCCCCAATTGAAGCCTTAGACCGTGTTTTTATGAACTGGGTTGAGGTGGGAAAAGACCCCATTGCCCCTCATTAATTTAAAGAAGAAATTCGTAACCCGTATCCCGATTTTGCCTTTTAGAGCGATGCGCTACCATTGTGGCAGCTCATGCCTCAAACTAAAAATGTCATAACTTTTGACTCGGGTAATGGATTTTGGTTAAATTGGTATCGTTGGAAAGCTAATTCAACTATATAAAATTTTGTGGGTCTTGGGATGGAAAATTTCATGTATATAAAAAGTTATACACGTTTAAAGTAGACCCTTGTAGGATTGAATGCCAATTTTTGGACGAATCTGATGTTCTAAGCTCCACTTGGCTCTAAGTGACTTCTATGAACATTATTCACCTAATAAGGAATTCTTTTTTTCTTCAACATAATAAGGACTTCACATACTTAGGATTAAACCCATTACACAAGAATTCAAATTATGGATCAAGAGTACGACAATTACACCTTCACCGCGACGCGGTGAAATCGAGTTAAGCTACTAGAAAAGGACGAGTACGAATTTGCACTCTGGCGCGATGCGGTGCGCCACTGGAAATTTACAATTAAGAATTTGGACCTCTCCGCGATGAGCCAATATCATGAAGGTCCACTGGAATGTGACTATTTCCATTTTGGCATCCACCGTGACGCGGTGAGTGCCCAGGTGGGATACTACATTACTAAAAATGCTCTAACTTCTTCACCGAGTGTCGGATTTGGGAGAATTTGATATCGATGAAATCTTATTCAATTTTCCACACAATGGAAGGTCTAAATCTGGAAAATTCCATATGAAAAAAGGTTATTCATTTTTGAAGCACACTCTTAACATCCTAGGAATGAATTTTAAGCTAGGAAACACACGGGGTGTTACAACCACGTCACTATCCTTGCTATAACCAATCAACGTACGTCCAAACTCTAACAATAAAAACAAAGGACTAATCCATAAATAAAGACTTTCAACATCATAAAGAAAAAGTACACAACTTAACTTGAATCCAATAGCTAGTTACACTTTTAAGTTTGAACATCCAAGATAAAAGACTATGAATAAGGAACCAGGATACCGTTAATTATACCATAATGAATACTCATTTCTCATCTCTGAATTCTACAACAAACAAGGGGGAGAGACAGAATTGGTAGTGACGTAGAAAAATTCATTAAAGAATTATAGCATATATATCTTATTTGAAAAGTTTACCATGTAGATGTAATATACAGATCTAGGTCATACTATCAAAGATATGGTCCATTAACAACAACAAATTATCTGCAGAATATGCCAAGGCTTGGTATATACCTCCCATGCATTAGCCATAACTCAAGTTTGAATTGTGATTGTAGAAAAGCTGAAATGCGCAATATATCAATTACAACAACTACTACACCCTTGGATTTTTAATGATTCAAAAATTATTCCACTACATGATTGAAGCTTAAGTCAGTATCTATGGGACCTGGTCCCATACGAAGTTGTTCTCTGTAAATGACTTATTCACTACAGTTGGAAACTATATCTTTTTGCAGAAAGTTGATAGCACGACAGTAGAGGTGCTGGACCTCGACCAATGGAAGAAGGTCTAGGTTTTGTTGTTTCATATAAAAGGATCACATACATACAAAAAAATCTAGTTTTTGAAAAATCAAGATTTTGAAAAATCAAGATTTCGTTTTTATAGCAAAAGTCGTCCCTTCGAACACAACTCATACATCATCGAGGGACTTGATCAAGTGCTCACTGATGATAGGCGTATTTACACGCCTAAAGCACCATAATTTACCCATATTTTAGCTAAGTTTTAAGGACAAAATATATAATTCCTGCATTTTTAGTCCATTTTCCTGTAAGTGAGCTAACCAACGTGATTAGCATGTTTTCAGGTATTAATGATGAAGATTTCAGCACTTTGTGGACCTTTTGGTAGCAAGGGAAACTTCACATAAGAGGGAAGGAAGCTTTTGGAAGCTTATGGACTGAAAGTGATGCATGGAGAACTTGTCCCGGGCAAAAATAGTATTTCTAAAGACTTGGGGATCAACAGTAACTTAGTAGGAATAGGAAAAGGATGTTATAAAAACCCTATTTTTCTGAATTTTTCGGCATGCATTCATTCATGATTTTCATTATTCACGAATTGATAGATACTTTCATTATTCATTCGACTTTCTAGTATAATTCAGTTTACAGATTCTGTGAGTTTATATAGAGAAAAACGCTAACTTGTGAGCAACAAAGGGAGCAAAATCGTCAATACCTTTTGACGCCAATCTCATCCCCACCGTGAGATTATTCGATTTTTGGTACGATGATAATGTCTATTGTGATCTTCGTTGTAATCATGAGTAGCTAAACTTCTCTGTTAGGGTTATGGAAGTCTGTTGATATACTATCTATTACTATGAGTTTGTGAATTCTTGATACTTATGCTACTTATATCATTACTCTCTTCATCTTAATTACATTCTTGTGGTTGCAAACATATAGAATACGCCATTATAGCATTAACTTGTTCGAGAGAAAAGTTACATGTTTGGAAAAGAGAGTGTGACAAGGAAATAGGGCTACCAACCCCTATTTACACGTTAGTGCTGTAACTGGATTAACTTCTTGGAGAGTTTGTACCGTAGTTACACGCTTTAAGCTCGAGAGAGTTAAAGTGAGATAATCCTTAATGGTCGAGAGACACTATGATTTACCAGTAGAATACGAATCTCTATAAGTGCATGCATGTCTGAATCCTGCATTACTCATAGTTAATAGATACGTAGAATTCATAAGGTGGACATAACCCTAACTTACAATTCTCATTGATTAAAATCTTACTAAACAAAGCATTCCGCTTTTACTTTGCTATTTTGATACTTTTAATTCACGCCTAAACCATCCCCCCTTTCTGTAGAATTTTTGACCGACAGTCTGTCAACAATTGCAACACTTAGTGACCAAGTATTCCCTATGGGATTCGACACCCAACCCAGTTGGGTTCTATATTTGACAGCGGCCGCTTACACTTTTACGAGAGCTGTAGTTTGGGCGTTATCAAATTTTGGCGCCATTGCCGGGGAGTATGGTTGTCAACTAAGTTTGTGATAGTTACTAGACCCTTTGGTCAAAGATTCTCGAATAATACTTTTAGTTGTTGTTTTTGTTTTATTCAGGTTCTGTTGAGTGCATGCCAAATACTCGTAGTTCTGGTCAGCCATTATTACCCATAAATCCTGAACCTCAACTTATTGGCAGAATGGATGCACAACGTGACATTGACAGAAGGGCGGCTCAACAGGAGCAGGCTAGACTAGCTGCACTGGCAGCTGCTCAAGTACATCAACAGAATATTGATAACCCAGGGCGAGCAACAAATCCTGATGATGAGGACCTGGGTGATGATGAGTTACTGAATCCCAAGCGTACTGATGAGGTGGTGGCACCTATGCACAAGAGAGATCGTCAAGCTAGAATGAGACTTGACCGCCAAGATGTACAGGCTCTTTTTGATGATGATGGTGACGATCTTGATGGAGCTGGTGCCACAGGGGCTATTATTTCTCCGCCCTTGGCACCTGGAGCCAAGTTCAATATCACTAGCACCATGATTCAGCTATTGCAACTCAAAGGTTTATTTGGTGGACTCGCAGGCAATGATTCGAATATGCATCTGATCAACTTTATTTCAACATGCAAGTCGTTTGACAATCCAGGAGTTGGGCAGAATACAATTCGGCTGCGCTTATTTCCGTTGTCTCTGTCTGGGGAGGCAACTCTATGGTTGAACGGGCTAACTCCTGATTCTATTACTAATTAGAGGCAACTGAAAGACGCTTTCCTAGAAAGATTCTTTCTGCCATCCAAGAGAGCCCAATTACGGGATGAGATCAACAATTTTCGACAGCTTCCAACTGAAGCTCTCTACGAAACATGGGAGAGGTTCAAGAAGAAGCTTATGTGGTGCCCAAATCATCAGATGACCAATATCCACTTGATGGAGATATTATACAGGGCTTTGAACTCAGTGACTAAGCCAGTGGTTGATAATGCTGTAGGTGGGTCATTCATGGACCTTACTTTTCTTGAGGCAAGTGATATTCTAGATCGTATGACAAAGCAGAGTAGATCTTGGCATACCAGGGATTCTGAGGTAGAAAACTCTACCGCATCTATTGGCTTAACTGCAGAGCAGAGGCGTAGAAAAAAGAAACGTGACCAAGATATGGCTCACATGAAAATGCAGATGGATCTTCTTACCAAGCACTTATTATCAGGGAAGACCGAAAAGGTTAAGGCCGTTGTATCACAGGGAAGAGATAAATCCGACTTTGAGGAAGAAGCGAACTACTTGAATAATCAGGGGGGTTTCCGAGGCAATGCCCAAGGAAACCAAGGTCGGAACTATTATGATAAATCTGGATACAAGGACCGCGATCAAGGTGATTGGAAGAATAAGACTGACAGGAGTGGTTTGTATGTTCCTCCTGGAAATTGTGAGGCTGTGGCGTCTGGCTCTGGAAAGATGTCCATGGACGATATGATGGCTAAGCTGTTGAAAGGGGTGGAGGCAACCAATATAGGAGTTACTGAGGTAAAGAATGATTTGTCATCAATAAATCAATTGGTTGATTCACATTCTACCGCGATAAAACAATTGGAGCAACAATTGAGTCAACTATCAGTGACATTCAATCAAAGAAAGGCTGGCACCTTACCTAGCGACACTGTGCAAAACCCAAGGAATGATGGATCATGCATGGCTATTACTACCAGGAGTGGTAAAGCATTGGAAAATCCATCCAAAGGCAAATAGGTGGTTGATGATATAGCAGATAATGTTATTAATGCAGAATGTGAAGATGCCGTAGAAGCTTAAGATAGCGTTCTTGACATTACCCCTAGACGTCTGCAACCTGAAAAGATTGACAATCGGAAGCAAGATAAAAAGGAAGTGGCGGAGAAAACTATTCCCCTTCCACCACCACCTTTTCTGCAGAGACTGAAGAAGAAAGCTGATGACACCAGGTTCAGTAAATTCATGACTATGTTGAAGCAGCTGACTATTAATGTTCCTTTGGTGGAAGTGCTAGAGCAGATGCCCGGATACGCTAAATTCATGAAGGCTATTTTGACAAAGAAGTGGGCAGCAAGCTATGAGCTGGCAGATAATGTTCATCACTGCAGTGCAATCGCTACAAGATCGCTAGTTCAGAAAAAGGCAGATCCTGGTACTTTCACTATTCCTTGCATGGTTGGATCTTTGGATTTTGCTAAGGCATTGTGCGATTTGGGAGCTAGCATTAATTTGATGCCACTATCTATCTACAGAAAGTTGGGGTTGGGTGATCCTACACCAACCAATATGCGGCTCGTGATGGCAGATAGGTTGGTAAAATGGCCTATTGGTATCTTATATGATGTGTTGGTGAAGGTTTCCACCTTCATCTTTCCTACAGACTTTGTTATTTTGGATTGTGAGGTAGATTCTGAAGTTCCCATAATCTTGGGATGTCCTTTCCTTGCAACAGGAAGTGTGCTTATTGATCTAAGAGCTAATGAGCTTTTATTTCGGATGAATGATGAAGTGGTCCATTTTGATGTATGCAAATCAATGAAGCAGCCCAAAGATATGAATGTGTTCTCTGTAGCTGATGTTTATTATGATGATGAGAAAGAATTATCTGTGGAGAAGCAGCTTATTGTTGATCCATTGGCTGTTGTGCTTACGAATTTTGGGCGTGAGGATGTTGAAGAGTATGAAGAAACTATTTGTACTCTAACAGGAATTGGCTCCTATTCTCATGCTCCTAAGAAGCTGGATCTGGATCTTAAAAATCGCCCTTCACCACCAGCAAAGCCATCCATTGAAGAACCACCAGTGCTAGAATTGAAGGAGCTGCCCAGTCACCTGAAATATGCATTTTTGGGAAGTGGTGATACACTTCCGGTTATTGTTGCGGCTGATTTAGGTGAGCAGCAGGTTGTGGCTCTTATTTATGTTCTGAGGAGATACAAGAGATCCATCGGTTGGACTATTGCTGATATTATTGGTATTCCTCCTGGGATATGTATGCACAAGATTCAGCTCGAGGAAAATTGTATGCCCACCATTGAGCATCAACGACGGTTGAATCCACCCATGCAGGAGGTGGTGAAGAAAGAGATTATTAAATGGTTAGATGCTGGGGTAGTATATCCAATCTCCAACAGTAAGTGGGTAAGTCCGGTACAGTGTGTGCCCAAGAAAGGGGGCATAACGGTAGTTGCAAATGAAAAGAATGAGCTGATTCCACTCAGACCTGTCACAGGGTGGAGAGTGTGTATGGACTACCGGAAGCTGAATTCGTGGACGCTTAAGGATCACTTCCCAATGCCATTCATGGACCAAATGCTTGATCGATTGGCAGAGAAGGGATGGTTTTGTTTCTTAGATGGTTATTCTGGTTATAATCAGATTTGTATTGCTCCTGAGGATCAAGAGAAGACCACTTTTACATGCCCATATGGTACGTTTTCCTTCAAACGTATACCATTTGGTTTATGTAACGCACCTGCCACTTTTCAGCGTTGTATGATGTCCATTTTTTCTGATATGGTTGAAGACACCTTGGAAGTGTTCATGGACGATTTTTCATTCATGGGTGAATCGTTTGAATCGTGCTTGGCGAATCTGAGTATGGCGTTACAGAGATGTGTTGAGTTCAACTTGGTGCTAAACTGAGAGAAGTGCCATTTTATGGTTAAGGAAGGCATTGTTCTTGGGAACAACGTCTCCGAAAGAGGAATTGAAGTTGATCGAGCCAAAATTGAAGTTATCGAGAAACTACCACCTCCAATTTCTGTAAAGGGAGTTCATAGTTTCCTCGGTCATGCAGGTTTTTATCGAAGGTTTATCAAAGACTTCTCCAAGATTGCTAGTTCGTTATGCAAACTCTTGGAGAAGGATACGAAGTTCGACTTCAGTGAAGATTGCTTGAAGGAATTTGAATGCCTCAAAGAAAAGCTAGTTGAAGCTCCTATTATTGTAGCACCCGATTGGTCTCTACCGTTTGAAGTGATGTATGATGCAAGTGGGGTAGATTTGGGTGCTGTACTTGGTCAGAAAAGAGAAAGGCTATTTCATCCAATATACTATGCGAGCAAGGCCTTGAATGGAGCCCAAAAGAACTATACCGTCATGGAACAAGAGCTTCTAGCAGTTGTTTATGCTTTTAAAAAGTTCCGTGCTTACTTGTTGGGAACCAAAGTGGTAGTTCATATAGATCATGCGGCTTTGAGATATTTAATGGAAAAGAAGGATGCTAAGCCAAGGCTAATTCGGTGGGTGTTATTGCTTCAAGAATTTGATTTCGAGGTAAAGGATAGAAAAGGTTGCGAAAACAAAGTAGCTGATCATCTATCTAGACTTGAGAGTGCGGAAATAGCGCAACCCGACCTTGAGATTGATGATGCATTTCTCGACGAAGAGATCCTAGCCGCTATGCTGGAAGACTTACTGTGGTATGCAGACTTTGCGAACTACGTTGTAAGTAAAGTGATGCCTGAGAATCTCTCCTTTCATAAAAAGAGAAAGTTCATGCATGATGTGAAACACTACTTCTGGGATGAACCGTATCTTTTTCGATGATGTGCTGATGGTGTTATTAGGCGATGCATCGCTGATGTGGAGGTGCCTAGCATCTTGGAAGCAAGTCATGCTTCCTAAGTTGGGGGTCACCATGCAGGTAATCGGACAGCCAGGAAGGTATTGCAAAGTGGCTATTATTGGCCTTCATTATTCAAGGATGCTTACGATTTTGTGAGAAAATGTGATCAGTGTTAGAGGCAAGGCTCTATCTCGAAGCACCATGAGATGCCCATGTCTAAAATTCTTGAAGTGGAGCTATTTAATGTATGGGGTATTGATTTCATGGGCCCATTTGTGAGTTCGTTTGGGATGAAATATATCCTAGTTGCTGTGGATTATGTATCCAAATAGGTCGAAGCAGTAGCGCTGGCTGATAATGAAGGTAAGCGTGTTGTAGCATTCTTAAAGAGAAATATCTTCGCTCTTTTTGGGGTACCTCGTACCATCATAAGCGATGGAGGATCACACTTTTGCAACAAGCTGTTCAGAGCCATATTGGTGAAATATGGAGTCAAGCAACATAAGGTAGCTACACCTTACCACCCATAAACTAGTGGGTAGGTAGAGGTTTCTAATCGGGAGATCAAGCTGATCCTTGATAAGACTGTAAATGCTAGTAGGAAGGATTGGTCCCGAAAGCTGGATGATGCCTTATGGGCTTATAGGACTGCATTCAAGACACCAGTTGGCATGTCCCCGTACCAACTAGTTTATGGGAAGGCTTGTCACTTGCCGATTGAGCTCGAACATAAAGCATTGTGGGCGTTGAAGAGGCTTAACCTGACTTGGGATGATGCAATTAATCTGAGATTGGAGCAGCTGAATAAGATGGATGAATTCCGTCTACATGCATATGAAAGGGCAGACCTCTACAATGAACGGATGAAAAAGTACCATGATCGGCGGATTATCCAACGAAACTTTCAGAAGGGTGATATGGTACTTTTTTTCAACTCTAGACTAAAGCTATTTCCAGGTAAGTTAAAGTCTAAATGGTCTGGTCCATTCAGAATTAGCCAAGTCTACTCGTCTGGAGTAGTAGAGTTAGAAGGCATTGATGGTGGTGTCTTTAAAGTGAATGGCCAACGAGTGAAGCCATATATTGGTCCTCTTGACTCGATAAAATGCATGGACACCATCTATCTCGATGAAGTCTAAGTAATTGAGATAACTATGTCGTGCCGCGACAATAAATCAAGCGCTAGATGGGAGGCAACCCATCGTTTTTAATCGTTTTGTTTTACTAAGAGTTTGTTTTTGTTAAATAAAAATCCAAAAAGAAGAGTCGAGCCACGACCAAAACTAAGGCGCTTGGTGGGAGGCAACCCATCGTTCTAATTATTTTTGTTGTTTTTGAGTAAATATAGGTGTAAGACGTATAAAGGAGGAGATCTAGCCCAAATTTTAATTTGGAATTGTGTCATGTTGAAGGTGGTAAGTTTGGAATGAAGAAACAAAGGCTATTGGTTAGGGATTGCCTATGCAAATCAAGGCAACGAACAAGGCAAGGCCTATGTAAATCTAGGCAACGAACAAGGCAAGGCCTATGCTATGGCCTAAGCTCTCTGAATCTACAATGCCATAGCATAGGCGCCGCCTATGCCCAACAATGCCATAGCATAGACGCCGCCTATGCCATTGCCTTTGCTCTCTGAATCTACAATGCCATAGCATAGGCGCCGCCTATGCCCAACAATGCCATAGCATAGGCGCCGCCTATGCCATTGCCTTTGCTCTCTGAATCTACAATGCCATAGCATAGGCGCCGCCTATGCTCAACTAGGCTTTGCAAAAGGCGCCGCCTATGCTAAGCATAGGCAAAGCATTAGGCGCCGCCTATGCTTACTTTTTGGTCTCCTAATCCAATTTTAAATGGGTCAAACCCGACCCAAGACTTGTCCTATAAATAAAACTTCAACATTAGAACAAAACACACTTATTTGCTCAACCTAGGCGCCGCCTTTACTCTGCAAATCTCTCAAAATTTTTCTTTTTGCTCTTCTATCCTTGCAAGATCATCTTCCAAGTTCATCACCAAGTTCTTTTTTTATATTCCGTAGTTATTACAATACTACGCCTATAATGAGTTGTTAAATCTTGAAGTGGTGTTGGTGATTTGAATGTGGATGGTTTGTTATGATACATCTAGTTGAGTGAAAGAATACGTATGGGTGTTCTTGACTTTGTTCCAATTTATATTTGATTGTTATACACTGTCATCTTTTTGCGGAATCAAAATGGTAAAGTTAATTACATAGTCTTGTAAGTTGAAAGTTGGAATATTTGAATGACTCGTTCATCGAGATAAAGATCATGACTGAATACAAGCATGAGATGTTGTGATTATTTCTATGCCATAACTTGATTCGATCTCTACGTAGTAGTCTTGTTCAAAAAGTGCATTAATCCAAACCATAAAAGTATGGTCAAGATTACATGACATAGAGCTGAAAAGGATAGTTAAGGTTCCATGAAAGTATGACTGTGCTGAACATATTGTTGGAACATATCGCCTACATGTATGTCGATGAAGTCTGAGTAATCGATATCATCCACTTAATTAGTTGGTACCAATAAATTAAGTGTGGGATGGTGCCATTATTGTTTGTTTGTCGATCAAATCTTCCGAGATAAGCTAACATGACTTTATTTTAATCTCAGGTAAAATGGCACCAAAAGGTTGACCAGAAAAAGAAAAAGCGTCCACCTCACAGAAAGGTCAGAAAAGGGGAAGAAAAGAGCAAGATAAATCCTCCTCGCTGCAAATACCTCGCCGCATGTTCGGGATAAAATGGGTCCTAGAGGAGGAAGGAAATGAGTGGTACAAGAACAACAAAGTAAAAAAATATGTTCACATGGAGTTGATACAAAAGGAGAGTCTAGCGAAGAGAGAACCTCACATTTTTGCTAAAATCATGGCGCTACATCTTGATTTCATTTTCCAAGATATGGGAGAATGCAATCTTGATCTAACGCGAGAATTCTATGCCAATTGGTCCCCAAAGACTACCGGAAGTGAAGTGAAGATTCGGGGCCAAGTTTTGCAACTGAATGCGGAGTTCTTCAACTTTTTTCTGGGTCTTTCATCTGTGGATCCATCACCGCTCAAGGAGCTTTATCACAGACCTCCATACAGGGAAATCATACACACACTGTGCGGAACAAGATCAATGGCACGGTGGAGTCGTCACAAGGATACCGGTCGGCACAATACCTTCCCGTATGCCTCCTTGAACAGAGAAGCTCGGATATGGTTGTGGATAGTCAACTCTTGCCTGATTCCAGGGTCACAGTACACAAAGATCACACGTGATAGAGTGTTCTTAGTGTACTCTTTGATGACGAACATCCCCATCAACATTGGGGCAATTATTCGATCTACAATGCTTAAGGCCAGGCTGCACAAGAGGTCCCACTTCAGCTTTGGCAATCTGTTGACTACGATATTGAGGAAGGAGGACATCAAAGAGGAACCTGCAGATCATAAGCTTCCACACAACCCAAAGGAAGTTGACCTCACAAAGGTGAAAGATGCTGAATCTATGCATGGCATCAACCTGACCACTGCAGAAAGACATGCTCGCGACGAAAGATTCTTCCGCCATTTATATGGCATGACGAGGTTCACCATGATGAGCGGGGGTCGTGTTCCAACTGCTGCAGAGCTCCAATAGTTGGATTATGACTACCCAATGAATGAGCATGCGAGGGCTATGTGCGGAGTAGGTGTATATTTCGAGGAACCTCTTGATGATGACGTGCCAACCGATGACGATCGCCGAATGCCAGACTCAGACGTGGAGGAGAACTCTGATGACGATAACTCTGATGATGATTCCGATGCAGGAGGTATGACCCCAGACATAGCGGAGGAGTCCGACTAATCAGGTTTTTCTTATTTATTTTCCACTGAGGGCAGTGTGTCCCGTCTAAGTATGGGGTGCTGGTATTTGTATGCTACACTTCTTTTTCTGCATTTGCATTTATTCTAGTTCTTGTTTGTTTTAATGCGGCATGGTATTATGACAAGAGTTTGTGCCAAAATCATTACTATTGAGATGTTTAGGCTCTAAGTGTGACTCACTGTGTGATAAGTGTGTGGTTTAATTCATTCACCTGTTGGGTCAAGAGTCTATAATGCTCCCAATAAAGTTAACCATGTGCCTTGTGTGTGTGAGGTTATAGTATATTTTGTGTTGTGACTGATACTAGAACTTGCCTGGTGTGTGTGTAAAGCGAAATAAAGAGTGTGAGTTTAGGAGATGATTTAGGCATTTCTTTGGCAGCCTGTGATTGTTTACTTTTTTTTTACCTACCCGTGGACATTATCCTAGTTAACCCCCTTTGAGCCTTTAGCTATTTTCTTTGACAGCCTCATATGTAGCCTAATCCATTTTTTTTCAAGACCATAATTTGATCCAAATTCCTAAGCGCTTTAAATTGTAGAGTCATGTGACAAAATAAGAGAAAAGAGGGTGAGAGTGATGCTTCAGAGTGTATTGGTACTTGAAATTGTTGTGAATAAGAGTGGCTATCATAGAGGTGTTTTATAAAAAAAAAAAAAAGAAGAAGAAAGAAATAGAAAAAAATAAAAAAAATAAGTTGTATATTCTCATCTTTGTGTTTATAATTGAATAACAAAATAGGTGAAAAGGGGTGTTAGATGAAAAGAAAGGTAGAAGGGTTGTTTAAAAGAGAGCGTTAATGGCATAATGTGATGTATTAAAGAGCTTAGGGAACATAGTCACTATTTCTGGCCAAAATAGTCCTACCTGTCCTTTAGCCTACATTACAACCTGTAAAGACCTACTTGATCCTAAGCTTAGCATTCTGATATTAGTAGAGCATTACACTAAGGGCAAGCCTATGGTCATCAATTGCAACATATGAATTCTTTGTGAGAGTGAGAGCAAGGAGAATCTTGTACCCATGTTTCGAAAAATGCAAAACTTATGAGTGATTATGGGTGATATCTTGTGTGAGACACACATGGTTGATGATTGTTGGTTAGTGTTATATGATTCTTTGTGACTTAACTTGTGGATACGAATTAACCATTATCACAAGTCTATGTTGGAGGTTGAATTGTTTCTAGTAGTGAACAAGAAAACTACTCTTTGTTAATAATTGCCGTGCCTGTCTTGTTGAACTTTTTATGTTGTTGCTGTGATATTCTAAGTAGATGATTGCATGGACGTAATATTTTGTTCGAGGACGAACAAAGCTTTAAGTGTGGGGTGTTGATGATAGGCGTATTTACATGCCTAAAGCACCATAATTTACCCATATTTTAGCTAAGTTTTAAGGACAAAATATATAATTCCTGCATTTTTAGTCCATTTTCCTGTAAGTGAGCTAACCAACGTGATTAGCATGTTTTCAGGTATTAATGATGAAGATTTCAGCACTTTGTGGACCTTTTGGTAGCAAGGGAAACTTCACATAAGAGGGAAGGCAGCTTTTGGAAGCTTATGGACTGAAAGTGATGCATGGAGAACTTGTCCCGGGCAAAAATAGTATTTCTAAAGACTTGGGGATCAACAGTAACTTAGTAGGAATAGGACAAGGATGTTATAAAAACCCTATTTTGCTGAATTTTTCGGCATGCATTCATTCATGCTTTTCATTATTCACGAATTGATAGATACTTTCATTATTCATTCGACTTTCTAGTATTATTCTGTTTACAGATTCTGTAAGTTTATATAGAGAAAAATGCTAACTTGTGAGCAATGAAGGGACAAAAATCGTCAATCCCTTTAGTCGCCAATCTCATCCCCACCGTGAGATTATTCAAGCTTTGGTATGATGATAATGTCTATTGTGATCTTCGTTGTAATCATGAGTAGCTAAACTTCTCTGTTAGGGTTATGGAAGCCTGTTGATATACTATCTATTACTATGAGTTTGTGAATTCTTGATACTTATTCTACTTATATCATTACTCTCTTCATCTTAATTACATTCTCTTGGTTGCAAACATATAGAATACGCCATTATAGCATTAACTTGTTCGAGAGAAAAGTTACATGTTTGGAAAAGAGAGTGTGACAAGGAAATTGGGCTACCAACCCCTATTTACACGTTAGTGCCGTAACTGGATTAACTTCTTGGAGAGTTTGTACCGTAGTTACACGCTTTAAGCAAGAGAGAGTTAAAGTGAGATAATCCTTGATGGTCGAGAGACACTAGGATTTACCAGTAGAATACGAATCTCTATAAGTGCATGCATATCTGAATCCTGCATTACTCGTAGTTAATAGATACGTAGAATTCATAAGGTGGACATAACCCTAACTTACAATTCTCATTGATTAAAATCTTACTAAACAAAGCATTTCGCTTTTACTTTGCTATTTTGATACTTTTAATTCACGCCTAAACCATCCCCCCTTTCTGTAGAATTTTCGACCAACAGTCTGTCAACAATTGCAACACTTAGTGACCAAGTATTCCCTGTGGGATTCGACACCCAACCCAGTTGGGTTCTATATTTGACAGCGACCGCTTACACTCTTACGAGAGCTGTAGTTTGAGCGTTATCATAGTATTGTTGTGTCTTGAGGGTTTGTATTTTTATCTCATATTGTATATCTACTCCTAGTTATAACAATAGTAGATGTGTAGCTTGTCCAAGTCTTAGCTCGAGTCGAAGCAGTTAGAGTTGATTGTTCTAGTCATGTGTAAGTTAGTCAAGTAAGTTTTACTATCGTGGGTGGTGTTGAGTCCTAGATAGAGATATCTAGGATCAATGGCTAGAGTTAGTCAGTTGAAGGTGTGGTAGAGTTACTATACTTATCTTGCAATAGAGTTATTACAAGAGGTAGTGATTAGTGGAGTTTGTAATTACTTGGTTGCTTGAAGATTAGTTATGCTTTGGAAATCTTAATCGCAGGTTATGGTTTTTACTTTTCTTGAGCAAAAATGTTTCCACGTAAAATTGAGTGTTCTTTACATCATTGCATTGATGTTCTTTCTATCTTTATTGTACTACATCTGCTAAGTTAGGGACCGGGTCCTGTTGTATTTGATGGACTGATATATTTCATCAATTGGTACAAGAGCTAGCTCTCTCTAGAAAGGTAACACCAATAGAGGATCTAGCTCAGAAATAGCATCTCTACCAAACTTGGAATAAGGAAAGTCTACCACTAGACCACTAAGATTCAATGGTCAATATTATAGATGATGGAAAACAAAAATGTACGATTTCATAATAGCGGAAGATAGTGTATTAATGAATGTTATCTTGGATGGTCCACATGTTCCTATTAGAGAAGTTAAGGAAGGGGAGGTTACTAGATTGGTTCCTAGGACTCGGAGGGAGTATGATGCAGATGATTGTAAAAAGATTAAAAAGAATAACAAGGCAAAGAAACTGCTTGTGTGTGGCATAACTACCTGATTAGTATAATAGGATTTCTTCATACAAGCTTGGCAAAGAAATTTGGGACTGTCTGAGAACAACACATGAGGGACAATCCAAATAGAGGAGTCGAATATTGGCATGCTTACTGCACTATATAAAACCTTCACCATGAAGAAAGGAGAGGCTGAAGAGTTGTAGTGAGTTGTTTATCAACTTGGGACCTGGTCCCAGATAGACTCAAAAATTAAGAACTAGAGGCTTAATAACAAAGTATGCGGAGAAAGGAAATAACAAATATAGAAATTTTATATGAAAACTCCTTGCTCAAAGAAGAAAAACCATGACCTGCCTACATGGTTTCTAAAGCTCCACAATATCCAAATAACTGGAATATAAACTCTAAACTCCAAGGATATGAAGCTCCACAATATCTAATTGACTTGAATACAAACTATAAACTCCAAGAATTAAACTCCTAATCCTTCTTTTCCGAGTAATAACTCTATCACAAGGAAAGACATACAATAACTCTATTGTATCAACACACCATCTAACTCTAATCGGAAGAACAAGCTAACTCTACCTTGAAAATCACCTAACTCTAGATGATTATAAAGAACTGACGTTTACACCACAACACCTGCTAATAATCATACACGCAGAAGTAGGAAAGGTTTAAGATCATAGTATAAAGACTCAAATACAACTTGATGAGCTATCAGTTCCCTGTTGCAAAGTGAATTTTTGATCCAAGAGCTTCAATAGAGATATATTTTGTAAGTATATGGAAGCTTGGTTTTCTTGTTTGAGAAGATAAGAAATATATGTATGAAGAAGGAAAACCTAGGAGGAATCCCATTGGTTGAGAGAAAGAGGTGGCAATAGCTTTTTACCAACTTTTTGTACTTTTGTTCAGCTTTGAGGTTGACCGTGATAGTGAAAGGTAAGTCCAACCTATTCCCTAAGTATTAAGAGCTTTGTCATTACAAAATATCAAGGAAATAGGTCCGCAACATACAATTTTTCAATCATCAAAACTAAGGAATTAATGATTTCCATTTTTTGATAATGACAAACCCATGCAGGTCTTCAACATCTTCAAAATTTCACACAATACATAGCATACACATTAGGACTCAATAAAACATGCCCTCAAGCCTTTATCTCCACCTGTTCCCTCTATAACTGATACACATAAGCATCAACACATGCACATGAGCCTTTATCTCCACCTATTCCCCTGTCTATGTGCACCTAAGGTTCCCCCTAAGTGTGAGGACCTTGGTGTCTTCATTCACCATCGTTGTTTCCTCCTTACACCCCAAAAAAGATATGGCCAGCTGCACCTAAACTTCTTTCTTTTTGCATTATTAAAGAGGTTAAGCAGTAAACCAAGCATAGATAAACACATACGTTAATTCATGGCCATTGAGGCTATACTTACATATGTAGGCAAGATTAGATAAGGAAAAGAGAAGACAACACAAAAAAAACTCATGTAGGGACTGTAGGGACCAAGAAGAAAGTATCAAACACTATTCATAAAAAGGTCCATAATAAGAGAAAGAAGCAGTGCCATGTGCACAGAGAGAAACAACTATTGAGAAAACTAGATATAATAGGGCTTGTGAGAGGAGGGTTCACAAGAGATTTGGAACCAGGTTATGTAGTTTAGAGAGTACCAACATTCTCACCCCATTATATATATATTTTTGTGTGTGTGTGCATACCCGTCAATTATGGTAACCCCTATCAACCAGAAATGGTACAATAGTTGTACCTTTTCTCCCTTTGAGCAATGAGAAGAATAAGGGAGTAGATATTTAAGGACAGTCAAGTAGAGGATCAGTATTGCTTTCAAACTCAAGTAAAAAGTGATATTTTTTAGTGTGACATTTAACATTACACTCTTGTTGGTCAATAGAATTATGGCCACTATTCAGGAATAGAGTGTGAGACTAACCTGACTAGGAACCTGGTCCCTACATGATGGTTTTACACAACACTTGAGCTATTTCACCCTTCTCCCTATCTTTTCTTCCTTGACAAGGGTGTATATCTTTAAAAGATATAAGACTGAGTTAGAGATAAGTAAAATCATCTAGCCTGGATACCCGCTTACCAAGTCATAGCCATAGTGAAAGGATGAAGAAGATCAACACAGTCAATTTGGCCTCATCAGTCCCAGCTTTGTCCTATTTCTTTCAAATTCTTCTCTACCAAGTTCCTTTATAAAGATGTCAGCAATTTGATCTTCAGTACTACAACACACCATCTTGATTAGCTCCTTCTCCATATTATCTCTCATAAAGTGGTGTCTTACATCAATGTATTTGGTTCTTATATGTTGAATTGGATTCTTTACCATATTAACAACACTTGTGTTATCACAAAATAAGGGCACACAATCAGAGAGAATGTCAAAGTCTTCAAGTTATGGCTTTATCCATAGTAGTTGAGCACAATATGAGGCAGTTGCAACATATTCAGCCTCAGGAGTGGAGAGTGCCATTGATTTCTACTTTTTAGTAACCCAAGATATCAAAGATGATCCGAGAAAATAAGGCATTCCTGAGGTACTTTTCCTATCAACCAAGTAACTAACATAATCAACATCAGCATATCCAACCAGGTTGAAATTATCACCAGTAGGATATAAGAGAACCTAGAACCTAGTCGGGGTCCCTTTAAGATATCTCAGATCCTCTTGGCATCCTTCAACTGAGATTTCTTTGGACTAGCTTAAAATCTAGCACACATCCCAATATTAAATATAATGTCAGGTTTGGTAGCTATCAGATAGAGAAATAAACTGATGATTTCTCTATATATAGTTTCATTTATAGAGTGACCAGGTTCATCCAAGTCCAGTTTAGAGAAGGTTTCTATAGTAGTGTCAATAGGCTTTGCACCCTCTATATGAAACCTCTTGAGTAGTCTTGAATGTACTTCTATTGATATACAGTAGTCCCTATTACATCCTACTTGATTTGAAAGCCAAGAAAAAATGGAGTTCTCTTATCATACTTATCTCAAACTCACTGCTCATCAACCTAGCAAACTCATCACAAAGAGAGCTAGTTGTAGCTCCAAATATGATATCATCCACATAAACTTGGATAATGAGCAAATTTCTTCCTCTTGCCTTCAGGAATAGTGTGTTGTCAATCTTTTCTCTTTTGAACCCATTATCAAATAAGAACTTGGACAACCTTGTATACTAAGCTCTCGGAGATTGCTATAATCCATACAGGGCTTTGTCCAATTTGAACGCATGATTGGGTAAATTGTCATTTTCAAAACCTGGAAGTTGCTTTACAAATACCTCTTCTTTAAGAAAACCATTTAAGAAGGCATTATTTGCATATATCTAAAATAGTTTGAATTCCATGTAGGAGGCAAGGACAACAAAAATTTAAATTTCCTCCATTCTACCAACTGGAGCAGATGTTTCATCATAATCTATTCGTTCTTCTTAGTTATAGACTTTTACAACAATCCTAGATTTGTTCCCGATATTGTTCCCATGATTATCTACCTTATTTTTGTACACCCACCTGGTTCTATGACAGTTCTATTTGAGGGCTGTGGGATCAGGTTCCAAACCTTGCTTCTCTTAAATTGATGGAGCTCTTCTTGCATTGATCCAATCTACATCCTTCAATGCTTTATTTACATTCTTGGGTTTAATTTGTTACAAGAATACATAGAAAGCACAAAGGTTCTTGGTTTTATTTCTTGTCTGCATGCCTAAGTTCATATGAGACAATAGATTGTCAAAAATATGTGAGGACTGATGCTTCCAACTGGATATGAAGGGAGTAAGATGACTTGGACCAATTGTCATAGAGGTGTTACCCTCAGAAAATTGGTCATTTTCTTTACTAGATGGAAGTCCAGGATCTGAAGGAGGGGCTTGTGAAGTACCATCATTCTGCTGAATTTCTACATCTTCATCTTCGAGTCTTGATTCTAGTCTTATGAGTTAGCATCATCATCACCTTCATTTTTATTTTTTGGAACCTTTATGGAGTTTCTTAACTCATCATCAGGGTTTTTTCCTTTGCTACCATTTCCTGCTTTATCAAACACAACATGAACACATTTTTCCACACATTGTGTTCTTTTATTGGAGATTCTGTAAGCCTTGCTAGTGGATGAGTGTTCAAAAAATATTTCCTTATCACTTCTTGGACCAAATTTTCCAAGATTCTCCTTGTCATTATTTAGTACAAAATGTTTGTAGTCAAATGGCTTGAAGTAGCTTAGCTTAAGCTTTCTTTTGGTTAAGAGTTCATAGGGATTTTTGTTTAGAATGGATCTCACAAGACACCTGTTGGTCACATAGCATGTTGTGTTGATTTCCTCTGCCTAGAAGTTGTGAGCTATCCCTGCATCTATTAGCATGGCTCTTCCAATATCTACAAGGGTCCTTTTTTCCTCTATACAACACCATTTTGTTGTGGTGTTCTAGGAGCTAAAAAATTATAACTGATCCCCAACTCATTGCAAAATTGATTGAGCCTAGCATTTTCAAATTATGTTCCATGATCAGACCTGATTACAACAATCTTCTCATCATATTTCACTTGCACCTGTCTAGCAAAACCCTTAAACACATAAAATATTTCATCTTTTGATTTCATAAAGAATGTATAGGTGAATCTAGAATAATCATTAATAATAACCAAAATGTACTTCTTTCCTTCTTTGCTGGCAAGCTTTACAGGGTAACATAGATCCATGTGAAGGAGTTACAAGGTCCTATATATGCCCACTTCCTTTTTAGTCTTGAATGAAGATTTTGTCTACTTTTCTTTTACACATGCATTACATACTTTGGAACTGGAAAACTTCATTTTCATCTATCCTCAAACCAGGTCCCTCTTGACCAATTTGTTTAGTAGTGAGAAACTAACATGACCCAATCTTCTATGTCATATATCAACAACATCTTCTTGCACACTGAGGCATGTCATGTTTTTGTACTTAAAAGATCCCAAATCAATAATATACATATTTTTAATTCTCCAAGATGTTAGCATTTCTTTACCATCTTAGAGACTGACAACAGTAAAGAAACCGAACTACATTTTCTTTATCATAGATTTGTGTAACACTCACAAACTGAACTTGAGGATATCTACAAAATGGAAATCATTAATTGTCTCACTCAAGCAGTTCCCATTTTTCCAATTCCAACTATATATCCTTTATTACCATTACTAAAGGATACATTTTCTCCTTCATGGGACTAAATTAAAAGGAAGTCTTCAATTCTTTCGGTCATGTGCTTTGAAAAAACACTATCCATTATCTAATGGTGGCTGTTTCCTCTAGATTTGCACTGTAATAGCAATCAGGGGTCAGTTTTTGGAATTGATTTTAGCTTGAGCTCCCAGTATGGTGATAGAGGGAAAATTAAGTTCTTCTTTATCCAACTAGGTAAGCGAACACTTCTCCCAATTTGGGAAGAGGATTTCTTCATTCCCCTTAGGGCAACAATTCTAGCAGGACATGACTTCTTTGTGTGACCTTTTTGCCATAATGGATGCACAATAAATTATCCTTGACTGAAATATATTCACTAAAATGATTGTAGGAAGGATAGACACTATGGAACCCCAACTCTCTTCTACTACTTTACCCTTTACCAACAAGGTTTGTCAATACTTGAGATGAAGTGGTCTATTTTAAGGCCTTGTAAAGCTCAGTCTTCACATTCACCAAATCCCTTTCAAGTTTAACACTTCTCTTAAGTGAGTCAGTTTATCTTCTAACTCAAGTTGAATTTGAGATTTTTCATTCTTTTCTTTAGAATCAATTCTAGACACTTCACTTAGTTTTTCATTTAGGAACTCATTTTCAATATATAAAGATTGGATAGTTGCTTGAAGTTCAGTTACTAGCACAGTTAATTCAACCATTTCATCTTCACATTTTCAAAGTTTAGCTTTAGACATGCCTTACATCTAGTGATATCATTAACAATATCAATTATTACAGCAGCAAGAGACTTTAACCTTTTAAGAGAATAATTTTTTAGGTTTTCTTTGCTGTCCAAGAGTGTTACCTTGTCATCTTCTTTATCATCTGAGTTTTCCATTAAGGCAAAGAGAGAGAGAGTCATACACTTGAACATCATCTTTCACTGGCATTATGTAGACAGCTTCATGCTTCTCAAACTCATCAATATCCTAGAGGGAATCACCCAAAGCAACTATGACTTGCATTGCAATCTTATCAACTTTAGCTTTTCTGTTGTACCTTCCTAGAACCTAGTTCCTACCTCTTTCCTTCTCACTATTTTTCTTGACATACTCTTTGTATTCTATTATTTGAAAGGGGAAGAACTTGATGTAATGACCAAGTTTTCCATATTTGTGCCATGTATCATTCCTTTTTCCATTTGTGGTATACTTACTAGATTTTTGTTTTCTGGGAATAACTCCTGACTTCTTCAATTCCTTGATGATCTGCTTGTCAATGTAAGCAGTTTCCTCATCTTCAGCACTGAGGGTTTTTTAGTGGCCTTTAGGACCAGGTTTTTCTCCACCTTGGGCTTTCTCTTTGACTTCTCCAACTTCTTCAATATCTCATAAGTTTTGAGATTACCAATGAGTTCATCCATTGTCGTTGTCATTAGATTTCTAGATTCAGTGATGACATTGACTTTACTCTTCTAGTACTTTCAAAGGATACTCAAAACTTGCAGACCTATTTGGTGTTTCTAATATCCTCTCCCAAATAGTAGATCTCATTTATTATAGTAGTGAATGTAGTGTGCATCTTTTGAATGGATTTTCCTTCTTTCACGGTGAAAGTCTCATATTGGTTAGTCAATATGTCCACCTTTGTGTCCTTTACCTAACTGATTTCCTTATGAGCTGTTTAAAGACATTCCCAGATCTCCTTAACAGGTTCAAAGTCAGAGATCCTATTGCACT
Source organism: Capsicum pubescens (assembly GCA_030864215.1). NCBI lineage: Eukaryota > Viridiplantae > Streptophyta > Magnoliopsida > Solanales > Solanaceae > Capsicum > Capsicum pubescens. Next base: position 33,663,598 of record CM061542.1, on the reverse strand, counting down.
CATCGGGGCCAATGCCATAAAGAAGCATTTTTTAGCCTTATAGTTCTTTTCAATCTTTTTCCTATCTGCAACATCAAATTTCTATTTTGTCTTGGGAACATATGAGATCATATCACCAACCTTCACTGCTATTATGGGAAAAAAAGTACATCCTCAACAGAATACCATAGTTTTGAATATTCGGCCATGATAAAGTCATGCATCGTAGTTTTCCACCACCTATAATATTCACCATTGAATCTAGGTGGTCTAGTTGTAGACTGTTCTTCTTCAAGATTTGGAGGAGCAACCATATTCAGGATCCTTCCAAGGTTTAACCTTATTCAAGAAGACCTTGCTCTGTTACTAATTGAAGAGTTGTAGTGAGTTGCTTCTCAACTTGGGACCTGGTCCTAGTAGCTCAAACATTAAGAACTAGGAGAAAGCATAATAACAAAGTGGGTGGAGAAAGTAAATAACAGACTTGGAAATTTTACGTGAAACTCCTTGCTCAAGTGAAAGAAACTACGACCTGCCTCCAGGATTTTTAAAGCTCCACTACATCTAAGAAACTCAAATACAGACTCCAAACTCCAAGGATTAAACTCCTAATCCTTCTTTTCCTAGTAATAACTCTATTACAAGGAAAGACACACAATAACTCTATTGTATCAACACACCAGCTAACTCTAACTGGAAAGACAAGCTAACTCTAGATTAAAAATCACCTAACTATAGATGATTACAAAGAACTGAGGTTTGAACCACAACACCTAATAATAATAATACATGCAGAAGTAGGAACCATTTAAGATCATAGTACAAAGACTGAAATACAACAAAAAAAATAAAATACAACTTAATGAGCTATCAATTCCCTGTTGTAAAGTGAATCTTTGATCCAAGAGGTTGGAGAGAAATATATGTTGTAAGTATTTATTGTTAGAGAAGATGAGTAATATATGTATGATACAAGAAAACCTAGGAGGAATTCCATTGGTTGAGACAAAAAGGTGGCAACAACTTTTCACCAACTTTTTATACTTTTGTCCAACTGTGAGGTTGAATGTGATAGTGATGGGTAAGCCCAACCTGTTCCCTAAGTAATATCAGATTTTTCATCATATAATATCTGGGAAATAGGACCCCAACATACAATTTGTCAATCATCAAAACTAAGGACTTAACAGAGGCTACCCAGGAAATGCACACAAGATTTACATCTATCACTAATGAGTTGCATAGTCTAGGTGAGGACATCTGGCCTACTAAGAAAGTAAGAAGAGTGTTTAGTATTCTTCTTAAATCATAGGAAATTAAAGTAAGTTCTATCACTGAAGCAAGGGAACTGAAAACTATCGGATGAACTCAAAGGAAACCTGAAAACCTATAAAATGAAGAAGCAGCAGAAACAAGCTAAAAAGAACCCAAGAAAGAGATGATTTTGTCTCTCAAAGTTTCTAAAGATTAAATAAGTGAAGAGGATGAAGTCATAGCATACATAACCAAGATATTTTTCAATGTTAAGAGAAAATTGAAGGTTTTTAATGAAAAGAGAACTCAAGCAAATCAGCTATAGGAAATTATTTATGCCACAAGTGTGAAAATGCTAGTTACTTTATCAAGGATTGTCCTATTCACAAATTTGAGCACGAAGAATATGACAGAGCTGGACCTGATAAAGGAAAGTAGAAGGACTGGGTGCGTGATAAAGTCAGAAAAAGAGAAGCTAAAGATTATGTTGTAAAACAAGCTCTGGAAGCCCTTGAGAGACCTATCTAGTGATTTTGATGATTGTCAACACCCTGAGTACATTTCAATGATGGTGATTGAGGATTCAGATGATGCCTTTAATTTACCTTTTTCATTCATGGAAAATCTGACGACGAAGATGATGAGGAGGTAACTCTTCTAGATATCAAACAAATTCTTAATAATTTCTCTTTAAAAAGTATTAAGGGCCTAGCCATTGTTTTGATTGATTCATTGTGTGACTTACTAATGAGAAGAATCTTTGGAGTGAAACTCTTGAGGTGTCTAAAAATGAAAAACTGTATCTAAATGTCAACGTGTCTGAGTGAGGTGAAAAACTAAATCTTATGTCAAAAAAATTATGATCTTAAAGAAAAAATGTTAGCATTCTCTGTAGAAGAATCCAAGGGAAAGGGGGAATCCATTAGTCTTCAGTAAGAACTTGAAGAGTGGTTAAAAAATTCTGAAAAACTTCTTGCAGTCTCTCTAGATAGAAATTCTCAACTAGAGAGGGATCTGGTCTGGGTCAAAGAAGATCTTCAAAAGTCTCTCAAATGGAATATTCCCTCTAAACTTCTGTCCAGTCTAACAAATCAAAGGTCCAGTGGTGTACAAGGTCTAGGAAGGAAAAATGTCAGCCCCCCTTATAATCCTCATAGCAAGTATGTTCTATGTCTGACAATTTATTGCGCATCCATTGTGGTAGAAATGGTCATATTAAAAAGGATCACGAGTACAAAAACAGAGTTGAGAAAAACTTTTAAATGTACAATCATGATAAAACAAGCCCAATAGGAAACCCAATTCATAATATTGGGGACTAGGTCCTTATTTTGAAACTAGTTTTTCTAGTATGCCCAGCTGGACCAAAAAATCTCTAATCACACCATTATTACCTTATTAAGAACTCACACTCAAATGGATTTCCAAGTCTGACAAATAATTCTTAATGCAGGTAAGAGAAAGAAGGAGTTGTCAATGTTGGTTCATGGATAGTGGATGCTCCAAGAATATGACTGAAAGAACAAAAAACTTTTTGTCACTAAACGTACTTCATAGTGGAAGTGTCTCCTTTGAAAAATGGAAAAAAGGGAAATATTTAAGGTGTTGGCAAGATTGGAAAGTCTCATATTCATGTCATTGAAAATGTGTACTTTGTCAATGATTTAAAGCATAGTCTTTTCAGTGTGCCACAAATTTGTTATAAAGAAAATAAAGTAAAATTCCTATCAAATGGTTACATTTGTAACTATTATTAGCTCAATTGGTGTGATTCTGAAGACTAGAGGAAACAAAAATATATATGTGGCAGATCTGAGCTTAATTTCAGGTGATGAGATTGCACATATCAGTACTCAAAGTGATAGCACTAAACTGTGGCACTGAATATTTGTACATGTGAGCTCATCATTGCTGAACAAATTAGTTACACGAACTTAGTCCATGGTATTTCCCAAAGTTAAGTTTCCTGAAGACCAAATTTGTGAAGCATGTGCCAGAGGAAAACAGACCAAGTCCTAATTCAAACAAAAGAAATATGTCAACACCACCAGACCTCTTGAAATGCTTCACATGGATCTTTGTGAACTTGTCAAGATTTGGTGTAGAAGTTGAAAGAAATACATTATAGTGATTGTGGTTGACTTCTCAAGATTTACCTGGACCATTTTCTTAAGGTCTAAGGAAAAACTTATGAATAACTCATAACTCTGGTCAAGAAGATTCAAGTCAAATATAATTCCCAGGTTGCTGGGATCATGTAAGATCATAGAACAGAGTTTGAAATGCCAAGATGGATTAGTTTTATGCAGAGCATAGAATCAGTCACAACTTTTTAACACCTACAACTCTCCAACAAAATGGAGTTGTTGCGAGAAAGAATAGAACTTTGGTAGATATTGCAAGAACAATATTAGATACTCTGGTCTCCTAAAAAGTTTTGGGTTGAGGCAGTTAACACTACCTGTTATGTAATAAACAAATGTATGATTAGGTAAATATTAAACAAAACTCCCTATGCATTTCTGAATAACAGGAAACCCAAATTGGTGAGAATCAGGATAGTAAAAGTGATGAAAATAATGATACCAAAGTCAATGAGGGACCAGCTCCTCTAGCCACTGATCATGACAATATAGACTCACACTCTCAAGAGCTTAATGATTAGCTAGATGAGGAACATGGCCCCGACCATCCTGAGTCAAGCATCAGAGAATCCAACTGGAAGCACAAGTCCTCTTATCCTCTAGGGAATATTACCTCACCTTTGAACTCTAGGTTGTAAACCAGATCCAAGGTAAGAAATCAAGTTGACTAATTAGCCTTCATTTCCTCCATTGAACCAAAGAATACCAAGTAGGCTTTGAAGAAAGCTGATTGGGTCATTGATATACTAGAAGAGTTGAATCAATTTCAAAGAAGTAAGGTATGACACCTGGTCCCCAGACCTGCTGACAGAACTATTATAGGGACCAAGTGAGTCTACAAGAAAAAAAGGATGAACATGAATCTATTGTTAGGAATAAAGACAAATTGGTAGTGCAAGGGTACAGACAAGAGAAAGGAATTAATTATGCCGAGAAATTTACCCCTATGGCAAGAATGGGAGCAGTCAGAATTCTTATTGCTTTTGTTGCATACATGGTGTTTAAATTATTTCAAATGGATGTCAAGAGTGTCATTTTAAATAGTTATCTAAAAGAAGAGGTTTATATGAAACAACCCCCCAGGTTTTGAGGATGTTGATCAACCCAACCATAAAATAAATCTTGATAAAGCTCTATATGGTTTGAAGCAAGCCCCAAGGGTACGGTACAAAAGGATCGTAAAGTTTCTTCTTGCAAATGGTTTCAAGAGAGGAAAAATTGATAACACCCTCATTTAAAAATTAAGTGGGAAAAATTATTGAAAGTTCAACATATGTGGATGATTTTATTTTTGGAGCAACCTGCGATACTCTTTTGAAGACTTTGTCAAGCTCATGGGAAATGAGTTTGAGATGAAAATGATAGGAGAGATGAATTTGTTCATAGGATTGCAGATTAGACAAATTCCTACAAGGTCCATGATTTCCTTAAAAAAAAGTACATCAAATAGTTGCTGGACAGATTCCACATGAGTGATGCCAAGATAATTGATACCCCCATTAGAACTAACTACAAGTTAGACACTGATGAGTCAGGTTCTAAAGTGAATGAAACAATGTACAGAAGGATCATTCAATCCCTCCTATATCTGATATCCAGTAGAGCTGACATTGAGTTGAGGGTTGGAATATATACAAGATTCAATGCTTATCCTAAGGAATCACATTTGAAGGCTGCTAAAAGAATCTTGAGGTATCTACAATGTACTGGGGACTTGGTCCTGTACTACACTTTTGGTGACTCCTTTGATCTAACAGGAGATGCTGATACAGATTATGCAGGGTACCTGGTATATAGAAAAAGTACTTCAGGAATTGCTTACTTTATGGGATCTAGCCTAATCTCTTGGGAAGGAAAAAAGCAGAACTCAATGGCCTTATCTATATTTGAATCTGAGTATGTTGTTGTTGCTTCTTGTTGTGCTCAACTTCTATGGATCAACCAATAGATTGAGGACTTTGGTATAGTCTCAGACATTGTTCCCTTGATCTGTGACAACACTAGTGCTCACAATATGGCAAAGAACCCTGTGCATCATAAGAGGACCAAGCACATTGATGTGAAACATCACTTCTTGAGATACAATGTTAAAAAAATCTGTATGAAGTTATAAAATAATGAGGACCAAGTGGTTGATATTTTCACACAAGTCTTTACTTAGGGACCATTCTAAGAAAAACATACTTAAACTTGGTCAAATCAAAATGAACTAAGTCTTTGTACAATTAGCTTCATTCTCTCCTATGATTGGTTAAAATTAGAAAGTAGGTGTCCAGGTTGTGACTGGTGATCAAATTTAGTTCAGTATCATACCTACTACAGGTATACACCCATGGTTGATTAGTCAGATTAAGACAGTAGTAGAACAAACAAAAGAAAGAAACTTCAAAATTATAGGGACTAGGTCTTACTACAGGGTTAGCATCTTATACATTGTATGATTTAAATTTCCAAAAATAATTGCTTAAGTGTCATATGTCCTTTCTCTCTCTTCTCTTGAACGTTTTCATATCACCCCTACAAGTGAAGCAACGTTCCCAAAAAGGAATAGGGACATCATTTCACTTTAATCCCAAGATTCGCCACCTTTAGCCCCATTAAATACTCTTTCCGACCACGTCATATTTTTCATTATTACCAAAACACTGAGTATTTCTTCTGAAACTCCATTTCTCTAGCACAAGTCATCTTTCTCTTTTGCTTTCTCTCTTTCTTTTTAATTTTCTCATATAACAACAAAATGTCTCTTCCTTCCCCCTCTACCAAATCACCCTCAGAATAGAATGTTCCTCACACCAATCCCTCCTCTGAAAATCCTCCACCATCTTTTGAAAACCACTTTTATGAAGAAACTCCTCAACCTGCATCAATCACTGATGGTCTTTTTTTATGGCCATCAATGAAGAAGAACCCTGCTTTCCTACATCTTCACCACCACTTGACCCAGAACACTTGAAGTAACCTCTTCAACTACAAAATATCAGTTCTTGTATATTTCAATTGCCAATCCTAAAGCTTCATCTTCTAGTCCCCCTCAAGAGTTGGAAACACAACTTGAGATTTCAAGAGGACCAGTTCCCCTTGTAGTGGTTAAGCGCTTTATGGTAAAATAATACTTTTTCGAAGGTTACTTACCTTAAGATGTGGAAACCCCATAGTAATATCGAGGCTGGGGAAGATTGGGTGGCTGACAGTCTTACCATGTTGGCCTCAGGTACTCCAGGTTTTCTCCTATCTATACAAACTCTCCTCCCAAACCCCATAGTTCTAAATATGAAGGAACCCTAATGTCTGTAGGGGTGGCTAAAGAGATACTTCATCATCTTGTAGAAGATAATGTGGAGGAGGATGAATTAGTGAGTCTTTTCTAGAATAGAGTAGGGATGAGGAGATAATCCAAGAAGCACCAGATATTTGAGAAACTAGTTTATAGGTACTATAGTACTAAAGGCTCTAAGAAAAAGATACTGAGTGATGACCTAAAAGCAAGTAAATGAGCCACCGCGAGAAAGAGAAATACAAAGAAAAGAAATATGGTTAGTAAGTCAGTCTAACCTCCAGAGAAGATATTTGATATAAAAGTTAAAGGACAGGAGGAGGAAACTGATTATGACATTGTTATTGTTGTTGATAAAAAGTACAAAGAGGCAAGAAGTTTGAAGCCTACATAGTCTACGACACCAAATCAAAGGGCACAGGTAAGAAGAAACATACTTCTACAAAGAGAAAAAGGGAGGAAGTAACCAAGGGACCTAGTCCCGAAGCTAATCCATATGAATCTGAGAAAAATGTTCAGTTAGTGGAGGTACTAGGTACTTTGTCTAAAATAAGGGACCAGGTACCTCGTCTAAAAGACAAAAGGTTCAGAAACCTATTCAGAGTCTTACTAAGAAGGATTGGAATCAAATTATCAAATCCTAAAAGGTGTTAACTGGGATAGTGTTTAATCTAAAGATTCACGAGGAACTAGGAATGCACTAGTTGCTTCAATTTGTGCAACATCAAGATTAGTTGCATTTGTTCAAAACTCCATTGCCCACAGATTATGATGATGAAGTCAAGGACTCCTTCTTCACAAAAGAGTTTGCTAAGGATGGTTCAAGTCTCACTAGGATGGTGCATGGAGTAGAAATCTTCCTAGATGAGGTATCTCTTGGAGAAATTCTAGATGTCCCTATATATGGGATCAGTCCAGTTCAAGATCAACAACCCTCTCTTTCTTTTGTTCAATCTACTTTTAAGGTTAGTGGAACTCTAGGGATGGAGTTAGAAAGAAGTTCTTGAAAAGAGAGTTCCAATTTCTCTTTGAATTCGTCAACAAAGTTTTACTGGCCCATTCAAAAAAATAAACAATTACTTCTGCAGCAAACTTCTTTCTTATGGAAGCTATTAGCAAATTTGAATTGATAAATCTACCTGCCTTGATAATTAAAGAAATGCATAAGGTGCTGCACATTAAGGATGGAAAGCATGGGCTCCCCTATGGTTATTTACTCACCAAAGTATTTAAACATTTCAAGGTTGAGTGCGTGCGAGGAGTTTCTGGAATAGTCAAGAAAATGTTCATCATGAACACCCTGATTGAAAATGAATGCATGGAAGGAAAGGTAGGGACTAAGTCCTAGGTGTTTGAAATATTTTATGTTATAGAGAGCTTGAATGGAAAATTTGAAAAGATGAGGGTTATTCTGGCTACTCGTGATGTGGAGATCACACAGCTGAAGGCAAGGATGCAACAACTAGATACAGAGGGACCTGGTACCTCAGACGATTTAAAGGCTGAGAATGCAAGGTAAAAGGCCCAAGTTACTGCACTGATTGATGAAGTTTAGAGTCTCTCAGCTAAGGTCCAGGATGTTACCAAGAAACTTTTAAATGTCCATGCTGCAGAGAGTTTTTGTATGTATATGCTTCTTAGGTCCCTTACCCCCTTCTTCTACCTAAGCCCAGTTCCTTCTAAGCCCTGTTTGATTTCAGTTGTCTCTAGTCTTATGGCGCTTTTTAGTTTCTCTAGCATTTTAAATGTAATGTATCTGGTATTTCCTTCTAATTGATGAAGTGATTATTCTTCTTGTCTACTACATGCCTTCTTTATTTCTTTTTCTTTCATGTCAGTGTAGCCTCAATGGCCATGAATTAACTTGTATCGCTTACTTAATTTGGTTTATTGTTTTTTTTTAAATAATGTCAAAATGGGGGAGATTGATATTTATGTTGTGTAGAATTTAGAAGTAGACTCATAGGGACCAGGTCTGTGTGACAGGGGGATTTGTGATAGGAGGAAGATGAAGGTTATGTTTTGATCATGATAGAGAATTTATGAGAATCTAAAGGAACCTGGTCCTGATGACCGGGAAATAATTTGTCACCATCAAAATGGGCAAAATGTTACACCCTTGGAGTTTGATGATCACAAACTATTCCACAATGTACCGTATTGGAGTTTAAGCCAGTATCTATGGGACCTGACCCCAAATGAAGTTTCTCAAAAAAATATGATGACTTGTTCACAATAGTTGGAAGCTGTACCTTCCTACAGAAAGTTGGTAGTGTGGCAGTAGAGATGTTGAACCTCGACTAATATGAGAAGGTCTAGGTTTTGTTGTCTCATATAAAAGGATCACTTACATACAACAAAATCTAGTTTTTGCAAAATCAAGATTTCATCTTTAAGGAAAAAGTTGTCTCTTCGAACACAACTCATATATCATTAAGGGACCTGATCAAGTGCTCACTTAGTCTTGTTGCATCTTGAGTCTTTGTGTTTTTCTCTCATAGTGTAAATATAATCCTGGTTATAAAGGATAGTATATGTGTATCTTTTCCAGATCTTATCTCGAGTCGAAGCAATTAGAGTTGATTGATTGAGTCATGTGTAAGTTGGTTGTAACACCCCGCACATTTGGGCTAAAGTTTGAACTATTTTTCTAGGCATATAAACCTGAACCCAATGATTCTTTGTTAATAAATATATGATGATTAAACCTATAGTGTGTGAATACCTTTGAATATGAATTGAGGTCACAAAAATCCCCTAACTCAAAGATGAGTTTAAAACTCTTGTATCGATTAAGTATTGGTGAATGTCTCAACTTGAGTCAACTTCCATTGACCATAACTTTGTATATATATAAAGTTATATGGATAACTATATATCAAATGAAAGTTATTTGAGTCTTCTTTCCAACATCACCGATTTCACCTTAATCCAATATCGGGGTAAAAATTTATGCCCATTTTCCTGAGAGGTGGATGGCCAGACTGACGGACCGTCAAGCCAGTGATGGCCCATCAAGCCTGATCATCATCCTCGAATAGTAAGGTCTATTTCTTTCCATTAGCTGACATTTAGAGTGACGTTCAGTCTCCAGAGTAATGGACCGTCACCCATACCATCAGCCGAGGCTGAATTTCACAAAAGAGACATTTTTAATAGGTTATTTTGGTACTTTTCCTTCCCAGAAACCTCCCACATGAATTAAATTACACCTTAAATGTTATTTACTCAACCATTATTAGTTTTACAATATATCAAATCCTCTCCACTCTCAAGAACAAGATAAATTAGGGCTTTCATCAAAGATCAAGAATCAATCCTTAAGTTCAAGATTTCTAAGAAACGAATCCATATTTGGATTTTCATCCTTCAACCTAAATAATATAAGGTACGTGGGGTTTTTCTAAACTACATGGGTATGGTGAAATCGTTTTAGTTATGTTTTAATGTTGAGAAATCATGAATTTACAGAAGGGTCTTGAATTTACATTTACAATGATGCATTGTGAATCCTTCTTGACAGTAATGTTTTGGTCTTGAGGTCTTACCCCTTAAACTCGATTATATATATATATATATATATATGTATATATTTATGTATGTATGTATGTATATATTTATGTATGTATGTATGCATGTGGTTTGATGTTTGGAATTTGAATTGAGAGAAAGAGGGGTTATAATCCCTCTCTTGTTTAAATTTTCATGTTTTTATATATTATGAATTATTCAATTTCATACTGAGAAGCATGTTACAAATGTCTTTACTATTGGTTAAGACTTGATTTTGATTATAAATTGAAGAGAGGGTGTTTCTTGTTTATATAAAGGAGAAGTGATGGTTTTAAAGAGTTGCATAGTTTGTCACAAATACTTGACCACCACATGTTTGATGAAATGTTGAAAAGAGAGAATCTCTGCATAGTTTGAAATACATTTTGAAAATAAGAACTCTCTTGCATTGTTTGATTGACTTGGTGGTCTAAACATTGTTTTGATTGAAAAGAGTTGAAACTGAGTTGAAACTTGATAATGTATGGCCGAGAAATATGACTTGCAAGTCTTGGTATGACGATACCAACATCAGACAATGCCATAACAGACTTAGAACATAATAGAAGTCAGATTTCAATTAAATCTTTAGAATTTGAGTTTTGAAAGATGCATGTTCAAAAAAATTTAAAAATGGGCTTAAGAGATGTTAGGTGGTTATACAAAGAAGGCACGAGTTCAGAAAACTTATTTCCTGAAATAGTGTTTTGGCGATATGGGTTATTATGTCCCCCAGAAGGATTATACGCTGGCCTAGTGTCTTGTGGCGTATAAGACTCAGACACTCCAACCCTTACGGAAAACTTAGGTTGGGGGATTACCCGCCGAGTCAATGGTAGATTCTATATAGCTCATGGAATATCAGACTTGTAGGGTGTACCAACTAACCCAGAAGTAAGACAAAGAGTGAGTCATGGTTTTAAAGAAATATTTCGAAGTCTTTTAAATATGCCCATGTGTTTTCATATAACATATGTAAAAATGTTTTATAAATTTCTCTCACTTATGTTTTACAAAAGTTTATTATTTTGGATTACTCTGCGTACCAGCACATCTGTATTGAACCCCCGATATTTCAGGATCTTAGGCTCAGTCACAGGGGCCTGCTAAGCTGTAGATTAATTAGTCAGAAACTTTAGTTGATGAGCCTCCCTTATTCCATAAGGCCTAATGTATAAGTCATTGTTATTTTATTTTGATTCATGGTCCGACTGAGGGCCTTGTCCCAGTGTTCAGACAAAGGTTATTTTAAGTTAGTATAGATTTCGCAGACTAGTGTTAGATGTCTTTGATCCTTATAAACTCATTTTAGTATTGAGTAGTTTGAAATAAAAGTTGACCATGATTCTATTTTGTCATGTATTTCCACATTTTCTCTTAGTAAATAAATGGTGTCTATGATTGCAAGTTAGAAGGAGTGCTCTGGCCTTCATGGTTTGGAATGTCCATCACAGCCAGGTCCTCGGTTCGGATTGTGTCATTGGTCAAGTGAGTTTTACCATCAGGGGTGTTGTTGAGTCCAGGGTAGAGTTACCTAGGATCAATGGCAACATTTAGTCAGTTAAAGGTGTGGTAGAGTTACCTGTAAGACCCCACAAAATTCTCTCGTAGCCTGAGTCTTAGAGCGTGTCAAGTGAAGCATAATTACGACCCTAAAAGATTGAGAAGTGACTTCCAAAGTGATTAGTCTTTTAACATTGTTGAATTTTCCTAAAAAAATGACTTTCTATTATGTGGGAAATTAAATTAACTTTCCAACGATACCCATTTCGTTAAAATCCGCAGTCGAAGTAGAAAGATATAGACTTTTTACAAAAAGTAGTGGAATCGCCCAGTTTTGATGGAGAGGGCAGATGGACCATCGAACTAGCGATGGACCATCACCCAGACCATCAAACTAAGGTAGAAGACCGACTCACTGGCCAAGTGCGACGGAGAGGGTCGACGGACCATCGGGCTAGCGACGGACCGTCGCACCCTACCATCGCAGGCAAGAAAGAAAGTAAGTTTTTGGCCCAGGAACGATGGTCAGGACAGATGAACCATCGGGCCTCGACGGACCATTGCATCCCACTGTTGCACATCCCAATCAGTAATGTTAAGTCATTTTAAAAAGGGTTTTTTGGTCTTTTACCACTCTTTTTACACCCTGATATGTTCAAGACGAAGCAGATGGATTCACTCATCATTCACAACATAAGAGAGCTAGGGTTTCTCCCTCAAGAAAAAATCCAAAACCCTTCTCCAAGAAATTCAAGAATTCACCATAACTTTCACAAATTGAGTTGAAAATTAAGTTCCCTAAGTCAAGGGTTGCAAGAACCCTCTCACAAGAGTAGGAAGAAGAGTTTAAAGCAAGCTTGTTCATCCAATTTCATAATCTAAGGTATGTGGGGTTTTGAACAAGGGTAATCCTTTCACCCTTGTGCCCAAAGGCTTATTTTAAACTACAGGTTTTCTGTAATTTATGAGATTTTACAAGAAATTGAATTAGGGTTTTTCACCCATTGTAATTGGTTGCAATGTCTTGATGTTTCTCATGAATTGAAAGTCAAATAACATGATTTTATATGTTTTCTTAAGAAACGGTAGTTGGGTTTATACCCTATGTTGTTACTCCTTGAGATTTTTAATAGTTTCAATGCTCTAGAAATTGAAGTACATGAGTATGTTGAGATCTTGAGACAAATTGCTGAGAATTCTAGCTTTCTGTAAGTTTTATGAATCCATATGATATCTAGTATGCATTTTGATGAGTCTTAACTTGAGATTGAACTATGGATCATTAAACCCTACTTGAGATTTCAGTTTTTATGAACTTTTGTTCTATAAGCACCCATGATTTGAGTATTCTGATATTTTTGAGAAAGCTTCGACCTCAATGGTCATAGTAGCTTTGAAATCCACTTTACCACATGAGATTTCAGATTTTATAGTTGGGTTCTTGATGAACCATGAGATTATTTTTAAAGTGGATTTTCATGAGATAAGAGTAGCTAACTAAAGGGAGTAGTATTTAGCACCGAGTTGGGTAAGTTACCATGATTTCTTACCCCAGAAATATGTGCCACCGTAGGATTGAGATTTATGGGCCCGAGGCCGAGATAAGTGATCACTGATTTGAGGTTATACTCCATGGAAAGAGTATGAAACCTCTCCCCAATATGAGGTTTCTTACTTAGGAGGACAAAACATTGGACTCTATGTAGCTCGCATGGTTTATGTCGGTTAAGAGAAACTCCCTGCTAGTAAAAAGGTAAATAAACAACTTTTGAGTAATTTTCCCAAGAAGAAAGTGGTTCCTCTGATTAATAAGAGTAAGTAATCAGTTTTTAAACCAAAGTTATATAATTCTGAGATCCAAGTGTTTTGAGTCTAAAAGAGTTCTAAGTTCTTGAGCATTAAAGAAGTTTTACGCTCCACGAGATATACTCATGAGTTTGAAAGTATTTTTTAATGTTCCCTTCAGCCTTCGAGTAGTGAGAATAAGAGAAGAGTACAAATTTTAAGGATAAAGTATAATGGCTCATGAGATTTGTGTTACATGCTTTATTCTACGTGATGTATGAGCTTTACATTTTAGACTTATCCAAGCTATGTGAATCATTCCTAATTACATGCACGATTTGATTAAAGAGTATTGATATTTTTTTATGTAAATGCATACACCCCCATATACTCAGTACATTTATAAGTGCTGATCCACATATACGTCTATGTGCTACATTGTCTAATAATGTAGGTTCAGGTGCTCAATCCCAGTCTCGTCAGTGATTTCCGAGTACCTTTTTCTACCTCTCTGCAGTTGGTGAGTCCTCATGGTTTGAGGACCTACTTCTCAAATTTCAGTTGTTATTACTTTTATATTATTCTGATTCAGTTAGGGGTTTGTCCCACTGGCTCTTCAGTTTGAGTAATAGAGGCTTTGTCAGACTAAACCAATGGTCGAGTTTTAGACTTTCAGTATTTGATATTTTAGATTTATGTTTTTCCCAGCTATTTTAGTTTTGAGATGATATATTATGGTCTTATTGCTTGACTTGATATCACAAAGTGAGAGATAGAGATAGCAACTGGCTCGAAAGGTTAGGTTGGGACTACTTGTAGCCTTAAGCACCGTGTGACATCCCGAGATGAGATTTTGGGTCGTTACAAACTTGGTATAAGAGCCTAAGGTTTAAGGAGTCCTAGGGATTCTGACAAGCCACGTTGAGTAGAGTCTTGATCATCGGTGTGTAGCGCGCCACATCTATAAGAAAGAGGCTATAAGACTTTTTAGGAAAAAGTTGTTTCTTTCTTTCAGATTCTATCATTCCTATGGTTGTCCCTATCATCTAATAATTTGTGCTCTCCAATTTTAGAAAATGCCTCTCTGAAGAGCGAACGCCCGCAGAAATGATAATGAGCAACCCTAGCCGGTTGATCCCTTTAATGAGACTGTGTCTCATGCTGAGTTTCGGGCGGCCTTTTAGGTGTTAGCCCAAGCATTCACCACCAATGTTCAGGCCAATAACCAGGCCACAGTTCCAAATCAGCAAGGAGGTGATTTAGCTGCTGCTAGAATTCGTGATTTCATGCGGATTAATCCGCCAGAGTTTTATGGGTATAAGGAAGGTGAGGACCCACAGTTATACCTTGAGGAGGTGAGAAATATCACATAGGTGATGCATATTTCTGAGGAAGAAAGTGTTGAGCTGGCGTCTTATAGGTTGAAAGATATTGCTTATGACTGGGTTGTATCATGAAAGAAGGGTAAAGGTGAGAATGCTGCTGCTATGACATGGCAGATGTTCTAAGATGCATTCTTGGACAAGTTCTTTCTTCTTGAGATGAGGGAAGCAAAGGTTGAGAAGTTCATGAACTTAAGACAGGGCTCCATGACTGTTAAAGAGTACTATTTGAAGTTCAACCAGTTAGCCAAGTATGCTCCTGATTTGATTTCTGACACTCGAGCTAGTATGAGAAAGTTTGTGACATGTATTTTTGGTTTGGTACTGAAAGAGTGTAGGACTGTGATATGGAATAGGGATTTGGATTTGTCTAGGTTAATAATGCATGCACAACAAATTGAGGAAGATAAGATCAGGGATAGAGATAAAGTGAAGGGTAATAAGAGGGCTAGATATGAGCAATATAAGTATAGTCAGGCTAGGTACAATGGAGGAAACCACCAATAGTTTCAGAGTCGTTTGTCTATGCCAGTGCCTTCACCAGCTAGTGCTTCTGCGCCTAGAGAAGGAACAAGCAACGAAATTGGTCTTCTATGTCTAGGTTGCAGAACAGTGTAAGTAACAGACCCCGCTATCCTCCTTGTGCTAAGTGTGGTAGGGATCATCCCGGTGAGTGTTTAGAAGACCAGAGGGATTGTTTTGGTTGTGGAAAGCTGGACCACAGACTTAGAGATTGTCCGCATTCTAGGCAGGGGAACAGAGATGCCCGACCCTAGGCACAGACTACTAGTGCACCAGCTCCTGTATCCTGTCCTGCCCCTGCTCAGGGCGATTCATTTAGCACTACTAGCGGTCAGTCCCAGAATAGATTCTATGCCTTACCATTACATCAAGAGCAGTAGGACTCTCCTAATGTTGTTACTGGTAGCTCCGCATCTTTTACTTTGATTTTTATGTGTTGTTGGACCCCGAGTCAAATTTCTCTTATGTGACCTCATTAGTCGCTGTAAATTTTGAAATGAGTTTTGAAAAGATTCCTTATCTTTTCCTAGTTTCCACACCAGTAGGGGAGTCAGTTGTTGCAAAACAAGTGTATAGAAATTGTCCTGTTACTGTTTTTCATAGAGTCATATTTGCCGATTTGATAAAGTTGGACATGGTGGATTTTGACCTTATTCTAGGTATGGATTGACTTCATTCTTGTTATGCATCTATAGACTATAGTACCCATGTGGTCAAAATTCAGTTTCCTAATGAACTCATTTTTAAGTGGTCCGGGAGTTCAGTATCTCCCAAGAGTCATTTTATCTCCTATCTCAAAGCCAAAAAGCTAATATCCAAAGGTTGTATCTATCACCTAGTTAGAGTCAAAGAAACTAAGTCCGAGGCTCCAACTATCCAGTCAGTCAACATCGTTAATGAATTTCCTGATGTTTTTTTGGAGGATCTCCCAAGGGTATCTCCCAATAGAGAGATAGAATTCGGGATTGACCTTTTTCCCGACACTCATCCTATTTCTATTTTGCCATACTGCATGGCACCTACAGAGCTTAAGGAGTTAAAAGAGCAACTCAAAGATCTTTTAGATTAAGGTTTCATAAGGCCCAGTGTTTCTCCTTGGGGCGTACTCGTCCTATTCATGTGAAAGAAAGATGGTTCTTAGCATATGTGCATTGACTATCGTCATCTTAATAAGGTCAAAGTAAAAAATAAGTATCCTCTTCTGAGAATTGATGACCTATTTGATCAGTTATAAGGTGAAAGTTATTTATCCAAGATAGACCTTAGATCCAGCTATCATCAACTTAAAGTGAGGGAATGTGATATTCCAAAGACAATCTTTCAAACCCGCTATGGTCACTTTGAGTTTTTAGTCATGTCTTTCGGGCTAACCAATGCCCAGCAGCCTTTATGGATCTCATGAATATATTGTTCAAGCTATATCTTGATATGTTTGTCATAGTGTTCATAAATGATATTCTTGTTTACTCCCGTACTGAGAATGATATGCAGATCATCTTAGAATTGTCTTGCAAACTCTTAGAGATCACCAGTTTTTTGCCAAATTCAACAAGTGTGAATTTTGGCTAAGGTCAGTAGCCTTTCTGGGTCATATCATTTCAGCCGAAGGCATTAGAGTTGATCCCCAAAAGACAGAAGCCGTAAGAAATTAGCCTAGACCTGTTTCTTTATCTGACATTAGGAGTTTCTTAGGTCTAGCTGGCTACTACCGTCGTTTTGTCAAAGGTTTCTCTTCTATTGCGTCTCCCATGACCCGGTTGACCCAAAAAAAAGTTAAGGTCTAGTGGTCAGATTCCTGTGAGAAGAGTTTTCAAGAATTGAAGACTCGACTTACTTCAGCCCCTTTGTTGACTTTGCCTGATGGTACAGATGATTTTGTGGTGTATTGTGATACCTCTAGAGTTGGTTTGGGTTGTGTGTTGATGCAAAGAGGTAAGGTTATAGCCTATGCCTTTAGACAGTTGAAGCCGCATAAAAAGAATTACCCAACCCATGATCTTGAATTAGCTGCTGTGGTTTTTTCTTTGAAAATCTAGAGACACTATCTTTATGGGGTTCATGTTGATGTGTTTACTGATCATAAAAGTCTGCAGTATGTGTTTACCCAGAAGGAGTTGAATCTTAGGCAAATGAGGTGGTTAGAGTTGTTAAAAGACTATGATATGAGTGTGTTGTATCACCCGGGAAAGGCCAATATAGTGGCAGATTCCCTTAGCAGGATGTCTTTAGGTAGTGTTACTCATGTAGAGAAACGTAAGAAAGAGTTAGCTCGTGATGTGCATCGTTTGGCTAGACTGGGTGTTAGGTTGCTTGATTCAGCTGAGGGGAGTATGTTGGTACAGACTAGTTCCGAATCCTCTTTAGTTTTGGATGTGAAAGAGAAGCAAGACAGGGATCCTAGTTTGGTCAGACTGAAGGAGTCAGTTAAGGACCAAAAGGTAGAGGTTTTCTCCCAAGTGGAAGATGGCGTGTTGAGATTGCACGGTAGATTGTGTGTTCCGTGTGTTGATGATCTGAGGAAGAGGATTATGGATGAAGCGCATGGCGCACGGTATTCTATTCACCCGGCACTACCAAGATATACCGCGACTTACGGAAAATCTATTGGTGGGGTGGTATGAAGAAGGATATAGCTGAGTTTGTAGCAAAGTGTACAACATGCCAACAGGTTAAGGTAGAGCACCAAAGACCTGATGGTGTGATTCAAGAGTTTGGTATACCCACTTGGAAGTGGGAAGTGGTGAATATGGACTTCGTGATTGGTTTACCTCTTTTGTGTCATCATTATGATTCTATTTGGGTTGTTGTAGATAGGCTGACTAAGTCCGCGCACTTCTTGCCCATGTATACATCTTATACAGTTGAGGATTATGCTAGATTGTATATTCGAAAGTTAGTCAGGCAGCACAGAGTTCCCTTGTCTATCATTTCAGATAGGGGTACCTAATTTACTTCTCAGTTTTGGAGAGCCTTTCAGCAGGGTCTTTGTACCCTAGTTCATTTGAGTTCCGCTTTCCATCCGCAAACAGATGGTTATGCTGAAAGAACCATTCAAACCCTAGAAAATATGTTGAGGGCATGTGATCTTGACTTCAAAGGTAGTTGAGATGAGCATTTTCTATTTATAGAGTTTGCATATAACAATAGTTACCATGCTAGCATCAAGATGGCACCATTTGAGGCTTTGTATAGTAGAAGATGTAGATCACCCATAGGTTGGTTTGAACTGGGTGAAGCTACTGTGATTAGTCTTGATGTAGTGTTTGAGGCTATGGAGAAGGTGAAATTGATTAGAGAAAGGTTGAAGATAGCTTAGAGTCATCAAAAGTCATATGCCAATGTGAGGAGAAGGGATCTTGAGTTTGAGGTGGGTGATTTGGTGTATTTGAAGATTTCACCCATGAAAGGGGTGAAAAGGTTTGGTAAAAAAGGGAAGATTAGTCCCTGTTACGTTGACCCCTATAGAGTCTTGAGCCATGTTGGTAAAGTAGCCTATCAAGTTGAGTTGGCCGCAGAGTTGTCAGCCGTTCATCCTATTTTTTTTGTCTCCATGCTTAAAAAGTATATTGGTGATTCCTTTGTAGTAAATCCTTCAAAGAGTGCTGATATTTAGAACAGTCTTTCATTTGACGAGGTTCCTGTTGAGATTCTAAATTTTCAGATCCATAGACTGAGGAACAAAGAGGTTCCCTTGGTCAAAGTTTTGTGGCGGAACCAGTCAGTTGAGGGCGCTACTTGGGAGACAAAAGCAGACATGCGAGCAAAGTACTCGCACCTCTTCTCCGTGAGTTCAAATCAAGCCAAAGGTATTATTCTTCCCTAATTCATACCTTCTAATATAAATTTCATCTATGTATCTATTCTTACATGAGTTCTTGCAATTTTCGAAGTATTTAAGAGTCTAGAAAAATTTTGAGCCCGTTTAGCAATTTGCTTCAGCTATTTGTATTCAGTTTTTCCCGTGTTCCTAGTCTAACTAGTGAAATTCGAGGACGAATGTTTCCAAGAGGGAGATATTGTAAGACCCCTCAAAATTCTCTCGTAGCCTGAGCCTTAGAGCATGTCAAGTGAAGCGTAATTCCAGCCCTTAAAGATTGAGAAGTGACTTCCAAAGTGATTAGCGTTTTAACCTTGTTGAATTTTTCTTAAAAAATGACTTTCTATCATGTGGGAAATTGAATTATCTTTCCAACTATACCCATTTCGTCAAAATCCAATGTCGGAGTAGAAAGATATAGCCTTTTTCCAGAAAGTAGTGGAATCGCCCAGTTTCGATAGAGAGGGCCGACGGACTGTCGGACTAGCGACGGACCATCGCCCAGACCGTCGCACTGAGGCAGAAGACCGACTCACTGACTAAGTGCAGCGGAACGTCGGGCTAGCGATGGACCGTTGCACCCCATCATCGTAGGCGAGACAGAAAGTAAGTTTCTGACCCAGGTACGACGGTTAGGACCGATGGACCATCGGGCCTCCGACGGACCGTCACATCCCGCTATTGCACATCCCGATCAGTAATGTTAAGTCATTTTTAAAAGGGATTTTTGGTCTTTACCTACCCCTTTTATACCCTGATATGTTCAAGATGAAGAAGATGGCTTCATTCATCATTCAAAACATAAGAGAGCTAGGGGTTTGTCCCTCAAGAAAAAATCCAAAACCCTTATCCAAGAAAATCAAGAATTCACCATAGCTTTTACAAATTGAGTTGAAAATCAAGTTCCCCAAGTCAAGGGTTGTAAGAACCCTCTCTCAAGAGTAGGAAGAAGAGTTTAAAGCAAGCTTGTTCATCCAATTTCATAATCTAAGGTATGTGGGGTTTTGAACAAGGATAATCCTTTCACCCTTGTGCCCAAAGTCTTATTTTAAACTACAGGTTTTCTGTAATTTATGAGATTTTACATGAAATTGAATTAGGGTTTTCACCCATTGTTATTGGTTGCAATGTCTTGATGTTTCTCATGAATTAAAAGTCAAATAACATGATTTTATATGTTTTCTTAAGAAATTAAAGCTGGGTTTATACTCTATGTTGTTACTCCTTGAGATTTTCAATAGTTTCAATTATCTATAAATTAAAGTACATGAGTATGTGAGATCTTAAGACAAATTGCTGAGAATTCCAGATTTCTATACGTTTTATGAATCCATATGATATCTAGTATGCATTTTGATGAGTCTTAACTTGAGATTGAACTATGGGTCATTAAACCCTACTTGAGATTTCAGTTTTTATGAACTTTTGTGCTTAAACACCCATGATTTGAGTATTCTGAGACTTTTGAGAATTCTTCGACCTCAATGGTCATAGTAGCTTTGAAATCCAGTTTAGCACATGAGCTTTCAGATTTTATTGTTGGGTTCTTGATGAACCATGAGATTATTTTTAAAGTGAATTTCCATGAGATGAGCGTAGCTAACTAAAGAGAGTAGTATTTAGCATCGAGTTGGGTAAGTTACCTCAGTTTCTTACCTCAGAACTATGTGTCACCATAGGATTAAGATTTATGAGCCCGAGGTCCAGATAAGTGATCACTGAGTTGAGGTTATACTCCCTGGCAAGAGTATGACGCCTCTCCCCAACGTGAGATTTCTTCCTTAGGAGGACAAGACCTTAGAGTCCATGTAGGTCGCATGGTTTATGTCAGTTAAGAGAAACTCCCTACTA
Source organism: Capsicum pubescens (assembly GCA_030864215.1). Taxonomy (NCBI): domain Eukaryota; kingdom Viridiplantae; phylum Streptophyta; class Magnoliopsida; order Solanales; family Solanaceae; genus Capsicum; species Capsicum pubescens. Next base: position 33,642,532 of record CM061542.1, on the reverse strand, counting down.
GTAAAATGGTAAATAAATAGCTTTTGAGTAATTTTCACATGAAGAAAGTGGTTCCTCTACTAATAAGAGTAAGTAATCAGTTTTTAAACCAAAGTTATATATTTTCGAGATCCAAGTGTTTTGACTCTAAAAGCGTTCTAAGTTCTTGAGCATTAAAGAAGTTTTACTCTCTACGAGATATACTCTTGAGTTTGAAAGTATTGTTTAATGTTCCCTTCAGCCCTTGAGTAGTGACAATAAGAGGAGAGTACAAATTTTAAAGCTAAAGTATAGTGACACGAGATTTGTGTTACATGCTTTATTCTACGTGATTTATGAGCTTTACATTTTAAACTTATCTACGCTATGTCAGTCATTCCTAATTGCATGCATGATTTGATTAATGAGTATTGATATTGTTTTATGTAAATACATACACCCCCATATACTCAGTACATTTCCAAGTGCTGATCCACATAAATGTCTATGTGCTACATTGTCTTATAATGTAGGTTCAGGTGCTCAGTACCAATCTCGTCAGTGATTTCCAAGTACCTTTGTCTATATCTCCACAGTTGGTGAGTCCTCATGGTTTGAGGACCTACTTCTCAGATTTAAGTTGTTATTACTTTTATATTAGTCCGAGTCAGTTGGGGTTTTTTCCTAATGGCTCTTTAGTTTGAGTAGTAGAGGCTTTGTCAAACTAGACCAGTGGTCGAGTTTTAGACTTTCAGTATTTGATATTTCAGATTTATGTTTTTCCCAGCTATTTTAGTTTTGAGATGATATATTATGGTCTTATTGCTTGACTTGATATCCCAAAGTGAGAGATAGAGATAGAAACAGGCTCGAAGGGTTAGTTTGGGGCTACTTGTAGCCTCAAGCACCGTATGACATCCCGAGATGAGATTTCGGGTTGTTACATTACCATACTTATCTTGTAATAGAGTGTAAGACCCCGCAAAATTCTAATCATTTCAGTATTATATAGCATGCCAAAAGGGGTCCCAGACTTAGAAAAATTCAGCTAAGTATTAAGACTTAGAAGCATTTTTAGCCTTCGAAATTGGATGATCTTATTTTCAATATTTCCAACCTTAGAATGTAGATTTTTAAGTTCATTCATGATCAGGTATGTCAATAGGTCATATTGGGTGAGTTTTGGAATTTTTGGAATTCGTTTGAGTCATGTTTGGATGACCAAAATAGCAAGCCAACGCGATCTTGACGTGTTGCATTGTCCATTGCACCCATCGATGCAATGCGTCGGTGATCGCATCGATCCGATCGATGCGACGCATCGCCAATCGCGTCACTGGTCCAGGTTCACTAATTAAATTCTGAGTTTCCAAGAGCATTTAGGTCCTTTTACCCTCACCTAATTAAGCTAAAACACGAGATTAAACTCCCAAAGGGAAAAATTACATTAATTATTCTCAAAATCCTCTCAAGAAATAAACCCTAGTTTATCTAGTTCAAGTTCAAGTTCCAAGAAATCCTCCAAAATCTTCACGAAATCAACAATCAGGATATGTTAGGTGTTCATCCTTGGGTTTCCTTCCACCCTTGGAGTTCAAGAAACCTTTTCAAAAACTTGAATTATGATTTCCATGTTATGAATTGAATTATGCCATGTTTGAGTTGTTGTATGGATTTTGAAGTTGAGATCTTTTATGGGTTCCATGAAATTATGTTAGCATGTGTGTTGAATTATGAATCTTTCATGTCAAAACCCTTGAATTTGCAAGTTTGAGTTGTAGCCATGATGCTTATGTGTTGTTCATTATTATGTGCATTAATTATGCTCCCCAAGTGTTTGATAGAATGTCCATGTGAATTGAATAGTGAAATCATGACATGTTAGCATGTGTTCCCAATCATGTACAATCCATGACCTCCAAGTTTTTGAGAAAATTACTCAATGATTGACTATTGCTATGTTTTATCCATTATGCTATCGAGTCCTGGGGGCATTCATTACCCAAAATCTAGTTTTTTACTTAGTTGCACTAGTTATAGAATTATCCCAGTAAAGGTCAAGAACCATAATACTCAGACAGTTAATAGAAATCAGTGAACTCAGTCCAGTTCAGTTAGTCAACACGATCAGTGTCAGTTCAGTAAAACGTAGTATAGTTTAGTGATCAGTTCAGTACCGATTCAGTTGGGAGTAGGATTCAACACCGAGCGAACCCAGGGATTGGGGCATTCCTACCAGCAGAGGGTTTGACCCTTAGTAGAAGTCCCTGCATTACAGAACTACATAGCCAGCATAGGATAAGTCGTCCTCCTGCCAGATTAGGGTTGACGTAATCATATATATATTTCATGAGTCTTCTTGCTAGATTAGGGTTGACACAACATTGTTAGTATCCCTTGGCAAGGTGCTAATATCCTTCCCACTGGGGTTATAGGTTGGACCCCAACTCAGTCTATAATTGGGGTATGTTGGTTAGATGAATGCTCCCACAATTACAGTTTTAGTCTCGGTATTAGATAAAGAACTCAGACAGTTATACAGAACCATGGATATCAACTATCAGTTACTTAACAATCGAAATTCAATACTTCAGTATTAGTCTAAGCTTTTAGTTATCAACATTCAGTTATTAGAACTCAGTACTTCAGTTTTAGTCTGATTCAGACTGACGTTATATGTGCAGTATTGCATATTCAGCATATTCCGTAGTTACAATTTTGCATGTACTCTCATCTAGTTACTTCACGATATTCATTCAGTCAGTTATCATCTCATGTATATGTCATCCTACCTCACTTAGCATACCAGTACATTCCACATACTGACGGATACTCTTTCTTTGCACTATGATATCTCATATAATTGGTATGGACGCGCGAGTTCCTGATCATACTTAGCAACTCAGGATATCAACAGTAGATTCAATAGTGAGTCCTCATCTATCAAGGATATTATGTTATTTTATCATTTTAATTAGTTTAATAGTTATTACAGTCGGAGTTAGTTGGGGGTTTGTCCCATCAACTCCATATTCAGACAGTAAGAGGCTTTCAGACTAGCACAGTTAGATATTCAGTTTTTCAGATGTTATTATCAGTACACTCAGTTATTATTTTAGTATTTTGAGAACTTTATGGCAATTTTAGTTATACTATCGCATATATTTTCAGTATTATTATTCAGTGCTCACAGCAGGTACTAGTCATGGGTTAGCTTGTGGTCCTTTGGGATTGTAAGCACCGTGTGACACCCAGGGTGTAGTCTCTGGGCGTTACATAGAGTTATTACAAAAGGTGGTGATTATTTTCGTCTTTAATCACTTGGTTTCTTAAAGACTAGTGAAGCTTTGGAAATCCAAATCGTAGGTCGTGGATTTTACTTTCCTTGAGCAAGAAAGTTTCCACATAAACTTGAGTGTTCTTTACATTATTGCATTGTTCTTCTTTCTATATTTATTATACTACATCTGCTAAGTTAGGGACCAGGTCCTGTTGTATTTGGTAGACTCGTATATTTCATCAACAACAACATATTTAGTGCAAACCCACAAGATAGTAAAGCTAGTGAGGGTAGATTATTACTAGACATACAACTTAAACAAGTTAACATGGCATAACAAAATCAAATCGTGGCACCAGTAAAATGATCAAAGTTTAAATGACAAGATATTAATTCTATCAACCAAAGGAAACAGAGAAATTTCAACAAAAAATAAAGAACGCCATTCAAGACTTCTGGCCCGTTAAGTCTTGTTGACAATCCAAATACTAAGTTCAACAATTTACGACACCTACTACAAAAACATTAGCTTGCATAATGCAGCAGTCTTGAATAAGGAAGCGTTTTTTAGGAACATTGAATTCACAACATGGCATAAATGATGACCAACCCCAACTAGGTGTAGGAGCTGAAAACCAATTAGCACCACCTGTAAGAGAACAATGAAAAATAATGAAGGAATTCGAATGTGTAAACCAATAAAATTGAGGGTCTGCTTTAACACGGATTTCAAGCAACTTTTAATAACACAAACTATAGAGTATTTGATAAAAGACTAAAAATTTAATCATTTTTATTCACATAATAGTTAAATAGCTTGCTAAATAAAGATACAAATCCAAATACTAGGTGGTATTAATGTAATCCCACAATTGGGGTATGGAGAGGAGAGGATGCATACCCAGACCTTTACCCTACCTCGAGAAGGGAGTGTAGAGAATAGTAGAAGAAAGGTGTAACTGGGGAGACCTTCAGCTGGCCTAATATCGTTAAGCAAGATCGGAAGATTCAACTAAAGAAGAGGAAGCTATGAAAGTAGAAGGAAGATATTGAATAAGAGAGATTGGGTATAGAAGAAGACTACTTTATATGCTTTGTATTGGATTTATTTTTGTATGTTTTCCAATGACTAATGTCATCCCTATTTATACTTGTGTAGAGATGGTTCTAGAAAATCTTTTAGATAATTCTTCAACAAAATCCAAATACCTTTATCGTCTATCACAACTCTAGAGCATCTAGATCATTCTAAAAGATACTTATTCAAGACACAACACTAGGACATTTTACAAGAACCTATGATATTCAATCACTAGACTATTCTAGAAAATTAACTAGAAATATATGATTCCAAAATATCTACTTTAATATTTTCACACTCCCCCTTAAAGTGATTTTTTGGAAGCTACCCTGAACTTGTTGCGGAAGAACTCAAATGAAGCTTTGAACCACATCTTAGTGAAAATCTTAGAAGTTTTTGCGTGACTCCTCTTTCTTTTTCAAATGATAAAGACTTTCCATTACTGACCGGCTCTACAAAGAAACAAGAATATGTATTGACAAAATTTTAATCTTTGTAGTGAATTGACTTGGCAATAGTCCTCTTTTACCTTTGCGAACCATAATAATCATCACCTTTCTGAATTTTATGCTGTTGAGTTCTTGAGCTCCCCCTTTCTCTGAACTCCTCCATGCCTTCATTATCTGGAGACACGCATGTGATGGAAAAGTTTACATTTTTAGGATTCAAGATTTTAGAACTTACTCTTTCTGAAGCAACTCCATAACTCAAAGATATTTCATCTGTATCAGCCCCGTCGTTTGATTTGATGATAATCTGATCATAAATTTTCTGTGAAGCCTCAGTATCATAACATGATCCACTACTAGATTCCATTTTATCTCTTAAATCATATTGTATGTCCCTCCATATGAAATTGGGGCCTTACTTTCAACTCCATCGTTCATTAGATCTTTAGCTTTTCCATCAACTTCCAATATTTGATCTGAGCCAGCGACTGACCTTGATACAATATATAATTTACCAAGAAATTTAACTTCCACTACATCTCCCTTCATTCTTTCTCAAATAAAGTCATTACAACAATATTGATTTTTGACACTATCTGCTTAAAATCTACTTCAATATCTTTCACGTTCAGACTTTTATGGATAATTTCAGGATCTGCTTCTTTGATTTCCTTGATAGCATCTTTCACGTTTCTAGTCTAAATGTCTTCAGCTTCCTCTTGTTTCATATCAATGTCTTCCCTCTCCACATAATGAATTGTATTATATTTGATCCAATCTCTTTCCAAATTTATGCAAGCCAAGGCATTTATTGCTCGACTCTCAGCTTCTAAGAATCTTTCCCAGCCTTCTTATTCTTTAATAACTTTTTCAATATGAGCCATGTTGCTCTCTGTGGCTCGGCAATATCTTTTTATGTGTCCTTCTTTGCCACACCAATAACATCTAAGAGGTTTTTTACAATTGTTAAAAGTCTCTTCCTTCTTTCCAAGCGTGCTTGAACCACATGCGAATTGAGAGAGAGGTATATTTCTTGCTTTTCCTTTAACGTTCTTCTTAACAGCTACAAGAACATTTCCTTTCCTTTTTTTGACTAATTCATCGGCCAATTGTTTGTCTAGTAACTCCTGCGACGACAACAAATTCTCAAATTCCTTCAAGGATGGTTGTTGAGCCCATCCTTGAATCGATATTACAAAGGGAATATATTTTGGCTTCAAACCATGAATAATATTTCTTATTATTCGTGCTTCAAAGATAGACTCATTTGAATTAAATAAAGATTTATCCAAACATAAATTCTTAATTCTTAAGAAATACTCAGCAATAGAAAGATTACCTTGATTGGCGTTAGCCAATTAATTCTTCAATATCTATAGCTGAGCTTCATTCTTCTTGTTGAATCACTGATCGAGGGTCTTCCAGATTTCGTGGGCTGATTTGCACCTGATAATATGATTAAATAAATTGGAAGAGATGGATGTATTCAAGATGAACTCCTCATTCGCATTAATCTGCTTCCACTTCTTATATGCACAATTATTTTTTGGTCCATGCTTACCCTAAAGGTATGATTTCATACATGTCTTCCATACCTTGTAATTGGACTGATTTAACAACTCCATTCCCAGTCCATTACCATGACCGCTAAAATCCATACAGAGAAATTAGTTGACTCTAAGTCACTAACCCGATCTTGAATAAAATCCAGAAGCCAACGAGTGGCTATGGGTCTGATACCATGTGGAAAATAGCAGAAGAAAGGTGTAACTAGGTAGACCTTCTGCTAGCCCAAGATCGTTAAGTAAGATCGGAAGATTCAACCAAAGAAGAGGAAACTATGAAAATAGAAGAAAAATATTGAATAAGAGTGTCACGACCCGAACTAAGGCCTGACCATGATAAACATCCCAAACCATGGAGGCTCGGAACGGCCTTCCCTATCTGGTAATCATGCACAACATTCATATAAATAAAGAGGATGTGGAAACATAATCTTCTACGGAAACATGGTCAGTTCTGGATTCAACATAAGTATGAAAATTGAAAATCAACTACATCTAATAATATCTGACTCAGTCTGCGAAATCTCTACTACATGAAAATCTGTCAGCTGTCTGAAACTGGGACAAGGCCCCCAGTAGACTAAAACGGAAATAATTAACATAATCTAAAAAGATAGGCCTTCTGGAATATAGAAGGCTCACCAACTGGACACCTGCAACTCTTTCCGTTAAACTCTACTGCTTTTCTGGACCTCTAGACTGAGCCTCAGAACCTGGAGGGAGGAGGGGAGGGGGTCAATACATATGTACTGGTACGAAAAGCAATCCAAAATAAAGCTTTAATATAATTAAAATAGTTGATAGAAACTTTGACAAAACATCATACATCAAGTGGTTTTCAAAACACACGATCACTTTTTGATAACATGAAACCTTTCTGTCAATGCAAATTCTGATCTTTTTATTACTTCTGAGTTAGGTGTCACTTCCATATAAGTCTTATATTTCATCCGCCATTGACTTGGTGGGGAATACCCCAACCCAAGTGTGCCGCAAGGGTTGGAGTGTCTGAGTCTGATAAGCCACAAGGCTCTTGGCCAGCGTAATATATAAACTTGAATCGGCAAATCCTAATTTTGGGCAATGATTTATCTGAACTCATGCCTTCTTCGGGGAACCACCTAATCTCTCTTTATGCCCAATTTTATCATGTTCTGAATCATGTATTTCTTTCTAGTTTCAACATCTGAAAATTTATTTCAAACATGTGCTCTATTCTGTTCTGAATTATCATGGCATAATCTGAATTGGTGTCGTCACACCAAGACTTGCAAGTCCAATTTCTAAGCCATAATGCATCACACATGATTCTTTCATCAAAACTCAATTCAGATCACCCACACATGTAAATAGTATAAGAGATTTCATATTCCAAAACATAAGTCAAAACTATGCAAGAATACTTAAAACATATGGTGGTCATGAGCTTTTGGCAAAACCATGTACTCTTTCATTATATGCATATTAAACATTAATCAACATGCATAATCCTCTCTTTTGATTCCAAAATCATAATCAAGTCATAGTATAAATCAAGACGTTCATATCATGCTTTTCAAAATGCATTCAAAACGTTTCATAGCATATCATAAGTAAGGAAAAATCATAACAAGATAGGTATGTCATTATAATTCATGATCTCAATTGAATATTCATTAATAAACGCATTCATACATATATATAGAATTTCAAATTAATTTGGGGAAAGGCCTAAAGACCAAACAATATTAATTAGAGCTTCTAAAACATGCTAGTAATGGTAAAATTCAACCCTTTCCGTAAAATCATGATTTCTAAATCTTTAGCATGAATTAATGAATGTTTCTTTGCTCATGAATTTTTGGGAAAACCCCACTCACCTCAATTATGGAGAGTAATGGATGATTCTTGAAGCCTACGGTTTGAGGATTCCAAATCTTCAATCAATTTTGAAAACCCACGGTTGAATCTTGAGGGATCTTGATTTTTGTTTGGGTCTAAGGAGTGTTGTTCTTGAGATAAAATTGGAAGAAGAAGTATATTTTGGTATTTTTGGAGTAAAATTCTGTGTTTGTGGATTATATAGGGGTGGGAAAATGACCATTTTGCCCCAAATACGGAGTTTTTAAGTCACTTGGACCACAATGTATGCGGCGCACACCTTAACACATAATCTAGGTTGTTCGGCGCACATTTTATCGCACACATTAGGTTGTGCGTCGCACACCTTATAGCATAAGTTAGGTTGTGTGTCGTACACCTTATGCTAGGCGATACACTCCACTTTGCAAAGCCATAACTTCTTGCTCGGGTGTTGGATTTTGGTAAAATTAGTATCGTTGGAAATATAACTCGAATACCTTTAATTTGATATATAGTAGGTCCTCTAATTATATATATATATTGGGAGTTATGGTTGCTGAAAGTTGACTCAAGTTGAAACATCCTCTAAAACTTAATCGATAGAAATATTTTCAACTCGTCTTAGAGTTACGGGATTTTTGTGATCTCAAATCATATTCAAAGGTATTCCTACACATTAGGACTGATCACCACACATATATTAACAAGTAATTTCTTAGTTCGGATCTATATGCGTAGGAACGATGGTCTAAATTCTAGTCCGAAAGTATGGGGTGTTACATTATCTCCCCCTTGGGATCATTCGTCCTCGAATGATGGGTAGGAACGTTGATGTCTTAAAGCTGTGGGATAATGCATACATGTTGTGTCTTCTAAGAAAGGATATAACTGATCTGAGATATTTAAACTTCTATCATGAAACTGAATTCTGAGCTGACTTGACTTTACTTGCTTCAAGAAGCTCATTAATGCTGAGAGTTTAGGATTTTCTTGGAGTGATCGTGATCTAATCATACATATTGAATTGAGAAGTGATAACTTATGCAAGTAAGAATCATAAAGCAACAAGACTTAGATCGTACCAGGGTATTATACTGCCTGAGCTAAAATATCTGAAAAAAATTAATATCATGCGTTGAACACTTATGAACTGAGTCATGACTGAATAGCTGAATCTGAAACATAATGCTTGGAATGAACTGAAATCGCAACTTACATGGATGGAATAGATTATCTCTTGGGATGGTCATGCACATGAGAGTTTGGATAGTAGGACTGGGTGAAAAGGTGGAAAATCACAGTAACTTGCCTGCCCGACTGTTAAACTGAATTGCTAGTTATATAGGCGGAATTATACTGGAACCTATACTTAACTGGAGTATCTCTTCACCACTCTTTCTAAAGAAGTCATAGAAACATTAGGGTAAAAAGAACCTTGGGCATGATTTACACAAGGCACCCAACCAAGGAATCACAACAATGACACTACCCTATAGCATGGAATAGAATTACCAGGACCTAGGCCATGCAACTTCTTACTTTCAAGCTTAGCACACTTCTCGAGTATCCCTTAACTATACTATTCTCCTTAATTACTATACTCATTGATTCAAGTTATAATCCTCATAAATCTTCTTACTAATGTCTAAAGTAGCTTAAATCCTTTCACCGTGATCAAGCCTAACTTCAAATCACAAAATACAACATGCCACACCACGATATTATTCTTAACCATATGATTCAACCTTCTATATATATTTTTTTCACATCCTAAGCATAACGTGCTTTACCACTTCAATGACCAACCCTGAACTCTTACTATGGATTCGCTAGCGCATATTGCGTTCCTCAACTTACATCCCAACATGTCATTCAAGCCTATCCTTATAACCACATATGAAGTTCAAGGCAACATTAATCAAGATGTACTTCAGATATTCTCTAAACCACCATCAATAAAACTCCCATGCGTTATCCCAAGAACATACACACACACAAATTTCCTCTAACCATCACATGTATTAAAGACTTTGCCCCAAATCTTACTTCACACTTATGGCCTCATCCAAAACAAGCATACAATGATCTTTCATCAACAAGAACCATTCACTCATCACCACTATCATTACATAAGGAGTCACCAAAAGGTTAGAACATAAAACCTTGAAGCATGGAAGGATATTACATGAGACTTGACACTTAGCTGAGGACTGAGGAATAGCAAATCAACATTAGGGATTTATCAAAGTAAATTTGAATTGAGGGAATACATGGCTATAAGTTGATTCTCGCCAATCATTTGGCATAAAGCATGAGTTATGGAAACTGAGCATACTATAAGACATAAATACATGAGTCATGAGCTACATGACCTCAATTTGGAGTTCATAACATATGGAATGTGATTCCGACTACTGAATGAACTGGAACTCCTCATTTTAGAACTGGAAGAGCACGTGATTATCTATGACAAACATGAACATGAACTATGATCATGGAACTGAAATGTGAGGCATGAGCAGGTATTGGGATAACTAATAAAATACTGAGATAAGAATGGGTTTTAGCCTCACCCTCACTTTCTGATACTCTATATCATACTGGCATTTCTATTAGAATCTGAGAGCCTGACTTGGTTATTCCTTCTGTTATCTCCCCCTTAGCTTCAAGACATCATCTTAAGTTTGAGAGATCTCTTACTAGACTCTAACTGAACTACACTTACTGCACTCTAAGGTGCACTCTAGGGTCTGGAAAATGATCATACACTTATATCATAGAACTTAACCTGAATGACTACACCTAAAAGTGGAAAACCCACTGCTAATACTACTTTTTGAGATACACTCAATCTTTCTATAGCCCCAATAGTCATCATATAATACTTGAACACTTACTAACTTCGGTTCTTCATGAGTATCCCCATAGTCGGAGTGAACACCCTCTAGCGCTTCAACTCTTATTTATATCCGCTCAACCTTCAAAACTCAAACATAGATTCTAACACTTAACATGGATATCACCAAGACTTTGATGAACCATACTATTTCCAACATAGCCTACCAATATGCAACTCCAAACTTATATCTCTCTACTATGAGAATCAAGATCATATAAAAAGGATCAACACTATTAATCAAAACTCCTTAACTTGTCTATTTAGAACACCATATAACATCTCCTAGTCTTTCTCCACCTAGCAAATCAATGGTACTACTAGCCACATGCAACATATAATAGTCTTAGAAAATTCGCAACCCCATATCACCTTGGGCATACTTCTACATGATACATACAACATCATACTTCATTACAAAACAAACAAACTTAAACTCTTGCATACATTGTTCAAGCTTATTAGATCACTTTCATATAACTAGTATCATTAATTAAGAAATCATCACACTTAATTACCCAAGCGTACATTTAGACTATAGGAGATGCAACAGACGAGAAACCTTCAAAAAAATGATGGTAATAGCAAGCTAAACCCAAGAAACTCCTAATGTCTGACGGAGTGATAGGTCTAGGCCAATTTATTACAGCTTATGTCTTTAGGGGATCCACTCTAATACCATCAACAAAGACAATATGATCGAGAAAGGCTACTAATCTTAGCCAAAATTCACACTTGCTAAATTTGGCGGACAATTGCTGATCTCTAAGAGTTTGCAAGACAATTCTAAGATGATCTACATGGTCATCCTAACTACGAGAGTAGACAAGGATATCCTATATAAAGACTATGACAAACATGTCCAAATACTATTTGAGCACTCTGTTCAGCAAGTCTATTAAGGCTGTTGGAGCATTGGTTAGCCCAAAGGACATGACTAGAAACTCAAAATAACCATAACAAATTCTGAAGGCTATCTTTGGAATATCACATTCCCTTACTTTAAGCTGATGATAACCGGATCTAAGGTCTATCTTTGAGAAATAACTTACGCCATGGAGTTTATCAAATAAGTCATCAATTCTAGGAAGAGGATATTTATTTTTGATCGTAACTTTATTCAGCTAGCGATAGTCAATGCACATTCATAAAGAACCATCTTTCTTTTGCACGAATAGGTGTAGCGCCCCAAATATGGTACTTGGAATGCTACACGGTGCTCATGACTCCAAAGGACCACAAGCTAACCCATGACTAATATCTGTACTTGTATATTGCATAAAATACTGAATAATGCAGAAACATGACCTGAAAGGCCGTAAGGTTCAAAACTGAACATAATCTGAAAAATATAACATCTGTGTGGGGTAATAGAATATCCAAAATAGGACTGAAAATACTGAAGTCTGAAATATGATAGTCTGGAAAGCCTCTAAACATGACTGTCTGAATGAGTAAGGAGTTGATGGGACATGTCCCCAACTAACCTCAACTAATAAACTAATTCATGAGATAATAGATAAATAATTATGTCCTTGAAGAATGAGGACTCACTTCTAACTCTGACAACTGAAACTGGAATCTACTACTGATCTGGAGCTCGTGTCTCTAAACCTATGGTATAAGACACCATAGCGCGAATGCGTCAGTACGATTGAATGTACTAGTATGCATATGAGGTAGACTAAATACATGGGGTTTATAAGCATGAACAATAATAATAACTGGCTAACTATCATGAGCGTGAGAATACATGCATGAGATAGAATAACTGACACTAATATCATGATAACATGATTACTGAATCTGACTACTGATAACATGACATAATGATAACTGACATAACTGATAACTGATACATGAGTGACTGTATCTGACAGTCCTGAACCTGATGGAACTAGCTGAGTTTCATACTGTATCTGAGTTAACTATATCTGATAGTCCTGAATTTTGAAGAACTATCTAAGTTCTTTTACTGAGACTAATTGACTGTATCTGACAATCCTGCAACATTATACTACTATTTTGGCCTAACTAGTATCCTTCACCTAACTGATGCATAGTTGACGACCATCAGGATGAAAGTGCGGGGTCCAAAGTGGAGACATTGAGAGTTCAGTTAGCAGATTTGTTCAAGACTGTAGAAAGGTGTCAGAATAATCTTTCTAAGTGCACTCCTCATGAGGCGAGAATACGATCCGGAAGATTCTTCCCAAATATCAGGGTGTCTTTATAGGATATGCTACAAAGTTTGAATGGGAGAAAGAGAACTTCACAGGTAGGTCCATCTCAGCCAGGGTCATCATGCAGAACACCAGTCTGAAGGAGCATTTCCTATCTTTCATTTAGTTTGAGTCCTTTACTTTTCTGCCATTTGTAATATTGTGTCTTTGTTAAGTCGGTGTCAAGTTTGCTTTAACTTTGGAGTCTTTATTAGGAGCAGTATGTATGTTGTCCTGTGGGTCTAGAGTGTTGTTTAACTTTCGTTGTTTAGTTTTAAAGTTGTCTTAAATCCAAAGATTGTTTTAGTTGTCTCTTTTATGAAATATTGTGATATTGCGTTGTTTTGTCTTTTGTTTATTTTTAAAAAGAAAAAAAAAATCATCTTGAACTGTGTGATATTTATACATGCGTCGCCCGAACTACGCAAGATCTAATTCATATACAACATGATACGTAGGCAACCTACTTTAGGGTTTGATCTAAGCATTTTGTTTCGTTTGTTTTTCATTATTTTTCCTCTTTTAAAGAAAAGAAAAAGCCATAAAGAATGATAAAATGAAAGTAGATAGCGAAAAAAAGAATAATGAGGCGAAAAAGGGAAAGAACAGAGACTGATACAAAAAAGGAAGAGGGAAATGAAGGCAAAAGAAAAGAGGAATGCTTGGAGGAAAGAAGCAAATAAGTGTAGATAAAAATTGGGATGATGTTAAAATGACCTTGCTACCCTCAAAAGCTGGTAGAAATGAACATAAATTTAAGACAATTTTACCAATGTGATTCCCATGCTTGTTGTGTGCCCTAATCCTAACGGATGTCGTCTTTGATGAGCATATTCTTTCAAATAACAGTGGTAGGTTTGCAGAACTCTGGCTAGTCAGCCATACTTCACTAGATCAAAAGCAAAGCTCGCCATGGCTAGCAGGGAGATTGAAAATTTGCTCATTAACCCGGATCAGGATCACAGGGAAGAAAGTTCAGAACACAATGATGAGTTAATAAGGCTCAGGCAACAATTGATAGATTTGAACCGGGCATGGGCCAGCGGAATGCCTCCTCCTCCGCTCCCTGAAGGTCTTGGGAATATCTCTAATTGCCCACCGCTCTCTCAGGCGCAATTCTCTGCTCCTACTGAATCACCTGAGCACGCGCCAGGATTTACTCCGCAACATTATTATCCTGGCAGTTCTAGTGTGCCCTTGGAAGCTCCCCAACCAAGACCCGCTGCTCAGCCGGTGCCACCGATCACACTGATATTCGTGGCTCTGCCACCACCTGAAGCTCCCACATATGCTGTGCATCTGACAATGGGGCTTCCTTGGTCTACCAGTGAGCCAGTATTGAAGGTTCAAGATAGTCAGTATTATGCCCCAGAGCCTACTTTGATAATGAATGAACCATATGGGTATACTCAGCCACCTGCATTTCCATTTGAAATGGAGAAACCTATCGCAACAAAGGAACAGGAGATCATAGCAGGAAAATTGAAAAGTTTGGAACAGGCCATGAGGAATTTACAGGGAATCGGAGGTTATAAGAGTGTTTCCTATAAATATCTTTGCATGTTCCTAGATGTCAACCTTTCCCTCGGTTTTAAAATGCCCAAGTTCGAGAAGTATGCTGGGCATGGTGATCCCGTGGCACACTTGAGATGTTATTCCAACCAATTGAGGGCTGCAGGAGGAAGGGAAGAGCTGCTCATGGCTTTTTTTGGCGAGAGTCTTTCTGATCTGGCTTCAGAATAATTTATCGATCAAGATATTGAAAAGTGGAACAACTGGGATGACTTAGCTTCTGAGTTTGTGCAACATTTTCAGTATAACATCGACCTAATTTTGGACGAAAAATCCTTGGTCAACATAAAGAAGAAAAGCACTGAAGGTTTTAAGGAATACGTGATAAGGTAGAGTGAACAGGCCGCCAGGGTAAAGTCTCCAATGAAGGAAAGTAAGTTGGTAGAGGTTTTCATTCAGGCACATGATGAGACCTATTTTCAACATTTACTTCCGGCAATGGGAAAGTCTTTTATTGAAGTCCTCAAAATAAGGGAGATGATAGAGGACGGAATCAAGATCGGCCAAATAGTGAGTTTTGCCGCATTGAAAGCCACCACACAAGTGATTCAAGATGGATCTGGCACATTCATAGGTAAAAAGAAAAAAGAGGATGTGGCGACTGTCATAGATGGAACCCATTCCTATCCCAAAAGACCACTTCGCCCCTATCTCCAATCCCAAGCCCAAGTCTACGCCCAAGCTTCATATATTCCTCCCCACCATTACTACCCTCCACAAAATCCTTTATATTCAATTCACCACCCCCGTACCCAGTATATAGCGTGCATCCATATGCCTAAACCCATTCTTACCCGTAATGGCGCGTGTAAGATCCACAAAATCGCCCATCCGCTCCATCGAATTACCAAAACCCCTCCAAACCCAGTTTTCAACCTAGGACCGAGTACAAGAAAGAGAAGGCAGTCAAAAATCAATTCACACCTCTTGGGGAATCAGATTCTAGCTTGTTTGATAGGTTGAGAAATTTGAAGGTCTTAAGCCCAATTCAAGAAAGGCTTTCAAATCCACCGTCGAGGAATCTCGATTATTCTTTAAGGTGTGCGTACTGTTCTGACATGCTAGGCCATGATACCGAGAAATGCTGGCATTTAAAGAGAGATGTCCAAGATTTAATTGACACAAATCAGATGCTGGTCCAGGCCTCGGAGGGTCCAAACATTAACCAGTGTCCGATGCCAACCCATGCTGAAACCAATATGTTAGAATTGATATATGACGGGAAAGAGTCTTCAAGGTGTTATAAGCCTATTGTCAAGATACAGACCATTGAGGAGAAATCAGTGAATATAGCAAAGTCTTTGAAAGCAATGTCATTGAGCCAGGAAGGAATGAGAGAAGATAAAGCCCAAGAAAGCACAAAGAAACCCCTGATCACGGTGCAAGGTACCAAAAGGTATGTTGATTTAAGTCAAGATAAACCTAAGTTGACAGTGGTAAGAGCTCCGAGTAAGCCCATCTTGACGGTTAAAAGAGCACTGGAAGCGCCTATTGTCCTCAAACCGGTGACCCAACCTCCGATAGTTGATACGAAAAGGGTTCCCTGGAATTATGGGCGGACTGTGATGACCTATCACGGGAAGGAAGTAGTAGAATATGTAGATGAGGTAGGGGGTTTGACTCGATCAGGAAGATGCTCCGTGCTTGAAAGTTTAAGAAAGTCCAAGCCAATTGTGAGTGGACCGTCATCTATCAAAAAGCCTATCACCGAAGAAGAAGCCGAAGAATTTTTGAAACAGATGAAATTGCCAAAGTATTCAATAATAGACCAGTTGAAGAAAACCCCTGCTCAAATTTCCCTCTTATCTTTGTTGTTGCACTCCAAGGAACATCGTGATATTTTACTGAAGGTATTAAATGAAGCATATGTTCCTAGGGAGATTACAGTAAATCAGCTTGAGAAAATGGTTGGAAAAATCTTTGAGGTAAATCGGATCAGCTTTTCTGATGATGAATTGCCTGTTGAAGGTACAGGTCATAACCGGGGCCTTTACATTACAGTGAAGTGCGAAGATTTATATGTCACTCATGTTATGATTGACGGAGGTTCAGGTGCAAATATCTGCCCTATTTCTACTTTGCAAAAGTTGAATATTGGTTCTGAGAGGATAAGGCCTAACAATGTATGTGTCAGGGCTTTCGATAGTGCAAAATCAAACTCCATTGGTGAAATAGAACTAATGTTGATCATAGGTCTTGTTGAGTTCGCCATAGAGTTTCAAGTATTGATTATAAAATCCTCTTACAATCTATTGTTGGGAAGGCCGTGGATCCACAAGGCCAAGGCGGTTGCATCTACACTGCACCAAATGATTAAGTTTGAGCATGACAGGAAAGAAGTGGTTATTCACGGTGAAGAAGATTTGTCCGCCTGCGAAGATTCTCCCTTGTCTCTTATTGAAGCAAATAACGTAGAGTAGACATTCGTTTATCAAATTTTTGATACAGTAACAGTGAATGGAAGGTTATACCGGGACCTCAATTGTCTTCCGCTTCTATCATGATGGTGAGCGAACTTTGGAAATACGGATTTGATCCAGGAAAGGGTTTGGGAGCGTCTCTGCACGGTATAGTTCATCCCATATGTCTGAGTGAGAACGTAGGCATATTTAGTCTGGGATTTGAGCCTACAACTGAAGATCTAAAGAAAGACAAGGGAAGGAAAAAGGAAACATGGTCACTCCCTCGCCTAATGCCACTACTCAGTGAATCATTTGTTAAGAGCAGTGTCACGAAGCATATGGAATTTGAAGTTAAATTGGTTGATGACTGCCAGAATCTTTTTATTGAAGTTGATATGGTTGAAGCAGGATAAGGTACCAGTATGGCAGACGTGAAATTCATAGGTCCAGTTTTCCAGCTCAATAATTAGGAAGTCACTCCTCTCCCCATCAAGAGGGAGTTTTGGTAGTTTATTTTGTTTTTTTTTCTGTTTATTTGAGTTATTTCAGGGTTGTAATTCGGATTTTAGTTTGTTTATGTTATGTTGTCATCTATGTTTAAACCCTTCTATCTTTTTATTTAATGAAATGAAATGTCCCTTTTGTTTCGTGTCTAATATATTTTGTTTTTCTTTTTTTTTATACAGTTCTCTTTATGCTGATTCTAATGACATGACATGCATGCGGAATTTTTAGCCTGATCTTAAAATCCAAACTAATCAAGATGTAATGAAGCAGGATGGGGAATATAATGAAGAAGAAGCACTAGAAGAAATAAGAAAAGAGTTGGAACATTTTGAAGACAAACCGAATCCTAATTTGAATGAGACTGAGCCAATAAATATAGGGAATCAAGAAGATGTTAGGGAAACTAAAATCAGTGTACATGCTTTGCCATAGCTAAAAGATGGAATGATTCAAGCATTAATTGATTATAAGGATGTTTTTGCATGGTCTTTTGATGATATGCCTGGTTTAAGCACTGAATTAGTAGCTCACAAATTGCCAACGGATCCCACATTCTCTCCTGTCAAACAGAAGTTGAGGAAGTTTAAAACTGATGTAAGTATTAAAATCAAAGAGGAAATCATGAAAAAACTTGAAGCCAAAGTAATTCGAGTGGCTCGTTATCCCATGTGGTTATCCAATGTTGTTCCCGTACCAAAGAAAGATGGCAAAATTCGAGTGTGTGTTGATTATCGTGATTTGACAGAGCAAGTCTGAAAGATGATTTTCCACTGCCCAACATCCATATTTTGCTAGAAAATTGTGCTAAACACGAGGTTGCCTCTTTTGTGGATTGCTATACCGGATATCACCAGATTATTATGGATGATGAAGATGTGGAGAAACGTCTTTTATCACACCATGGGGGACCTATTATTATCGAGTGATTCCGTTCGGTTTGAAGAATGTTGGAGCAACATACATGAGAGCCATGACCACTATGTTTCATGATATGATACATAAGGAGAATGAGGTCTACGTGGATGATGTGATTATTAAGTCAAAAAGTCGGGCCGACCATGTTAAAGATTTAAGAAAGTTCTTTGAAAGGCTTCACAGGTATAATCTCAAGCTCAACCCAGCAAAATATGTACTTGGAGTTCCGTCTGGAAAGCTGTTGGGGTTTGTGGACAGCCGTCGGGGGATTGAATTGGATCCCTCAAAAATCAAAGCCACTCAGGATTTGCCCCCGACCAAGAATAGGACGGAGGTGATGAGTTTGCTTGATAGACTGAACTATATTAGCAGGTTTATTTCTCAACTCACAACCACTTGTGAGCCCATATTCAAGTTGCTAAAAAAGAGTGCTGCGATAGAATGGACTGAAGAATGTGAGGAAGCATTCGACAGAATCAAAAGATATTTGTCAAATCCGCCCGTGATGGTACCATAGGAGCCTGGTAGGCCTTTGATCTTATATTTATCATTCATGGACAATTCTTTCGGTTGTGTCCTGGGTCAACATGATGTCACAGGAAAAAAGGAGCAGGCTATTTATTATCTTAGCAAGAAGTTCATCGCATATGAGGCCAGGTATACTCTTCTTGAGAGGACATGTTGTGCCCTAACTTGGGTAGCGCAGAAGTTGAAGCATTATATCTCATCCTATACTACTTATCTCATCTCCCGCATGGATCTTTTGAAGTATATCTTTCAGAAGCCTATGCCGATAGGTCGATTGGCAAAGTGGAAAATATTGCTTACCGAGTTCGACATTGTATATGTGACTCGAACCTCCATAAAATCCCAAGCCTTGGCAGATCATCTTGCTGAGATTCCCATCGATGAAGAGTACGAGCCATTAAAGACTTATTTTCCTGATGAAGAAGTGTCATGTGTCGATGAGGTCATTATAGATGCTGATCCAGGTTGGAAGTTATTCTTTGATGGAGCTGTCAATATGAAAGGAGTTGGAATAGGTGCGGTTCTTATCTCTGAATTGAGACAATATTTCCCGATAACAACACAACTTCAATTTTACTGTACTAACAACATGGCAGAGTATGAAGCTTGCATTCTTGGTTTGAGGTCAGCTGTTGATATGGGAGTCCAGGAATTATTGGTGTTGGGGGATTTAAATTTTCTCGTCCATCAAGTCCAAGGCGATTGGGAGACGCGAGATTTAAAGCTCATCCCATATCGACAATGCTTGCAGGAGCTATGTCAACATTTTGTGTTCGTAAAATTTAGGCATATTCCAAGGATTCATAATGAAATTACTGATGCTTTAGCCACTCTGTCCTCAATGCTCCAACATACTGATAAATCCTACATCGATCCAGTGCATATACAGAGTCGTGATCAGCATGCTTACTGTAATGCAGTTGAAGAAGAGCTCAATGGAGAACCCTGGTTCTTGGATATCAAGTGATACATTCAGTCAGGAGAATACCCAACATATACCACCAATGATCAAAAGAGGACTATTAGGCGTTTGGCTAGTGGATTTTTCTTAAGTGGGGGGATCTTATATAAGAGAACCCCGGATCTGGGACTTTTGAGGTGTGTAGATGCAAGAGAAGCCTCAGAAATCATGGTTGACATACACTCTGGAGTATGTGGGTCGCATATGAATGGTTATGTCTTGTCAAAGAAGATTCTTCGAGAAGGTTATTACTGGCTTACTATGGAAAGGGATTCTATTCTATTTGGTCAAAAGTTTCATCAATGTCAGGTACACGATGATCTAATATGTTCTCCTCCTGCTGAATTGCATGCAATGGATGCTCCATGGCCGTTTGTGGCTTGGGGAATGGATGTGATTGGACCGATTAAGCCGAAGGCATCAAATGGACATAGATGCATTTTGGTAGCCAGTGATTACTTCACAAAGTGGGTAGAAACAGTAACTTTTAAGTCAGTGACAAAGAAGGTTGTGGTAGATTTTTTTCATGCCAACATCATTTGTAGGTTTGGAATTCCTAACATGATCATTACAGACAATGCTACCAATCTCAATAGTCATTTGATGGAAGAAGTGTGTCAACAGTTTAAGACCGCACATCGAAATTCTACTCCATATCGCCCAAAGGCCAATGGTGCTGTAAAAGCTGCCAATAAGAATATAAAAAAGATACTGTGAAAAATGGTACAAGGGTCTAGACAGTGGCATGAAAAGTTGTCATTTGCATTGCTAGGTTATCGTACTACTATTCGCACTTCAAAGGGGAAACTCCATATTTATTGGTGAATGGGACAGAAGCAGTCATCCCTATAGAAGTTGAAATTCCCTCTCTTTGAGTCATTATAGAAGCAGATATTGATGATGACGAATGGGTAAAAACCCAAATGGAATATTTGAGTTTGATTGAGTAAAAAAGGCTAACGTTTGTGTGTCATGGCCAGTTGTATCAGAGAAGGATGACTCGAGCGTCAAAAAGGTCCGTCCCAGGAATTTTGAATTTGGTTAGTTGGTATTGAAACATATCCTTCCTCACCAGGTTGAAGCAAAAGGCAAGTTCTCCCCTAACTGGCAAGGTCCCTTCGTTATGAAGAAAGTGTTGCCCAATGGAGCCTTATATTTGACAGATATTGAAGGCAAAATGGCAGAAATGGCAATCAATGCTGATGCGGTCAAAAGATATTATGTATGATATTTTATCCTTTGTTGATTTTATTGCATGTTTAGTACTTGCATTTTTGAAGATTGATATGATGAAGGCATTTTATTCTTCTATCCAAACATTGTCTCATCCTTTGTTACCCGTTTGAGCTTCGTTTTATTTTTCTTTCATATCCCTCTTTTGGAATCAAAATAGAGTCAAAGATAAATGTCAAGAAAATAAGAATAAAAGAAAGAGTTCAAAAATAAAAGAAAAAAATCAAATCAAAACAAAAAAACAAGCTGATGGAACAACGTGCAACCTGATTCTTCTCTCTCAGGAGTGAGATACGTAGGCTTCCCTATTTTGGGCTCGGTCCAACCAAATAAAGATTTTAGAGTCACCCAGTCAAAAATAAGGGCATGATTTAATGCGTTTGAGTTGATTCCAAAAGTTGTAAGCCCACCCCATTTCAAGTGTCGTTTAAGCCTCTTGCCATTCCCTTTCTAACCTTATCCAAAATCCAAGTTACAACCAAAGAAAGTCCTTCAGATCAATTCTTGATAATGTTAAGGCTAGGCATGCAATGAATATGATGATACATTGTTGGGTACTACTCGTCTTCCTTAGCATAAGAAATCGGAAAGAAATACAAAAATGAGAGAGTCTTATTGGTGAAAACCCTTCTGGGCACCATAAGGCGATGGTGAGTTTAGAGAAATGAAAATAAGAGAGTATTATTGGTGAAAACCCTCACAGGATCCATAAGGAGATGGTGAGTGGAGAGAAGTAAAAATGAGAGAGTCTTACTGGTGAAAACCCTCATGGGCATCGTAAGGCGATGGCAAATTCAAGAGAAAAGTGAAAAGTGAAAAGAAAGATTTGTTGGCGAAAGTATTTTAAGATGTCGTCGATTGAATGAGATATATGGGTCCAATGGATTTGAAGAAGCGTCTCAGCGGCAAAGGCATGAACTTAACAACAAATGGGAAGTTTGGATAGGGAGATCAGGCAGCTTAATCCAAAATGCATGTCATACTCATTGGAGTTGGTTGCCGTATTCAGATAAGTTTTCTTTTGAATAAGGGACGTTGCCCTTTTCTTCTATTTACCTATTCATATTTTGTTTTTTTATGTCATTTATCAAAATAAAAGTCACCATCATTTCTTTACATTTTAAGTCAAGTCTGTGTCAAAACAAGTGAGAAAAGATTTCAAAACTTGCTATCAGTCTTTCCAATTGTCTGAGAAAAGACAAGGACTAGCACATGAAAGAAAAATAATCGTAATTCAACACAAATCAAAGGAAGTCTATCAACCGACAGGCTACCGAATTCGTGATAGTATTCAAATTTTTAAAAGGGTGCATCTTAGAAGCGTGGTAAAATGAAAATTCATTATTCAAGTCAGAACTCATTTCCCTCGATCTGGATCCGGGTTGATGACGTGGAAAGACAGGGGAAAATGTTAACAATATGAAACAAGATGAAAGGAACGAGTACTAGAACAAATGTCTAGAAAGCCAAATACTGCAAACCATCCCTAAGTTTTTAACTAACAAAATTGTCTTTGATGAAACATGGGCAAATTCGCTTCACTTAACTCAGCTACCATTGGAAATGCACATCCATGGGATTTTATTTTCTGTTCAGGACCCTCCTGAAAAATGGGATTTTACTTTCTGTTCAGGACCCTCCTGAAAAATGGGACTTTACTTTCTGTTAAGGACCCTCCTAAAAAATGGGACTTTACTTTCTGTTCAGGACCCTCCTGAAAAATGGGATTTTACTTTCTGTTCAGGACCTTCCTGAAAAATGGGACTTTATTTTCTGTTCAGGACCCTTCTGAAAAAATGGGACTTTACCTTTTGTTCAGGACCCTCCTAGAAAATGGGACTTTACTTTCTGTTCAGGACCTTCCTGAAAAATGGAAATTTACTTTCTGTTCAGGACCCTCCTAAAAAATGGAACTTTACTTTCTGTTCAGGACCCTCCTAAAAAATGGGATTTTACTTTCTGTTCAGGACCCTCCTGAAAAAAAGGATTTTACTTTCTGTTCAGGACCCTCCAGAAAAAATGGGACTTTACTTTCTGTTTAGAACCCTCCTGAAAAATGGGACTTTACTTTCTATTCAGGACCCTCCTAAAAAATGGGACTTTACTTTCTGTTCAGGACCCTCCTGAAAAATGGGATTTTACTTTCTGTTCAGGACCCTCCTAAAAAAATGGGACTTTACCTTCTATTCAGGACCCTCCTGGAAAATGGGACTTTACTTTCTGTTCAGGACCCTCCTGAAAAATGGGACTTTACTTTCTGTTCAGGACACTCCTGAAAAATGGGACTTTACTTTCTGTTCAGGACACTCCTGAAAAATGGGATTTTACTTTCTGTTCAGGACCCTAATGAAAAATGGGATTTTACTTTCTATTCAGGACCCTCTTAAAAAAATGATGTTTTACTTTCTGTTCAGGACCCTCCTGGAAAATGGGGCCACGCTTTCAAAAATGAAATACTACTTTACTACAATTTTTGTTTGGGATAATTTTTGTTCTAGTTTTAATTTTGGGTTTCAGGAGCCCGCCTGGAGAACAGAGTAAAGAAATGAAAGGTCAAGCAACAAAGTGATGAAATAGCAAGTCAGGAGCCCTCCTGGAGAATAGGGTGAAGAAATGAAAAGTCAAGAAACAAAGTGATGAAATTGCAAGTTAGAAGCCCACCCAAAGCATAGGGTAAATAACTGAACAGTCAAGCAACAAAGCGAAGCAATTGAAAGCCAAGCAAGAAGTTGAAAGAAATTTCAAGTCAGGAGCCCGCCTGAAGAATAGGGAGATAAAAGTGGAGTCAAGAGCCAACAGAAGTTGTATAGATAGGATTTTGTAATTTCATTTATGTTTTAACTTGTAATTTTCATTTTTGATGTAATGACAAAGCCACGGACCGGAACCTCGATGGAACCTCACTCGACTCTCCATCTCGGTATAGTCCACTTTTCTTCCAAACCTTTGAGATACCCGTCACTTGATTCCTTCATAACTTGGGTAGGTAGGATGTCCTAAATCAATACTTAGTTTTACTCCTTCTTTTTGTTTCATTTTCGAATAAGGGTCGGGATAAAATTCTGTCTCATTGTCTACTTTTTTGTCTAAAAACACTGCACATTTACATTCAAAGGGGGCATGATGTAGACACGTAATTTTGTCCCTCCGAAAGATATTTTTTGCCTATTTACCTTATTCTACTGTGTATCCTCATCCGTATGATAATCCCTTTGCAAAAATACAAAAATAACAAACCAACAACCTACCCTATCAAATGACAACACCTCACCACCCCTCCATTTCTTGTCCACAAAGGCAAAAAGGATAAACATACACTAAAAAGGGGGTCCCACAAAGGAACCTTCTAGGAAGGTGCCAAGAACCCTTTTGTTTTCATTTTTTTATACATACCGGGACCACATATATACATATAGAGAGATCACACCTAAAAGGGGTTTGGATGATTTTTTCATTTTCAACATACACACAGACCCCCATTTCTTCTTTTATTCTTCACTCACGTCACAGACACAGTGAAGAAGATAGATACACATACCTCATATATTGATAATACACACAGTAGACAATCGAGAAAAAAATAGTGAGGAGTATACGCAACAATACACCATCACTCTCACAATCACACACACTTACACATAGACAAAACAGAGAGAGGATAAAAAGAATAAGAATATGAGGAGATGAATAACGGGTAGAGATTAGGGAGGATATTTAAGAGAGATGATCTGAGAAGGGAGGAGAGAACCGGAAAATGGAGTACTGTTTCGGCGATTTTGCCTAAGCGCGGCCGAAATCCGGTCTATTTTTTATGGTTTTCATCGTTGCTTGAGTTCGTTGGAGCTCCGGTGACACAAAATAACGACCCCAACCTCAGGTCGATCTAAATCTAAGACGATAGTCGCTTCTTTTCCCTAGTTTTCCATTGAAACTAGCCAGAATCCATTGTTGTTTGACTGATTCAAACACCGCTAACTTGAATTTCGGTCTTTGCTATCTAAAAATAAGAACCAAAAACCAATTTCTAGTTGAATCGGCTTGTGGAATTGTTTTCTTACAAAAATCACGTTCGGGTTCATTTGTTTTGGCATGATTTCTGTCTGAGTTCATCGGTTTCCGTATTGATTTTTGGGATTTAGCCTCTATCCCAATCGTCTCGTCGTTCTCCATCTTAGGGTTTCAAATTTCCCGATACCGAGTTTGGTTCGTCACCTTTGAGGTATTATATTTGGGGTTTCAAGTCCGGGTTCTCTCAAACTTTATTATCAATGAAATCATTCTTCAAAGGTCCATCTCTTAACTCTACTTTTTTTTATTATCTCGGATGTGGCTTTGTCTTGATTTTTTATGTGATTTTGAATATTTTTAGTAGCATTAACTGTTGTTGTGGGTATGAAGGTTTCATGTGCTTTGTATATTTGATTTGTCGTTGGGTGGATGTATGGTTGTTGGTTTTGGGACTGTGAAAGGTGATTTGAATCGAGGGATTTGTTAATCATTGATTGATAAAAGGAATCCATTTGGGGGTAGGGTTAAGAAATTGAATAAAGTTTGAACGTAGATTAATTTTGAGTTTGTTGTCAATTTTCTTTATTTGGAATACACAAGAATATTGTCGGAATGTGATGGAATTATGGTACGTTGAAAAGGATAGGCAAGTAATAGGGGTAGGCAAAATTTAGGAATGATGTGTTGTTGAATGCGTGAGTGTTGAAATTGGTTGAATGTTTTCTAGTTTATCACATCTGGATTAAAATGTATTTATTTAGCTGGGGAATGCCCCGAGGTATCTGTATTACCTTATTCGGGGAATGCCCCGAGAAAGTTGTACCGAAAGATGGAGCACGGTCAAGGACCGGAACGTCGGGTGGAGTTTAGTTTAGAATAGAATAGGATTTATATTTCTGCATGTTTATTTTGGAACTGTATAATTCAGACTAAACTCTACATTTTGGATTTGTTTTGTTTTCATATGTTTGATTGATTGTTATGTGATTTTGTGTGCTTTATACACTTATAATGTCAAAGTTAGCCGATACGCTCTACCAAGCGACCTTGGTCTAACCACGAGATCGAAGGGTGCTAACACCTTCTCCTCGGTCAACATAATTCCTTAGCCGGAATCTGTGTTCGCGAACCAATTTCAAGAGTCAAATGGTTTTGAAAAGGATTTTCCAATGGTGACTTGGAACACCGGATTATGCCAAGTGGAGACTCTGATTTTGAATGTAAAAATAATACTTTTTCGAAACAAACTTTCAATCTTTTGTCACTTTAATAATAAAAACCCTTTCAAATCGTAAAATGAATCTTTTGGGAGTTAAAAAAGGGGTGTGACATTCTTCTTCTTCTCCTTAACCTGCTGCATATGGAATGTCATCCTAGCAAAGTCCAATTCCCTATTTAGCATCTCCCCTTGACATTCAAGCACCAGATTATCTAAAAGGCCAGAAGCAAACTTCCTCATTTGGGCCCTCATACTGCTCGTCATCTTAGGAGCATAACGGGCCAGCTGATTAAACTTTAAAGTATACTCCTGAAAAATCATCTTACCCTGCTTAAGGTTCATGAACTCCTCTTCTTTGGCTTCCCTCAACTCTAGAGGAAAGAACCGGTCAAGAAAAGCTTCCACCAACTCATCCCACACTATGGGCTCAACATTGTCACCCTTCGCCTCTTCCCACTCATTATACCATTGGTTCGCTACATCCTTTAGCTGGTATGCTACTATATCAACACCTTCCACCTGATCTACATGCATCACTCTAAAAATCTTCTCCATTTCATCTATGAACTCTTGCGTATCCTCTTCTACCTTAGTGCCAGTAAACTTAGGCGGGTTCATTCTCATGAACTGACCCACTCTAGTAGCTTCAGATGTAACAGGTGCAGACCCAACATCTTCTAATTTTTAGGCCTGATTATCCATCAACTGTGTCAACATATGAATAGATTATCTGAATTCTACATTTGAAATATCCCTCTGAGTAGTTGGGGGACAGTTAACATTAGTCCGAGGAGCCCTAGGTGAACTGGTTAGGACTGGAGGTCCTCCCAGAGTAGGGACAGGTTCTGGAGTGTGAGCTATATTACGTGTCCTGATCCCATGAGTGGGATGGACTTCGTCCTCTTGAGCATTAATGTTGGTGAGACGGGGAGGCATAACTGTTTTTTCTGTAAAGCAAGAGATCATTGATTAGGGGACAAATTAGACTCTAAAGCACGAACTAAATTACAAATAAGAGAAATATTCCTAAACGCCTAGTAGCCTCCTGCTTATAAGTGTGGCGCGCTACACACTCATAAACAAGACTCTACCCAACACGATTTCACAGACACCCTGGGACCATGAACCGTGCTTTGATACCAAGTTTGTCACGACCTGAACTAGGGCTTGTCCATGACGAACAACCCAAACCCTGAGGTTCCAAATCGTCCCTCTCTATCTGGTAAGCATACACACATTCATATAAATAAAGAAGATGCGGAAACATAATCTACTACAGAAACATGGTCAATTCGGAATTCAGCATAAGTATGAAAATTGAAAATCAGCTACATCTAATAACATCTGACTCAGTCTGTGAAATCTCTACTACAGGAAAGTATGACAACTATCTGAAAACTTGGACAAGACCCCCAGTAGACCAAAATGATAATAAGATATATAATCTGAAAGATGGGCCTTCTGGAATAGAGAAGGCTCACCAACTAATCACTGCAACTCTGTCTGATGAATCTACTGCCTTTCTGGACCCCTAGACTGAGCCTTAGAACCTAGAGGGAGGAGATGGAGTCAATAAAGATGTAATGGTACGCAAAGAAATCCAAAATAAAGCTTATATGTAAATAAAATAGTTTGGGAAACAACTTTGTCAAAACATTATACATCAAGTGGATTTCGAAACACATGGGCGCATTTCTGCAAAACATGTAACTTGCCTGTCAATGCAAGTTCTGATCTGTATATTACTTCTGAGTTAGGTGACACTCCCCTACAATTCTGATATTCCACGGGCGGTATGGAATCCGCCATTGACTCGGCGGGGAAGCCCCCAGCCCAAGTGTACCGCAAGGGTTGGAGTTCCTAAATCTGATATGCCACAGGTCTCTAGGCCAGCTTAATAAATAAACCCAGATCGGCAAATCACGATTTTGGGTGATGAGTTGTTTAATACTCATGCCTTCTTCGGAGAACCACCTAAACTCTCTTTATGCCCAATTTTATCCTGTTCTAAATCATGCATGTTTCTAGTTTCAACATATGAAAAGTCTAATTTCAAACATGCATTAAATCTGTTCTAAATTATCATGGCATAATCTGAATTAGTTTCGTCACACCAAGACTTGCAAATCCTATTTCTGAGCCATAATGCATCATGCATAATTCTTTCATTAAAACACAGTTTGGACCACCCAAACATGCAAACAATATAAAAGATTTCATGTTCCGAGAACACAAGTCAAAACTATGCTGAGATTGTTCAAACATATGGTGGTCATGTGCTTTTAGAAAAATCATGCACTCTTTCATTTTATGAATATTTTCAATATTTATCAATATGCACAACCCTCTCTTTCGAATTAAAAACCATAAATCAATTTGTAGCATTAATCAAGATATTTCATATCATGCTTTTCAAGATACATTTAAAACAATCTATATCATAAGAAAATTGGGAAAATCATACCAAGAGAGGGTTACATTCTTCAATCCAAGATTTCCCAAGAAAAGATTCAAGACTGGGTTCCATTCTTCGAACTAAATAACTTAAGGTATGTGGGACTATCCTTTAACCCCATGGGCATGAGTTTTAATATTTTCACTATGTTTGAACATATACAATCGTGATTAAGAAAAGGGTTCTTTATAACGTTTGAATTATACGCATCATGATTTCGTTTTGATAAAAGTATATGATGGTTTTGATATATTTTGTATAGAATTTAATTACAACTATGTATATATATGTTTTTGATGGTCATTTTGAAAGATTTAATTGAGAGCATAAACAACAGCTCCTCTCTCTTGGTACGACAATATGGTCTAATCGTATTGTGGATTATTTCAAATGCATGAACTAGTGTTTTTAAAGTAAGTTTCTTATTGTTGTCGTAATTGACATGGTTTATGACATGATGAGAGGGAGTTTTCTTTCCATAACTATACACATTGAATTTAAATGAAGAATTGTATGTGATTGAGTAATTTACATGGGCACCGTATGTTTAAGTATTGTGAAAAGAGAGTAATTGCATAAATATTTCATAAGGTTTCAAATGATGACTCTCTTGTGATATTATAAATCTTTGGTGGCCATTTTCATGTTTTTAATGAGATGGGCATTGGAATTGATACGATATGAATGACTTACAAGTCTAAGTATGAGGATACCCTGTGATGACATGCCCTTAAGAGTTTAAGCATTGAATGAGTTTTGTATATGAAGTATGATATTTAAAGAACTAAAATTAGGACTAAAGAGAGGTAGACGATTATTCGAATAAGACTTTTGAGTGTAAGGGTTCATTGCTGGAAATCAAGTTTTGCTGATTTGGGGATTATGATTGGCCAATGGAAATGTATACTTGTCCTTGAGACACTGGTATACTAGAATAGTGATTAGGACTACAGTCATTATGGCAAACTTGGTTTGGGGTCTTGGCCGCCAATTCAAAGGCATATTCCATATAGTCCATGGGATTGTAGAAATGTAGGGGGTACCATCTATATCAGGAGTAAGATAAAGTGTGAGTCTTGATTTAAAAAAAGCATTCAAAAATTCTAAATTTTGACGATGTGTTTCACTTATTGTATGTGGAATTTTTTATAAAATTCTCTCATCTATATTGTGTAATAAAAATGCTACACATAGCAGTACAATTGTATGACCCCTAATTTTAGGATCTGAGGCACAGTCCTGAGGTCCTGCTAAGAAGTAGA
Source organism: Capsicum pubescens (assembly GCA_030864215.1). Taxonomy (NCBI): domain Eukaryota; kingdom Viridiplantae; phylum Streptophyta; class Magnoliopsida; order Solanales; family Solanaceae; genus Capsicum; species Capsicum pubescens. The sequence goes on along the minus strand of CM061542.1, from coordinate 33,612,177 downwards.
GTTGTTTTGTCAGAAGTTTATTGTTGGTGAGCCTCCCTTATTTCAGAAGGCCTGGTTTATGTCACATTCTTGTTTATTTTGGATCATGGTCCGAATAGGGTCCTTGTCCCTGATTTTAGATAGATGTTGGCTTTCATATTTGTTAGAGATTTTGCAGACTAGTGTCATGTGTTTTTAATGTTATGAACATAATTTTTTATTGTTCAGTTGAATTAAGGGATTGTCCATGTTTCAATTTTATTACATTTTCCGCATTTCATCATAGTATATGAATGGAGTGCAAAAAAAGCCAAATAGAAAAGGGCTTCGGGCCTTTATGGTACGGGATGTTCGTCGCGGCCAGTGACTCGGATCGGGTCGTGACAGTAACACTCCACACTTCCGATCTAGAATTTTTACCATTATTTTTATATGTATAGATCCAAAAAAACTTATTTCTACCTAAATATAAGTGTGATGATCAATTCTTTAGTGTGGGAACAACCTTGGAGGTGAATTGAATTCATAAAAGTCTCCTAACTCAAAGTTGAGTCGAGAACTTTCCTACCCATTGTGTTTTTATAGACGTTCTTACTTAGATCAATATTAAATGACCATTACTCCAAGAATATAATGTGTTAGGTAACTTAATCTATACTAAAGTAAATCACTTCGAGTCTTATTTCTAATGCAACAGAGCGTCCATCAATCCAAGTTCAGAGTAAGAAGTTATGGGCATTTCAGTGAGATACTTTCCAAGTGTGCATGATTGGGGACATGACCCTCACTTCCCAGTTGAAATTTTTTCTTATTCTCTATTTAAATTAGGGGTAAACTAGTCCTTTCACCCGGTGTTACTCTCCCAAAAAGTTTTAATCACCAAATTGTCCTATACTATCAGAATTATTCAAAAATCCCTAATTTCTCTTCTCCCCCCAAAACCCCAATGTAATACCCCGTATTTCCCTAGCCAAGATTAACCTTCAGTACATGGGTTATCCTAAATAAAGTTTTTGAAATACTCAGTAATTTTAAGATTTTAGCCTGCCATTGCATAGGAAATTCAATTAGCTTTCAACTGGGTAAGAATTTAGGGCGATTTTAAGTTTCATTAGTTAAACATCGTCATTAAGTATTGTAGCGCCTTGCGGAGTGTGTTAGAATAGCAATTGTCAATTTCCAGTGTTGCTCTGCCATATTGGAACGTCGCGCCATAGACCCAATTCACAATTGTCAATTTCCAATGTAACAACGCGATTCCACCGCATTGTTGTGAACTTCAAGTTCGCAAACAAAGTGGCAACGCGATACCACCACATCGTTCCACCATGTAACTTCTCAATTGTCATTTTCCAGTGGCTTAGCAGGACCCTAGTGCATCGTGCCAGGGGTCCAGATCGGGAAAATTTTATGAAAAATTAAAGTTACGCCCAAGGTTAAAACAGTCTTTTCCCATGATTTTATTCCACCCAAATGTGGGATTTAAGCCATAAAACATTTAAACCCTTCATTATTCACCTTTCCCCAAAGTCAAAAGATAATTGTCTCTCAAGAAAACAAATCCTAGCTCTGAAGAATCAAGGCCAATCCCAAGAATCTCTCCAAGAACTCCAAGAATCTCATGAATTAAGGTATGTTGGATGTTCATCTATGGGTCCCTTCCGTCCATGGATTCAAAGAATCCATTTTTACAACTTCAAGAATTATGATTCATGATTTACATGTATGAAATTGGATTGTGTTCATGTTTTGATATTTATTTAGTTTCAATCCATGATTAATGGTAGATTCCATGAAGTTGAATAGCATGTATGTTGAATTGAGTAATCCCCATGTTATAATCCATGAATTTGCAAGTTGATTGTTGTATCCATGTTAACCCTAAGTATTTATGATTTAATGAATCAAGTATTCTTCCCGTGTGTTTGATAGATTGTATATGAGAATGAAATAATGCAATTATAGCATGTTAACATGTATTCCTCATTCATGTACAAGTTAATGCATTACAAGTGTTTGATTAAATGTCTCTATGAATGAATTATGATCAACTGAACGTTGTTATGTTATTCAATATTATGCTTTTCTTTACTTTTCATGCTATCGAGTCCTGGGGGTATTTAATACCCTACAATTTAGCTGTTACTTAGAGTCAGTGTTAGTTACAGAATAGTATCAGTCATGTCACTATCAGTAGTACTCTCAGTTCCTTACAGAATTTAGTAAAACTCAGCCAGTTACAAAACTTAGGAAAACTCAATAATCTCAGTATGAGTCCAGTCCAGGATAGTATACTCAATTTTGTGTCTTTCAGTTGGGAGCAGGATTCAGCACCGAGTGATCCCAAGGATAGGGGCTCACCTGCCAGCAGAGGGTGTGATCCTTAGAAGCAATCCTTGCGTTCCAAAACTACATAGCCAGCATAGGTTGAGACATCAAACTGCTAGTTGAGGGTTGATGAGGTGCTCTACCTTCCAATAGAGGGTACCACTGTTCTCGTTTAGAGAACCCTTCAGTAAAAGGTTACACTTCAGCTTGACTTTACCCATGGAAAGGTACTGAAACCCTTCCAACTAGGGTTTCATATTGGACCCCTATTAGTTCAGATTGGGGCATGTCGGTTAGATGATTACCTCCAATATTTTTAGTTTTGGTCTCATTCTTCAGATTAGAACTTAGTTTAGTTTTATAGAATCAGGACTATTAGATACAGTCACTCAGTTATCAGTAATTCAGATTATCAGTATAATTCAGTTATCATATTTAGTTCTAGTATACTCAGTTACAGTATGCACAGTATGTTTAATAATTATAGATCCTCCATGTATGCTAATCCAGCTCTTGCATATCATTTAGTTAGTTATTATCCATGCATATTAACCCTTGCATTCAGCCTTACCTAATTTAGCATACTAGTAAATTCCCACGTACTAACGTATACTTTTCTGCGCTATAATATTTCATATCATTGGTTTGGACACTCAAGTTCCTACCGCACTTAGCTAGATTTAGCTAGCAGTAGTAGATTTAGCAGTGAGTCCTCATCTATCGAGGATATGCTGTTATTTCAGAACTTCATCTTAGCAGTATTTTAGTAGATGGAGTTAGTTGGGGGATTTTCCTATCAACTCCACTATCAGACAGTTTCAGTTTGAGGCTTTCAGACTATATTCAGATTCAGTTATTATTATTCATTATTAGTATTTTAGATGTTTTGAATCTTATGGCATTTCAGCCTATTATTCCGCATTTATTACAGTGTTATTATTCAGTGATCACAGTAGATATCAGTCATAGGTTAGCTTATGGTCCTTCGTGGTTGTAAGCACTGTGACTACTAGGGGTAGTCCTGGGTTGCTACAAACTTGGTATCAGAGAATAAGGTTCAATAGTATTCTAAGGCATCTGAAAAGATGCATCACGTAGAGTCTTGTTCATGGGTGTGTAGCTCGCCACACTTATGGACAGGATGCTATGAGATGTTTTAGGAAAAGTTTCCCAGCTTTCATGTCTCAGATCGTTCTATAGAAAGGTCCTCTAAGAAAGTTATACAGAATCTCATCTTGCTCTATTCTTGCTAGACCTGCCTTATTTTCAAGGTGACAGAAACAATCAAGATCGATCAATCCTTACAGATAGAGATTTCTCAGGCAGTTCCTTACAAAAATTAATGGGACTTCATGCGGGCTTAAAAGTATCCCATCAGCACCCTTATGAGTAAGAAAGATTTTATTCATGATTCATGAAAAATCATGCATTTAGCCAAAGTTAGGTGTTCTTTTAGATCCCTCCTCATAATCCTATGATAGCATATGACCTAGAGTTAAAAGCAAGGACCCAGTGGTTTAGTAGCAGTAAAATGGGAATAGTATTATTTGAAATTGAGCAGATTATATTTCATGGGGCTATTTGTATGAAAGGTGAATTAGTAGGCTTGAAGCAGTGTATGTAAGAACTTAAGTTTGTTGATTTGAAATATATGTTGTGGATGTGATATTTTTAGGCTATGATGAAAGTAGTATGGTTATTAAAGATTTGCGGATATCCATGTTATGTTTTAGAATCTAAGTTTGAATCTTTGAAGATTGAGCTAGTAGAAAGAAGAGTGAGAATTCTAAGATTTTTCAGTGTTGATGTTGCTATATGATGATTGTTGGGGATATAGAAATCTAAGAATTGAGTATTAAAAGAAAGTACTAGTAGTGGACCTTACATTATCAAGAGTAGTCCTTCAGGATGAGTTCAGTATTTATGAGTATTATTGTATCTCAGACTCTAGAAGTAAAGTAGTGAGAGTTTAGTTTGGAGTTTATTAAGTGATCCGTAGATTTAGAATGATGACTTTAAGCTAAGGGGGAGATGGTAGTATAGTACATGGTAAAAACCCATGCATGCTTATAGTTCCTAGTATAAGGAGTTCCAGTTCACTTTGCAGTACGAATCAGGTTCCATAAGTTTAGAAATTCCAAACTCAGGTCATGCAGTTCATGACACACGTATTCATGTTTCCCAGTATGCTCAGTTCTCATGACTTATGTTACACTCTAAATGGTTTGTGAAGTTCAGTTTATACCATGTGTTACTCAAGCCTCAATAGTGTGTCGAAGTCATTCAGTTGTATTTTAGTTAGATGGTGTCTCGTACATCATCATAGTTTTCTTTAAACCCACTCAGTCACATATTCAGAACCGTTACAAAATTGGTATTTCACATCATCCTCATGTCAGTCATGAATTTCATAAATCGATTATTAACCATGTAATAATGCATTATATATGAATGTTTAGTATGTAATTTTAGTCTATTAGACTAGTCACGTAATCATGCTTCAGTTGTGCATGTCTTGTTCAGTACGCAAAAGCAGTCTGCCTGTACTCTCTAATCTTAACTACCCATATTTGAGGACGAATGTTCCCAAGGGAGAGATATTGTAATACCTCGTACTTCCCTAGCCTAGATTAACCCTTAGTACATGGGTTATCCCAAATAAAAATTTTAAAACATTCATTAATTTTAAGATTTTATCCTATCATTGCGTAGGAAATTCAATTATCTTTCCAACGATATAAAATTCTCCTAAATCCAACAATCGAGTAAGAAGTTATGGAGATTTTATGTTTCAGTTGTTAAACATCGTCATTCAGGACAGTAGCACATCACGGAGAGTGTTAGAATAGAAATTGTCAATTTCTAGTATTTCTCCATGATATTGGCACATCGCGCCATAGACTTAGTTCACAATTGTCAATTTTTAGTGTACCAACGCAATTCCACCGCGTCGCGGTGCACTTCTAGTTCGCAAACAAAGTGGCAATGTGATACCACCGCGTCGCGCCACTATGTAATTTCCCAGTTGTTATTTTCTTGTGTCCTAGCGTGATAGTGGCGCGTCGCGCCAGGTGTCCATATCGGAAAAATTTCACGAAAAATTAAAGTTGCGCCTAGGGTTAAAACAGTCTTTTCCCATGATTTTTTCCACCCACATGTGGAATTTAAGTCCTAAAAATATTTAAACCCTTCATTATTCACTTTTCTCCAACATAAAAAGATAATTCACTCTCAAGAAAGAAAACCCTGGCTATCAAGAATAAAGGTCAATCCCAAGAATCTCTCCAAGAACTCTAAGAATCTCATGAATTAAGGAATGTTAGATGTTCATCTATGGATCCCTTCCAACCAGGAGTCAAAGAATCCATTTTTAAAGCTTCAAGAATTATGATTCATGTTACATGTATGAAATTGGATTGTTCTTATGTTTTGACATTTATTGAGTTTCAATCCATGATTAATGGTAGATTCCATGAAGTTGTATAGCGTGTCTATTGAATTGAGTAATCCCCATGTTATAATCCAAGAATTTGCAAGTTGATTGTTGTATCCATGTTAACCCTAAGTGTTTATGATTTAATGAACCATGTATGCTTCCCATGTGTTTGATAAATTGTTCATGAGAATGAAATAATTCCATTATAGCATGTTAGCATGTATTCCCCATTCATGTTCAAGTTAATGCATTACAAGTGTTTGATGAAATGTCTCTATGAATGAATTGTGACCAAGTGAATATTGTTATGTTATTCAAGATTATGCTTTTCTTTACCTTTCATGCAATCGATTCCTGGGGGTATTTAATACCCGACAATTTAGTTGTTACTTAGAGCCAGTGTTAGTTATGGAATAGTATCAGTCATGTCACGATCAGTAGTACTCTTAGTCCCTTACAGAATTCAGTAGAACTCAGTCAGTTACAAAACTTAGGAAAACTTAGTAATCTCAGTATCAGTCCAGTCTAGTTCAGTATACTCAGTTCAGTGTCTTTCAGTTGGGAGTAGGATTCAATACTGAGTGAGCCAAAAGATGGGGGCTCACCTACCAACAGAGGGAGTGATCTTTAGAAGCAATCCTTGCATTCCAGAACTACGTAGCCAGCGTAGGTTGAGACATCAAACCTTCTAGTTGAGGGTTAATGTGGTGCTCTACCTACCAGTAGAGGGTACCACCATTCTCATTTAGTGAACCTACCAGTAAAGGGTTACTCTTCACTTGTCTTTACCCTTGGGATAGTACTAACACCCTTTCAATTGGGGTTACAGATTGGACCCATATTACTTTAGATTGGGGCATGTCGATTAGATGATTACCTCCCATAATTTTAGTTTTGGTCTTAGTCTTCAGAATAGAACTCAGTTCAGTTATATAGAATCAGGACTGCCAGATACAGTCACTCAGTTATCAGTAATTCAGATTATCAGTGATCTCAGATTGTTAGTATAATTCAATTATCAGTTATCAGATTCAGTTTCACTATACTCAGTTACAGTATGCATAGTATGTTCAGTAGTTACAGATCCTCTATGTATGCTAATCCAGCTCTTGCATATCATTTAGTCAGTTATTGTTCATGCATATGAACCCTTGCATTCAACCTTACATTATCTACCATACCAATATATTCCTACGTACTGATGCATACTTTTCTACGCTATGATATTTCATATCATAGGTTCGGACGCTCAGGTTCCTGACCGCGCTTAGCCAGATTCAACCAAAAGTAGTAGATTTAGTAGTGAATCCTCATCTATCGGGGATATACTTTTATTTCAGTGCTTCAGCTTAGCAGTATTTTAGTAGATCGAGTTAGTTGGGGGATTGTCCCATCAACTCCACTTTCAAAAAATTTCATTTAGAGGCTTTCAGACTAGATTCAGACAGTATTTAAGATTCAGATATTATTATTCATTATCAATATTTTAGATGTTTTGAACCTTATGGTATTTCAACCCATTATTTCGCAATTATTAAAGTATTATTATTCAGTGCTCACAACAAATATCAGTTATGGGTTAGCTTGTGGTCCTTAGGGGTTGTAAGCACCGTGTGATGACTAGGGGGTAGTCCTAGGTCATTACACATAACCTCCAATCCTAAAGTTTTAACAAGGATTAAAGATTAAGCTTCCTTGTCAATAATTTCATATCAAGTCGCCATTAAGGGTTCGAGAAATATATCAAAGTCCTTATATTGATTTCAAGCTAGGGTTCAATCTTCAAAGTTAAGGATTTAAGTTTTTCTCGAATTCCTTCCATAAAAAAGGCATGTTGGACACTCCCTATTTTACTTATTATATTATTGTATAAAATTACTTTGTATTAACATATCTCTTGGTTGTTTAATTCGAACTAGGGTTGAGGGTTTTTGGTGGTTATACTCTTGCATTATTTTTTTCTTATTATAATGGTTTTTACACGGTTTTAATGATGGATGGTTAATTGAATTTGTGTTTCGTGGTTATATATAGAATAGGGTTTCACTAAGTTAATGAATTCTTGTCATAGTAATGACATGAACCTCAACCCACATCAAAATTTTGGCTTTGAATAAGGATTTTCATAATTTAACTTATCATTTAAAATAATGTTTTGCATTAAATGGTAAAAAGGTAAAGATGTTTTGGAATGCCCATGGGGGTTATGGTTTTTGATTATAAATGAAATTTGGAGTCAAATTGGTTAAGTGGTTATGGTTTGGTATAATTAAAATACCATGCAAGTCTATTGGTTGTAATACCCCGTGTACTTTTAAACTAGAAAATGAACCGTTCTTTCTATGTGTGAAACCTCTAATCTTATAATTCATATTTGAGTACATGACTTACAATGAGTATCCTAGTTATAAGAGATCTTATGATGTGTTTAACGTGTTTATAGGAGTCACTTAAGGTAGTGCAAGCTAAGAGCTTTTGAATCCTTCAAGTTTTAGTATTTGATTTTGCAAGTGTCATATTTGAACGAGTAAAACATGATATATATATGTGGTATTTTGGAATATTTAAACCCAACAAACTTTAGAGAATCGAATTAGCTTTCCAACGATACCAATTTTGCCTTAATCCAATACCCAAGCAAAAAGTTATGCCCATTTTTGTGAGAGACAGTAAAGGTATGCGATTGGTTAGGCGCCACCCAACAAAACTTATGCGATTGGAAGAGCGTCGCCCACCTTAGCTTGTGCGATTACTTGTGCGCCGCCTAAGTCAATGTCAAGTGCCCAAAACACTCCGTTTTGACTTATATTAAGGGTGTTGAAGTCATTTCACACCCCTAAACTGTCCCTATTCACTCCAAATCGTTATAAGGGATTTTTAAGCAGATAATTACAATCCCTAAGCCCAAAATAAGTCAAGTTACGATCCAAAACCCTTACCCTCTTCACAATAATAAAATCTAAGTTTACCTCTCAAGAATCAAGAACTTAAGCTCCGAATTCAAAGTTCTCTATAAGGATTCTTTCAATCAAGCTTGAAGGTCCAATGTTTCAACAATTTCATCACCATTAAGGTATGTGGGGTTTGAACAAGAACACTCCTTTCGTTCTTGTGCCCAAAGTGTTGTTTTTTCTTAAAGAATTTCATGTTTTAAGTGGAGTATATGTCTAATCTACTTTGTTTCAAGTTTATGAGATTATAAATTATTTAATTCTTTAATTGTGTATTTACCCTATCTATTATAGTTTGAATTGTGATTTTATCCCATGACTTGAATGTTTCTTCATGAATTTCTATTTCCAAGTATTTCTAAAATAGTATTAAGAACTTAGTTTTATTGTGAAACCATAATCATTCGAGTTTACATATATTTGCATGCTTTGGAATCCAAGAGTAAAGTTTGAGATTTGATAAAGTATTTTTGATGATATTATTGCAAGTATGAAGTACGATGTGATTTGACATGATTTTGAGTATGGGTTGTAAGCCATGCATTTTAGTCTTGGTATTCAAGAAAGATAATTTTAAGAAAGTTTTGATATTTAAACTCTAAGCTAAGATAGTAATTCACACTATCCTTACAATTTATGATTTAAAGCAAAGAGAAGCATAATTGGCCTACATTATAGACCCTTGAGTTAATTTAAGGTGGATTTCCTAAATGTTCTGAGCCTAAGTATAGGAGTAGTATTTAGCACCAAGTTGGGTATGATTCTAAGGTCTCATGCCCCAGAACTACTAGCGACTGTAGGATTTGATTTACCCCAAGTGGGTTAAGATAGTGATCACTAAAGTTAAGGTTATATTCCGATGGCAAGGGTAGAACAACTATCCCCAACGTGGGCAAGACGTTGGACTCCATGTCAGCTCACATGGTTTATGTATTTTAGAAGAAACTCCCAAGTTTAGATAGTCTCCAAGTCTCCAAAGTTTTATAGTCTTAAAGTTCCCAAGACCAAGTCTTTGAGTGTCCAAATTCCCAAAGTTCTATAATCCCTATGATTAAAAAGAAGACCCCTACTCTTTAAATAGTTTATAGATTTAAAGGCTTAGTATATCTTTTGAAAGTTAATATTTTTACGATTTCCAAAGTTTTAAGTCCCAAAGTCTCTAAAAGTGTTACAGTCTTTGAGTCCCATGTCCTAAGTTTCCTAAAGTTCTATAATTCTTAAGTTTCAAAAGAAGTCCCTTATTTTCATAAGATTAAAGTGAATGTCCTGAAAGTTATTATTTTAAGATTTCATCCAGTTGACAAGATTTGAGAAAAGAAAGAGGATACAAATTTTAGAATAAAGTGTAATGACTCACGAGATTTATACTAATGCTTCCTTATTCATGATTCATGAGATTTAGATTTCAATTTTTGCTCAAGATATGTGAGTCATTTATATCAGCATGCATGATTTCTATAAAGATTAATGATATTGTTTAACTATTGCATACACCCCATGTGCTCAGTACATCCTCAAAGTACTGATCCACATATATGTCTATGTGCTACATTGTCCCATAATATAGGTACAAGTTGTAGTGCATACACCGTATTACGATAGTTTGCAGCTTCCAATCAGCAGGTGATGAGTCCTTTTTATTCAAGGGCTCGAGTCAGTTATACAATTTGAGAAGCATTTTATTTTCTTTATTCAATCGTATTGAGTTGGGATAGTTAGGAGTAATGACCCAGCTACCTATAGTCAGTACTAGTAGAGGCTTCATATACAGTCAGTAGTGTTGATGTATTCTATTTTAGTTTGGTTTGTAACAGCAGAGTTGTAATCTTATAAATTCAGAGTTGAATTGATCCAGTTTAGAAGAGTTTTTTTTATGTTTCCGCTGATTTTATTCAGATTTATGTATTTTATTTAATTGCTTGTAAGTATGCCAGTAGAAGGGTTAGCTTGGGATCACTTGTGACCCTAAGCATCGTATGATGTCTCAAGACTCATTTTTGGAGCGTTACAAACTTGGTATCAGAGCACAGAGTTCAAAGTCATAGGGTGTTTGAGAAGCCGTGTCTAGTAGTATAACGCCCTGATTTTTCTTAACCAGAATGCTACACGGTGCTTATGACCCCGAAGGATCACAAGCTAACCCATGACTGATATCTGTACCTGTACACTGCAATATATAATGTAATAATGTGGAAAACATGAACATGTAGGCCATAAGGTTCAACTGAATAAAGAATCTGTCAAAACATAACATCCATATGGGTGAAAGATACCCAAAACAACTGAAAACTGAATCAAATCTGAACATAAGTATGAATACTGAATATGAAAGCCTCTAAGTTCTGTCTGAATAAGGAGTTGAAGGAACATGTCTCCAACTAACTCCGTAAACTGATAACTGGCAAAAATACTAATGAATAAATCAAATCATATTGTCCTCGAATAAACAGGACTCACTGAATCTCTGCAACTGGAAAAGCTACTGCTACTGCTGATATGGAGCTCATGGCTCTGAACTTATGGTGTAACATAAAAAGAAAGCACCATAGCGTAAATGCGTTAGTACAGGGCTTACATGCATGAACAATGCTAACTGTCTGTGTGAAAAGAACGTAAGAGTACAAACATGCATACATAGTAACTGAAATCGTGGGTGCATGATAGCTAGTCCTGTATGCTAATACATAGTTTACCGATGGCTAACATGACTGATACTAAAATTATGATAACATGGGTGACTGTATCTGACAATCCTGTATTTGATGGAACTATATGAGTTCCATACTGTAACTGAGTCTGATGTATCTGACAGTCCTGATATACTGAAATCTGAGGACCTATCTGAGTTTTTTTACTGAGACTGATTCTGGAATTGTGGGAGGTAGTTGTTTAACCGACATTCCCCAATAACGCATATAGCTAAGTTGGGATCCAATCTCTGCCCCGACTGGGGGGTGTCAATACCGCGCCACTAGTAAGGACAGTTGTGGGTGACCCTTAGCTGGAAGGTATTCGAAAAGAGAATAGTGGGAACCCTAAACTAGTAAGTTAAGCCACCAAATCAACCCTAATATGAGAGGCTAAGATGTCTCAACCTACACTGGCTACATAGTTCTGGAACACAAGGATGACTACTAAGAATCACACCCTAAACTGGTAAGTGAGTCCCCATCCTTGGGTTCACTTGGTGCTAACTTCTACTCCCATCTAGAGAGACTAAACATGATTCAACTGACTGTACATGGACAGATTAACTGAGGGGGATGCCGAAATAAAATAAGGATTCAAGCCAGCCACAGGTTATCTGAGAGTTAACTGAGATCATGTGATTTCTGAGGTTTTTACTGAGTCACATGACTGACTGAGTTCTATAGATTATAGCTTGAATAAGATTATCCTGACAACATGACATGGATCTAGGCACACAACTATTTTTTTAGGGTACGAATAGCCCCAGGACTCGATAGAAGAAAATTGAAACACATGACATAACTTGATCACAAGATTTGAGTCCACAATACATAATATCATAGGTAGGGGATATCATATTTCATATAGTTATTAAACATCTTAAACATTGTAGGGAATGCATGGATATATTTCGTGTACATATTGTATATCTCCATTATCTTACATACTTCATACCACCACAATAGCAACACATGAAAAGCATGGGATTCATATTGAAGTATATAGTTAACATGGACTTGTTGTTTAGACATCATAGAACCATACAAACATGAATTTCTACCATCCTAAGTATTTTATCAAACACCTTGCATGAATTCTTTAAGGCATAGGTGAGTTTCATACTTACACCATATTAAACCACCTAAAGTTCATGGTTTTCAATTAACAAACATATATATTCCATGAAAACACCTTTAGACATCACATTGAAACTTAAAAAACAATTGCCAACATGTACATACTCGTATCACCATAAAAAATTTACAAAATAATATTCAAAACATGGTTATTGAGCTCTATGAATGTATTGGATCCATAGATGAACACTACGCATACCTTAGAAAGGAAATCTTGATGATTTGCTGGAGAGTTCTTGGATTTGGGAAAATTAATTCTCAATTATCTTGGAAAAGGCTTGAATCTTGCTTTTGAGAGATGAGTTTGATGAAAAACCCTAATCTTATGGTTGAGAGTGTAAGAGAGGGTTTTTAGGATGCTTAACTAAAGAAAAATAGGAAAAATTACACCTCTTTAGAGTTATAAGTAGTGGAAGGTGAAGGAAAAGACCAAAATACCCTTATGAAATAAATTCCTAGTTGCTGAAAATCATAGCTGATGACATTTCTGACAAGGCGTCAAAAAAATGTGACAAGCCATCAAAAATGTCGTCACACAGGAGATGGAATTGATGGTTTCTGCCTAAGCCTGACGACATTTATGACAAGGCATCAAAAATGTGACAGGCCGTCAATAATGTCATCACACAGAAGCTAGATTCTTCCTAAGGCTGACGACCTTTGTGATAGGGTGTCACAAATATGGAAAACTATCACGAATGTCGTCACTTTGGAGCTGGTTTCTACCTAAGGCTGACGACCTTCATGATAGGGTGTCACAAATGTGGTAAGCTGTCAAAAATGTCGTCACTTAGGAGCTAGTTTCTTCCTAAGGCTGGCGACCTTTGTGATAGGGTGTCACAAATGTGGTAAGATGTCACGAATGTCGTCACTTATGAGATGGTTTCTGCCTAAGGCTGACGACCTTCGTTATAGGGCGTCACAAATGTGGTAAGCTATCATGAATGTCGTCACACTGTTTCCATCCTGACATACTGGAGTAAAATAGGAATAACTCTTTGCTCCGATATCGTATTTAGGAGAAATTGGTATAGTTGGAAATCTAATTCAATTATTTATCTGTTTATAGGTTATGAACTCAAAAATTACAAGTATAATGAGGTATATGATCATTTGAAGTTGACTAAACCAATATCCTTTTGAAGAATTCAATCTGTAAGGAATGTTTTGATTCGTCTGATAGCTAGGAGTTATTTGAAGCCTTAATATACATCTAACCTACTCATAAAACTATACAAGAACCATGATGTACTATGCATGAGCTTGGTACATGACTCTAATATTGGTTTGGATTTTTTGGGGTATTACAATATCTCCGCCTTGGAAATGTTCGTCCTCGAATGATGACTGCTTGAGAGGGGAGAAAAGATAAAAAGACTCATACACTGATCATGCTCAATTGTCACATGATTTTAGGACTGAATTGAATTCTAAACTGGATATAGCCCAACTGAACATGCATATCTGATGCATGACTGATAAGATGAACTCATGAATGCATGATAATCTATGCACTGATACTTGATACCAATTTTATGCTAGAATTTTGAACATGTAACTGAATAAGCTTAAGGAAAATGGTTACCTCAAGCTAATTCTGAATTAGTGGAGAAAAGATGAGGGTACTTGGTTCGCATGTCTGCTTCTGCTTCCCAAGTAGCTCCCTCCATGGACTGATTTCGCCAAAGAACCTTGACTAGAGGGACTTCTTTGTTCCTCATCCTACGAGTCTGATAGTCGAGGATTTCGAATGGAATATCTTCATAAGAGAGGCTATTCTGAATGTCAATGCTATGAATAGGGACTACAACTGCTGGGTCACCTATGCAGTTCTTTAGCAAAGAGACATGAAAGTCTGGTTGAACTGAGTCTAGATCTGAAGGCAATTCGAGCTCATAGGCTACCTTGCTGAAGCGACTGAGAATCCTGAAGGGACCGACATATCGGGGACTGAGCTTTCCCTTCTTGCTGAATCTCTTCACTCCCTTCATGGGAGAGATCTTGAGATAGACATAGTCATCAACCTCGAATTCGAGATCCTTTCTACCAACATCCGCATAAGACTTCTGTCGGCTCAGAGCAGCCTGGAATCTTTCTCTGATCAACTGAACTTTCTTTAAGGCATCAAATACTACGTCAGGACCTATGACTGCGGTCTCACTAACTTCGAACCAACCGATCGGAGACCAACATCTCTTACCATAGAGAGCTTCGAATGAAGCCATCTAAATACTGGAGTGATATCAGTTGTTGTATGTAAACTCAATAAAAGGCAAGTGGTCATCCTAGCTTCCCTTAAAATCAATTGCACATGCCCCTAACATAGCTTCTAGAGTCTGAATAGTCCTTTCTTATTGACCATCTGTCTGAGGATGAAACACTGTACTGAGATGAACTTGGGTACCAAGACCCTTTTGGAACGCTTTCCAGAAGTAAGAGGTGAACTGGGTACCTCTGTCTGAGATGATAGATAGTGGAACACCGTGTAATCTGACCAACTCCCTAATATAGAGTTTGAAATAATCCTCGGCTGAGTAAGAGGTATGAACTGGAAGGAAATAAGCTGACTTGGTCATTCTGTCTATAATGACCCAAACTGAATCATGCTGATGACGTGTTCTAGGAAAACCCATCATGAAGTCCATGTTCACTTCTTCCTACTTCCAAGTAGGAATAGTGAACTCCTGCATGGAACCACTAGGTTTCTGATGCTCTATCTTAACCTGCTGACATATAGAGCACTTAGCCACAAACTCTGCAACATCCCTCTTCATCCCACTCCACCAATAGATATCCTGCAAGTCGCAGTACATCTTAGTGGACCCTGGATGAAAAGAGTATCGCGCACCATGTGCTTCTGCAATAATTCACTACCTCAAGTCATCTACACTGGGAACACACAGACGACCCTGACAACAAAGAACACCATCTCCCCCTTGGGAGAAAACCTCTACTTCCTAAATTTGAACTGACTCTTTTAGCTTGACAAGGCTAGGATCCCTGTCTTTCTTCTCTTTCACCTCGGAAACTAGAGATGACTCTGAACTACTTTGAATACAACACCACCCTCTGAAGAGTCGACTAAGCGAATGCCTAGTTTGGCAAGATAATGAATCTTCTGAGATAATTTCTTCTTACTATCCTCAACATGGGTAACACTAACCATGGATAGTCTGCTGAGTCCGTCGGCCACTACATTGGCCTTGCCAAGATAATAAAGAACACTCATGTCATAATCCTTCAAGAGCTCTAACCACCTTCTCTGATGAAGATTGAGATCTTTCTGGGAAAAGACATACTGAAGGCTCTTATGATCTGTGAAGACGTCTACATGAAGACCGTATAGATAATTCCTCCAAATTTTTAAGGCAAAGACAACTACTGCTAACTCAAGGTCATGAGTAGGATAATTCTTTTCATAGGGATTTAACTGTCTGGAGGCGTAGGATATGACTCTACCATACTGCATGAGGACATAACCTAAACCTACTATGGATGCATCACAATATACTACGAATCCATCGGAACCACCGGGAAGTGCTAAAACTTAAGCTAAGGTGAGTCGAGTCTTCAACTCCTGAAAACTCTTCTCGCAAGGTTCTGACCACTGAAACTTTACCTTCTTCTGAGTAAATCTGGACATATGAGATGCAATAGAAGAAAATCCCTTGACAAACCATTGGTAATAGCCAGCGAAACCCAAGAAACTCCTGATATCTGATAGAGAGACAGGGCGAGCCTAGTTTCTTACCGCTTCGGTTTTCTGAGGATCTACTCTAATTCCATCACCAGAAATAATATGGCCAAGGAATGCTACTGATCTTTGCCAAAATTCGCACTTACTGAACTTGGAGAACAACTGGTGATCCCTGAGAGTCTGAAGAACAATTATGAGATGGTCTGAATGATCACGCTCTGTGCAAGAATAGACCAGAATATCATATATGAAAACTATGATGAATGTGTCCAAGTTCTGCTTGAACACTCGGTTCATCAAGTCCATGAAAGCTACAGGGGCATTGGTAAGGCCAAAGGAAATGAATAGAAATTCAAAGTGACCATACTGAGTACAAAAAGTTGTCTTTGGAATGTCACATTCTCTAACTCTGAGCTGATGATAGCCTGATCTGAGGTCTATCTTGGAGAAATAACTGGCACCCTGAAGTTGGTCAAATAAGTCGTCTATCCTAGGCAGCGGATTCCTGTTCTTGACCGTGACTTTGTTGAGCTGACGGTAATCAGTACACATTCTGAGAGAATCGTCTTTCTTGCGCACGAATAAGACCGGCGCACCCCATGGGGATACACTGGGCCTGATAAATCCCTTATCTAAGATATCTTTCAACTGATCTTTCAGTTCCTTGAGTACTGCTGGTGCCATTCTATATGGAAGAATAGAAATAGGCTGAGTATCTGGGAGAAGGTCTATGCCAAAGTCTATTTCCCTTTCAGGAGGAATGCCTGGAAGATCTTCCGGAAAGACGTATGAATATTCATTAACCACTGGGACTGATTCGATACTGGGAGAATTTGGAACTGGAATCCTTAATATGCATGAGATGATACACAAATCCCTTAGAAATCATTTTCCTTTCCCGAAGGTAGGAAAAAAGTTGACTCCTGAAAGACTAAGTGCTACTCTTCCACTCTAGGATGGGCTCATTCGGGAACTAAAACTGAACTATCCTATTTCAGTAGTCGACTATGGCATAGAAGGAATCAAGCCAATCCATGCAGATAATGACATCAAAATCAGTCATCTCTAACTCGACTAAATCTGCTGACATGGATTAGACTGAGAGACTGACTTGAAATTATGCTTACTAGCACGACATGAATACTAAAGAAAGGGAACTGTTCCTAAAACATCTCATAGCCTCATGTACATAAAAGTGGTGCGCAACACACCCATGTACAAGACTCTACTAGATGTGGCTTTCATACTTCCTAGGACTCTATTGAACCTTAGGCTGTGATACAAAGTTTGTAACGCCCTGATTTTTCTGAACTGGAATTCTACACGGTACTTATGACCTCGAAGGATCACAAGCTAACCCATGACTGATATTTGTACCTGTACAATGCAATACATAACGTAATAATGCAGAAAACATAAACATGTAGGACATAAGGTTCAACTGAATAAAGAATCTGTCAAAACATAACATCCATATGGGTGAAAGATACCCAAAAAAACTGAAAACTGAATGAAATTTGAACATAAGTCTGAATACCGAATCTAAAAGCCTCTAAGTGTTGTCTGAATAAGGAGTTGAAGGAACATATCTACAACTAACTCTATAAACATATAACTAGCTAAAATAATAATGAATAAATAAAATCATATTGTACTCGATTGAAGAGGACTCACTAAATCTCTGCGACTGGAAATGCTACTGCTACTGCTGATCTGGAGCTTGTGTGTCTGAACCTATAGTGTAACATAAAAAGAAATCACCATAGCGCAAATGCATCAGTACGAGGGAATGTACTAATTATACGAGTGAGGTAGGCTAAATATAAATAGGGTTTAAATGCATGAACAATGCTAACTGTCTGACTGACATGAACGTAAGAGTACAAACATGCATACATAGTAACTGAAATCATGGGTGTATGATAGCTAGTCCTGTATGCTAATACATAGTTTACCGATGGCTAACATGACTGATACTAAAATTATGATAACATGGGAGATTGTATCTGAAAATCCTAAATTTGATGGAACTATATGAGTTCCATACTGTAACTGAGTCTGATGTATCTGACAGTCCTGATATACTGAAATCTGAGGACCTATCTGAGTTCTTTTACTGAGACTGATTCTGGAATTGTGGGAGGTAGTTGTTTAACCGACATGCCCCAATAACGCATATAGCTAAGTTGGGATCCAATCTCTGCCCCGACTGGGGGGTGTCAATACCGCGCCACTAGTAAGGACAGTTGTGGGTGACCCTTAGCTGGCAGGTATTCGAAAAGAGAATGGTGGGAACCCTAAACTGATAGGTTAAGCCACCTCATCAACCCTAATCTGAAAGGCTAAAATGTCTCAACCTACGCTGGCTTAGTAGTTCTGGAACACAAGGATGACTGCTAAGAATCACACCCTAAACTGGTAGGTGAGTCCCCATCCATGGGTTCACTCGGTGCTAACTTCTACTCCCATCTGAAGAGACTAAACATGATTCAACTAACTGTATATGAAAGAATTAACTGACTTCCGTTAACTGACAGAGTAGTACTATTATCTGAGTGTTAACTGAGATCATAAGATTTCTGAGGTTTTTCCTGAGTCACATGACTGACTGAGTTCTATACATTATAGCTTGACTAAGATTATCGTGACAACATGACATGGCTCTAGGCACACAACTAATTTTTTTGGGTACGAATACCCTCAGGACTCGATAGAAGGAAACTGACACACATGACATGACTTGATCATAAGATTTGAGCCCCCAACTCATAATATCATAAGTAGGGGATATCATATTTCAAATAGTTATTCAACATCTTAAACATTGTAGGGAATGCATGGATATATTTCATGTACATATTGTATATCTCCATTATCTTACTTGCTTCATACCACCACAATAGCAACACATGAAAAGCATGGGATTTATATTGAAGTATATAACTAACATGGACTTGTCATTTAGACATCATCGAACCATAAAAACATGAATTTCTAGCATCCTAAGCATTTAATCGAACACTTTGCATGAATTCTTTAAGGCATAGGTGAGTTTCATACTTGCACCATATTAAACCACCTAAAGTTCATGGTTTTCAATTAACAAACATATATATTCCATGAAAACACCTTTAGACATCACATTGAAACTTAAACAAAAATCGTCAACATGTACATACTCATATCACCATAAAAAGTTTACAAAATAATATTTAAAATATGGTTCTTGAGCTCTATGTATGGATTGGATCCATAGATGAACACTACGCATACCTTATAAAGAAACCTTGATGATTTGCAGGAGAGTTCTTGGATTTGGGAAACTTAATTCTCAATTATCTTGTAAAAAGGCTTGAATCTTTCTTTTGAGAGATGAGTTTTATGGAAAACCCTAATCTTGTGGCTCACAGTGTAAGAGAGGGTTTTTAAGATGCTTAACTGAAAAAAAATGGGAAAAATTATGCCTCTTTAGGGTTACAAATCGTGGAAGGCGAAGGAAAAGACCCAAATACCCTTATGAAATAAATTCCCAGTTGCTGAAAATCATAGTTGATCACATTTGTGACAAGGCATCAAAAAAATATGACAAGCCATCAAAAATATCGTTACACAGGAGATAGAATTGATGGTTTCTGCCTAAGCCTGACGACATTTATGATAAGGCGTCAAAAATGTGACAGGCCATCAAAAATGTTGTCACACAGAAACTGGATTCTACTTAAGGATGAAGACCTTCATGATAGGGCATCAGAAATATGGTAAGATACCACGTATGTCATCACTTAGGATCTGGTTTCATCCCAAGGATGACGACCTTCATGATAGGGCATCACAAATGTGGTAAGCTATCACGAATGTCGTCACTTAGGAGCTAGTTTCTGCCTAAGGCTGACGACCTTCGTGATAGGGTGTCACAAATGTGGTAAGCTATTACGAATGTCATCACTTAGGATCTGGTTTCTGCCTAAGGCTTACGACCTTCGTGATAGGCCATCACAAATGTGGTAAGCTATCACGAATGTCATCACATTGTTTCCAGCCTGACATGCTGGAGTAAAATAGGAATAACTCTTTGCTCTGATATTGGATTTAGGAGAAATTGGTATCGTTGGAAATCTAATTCAATTATCTATCTGTTGATAGGTCATGATCTCAAAAATTCCAAGTATAATGAGAGATATGCTCGTTTGAAGTTGACTATACCAATATCCTTCTCAAGAATTCAATCGGTAAGGAATGTTTTGATTCGTCTGATAGCTGGGAGTTATTTGAATCCTTGATACACATATAACCTACTCATAAAACTATAAAAGAACCATGATGTACTATGTATGATCTTGGTACATGGGTCTAATATTGGTTTGGATTTTTTTGGGGTATTACAATTAAAGTCTTGCAGAATGGTACAGAGACGTCTGTACTTTTCTTCGAGAGGCTACAAGGCATTTAGGAAATGTCTCCATTATTTCAAGTCTCAGATCATTCTATATAAAAGTTCTCTAAGAAACTTATATAGATTCTCATCCTACTCTATTCAGGCCATCTCTGCCTTATTTTTAGGATATCAGAAATAGTCAAGCTTAAATCTGTATAGATTGTACTTTCTTAGAAAGTCTCTACAGATAGTTATAGGATTTTAGGCGAGATGGAAAGTATCCCATTAGTGCTTTTGAGTTCCGAAGATTGAAGTGCTTTATCCATGTTATCGTGCACTAAGTCCTAGTCAGAGGTGTTTTTAGATTACTCCTTATAATCCATAATATAAATCTATACTTCCCTATCCATGTATTATTCTTGATATAGCATGTTCTGCAAGTTCTAGTTCCTCCCCTGATAATGCTCTCAAACTTACTAGCAAAAAGTTTTCAAAAGTCTCACAAAGCAGCTTAAGAGGAGCCTTCTAGTGTGTTATAAGCCCCTCAAGTTTAAAGTAATGCCCTCATTCTTTTGAGTTGATCAGTTAAGACAAAGTAAGATATGCTTTCTTTTATAATTGAATATTATGTGTCAAGTTTCTATCTTTTGTAATCTTTTTATAATTGTGTTGGTTGAAACTAAAAGTCTAATGAAGTCGTATGGGGCTCTTTCGATTCACTAGCAACTTGTTATTTATCTTATTGTTCTTGTGTTGGTTGAAAGTGGGGGTTTAAAGGTGTATTGACAAAAAGGGTGGTAAGTGTGATTTATTGAATATATGTATAGCCGAATCTTTTTGCATATGATTGAGTTAGTAATGAAGTGGTATGTCCTTGTGCGTTATTTTAGTAGGAGTAGAGAAGAAGTTATTAGTTAAAGTAAATTGTTGTTTGCTTAAAGTATGAAAAGAGTTGTTGATGGTGTTTGTTGTGCAAGAAAAGTATAGGTTATTGAAGAAGGTGCTTGGTGGATGAGCGTTGTTAATTTAGGCTTCTCTGAGATTGCAAAAGGGAGTTTAGTTGAAACTTCTAGATCTATGAAATAAGTTTATCTACATAAAAAGAGGAGATAGTAAAGATGTGTAGAAGGAGGATATGTTTATGGATTGTAAATAAGATAGGACAAATGATTATTGATCAATTATTGTGGTTATGAGATTCTAGTGGGCTAGTGTTTCTTAATGCTTTGTTTTATGGGTTCCAAGTGAGAATAGTAAATGAGGTTTTGTTGTTAATCATTCCTAGCACTAGACACTAAGTTTGAATAGTAGATGATCATCTAGGTGGAAATAATGATTTCTTGGTTAGTGATGCTAGTTGTATGCAGGTAAACCAGTAGGCTTGAAATAGTGAATGGAGGAATGTAAGTTTACTGATTTAAGATTAAGTATAATGTGTATGAATGATGTAGAAGTATGCCCAAGGTAATATGGGGTTGCATTATTTTTTAGGATTATGACATGTTTTGTGTGGCTAGTAGTACCGTTGAGTTGCTAGGTGGAGAAAGACTAGTTAGATGGTATATGGTGTTCTAAATAGACAAGTTAAGGAGTTTTTATGGATAGTGTTGAGCCTTTTGTTATGGTCTTGAGTCTCATGGTCTAGAGATATAAGATTGGAGATGCAATATTGGTAGGCTATGACAGAAGTAGTATGGTTCAATAAGGGTTGAAGATATCCGTGTTAAGTGTTGAAACCTAAGTTGAATTTTTTGAAGATTGATTTAATAGAAAGTAGAGTTGAATAACTAATTCGTGTGAACTTATAGTATGGTGATAATCATGAAGATTCTAAGTTAGTAAGTGTTCAAGTTATTAGATGATGAATATTGGGGACATAGAAAGATAGATTTGTATCTTAGAATGAAGTAATAGCAGTGGGTTTTACACTTTAAGGTGTAGTCTTTCAGGGTAAGTTTATTATTTATGGGTTTATTATTCCCTAGACTCTAGAATAAAGGGATTGCAGTTTAGATTAGAGTTAGTATAAGGTTCCATAAACATAGAATGCCAGCTTTGATCTAAGGGGGAGATGGTAGAGTGAATAATCAAACCAAGTTTTGTGAGTTAGATTACGTTATATGTCAACAAGAGTTGTGATGAGATACTGATCCTTTCTTTCTCTAGAGTATTCCTTGGATTTCAGTCATTATCACATCAGATTCATGTCATATGTGATAGATCCATTCCAAAGGTCAATGCTTATACACTTCATGTGTACTCAAATCCATTATCGGTTTCTAGTAAGTAAGTAATAACTTTAGTCTATGATTCGAGTCATTCCTCAGAAATCTATGAACTCCAATCTTATGTTGAACCACTCAAGATAAGTATGAACTCATGTTCCAGAGTATGATCAGTTCTCAAAACCTCATGATCCTAATGAAATCCAGTTTAGATCATGTATGCCCTCAGTTTAGATCTCTTTAATGAATCTATACCTTTGACGTTTTATTTCTCAGGCCTCAGTTAAGTGTTAAAGTTATATATAGTATTCTTCCGTGCTTTAGGTCCTTATGTGTTAGCCCTTCTATGACCTCTTTCTACATTGAGATATTGATGATGAACAGTTGTGTAGATGGGAGAGAGTGAATTTTTATTGTTGAGTAAAGATCGTTGTATGCTCATTTTAGCTAAGGCTATAAGTGTGAAGAATGATTGAGTCCAAGTCATTAATACATGTTGTGATTAGTTGAAAATTTTGTGTGTTTGTTCTTAAGAATAGTGCAAGAATATTGTTGTTGATAGAGATTTAGAGACTAGGAGAAGTAAGCCTTTATGGGTGTTGCCTTGAAGTTCATATGTGGTTATAATGATAGGCTTGAATGTCGTGTTGGGATGTAAGTGAAGGAATGCAATATGCGCTAGTGAATCCATAGTAAGAGTTTAGAGTTAGTCATTGAAGTGATAGGAAGAATCATCTTAGAGAGGAAAAGTTGTGAAAATGGTTGGGGTATTGAATTCATTGTTCATACTAGTGTTATAATGTTATTTGTAGTAAGTTGTGATTCAAGTTAGGTTTGAACATGGTGAGAGAATTTAGTTCAAATCAGACATTAGTATATGAAGTTATATGAACCCGTGTGAGCATGATTCATGCCTGAATAATTTTTCACTTCGCAGCTCTATATTAATGATTGTATCATGGAAATCTCGAGTGAGATCTAAACTCCTAGCATGAATCAGTTTCCTGATGGTCAGCAAGACAAGTTAGCTCAGAATTCAGCTTCATGATAGAATTTCTTAAGTTTCATCTTAGCTATATCTTTGTTAGAAGACACATTATTCCATACTTTAACGTTTCAATAAGTTCCTACTCATCATTCGTTAATGATTCCAACAGGGAGATATTGTACTACCCCGTATACTTTTAAACTAGAAAACGAACCGTTCTTCCTACGTGTGAAACCTCTAATCTTGTAATTTATATTTGAGTACATGACTTACAATGAGTATCCTGATTAGAAGAGAGTTTATGATGTGTTTAACGTGTTCATAGGATTCACTTAAGGTAGTGAAAGCAAAGAGCGTTTGAATCCTTCATGTTTTAGTGTTTGATTTTGCAAGGTTCATCTTTGAACGAACATAACTTGATATATATGTGATATTTTAGCATATTTAAACTCACCAAATTGTCGAGAATCGAATTAGCTTTACAATGATACCAATTTCGCCTTAATCCAATACCAAGCAAAATGTTATGCCCATTTTTGTGAGAGGCAGTAAAGGTATGCAATTGGTTAGACGCCGCCCAACCAAACTTAGGCGATTGGCAAGGCGTCACACACCTTAGCTTGTCCGATTATTTGTGCACCACCTAACTCAGTTCCAAGTTCCAAAAACACTCCGTTTTGACATATATCAAGGGTGTTGAAGTCATTTCACACCCCTAAACCATCCCTAATCACTCCAAATCATTATAAGGGATTTTTAAGCACATAATTATAATACTTAAGCCCTAAATCAGACAAGTTACAA
The DNA here is from genome assembly GCA_030864215.1 of Capsicum pubescens. NCBI lineage: Eukaryota > Viridiplantae > Streptophyta > Magnoliopsida > Solanales > Solanaceae > Capsicum > Capsicum pubescens. The sequence continues at coordinate 33,587,567 of CM061542.1, read as the reverse complement.
TCCAAAACCTTTCCCATCTTCCCAAGAACAAAATCTAAGTTTACCTCTCAAGAATCAAGAAGTTAAGCTCCTAATTGAAAGTTCTCTATAAGGATTCTTTCAATCAAGCTTGAAGGTCCAATATTTCAAAAATTTTATCAACATTATGGTATGTGGGGTTGAACAAGAACACTTCTTTCGTTCTTGTGCCCAAAGTGTTGGTTTTTCTTAAAGAAATTCATATTTTAAGTGGAGTATATGTCTAATCTACTTTGTTTCAAGTTTATGAGATTATAAATTGTTAAATTCTTGAATTATGTATTTACCCTATCTATTATAGTTTGAATTGATATTTTATCCCATGACTTGCATGTTTCTACATGAATTGCTATTTGCAAGTATTTCTAAGATAGTATTAAGAACTAAGCTTTAATGTGAAACCATAATCATTCGAGTTTACATATATTTGCATGCATTGGAGTCCAAGAGTAAAGTTTGAGATTTGATAAAGTAGTTTTGATGATGTTATTGCAAGTATGAAGTACAATGTGATTTGACATGATTTTTAGTATGGGTTATAAGCCATGCATTTTAGTCTTGGTATTCAAGGAAGATGATTTTAAGCAAGTTTTGATATTTAAGCCCAAAGCTAAGATAGGAATCCACACTATCCTTATAGTTCATGATTTAAAGCAAAGAGAAGCATAATTGGTCTTCATTATAGACCCTTGAGTTATTTTAAGGTGGATTTCTGAAAAGTTCTGAGACTAAGTATGGGAATAGTATTTAGCACCGAGTTGAGTATGATTCCAAATTCTCATGCCCCAAAACTACGATCCATCATAGTATTTTATTTATCCCAAGTGGATTAAGATAGTGATCACTAAAGTTAAGGTTCTATTCCGATGGCAAGGGTAGAACAGCTCTCCCCAATGTGGGCAAGATGTTGGACTCCATGTCAGCTTACATGGTTTATGTCGGTTAGAAGAAACTCCCAAGTTTCTAGAGTCTCCAAGTCTCTAAAGTTTTATAGTTTTAAAGTTCCCAAGATCAAGTCTTTGAGTGTACAAATTCCCAAAGTTCTATAATCCCTAAGTTTCAAAAGAAGACCCCTACTCTAAAAATAGTTTATAGATTTAAAGTCCTAGTATATCTTTTGAAAGTTAATATTTTTAAGATTTCCAAAGTTTTAAGTCCCAAAGTCTCTAAAAGTGTTACAGTCTTTAAGTCCCAAGTCTTAAGTTTCCCAAAGTTCTATAATTCTTATGTTTCAAAAGAAGTCCTTTATTTTTATAAGATTAAAGTGTATTCCCTCAAAGTTATTATTTTAAGATTTTTTCCTGTTAACAAGATTTGAGAACAGGAAGAGGATACAAATTTTAGAATAAAGTGTAATGACTCACGAGATTTATACTAATGCTTCCTTATTCATGATTCATGAGATTTAGATTTCAGTTTTTTCTCAAGCTATGTGAGTCATTTATGTCAGCATGCATGATTTCTATAAAGATTGATGATATTTTTTAAATATTGCATACACACCCATATACTCAGTACATCCTCAAAGTACTGATCCATATATATGTCTATGTGCTACATTGTCTTATAATGTAGGAACAAGTTATAGCGCATACACCATATTCAGTCAGTTTGCAGCTTCCAGTCAGCAGGTGATGAGTCCTTTTGATTCAAGGGATTGAGTCAGTTATACAGTTTAAGAAGTATTTATTTTCTTTATTCAGTCATATTGAGTTGGGATAGTTGGGGGTCATGACCCGTCTACCTATTGTCAGTACTAATAGAGACTTCATAGACAGTTGGTAGTGTTGATGTATTCAGTTTCAGTTTGATTTGTAATAGAAGAGTTGTAATCTTATAAATTTAGAGTTGTATTGATCCAGTTCAGAAGAGTTTTTTTTATGTTTCCGCTAATTTTATTTAGATTTATGTATTTTATTCAGTTGCTTGTAAGCATGCCAGTAGAAGGGTTAGCTTGGGATCACTTGTGACCCTAAGCAGCGTGTGACGTCTCGGGACTCATTTTTGGGGTGTTACATTGGTATGAAAATACCAATTAAAAAATTCCTTAATAAATGTCATGACCCAAACCGAGGCCCTAGCCTCGACGAGCATCCCAAACCATCAAGGCCTGAGAGACCCCTGTCTCTGCCCAACCCACTAGTGATATTATCTGCTCTGGGATAAGGCCCGCACTGCTTTAAAATATGTCGCTAGGTAGTAATGATTGCTTACTTAAATACCCAACATCCCTATCATGTTTTGCCGATGTGGGTCTTTTTCTCTTAAGTTGGGGTGTTACATACACTCCCTTATGGACTCAGCGTGTGCTCGCTGAGGTTTTCCCCACCCAATGGATTTTTCCTGCACTCAGAACTGAGGTTTTCCCCTCCTTATTGGGATTTTCCTAAACTCAGTTTAAACTCAGGCACACATCGAAAGGGCTGACATAGGAGCAACTTTGATACCATTCTATCACGACCCGAGTCGAGGCCCTAGTCACGACAGGAATTCCAAACAATCAAGGCCCGAGAGACCCTTGTCTCTACCCAACCCACTAGTGATATTATCCACTCTGGGATAAGTCCCGCATGGTTTTAAAATGCATCACTAGGGAGTAAGGCTTGCTTACTTATATACCCAGTACCCTTATTATGTTTTGCCGATGTGGGACTCTTTCTCTTAAGTTGAGGTGTTATAATAAAAGAGTCCATGATTGATGTTAAGTGTAAAACTATTTTCATTTTGGCTTAAAGAAAATTTTGTAGTTCACTGAGAAGATGCAGTCCAGGGGGACCACCACTAGAAACTACGTTTGCCGATGTTGGGAGGTCTTGTCCTAAAATATGAATGTCCTATGTGTCTATTATACATAGTATATTTTTGGAAGGATAATTGACTATTGGTGGATTTAGCCCATATCTCGGTACATGCGGCTAAAATAGACTAGGTACCTTTCGGCAGGGGAGCCGGACCCATATAGCCCGTGGTTGCCTTTATATTGGTACAAGCTACACAGTTGAGGATTAAATTTTTGACTGTTCACGCTGCATGTCTGTTTTCCCTATCCCAAAATCCTATATATGTATATATAATTGTTGTGTATGTGATTTATGATTGAATTTTGGTAAATGCATATGTTTTATTCCTTTTCTTTGGTTTTATGCTAGTACTCACTGTACTGACTATCCCCGGACGCTACATTATTTAATGATGTAGGTTCATAGGGCTTTCCTTGTGACCCTATGCAGCGTTAGGTGGCTCGATATTCCGATTGGTCAACAGTGATATGGTGAGCCCTCTATTCTTTTGAAGGCCTAGTCTTTCTCTTAGTTTTCATTTGCTATTACAATACTTTTGGCTTTATTTTAGCATAGTCAAGGTGATGTCCCAATTTGGTAGATAATCTTTCGATTAGAGGCTTTTGTGGATAGTGTTGGGATATCATTGTGGATTTGGCTTAACTCTTAAACTTTTTGTTGATTTACATATTTCTCTTATTATTTTGGTTGTCTTTCGATGTTTATCATTTCTATTATTCTCTTGAGGTAAGGCTAAGGGTCTTCTCAAGCCTTGGATTGATTGAGATGACTTTAATGGCCAGGCCCCAGTTCGGGTCATGACATCGAAGAGGTTGGAGCCAAAATGTATGTGGCTAGCAGGTTTTTTCATTTCCAAATGGTAGAAAACAAATCAGTGGTAGACCAATCTTAGGAATTCATCATGATTGTTGGAGATCCCAGGTCCGAGGAAGTTGAAATTAGAAATAACCTTATTGTTTGTGGCATAATAGATAAACTTCCTCCTTCATGGAAGGAATTTCAAGAAGAAGACTATTGTATTTTTCTTCATTTTCTATATTTACAACTTCAAATTTTGTAATGTTTCACCAAGAATTTTAAGGAGATTCAATGGAAACAATTGAACAATGTGGATGTATTGATGAGAGATCTTAACAAGCCATTCTAATTCAATGATACTCATTTCAAGAGGTGGAAAAGTATAATACTTTTTTGCTTAAGTATTCTCAATGCTTTTTGTGTGTTAATTGAGAAGAATCTGAATAAAGTGGATAACTCTTCCATGAATGATGATGCACCTATTTCTTTCCAAGATAAAATTGAAAAGTACGATAGTGACTCCTTCAAGAGTCTGATACAAGAATGACAAAGGAAGACACAAAAACCACACTAAAACAGTCCACTAGTCAAGAAACCGTGGACCTCTTTGATGACCACACTCGGATTCAAGAAAAAAGACAAGAACACAAGAGAATAAGGTGTTTAACACCTATTGGAAGCGAAAAATCCCAAATTATATTAATAGTAATAGGATGAATAAAAAAAAATTATAACAACAAGAACAATACGGGTTACAATACAAGACACCACCAACGGTTACAACAAAATAAAGATAGAAAGATACACAAATAGATGGTATAATCCTAAGAACCCAAGAGCTTATTCCACTCTTGAAACCTTATCACTTCACATAACTATCACATATCTCTTACAATTGACACAAGAGAGGCATTCACCGCCCAAGCACCAACGTATCAAGCAAAATGCAACACACAAATGATTCCACACTTGTGCAATGGCTTAATTTTTGTTGGACTCTCTCTCACTCTAAGAGAAGTGTTCTTACAATAATAATAATCAAAAAAAGAACTAGAAACTGTATAATGTTCTATTTATATTACATTCTAAAATAAGAGACAAAAGACTAAAGGGCCCTTTCATTAATGGGCTGCAAACCGCCCATTGAGTGCACTTTAAGGGCGGGTTTGGGCCTTGTTCACATTTGGGCTTGTGCACCTCTTTAGTTAGTATTCAAAATACTCAAAAAATTTCCAAGGTCATGATCGTACTCATATCATCCTCTCCATATTGAGATGAATTTTCCCATAAATTCACTACCTCACCTCTTATAAAATGGTACTTCACAATCTCCTTCAAACGGCCACACATCTTCTACATATTCCTCGCCTTGCATTTTAACCTCTTCTTGATCTCCATCTTGAGGATTTCCATCAACCTTAGCCAATTCAATTACTACTTCTTCCCCAAGATAGTACAATTTTCCCTCCCTTAGGATCACGTTCCTCTGGTTTGGGTACTCACTTGCCTTGTGCCCCTACCCTTGGCATTTGAAGCATTGAAATCCCTTGGAATTGGAAGTGGAAAGTGGTTTACCTTCATACCTAGTGGACTATTTTGAGGCAGCCTTGGTGCTCTCAGTTTGGACAACCATGAATGAGCTCTCTTTGAATACCCTTTCAACCTCCAATGCTACTTGGAAGATGCCATAAATGGTGTCAAACTTATGAATTGTAATGCGAGTGTAGATGTCCTTGTTCAACCCAACTTTGAAGAGCACGATGTCATGACTCACTTGTTCTCCCCGGTGATCTAGTTTCAACATCAATTGTTGAAATTCGTCATAGTAAGCCATGACACTCTTGCTCCCTTACCTCAAATTGTACAATTTGGCAAGGAGATCATGTATCTATGTCTCGGGAAAGTATTTTTGTCGTATAAGGTTCTTCAACCAAAACCAAGGAGGAGGTTGTCCCCCAATCATCTCATTCCCAAACCGTTTAACATACTCCGACCATGTATTAGCGTACCATTCAAAGTGAGCTATAGCATAACAAATTTTATTTTATTCGGTGAGATCATTAAGTTGGAATATCTTGTAACAAGATGAATCCCATGCAAGGTAGGATTCAGGATCACTCTCACCTTTGAAAATGGGAAGGCTCACTTTGATGGAATTGAGACCTATATCTCGGTTTGGATGGACATCTATCACCTCTCGGCCTAACTCCCCATGTATACCCCTCATTCTTTCTCCCCTCAAGTAAACATCATCATATGGACCATAACCATCATGTTGTCCTTCACTACCATAGCTCTCAACATGGATGGGTCTATTTGGGTTAAGTGGAGCTTGTAGTGGCGGGATTGTATTTGGATAGTGAGGTCTTTAGTCAAATGGAGTTTGGATGAGAGGGTTCAGATTTGGTGGTGCTATTTGGTTTCCAATCCCTTCTTGTTAGACTTGGTGAAGTGGAGGATGGTTTGGTCTATATTGTTCTCGGCTTCGGGAGTAAAGATTTGTTGGATTTGTGGCAATTGGTGGATATAGCATTTGGTGCAAGGTTTCGGAAGTATTAGTTGGGGAACTGTTTTGAGGGGTAAAATGTCAACTCCTTTGGATTTACGCATGTTCTAATCTCCGACTCATTGATGGAACATCCGTATCTAATTTCTCAAGACCCACATTCAACCTAGCCACATCTCGGGACATAGTTTCAAGGCGAGCCAAAATGAGATTGATGACATTATTGTCCATTATTTGAGCATTTGAAGTCTCAAATCCATTGTGGATGTACCAAAAATAATCCTTCAATTTACGGTCCAACAAGAAACCAAATAATTCCACAATTTCACACACAACAATGCAATACAAATCCTACAAAACAAAACACATGTTAGTTCAAAACAACCTCCCACAATGAGATTCCACCTTCAAGTTTCTTCAAACTCAAGCTCAACAATGGTGGATGGATCAAATAACCTCCCATTTATCTCAAATTCGAACCCCATACTCATATAGTGTTAGAGAACACAAATCAAACACTAAAAACACAAGAAAAACACAAAATCAAAAACTCAAAATTTGACCTAGGGTCAAAAACGGGTTAAGTATTTTTTTTAGGGGATTTTCGATTTTGACACTTATATTTTATTGGAATTTTCAATTTCTAGACTCTAATAGTGTTAGGAAACAAGGATCTAACACCAAAAATACACAAAACACACAAAAATCAAGTTTTTTGAAACACCCTAAACACATGAACAGTAACTTTTTTTCTTTTTTCTTCATTTTTACTTTTATTTTTTATTTTCAAGATAACAATCCCAAGATTGATTTTTTTGGAACAAAATCAAACCTTTCTATGATAACAAATGATACATGAATGACCAAGGGTGACACAAAAACTACACACCAAAATAGTCCACTAGTCAAGAAACCGTGGACCTCTTTGATGACCACACTCGGATTCATGAACAATGACAAGAACACAAGAGAATAAGATGTTTAACACCTATTGGAAGCCAACAATCCCAAACTATATTAATAATAATAGGATGAAAAACAACAACATTATAACAACAAGAACAATACGGGTTACAATACAAGACACTACCAACGGTTACAACAAAATAAAGATAGAAAGATAGACAAATGGATGGTATAATCCTAAGAACCCAAAAGCTTATTCCACTCTTGAACCATTAACACTATACAAAACTATCACTTATCTCTTAAAATTGAAACAAGAGAAGCGTCCACCACCCAAGCACCAACGTATCAAGCAAAATTCAACGCACAAATGATTCCACACTTGTACAATGCCCTAGTTTCGGTTGGACTCTCTATCACTCTAAGAAAAGTTTTCATTCAATAATAATAATCAACTAAATAACTAGAAACCCTATAATGTTCTATTTATATTACATTACAAAATAAGAGACAAAGGACTAAATGGCCCTTTCATTAATTGACTCCAAACCGCCCATTGAGTGCACTTTAGGGGCGGGTTTGGTCCTTCTTCACACTTTGGCTTGTGCACCCTTTTAGGTGATCTTCAAAATACTCAAAAAGTGTCCAAGGTCATGATCGTACGCGTATCAGAATTGGTATTTTCTTCGTAATTGTCTATCTGGTAATTTTTATGATTGTTATGATAGAACTTACTCTAGTGCAAAGAAAAAAAGTAAGTATGACACCGAGTGTAAGACACCACACTTTTGGTCTAGAATTTTTACCATTCATTCTACGTGTATAGAGCCAAACCCACTGATTTCTATCTAAATATAAGTGTGATGATCAATTCTTTAGTGTGGGAATATCTTTGGAGGTAAACCATGAATCGTTCTCTAATACGAAGCTTGTCACGACCCAAGTGAGACCTTGTCTACGAGGGTGTCCCAAACCACGAAGGCCCAAGAGACCCCTTTAGCATACTATCATAATTATAATCCATGCATAAATCAAAGTGCAAAAGATATCATAATGTTCAATGGAATCTAATAATCCAAAATGTGTCAATAAAATTATGACAATATGTAATACCCCGTAGTGTTCTTAGCTCGATTCAACTTTTATTTGAATGATTAAGGGGCTTAAGGCTTGAAAGTTTTACTAAGTGCTGATGAGTTAGTCATCTTCAGTACCCCTAAACTTTGAGGATTTTTATTTTGACCTTTCCGACCCGTGATGTTATTTTTGAGTTAATATATGTTTAGGGATGTAAGAAGTATGCCTTGGGGGAGTTTAAGATTTTTTGGACAAGGTTTGGGGCATGTTTTGATCACGGAACCGGTGGGTCACCGCGATAGGCCCGTGACGCAGCATTAGTCCAATCACATGCTTACTGCGTCGCGGTGAAGTTATTGTATCTAGTTGTTGATTTATAATTTAATATATGTGTAATGATATTTATCGTAGTGTGTGAAGTTCTTATGAAGTAAAAAATGTTCATAGGAATAACTTAGAATAAAGTTGAGCAAAGAGCCTTTGCTTCGGCCAAAGTTTGGTATTCGATTCTATAAGGGTAAACTTTTAATGTGTATAACTATTTACATATCACGAATTTTTTAGCTCAAGACCCACCAAATTATGTATAATTTAATTATGTTTTCAGTGACACCAATTTTGCCTTAATTCGATACCTGAGTGGAAACTTATGATCATTTTCGCCAGAACTAGTAAGCTATTGCGATAAGACCACATCGTGGTGACGTAGTTGTGTCCAGTTGTTTTAATTCAGATAATTGAGGGGAAATAGGTTCATTTCCCCCCTCAACCCTTTTTTCCATAACACAACTTGGGCATTAGTTAGAGCATAATTTTGCCCTTCTTCCCCAATTTTCCTCTCAAGAAAACCATTCCCTTCCCCCAAGAACAAATTCAATTCCTTTTTCTTCAAGGAATAAAGAATCCAAGTTTCCCAAGTTCAAGAACCTTCAATAAATCATCAAGAACTGTGTTTTCCTCCTAATTTATAGGCTTAAGGTATGTGGGGTATTCATTCATGGGTCCCTTTTACCCATGGATCCCAAAAACCCCTTTTTTCAATTAAAGGGAGAATTTTCTATTATTATGATATTTTGTATGTTCAAGAAAGATTGAATTTCATGTTTTCTTGGTGATTTTAATTCAATTCATCCTAAGTATGATCCCATGCTAGATTTTGAATTCCTCATGCTATGAATTGAAGTTTCCAATGCTTTATTCAAGTAAATTCCATGATAGATCCAAAACTATGATTTTTAGCAACATTCTCATGTTTCAAATTGATGTTTTCCCCATTTTTGATTAAATGTCTATGTCTTTAATTGAACCATGATCCAATACTACAGTCAGAGTTTAAATGTCATGTTTTAATGATCATTCAATGCTGGTGGGTTATGAACACCCGATGCCTATGTGTTTTTATATGATTTCTATTTTCAAGTAATGGGTTAGTAAGACAATGATATCATATTCAGAATACCATGATCAGGTTGAGAAGTATCATTTTATATGTTAATAATTACATCAGAATCTATATGCACTATTATTTTTAAAATACCATGACCTAAGCTTATCAATTATCAGTTATAAGTGCATGCACCAGTTAGTATTTTAGTGTCTTTGATTTAGGAGTAGGATTTAGCATCTAGAGAACCCAAGGATGGGGGCTCACCTGCCAGTAGAGGGTGTGACCTTTAGTAGCAATCCCTGAGTTCCAAAACTATCTAGCCAGCGTAGGTTTGAGATATCTTCCTACCAGTTGAGGGTTGAAACATATCTCATGATAGCACCTTCCAATAGAAGGTGGATCTTTAGTCATTTAAGACATCAATTTATTGATCACTAGAGTTCAGGTTCTATTCTGATGGCAAGCATTGAACAACCTTCCACAAAGTAGGTCAGATGTTGGACTCTATGATAGCTCACAAGGTTAATGTCGGTTACATGAGACCTCCAGTGTATTTTAAGTTTTGTTTTGTTTGATCAAGTGTATAGATACTTAGTTATTCAGTTATCAGATTTAAGTCTTTCAGTTTATAGATTAATTTAGAAATATGCTTATGCTTGGTCTTGCATTCTCTGATATTATAACTTTTATGCATTGATGCTCAATTATCTCGTATTGATCAGTTATTCCTTAGCTCATATGCATAGTACCCCACAGTTTCAATCCAATTATTCAGACTAAGTACAATTCATTTTTACATGATATGTATTCATATGTCATCTACTCAACCTACCGATGTTAGTTATCACTTTTCTCAGATTTCAGTTGTTCGGTTACACAGACATCAGTTATTCAGTTAATTGATCTACTTAATACACGTTATGTTGGTTTTGAAAGTTTATTTATTCAGTCTCAGTATGTTATCATATTCAGATCCATGAGTTAAGTCAGTTCCCACCACATAGTTTCAAACCCAGTATTCATGTGTCACCTTTAGTACAAATTCTACAGCATATTCATCCCTACAAGAGAATAGCTTACAAAATTTATGTTTATACCTCCTTCTAGATAACAAAATTATTTTTAGCTCATGATTTATAAATTCTCTACGAATTTACAATTTTCACGTATGGTCATATTTCAAATGTATTGTAACACCCCGTATTTTTGAGCTAGAAATCAAACTGTCGTTCCTACATGTGTAAACTCTAATCCCATGATTTATATTTAAATTCATGTGTCATGATCATTATCCTCATGTTTGAAGTGCTTTCAAGGTGAAAAATGTTCATAGGAATTACTTAGAGCGAAATTGAGCTAAGAGCCTTTGATTTGGCAAAATCTTTGTATTCGATTCTACAAGTGTACACTTTGAATGTGTATAAAATTCAATACATGTAGAAATTTTCAACTCAAGACCCACCAAATTGTAGAAAATTGAGATAGCTTTCCAACGATACCAATTTTGCATACCCGAGTAAAGTGTTATGGCATTTTTTGTGAGAGGCAGTAAGCCGATACGATTGGGACGCAACACGCCGGTCTCTCAATGTGACGCATTTCTGTCCCAAATGCAATATCCAATGCAATACAGAGCTATTTCATATGTTGCTTTAGTTCCTAAAGGGTCTAGGATCATTTGGTCAATTTTCCTCACCCAAAACTGTTCCTAACACATAATTTCATTCCCCAAAAGCATTAGATACATTATTAACCCTCCTTTTCTCTCCAATAACACCCTAGCCCGCTCAAGAACACCAAGAACTTTATTAAATTTTCTTCAAGAAAATCAATAACCCAAGCTTCCTAATTTATGAACTTCAAGAAGAAGCTTCAAGAACACCATTAGTGATTCAAAGTTCAAACTCTTACATCCAATTAATCAAATAAGGTATGTGGGGTTATGAACAAGGATACATCATTCATATTTGTGACCAAAACTAGTTTTTAAAGTTTAATTTACATGAAATTATATGATTTACATTGTAGGGTTCATACACAATTATCGTTATTTGAAGATTTTGATGTTACAAGTGATTAAATGTTGAATTGCATCTATACTTTTGCATGTTTATATGTGGGGTGTGATTTTATAAACATTGAGGATTGAATTTCACTATCTTGACTACAATTGTTAAAGAATTTCAAGATTTTGATTATTGAGCATGACTTTGTGATAATTTGACATGAGTTTGAAACATGGGTTATTAAGCCCTAGTTTGAATAGTGATATTTCAAGAAGATTATGATTTTAGGAACCCTATGATTAGCTTATATTTAGATTTTAAACAATATTTGATATTTTGATCCTCAACTAAGATATGGAATCCACTTTATAGTTTTGATTACAATTTAAAGTAAACAGATGCATAACTGGTTTTCATTGTAAACCCTTATGCTAGTTTTTAAGTGGGTTTCCTACAGAATGTTCATACATGTTAAAGGGAGTAGTATTAATCACTGAGTTGGGTATGTGTAACACCCCATACTTTTGGGCTAGAATCAAGACCGTCGTCCTTACGCGTATAGACCCGAACTAGATGATTCCTTGTTAATATATGTGTGGTGAGCAATCCTATAGTGTAAAAATACCTTTGAATATGAATTGAGTTAACAAAATTCCCCTAACTCTAAGACGAGTTGAAAACATTTCTACCGAATAAGTTTTAGTGGATGTTTAAACTTGGGTTAACTTCCATCGATCATAAATCCTAGTATATGATGAATTAGAGGGCCTATTATAAATCAAATGAAAGGTCTTCGAATAAGCTTTCCAAAAATACCAATTTTTTTTATAAATCCGATACCCGGGCAAAAATATTTGGCCATTTTAGTGACTGAGATAGTAGTATCATGCGATAATCATGCGACGCACGCCCTATCGCACGCTCAAAATTTTTAGGTTCTGTTTCCGCGTTTTTAAGGGGAAAATGGGTATATTCCATCCCTTATCCATCTATAACATAGTATTAAACTCCCAAAACACAAAAATATGATTCTATTCACCTAAATTACCCAAGAACACTCTCTAGGGTTTCAAACTAAAAACCCAAATATCTCAAGATTTAACCATGGGTTTTCCTTAATTCTTCAAGATTCGGAATCCCCAATGCGAGGGCTACAAGAGGAACCCATCAATCGTACGTATAGCATCCCAAAAGCTAGAGTTCATTCAAAAGCTTCTAACTTAAGGTACGTGGGGTTTATCCTAGAAACAACATGGGCTTGTAAACTCTAGAACATGATTTAAAGATTATCAAGCATGAATTTTAAAGGGGTTTTAGAACTTAAGCTTTAAATTCCGCATTATGGATGTTTTGATAATGATATTGTTTTGGCCTTTAGGCCTTCCCCTTCAACTGATTTACTCCTATATGTGTATGTATGATATTGAAGATTTGATTGAGAGCACTGCTATTGAAATCCCTCTCTTTGATGATTTAGAGTTTATGAACTTATTGAGAATGATTTGAGATGCATGCACAATGTTTTGAAAGTGATCTTTTCAATATTCAAGAATTTATTATGATTTTGATGATGATGAGAGGGAGCCTTTTGAATATGATTTCGTTTTTGCGTTAAAGAGAAAGAATTTGCATATGAATGTTGTTTTTGTCATGACCACCTTGTATATTTGAAATGTTGAAAGAAGAGAGTTTCTTGCATATGATTACATGAATTAAAAGAATGAGTTCTTTGAAATGATTTGCTGATATGGTGGTCCTAAACATATTTTTTGAGAACAGAGATTTTTATATGCTAAAATGGGTCAGAGATGTGACTTGCAAGTTAGTGGTATGACGATACCACAAGTATGTATGCCATAACAAATTATGTTTTCAGAATATGATTTTAGATGTTGTTCTCAAAGAATGATGATTTGAAAGATTTAAAAATGGGCTTAAAGAGGATTAGGTGGTTTCTAAGTCTTAAGCTCAAGTAACTAATAGCCAAAAACCGTGTTTTGTCAATACGGGTACATTATTTCCCCATGAGGGATTTTTACACTGGGCTAGTGCCCTGTGGCGTACAGAGTAGAGACTCTGACCCTTGTGGCATACTTAGGTTGGGGGATTGGCTACCGAGTTAATGGCAGATTCCATATAGCCCGTGGAATAATAGAGTTGTAGGGTATACCACCTAGCGTAGAAGTAATACAAAGAGTGCCATAGATTTCAGATGTTTTCACAGAATATTTTAAAATTCCCATATGATTTCTTACTATATGATATGCTTATGAACTGTTTTAAATTGCTCTCATATATGTTGAATAAAATAAATGATTATTTTGGATTTTCTATGCATACCAGTACATCTATATTGACCCCCCCTCCCCCTACCTCTTAGGTTCTGAGGTTCAATTTAGGGGTCTAGATAAGCAGTAGATAATTTAGAAAACAGAATAGATTGTGTAGTGGTGAGCCTTCTCTATTCCAAAAGGCCTAATTTTTTTTTAGATTTTTTTATTCCTTCATTTTGGTCTAATGGGGGCCATGTCCCAAATTTTCCGGACAGTATTATTTTGAGATATAGTAGAGATTTTGCAGACTGAGTCAGATGTTATTTAGATATTTTTGGAGTTTTCCTTCATTGTTAAACTAATTTCAGAGTATGACCATGTTTCCGTATATGATTTATAATTCCACATTTTTTTTTTATTATATGAATGTTGTGTATGATTACTAGATAGAGTAGAAAAGGGCGACCGGGCCTTCATGGTTCGGGATGCTCATCACGGTCAGGGCCTCGGTTTGGGTCGTGACAAACTTGGTATCAAAGCACGGTTCATGGTCCCAGGGTGTCTACGAAATCGCATCAGGTAGAGTCTTGTTTATAGGTGTGTAGCAGGCCACACTTATAAGAAGAAGGCTATAAGGCATTTAGAAATGTCTCTCTTCCTTCATTTTCTAGATCGTGCTATAGAGTCAGAATGTTCCTCCTTCATACTCCAATTCGTTCTATGGTGTTGCCTATACGAAAGAAAAGTTATACTAATTCTTTTCCTTACTATGGTGTTCTCAGATAATGCTCTCAGATTTACTAACAGAAATTTCAGAAGTCACACAAAGGTCTTGAGAGGATCTCCCTGATATGTCATAAGTCCCTCAAGTTTAAAATTGTGTACTCGTTCTTAAGAGGCGTTCAATTAAGACAAGTGTAAGATGTGTATTCTTAGGTCATTGAATATTGTGTGTCAAGTTTCTATCTCTTGTAATCTTGTTATCATTGTGTTATTGAAAATAAATAGTCTAGTGAATCCGTGTTGATACAAATCAGTCCAACAAGATGCCAAAAAAGTCCACAAAATGTGTGAAGAACAAGCAACACAAAGGGATACAAGATGACACACAAAAACACACGGATTTGCAAAATAATGAAAGGATAGATAGTGCGATCAAGATTATTACAAGATTAAGAACCAAGTATATTTCAACATTAACCCCTAATGAATGTAATAATGAAAACCACACTCTTACAGTGACCGCCAAGGTAATCAACTCACCTCAAGATCCATCGTTTTCAAGCAAAGAACAATATTGGCTTTCCCAAGCCCTATACTAAGGATGACTTTTCCAAGTCCTAACTAAGACTATACTAAGGTGGTCTACTCTCAAGAGAGAGAATTTCAAGTGTTTCAATATTTCATCTTTCATAAACTCACTAGCAAATGAACTAATAGAACCTATTTATAGTCTAACTTATTACATAACAAAATGACCACATTACCATTAATGAAAAGGGGTGGTCATGGAGTGTTACTTGGACAAGCCTAAGTAACCAAAATGTCCTTAATGAAGGCCCAAAACCATGAGTCCTCAATCTTCGCTGCTCCAAGCAGTCATTCACACATGGGATTGCTCTTTGGTGTACTCAAATTGGACCCTCCATGTAGGATCCCATTTCCTTAATACGACCAAATCTTGATGCCCCACATACTGACTTCGAATGATGTCATTGAAAGCTAAGGCGGCTATTTGAATCGTATCATCCTCCCCTTCTTGAAAAGGATTCGACCTCGAATCCAAACCTTGCAAAACCAAAGAAAGGACACACAAATACAAACTCCTCATGGCATGAGGGTTAGGGTAAGCACGACAAATCATCTTAACATTCCAAGGTTGCACATATTTAGAATATATCCAAGGATTCTTTGAACTAAATATTACATAATTAATGAAAAATGTACAAAGGATTTGGCTATAGAATTCACCAAAAATGATACTTTGCTTGTCATGTAAACCAAGCAACAAGTTGGGTGCACCATTATCACCAATTCTATATTTGGAACCGAGGTCAAATAGTAAGAGTGGCCATAGACACGCTTCGAGACAACACTCCCCTTTCCCGTGGTATCCACCCAAACTAAATGGCATACTCTCTAAAATATCATACATATTATCCAGAGTAAATAGAAAGTAGAGAATGGTATCACTCAAGTCGACTTCTACTAAGGTGCCCTCATGTGTGTACTCACTACTAGTTTCACAATCACCACCATGAGTACTCTAACAATAAAGTCACACAAGTTAGAAGGAGAAGTAGTTTCCAAAACCACACATCCCTTACCCTTAAGAGTACTCTCATCTTCCAAGAAGAGATTTCCATCTTTAGGAGGAATGTTGTCACACCATAGTGGGTTAGCATATCGGATATAGCTTCTAAGGCAAGCTATACCATTATTTTCAGCACTAGGTTCATTAGGAGTGGTTATATCATCTTCAAACAAGACATTATACCTTAATAGAGCATGATCTATTTCACAGGCAGATTCGAAACAAACACGTTCATTACTCTCTAAAAGATCAATATCAAGTTTCAAAGAGATTTCAAGTGCAAGATTATCCCAAGAATAGCTCTCGGGTTCACTCCTATTCTTTTGATCAATATTTTCAACATCATCACACACTTAAGATTCATTAATCACATCACAAACATCCTCAAGTGGTGGGAAATTTTCACACAAAAGTTGATCAACATAAATTTCACAAGACAATGTACTTTCATTCAGCATAATGGTTTCAACACTAGGTGGACATAAATCGATCTTACAAGAAGAGTCGATTTGGTCATCAATAGGATCAACTAGTGTATCTACACTCACAACAAGTACATCATAATTGAGTTTCAAGGAAACAATAAACTCACATATAGGCAAGCTATAAGTCACACTCAATGGGATACTAGCCACACAATTATCATTCACGTGCACAAAAGTATAAGGGTTAGCTATTTTACCTTGACGTTCATGAGTATATTCATCTTTACCTCGGTGTGAAATTCCATCTCAATATTGGGCAGAAACTTCCTTTAGAAAGATCTTATCGCAAGTTGTTTGGACAATTGGATTTTGAGGGAAGAGTTTAGGTAACAATTGGTGTATAATTTCAATGTGTTGTTGCATATCTTCAAGATCGTCATGGATGCGATCACACGTGACCTTGAAATTATGTGCATCCATGGTACCTAACAAAACAAAAAAATACAGCAAAAAACAAAACAAAACAAAAACAAGCTCCTTACCAACACTCGATACACTCACCTTTGTGATTCTCACAATTGGAGCTGCAAATATTGAAAGTTGCTTATACTCCGGTAGTCAATAAGATGTCAATCCTACTTGGAGGCCGGAATGGATTATTGTTTTGATTGACTCAAGACACAAAACAAAATTCACTTATGAACTTTAAATAAATAAGTTACTATGAGTTACAAATGAGAAAAGCACACAAATAACAAAGACACAAAAGAAATGTATTCAAAAACTAATTTACAACTTAGTAGGTATTTACTAGTTTCCAATTAGTATAAGAATAAAAAAAATGAAACTAAGAATCAACAATAAGAAACGAAGAATCCAAGATTTTGAGCCCTAAGTTTCGGTATTGTACAAAAATTGGTGATGTGGAGGTCTAGGATTGGTTGCGGTTTTTGAAAGGTTCTTATTTTTCAAAAATTGAAATTTTGGTTCAATTTTTAATTCTTGAAGAAGTGTATTTCGGACTTGGGGAAGAAAAATATCAAGATTGGAGCCCTTTTTCACATTCAAAAAGGTTTGACTTGTCTTACACCTTTTGGAAAAGACACCTTTTTGAAGGGTTGGTGGCCCTTTCCTCTTTTGGACACCTAGAAAAGTGTTTTTTCCCTCTTTTAGTACCAAGTTTTTGTAGATATTTTTGTCTCCCTTCCCTTTTGGTAGGTCTTTGGGATTTGTTTTAAAGACTAACAAATGCCTCACTTATTTTCACTTGGATTTTGGATCAAACAACACTATTGAAGATCTTTTTTTGCAACTAGACATGAAGATAGTCTAGAACAACAAGAACTTTCAATAGAAGTTTGAAAACCTAGCCTCACGTTGAACCTCCAACAATCAACAACACCTTTTTCAAGCTTAAAAACCAAAAAAAAATATGAAAAACACGAGCTCAAACCACATTCAAGTTTTGGTCCACACAACAACACCAACAATGTTCAAGTTCTTGAAACCGTAACAACAATACCAACAACAATGTTCAAGTTCTTGAAACCGTAACAACAATACCAACAACAATGTTCAAGCTCAACTTGGATATAAAATCAAGGGTGTTAGTGAAGACAAAACTAACACTTAGAAACAACTAATACAATAAAAACACACCTATATTTATATACAAATATCGGCAAAAACAACAACAACAACAAGAACACAATTTCGGCCAAGAACACAAAAAATGGACAGATTTGCCTCTTTTTGATTTTTCAGATTTCTAAAACTTTTTTTTATTTTCAAGTTTACGAGCCCAAGATTGATTTCTTGGAAAAAAGAGCAAGCCATTCTATGATACCCAATGATACAAATCAGTCCACCAAGATGCCAAAACAGTCCACAAAACGTGAGAAGAACAAGCAACACAAAGGGATACAAGATGACAAACACAAAAACACATGGATTTGCAAAATAATGAAAGGATATATAGTGAGATCAAGATTAATACAAGATTAAGAACCAAGTATATTTCAACATTAAACCCTAATGAATGTAATAATAAAAACCACACTCTTATGGTGACCGCCAAGGTAATCGACTCACCTCAAGATCCATCGTTTCCAAGCAAAGAACAATATTGGCTTTTCCAAGCCCTATACTAAGGATGAATTTTTCAAGTCCTAACTAAGACTATACTAAGGTGGTATACACTCAAGAGAGATAATTTCAAGTGTTTCAATATTTCATCTTTCATAAACTCACTAGCAAATAAACTAATAAAACCTATTTATAGTCTAACTTATTACATAACAAAATGACCACAATACCCTTAGTGAAAAGGGGTGGTCATGGAGTGTTACTTGGACAAGTCTAAGTAACCAAAATGTCCTTAATGAAGGCCCAAAACCGTGAGTCCTCAATCTTCAATGCTCCAAGCAGTCTTTCACACGTGGGATTGCTCTTTGGTGTACTCAAATCGGCCCCTCCATGTAGAATCCCATTTCCTTAATGCGAACAAATCTTGATGCCCTACGTACTGACTTCAAATGATGTCATTGAAAGCTAAGGAGTATATTTGAATCATATCACGTATGGGGATCTTTCGATTCACTAGCATAGTTGCTTTGTTATTCATTTCATTTTCTGCTTCAAAACAAAAAAATCAAAGTCTAGTGAAGCCGTGTGAGGCCTATTTCCACTCACTAGCAACTTTCTATTCATCTTGTTGTTCTTGTGTTTGTTGGAACTGTATTTCCACTAGAGTAGTAGTATAAGTTAAAGTGTCGGTGTCATGACCTATTGGTAGTAAAATTAGACCAAGAAGTTGGTGATATTAATCCACAAGGTTAGAGGTCAGATTAAGGGTAAATTTTGTGTAACTAAATATTTATAGCTGAATAACCATTGATTGAGAATGATTTACCATTTTGTGGTGATAGACTAATATGGTAGTATCATTTGTGAATTGTATGGTAGTCTATGGAGGAAGTGTTTGACTCAGATTATTATTTGTTTTTCTTTTCAAAATAGGGAAAGAGCCCAGAGTGGATATTTAAGATGGTTATAGAAACCCTTGTAGGATGTGAATGAAAATGGCTAGATTAGCCAGTAAGTTGTAAGTATAGACTCATCATTGAATGAGGAATTTGAAGGTAGTCTAAATTCCCTCTAGGGTAAGTAAGTGTGGTGTGAGAAAGCCGTACAAGTAGATAAGATTGTATGGGGTTATATTATAAGATTAAGGTTGATCATGTCTATTATGTGAATTTACCCCTTGACCTTCTTTTCATTGGTAGTTGTAAACTAGTACTACTTATGAGAAAAAGTATGTAGTAGATTTATTTTGAGGTATTTGGGTAGAATATCCTAATTTGATGCTAGACTAGAGTCTTGAACTGTAGATGTAGAATGTGGTGGTAAGAATATTATCTTATGATTAATGATGTATGTTTTACGGGAACGAATTAGTTGGCTTGAAGTGATTTGTGAAAGAGCCTAGGTTGATAATGGTTGAAAGGTTTAAATGGTAATTGCGAGTTATAAGAGTATATGAGGACTAGTGTTAGAATGATGAATTGTGGGTGAGTCATTAAGTGGATAATGACAAAAGTATATCAGAATAAGTTGCCACCTGGTAGTATGGCGTTAGGTAAGATTTTTATGATATAAGTTATGCGATTAACGGTCTAATGTTAGAAGGTTAAGTAGTGTAGAGTGAATTTTTATGTGATAAGAAGGGAGGATGTGTATGTATGCTCATGAGAATGCGAGTTTTAGGTTGATGACGATTGAGAATAGTAAAATTTAAGAGTAGCATTCTGGGAAAGCAATGCTTTTAGAGTATGCGTTAAGTAGTCATAACGCCCCATAGTTTTCTCGATTTGATGTTACTCAATAATGGGATTAAAGGGCTAACAACTTGAATGATTCCCTTTTTCTAAGAGTTAAATAAAAGGACTTAGTTACATTTTGAGCTCCCAATCTTTGATGATTTTATTTTCGACCTTCCCGGCCTGCGATTTTAGATTTTTTTGTTGATTCATGATCGAGGAAGTCAAGGTTACGTCATGGGTGAGTTTCAGAATTTTTGGGCGTCGTTTAGGGTATGTTTGGATCCCCAAAATAGTGGCATCATATGATATGCATGTGTCGCATGGTCTCGTGTTGTGCGATGCAGCATGCGACGCATGCTCCAGTCCGGTGGGATAGAGTATGCGACGCATGCTCTGATGCACGTACCTGTGAATTTCAGCATTTAAACTCCATCTCATTAAGGGAATTTGGGTTAATTCCACCCATATTAATTTGTCCTAAACACCAAATTTGAGTAGCAAAACAATAATTTATCCCCAAATTAACAATCTTCCCAAATTGAATTCATCCTTCCCTGCCAAGAACAGAAATCCTAACTCGTAAGTGTTTAGAGGCGTGGATGTCCATGCCTATAATGATGTTAGTCATGAGTGGATGATTTTGGGATTAGAGGAAGTTATGATTAGTATCCCTGAAGGGGGATGTCCCAGAAGTAATTTAGTGTCTTTATGTTAAATTATTGAGGGAAGTTTGTGTTCATGTGTATACCGATATCCCCTATTATATAGAGAATTGTGGTTATAGATTGATAAGAGGTTATGTTCTCAAGTCTCGGATTGTGACTTTGATCTAAGGGGGAGATGGCGAGTTAAGGTACTTTTCTCATTTTCTCATTTTAGTAAGTTAGGGAAGAGTCATGATGAACCTACTCCTATTCAAGCATGTTCCTCCTACGTCAGTTTAAGAGTTCATTCTACCAAGGTCACATGTATTTAAGTCACGCCGATGTCGAAGGTTTGAGTTCTCTATGTAAGTCATGTCATGTTCTGATGTCCAAACAAGAGGCAGTAGTGTCCCTCAGCGACCTAATAATCCAAGTATTCGTGCCATATGTTATGTTTCTCATGATCCAAACCTATGTCTCACAACATGCTTGGACATAAGAAAATATATTTCTATATGTTACGGAATCATTTTATGCTGAAATCAGCCAAAGTGATAAAGTTATGCTAAAACATGGAGAGAAAAAATTCAGCTCTTGAATGAGGAGAAATCTCTTTAAGTGATATACTTACCTTAGTTGTTAGTGACATAAATTTTGGATTTATGCCATATAGCTTATGATATGTGCATCCATTTTCTCCTTTTGGTCTGTCCTAAGGAAGCCACAATGTGTTGTGTTCGTGCCGAACGATCCTTTACTTATGATCCAGGATCTTGATATCGGGAGCACTCTGTGTCTATTCTATCATATCTTTACTTCATGTCCCTCCTCGAGCAGTTCTATAAGTATGAGTGATGGTCTGATGATGTTACTTCCATTCATGGTGTGTATGCTCGGGTACCTTAATGACCCTCCATGTGTTTGTATGATGGTGGTTGTGGAAGCGTAGTAGTGTGTTAGGTATGGGAATAGATGTTCTTGAAGGTGATAAATTTGATGTGATTCTCGAGATAAGGTTATAGGTTAAAGGGAAAGGAAGGAGATGAACTTTTGTTATGCGAAATAGCTAAGAAGAAAAAAGTGATGGGGTAAAACTATTTGTGATAGTGATTGAAATTGTTGATCTTAGTGAGGAGAGATCCATGTAGTGGGTGTAGTAATGATAGGCTTAAATTTGTGTCGGGTGAAGAGATAAACCAAGGTGCAATGTGGTTAGTATTTCAAGAATTAATACTTGAGTTGTTTGATTATAGTGATGAGGTGAGATGATCCCTGAATATGATGTAGAGTATAGGGTCCCGTAGTTTAAGTTAGCGCCTTTTTCCTCCAAGTGAGGCTTCAACATAGAAGTATATTAAAGTAGGAATCAAATTCGTGTGGATAGCTATGTATGGGGAAAATTGTAAGTCAGGAACGATGAGGCATGTATTTTCTTGTTTGGGGCATAGAAAAATAGTGTCCCCGAGCTTAAGTCTTTCCAATGTATCTTGTAAGATAGAGAATGCTAATATTCTTATGTCCCGTGAGAATCTTATCTCATGAATTGTATCAATATTAATCAGGCTGAGGATTCTTATTAAAAAAATCCATATCTTGCAATGCTTTGATCATGTTCCATAAAACACATGCCAATATCATGTCGATGCCATGTTTCGTTATCTCATGTTTTGTGCATTCATGTTTCACTAGGGGTTATCGTGAAGCTTATTCGCTGCCTTCACATATTTTGTCGAGGAAAAATGGTCAATGTAAGGCTGTGTTCTATATTCTACACTCTTAGAGCTTCAAAAGGTCCCTACCCATCATTCGGGGATGAATGATCTTGAGGGGGAGATAATGTAACACCCCATACTTTCAGGCTAGAATCAAGACCATCATCCTTATGCGTATAGACCCGAACTAGATGATTCCTTGTTAATATATGTGTGGTGAGAAATCCTATAGTGTAATAATACCTTTTAATATGAATTGAGTTCACAAAAATCCCCTAACTCTAAGACGAGTTGTAAACATTTCTACCAAATAAGTTTTAGTGGATGTTTAAACTTGGGTCAACTTCCATCGACCATAACTCCTAGTATATGATGAATTAGAGGGAATATTATATATCAAATGAGAGTTCTTTGAATAATCTTTCCAATGATACCAATTCGCCTAAATCCGATACTCGAGCGAAAAGTTATGGTCATTTTAGTGACTGAGACAATAGCATCATACGATAAGTGTGCGACGCATGCCCTATCGCACGCTCAAAATTTTTAGGTTCTGTTTCTGCGTTTTTAAGGGAAAAATGGGTATCTTCCATCCCTTATCTAGCTATAACACGGGATTAAACTCTCAAAATACCAAAATATGATTCTATTCACCCAAATACCCCAACAACACTCTCTAGGGTTTCAAACTAAAAACCCAAATATCTCAAGATTTAACCATGGATTTTCCTTAATTCTTCAAGATTCAGAATTCCCATTGCGAGGGCTACAAGAGACACCCATCAATCGTACGTATAGCATCCCAAAAGCTAGAGTTCATTCAAAAGCTTCTAATTTAAGGTACGTGGGGTTTATCCTAAAAACTACATGGGCTTGTAAACTCTAGAACATTATTTAAAGATTATCAAGCATGAATTTTGAAGGGGTTTTAGAACTTATGCTTCAAATTCCGCATTATGGATGTTTTGATAATGATATTCTTTTGGCCTTCCCCTTAAACTGATTTACACCTATATGTGTATGTATGATATTGAAGATTTGATTGAGAGCACTGCTATTGAAATCCCTCTCTTTGATGATTTAGAGTTTATGAACTTGTTGAGAATGATTTGAGATGCATGCATAATTTTTTGAAAATGATCTTTTCAATATTTAAGAATTTAATACTATTTTGATGAAGATGAGAGGGAGCCTTTTGAATATGATTTCGTTTTTGCATTAAAGAGAAAGAATTTGCATGTGATTGTTGTTTTTGGTATGACTACCTTGTATATTTCAAATGTTGAAAGAAGAGAGTTTCTTGCATATGATTACATGAATTAAAAAAATAAGTTCTTTGAAATGATTTGCTGATATGGTGGTCCTAAACATATGTTTTGAGAACAGAGATTTTTAAATGCTAAAATGGCTTAGAGATGTGACTTGCAAGTCAGTGGTATGACGATACCACAAGTATGTATGCCATAACATAGTATATTTTCAGAATATGATTTCAGATGTTGTTATCAAAGAATGCATGTTTTGAAATAATTAAAAATGGGCTTAAAGAGGGTTAAGTGGTTTCCCGAAGAAGGCTTGAACTCAAGTAACTCATAGCTAGAAACCATGTTTTGCCGATACGGGTACATTATTTCCCCATGAGGGATTTTTACGCTGGCCTAGTGCCCTGTGGCTTACAGAGCAGAGACTCTGACCCTTGCGGCATACTTGGGTTGGGGGATTGGCTACCGAGTTAATGGAAGATTCCATATAGCCCGTGGAATAATAGAGTTGTAGGGTATACCAACTAGCGGAGAAGTAATACAAAGAGTGTCACAGATTTCAGATGTTTTCACAAAATCTTTTAAAATGCCCATGTGATTTCTTACTATATGATATGCTTATGACCTGTTTCAAATTGCTCTCATATGTGTTGAATATAAATGATTATTTTGGATTTGCTCTGCGTACCAGTACATCTGTACTGACCCCCCCTCCCCCTACCTCTCAAGTTCTTAGGTTCAGTCTAGGGATCTAGATAAGTAGTAGATAATTTAGACAGTAGAACAGATTGTGCAGTGATGAGCCTTCTCTATTCCAGAAGGCCTGTTTTCTTTTAGATTTTGTTATTTCTTCGATTTGTTCTACTGGGGGCCTTGTCCCTGATTTTTCATACAGTATTGTTTTGAGATATAGTAGAGATTTCGCAGACTGAGTCAGATGTTGTTTAGATATTGTTGGAGTTTTCCTTCATTGTTAGACTAATTTTAGTGTATGACCATATTTCCATATTCTATTTATAATTCCGCATTTTTCTTTTATTATATGAATGTTGTGAATGATTACCAGATAAAGTAGAAAAGGGCGCCCGGGCCTCCATGGTTCTGGATGCTCGTCATGGCCAGGGCCACAGTTCGGGTCGTGACAGTATGTTTCCTAGTTCACATGCCCAGAACTACAAGATAACATAGGTATAAATTAAGATTATTCCCATTTATATGGATGCAGATACACAAATTGTGATCACTTAGCTCAGGTTATACTCTTTGGAAAGAGTATAATACCTTTCCCCAACGTGAGTTTTTCCCCATAGAGGATCTAGATGTTGGACACTATGACAGCTCACATAGTGTATGTCCATTAGAAGAACCTCCCTAAACCCTAAGTCCTAAGAAAGAATAATAAAACAACTTTTAGAAACTAAGTGTAAAGGCTCACAATTTTATTCAAATATTATTTTACATAAGACATTAGCTATGAGATTTCAGCTTTTAGTTTACAGATATAAAGGTGAGTCATGTTTACACTTAGACCGCATGATTTGAAAACAGGCTTAACTTCAGTTATACTTATTCCACTAGTAGAAAGAGTAAAAGAACAACTTTAAGAAATAAGTGTTATGGCTCAGAATATTTATACATTATGCTTTATTTTTCTTGATTTATGATTTTCAACTTTCAGTTATTCAAGACAATATGAGTCATTTACACTTAGCATGCTTTATTTACAAGTTTAATGAACATTGATATATTTTGTTTACTTATGCATTCACCCCTACATGCTCAGTAAATTCTAAAAGTACTGATTCACATATACGTCAATGTGCAACATTGTTTAATAATGTAGGTACAAGTTGTAGCATGTACCAGACAATTGCAACTTACAATCAGTAGGTGATGAGACCTTTCGATTCAAGGGTTTGAGTTAGTCACAGTTAGAGTAGCAGTTTGTTTTTTTTCTTTATTCTATTGTATTGATTCAGGATAGCTGGGTTATGTCCCGGCTACCTATACCCAATACTAGTAGAGACTTCATAGACTGTCAGTTGAAGTTAATGTATTTGATTCCAGTTTTTTCTTGAATAATCAGGGTTGTAATCATTTTAATATAACTTTTTTTTTATCATATTTAGAAAAGATGTATCTTCCGCTTATTTCTTTTAGATTTATGTATTTTATTAAGTTGCTCACGAGTTATGTCGGTACAAGGGTTAACTTGGGATCACTTGTGGTCCTAAGCATCGTATGACGACTAGGGGGTAGTCTCAGGTCGTTACATGTATGTTTCAGCATATAACTTATATCTTCAGTTTTACAACAAATTTGAAATATTTCCATGATTTAGTGCATGTCTCCATATACTAAGTACATTCCAACGTACTGACCACACAAATGAGTTTGTGGCTACATCCTTCATAATGTAGGTACCATTTTAGCTCTTACACTAGGGTTAGATAGTTTGCAGATTTCAGCCAAGCAGGTAATGAGTTCTCCTATTTAGAGAACTCTAGACAGTTGTGGATCATGTACTTCATTTTTTTTATTTTTTCATATGTATTGATTAGTGGTAGTTAGAGGCATGTCCCAACTATCTATACTCAGTATAGTAGATGTTCCTTACATGTCTGTCAGAGTCATGAAATTTACATTTAGTTCTCACTTTATTTTATCAGATTGCAAATTTTTATCAGGTACATATTTATTCAGATTTTATTATGATTATGTTTCGCACAGTAGAACTAGATTTTTAATATATTGTAAATCACTTCCTCATAAGTATGCCAGTTCATGGGTTAGCTTGGGATCACTTGTGGTTCCAAGTACCGTGTTACGACAAGGGGGTAGTCTCAGGTCGTGACAACTTGGTATCAGAGCACAAGATTAAAGTTTCCTAGGGAGTCTATGAAGTGGTGTCTAGTAGAGACTTGTGGAATAGTACAGAGATGTCTGTACTTTTCTTCAAGAGGCTATAGGAAATTTAAGAAATGTTTCCCTTCTTTTATGTATAAGATCGTACAGTAGAAGTGTTCTCTAAGGATGTTATGCAGATTCTCTTGTGCCAACTTTTCCTTATTCTCGAGGCAATTGAAATTGCCAAGCTTAAATCCTTATTGATAGAGAACTCTCAAGAAGTCCCCACAGACAGTTATGGGATTTCACACAGGCTCAAAAGTATCCCACCAATGCCTTTATGTTCCAAAGTATGAAATATTTTATTTGGGTTCATGAAAAATTATGCATTGAGCAGAAGTTAGATATGTTTTCAGATCCCTTCTCAAATAGGTTTTCAGATCCCTTCTCAGAATCCTACGATAGCATATGACTTAGAGTTTAAAGCATGAACCCATATTTTTAGCAATAGTAAAGTGGGAGTAGTGTTTATTTGTAGGTGATCCAGTGGGATTGAGAAGATTATGCTAGTTGTATGAAAGGTGATCCAGTAGGATTGAAACAGTGCATACTAGAATTTATGTTTATTGATTTTAAATTAAGTATGATGATATATGTATGGCGTAGAGTATACCCAAGGTGATATGGTATTGTATTATTTCTATATTTTAACTGTGTCTGTGGTTATATGGTATCCTTGAGTTGTTAAGTGTGAATGAGGCTATGTAGTATATGATGTTCTTATCAGCTAACTTATGGGTTATAGGTTGATGATGTTGGGTATGTTGGTGTAAGGGTAATTCTCATGGTTTAGGGGAAAATATAAGTTTAGAGATGTGATATTAGTGGGTTGTGAAGGAAGTTAGTATGGTTCATTAAAGGTTTGGGGATATCAATGTTAAGTGTTATAATCTAAGTTTGAATTATGGATGGTTTATCTAATAGATAGAATAGTTAAAATTCTAGATGCTGTGAACTCAGGTTATATTGATACTTATGAAGATTCTAAGTTAGTAAGTTTTTGAGTTATTATATGATGACTATTGAGGCTATAGAAAGATGAGAGTTGTATGTCAGAAGGAAGTACTAGCAATATGTTTTACACTTTTAGGTGTAGTCTATAGGTTGAGTTTATTATTTATGTGTACTGTTATGTCTCGGACTCTAGAATAAAGTGATTGCAGTTCAGTTTAGAGATTTTAAAGTGGTCCACAAACTTAGAATGATAGCCTTAAACTAAGGGGGAAATGATAGAATGAGTAACCAAGTCAGGATCTCAGATTCTAGTAGTGATGTCAGTATGTAGTAGAATGTCAGCATGGGAGGAAGAAGCCCAACCCATTCTTATCTCAGGGAAAATTTTTGTACTTTAGTCCTCACGATATATACTCATTCCTTACATGTCATATCCATGATCATAACTCATATTCATGCACTTTCCATGGAATCATGTACGCTTCTAGTTCCTAGTATGAGAAGTTTCAGTTCACTTAGCAGTACGAATCATATTCCATGAATTTATGAACTCCAAACTAAGGTCATGCAGCTCATGACTAATGAACTCATGCTTAATAGTATGCTCAGTTCCCAGAACTCATGGTATGCAATAATGATCCGCGAAATTCAGATTTTGTCATGTATAGCTTCGGTTTTTATCTATCTAATAAATCCATATCGTGGATACTCTATTCCTTAGGCCTTAGTTAAGATTCCAAGATATTCATAGTATACTTTCATGCTTTGGGTCCTCATGTTCTAACCTTTTAGTGACCTTTCCTTAGGTCAAGATAGTGGTGATGAACAATTGTTTCGATGGGAGAGAGTAGGTGTTTTTTGTTTTTATGATGTTATGTTTAGTACCTTATAATTTTGTGTTAGGCTTGAACATGGTGGGAGTATGTATCTCAACTCATCCCTTGCTTGGAGTACTTATGTAACACCCCGTACTTTCAGGGTAGAATTTAGACCATCGTTCCTATGCGTATAGAACCGAACTAAATGATTCCTTTTTAATATATGTGTGGTGATCAATCCTACAGTGTGGGAAAACCTTTGAATACGAATTGAGGTCACAAAAGTCCCCTAACTCTAAGATGAGTTGAAAACATTTCTATCTATTTAGTTTTAGTGGATGTTTCAACTTGGGTCAAGTTCCATGGACCATATCTTTTTGTATATAAAAAATTATAGGGCCTAATATATATCAAATGAAAGGTCTTCGAAGTATCTTTCCAACAATACAAATTTTGCCTTAATCCGACACCCGAGCAAAAAGTTATGGCTTTGCAAAAGGGTGTGCGTCGCCTAACAATCGCAAATGTTCACTGGAAAGAGTTTTCCATAGGCAGTGTGATGCAAACCATAAAGTTTTCCATAGGGAGTGCGAAGAAAACCATAAAGTTTTCCATAGCTTAAGTGATGCAAACCCCATGGGACAACGACCTGGATGTTTCATTTTTGAGGTATTCCAAGGGTGACTAAGTCATTTGACACCCCTAATCCATCCTTAATCATCCTTAAACGAAATTAGGCTTATTAGTAAGGTTTTAACTCCCTTAAGATCCCTATTTCATCTTTCAAGAACACAAGAGGAGAAAACAACTAGGGTTTGGACAATCAAGCTTAAAGGTCCAATGTTTTCGAAATTTCTTCGTGATTTCTTCGCAACTAAGGTACGTGGGGTTTCTTAAAACTACATGGGCATAGTGAAATTGTTTTAATGTTGAATAAATGTTTAGAAATCATGAATTTAATAAGGGGCTGGGATTTACAATTATAATTATGCATTATAAAACATTATTGGTGATAAAGTTTTGGTGTTGAGGCCTTCCCCCATTAAATTCGATATTTGTTCATATATTATCATATGTGGGTTGAATGTTTGAAACTTGATTTGAGAGAATGAAGATTTATACTTCCTCTCTCATTATGAATTATTCGATTGCATATTGAGAAGCATGACATAAATGTCTTTACTATTATTTTTTCACTTGGTTTTGATGATGACTTAAAGAGAGGGTATCTTTCCTAATTGCATAAATGAAAGTGATGATTTTAATGAGAAGTGAATATTTCCATGATTTAGTGCATGATATCCATATACGTAGTACATCCCAACATACTGACCACACATATGTGTTTGTGGCTACATCTTTCATAATGTAGGTACCATTTGTAGCTCTTACACTAGGGTCAGACAATTTGCATCTTTCAACTAGCAAGTGATGACTTCTCCCATTTGATAACTCAAGACCGTTGTGGATCATGTACTTAAAAAAAAAATTCCATATGTACTGATTAGTGGTAGTTGGAGGCATGTCCCAACTATCTATAGTCAGTATAGTAAAGCCTTCATAGATGTCAGTCAGAGTCATGAAGTAAATTTCGGTTCTCACTTCAATTTTTATCAGATTATAAATTTTTATCATTTACATACTTATTCAGATTTCATTATAATTATGTTTCTGCACAGCATAACTAGCTATTTAATATATCCTAAATCAAGTTCTCAATAGTATGCCAGTTCATTGGTTGTCTTGGAATCACTTGTAGTTCCAAGTACTGTGTTACGACAAGGGGTAGTCTCGGGTCGTGACACAATACAATACTAAAATTCTATTTACAAAGCCTCTAATGGAAACTAATTGTCTAGACCGGAACAAAGCCCCAGGATGGACCATAAACTGAAAGACTCAACATATGAGTAAATGCCTTCCGAAAGATGGATGGTTCACTAATTCTATCATCTTCAGAGTATTGTACTGATATGATGGGCCATGGTACTATACCACAGAACCTAAAATATGGGGGGTCAATACTTGAATGTACTGTTATGTAGAACAATCCAAAAATAACACATACTTCATGTAAGATAAGTGGGAGTATTATGAAAAAAAACATTTATCATAAATATATATATGAAAAAATATGGGCATAATATAAAGATCTTCAATTCATGCTTGTAAAACATTTCTTGTAAATCATGAACTCAACTATTCAGTTAGTTTTGAGCTAGATGGTACACCTTACATTTTCTACAATCCCACGGGCTATATAGAATCCGCCCTTGACTCGTCGGCCAAGCTCCCAATCCAAGTTTGCTGCAAGGATTTGAGTATTAGTAAGGGGGAATGGCAAGATCACAAAGCAGGGTGCCATAATCCTCAATCAAGTCAACATGTCATGGTAACATAAAAGATCACAAAGCAGTGCTCCTAACCATAGTCCTAAAATAGGATGAAATGAATCAAGAGTATGCTAGATCACAAAGTAGGGTACTATATCCTACGTCGGCAAATCACGATTTCCAGCGATGACTCTTTCAACTCGTGCATTTTTAGGGTAACCATCTATCTCTCTTTAAGAAAAATTTTAGTCTCTTAAAACCATACTTCATGATTATGAAAGAGTTCATTTCTTACTCTGTTACAGGCATACCATAATAGGTTATCATCATACCCTGACTTGCAAGTCATTCATATAATACTACATCATATCCATAGCCCCTTCTCATTCAAAATCATGCAAATGACCACCAAAAGATTTATCGAATCACATGAGAGTTTTTATTTTTAAAAGCATATGAAACTTATGAAAACACACTCTCTTTTCAGGACTATCTCATATGGTGGTCAATTCTTTCATTAATCACATGCAGTTTCTTCATTAGGAAACCATAACATTCAGAATAGAAATCACCTCTTTAAAAATGCATCAAACAACCATGTATAATAATCAAAAGGAATTTAAAAATCATGTATGATCATCAATAATAAAACAGCTCCAACTTTAGACATACATAAATCTCATGACTAAAACGGGGACTTACAATTCATGCTCTCAAACTCATTTCACAATTTGTAACATGTTAAGATAATGAAATTCATCATGGGGAAAGGAATTTCAAAAATCATGCTCATAAATCACATTTCAGTATTAATATCATGTATACATGCTACTAGAGTTGTGACCTGTATTATGTTGAGTTGGCCCTGAATGAACCTTTATTTTTTTAGGCCTAGGACTTATTTGTATAAACGTATTATATAAGTGCATTTAGTGGGTTATTTTGTGCATTTAGAAAATTGAGTCTTCTCCACATTGTACTCTATCTCCATTATTGTGAAACCCTTCTCTGTCTCTGCCTGTGGTTTTTCCCGCAAGGGTTTTCACGTAAATCTTATGTGTGTTGTTATTATTTTTCTTTTACTTGTGGTTTGCTTATTCTATCTGAATATAACAAATTGGTATCAGAGCCTGTTCTATTGTTTTCTCAGGCATGGCAACTGTGAAGTATGATATTTCATTGTTGGATCACAAAACCAGATTTTCATTATGGAAAGTTAAGATGTGGTTGTGCTCGCGTAGATGGATTTGGATGATGCTTTATTGGGGTTTGAGAAGATGCCCTCATCGTGGACGAACGAGGACAAACTACGTAAGGATTGGATGGCTCTATCTTAGATCCACCTTCATTTATCCAATCAGATTCTACAAGATGTTTTAAAGGAGACCACAACCGCTGTATTGTGGTTGAAAATGGAATCATTGTGTATGAAGAAGATCCTAACAAGTAATTTGCATCTCAATCAATGACTTTATTCCCATCGCATGTCTGAGGGTGTGTCCTTGAAGGATCACATATTTGTATTTAAGGAAATCATCTCTAATTTAGACACTCTGGAGGTTAAGTATGATAAGGAAGATCTAGGGTTGATTTTGTTGTGTTCTCTTCCTGCATCATACACGACCTTTAGGGATATGATTTTATATAGACGATTGATGAAGTCTATGATACATTGTTCTCTAAGGAAAAGATAAAGCATCTTATCAATGGGTCAGAGAATCAAGGGAATGGTCTCATTATTCGAGGAAGAAGGACTCATGAGAGGAATTCTAGGGGTGATGACAGGAATAGGTAAAAATTCAGAAACAAAAAAAAAACCTCTAATTACTGCAAGAAGAAGGGCCATATCAAATCTGACTGTTGGAAGCTACAAAATAGAAATAAAAGAGAAGCTCTAAAACTGAAGGGAAACCAACCAGAGAAGTTCGGTGAAGCCAGTTTTTCGGAAGATAGAGGTAGTGATGGAGAACTCTTGGTAGTTTCTGATGGTAACTCCAAACCCTTTGAGGATTGGATTCTTAATTCATCTTGCACGTTTCATATATGTCGTAATCGGGATTGGTTTACAATATATGAAACTGTCTCTAAAGGTGTTGTGTTGATGGGAAATAACACACCTTGTAAAATAGTTGGTATTGGAAAAATAAGGATCAAGATGTTTGATAGGGTTGTGAGGACACTTGGTGATGTGCGGTATATCCCAGACCTGAAGAGAAATCTTATTTCCTTGAGTACCCTTAATTCAGATGGTTATAGGAACACTGGTGAAGGTGGAGTCCTGAAGGTTACTAAAGGTTCTCTTCTTGTGATGAAGGGACATAAAAAGTCTGCAAATTTGTATTTCCTGCAAGGCTCTACTATTGCAGTTGATGCAGATATTTCTAACTCCTCTCTATCAGAATGTGATGTTTCTAAACTTTGGCATATCCGTCTGGGGTATATGAGTGAAAATGGGATGGCAAACTAAGCAGGAGAGGACATTTTGATGGGCAAAGTATAACCAAATTGGATTTCTGTGAGCACTGCATTTTTGGGAAGCAGAAGAGAGTCAGATTCACTAAAGACATCCACTCAACTAAGGGCACACTTGATTACATTCATTCTGATCTTTGGGTCCTGCTAGAGTACCTTCTAGAGGAGGCGCTAATTACTTGTAGACTATTATTAATTACTACTACATAAAATTTTGGGTGTTCTTCCTGAAGTAAAATAATGATGTGTTGCCTACTTTAAAAGAGTGGAAGATTATGATTGAAAAGCAAATAGGGAAGCAGGTAAAATTCCTTCGGACTGATAATGGTTTAGAGTTCTATTCTAATGAATTTAATGCTCATTGCAAGTCAGAAGGAATTATGAAGCACTTGACAGTTCGTCATACTTCGCAGGAGAATGGTGTAGCTGAACGGATGAATAAGTCTATAATGGAGAAAGTGTGTTATATGCTCTCTAATGCTAGTTTACCCAAGTCTTTTTGGGCCGAAGCTGCTTCCATAGCTTGTCTTCTTATTAATCTTCCCCCCCTCTCAATTGCGATTGATAAAAAGACTCCACAAAAGGTTTGGTCTGGTACTCCTTCTAGTTATTCTGATTTGAGGATATTTGGATGTCCTGCGTATGCTCATATTGATAACAAAAAGTTGGAGGCTAGATCTATCAAGTGCTTATTTATGGGTTATAAGCCTGGTGTTAAAGTTTATAAGCTTTGTTGTTAAGAAAGTAGAAAGGTTATATTTAGCAAGGATGTTGCGTTTGATGAAACTGCCATGCTTCAAACTCCCTCTGAATCTAATGCTTCGCCTCAGGATGATCTTAGTGACATGAATCAGCAACAGTCAAGCACCCACGTTGAATTGCAGAACGGAGCAGAGTCTACACCAGTGCCTACTTTTCAGCCTAGCCCAGAGATATAGAGTGATACTATTTCTTCTTCACCACCAGTGGTGCTACAATATTCTATTGCTAAAGACAGTCCTGGAAGAGATATTAGACCTCTTCAGAAATATGCTGAAGATGATTTTGTTTCTTATGAATTGAGTGTAGCAGAATGTATTGATTTCGGTAAAGATCATTCTTATTACTCAGATGCAGTTAGTTGTGATCATTTCGGCCGATGGATAATTGTTATACAGGAGGAGGTGGAATCACTTCATAAGAATGGCGCATGGGATCTAGTGAGATTGCCAAAATAAAAAAGATGCCTGTTGCAAGTGGGTATTCAAAAAGAAAGTAGGAACATCGGGAGTTGTAGATGCTAGGTATAAATCAAAACTAGTTGCTAAAGGATACAGTCAGGTTCCGGGTATTGACTTCACAGATGTGTTTTCTCCAGTTGTAAAACATAGTTCTATTCTAGCATTGCTTGGTATTGTGGACATGCATAATCTTGAGCTTGAGTAGTTGGATGTCGAAATTGTATTCTTACATGGAAAACTTGAGGAGAACATCTATATGCAGCAACCAGAGGGTTTTTTAGTCTCAGGAAATGAGGACTATGTATGCTTGCTGAAAAAGTCTCTTTATGGATTAAAGAAGTCGCCCAGACAGTGGTATAAGAGGTTTGACTCTTTTATGACATCTCATATGTTTTAAAGGATCTTCTAAGATAGTTGTGTCTATTTCAAGGAGGTGAGTGATGGTTCATTCATGTATCTTCTCTTGTATGTTGATGATATGTTGATTACATCAAAGGATACGAGAGAGGTAATAAAACTCAAAGCCCAGCTCAGTAAGGAGTTTGATATGAAGGATCTAAGAGCTGCAAAGAAGATTCTTTTCATGGAGATTCTGAGGGATACAAAGAATTATAAGTTATACTTGAGTCAGAAAAGATATATTGAAAAAGTGCTTCACAGGTTCAATATGCAAAATACCAAGCATGTTAGTACTCCATTGGCAACTCACTTCAAACTCTCGGCCACTTTATCTCCAAATACAGATAATGAACGTGACTATATGTCTCGAGTTCCATACTCTAGTGCTTTTGGGTCTCTTATGTATGCGATGGTGTGTTCCCGGCCAGATTTATCTTATGCTATTAGTGTAGTTAGCGGATACATAGAAAATCCTGGCAAAGAACACTGGAAAGTAGTTCAGTGGATTTTTAGATACTTGCATGGATTTGTTGATGTTTGTTTGTAGTTTGGGAGAAATAGAGATAGAGTAATAGGGTATGTTGATTCTGATTTTGCAGGAGATCATGACAAAAAAAGGTCCATTAAAGGCTAGGTTTTCATCATTGGTGGTTGTTCTATCAGTTGGAAAGCTACCTTACAGACTATAGTTGCTTTGTCAACCATTGAGACAGAGTACATGGCTATTACAGAGGCTTTCAAGGAAGCTATTTGGTTGAAGAGTCTATTTGGTGAACTTAGTAAAGACATACTGATTAATACAGTCTTTTGTGACACTCAGAGTGCTATCTTTCTTATGAAAGATCAGATGTTTCATGAGAGGACAAAGCACATCTATGTTCGGTATCATTTTGTGCGTGAAATTATTGCTCGTGGTGATATTGTGGTGAGGAATATTAGTACTCATGATAATCCTGCTGATATGATAACCAAGACACTACCAAGTGCAAAGTTTGAGCATTGCTTGTACATGGTTAGTGTTATCTATTTAGATGTGCCCTTCGGGGATTTTGTGGAAGATGTGGAGAGTTTGTCTTAAAATGGATTTGAGTTCTGAATTAGAATTCTTGTCAAGGTGGAGATTGTTAGAGTTGTGACCGGAATTGTGTTGAGTGGACCCTGAATGGACCTTTATATTTTTGGGTCTAGGACTTATTTGTATGCACGTATTATATAAGTGCATTTAGTGGGTTATTTTGTGCATTCAGAAAATTCAGTCTTCTCCACATTGTACTCTTTCTCCATAATAGTGAAACCCTCCTCTGCCTTTGCCTATAGTTTTTCCCGCAAGGGTTTCCACGTAAAACTTGTATGTGTTGTTCTTGTTTTTCTTTTACTTGTGATTTAATTATTTTGTATGAATATAACACATGCGATTATAAAACAAGCTATTGGAAAAACCCCATGAAAAATACATATTTTCACCAAATTGAGTTCATGATACATGCTCTTAAAATAATTTCCCAAAATTCATTACATATACATATATATACAACTTTAAAGCTTGTTAAAAATGTAAAAATTATGCCCATGAGATTTAGGATAGTCCCACATACCATTTGACGGAGAAATGTCAAAGAGAACGTAGGGAAATTGGACCCCCAAAGCTTGAATGCCTCAACCCTAGGTAGTTTCTCCCCTTTTGCTTTAGGGATGATGATTTGGGGATTTGTGAAGTGTAATACCCCATACTTTCGGGCTAGAATCTAGACCGTTGTTCCTATGTGTATAGACCCGAACTAGATAATTCCTTGTTAATATATATGCGGTTATCAATCCAATAGCATGGGAATACTTTTGAATATGAATTGAGGTCACAAAAAAATCCCCTAACTCTAAGACGAGTTGAAGACATTTCTAGCGATTAAGTTTTAGTGGACGTTTAAACTTGGGTCAACTTCCATCAACCATAACTTCTTGTATA
The DNA here is from genome assembly GCA_030864215.1 of Capsicum pubescens. Lineage (NCBI taxonomy): Eukaryota > Viridiplantae > Streptophyta > Magnoliopsida > Solanales > Solanaceae > Capsicum > Capsicum pubescens. Next base: position 33,550,551 of record CM061542.1, on the reverse strand, counting down.
TATAAAATTATAGGGACTACTATATATCAAATGAAAGGTCTTCGAAGTAGCTTTCTAACGATACTAATTTCTCCAAAATCCAATACCCGAGAGAAAAGTTACAGCCATTTTCGTGAGAGAGGCAGTAGCTGCGCGCGATTAGCGTGCGACACATGCTCCGTCGCACGCAACTAATTTTCAGGTCCTGTTTTCACGTTTTTAAGGGCAATTTGGACCTTTACCTCACCCAAGGTCTGTCCATAACATAAGATTCACGCCCCAAAAGCAGAATACACTCCATAATTCAATTTTTCCTCTCAAATTAAAACCCTAAATCCTTTCCCTCATGATCAAGAATCAAGATATTAAGTTCAAGACTCCAAGAAAAGGGTCAAGATCCGGGTTCCATCTATCAACATCTAGGTTCCATCTTTCAACTCTTATATACTAAGGTTCTTGGGGTTTGTCACGACCCGAACTGAGGCCCTGGCCGCGATGGGCATCCCGAACCACAAAGGCCCAAGACACCCCTGTCTCTGCCCAACCCACTAGTCATATTGTCCGCTTGGGCCCAGGCCCGCACGGCTTTAAAATGCATCGCTAGGGAGTAAGACTTTCTCACTTATATACCTAGCATCCTTCCTGTGTTTTTCCGATGTGGGACTCCTTCCTAAGTTGGGGTGTTACATACACCTCCCCATACGGACTCATCGTCCTCGCTAAGGTTTATCCCACCGAATGGGATTTGCCTAGACTCAGGACTGAGGTTTGCCCCGTCTTACCGGAATTTGCCTACACTCAGTTTGAACTCTGGCCCACATCGACAGGGACGATATAGGAGTGGCTCTGATACAATTCTTCCATGACCCGAGTCGAGGCCCTGGCCGCGACGGGTATCCCGAACCACAAAGGCCCGAGCACCCCTGTCTCTGCCAAACCCACTAGTGATATTGTCCGCTCTAGGCCCAGGCCCGCACGGCTTTAAAATGCGTCACTAGGGAGTAAGGCTTTCTCACTTATATACACAGTATCCCTTCTGTGTTTTGCCGATGTGGGACTCCTTCCTAAGTTGGAGTGTTACAGGGTTTATCCTAAAAACTACATGGGCTTGAAAACACTAGAACATGATTTTAAGATTATTAAGTATGAATTTTAAAAGGGTTTTGGATTCTATGTTTTAAATTATGTATTCCGATTGTTTCAATGTTACTATTTCTTTGGCCTTGTGGTCCTTTCCCCTAAATTGATTTACATGTATATGTATATGTATATGTATGAAAATTCAGATTGAAGATTGTTTGAGAGCACAAATAATGAACTCCCTCTCTTTTATTGAATTGAAGTTTATGGTTTTGTCAGAAAAGAGTTGTAATGCATGTTTTAAGATTGAAAGTAGTTTTCTCAATGTCATAGTATGTGAACATGATTTAGAGATGATGAGAGGGTGTTTCTTGATATAACTATGTTTTGTGTTAAAGAGAAAGAATTGCATGAAATTAAGAATTTTGACATCACCTTTGTTTATTGAATTGTTGATAAAGAGAATAGTTTGCATGGTTTTACATGAGTTTTAAAGAATGAGTTTCTTGAAAAGAATTGTTGATATGGTGGTCCTGAATTCCATGATTTGAGAATAGAGACATAAGTTTCTATAAATGGCTCAAAGAATGTGACTTGCTTGTCAATGGTATGACGATACCATGTAAATATGTGCCATAGCAGAATTAGAGTATTCAGAACTTGATTTCAGAGTTTGCATGTTATAAAGAATTTAAAATAGGCTTAAATAGGATTAGGTGGTTACCCGAAGAGGGCACGAGTCAATCGACTCATAGCCTAAAATTGTATTTTGTCGATACGGGTATGTTACTTTTGTACACTGGCGACGACCCTATGGCGTAGTAGAGATTCAGAGACTCCGACCCTTGTGGCAAACTTGGGTTGGGGGCTTGGCTGCCGAGTTAAGGGCAGATTCCATATAGCCTGTGGAATTACAAAATTATAGGGTATACCACCTAGCGCAGAAGTAAAACAAAGAGTGTCACAGAGTTTATATGATTTTACAGAGTCTTTTAAATATGCCCATGTGATTTCACCTTATGATATATTTATGAATTGTTTTAAACTGCTTTCATATATGTTGAATACCAATTACTATTTTGGGTTTGCTCTACGTACCAGTACAACTGTATTGCCCCCTATCTCTCAGGTTCTAAGGCACAATCTAGGGGTTCGGATAAGCAGTAGATTTCTTCAGACCGAAGTACAGAGTTCAGTTAGTGAGCCTTCCATATTTCAGAAGGCCTAATTTCCTTCAGTCATTTATCATTATTATGGTTTTGGGTCTACTGGGGGCCTTGTCCCAGTTTTCAGATAGTTTTGTTCTTATGTAGTAGAGATTCGCAGATTGAATCAGATATTATTTTAATGTTGTCGAATTGCAGTCTGTAACATTATGTTGTTTTCAGAGTATGACCATGATCCCTTATTCAGTTATATTTCCACATTTCTTTTCTGTATATGAATGGTGTATGTGATTACAAGTTAGATGGGTGTTCGGGCCTTCATGGATCGGTTTGCTCATCACGGCCAGGGCCTAGGTTCGGGTCGTGACAAGAAGTGAAAATAACGTGTTTGAGATTTAATATCCATCCAAAGAGGGTTAGGAACGGGAACGGTTATGGGATGATAAAAGACCTTTATGCTCTTAAAATAAATCAAACTGAACAATTTTTGACTCCTCGGAAAAGGTTTGCGGCGCATAGCCAAAGAAAACATCATGGTTTGCAGCGCATGGCCATAGTAAAGTTGAGGCAGTGTGCTTTGCCAATTGGTATGAGGCGCAGGGCCAATGCGGACCCTGGACAATGTCTAATTCAAACACTCATAACTTTTAACTCAGGACTCGGATTAACTTACAGTCGGTGGCGTTGGAAAGAAGACTCAAAGGGCATTAATTTGATATATAGTAGGACAAAAAACTCTTTATATACTAGTAGAAATGGTCGATGTAATTTGACCCAAGAAAAATCGTCAACTAAAAGTCAATCGATAGGAAAGTGCTCAACTTAACTTTCGAGCTAGGAGATTTTTATGACGTATATTCATCTCCAAAGATGTTACCACACTAAAGAAATGTTATTCAAACTTATATCTAAATTTAAACCTTTGTGTTCGGATCTATAAACGTAGGAAAGGCGGTTCAATGTTAGCCCAAAAATGCGGGGTGTTACAATCTATATATTGGCTAGCTGGTTGGTTTCGATTTGCTGTTAATATGGGAGTTGTGGCTTGCAACTTCCCAAAAATTAAACTATGAGTAAGGGTGTTTTGGGTGTGGAGGAAAAAAACTTTCCGAAAAATATTTCTCATTTTCCCATGTTTGGTTGGACAAAATTTTTGAAAAATATTTTGTCTAGGGAAACAAGTTACTTAAATTGAGGAAAATGACTTCCATAATGGAAGTAGGGAAAACAAGTTTTATAAGTGACATTCAATATTAATTGTATCATCCCACTCACCAAGCGCTCCAAACCCTTAACCCCCCGACCATCCCACCTCTGCCACTCCACAGGCCCCACACCCACTCCCTTCCACTCCTATAGCTCTTTCCAAGATTACATTTAAATGCTCTGGAGATAACATTTTGGCTTACCTATCAAACACTAGAAAATTAGTATGAAACCAACTTATTTTCCACAAAAAGCATTTTTGAGATTTTTTTTTTCCAAGCACACCCCAAGTATTGTGCTTTAGAGAGAACTTTGCACTCCTTATTACACCCAAAGTTGTGACCATTAATGCAGTGACAAAAAATAAGCTTGGTGATTTCTTCCTATCTATGTCTATGCTTTGGTGGGTAGAGTTATGCGCCTTTGCTGGTGGGAGGTAGCTGACACCCCATGGAATAGTCGAGTGTGCACAAAAGTTGGCCTGGGCACCACCTTTATTAGAAAAAAAAATGTTGCGCTTGTTTGTTATCCTAGTGTGTTTTGTTTCGTTTTCCATTGTTCTTTACAAAAGCCGATGAACGTGCTGCCGTTCTCCATTGATCTGCACTTTTAACTCTGTCCATTTCTATAAAAGGTGAAACAATTTCTCCAATGAAGGAGGATTTTATTGAGGTTCATTTACCGAAGGCATGCAGCCGTTGTCGGATTCCAGTGGTTTCTGGAAATCGTTGGGAGTGCAAGCAATGCATGAACTTTCAGCTCTGTGACAAGTATGGATCTCATTTCTGTATATGTGTAGAGTTGTAGAAGTTTTCTTGTTGTTATAGAATCAAGCTTTAAAATTTTTAAAGCGACTAGCTTTTCCCATCATTCCTCTGTTGGGCATTCCAACAGCATATATGTCTTTTCATTTATGAGGCTTGGACTTTTACTCTTTGCAGTAGAAGTCCTCATTAAATTACACACCTCCACTTTTTCATCATTGGTGTGTTTCACCATTATGAGTTAGAATATGTAGTGTCATTTGCTTCTTTTTGAGCATGTTGTCTTTTTCAATATAGAAACCAACTGATTGACCTGAGATGATTGTCGATTTCCGGATTCAAACAGTATGCAATGGAAAATGTATTTTAGCAAATCCATAGAAGGAATTCAATAGATCCCCTTCTCAACAATCCGTTGGAAAATTTGTTTTGTTACATTCTCTTTGATGTATGAAACTATTCTTTTTAGACACCGATTTAGCATTTCTTTGTAACATTTGGTCTTTATTGGTAGTGTTTCAGGTGCTATGAAACTGAGCAAAAACTTGAAGATAGAGAAAGACATCCTATAAATCAAAACTAAAAGCACGTACTTTATCAAGTAAGTATTTCTCTTGCACCGCTGCCCCTCAGTGGGAACAGGTACTGGGTTCCTTGATGAAAAAATTCAATAAAATTTTCCAGAGTGAAATCGATGAGATACCTCACAACACCAAGGATGAAGATGAAATTCTTGAGAGTGAGTTTTTTGAGACAAGACATGATTTTTGGAGACTTTATCAGGAACATCATTGCCAATATGATACCCAGAGGCATGCAAAACATTCCGCCATGATGGTCCTTTACCACCTTCATAATCCCACTGCACCAGTATTTCGCGACATTTGTTACCTTGATATAGAAACTAGTCAAGGTTGGCGATGTGAAGTTTGTGCAGACTATGATGTTTGCTATGCTTGTTACCAGAAAGATGGTGTCGATCATTCTCATAAGTTGACTAATCATCCATCCTAGGCTGAGCACGATGCACAGAATAAAGAAGCTAGGCAAGCACTAGATTTGCTGGTGCATTCTCCTTGTCCCTTGACGTAATTTGTGGTTTGTGCTGCTTTTCGTAATGAAAAAGGAGTGATTAAAACCCACTCACGATGAAACAATAGCATATCAAGTCTTGGTCATATGGTAGTTAAGAGAGGTTTACAATTAAATTTGGGGAGGTTTGAAACTTCTTCTATTTACTGTCACGGGGTTCTCAAAATCTCCGCATTAATCTGACATAAACTGATTATGGAGACAGTAACTGCAGGAGTTTGTCTAACCTGCATTGAACTTTAAACCTCTGTGATTTACCCCTCTTTTTGTAGCGTAGCTAGAATGTGTTTTAGTCTTTTCATTATGCGGTTTTTTAAATTGCTGACAAGAGAGAACACATTCATCAATTTTATTTTGTTTTTCTTTGTACATTTGGTTTATATTGTATTTTCAGGTTGAAACTGAGCAAAAAATCAGAGATGCAGAAAGATATCCTATCAATCAAACGGACAAGCACAAACTTTTTCAAGGTTACCAGTGCGAAGTTTACACAGATTTGGCCGAAGCCGAAGTGAAGAAAGAAATATTTCTATTACATGGGGCTATTATTCTACTAATTGGGTCTATTATTATTATATTAGCTGCTATTTTGTCTAAAGCTGCTTGTCACTTTCCCGCTTCATTGTCAAGACTAATAACATCTATCACTGTGATATAATAGACTCAACTATCACTCAGCATACATATTATTAAGCTCAACTGGTTTTGTACTATTGATTGCCATTGTTATCTCCATGGACTCAGATCTCCGTTTTATGCTTTTTGTTGCATATATGTCCTTGATCATGGAAATATCACCACAACTATCCTATCTTGTACTCGTGCTGTCCGTCCCATTACTCCTATTAAGAACTGCTCGAAAACTATGCAATGTAACGTATTTGACGAGTTAAGACTTTCGCCTTGGTAAAGAATCAGATAATTTTGTTCTTCCTCATTTTTTGGTTTTGCCATTTCCATGTATCGCCTAATGTACTTGCTTGTGCTTGAAACATACAAGCAATAGCTTAGCTAGCCCCAACATCTGAGTACAAACAATGTTTTATTTTTAGCATATTCTAGTAGCATTTAGAATTACTATTGTTTGTATGTTTTTACTTCATATATGTGCTGCAGAAGTGTAGTTTCGTTTGTAAAAGATCCTTATGTATATGTACAGTTTATGAGTTGCACAAAATGAATTGTGTAAACTCTGTAAATTTTGCATTCTTGTTAGTATCACAAAATACAGTAACTATTGAATTTAAAAAAGTTGAGCATAGGTTACAACAAGAAAATGCAGATGCACTTCTTATATCATCATATGGAAATGGTCCTGATTTGCCCCTCAACATTGTGAGCCATTTGTGTGACAATAGGGGTATAAGTGGGCTACTTTCTAAATGGAAGGTATATCAGCTACAAATTACAAAGTTCAAGGGTAAAAATCTGGACCTTTTCCCTTCTACATAATATTTTCCTCATAATATAAATATACACCTTGACCTATCATATTCACACTAATTCTCACCCTTACAGAATAATTAGAAAAATGCAATTAATTATGTTTCTTCATTGAATGTATCGAGGAGCTAAATATGTATCTCGATAGACCCAAAATTGAAAAAATATATCGCGAGCTAATTATGTATCTTTACAAGAAAAAAAATCTTCGTTGAATGTATTATGTATCTCAACAGGCCCACAATAAAAAAAATGTATCAAGAGCTTATTATGTGTCTTTACAAAGGAAAAAATGTATCCTCCATTGAATGTATCGGGAACTAATTATGTATCGTATAAAATCCTATGCAAAGTAAATGAAATTCAGGCTATAAAAGTAATCAATCCTACTTACAAGCAGAGACAAATATACTGTACATTATTTCCTCCATCTAAATGTATCTCACCTTTCGGATTTTGAGAGTCAAACATGTTTTTTTCCTGTACTTTTTTATGCATCTTTTAAATATCTTAAATTATCAATTATTGTGACTTATAATACACTTTTCCTTCGTATTCAAATTTAAATATTTTGTTGTGAATAGGTAAATATTCTGTTGAGTTCTTAGTTTTGATGATGCGACAAACTATATGTTCGAACCTGTTTCCTAAAGATGTTGTGATGACTAAAGATACTGCTACTTAGGAAACAGGTTGGACTTATATGTCACTATCACAGTCAACCCCAGTTGGCTGAAAGTACAAATTTTGTAAAAAACTGCTGCCACCTTTTTGTCTCAGCCAATGAAATCGATTCTAGGTTTTCTTGTGTCCTACTTTAAATTGTTCGTTATCTTCAACATGAAAACCAATGCTTCTATATTCTTACAACAAATTATCTCTCTGAAGCTAAAATCAAAGACTTCATTAGCAATAGGGAATTGATAGCTCATCAAGCTTTTTTTTTATTTTCTTATTATATTTGAGTCTTTGTAATGTGCTCTTAAATGTTTGCCTACTGTTGCTTATGATTGTTAGTAGGTGTTGTGGTGTAAACCTCAGTCCTTTATAATCATCTAGGATTAGGTGATTTTTCAAGCTAGAGTTAGCTTGTTGTCCCGTTATAGTTAGCTGGAGCTTGTGGCAGTAGAGTTATTGTTTGTGTCTTCTTGTAATAGAGTTATTGCTAGGAGATAATGGATTAAGAGATTAATCCTTGGAGTCTGTATTCAACTTTTCTTGGATATAGTGGATCTTAGAAATCCTAGATGTAGGTCGTGGTTTTTCTCCCTTGAGCAAGGAGTTTCCACGTAAAAGTTGTTTTGTCTGCCTTTTACTCTTTCCACATATTTTATTGTTTAGTATTCTCTTTGTTCTTGCTGGTTGAGTTATTTGGCAACAGGTACCAACATTAAGGAGCAACCCGTTGTAATACTTTATTTGGTATCAGAGCAAGGTCTTCCTAATCTTGAGTATGACTGCTCCTTCTAATCTTGAAGAAGGCCAATCTACTACAAGACCTCCCAAATTAATTTCTAGGGGGGTGCGGATTAGGTGCGATAACTTCACTAGATAATAAATACGTAGGTATTTATTTTTATATAATATATTTTGTGAATATTATTGATTGGAATAATTTTCATTTTTATCTTCTTGACTTAAGATGTTTTATTAATTCATATTCTAGATTAGATATTATCGTAATTAAATTATCTAGTGTTTTAGGATCCTCATTAGTATCATGTAACCTTTTATATTCTAGGTATAAACTATATAGTTGAGTTTCTATTTCTTTTAATGATTTATTCTTTTCGTAAGATGTATTCATTAATTTGTGTAGTTTATTATTTTATCTTATTGAAATTTTAGCAATTTCTGTGTAGTATTTTATTCTAACTTTGTTATATTCAATGTGTAGGTTTATGTTCTTTATCTGATTTACTAGTATTTGTTGTTCATGTATAGGTAATTTTTCATCTGTATTAAATAATTTTTCGTATGTATTAAATAAATTATTACCTGTATCTTCTTTTTCTAAGGCTAATTTTATTTTAAGTAATTTTTCTTCTAGTTGTCTTTTTTCTATTTCAAGTTGATTTCTGTAATTAACTTCTTCATATATCCAATTTTGCCTTTCTCTAATTTTTCTTATATATTCTAACATTTATTTATTCTGAATAATATCCATTTGAATCTAAGTAATATTGATGTTCATAATGTATGCGTAAGTTTTCTATATTGTTTAATAATTCTTCCTCTTCATAATCTTGTAATTTTTCTCATATTATTTTCTTTATGTCTATAATTTCTATATCTCTAAGTATATATAAAACAAGTATTTTAATATCATTTGTCATGCTTTTTCATAATATTTTCTAGTTGTTTGTTTTAGTTTAAGTAAGTCTTGCATATTTTCATTAAGAAATTCTATATATTTTATATCTTTAGTTTTCATGTATTTGTCTAAATTTTCTTTTATCTGTTTTTCTATTAACTGTATGTTTCTCATATCTTTTTCCAAAAATTCTAGATATATGTAATTTATCATGGTAAGTATTTGTAAGAGTAGTTAGGTAGGTATGGTATGTAATTTATTCTAGTCATATAATATTTACCAAATGCTTTTTCTAATATGATTTTTCTTATATCTACTACTTTTATATCCTTAAGTGCATACAAAATAAGTATTTTAAATTCATCTACCATTACATCAGACAAATAATTATTCATTATCATATAATTTTTATTTTCAAAATATTCCCTTCAATCATATATATAACAAAATATGGCCATCTTAGATTACTATATACTAGATTATTCTTAAATAACATGTTCTTCGATCACTATTAGCATGGTAATCTGGATACTTTTTCCCTTAAACAGCGCCTCTACTCTGGTTACTCCCCTCCACGGCTTCTTGCCTCATTGGTTTCACCTTTAGGATGGCATAGTTCTTAGGGATTTTTCTCCTTTTCCACTTTGCTAATAAACTTCTTAACATATTATTTTTTGAATAATTCTACAATAAAGTAGCTAACATGAATTTATTTTATCATACCATGATTGTTGGGAATTATGAATTTAGCTATTCATAATCATAAATAAATATACCTGTTCGGGTAGTTTTGATATTTCTAAGCTTTGTTCCTCCATAGATTTTTCCATTGAAATATACCTGTTTTTAATAACTAAGCAAAATATTTTTTGTAGACAAGAGAGAGTATTTGAGTATGCTTCAACGCATGAAGGCTTGTCTTTTCTGCTGCCTTCTATGCCTCTATTTATAATGAGAGTATTTACATGATTCTAAAAGAAACAAAAAACTTTACACGTTTCTCTATTTTTTCTTAAGCTAATAAATGAAAAGAAAAAGTTAAAAAAGACTTGCAAAAGTCAAAAAAGGTAGGATACCTAACATATACATATCTTTCTGAAAGTTAATTTTTTTATTTACATGTTGTTTTCTTCCTTTATTGTTTTGTCTACTCTTGCTGCTCCGTCTTATTTTATTTTTTTGTCGTATCTATTGATTTTTTTATCTTCTTTCCAGCTGGCATGCTTATCTTCTTGATTTTATTCTAGGTGGACTTCTGGGATAATATTATCTTCTCCATTACATCTCGAACATTGATGGTCTGGATATTTGTGTCCAATTAGCTTGCAATATCTTGTCAATAATCCGTCTAAAATAAATCCTCTCTTACTAGATTTTTTTCTGGCTTAAGTAATGTCATTATCCATTGTCTAACATCTTCCATATCTGCTTGTCGTAGTTCTTTTGAATTTGAATAAATTATCTGATGATCTCTTGAATAATAGCTCCATATTGGGTTATATAGTTTGTGTTTGGTTCTTTGATATCTGTGGCTCTAGGGTTAAGGTTTAGGAAAGCTTGTACTCTGTAAATATTTTCTATGTATTTTTGGGCTGTATAATTATAAACTTTTTTATCTTGGTTCAGACTATCTCGATATGTGGTAATTTGTGGGGGTATGAACAAAGGGTATTTTTGTGTTTTTGGTATGAATGGTTTCTCAAATATCTTATTCATATTCATATTCTGATATCTTTGTCTACTAACTCCTCTGCGTGTACCTGTAATTGTAGATTGATAAACATTATGGGTTTTATGGAGTGTCCCAACGTCTCCATCTAGATCTGGAATTGTAATGTCTTCCGATCGACATAGCTCTGCACACTGCTGAGTTAGCTGATTTGTAGCTTTAGACTTCAGTTTATCTTCATTAGTCTTAGCTTTTCTATTTCATTACCCATACTGTCCACTTTCATTGAAAGCGTAGTTAGGGTTTTGAGTATCTTTTCTAAAACATTGTCTTCTATTATATCAGTCTGTGTAGCTTTGACTTGATATGTAATCTGCAATAACGTTTTTGTTAGTACTAATTATTTCAATTGTAAATGTAAAATTTAATATATTCAAGACTAATCTCCGAATTTCTTTTGTTGTAACTGAATTTTGTATTTTCTTTGTTAGCCACCAGCGTACCTGTGTATTATTTGTTCGTATAATAAACTTGTTATATACAATATATGGATCAAATGTTAATAAACATTTATATAATGAGCATAATTCTTTTCTATTTATTTCCCATTTTATTTCTGTTTCATTAAACGTTCCTGAATAATATCTACAATGGTGTTCTAATTTTTCTTCTTCATATCTATATTTAAATACTCCTCCATAACTACATTCACTAGCATCTGCTTCTACTATATATATAAATTTTTTATTTTCATCTGGAAATTATAATTTTGGTAATTCTTTACAAAGTATTTTTATTTTCTGAACTTGTTTTTTATCTTCTTCATTGTAATTATATTCTACATCCTTTTTTAATTTTTTCTGTAAGGGCTTTAGATTCTCTGCTAATTTTGGTATATATTCTCTTACTTGATTTACTAATCCTAAAAATGATTGTAATTTCTTTTTTGTATCTAATTCTTCTTTTGAATTTATTATTTTTTGTACTATATGTTGTTGCATTTTTACTCCACTTTTATCTATTTGTATTCCTAAAAATTCTATTTGATTTTTCATAATTTTAGCTTTCTTTTCACTTAAACTTATTCCTGATTTTTCTATTATATTCGTAAATTGTTCCAATAATTTTAAATGTTCTTCTTTGGTCTTTGTATATAATAGTATATCGTCTATGTATACTATACAATTAGGTAGTTTCTTAAAATAACTATCCATAAAATGTTGATATCTACCTGTTGCATTTTTATATCCAAATGCTAGTACATTCCATTCATAAAATTCTTGTGGTACCGTAAATGCGGTTAATTCCTTAGATTCTTCTTCTAACTTTAGATGGTAAAATCCTGATTTACAATCAAATTTACTAAAATAATTATATCCTTGTATTTTTCTTATTTTTAATATATTATTTGGTATTGGGTAATTATAAGTCATTGTTTTTGCATTTAAATTTCTATAATCAATAACCATCCTACTTTTTCCACTTTTTTGTTCACTATGTTTATTTACTATAAATGTTGGGCTATTATGTTTACTATTACTTTTTTGTATATATTATTTTTCTAATAATTCTTCTATATGCATTTTAAATTCTTTTAAATCATCAAAACTATATGTTAATGGTTTCTGGGTTATTATGCTATTTTTATCTATTAATTCAATTTTTATAGTGGTTTTATGTTTTTCCCATCCTTTTAATGGATCTTCACTATATAATTGTTCTAATTTTTTCTTAATTATTTCTATCTTATTTATTGAAAATATAGTTATCTCCTTCTTATTTATTGAAAATACGATCAGTTCTATTGTATCTTTGGTATTTTTTATATTTTCTAATTTTTGTGTGATTTTTTCACTTCCTTTTATCCAATCAGTTTTCTTTATTATTTTATTAATAACTCTTTTTGCTCTTACTTTCTGTTTATATGGTGTTGTAAACCACCAATCTGTTCTAGTTATTATATGAGGGTATAATTTATCTAAAAACGGCATTCCTAAAAGTATATCTTTTGATGTTAGCTCATAATTATAGATTTCTTCTATTGTTAATATTTTATCCCATACTTGTGTTTTTACATTCTTAGCTTTATAAGTAATTAAGCTTCCTTTGTTATTAAATCCTTTAACTATTATTGGTGTTTTTAATTTATCCCATTTACCTTCTAGTAAACAATTATATCTACATAAATTAGCTTCTGCTCCTGTATCTATCATAGGCGTATAATATCTACTGTAATATCCTTCTACTACTATCTTCATTAATACATATATTTTCATTTTATGTTAAAGCTCTTCTTAAGAAAAATTTCTCTCTGTTATATGTTATGGTTAATTGTGTATGTTCTATATTATATGGTTTTACTGGTTCTAACCATTTTATTCCTAATATTATGTCTGTTTTTTGCATTTCTTCTTTTACTTCAAATTCTATTTTTATTTTTCTTATTCCTATTATTATTTCTTTTTCTGCTATATTTTTAGTATTTATTAAACTTCTTGGTAGATCTGGGCATATATTATTATCAGTTTTTATTTCCTCATTTTTTACTAGATACTTTGTTATATAATTTTCTTCTTGTCCTGTATTTAAGAGTATTAAATATTCTTTTTCATTTACCTTTCCTATTATGTAATATTGGTTTAAATGATCCGTTGAACATGTTTCATAACTTGTTCTTTTTTATGAGCTTGATGATTCCGGTTTATCATAAGTTGTTCTTTTTGTTGTACTTATTCTATCATTTATTATTTCTAGATCTTCTTCTATGTCTATATTTCTGTAACTATAATCATTATTATCAATTGTTTTTACGAATTGTTCAAAAGGGCTTTCTATTTGTATTTTATTAATTTTATTTTTTCCAGTTATTTTATGTTTTGTTGTTAATACATATAGATTTTTACATCTTGCCGTAAATATTTTACTTCCTGAGATTAATTCTATTCCTGATATTTTCCAATATAATACTAATGATTTGTCTATATTTTTATCCGTTACTGCTACTGAATAATTCGCACTTATTATAAATTTAAATTTTTGGTATATTAAATTTCCTTTTATGGCAATTATTATACTTTTTTCTATAGGTTTTATAATTCTATCATCTGCTAAATATAATTCTATTGGTGTATCTATTCCTTCTCTAAAACATGCTTTTATTAATATTTCTGTACCTCCAAGGTGTACATATTTTATTGGGTCTCTACTTTTTATATCGTTTATCTCTTTATTAATTATTCTTTTTGTTACTAGTGGTATACTAGCTTTACCATTTGCATATCTACAGTCTATTACATGTTCCTTTTGGCTTACTACATAATATTCTTCCTTTTTTCTAGTAAATATATTTTTTATTGTTGGTATTTTAAATATTTTTTCTACACTTAAGTCTAACTCTTTTACTTTTATTTCATCAAATACATTGTTATCAAATATTATTTTTTGATTTGTTCCTTCGTCATTTAAATATTCTTCTTTTGTTATTATTTTTATATTTCTTCAGTCATTTAATTCATCTAATTCACTATCTATTTCATTATCTGTTTCATTCTCTGAAATTTCATATATACTGTCTTCGCTTTCTAATTCGTAATCTATATAATCTATCTGCATATATTCTGTATTTTCTATTTTTATTTCTGATATTTGTTTATTTTTTGGGTTTTTAGTTAATTTACAATCTCTAGCTAAATGTCCTATTTTTCCGCAATTATAACAAGTACATTCCTTTATAGATTTCTTTTTCCTATATGGTCTTTTAGTTTTTCAGAAATAATTTGTTTTAGTTCTTTGTATTTTTGTATTTTATTCATTTAAACCATATTTATAGTATCTTGGTGGATATCTAAATCTGATTTTATCATAATTAGGTGGTATGTGTCTCATTCTTCTAGATTTTAAATGGATTATTAATTTTGCTTCAATACTAGATATTAAGGTAATTAGGTAGTCTAGTCTTTGTGGGTTTTCTTTTGTTTTATTTAGGCTTATATATTCTAAATAATTACTAATTAAAGATTCTTTAATTTTTCTAAAAGCTTCTCTGTTTTTAAATGGTCTTCTCATAATTAATCTATATAAATTAATCTCATGTAAATCCAATCTAAATTCAACATGTATGCTACTTGTGTATTTTCTAAATAACTGGGTTCTGATACCATTTGTAGGGGGTAGGAGAAAAATCCCTAAGAACTATGACATCCTAAAGGTGAAACCAATGAGGGTCACTATTAGTTGCCAGCTGGAAAGAAGATAAAAAAATCAACAGATACGACAAAAAGATAAAAGAAGACGGAGCAGCAAGAGTAGACAAAACAATAAAGGAAGAAAGCAACATGTAAAGAAAAAAGTAACTTTCAGAAAGATATGTATATGTTAGGTAGCCTACCAAGAACAAAAATTATTAAACGAGATAAATCAATTTAAAGAAAAATTAGAAATAAACAATAAAGAAATAAAAAACAAAGAATAAATCTAAAAAGTTATAATTTTTATTAACTATTTGTTTTGGTATCCATTTGTCATATTCATTCTTTAGATTATATCTTTTAAACTAGAGCAAAAAGAGTTATTAATAAAATAAGAAAGAAAACTGATTGGATAAAAGGAAGTGAAAAAATCACACAAAAATTGAAAAATATAAAAAATACTGAAGATACAATAGAACTGGTCGTATTTTCAATAAATAAGAAGGAGATAACTATATTTTCAATAAATAAGATAGAAATAATTAAGAAAAAATTAGAACAATTATATAGTGAAGATCCATTAAAAGGATGATTGGATTTACATGAGATTAATTTATATAGATTAATTATGAGAAGACCATTTAAAAACAAAGAAGCTTTTAGAAAAATTAAAGAATCTTTAATTAGTAATTATTCAGAATATATAAGTCATCCGTAAATTGTTCCAATAATTTTAAATGTTCTTCTTTGGTCTTTGTATATAATAGTATATTGTCTATGTATACTATACAATTAGATAGTTGTTTAAAATAACTATCCATAAAATGTTGATATCTACCTGGTGCATTTTTATATCCAAATAGTAGTACATTCCATTCATAAAATCCTTGTGGTACCGTAAATGCGGTACCAGAGCCCCCCTACAAATGGTATCAGAGCCCAGTTATTTAGAAAATACATAAGTAGCGTACATGTTGAATTTAGATTGGATTTAAATGAGATTAATTTATATAGATTAATTATGAGAAGACCATTTAAAAATAGAGAAGTTTTTTGAAAAATTAAAGAATCTTTAATTAGTAATTATTCAGAATATATAAGCCTAAATAAAATAAAAGAAAACCCACAAAGGCTAGACTACCTAATTACCTTAATATCTAGTATTGATGCAAAATTAATAATCCATTTAAAATCTAGAAGAATAAGACACATACCACCTAATTATGATAAAATCAGATTTATATATCCACCAAGATACTATAAATATGGTTTAAATGAATAAAATACAAAAATACAAAGAACTAAAACAAATTATTTCTGAAAAACGTAAAGAATTAAAAATAAGAATAGAAAGATTAAGTTATAATATATTTGCCGGAGTTAGTAAAAACTCAATAAATGCACAAAAAGATGAAATATCAAATTTAGAATCACAAATAGATAGTTTAAAAAATATATATATCAACATGAACTATTTACAATAAAATGAACAAAGAAGAATTTATAATAGATGAAAAAATATATGAAAATCACAAAGGATTAAAAATAAAAATAGTATTTTCTAATCTAGGAAGAAGATATAAGAAAATAGGTGAACATTTATATTTAATGTTAGAAAAAGAAGAATTAAAATTAGAAGATAAATTGACAGGTATGGTAAGAATAGAAAGGGAAAACAAAGAAATAGATAGAAAAAAGGAAATAGAAAAAATAAAACAACAAACTACAGAAGAAATACGAAAAATAGAAGAAACTAAAAATAGTAGGATTGCTGAATTAGAAAAAGAACTACAAATGTTAAAAGATCTATATGAAAAAAGACAGAAAGAAAAAGAACAAAAACTATTAAACGAGATAAATCAATTTAAAGAAAAATTAGAAATAAAAAATAAAGAAATAAAAAACAAAGAATTAGAAATAAACAATATAGAGGTAGAAGAGATAATAATTATGATTCAGAAGATAGTGAAACATATACAGAAATATTAACAAATACAAAAAATTTGGAAATCAATGAAAAACAAGAAGTAATTAATGAAGAAAACTTAGAAAATATCAACACAGAAATAAATACTCTTGATAAAAAAGAAGATGAAAATATAATACCTAGAACATCAGAAATAAAGAAACCTACATATTATAAGAATAAGTTTAAAAGATATAATCTAAAGAATGAATATGACAAATGGACACCAAAACAAATAGTTAATAAAAATTATAACTTTTTAGACTTAGATTGCGTAATAGATACAGAAAAAACAATACAATTATGGATAGGATATATGACAAAACAATTATTAGATAATAATATAAGTGTAATAGATGCACCAGAATATATAGAAAGAACACTAATAGAAACAGTGAAATTATGGTTTTTAAATCTAACTGAAAATAGTAAAAGAATAATAAGAACTGACAAACCCACAGAAGGAGCATCATCAACAAAATTAACACCTATAGAATTATTAAAAAAATATGAAACAGCAATAAAAGACAAATTTAGTAGCATGACAACAACAGAAGAAGAACAAAATGAAGAGAAAGATACAAATAGGAATTTAATGTTAAAATTAGCAATATGTAATATGTGCTACATAGATGAATATACTTGTGCATTTAAAGAATATTATTATAAAGGAGCATATAATACAGAAGAAAGTAAAGAAATAAGAAAATTATATTTTAGTAAATTACCTGAACCATTTAGTTCAAAAATAATAAAAAGTTGGGATGAAACAAAAATAGTAGATACTCTAGGAGCAAGAATAAATTTTTTACAACAATGGTATAGAAAACTATGTGAAAAATACATAGAAGAAATAAAAATGGAAAAAATATTAATAAAAAATTTAGCATGTTGCAAAGATAAAATAGCACCTCAATTTGGATGCGAAGAAAGATATTATAAGAAGAGAAAAAGACATAAGAAATACAAAAAATCAAAATATAAGTATAAGAAACAAAGAAAAAGATATTATGTAAAAAATTATAAACATAAAAGACCATATAGGAAAAAGAAATCTATAAAGGAATGTACTTGTTATGATTGCGGAAAAATAGGACATTTAGCTAGAGATTGTAAATTACCTAAAAACACAAAAAATAAACAAATATCAGAAATAAAAATAGAAAATACAGAATATATGCAGATAGATTATATAGATTACGAATTAGAAAGCGAAGACAGTATATATGAAATTTCAGAGAATGAAACAGATAATGAAATAGATAGTGAATTAGATGAATTAAATGACTGAAGAAATATAAAAATAATAACAAAAGAAGAATATTTAAATGACGAAGGAACAAATCAAAAAATAATATTTGATAACAATGTATTTGATGAAATAAAAGGAAAAGAGTTAGACTTAAGTGTAGAAAAAATATTTAAAATACCAACAATAAAAAATATATTTACTAGAAAAAAGGAAGAATATTATGTAGTAAGCCAAAAGGAACATGTAATAGACTATAGATATGCAAAAGGTAAAGCTAGTATACCACTAGTAACAAAAAGAATAATTAATAAAGAGATAAACGATATAAAAAGTAGAGACCCAATAAAATATGTATACCTTGGAGGTACAGAAATATTAATAAAAGCATGTTTTAGAGAAGGAATAGATACACCAATAGAATTATATTTAGCAGATGATAGAATTATAAAACCTATAGAAAAAAGTATAATAACTGCCATAAAAGGAAATTTAATATACCAAAAATTTAAATTTATAATAAGTGCGAATTATTCAGTAGCAGTAACGGATAAAAATATAGACAAATCATTGGTATTATATTGGAAAATATCAGGAATAGAATTAATCCCAGGAAGTAAAATATTTACGGCAAGATGTAAAAATCTATATGTATTAACAACAAAACATAAAATAACTGGAAAAAATAAAATAAATAAAATACAAATAGAAAGCCCTTTTGAACAATTTGTAAAAACAATTGATAATAATGATTATAGTTACAGAAATATAGACATAGAAGAAGATCTAGAAATAATAAATGATAGAATAAGTACAACAAAAAGAACAACTTATGATAAACCGGAATCATCAATCTCATAAAAAAGAACAAGTTATGAAACATGTTCAACGGATAATTTAAACCAATATTACATAATAGGAAAGGTAAATGAAAAAGAATATTTAATACTCTTAAATACAGGACAAGAAGAAAATTATATAACAAAATATCTAGTAAAAAATGAGGAAATAAAAACTGACAGTAATATATGCCCAGATCTACCAAGAAGTTTAATAAATACTAAAAATATAGCAGAAAAAGAAATAATAATAGGAATAAGAAAAATAAAAATAGAATTTGAAGTAAAAGAAGAAATGCAAAAAACAGACATAATATTAGGAATAAAATGGTTAGAACAAGTAAAACCATATAATATAGAACATACACAATTAACCATAACATATAACAGAGAGAAGTTATTCTTAAGAAGAGCTTTAACATAAAATGAAAATATATGTATTAATGAAGATAGTAGTAGAAGGATATTACAGTAGATATTATACGCCTATGATAGATACAGGAGCAGAAGCTAATTTATGTAGATATAATTGTTTACTAGAAGGTAAATGGGATAAATTAAAAACACCAATAATAGTTAAAGGATTTAATAACGAAGGAAGCTTAATTACTTATAAAGCTAAGAATGTAAAAACACAAGTATGGGATAAAATATTAACAATAGAAGAAATCTATAATTATGAGCTAACATCAAAAGATATACTTTTAGGAATGCCGTTTTTAGATAAATTATACCCTCATATAATAACTAGAACAGATTGGTGGTTTACAACACCATGTAAACAGAAAGTAAGAGCAAAAAGAGTTATTAATAAAATAAGAAAGAAAACTGATTGGATAAAAGGAAGTGAAAAAATCACACAAAAATTGGAAAATAGAAAAAATACTAAAGATACAATAGAACTGGTCGTATTTTCAATAAATAAGAAGGAGATAACTATATTTTCAATAAATAAGATAGAAATAATTAAGAAAAAATTAGAACAATTATATAGTGAAGATCCATTAAAAGGATGGAAAAAACATAAAACCACTATAATAATTGAATTAATAGATAAAAATAACATAATAACCCAGAAACCATTAACATATAATTTTGATGATTTAAAAGAATATAAAATGCATATAGAAGAATTATTAGAAAAACAATATATACAAAAAAGTAATAGTAAACATAATAGCCCAGCATTTATAGTAAATAAACATAGTGAACAAAAAAGAGAAAAAAGTAGGATGGTTATTGATTATAGAAATTTAAATGCAAAAACAATGACTTATAATTACCCAATACCAAATAAGATATTAAAAATAAGACAAATACAAGGATATAATTATTTTAGTAAATTTGATTGTAAATCAGGATTTTACCATCTAAAGTTAGAAGAAGAATCTAAGGAATTAACCGCATTTATGGTACCACAAGGATTTTATGAATGGAATGTACTACCATTTGGATATAAAAATGCACCAGGTAGATATCAACATTTTGTGGATAGTTATTTTAAACAACTTCCTAATTGTATAGTATACATAGACGATATACTATTTATTATATACAAAGACCAAAGAAGAACATTTAAAATTATTGGAACAATTTACGGATATAATAGAAAAATCAGGAATAAGTTTAAGTGAAAAGAAAGCTGAAATTATGAAAAATCAAATAGAATTTTTAGGAATACAAATGGATAAAAGTGGAGTAAAAATACAACAACATATAGTACAAAAAATAATAAATTCAAAAGAAGAATTAGATACAAAAAAAAAATTATAATCATTTTTAGGATTAGTAAATCAAGTAAGAGAATATATACCAAAATTAGCAGAGAATCTAAAGCCCTTACAGAAAAAATTAAAAAAGGATGTAGATTATAATTACAACGAAGAAGATAAAAAACAAGTTCAGAAAATAAAAATACTTTGTAAAGAATTACCAAAATTACAATTTCCAGATGAAAATAAAAAATTTATATATATAGTAGAAGCAGATACTAGTGAATGTAGTTATGGAGGAGTACTTAAATATAGATATGAAGAAGAAAAAATTAGAACACCATTGTAGATATTATTCAGGAACGTTTAATGAAACAGAAATAAAATGGGAAATAAATAGAAAAGAATTATGCTCATTATATAAATGTTTATTAGCATTTGAGCCATATATTGTATATAACAAGTTTATTGTACGAACAGATAATACACAGGTACGCTGGTGGCTAACAAAGAAAATACAAAATTCAGTTACAACAATAGAAATTCGGAGATTAGTCTTGAATATATTAAATTTTACATTTACAATTGAAATAATTAGTACTAACAAAAACGTTATTGCATATTACATATCAAGACAAAGCTACACAGACTGATATAATAGAAGACAACGCTTTAGAAAAGATACTCAAAACCCTAACTACGCTTTCAATAAAAGTGGACAGTATGAGTAATGAAATAGAAAAGCTAAAGACTAATGAAGATAAACTGAAGTCTAAAGCTACAAATTAGCTAACTCAGCAGTGTGCAGAGCTATGTCGATCGGAAGACATTACAATTCCAGATCTAGAAGGAGACGTTGGGACACTCCATAAAACCCATAATGTTTATCAATCTACAATTGCAGGTACAAGCAGAGGAGTTAGTA
This sequence comes from Capsicum pubescens, assembly GCA_030864215.1. Lineage (NCBI taxonomy): Eukaryota > Viridiplantae > Streptophyta > Magnoliopsida > Solanales > Solanaceae > Capsicum > Capsicum pubescens. Next base: position 33,528,960 of record CM061542.1, on the reverse strand, counting down.
GACAAAGATATCAGAATATGAATATGAATAAGATATTTGAGAAACCATTCATACCAAAAACACAAAAAGACCCCTTGTTTATACCCCCACAAATTACCACATACCGAGATAGTCTGAACCAAGATAAAAAAGTTTATAATTATACGGCCCAAAAATACATAGAAAATATTTACAGAGTACAAGCTTTCCTAAACCTTAACCCCAAAGCCACAGATATCAAAGAACCAAAGACAAACTATATAACCCAAAAATTACAAGGTTACAACAAGCTAATTGCACTACCCAAAACCAACCCAAGCTTAATAAAAACTTGTTTTGGCTATGGATTATTAAATACCATATATACCCAAGACGGAGAAGAACTAACAGCTATGGAAGAATTACATAAAATATTCACCACCTATAAAAGAATAACCAAAGGAAATCTATTTTATATAAAATGTTATACTGCACCAGCAGAGATATTATACGACGAAATAAAACCAGTTATACAAGTTGTAAAAATAGGATTAACCAGAGATATGATTATTCCAGAAGATATTGTGCAGTAGCCAGAGATATCCAGAAATGAAATACCTGATTTCTACACAAATAAACGACTTATTGGACTAGCTACAATTATTCAAGAATTAGAAAATAATTATACCAATGGAAACCCAATATGGAGCTATTATTCAAGAGATCATCAGATAATTTATTCAAATTCAAAAGAACTGCGACAAGCAGATATGAAAGATGTTAGACAATGGATAATGACATTACTTAACCCAGAAAAACAATCTACTGCAAGAGCAATTAAGAGAAGATTTATTTCAGACGGATTATTGACAAGATATTGCAAGCTAATTGGACACAAATATCCAGACCATCAATGTTCGAGATGTAATGGAGAAGATAATATTATCCCAGAAGTCCACCTAGAATAAAATCAAGAAGATAAGCATTCCAGCTAGAAAGAAGATCAAAAAATCAACAGATACGACAAAAAGATAAAAGAAGACGGAGCAGCAAGAGTAGACAAAACAATAAAGGAAGAAAGCAACATGTAAAGAAAAAAAATTAACTTTCAGAAAGATATGTATATATTAGGTAGCCTACCTTTTTTGACTTTTGCAAGTCTTTTTTAACTTTTTCTTTTCATTTATTAGTTTAAGAAAAAATAAAGAAACGTGTAAAGTTTTTTGTTTCTTTTAGAATCATGTAAATACTCTCATTATAAATAGAGGCATAGAAGGCAGCAAAAAAGGCAAGCCTTCATGCGTTGAAGCACACTCAAATACTCTCTCTTGTCTACAAAAAATATTTTGCTTAGTTATTAAAAACAGGTATATTTCAATGGAAAAATCAATGGAGGAACAAAACTTAGAAATATCAAACCTACCCAAACAGGTATATTTATTTATGATTATGAATATCTAAATTCATAATTCCCAACAATCATGGTATGATAAAATAAATTCATGTTAGTTACTTTATTGTAGAATTATTCGAAAAATAATATGTTAAGAAGTTTATTAGCAAAGTGGAAAAGGAGAAAAATTCCTAAGAACTATGCCATCCTAAAGGTGAAACCAATGAGGCAAGAAGCCGTGGAGGGGAGTAACCAGAGTAGAGGCGCTGTTTAAGGGAAAAAGTATCCAGATTACCATGCTAATAGTGATCGAAGAACATGTTATTTAAGAATAATCTAGTATATAGTAATCTAAGATGACCATATTTTGTTATATATATGATTGAAGGGAATATTTTGAAAATAGCAATTATATGATAATGAATAATTATTTGTCTGATGTAATGGTAGATAAATTTAAAATACTTATTTTGTATGCACTTAAGGATATAAAAGTAGTAGATATAAGAAAAATCATATTAGAAAAAACATTTGGTAAATATTATATGACTAGAATAAATTACATACCATACCTACCTAACTACTCTTACAAATACTTACCATGATAAATTACATATATCTAGAATTTTTGGAAAAAGATATGAGAAACATACAGTTAATAGAAAAACAAATAAAAGCAAATTTAGACAAATACATGGAAACTAAAGATATAAAATATATAGAATTTCTTAATGAAAATATGCAAGAATTACTTAAACTAAAACAAACAACTAGACAATATTATGAAAAAGCATGACAGATGATATTAAAATACTTGTTTTATATATACTTAGAGATATAGAAATTATAGACATAAAGAAAATAATATGGGAAAAATTACAAGATTATGAAGAGGAAGAATTATTAAACAGTATAGAAAACTTACGCATATATTAAGAACATCAATATTACTTAGATTCAAATGGATATTATTCAGAATAAATAAATGTTAGAATATATAAGAAAAATTAGAGAAAGGCAAAATTGGATATATGAAGAAGTTAATTACAGAAATCAACTTGAAATAGAAAAAAGACAACTAGAAGAAAAATTACTTAAAATAAAATTAACCTTAGAAAAAGAAGATACAGGTAATAATTTATTTAATACATACGAAAAATTATTTAATACAGATGGAAAATTACCTATACATGAACAACAAATACTAGTAAATCAGATAAAGAACATAAACCTATGCATTGAGTATAGCAAAGTTAGAATAAAATACTACACAAAAATTGCTAAAATTTCAATAGAATAAATTAATAAACTACACAAATTAATGAATACATCTTACGAAAAGAATAAATCATTAAAAGAAATAGAAACTCAACTATATAGTTTATACCTAGAATATAAAAGGTTACATGATACTAACGAGGATCCTAAAACATTAGATAATTTAATTACGATAATATCTAATCTAGAATATGAATTAATAAAACATCTTAAGTCAAGAAGATAAAAATGAAAATTATTCCAATCAATAATATTCACAAAATATATTATATAAAAATAAATACCTACGTATTTATTATCTAGTGAAGTTATCGCACCTAATCCGCACCCCCGAGATATGATTATACCAGAAGATATTGTGCAACAGCCAGAGATATCCAGAAATGAAATACCTGATTTCTACACAAATAAGAGACTTATTGGACTAGCTACAATTATTCAAGAATTAGCAAATAATTATGAACAAGTACCCCCTACAAATGGTATCAGAGCCCAGTTATTTAGAAAATACACAAGTAGCATACATGTTGAATTTAGATTCTGGTCTTTTCAATGTCACCGTCTCCTCGTTCCTCTCAAAAGTTATTAATGAATATTTAAAACCCCCATAGCTAGAACTCTCTCTCCTTCAGCCATAAAGTAGTCTAGACTCAACTTATCAGTCTTCTTTATTTTCTATTCTCAATTATCTTTGTTGTTTTCTTTTTTCCTCTCTTTTCTTTCTTCTTTCGAATAAGGATCCTTTAGGATCTCAACCAATCAATATCTTTTCTCGACTGAACTGGATGTTCTAATCCATTTGCTTTTTTGACATTGCAGGTATGGTTCACTTTTGCTCTTTTCATCTAGTTTTCTTCATTGTATGCCATTTAAATTAGATATTTACATCTATTGGTATTAATGATTTACCCATTACCAGTTTCCTATTTATTGAAAAAATTGAAGGAATGGTGACTTTTAAATCTTGAATGAACAAACTATTATTTTTATTAAAATATGCAAAACAGTCATCTATTGGGAGAACTTAAAAAGCCTTGTTGTCAGTAAAGTTCTTTTTTTTGTCTTTTGTTTGGTAATTTGGTTATGCTATTGTTGGGGGTGGTGGTTGTGTTGGAACATGTAATGTTTGTGTTGTTGATGGTGTTGGAACATATAGTGTTGTTTTGTTTCTTTGTTGTTGATGCTGTTTTTGGTGGTGTTGCAACAGTTTCCTCAACTGTTGCAACTGATAAATCAGCTGTTGGAACAGACGGAGCAACTTTTTAAAGTAATCAAAACAGTAGCAAGGTTGGTTTGATTTATTCTAACAGATGACCCATCTGTTGCAACATGTCATCCATCCTTTGCAGTGATGCCTCATCGGTTCAACAAATGGGTAATCTGTTGCATCATATTGGTCATCTGTTGATTCACTCAATTTTGTGTTACCCTTTTGTAATGTTCTTTTTATTCTTCTCTTGTTTGACATCAAATGTATTTCTCTTGTTTGTAGATAAAAGAAAGTGAAATTGGATCCACTTTTGCCCGGCCAGCATTAAAGGCTAGAGTAAAGATGGGTTTAGAGGAATAAGCTTCTTGCAAATGGAACCACTTCATATGTGGGAGGTATGCACTACTGATCAACCTATCATGAAAACATACATCCAGTACAATGATTTTATGAATGTTTGTTCTTTACCTATTAGGCATTAATCCTTCAAACAAGATATGGCATTTTACAGTTAAGATTGCGAGGTTCAAATTGGTAAGGCTGAGGGACAAAGACGGTGGCGTCGATACCCCGTTACAATTTAATGATAGTTTATGCTCATGTTTTTGTGTCAAGTTTGGGGAAGGTTTTATGTTTTTGGAGGCAGTGTAAATATCCAATAGTTATTGGACCGGTTTTAAGGTGCAATGAACTTGTTGAAAGACCTCCAAAGCCTTTCACTACAACAAACAACGATGGATCTAATAGAAATTTCCCTGATCTAAATTTATATGGATGAGTTGTTGGAGGAGACTATTATACAACAATAGGTGTTTGGGGGAAAACCTGTGGGGAAGAGGGAGGTTGAGAAGGCCATATATCATCTCAGTCCTTGTTTAAGAGGATACAAAGGATGGGAAGAAGAGAAATTAGCTTATGAAATTGACATGAAAAATGAAAAAACTGGATGAACAGCGAATGTTAAAGTGTATCCAAAAATGAAAATCCATCAGTCGTTGAAGAAAAAGTAGAATGGTCAAGAGAAATTAAGATGGTCACTTTGCTAAAGACTACAACTAGCGAGCGTAGCCTTAATGAAGACCCACAAAATGCAAGACTAGAACTCTAAGGAAGCAGCTTCATGAGCATAGAAGGTGGTAAGATTGTCTGTCTGAATTGACATGTAGGCTTCAATTTTGACCGACAATCTTACCACCTTCCATGCTCGCGAATCTATTTCCTTAGAGTTCTGGTCCTGTACTTTGTGAGAGTCTTCATTAAGGCCAAACTAGTTAGTTGCATTCTCAAGCAAAGTGTCTAGCTCCAGTCCTATTGACCATTCTTTTTTTTTTCATCGACTGACGAATTTTTATATTTTGATACACTTCCACATTTGAAGCTCATCTATTTTTTTCATTTCTCATGTGAATTTCATTGGCCAATTTCACTACACTTTCCTTCCTACCTTGTGTTTCCTCTTAAACAAGGTCTGAAATGATATATGGCCTTCTCCACCTCCCCCTCCCCCTTTGGGCACAGGTATTCTCCCAAGCACCATCTGCTGTAAAAAAAGTCTCCTCCAGTAATCCATCTATATAAATCTGGACCAGGGGAATTTCTATTAGTTCCATCACTGTTTGCTGCATTGCGAGGCTTTGGAGTCCTTTCAAGAAGTCCATTGTGCCATTAAAACCAGTCCAATCACTATTGGATATTTACACTACCGCCAAAAACTTGAACCCTTCCCCAAACTTGACACAAAACATGAGCATGAATCGTCATTAAATTGTAACGGGGTATCGACACCACCGTTTTTGAACCCTTCGGCCTTATCAATTTGCACCTATCAAACTAAACTGTACAATGCAGGATCTTATTTGAAGGATAAGTGTCTAATCCGTAAAAAACTGCATTCACAAAATCATTGCACTTTATGTGTGTCTTCACCGTTGCATGATCAATAATATACATAACTTGCACGCATGAAAATGGGATCCATTGCACACACCTTATTCTTCCTACCCCATCAGGACATGTCCGATAGTGTTGTTTATTCATCTGCACGCATGTGATGACTATTAAAATGGAGGTGTGAAGAGTCATGACTTTTTGTCTTAACACATTCAAAACAGCTGATGAATCGAAATCTTCATCTGTTGCAACATCTCCTCCAATATATGGTCCATCTGTCGCAACAAATAATCCATATGTTGCAACAGATGGTAAATCTATTGTGATAGACCAGTCTATTTTTTTTATTCATCTGCATGCATGTGATTAGTTCTTGCTAAAAATGTTTATTTCAATTTAGTTTTCCTATTTATAAAATCAAGAGAATTTTATTATATTCTTCCAAGATTACCCCTATTATTAAATGACTACATAACGTATATTATTCATATTTATACTTTCAAATCATAATTAATAAGGCCAATTTGGTAAAATAATCACCTAATTTATATTTTTATTAATTGGTGTGCCAAGCCCATAGGGACCAACTAATACAAAACGGAGGGACTATTAAAAAGAGGTGAATAGTTTCGACTTTTTATCTAAAACATTCAAAAAAACTAATGAGCCGAATACTCCATCTGTTGAAACTAATGAATCAGCTGTTAGAAGATATCAAAACATCTCCTCTAATATATACTGTCCATCTGTCGCAACGGATAATACATAAGTTGCATCAGATGTCTTATCTGTTGCATATACAAACCATTGTAGCAGATGGTAAATCTATTTTGACAGAACATCTGTTACACATTCAATCCATTTGTTGCAATAGATGCTAAATCTGTTAAAAATAATGGACGATCTGTTGCAATATCTCAATAATAACGGCTTTTATCGAGTCTCAAATCGCTATGAAAAGGTGAGAAATAATTAATGTAAAAGAAAAAGTCACGACTTTTCACAGAAAACCAAATGCCACCAGTTTGAATGTAATTAATACAATTGAGCTAAATAGTCCTTCCTTTTGGCCTGACACGTCCAGATTCAATCCTTTATAAATAGGTTCCTCCTTAATCTTCATTCAACTCTATTTATTTCTTGCATTTTTTCCTTTCGTGTGACATCTTCAAGCACTTCTCTTCAAAGAGCATATTCCCTTCTAGTTGAGGTAAGTTTTTTTCTGGTGTAAATTTACCAGTTGGTCATATACGTTGTATTACATTTAGGACTTTTTTTTTACATTTATCAATTCATGCGTGTTCAAGATATGACTGATCATTTTCCAGAAATTGCTATTCTACGCGACACAGTGCGGGAACTTCAAAGGAAGGTTAATGACCTGCAGAGGGAGTTGGTCGCTATGAGAGCGACGATGTTCTGAGTGATACAGAGGTTGATGAGAGCCTTGCTGCTGCGAGTTGATTGGCCGGCTGTCATTATTGATGATGATGATGATAATAATAATTAGAATATGTTTTTTCTTTTAGCTTATGTATTTTAATTTTTCTATATCAGATCTATACTTAATGTATTTTATTTTTTGTTTAATGAAAAATTTACTTTTAGTCAGACTTTGGCATTTTAATTCTTATTCAATTTTCATTATGTCCATTTCTTCTAATCTAATACATGTTAAAATGTTGATGGTTGGAGGCAATGTTGAATCCAGTAGCACTAGCAATTTTGGCTTTTGAGTTCTTTCAACAGATGGACCATGTGTTGGAACTGATTGGTCATCTGTTGGGTTTCTATCAACAGATTATCCATCCCCAACAGATTATCCATCTGTTTCGACAGATTTGTCATCTGTTGGAGGAAAGTATTCCAGTTGTTTGTGCAACTGTTGAGAATAATTGTGGTCTGTTGTATTATTTAGTTTATATTTTGCCTCTTTTTATTGATGCATAAGTTATTTAAAAAAAGACATTTTATATAATAAATGATAACATTAGGTTCACAACAATGAGTTAAATATATAAAAGTCCACAACAAACAAACAAACAACAACACAAGTTTCTACAATTACAACGATCATGGTGGATTGTGATTCGGGCATGTAGTTCTTTTGTGGCCAGCACACTTACGTATTGAGAACTTGTTTCTTCTTGATGAAAATGATTCTCCAAATCCACGCCTCCTCTTATATGGCTTTCTTCCCAGTTTGATAGTGCTCGGGTCAATATATGGATGAGGTATTAATCTCCTCATAAGCTCTACTGGAACAACCCAAGATTCTTTGGGAGGCACCAGAGTAATATGCCTACTATATGTCATTTCATATTTTTCCACCGAATAATATTGAGAGGAGTGCTCGTAAACTTCAGGTCCATATTTATGACCGTATTGATCTCGAAGGGCTGCCATTGCATGTGGACAAGGTATTTTGTCCAAGTCAAAAACTCTACACATATAAGATCTTATTTGAAGATCGACCATGGAAGCATTACAATGACTGGTGATACGGAATTTATAATCTGCTATTTTATGAGAGAATAAACTATTCCCCAAAATGATGTTCGTTGATATTTTCTTTTCAATTTCGAGAATAAATCAGGTTCTTTTTCTAGGTACTTGAACTGCAAACGCCTCTCCTTAAAAAAATCGCTATACTTCTCGTTTATTTTTTCAAACATAGCCTTGATGGGAAATTCTCTTTCATCGCCAAATAATGAATTCACCGATTCAGCTATGTTTGATGTCATAAAATTGTACATATAGAAAAGAATCACTTAGTACGACATCATATTAAACTTGTAAATCATATAAGACATTAAATTCATAAGAATGTACCTATTTGCTGGACAAAATGCTCGGCCCCATCTCTCAAAACCGATATGTGCGAGAAATTCTGCTACCTTGGGATCCACATCCTCTATTTGATTGAAATGGTCTAAGAAATCCTCTCTACTATATGCTTTAGATGCTCTATAAAAAAGGTTGACGACCCTTTCGTTATGATAGTTGTTTCGAATGTTCTCTCCAAGATGCTTGATGCAACAACCAAAGTAAGCTGAAGTGAATAAAATTGAACCCATCTTTGAAATACTTGGCTTCCTATCCAATACAAAACACAACTCTTTGGTATCTTCGATGCAGCGTCCCAGTTGTTAAACAAAATCCATAAGAGGCATCACATTCCTTGTCCGCTACACAAAAAGCGACAGGAAAGATGTGATTCTCCGCATCCTGCGCCACATCCGCTAGCAGAACTCCCTTATACTTGCTCCTCAAGAAGTACTGTCGATGGCTATGCCTTTTCTCAAATGTCGAACCTTCCATTTTCATCTAGATGCAATGCCTTCTTACTTCTGGGATTTGTGGACTCAATCATGTAATGGTAAGCATCCAATACTTCATACCCATGCTCGAGTGTCTCCCTAATCAGGTCCTTGGAAATCCCCATGGCCATATATACCTTCCAATAACTGACCAGGACACCCAAATCCGTAAGGAGTTGATTGACCATAATCCTTGTTGAAGGGCCTTTGCCATCGGGAAACTACTCCTGAAATATTCATCGAGGAGCTTTGCCTTGGCGTGAGGATTTTGGCCCGAGATGTTCTCCAAACTACATGTGTGATGCTTTTCAAGTTTATGAATGACAAATATGTCAAAAATTACGTACTTCACCGCTCTGAACCACTACTTGCAGTTCGAATTAGCACATTTGAAGAAAAAGACACTGCTAAAATTAATCACCTTCTTTATTCTGAAATCTTTTTTCAAGCAAGAAATAAAAAAAGTGTTAGATAGTTTATTCTTGTCCTTGAATAACATTCCAATAAAAAAGTCGGTCTCGTCGTCTTGAAGATTTCCAGACTGTGTCGATTGAGAAGAACTGCACATCGTATTGGTCGCATCAATGGGCGTATGTGTTTGATCATCATCTGGAATATTCATGTATTAATCACCCAACCTATCATCAAAGAAGTCTTTTTTTTCTTCTTTTTCTTCTACGTTCTGGTTCTCATTCTCTCTCATCTTTTCAACCATGTACACCCTTAACACCAGACTGGTTGAATCACTTAGATAAGCACACAATCAAACCTGATCGATTATCTTGAAAGGCAGTACCCTCTGGTTTTCAAAGGAGCTGTGCATGTAGCTGATAGCAAATTCTTTCGATTGACAATTCAGTCCACAATAGCTGATAATTAAGTTCACAAAATCATCATACGAAACATCACTTTGGACTGTTATAGCTATCGTCTCTAGCATTTCACCCTCCTTCCAATGCATACATATCGATTGCTCTTCTCAACCTATTGACCATGACAATCATCCCCTATTGTTATTGATCTCTCCATTAGTGGTACCTAAATAAAGTCATTTGTTAAAAAAAGTTGATAGTTATTTCATAGTGCCATGAATGAATCCCAACAGATTTGTTATCTGTTGCAACAGGTAAGTGATCAGTAGCAACAGATTCTTACCTGTTGGGATTCATGTTTCGATCCTGAATATCTATTGCAATAGATGAAGTGCCTGTTGGGATTGATGTTACAACTAAATCACCTTTGAAGCTGATTCCAACAGATGAGTGACAGTTGTAATAGATAATTAACCTGTTGTGATAGATGACTTACCTGTTGCAAGAGGTTAGTAATTTGTTCTAACAGATGTTGGAATCATGTTCAGGTTTTGTTGCAACAGGTAACTAATCTGCTGCAACAGATATGTCAAATGTTGCAACAGATGACCCATCTGTTTAAACATGAATCAAACATATCAGTCTTCCGTTGAAACAAATATCTCATCTGTCACAACAGATGATATATCTGTTAAAACAGATGGATTTTATGTTGAATTCATGATTAGGTTCTATCCATTGTTGAAAATCAACAACACAATAGTTGTTACCCAGATGACAAATTAAACTAAAAATCAAAATTTGACTTACCAACGTCTCCTATGAAGTAATGCCAAAGTGGAAAGTGATGTTCGAAACAAAATTTGACCAAAGAAATTGGTCAAATAGCAACAGTAGCAGTAACAACAACAACAAATGGTCAACAAGAACAAGATGGAGATGATAATGAAGTAGAAGATGATGATAATGAAGCAGAAGATGATGAATGAAGCAGCAACAACAATGAACAAGAAAAATCGCTAAGAGAGAGAAAAAAACAATGGGTGAGAAGAGAGAGAAAGACACCTTTTCCCCTCCGTTTTCCATTATATAGGCTAACATTTGGATCAAAGTATAAATTTAAAAACTTGTGGGTTATTTTCAATCTTCCCCAACTTTCTTAATCCATAATAAATTAATTGTCACCTCCACCTAATAATTGAGACTTGTGTCACCTATGTCTCATTATAAAACTCTTTTGTCACCTACAGCCCAGACCCCCAACAAACATTATCTTAATTTTGGCTAAACAAAAACGTACAAATATAAATTTCCATTATTTTTAACAATGTAAATAGGAAAGCCATTGTAGGAGTCCAAAGACATGGTTTTTTTTTTGCAAAAAGAAAGACAGACTTTTTGCAAAAAATAGAAAACTCTTTTTTTGTGAAAAATAAAAAACTCATTTATATTTTTGGGAATTTTTTTTTAATTTATAGAATAAAAATCGAGGTTAGAGTCCTTTTAGATTTTAGGAGTCCTTTTTTTTCTCTTTTGCAATCGATAGTATCATAATATAAATTATATAGGAGTAAAAAATCAAATTCTTTTATGGGTTATTAATAATCCTTTTATAAATGAAGTAGCTTTGTTTGGTTATTAAATTACGTGAATAAAAGGTACGTAGGAACAATTATTTTTTTTCTTAATGTTTTCGTTTCTTTGGTTCAATTTTTGTGTAATTCAGTTTATTTTTATGTTGTCAATTGTGCGTTTGGATTGATAATAAATCATTATCAATTTCTTACAAATTTGACTCCAAATTGATGATTAGCTTAAAATATTTATCCATGAAAAGTGTTTGGCTCTATTTGAGTGGTTGTATTGTGTTCTTTGTTAAAATAAAATATTTTGATTGTCTCGGTTTGTTATTTTTTCTCTATTTGTTTTGTTAAAGTGATTTTATGTTGGTGGGTACATTTTTCAACGAAGTCCTTTTAAATGTAGGATTTATTAGGAATATAATTAGTTTAGGTATAAAATTCATGTAGTATTCTTAAATTTAGGTAAATTAATTTTCCTTACCTATTTTAACAAGGATCTATGTTATTGACGTGGACATTAGTTTGTTAGATTTTTCATTTGGGGGGGGGGGGGGGGGAGGGGGGTATTAAAAGTGTGAAAAGCCTTAGAATTATTGTTTGAACTTTTTACCCTTCATTAAAAGTCTTTGTTTTATATAAAATCGTCTTTTCACTATTTTTTTCAATATTTAAGAGTTAAAAATTAATTAAATATATTTATGATAATGTTAAAACCTTTTCTTATCAGAAGTCATCAGAATTAATGACAACTAATACTTTTTCATTAGCTTAAAAATTCTAAATCAACTAAATTTTATTTTAAGAATATTTGAAAAAGCTAGAATAAATATAACAACGCTAGAATAAGAAAAATTTTAGAAGTGCCAAATTTTTAAAAGTCTTTAGTACGTAATTAGAATGTGATCAATGATTTGTAAAAGTTACAAGAAACATACTCCTATTTTTACTTTTTCTTATTATTTTAAATTTGATTCATGTGTATTCTTGAATTTATTATCATCACACTTTAGGCCTTCATTTATATCTTTTAGTTAATGGTGTTAAAGATTATATATGAGTTATTCATAATCAACAATTGATAACGAATTCTCTTCTATAATTTCTTGTGTTTCTCTTTAAGGTAAGATTTTTTAATCAAAAAATTTGGAAGAATTTCCCACCAAATGAATCAATGGTGCGTCTCTCTTAGCTTCTGGCAGCTAGGAAAAGAGGTACTTCTTAAGAAACGTAAAAGCGATATCCATCAACTACTTTAAACTTCTGGTGATAATATATATATGTGTTGACAATAAAATATATATTTATACTTACATTATTATATTAAAGTGTGAAGAATCATTGAAAAGTTATTTAAACTTTTACACTTCATTAATTTTTTTTTGCAATAGATAATATAATTTAATTTTTGATAATCAAACGCTACACGTGCAAGGAATGTGCGGTTAATATATATACATATATATATATATATATATATATATATCTATTATCTATTATCTATTATCTATTATCTATTATATTATATTATATTATATTATATTATATTATGTTATATTAGTACCTTAAATGCACCAACTCAAAAAATCTTAAAGTGAAATTACTAATTTACCCTCCTAACTAAAAAACCTAATACTGAAACAACGTTTCTGCTCAACCTTCACTAACAGCGTCTCTTCGCTTCACTCTACTTTAATAGACACCACAGTTGAAAAGATGCATCTTCTCACTTTGCTTTGTTTTATACATACAGAAAGGCCTATTACGTTTTCCGCTGTCAACTTCTCCAGTAAGAAACAAATCAGCCGTCTATTCCACCTCTCTCTACTGTACGTAACAGACACCACACATGAAGGGATACACCTTCTCACTTTGCTCAGTAAACACCTATTTTCATTTCCCGCCATCAACTTGTCCGGTAAGAAACAAATTAACATCCTTACTCCTCAATAATGAGATTTATTGTTTGTTTAAACAATTCATTTAGATCACATGATTTCACGTTGTTATGATTAGTGCTTCTTCGTCACTACAACACGTTCTTTATATTAATTTTTCTTTGTCACTAACAGGTTTTCGTCTATTGCAATTCACATACTCAGATCATATTGAACTTCTCCGTCCAACAAGCATGCCCTCCTACACCTCTTCACCCATGTTTACTTTTTCATTCACAATAAAAGTCATCATTCTCTGCTTCACGCTGTGTTTACCATTTTTGGTTGTCACTACAGCTTATCGACTATTTCAATTCCCATATTCATATCATAATGTATCCTGATCATATTGCACTTTTATGCTCATAATAAACTTTGTGTTTGTTAAATCAAGCCACCATTCTCTATATCATGTTGTTTTAATCATTTTTTATTTTCACTACAGCCTTTTGTCTATTGCAATTTCCATATTCAGATCAAATAGTATTCAAATTGTATTGCACTTTTCCACCAAAAAAATACTTTTCCGCCAAATATTCAACTTCACCGATAACAAACAGGTATGCCCTGTCACTCCTCCTTATCCAACATTACAATTTCTTGAAACGATACAGCATACTCACTCTGTTTAATGTACTGAATCGCTCTCACCTCCAGCAATCACAAACAAGAAAGATGCCAATCTGTACCATAACAGGCAATTTCCCAGCCCTACGACATCACGCTACTAAAGTCTTAACAAAATATGTGTTGTTACTCCTCCTCAACCATTTTAATGTACCGAAGCGCTGTCACCTCCAACAATGACAAACCAGACGGATGCCAATCTCAACTATAACAGGGTATTTCCCAGCCATACTACATCACGCTACTATAGTCTTAACCTATTATGTGCTGTTACTCCTCCTTAACCCAAACTTACTCCCTTTCGAATCAAAACGTGTTTCACCTTCGTAATCAACTTTAAAGTTGATGCATTTCTTAGGAATCTTTCATACTATTGCAATTTTCAATTTTCAGACAACCTTCCAATTGTGCTTCTCATTCAACTATTACAGAAACTAACGCTTAGCCCATCTACTATACTTTCTAAACTGCCAGCGCCCTCTGCCTCCATCAACAACAACAACTACCTTTGTCAAAAGATAATTGTAAGATGAAGTTGTATCAAGCTACTAATGCCATCTTTGAATTCCAATATCTGGTGACCAATAAATAGTTTTCAGTGCTGATTATTTTTTTGTATATTTGATTGTTGAGCAAAATGAGTTTCTCTTACAAAAGTAAAGTTTCTTTTCATGACGCAAATACCTTTACTGAGTTTCATTTATTCCTAAACTTATGTGCAACTAAAAATGTGTGTTTTGATGTTTATAAGTTGTAGACACTTCTATTCTTCTTTCTACCTCTAACGTTTTACACCTTCCTAAACAATTAACTTTGTAGTTTGTATGATCTGTCCATTTGTTATACAATAAAAGTTGAATAATAAATAAATTGTATGTTGTAGCCACTAGCCACTTCCCATTTATTAGTCCTGCTTAATCGCTCTTGCTTCTAACGTTATGACTTATGTTATTTTTTCAAATCTGCAAACGATATCTGCCTTGGGCAAATATACGGCTCCGTTAAGTGTACTATGGCTAAAAAAATTGTCATGAAAACTTTGTACTACTATTTTTACTTAATGTACAACTAACTTATTTCTTGTGGTCACTATCAGCTTTGTGTCTATGGCGATTCACATATTCAGATTCTATAAACCATTAGCAAGTTCTACCCACCTGTAAAGAAGTTGTAAGTTCATCCCTTCTATCTTTTGACTCCTACTAGCATTTTCAGAATTGCTTCCCCTCCAATTCACAATTACAGATTGGATTAACTGCATGCAAAATCTTTCTCCCCCAAAATCGGGTTGTACGTTTCCACTTATTTTACGCCTTGAATGATACACTTCATATCTATTCACTCATCTATATTATTGCCGTCTATGATATGAACCCCGTAATAATTCGAAAATTAACATTAATCAGCCCAAAACAAACAAATTGAGTAAAACGGGTTTATAGGCCCAGCATGATCATCCCTAATTAATCAACGAAACTTTGGTTGAGTCTCTCCTGAAGATAAAAAAGAAATTTGAATTCATATGTCTAAACAATGATTTTTTGGGTCATCAAACTAATCTTGAGCTACGGTTCCACTATTAATTGAAGAACATTACTTTGGGTCATCAGACTAATCTTCAACTACGGTTATCCTATTAATTGAAGAACATTATTGTTAACTAACAGAAGAAGAACAATTCAGCAACATTGTCATACTTTTTGGATTTTGCTTCTCTGCTTTCTCTTCCAAAGACATGTTGAATATTAAACTTTGCCTTGAAACAGAGGCACATACTATGTGTATTATGTGGGAAGGTCTGTGTCTTCTGCCTTCCCATTTCTAAACTGTTTTAGGAAAAATCTGTCATTGGCTGTTTCACTTTTTATGGATGTTGGATGTTTGAGATTCAGGTCTCCATTCACATAAAAATAAACACCGCGTTACACCTCTTCGCCTATCCTTCTGTTTTTTCAGCACCCTCTGTGATGCACTACTATGATGTCATCTTCTCCAAAAACAAATAACTCACGTCAATTCCTCAAGTGGATCCAAATCTGCAATACTCTATGTGTAGTTCCATTGGCCAAAAAAAATAACATACATCATAAAATCTTCAATAGCTTCCACCTTCGATGAAAATATTTAGGTATGATGTGCTTCTTAAGGCTCCTAATAATCATATCTTTGATTTTCAGAGTTCCTTCCAATTGTAAATCCCATTCAGTTTGACAGAAGTCTGATTCACTTGAGAAGTATGCACTGGAATTCCTTCTTTCCGACTTAGATCTTTAAAACACGGAAGTAATGCCACTCCGATCACGAAAATTTGGCAAACATTGATCCCTGTGTCTATTTTATCTACTTTGAAATATACCATCAATACGTAGCTACAGCATAAACAAAGTATATTTTAATGTCAGCTTCCATTAATCCGTGTAGATTCATTCAGCTGCCTAGCCTATCTGCACTCCTTACAAAGATGCGGCCACCATCTGTAAATAAATTATTAATTGAAACTTTTACATAATTCTCAATATTTCATTTGCACGCTTCTCTTCTTATATTCCATGTGTGAATCAATTTCCATTCATCTGCAAGTTTTTTTTACGTAAAACTCGATGTTTCACTGGCGCACTTGAATGCTTATACTTCCACTCATGAATTCGAGTAAAATAACCTTGAAGAATCTAATCAAACACTTAGTATGTGTGTCAAATCATATGAATAAAAACTGAAATGATACTTCATTTATAGTTTCCCATTTAGAGCTTGTATTCTTTCATTCACTGTTTTGACAAATATCTCTTCAAATGCTTTTAATAAGATTGTTTTACGCAGTAGTGTTACAAATGTAGGAGGACAACTATCCCACCAAAAGAGACGTTAAATCAGTCTCATACCATAGGTAGTATACAATTTATGAATTTCTTGCTAATGTTACCATTTAACAATTCACAATTTCAATAAATTAAACCATAATCTACTGATCTTATGAATTATACATATGAAACCGCTTATCGTTCCATCGAACGCCGAAAAATTTATCATGAAATTTCCAGATAATCACCATCCCAAAATAACAGGTAAGCTTAACCAAAGCTAAAGTGTACCTTTTATAGTGAACTGTGAAATCAATTACTTTTTATACATTAGTAACATGATCACATCACATAATTGATAGGACACAAACATTGAGTAATGATTGATATATAAAGGGCATTGCGAAGTGTGGAGAAAACATTTGTTTCACCTAAACTGTTGCAAGATGGACACATTGAAGAACAACAATCGAAGAAGCGGAAAAGAAATTGGATACTAAAGGCTTTATCATATGAGAATGATAATGGAGGTAAATTTACTAAATTACATTATACGTTTAGTTTGAAGCGTTTAAGTGGTAGCACCAAAATATTAGCCTCTACTAATACATAATATACTTTCAATTGGAAATTTAGGAGAAACTATTTAACATATATCTACATCATATATTCATAAGCTGGATAAGAAACCTAATTGCATCTTTCTACCGTGCCAAGAGGTTTGAGTATGAGACACCAAAAATTTGTTGTGGAAGTGGATATATTAAGTTAGAAGCCAATTAAGTTTCAGATAACGTATATGCATTATTTGTGGATGAATTGGAAGAATCCAAGTTGTTCAGAAAAAATATTAAAGCATATAATATCATTTATGCTTTTACGACTTTTAGAGTAATGGTCGATACAGAGCTAGCATTTTCCAGAAAGGGAGTTTACAGTTTTAAGGCACAAGGACAAGTATATCATCATCTACCATCATTGATCTGCCACGTTACTTTCAGTTGTACTTCTATGATAAAGATCATGAATTGGCAAACAGAATGTGAATACTCCAAGACGCAACATTATCAGAGAAAGTGATGGGCAAAATCAGCAAAATAATGGATAAAAATCCATATGCACAGTTCTCTTCACACCTTAAAGACCATCCAAGTTTAAAAAATTTAGAAATACCTATAACTGCAAATGCTTCTTTGGATCAACGAGTTTATAACAAACCAACAGTGGATCAAGTGTCAGCAATTTGGATAGACGGCAAAAAGCCAAACGTACCATTTGGAAGAGATAGTTCGATAATAAAACTATGACACGTGCAACACACGTGATGTAAACCTAGTAATATTAAAAGTGTGAGGGGACTTAGAAATATTATTTAACCTTTTTGCCTTTCATTAAAAATCTCTGCTTTAGATAAAGTTGACTTTTAAATATTTTCATAATATTTAAAGATTTAAAAATTAATTAAATATTTATAGTAAAACTTTCCTTATTAGAAGTCTTCAGAATTAATGACAATTAATATCTTTTTCATTACTTTAAGAATTTTAAAAATCTATTTCATTACATAAATTAAATAAGTGGATAACAAAGTTCAACTAGTAAAGGTAACAAACGTTCCTTTAAGAAAAAGACAGATTCCATATAGAAAAGATAACAATTTTTTTTTTTTTAAAACTTTCGAATAAAATTTGACATTAAAGATTTATTTTTTTAATATTTAAGGAAAGAAAAATAAAAATTTCAGTTGTATTGTGCATCTATTTCAAATTTTTGGTTAGTACATTCCTCATATTTACCATATATTTAATTCTTTGATTCGTAATAACAAATTTACTTTATTTTTGGTTAGATATTTCAATTTGATTTTCATGTTATTGTTAACTTAACTTGATCATAATGTGGTTTGTTTTTTCTTTCTTTCACGACTTTAATTTGGTGTAGTTGTATTTGTGAAGTGATTCGAATTTTTTGCACTTCGTTAAAAATAATTTCAATAGACAAATTCGTTTAATTTTAATAATCAAAAGTTACACGTGTGTGGCACGTGCGGCTAAACTAGTAAACAAGAATAGCCAAAGATTGATTTATATTTATCTACGAAATTTTTTTCGTACCAAATAGTTAAATTATTGAACTACAAATCTGAAATCGTCACTATTAAATGATGACATATTTTGTGATAAAATTATGTTGTCACTGAATCACAGGTTAATTAGAGACAATAAAGGATCATCACTAATTGTTTATAATATTAGTGACAAAAATTGAGGTCATAATTAAATATCAAATTTTGTAGTTAAAAATTACAATATTTAACTACAAACTCTAATTTGTCGCTATTGCAATAACTTATTTTTTATGAGAATTTTTTTTTGTGTCTAAAATTGTAACTAATTCAAGACAAGTAATTGTTTATCACGAATTGAATACGTTATTAGCGACGAAAAATGGTGTCACTGAAAACAAAGAATTCGTCACTAATGGTACTTAATAAATGACGCCAAAATATTTTTTGGTGGGAAACTTTAGACGACAAAACTTTGCTACAAAATTTTATGTTTCGTCACTAAAAGTATGTAATTCATTATTTAGATACGAAATGTAATTATCGTCATGAAAAGAGAACAATTAGTGACGAATTTCATCTCGTAACTATATATCAATTTTGTTGTAGTGATAAAGGACAGAAGTTTTGTTGAACACAGGAATGCATAAGCTCTCTTGATGGATCATATGTGATAAAGAAGAAGTTGTAGTTGAATACAATACTTCATTGATTAGTTGAAGAAAGAGTTTTACCTATGCATGGAGTTTTACTTGAAGCAGGACTTTGAAGTTTGAGTTGAAAAAGAACTCTGAATAGACAACAAACTGAGTTGCGTGGAGGAGTCCATAGCAAGGTAGAAGACTGATGAATTTGAAGCACTCTTTGGAGAGTGGTTTTATATCGAGGGAGTAACTCATTTAGTTACTCAGGCACTTACAAAGACAACAACATATCGATAAATTACCTGTGAAGTTCAAAAGCTTAAAGCAGTCGAAGTTGAACCTGTTCCTATTGCTTAGAGTTAAGGAATCTTAGACTTTATGTATTAGGTTAGTTCTTCAGTTGTAGTGTTTTATAGTCTCAGTGAAGTATAAACTGAGTTAGGAGCTTTATCTTCAAGTTGGGGAACTCGAAGACGTGGGAACACTCACCTTAGGAAGGTTTGTGTTTTGTAGAAATAGGAGTTAGAGTTTAATTCCTAGATTACAAGAGTCTTGTAATTTATTTATTGTTGAGGATCAATTGTTTTAGTGGTGTTGGGGGTTAAATCCTATAGAGGTACTGGTCGTGATTTTTTACACCTCTTTGAGCCGGGTGTTTTTCACGTATATGTCATAGTGCAATTACTTACTGTTTTAGCTAGAAAGGAACACACTGGTCAAACTATTCCATTGATAGGCAACTGTTAGGCTAAAATAAGTATTCATTAGGGCATATACTTTAACATCATTAAGAAAATTTCGTATGATGATCTATGATACAAGTATGATCATGATCATGACACTTTTTGAGTATTTTTGTACACTAGTCACTAAAGGGACCTTTTGACATTTGTCTATTATTCTAATATAGTATAAATAGAACTTTGTATGATTTATTTCTTTAGTTCCTTAATTATATTGAGAGAACATTCCTCTTAGAGAGAGAGAGTCCCAAAACCGTAAGAAGGGCCATATACAAGTGTGGAATTACTTGTGTGTTGCATTGCTTGATACATTGGTGCTTGGGTGGTGGACGCCTCTCTTGTGTCAATTGTAAGAGATAGGTGATTGTAGTTTGTAGTGTTAAGGGTCCAA
The DNA here is from genome assembly GCA_030864215.1 of Capsicum pubescens. Taxonomy (NCBI): domain Eukaryota; kingdom Viridiplantae; phylum Streptophyta; class Magnoliopsida; order Solanales; family Solanaceae; genus Capsicum; species Capsicum pubescens. The sequence continues at coordinate 33,508,311 of CM061542.1, read as the reverse complement.
GAGTGTCATATGTTCTTGGGTTCTTAAGATTATACCTCTATTTGTCTATCTTTCTATCTTTATTTTATGTAACCGTTGGTAGTGTTCTTGTTGTATAACCTTGTAATCACTCTATTGTTGAAATCTTATTTGTTTTTCATCTTCTTCTTGTTGTTACATTAGTTTGGGTTGGCTGTTTTGGTGTCAAATACACCATTATATTTTGTATTCTTGTTGTTGGTAGTGAATCTGAGAGTGGTCACCAAAGGGGTCCTCGGCTCTTCAAACTTGTGGACTGTTTTGGTGTATGTTTCGTGTCTTCTTGGCCTCTCTTGTATCATTTGGTATCATATCAAGGTTTGATTTTGTTCCATCAAAATCAATCTTGGGAATGTTATCTTGAAAATAAAAAAAAAGTGAAAAAGAAGAAAAAAGAAAAAAGTTACTGTTCATGTTTTTAGTGTTTTTTCAATTTTTGAGACTTGATTTTTGTGTGTTTATAGTGTTAGATCCTTGTTCCCTAGCATTATTAGAGTCTAGAAATTGAAAATCCCCAACAAAAAGGAAGTGTCAAAATCGAAAATCCCCCAAAAAATACTAAACCCGTTTTTGACCCTAGGTTAAATTTTGAGTTTTTGATTTTGTGTTTTTCTAGTGTTTTTAGTGTTAGATTTGTGTTCTCTAACACTATAGGAGTATAGGGTTCGAATTTGTGCTAAATTAAAGGTGATTTGAGTCACCCACCATTGTTGAGATTGAGTTTGAAAAAACTGGAAGGTGGGATCTCATTGTGGGAGGTTGTTTTAAACTAACGTGTGTTTTGTTTTGTAGGATTTGTGTTGTATTGTTGTGTGTGACGTAGTGGACTGATTGGCTGTATTGTTGGACCGTAACTTGAAGGGTTATTTTTGATACAACCATAATGAAACCCGAGGCTTCAAATGCTCAAACAATGGACAATAATGCCATTAATCTCATTTTGTCTCGCCTTGAAACAATGTCCTGAGATGTGGCTAGGTTGAATGTGGGTCTATATGAAACCCTTATCAAAAAAATCTTTGAGTTGGTCTTTCAACTCCTTAAGTTCTGTGGGGGCCATAAGATATGGAGGAATAAAAATAGGCTGCGTATCGGGAAGAAGATCAATCCAGAATTCTATCTCTCTATTAGGAGGTACCCCTGGGAGATCTTCCGAGAAAACATCAAGAAACTCATTAACAACAGTGATAGACTGAATAGTTGGAGTCTCGGACTTAGTGTCTTTAACTTGAACTAAATGATAGATGCAACCCTTGGATATCAACTTCCTGGATTTAAGGTAGGATATGAAAGGCTGGCTCATTGGGAAACTGAAACTTGACTACACGGGTACGACAGTCTATAGATGCATAGAAAGAGTGAAGAAAATCCATACCCTGAATAATGTCAAAATCAACCATGTCTAGCTCAATAAAATCTAAAGACATGACTCCGTGAAGGACAGTGATAGGATACTTCTTATACACTTGTTTAGCAACAACAGATTTACCTACTGGGGTAGAAACTATTAAAGGCTCAGAAATCTTTTCAGCTCTGATCTCAAAATTCACAGCCACCAACGGAGTCACATAAGAAAGACTTTACCCAGGGTCCATCTGCACATACACATAGAAATGAAATATACGAAGCGTAGTGAATCCTCCTACTCCTGGTGGGGTGGTATATCATAGAAGCGATTCTAGCACTGACCACCTGCAGTACTAGATGAAGAACCCTGAGGAGGAATCGGACGAGCTAAAGGGACTGGAGCACTGATAGCCTGACTCTGGGGATGAACATCAAGACTCCTCTTTCTAGCATACGGACAATCTTTGAGTCTTTGGCCCAATTTTCCACACACAAAACAACCTCTCTGTTTAGCCATACACTCTCTGAGGTGCGTCCTACCATACTTAGCACATGAGGGATAGTTAGGTCTATTACTCACATTGTCCTGGGACCTGGACATAGTAGGCCTATTACCCTACTCCTGCCTGATTCGGTATGCAGGAGCATTAGATGATGAAGGCGCTAGAATGAAAGAACGGCTTTGGAACAGAGGGCGGATCCCTCCAGAAAATCTAGTCTGACTATACCCTTGTTGTTCTGATCTAACTCTCTTATTCCCTCTCACTCTCTATCTCTCCTTCACCTTGTCTGCTTCGATCTGTTAAGCATGTATTACTCTTCTTGAAAGATCCATATCCCTATTGAGCATAGCGGATCAACACTCTTTCAAAACATAACTAGACACACCAGTTGCATACTTAGATAAATGGTTGAACTTAAGACAATACTTCTTAACTATTATGGAGCCCTATCTCAAATTCATGAATTCTTCTAGTTTTGCTTCCCTCAGCTCTGGGGGAAAGAACCAGTCTAAGAACGCATCCGAAACAATTGCCAAGTCATGGTAGTAGCATCCTCTCCTCACTCTTTCTCCACATCTCCACCCAATCATAAGCAACATCTTTCAAGCAATAAGAAGCTAGCTCCACTCTTTCTTCCTCTTTTACATGCATAATTTAGGTGATTTTTTTCACCTTATCAAGATACATCTGTCGGTACTCGCCTTCCCTTGACCCATAAAATTCTGGCGGATTCATCCGCATGAAATCATGAACCCGAGATGCCGCTGAATTACTTTCTTGTGGAGGTGGAACTGTGACCTGAGCATGGGCCTGAGCATTGGCGGTAACTGCCTGAGCTAGCGCCTAAAAAGCTGCCCGGAATTCAGCGTGGGTCATTGTCTCACCTAAAGGATCAATGGGTTGAGGTCGTTCGTTGTTTCTGTGAGCTCTATGAGGAGGCATTTTCTATCTGAAGAGAGCACGAATTAACAGCAGAGAGAAACAACCATAGGCGTGATAGACTTTTGAAAGAAAGAAATGACTTTTCCTAAAACGTCCCGTAGCCACTTGCTCATAGATGTGGCGCGCTACATACTGATGATCAAGACTCTACGTAACACATCTTGTTAGACTCCTTAGGACTTTTTAAACCTTAGGCGCTCTAATACCAAGCTTGTAACGCCCCAAAAACCTATCCCGAGATGTTATACGGTGCTTAAGGCCACAACTCTGTAGAAACTAGGGTTTTCTTCCAAAATCCTAAATCAAATCTTCTCCAAGAAATTCAAGAATCTTTTATAGCTTCCAACAAGTTGTTCAAGATCCAAGATATTTAAGTCAAAGAAATCAAGGATTCTAGCTCAAAGGTGCAAGAAAGAGTTTCAATCAAGTCTCTTCATCTCAAAACCATAATCCAAGGTATGTGGGGTTTGAACAAGAACACTCCTTTCGTTCATGTACCCAAATATTTAATTTCTACTATTGAATTACATGATTTTGCAAAGTAGGTTTACACCCAACTTTACTTTATTAATGATTTATGAGATTTGAGTTGATTAAGTATGATATTCATGATTATTTCACCATCTTATTTCTTAAATGGAGAATTTATGCCATGAAATGTATATTGTTACTATGAATTGATGAGTTCTAACCGATTAAAGATAAGAGTCATGTTTTAAGCTTTTCCATGAGAAGTTTGATTATTGAATATAGATTGATATTGAGCTTGAGAGCCAAGAATGAGTTCTATGATGTTTTCTTGAAGTTTTGATACTTGATACGATTTGATAAGCAAGTGTACTTGATGTTGAGAAAGATTGTTTTAGGTTTGAGCTGAGTTAGGAATCCACAAGTTGTTTATGATTTACAGATGAGATATATTTATAATTTGATCTTCATGATGGACCCTTGTGTTGATTAAGGTGGATTTCCTAACGCGTTCTGAGCTTAAGCCTGGGAGGATTATTTAGAACTTAGAGAGAAGTGTGGGTTTAGCGCATCCTACTTCTCTAGAACTACGTGCCACCGTAAGATTGAGATTAAGGGCCAAAGGCCAAGACAGTGATTACTAAAGTTAAGGTGCTACTTCGATGGCAAGGATAGAACAACTCTCTCCAACGTGGGCAAAATGTTGGACTCCATGTAAGCTCTCATGGTTTATGTCGGTTAAAAGAAACTCCCAAGTTCATAATAGTTAAGTTTCTTGAGTCACCAAGTCATTCTAAATCTTGAGTCAAGGAGTTTCGAGTTGAGTACATTGTTTTATGAGCTTCATAATATTTGTATTACTATTGATGATTTATTAGAACTATATTACAGTTTAATTCAAGCAAAGAGAGTTATTATTGTCAGCATGCATGATTTTTCTTATACCTTTATGATATTAATTATAATGTTGCATACACCCTCACATACGTACTGATTCACATACTCTCCTGTGTTCGACATTTCCCCATGATGTAGGTTCAGGTGCTCAGTCTCAGCAGCGACCATGATCTTCGAGTACCTTCATCTACATTCCTGCAGTTGGTGAGTCCTCATGGTTCGAGGACCTATATCTCTGACTTTTGCTTTGATAGAAGATGATTCCTTGTTTTCAGTTCAGTTGAGTCAGTTGGGGGTCTATCCCAATGGCTCCTTAGTTTTGATTAATAGAGGCTCTGTCAGACTAGAGTACCAGTATATACAAAAGATCAGTATTTTGATTGTACAGCCCAGTATTTCTTCGTATTCCAGTATGTTCATGACATGATTATTCTTCCTTATTTTAGCATGATTATTTCCATAGTGAGTTCTAAAAGTGGAAACAGGCTTAGAGGGTTAGCTTGAGGTCACATGTGGCCTTAAGCACCGTGTGACATCTCGGGATAGGTTCTTGGGGCGTTACATTAATATTTCTTGGAATTTCTAAACAACGACTATTTCAAATATTTAATGATAGCTCCATATAACTCTCCCGCCTTTTGAGAAAAGATGTCTATTGTATTTTAAGTCCAACAAACGTGTCATCTGACCGGACAAATCTCATCAGACTCTTCAAATCTTTTGACCTCAACCGTTCCATCTTGACCTATTTAAAAATTTAGATCATTTTATATATTTCAAAAATAATATTCATACAATATCTCTTATACTGACTTATTAGTTCCCTAACCCTCCAATACCCTGTTTCTATCATCACTCCCAAATCTTCCAACCCCAAAGAGGCACTTGTTAGTCATGAGTAATGAAATAAGAGATTAAAGTCAGAAGGCCTCGAGTAGTCAACCTTTTTCACCAAAGAAAAAATGACACTATTGAATGCAATGATTCTAACCACCCGAGCTGAGGCCCCGACCGCGATGAGCATCCATAACCATAAAGGCCCGAGCGCCCATCTCTATTTGGGAATCATACACACCTTTCATAAACTATAAAGAAATGTAAAAAATATAATAAGGCAGAAACACAGTCAATCTCTTAGTTAAACTGAATAATTAAAAAAGGAGTTCTTAACATTCAAAACACATGACACTAGTCTACAAAATCTCTAATAACTTACCAGCACATATATTAAAACTGGTACAAGGACCTAGTAAGACCATGAATCAAAATAAAATAATAATAACTCATAACTAGGCCATCCAAAATAAGGGAGGCTCACCAACTATGACTTTTGACCAAACAACTCTTCTGCTTAATGAAATCCCAGGACTGTGCCACAAATCCGGAAATATACGGAGTGAATACAATTGCACTGGCATATGAAACAATTCAAAAAAGCATTTTTTTTCATAATATAGATGAGAGCATTTTATGAAACATTACACCTAAGATAAGTAAAACACATGGGCATATTTTAGAATCTTCAAATGCTTCCCTTGAAATCAAGACTCACACTTTATCTCAATCCTGAGATAGATGGTACACCCTACATTTCTACAATCCCACGGGCTATATGAAATCTTCCATTGACTAGGCGACCACGCCCACAATCAATATGCTGCAAGGATTCGATTCCTAATTTTTATTCTAGTATACCAGTGTCTCAAGGACAAGTATACATTGGCATTAGCAAATCATATCTGTCACGACCCGAACCGGGGCCCTAGCCTTGATGAGTATTCCGAACCATAAGGTCCGAAACACCCCTATCTGTCTGGTAATCATGCACATAATTCATATGATAAAAGAAATGCAGAAGATACACAATATAATGGAAACATGGTCAAGAATCTTATGCGAACAATAATGGGGAAACAATGTCCCACAATCTCAATCAACATCTCTAAAATCGTGTGCGAAATCTCTACTACATGAACTGAAACAAATATCTATCTAAAAACTGGGAAAAGGCCCCCAGTAGACCCAAACTAATAAATGATAAATAAAACTGCCAGATATCAGGCCTTCTGAAATATAGAAGGCTCACCAAGTGTCTGAGAAAATCTACTGATTTTCTAGACCCCTAGACCGTGCCTCCGAACATGGGAGGGAAGGGGGTCAATACAAAAGTACTGGTATGCAGAGATATCAAAACAAAACATAATATTTTTACAAAATATAGTTGAGATCCATTATAAAGAAGTTTCATATCAAATCATTTGAAAACACATGGGCATAATGTAATTGTTTTCAACAACAATGCAATGCAGCTGAGCTAGGTGGAATACCCTACATATCACATTTGCACCAACTGTCAAACCTCGGTTGCCACCGAGATTAGAGTATAAGTGAGGGGAAGACACACAAGATCACACAGCAGGGAGTTTCGACCCAATGGTAGTGCACAAGATCACAAAGCAGGGCTCCTAACCATAGTCCTAATTTGGGAATGACATAAAGTTAGGTACGCAAGATCACAAAGCATGGTACCAAGTTCCCATGTCGGCAAACACGGTTTCCAGCGATGAGCCCTTACACTCAAATGCCTTCTTCGGGCATCCACCTATCTTGTGTAAAATCAATGCATTCAAATTTCATCTGATTCAATCACATATCATATTATGTAGGGTATCGTCATACCCGAATTGCAATCCATCAATATCACATCATTATTCTCATTCAACCATTGTATTCAACATGAATAACCTTCTCGTTTTCAAGTCAAAATCATATCAGTTCTCAAAACATTTCATGTCATGCTCTTCAAGATGTTTTCAAACAATTTACATCATATGAACATTTAAAACAAATTCAAATCAAGAGTGGAAATTTCATATCATTCATTCTCTCAAGTTAACATCTTTTTGGAATACATGCATATACATATATCATATATCAAATCACTTTGGGAGTAGGCCTAAGGGCCAAATCAATATCATAAAACGTTTAAAACATAATCATATTCGTAATTTCAAAATCCCCATTTTAAAACATGAATTTTTAAAGCCCATGAGATTTTTGAGATAACCCCACGTACCTCTATATGAGAATATGATAGGTGCTTCTTGAAGCCTACGTTGCGGAGATTCCAAATCTTCAATCTGTTTTGAAAACCCATGGTTGAATCTTGAACTACTTGGGTTTTTATTTTGAAACCCTAGAGAGAGTTCTTGAACAATTTTGATGAATGAAGGTGTATTTTGGGGTCCTTTGAACTGAATTTCGTGTTTTAGGGCTGAATAAGGGTGGAAAAGGACCATTTTGCCCCAAAAATGGAGTGTTTAAGTCACTTGAAATATTTACATAGGCGCCGCTCATTCCATCGCCTATGTTTACATAGGCGCCACCTAGGATATATCCTATGTTTACATAGGCACCGCCTAGGCTATCGCCTATGTTTACATAGGCTCCACCTAAGCTATCGCCTATGCTTTCCAGTGGCCATGGGCGATTGGTTAGGCGATGCATATCACTTTGTAAGGCCATAATTTCTTGCTCGGGTGTCAGATTTTAGCAAAATTTGTATCGTTGGAAAGCTAACTCAATGACCTATCATTTGACACATAGTAGGCTCTCTAATTCGACATATACAGGGAGTTATGGTCGATGGAAGATGACACAAATTACTACGTCCACTAAAACCTAATCGATTGAAATAGTTGCAACTCGTCCTTGAGTTGAAGGACCTTTACGGTCTAAATTCAAGATTGAATGGATTCACATACTACACAAATAATTATCATGCCATATAGGTATAGGATTTATGGATTCGGAATTATCAACGCATCAAAATCATGGTCCATATTGTAGCCCGAAAATACGGGGTGTTACATTATCTCCCCCTTGGGATCATTCGTCCTCGAATGATTGGTAGGAACATATTGAAGCTTAGAGGTATGGAATAACGCGAACATAATATGCTTCTCTATGAAAGAATACACTGATCTGAAACATGACTATAAGACTGGAACTATTGATATTCTAAATTCTTATACCGGACGTGCATATCTGATGCATGGAATACACAACTGAAGCGACTCATAGGCTGAATTCTCATAATGAATCATGCATATCTGATGTATGGATTTGTTACTGAGTTGTTCTCATGAACACAGATTTGAATACACTGATAAGCTGAGCTTTTCTATTGACCATGCATTTCTAATGCATGCATATATGACTGAACTGACGTATGACGTATGACTGAATACGTAATGATAATTGGTACGAAGCTTGTAATAAGAATCTATGCATGCAACTGAATGGGGGTATCTCCCCCTTGGGACACTATGTCCTTCTATGAATGCTCAAATCACTAAGATACTCGGAAAGATTGAGGCGATGCACTAGGTACCTACGAAGTGAGTCATAACTGAACATCTGGAGTCTGAATCTAGTACATGACGCATGAAATGGGTTATACTCGCAACTACTAGTATACACTATCTTGGAATAGTAACATATCTGAGATTTTTGGGTATGAGTCACACAAGACATCTGACTATAGGATCCTAACATTGACATTACTCTGCAGTCTGGAACATAGGCATATAACTCCTGAATTAGGATAGAATTACCAGGACTTTGGCATTACAACTTCTTACTTTCAAGTTTAGCACACTTCTCGAATATCACTTACCTATACTATTCTCCTTAAATATCATATTCATTCAACTCAGCGTAAAATTCTCAAATGAGCATTGACAAATCTTTCTACTAATGTCGGAAATAACTTAATCCCTTCGCCGTGTCACGCCTAACTCTAAGCCACAAAAATACAACATGCCAGACCATGCTATTATTCTAAACCATATGATGCAATCTTTTATATCTCCCTTAAAGATCACATCCTAAGTATAACATGCCTTACCACTTCAGTGACTACTTTGAACTCTTAATATGAAGTCGCAAATGCATATTGCAACCTTCCACTATAATCCTAAAACATCATTCAAGCCTAATTTATAACCATATGTTAACTCCAAGGCAATCACCCATAAATACATACTTCACATGGTTTCTAAACTATTATCAATATAACTCCCACGCGCTATCCTAAAAACATACACACACCAACTTCTCCACTAACAATCGCATGTATCAAAGACTGGGCCCCAACTCTTACTTCATACTTATGGCCTTATCTAAGAAAGCATACTATGATCTTCCATCAACAAGAACATTTACATCGTCACCACTATCATTGCATAGGGAGGGTCACTAAAAGGTTAAAACATAAGATCCTGAAGCATGAAAAGGTTTTTATACAGGACTGAGCACACTATAAAGAGTGAGTACATGTGTCATGAGTTGCATGACCTCAACTAGAGTTCATAACATAAGGAATGTGATTCCGACTACTTTAATGAACTAGAACTCATTATCTTGGAACTGGAAGAGTACGTGACTCTCTATCATATACCGGAATCATGAACTATGATCACAGAACTGAATCGTAAGGCATGAGTAAGCATCCGGATAACAAAAAAAATACTGAGGTAGGAATGGGTTGAGATTCACCCTCACTTTCTGGTGTTCTAAATCATATTGCATCACTACTAGAATCTGAGAGCTTTACTTGGTCATTCGTCCTATCATCTCCCCCTCAGCTTCACGCCATCATCTAGAGTTTGGGAGATCCTTTACCAGATTCTAACTGAACTACACTTACTGCACTCTAGGGTCTGAAAAAAATGATAATGCATGCATATCATAGAACTTAACCCGAATGACTACCTTCTGGGATACATTAGTTTGCACACTTATTTCTATCGGTTCAACCTTCAAAACTCAAACCTAGATTCTAACACTTAACATGGCTATTTAGATCACCATATACCATCTAACTAGTCTTTCTCCACTTAACAATTCAATGTTACCACTAGCCACACAAATTATGTAATAGTCTTAGAAAAATATGCCGCAACCTCATATCACCTTGGCATACTTCTACACCATACCTACAACATTATACTTCATTACGAATCAATTTAAACTTAAGCCATTTCATACACCGTTCAAGCCTATTAGATCACTTTCATATAACTAACATCATTGATCAAGAAATCATCACATCCTCCTTTATGAACTTCAATTGTTCAAACTTAATGTCTAGTGCTAAACATGATTTACAACCCAACCTTACACAAAATTTTCACTTGGAAACTATAAATAAACATCACGAAACACTAGTGCACTAGAACTTCATAACCACAATAATCGATCATGACCTAACGGTTTTCCTTTATCGTAATCCATTAGCATGTACTATTTCAGCACCTCAAGCCTACTAACTTAATCCCACAAAACATGCATCATCATACTCTTGCCACTATTTACCACCACACCATTTAAATTCAAGACTATAGTTTAGTATCAATCATCTACCACCAATGAAGAATGCAACATAATATAAATATACTAATCCATCAAATTGGGGCATTCTACCCAAATATCTAAAAAATGTACTACATACCTTCTCACAAGTAGCACTAGTTTACAACTACCAATGAAAAGAGGGTCAAGGGGGTTAAAGCCTCATAATAGACATGGTCAACCTTATCCTTATATTATAGCCCCATACAATCTTTTCTACTTCTACGGATTTCTCACCTCATACTTACTTACCCAAAAATACATTTAGACTACCTTCAAATTCTACAAACAACCATGAGTCTATACTTACAACTTACCGGCTAATATAGCCATTTTCACACTTTAAGCAACCGACAAATCGACCTAACTAACAATTCCTTCTCTACCTTCTACTAAACTAACACACAAGGACGAATCATCTCTTTACCGGCCCAATCTCATGCAACCAGATTCAGCTATACATACATTAAACCTACACAAGAACAACAAGTTGGACAACAATTTGCTAGTGAATCAAAATAGGCCTCACACGGCTTCACTAGACTTTGATTTTGTATTTTGAACAAGAAAATGGGATGAATGACAAGTAAACTATGCTAGTGAATCGAAAGAGCCCCACACGGCTTCACTAGACTTTATTTTTCAACAACACTTTGATGACAATATTTCATGAGATAGAGATTTAATACGCAATATTCAATGAACTAAGAATACACATCTTACTTTGTAGAAATAAAATTGGAGTCAAACACTTCCTTCGTGGACTACCATATTATCCACACATGCTGCTAGCTACCAAATTAGTTTATCACTATAAAGGGGTAAATCATCCTCAATCTGACTTCTAACTTTGTGACTTCACATCACCAACTTCTTGGTCTAATTTCATTACCAATAGGTCATGACAACAACACTTTAACACACACTACTATTCGGGTGGAAATACAGTTTCAATAGTCTTCTACACCTTATTACCTCTGAAGCGTGACACTGGAAACATAAGTTCTGAAAAGAACTGAATACACTTAATACTGCTGGCTGAAAAGCATGATTTCATCAAAATCAAGGTTCACACTAGAACCAACACACTCAGAAGCACTAACGGACTCTTCTCAAGTCCTTGCAAAAATCTTATATGATTCGATCAGAATGAACCATACCATTTAGACTCTAAACTTCTGTACTTGAATCCGCCCAATGATGAGAGATGTCTGAGAATGTCCGAGTAAGGAAAGAATTGGGATGACTGTTACTTTCATATGGGAGATACCATAGCACGAATTTGAGTATGAAAGAGGAACATTCTGACTCTATTGCACGAACTAGAACATGAAGAAAGAGAGACATTCCTAAACTCCTAGTAGCCTCCTGCTTATAAGTGTGGTGCGCTACACACCCATAAACATGACTCTACCCGGCTCAATTTCGCAGACACCCTGGGACCATGAACCGTGCTTTGATACCAAGTTTGTCACTACTCAAACCGGGGCCCTGGCCGTGACGAGTATTCTGAACCATAAGGTCCGAAACACCCCTATCTGTCTGGTAATCATAATTCATATGATAAAAGAAATGCGGAAGATACACAATATAATGGAAACATGGCCAAGAATCATATGCGAACAATAATGGGGAAACAATGTCCCACAATCTCAATCAACATCTCTAAAATAGTCTGCGAAATCTCTACTACATGAACTGAAACAAATATCTATCTGAAAACTGGGACAAGGCCCCCAGTAGACCCAAACTAATAAATGATCAATGAAACTGCCAGATATCAGGCCTTCCAAAATATAGAAGGCTCACCAAGTGACTCTGAGAATTTGTCTGAGGAAATCTACTGATTTTCTGGACCCCTAGACTGTACCTCCAAACCTGGGAGGGAAGGGGGTCAATACAAAAGTACTGGTACGCAGAGATATCAAAACAAAACATAATATTTATACAAAATATAGTTGAGAGCCATTATAAAGCAGTTTCATATCCAATCATTTAAAAACACATGGGCATAATGTAATTGTTTTCAACAACAATGCAATGCAGCTGAGCTAGGTGGAATACCTTACATATCACATTTACACCAAATGTCAAACCTCGGTTGCCACCGAGATTAGAGTATAAGTGAGGGGAAGACACACAAGATCACACAGCAGGGTGTCTCGACCCAATGGTAGTGCATAAGATCACAAAGCAGGGCTCCTAACCATAGTCCCAATTTGGGAATGACATAAAGTCGGGTATGCAAGACCACAAAGCATGGTACCAAGTTCCCATGTCGGCAAACACGGTTTCCAGCGATGAGCCCTTACACTCAAATGCCTTCTTCGGGCATCCACCTATCTCGTGTAAAATCAATGCATTCAAATTTCATCTGATTCAATCACATATCATATTCTGTAGGGTATCGTCATACTCGACTTGCAAACCATCAATATCACATTATTCTTTTCATTTAACCATTGTATTCAACATGAATAACCTTCTCGTTTTCAAGTCAAAATCATATCAATTCTCAAAACATTTCATGTCATGCTCTTCAAGATATTTTCAAGCAATTTACATCATATGAATGATGTTGGGCGTATTTATACCCCTAAGAACCATAATTTACCCATATTTTAGCTATGTTTGGAGGATAAAATATATAATTCCTGCACTTTTAGTCCATTTTCCTTTAAGTGAGCTAACCTATGTGATTAGCATATTTTTCAGGTATTAATGATGAAGATTTCAACACTTTGTAGACCTTTGGGCAGCAAAGGGAAACTTCACATAAGAGGGAAGGCAGCTTTTGGAAGCTTGTGGACTGAACGTGATGCATGGAAAACTTGTCCCGGGTATAATTAGTATTTCTAAATACTTAGGGATGCAACAGTAACTTAGTAGACAAGGATATTATAAAAACCCTATTGCTGAATTTTTCAGCAGCATTCATTCATTCGATCATTAGACATTATTCAGTTTACAGATTCTGTAAGTTTAGACAGGGAAAAACGCTAAGGCTAGAGCATCGGATAGGAGAACGACGTTCTTCGCCTTTTGATGCCAAGAATCATTCCCATCGCTAAGATTATTCTAAGTTGTGGTATGATGATTATGTCTATGGTGATTTCCGTTGTACTCATGAGTAGCTAAACTTCTCTGTTAGGGTTATGGAAACCTTGTAAGGTACTATCTATTGCTATGAGTTTGTGAATTCTTGATGTGTATGCTACTTATATCATTACTCTCTTCGTTTTAATTAAATTCTCATGGTTGCAAACATAGAGAACATGCCATTATAGCATTAGCTTGTTCGGGAGAAAAGTTACATGTTTGGAAAAGAGAGTGTGACAAGGAAATAGGGCTTCTAACCTCTATTTAGGGCTTCTAACCTCTATTTACACGTTAATGCCTTAACCGGATTAACTTCTTGGAGAATTTGTACCATTCGTTATACACTTTAGGCTCGGGAGAGCTAAAGTGAAATAAATCCTTGATGGTTGGGAAACACATGGATTTAGAATTAGAATACGATTCTCTATAAGTGCATGCATGTCTAAATTCCGCGTTACTCATAGTTAATAGAGAAGTAGAAACTACAAGGTGGACATAACCCTAACTTATTATTCTCTGTGATTAACCTTTACTAAACAAATCATTCATTCGTTACTTTGATATTATTAATTCACGCCTAAATCAAAACCCCCCTTTTCCGTGGAATTTTCGACCAACAGTCTACTAACAATTGCAACACTTAGTGACCAAGTATTCCCTATGGGATTCGACACCCAACCCAGTTGGGTTCTATATTTGACAGCGACCGCTTACACTTTCTAACGAGAGCTGTAGTTTGGGCGTTATCAATGAACATTTAAAACAAATTCACATCAAGAGAGGAAATTTCAGATCATTCATGCTCTCAAGTTAACATCTTTTCGGAATACATGCATATACATATATCATATAGCAAATCACTTTGGGAGTAGGCCTAAGGGCCAAATCAATATCATAAAACATTTAAAACATAATCATATTGGTAATTTCAAAACCCCCATTTGAAAACATGAATTTTTAAAGCCCATGAGATTTGAGATAACCCCACGTACCTCTATATGCGAATATGATAGGTGCTTCTTGAAGCCTACGTTGCGGAGATTCCAAATCTTCAATTTGTTTTGAAAACCCATGGTTGAATCTTGAACTACTTGGGTTTTTATTTTGAAACCCTAGAGAGAGTTCTTGAACAATTTTGATGAATGAAGGTGTATTTTGGGGTCGTTGGAACCGAATTTCGTGTTTTAAGGCTGAGTAAGGGTGGAAAAGGACCATTTTACCCCAAAAACGAAGTGTTTCAGTCACTTGAAATCTTTACATAGGCTCCACCCATTCCATCGCCTATGTTTACATAGGCGCCACCTAGGCTATCTCCTATTCTTTCCAGTGGCCATGGGAGATTGGTTAGGCGACGTATATCACTTTGAAAGGCCATAACTTCTTGCTCGGGTGTCGAATTTTAGCAAAATTGGTATCGTTTGAAAGTTAACTCAAAGAGCTATCATTTGAAAATACTAGGCTCTCTAATTCGACATATACAGAGATTTATGGTCGATGGAAGCTGACACAAATTACTATGTCCACTAAAACTTAATCGATCGAAATAGTTTCAACTCGTCCTTGAGTTGAAGTACCTCTATGGTCTAAATTCAAGCTTGAATGGATTCACATACTACACAAATAATTAACATGCCATATTGGCATAGGATTTATGGCTTCGGGATTATCAACGCATCGAAATCATGGTCCATATTGTAGCCCGAAAATTCAGGGTGTTACAATATCACCCAAATCGGCAAACTCAATTTATAGCGATAAACCCTTACACTTAAACTCCTTCTTCGGGTAACCATCTACCTCTCTTTAGGAAAATTTTTAGTTCTTTAAACATCATGCTTCATATAAAAAATCATTCAATGCTGAAAATCTTATGGGCATATCATCACCGGGTATCATCATACCCATACTTGCCAGTCATTCATATCGTATCAATTTCATAGCCCATCTCATTCAAAATATTCAAATGACCACCAAAGATTTATAACATTACAAGAGAGTCATCATTTTGAAATATAATGAATTATTTATACAATTACTCTCTTTTCACATTACTTAATCATGCGGTGGTTATGCCAATTTATTCAATCACATACAATTCTTCCTTTTAATGCAAGAGTATAGTTATAGCAAGAAAACTCCCTCTCATCGTACCATAAAACATGTCAAACACCATGAGGTTAAGGAACTTACTTTCAAACCTTAATTCATGCATTCAAAATCATTCACAATACAAATATAAACTATATTTCACAACAAAAGAGAGAAATTCACTATTCATGATCTCAATTTAAACATCCCAACTATATATGTATATGCATAAAGGGTCAAAAATTTATTACCACAAAAAGGGTTCAACACAATACATATATTTTGTCAAAACGATTTAATAACATGCTTTTCGAAACAGTATTCAAAACCCTTTCTTGCAACATGATTATAAATTCTTAAACATGATAAAAAAAATCCATGCCCATGGAGTTTAAGGATAGTCCCACATACCTTAGGTTGTTTAATTTGAAAAAAATGGAACCGTAGTCTTAAAACCTTTCTTGAGAATCTTGAATTGAAAGGCTTGATTATTGATCTTTGGGAAGAAGAATTGAATCTTGTTCTTGGGATGTGGTTAGGATTTTTATTTGAGAGAAGATTAAATAAGGAGGCAAATAATTCTCCTTGGGGATGAAATTATATGTTTTGGATGGATTTTGGGTGAGGGTATATGGCCAAAGTGCCCCAACACCCTTAAGGAATTGAAATAGCATGATAAACAACTTTGGGTCGTGTCAGACATTGCGTTGAGGAGAGAAACGCGTCGCCTCACTTATTGCGTTGAGGTAACAATGCATCGCGTTGCGTCCCTATCGTGTTGAGGTACCGACGCATCATGTCCCCATCGCCTCGGCTTACTGCCTCTCACGAAAAATGATATAACTTTTTACTCGGGTATAGGATTGAGGCAAAATTGGTATCATTGGAAAGCTAACTCAATTATATACAATTTGGTAGGCCTTGATCTTATAAATTCTAAATTTATAAGAAGTTATACATGTTCAAAGTAGGCCCTTGTAGAATCGAATATGAAACATTTGATGAATGAAAGATTCTTAGCTCAACTTTGCTCTAAGTGATTTTTATGAACACTTTTCATCATATAATCACTTCATACACTAGGATAAAGGTAATGACACATTAATTTCAATATAAAACATGGAATTAGATCTTACACACGTAGGAACAATGGTTTAATTTCTAGCTCAAAATGTGGGGTATTACAATAATGTGATGATGTGGTAATTCCATTAGTTCCTGATCTGTCTAGTAATGATAGGGGTAGAAAAAAGAAGGGAGAAGACAAATAAATGCATAAAAAAAAGCAAAATAGTCTCAGTTAAGTCAGGTGCAAAAAGGGCAGTAAACCCTAAAGAGTCAGAAGATAATACTAAGAAAGAGTTCAGTGAGAGTGAGGATAGTAAAACTAAGTGCATGTTTGAGGGTCTAAGTGACTATGAAAATAAGTCACTCGACTATGATGGTGATGTATACACTTCTAGGATAAAAAAAGAGAAGAGGCATTATTATCTATAAAACCAATGTCATCTATCACTTGTATGAAAAGAGGATTTGTAGACGTTGACAAGAGACCAAGTTCCAGGTACAAATTAGCCAGGACATCAAGGAGAATGGGTTCCTTATCTTTCAAAGGGAAAGGACCGCCTAGAGTGACAAGTCAAGAAATTCTTGAGGAACAGGAAGCCCCAAGGCAAGGAATTCTTGAGCATCAGGAAGCCCCAAGTGAACAAGTTTCTGACCCTGTTGTAGCTGATATGTCAGAAATAAGAGAACCAATTGACTTGGTGAAGTTTCAGGACTGGGAGTACTTATTTAAATTAGTTTTACCATTTTTTCATAAGGAATAAGTAGGAATGTTTTATCATAACATGAAAATCTCTAAAGATAGTCTGTACTTAACCTCACAGGTGAATGGTGTGGATATGGGATTGGATGAGTAGAGTCTCTGAAATTATTTGTGCTCCCATTGAAGGAATAAAGTCCATAAAATCAGATGAGGGGTCTGATAAATTTTTGAAAATTTGTTGTGCACATGATGACTCACACTCCAAAAATTTCAACAAAAGTGCTCTTAAGAAAAAATTTCGCCGTTTGTTTGAGCTAGGGATTGGGGCACTCCTCCTTAGATATGAAGAGGATCTTGTTACTAGTTTTGAACTAAACTTGATGAAAGTATTATGTACATATAAGAGAGTGATCCTTCCTACAATCATCTTGGAATACATCACTTCAGTCATAACCATAAACAATTGGGAACATGAGTCAACCTATGGTCTTTATCTATACAAAGTATTTTAATACTTCAATATTAAATGTAGAATGATAGAGAATGTCTTAGTCAACAAGGTGTCTTCTTCAGTGCAAGGAGGAGAAGAGAGCACGGGTTTAACTGCAACACTTAAAAGTGAAAATGCTACCCTGCTTGAGAGGGTGAAGAAGTTGGAAGCCAAAGTAGAAGTATTGACTAGAATGAATGAAGAATTAACTTAGAAAATGCTCAAGGCTTATTTTAAAGAAGGATAAAAAGTAACCTTACTTAAGCAATATCATCAAGCCCCTAGTGCTTTGTCATGACTCCTTCCCACCCTGGTCCCCATTCTATCCTTTATCTATTCTTAGCCTAGTTACTCTTTTTTTTATTTCTAATGTGTACCTGGAATTATTTTTTTGACATTTTTAATAGTTGTTGCTTTTGAATGTTTTTAGTACACATCAATGTACGCCCTTTGCCATTTTGTGTGTTCTATCTTCTCTGAATTCTATGTGATCCTTCTTGCTAATGTTAGTGTTGCCTAAATGACCATGAAGTAACATGTATGCTTGTCCATACTTGGTTTACTGATTGACCTATTTAATGATGTCAAAATGGAGGGAAATTTAAGTTATTGAGTGTGGGGGGCTGATATGTATAGGATGTAGATATGGAATGTTGTGCAGATATGAGTTCTCTAATTCAAGGGGAACTTGTTGCTCACTGATAGAGAGAATAAAGTGTAGGATGCCTATATTCTTATAGGTATCAGTAATAAGGGGAATTTGTTGGGTGAACTAGTGTGGCATGGCCTTATAGCTTGCTTTGTGTTGCTGAGGGTAAGACTGTTGTGTATGGGTGTTCTAAAAATGTTGAATGCTAGCATAGGTTTGTCATCATCAAAAAAGGGGAAGTTGTTATGTTCTTTGTTTTGATGATTAACAAGTTTTATGAAAGTTGTATGTTAGGACCTGTACCTGGATTTTATGATGACAAAGTTGCTGTGAATTAAGGAATAGGTTGGGCTCACCTATCACTATCACAGTCAATAGTCATAGTTGACACAAAGTATAAAAATTGGTGGGAAAAGCTACTGCCACCTTTTCTCCTCATCCAATGGGATCGCTCCTAGATTTTCTTGTGTCATAATATATATTGCTTATCTTTCCCAACAAGAATATAAATTCTTCCATATTCTTACCAATAAATATCTCCTTGAAGCTGAAATCAAAAGTTATACACTACAGCAGGAAACTGATTGTTCATAGATTTTTATCTTTATTTCCTAGTTGCGGCTTGTATATTTTTCTAAAACTTTGGCCTAGGCTTGTTTATGATTGTAGTACGTGTAACTTCCTTTTGTAATCATCTAGAGTTAGGTGATTGTCCAAGCTAGAGTTAGCTTGAGAAGTTCAGTTAGAGTTAGCTGGACGTTGAAGCAGTAGAGTTACTGCATGTCTATCCTTGTAATAGTGTTATTACTAGGAGAGTGGCGATTAGGAGTTTAATCTTGAAGGCTGGAGTCTGTATTCAAGTGTTTTGTTGGATATAATCGAACTTAGAAATCCTGAAGTCAGGTCGTGATTTTTCTCCCTTGAGGAAGGAGTTTCCACATAAAAAAATTTGTGTCCACAATTTACTTTTTTCCTGAACTTCTTACTTTGTATATCTTCTAGTTCTTGTCGTGTGAGTGCCTCTAGGTCCCTGAGCTGACAAGAAATACACCCCAACCCTTTAAACACATTATGTTTTCGACTCTCTTCTTTCATTTTTTTCTGAACTCGACTTCTTGTTCCGTTTCTTTGGTTTCTTCTCTATTTTCTTCTTAATGGTCTCTTACAATTTTTAAACCTCTTAACTTACTAATAGTTGTCATATCTCTTTTGGGTTGAATTCTTGTGCTAAACTTGATGTGTGTTTAGTGCAAGTTGAGGAACGATTACAGAAAATGGAGGATCATTAAGAAAAGTTGTAGAATTTACTAGTTGATATTAACGAAAAATTAAATTATTTAGTGAAGATGAAGGGTGTTAAAGTTTCCAGGGATGTTAAACATCCAGCTACATACATGAGCTCCTCGTGGACTGGTAATGACCAATTAAATAGGAGACATAGAGTAGCTGCGATAATAAGACAGTCATTCATCCATTTGATTCACGTGATGATTGCGTCGTAAATGACCAAAGGGAGTTGGATGCTGAAGAACAAAAAAACTGATGATAATTACTTATGTTCTTTTTCCCTAGACTAGGCTCTATTAAGATTGTTATTATGACTAGCACAACAATCTGTCTCTCATGTTTTATTTGAATGTTCTCTTTTGCATTGTCAATGTCCTCGTATGTTTAAAGTAAATTATCTCTAGCAATTTATAAATCTTTTAGTTTTACTAAGTTATCAAAACTAAATTACAATCTCTTAGTTAAGTAAACATCTGTGTTATTTATACAAATTATCTCCTTTTGTTTTGTTCTGAGATCTCTTATATATGAGTTTATTAATCTTACAACAAACACTTAATGTCGCGGATCATTTGTGGGATTGCATCGCGTGTAATTCCAAAAGTGGATCGAAAAATAGTAGAATATTCGCAAACTTTATTTCTATCTCGTAGAGGTAGGGAAACTGCTTTTTTAAAACTCCTTTGTTTTAATGTAACAAATTAATGTAGTTACGGAAAAAAAATACGGTGTCACGACCCGAACTAGGGCCTGGCCGTGACGGACATCCCGAACCCTAAGGGCCCGGAACGTCCCTCTCTATCTGTTAAGCATGCACACATTCATATAAATAAAGAAGATGCGGAAACATAATCTTCTACAGAAACATGGTCAATTCTGAATTCAGCATAAGTATGAAAATTGAAAATCAACTACATCTAATAACATCTGACTCAGTCTGTGAAATCTCTACTACAGGAAAATCTGACAACTGTCTGAAAACTGGGACAAGGCCTCCAGTTGACCAAAACGATAATAAGGGACATAATCTGAAAGACGAACCTTCTGGAATAGAGAAGGCTCACCAACTAATCACTGCAACTCTGTCTGATGAATCTACTGCCTTTCTAGACCCCTAGACTGAGCCTCAGAACCTGGAGGGAGGAGGGGGGGGGGGGGTCAATACAGATTTACTAGTACGCAAATAAATCCAAAATAAAGATTATATGTAAATAAAATAGTTTGGAAAACAACTTTGTCAAAACATTATACATCAAGTAGCTTCTGAAACACATGGGCGCATTTCTGCAAAACATGTAACCTGCCTGTCAATGCAAGTTATGATCTGTATATTACTTCTGAGTTAGGTGACACTCCCCTGCAATTCTGATATTCCATTGACTCGGCGGGGAATCCCCCAACCCAAGTGTTCCGCAAGGGTTGGAGTTCCTGAATCTGATACGCCACAGGGCTCTAGGCTAGCGTAATAAATAAACATGGATAGACAAATCATGGTTTTGGGAGATGAGTTGTTTAATACTCACACCTTCTTCTGGGAACCACCTAAACTCTCTTTATGCCCAATTTTATCCTGTTCTAAATCATGCATGTTTCTAGTTTCAATATCTGAAAAGTCTGATTTCAAACATACATTAAATCTGTTCTGAATTATCATGGCATAATTTGAATTGGTGTCGTCACACCAAGACTTGCAAGTCCTATTTATGATCCATAATGCATCATGCATAATTCTTTCATTAAAACACAGTTCAGACCACCCAAACATGCAAACAATATAAAAGATTTCATGTTCCGAGAACACAAGTCAAAACTATACTGAGATTGATCAAACATATGGTGGTCATGTGCATTTGAAAAAATCATGCACTCTTTCATTATATGGATATTCTCAACATTTATCAATATGCACAACCCTCTCTTTCGAATTAAAAATAATAAATCAATTTGTAGCATTAATCAAGATATTTCATATCATGCTTTTCAAGATACATTCAAAACAATCTATATCATAATAAAATTAGAAAAATCATGCCAAGAGAGGGATTCATGTGCGTCATGCTCTCAATTCATTCATAAATCATAAAATATATGCATACGTATATATAATTTCAAATCAATTTGAGGAAGCTCAAAAGACCAAAACAATATCGTCAAAATTTCTAAAATATGAATGTATTCATAAATCTGAAAACCCCTTTCTTAAAAATCATGATTTCTATGTCCATGAGATTTTTAGAAAAATCCCACATACCTCAAAATAGGAAAACAATGGGTGTTTCTTGAAGCCTATGATCCGGAGATTTCGAATCTTCAATCGATTTTGAAAACCCACGGTTGATTCTTGAGTTTCTTGAAGTTCTTGTTTGAAGCTCTAGAGACGATTCTTGATGATTTTGATTAAAGTAGAGTTAAGTTGCCCAAACATACCCTAAATCATTTATTTGGAAAGTTTTAAAGCATAGGGAAAGGTCAAAATTACCCTTAATGGCTCCTAAACGGAACTGGAAATTTGAACTTAAAAACCCGATTTCGGGTGCCACCATGATGCGCCACAATCGCTGTGGTCCACTGGAATTCGACACGTGGGAATTTGAGTGCCTCCGAGATGTACCACCATCGTGGAGCCCCACTGAAATTTGACGATTGTGAATTTTACCCTCTCCGCAATGCGCTAGACACCAAAATGACGATGTTTACGACTGGAACTTTAATTTATTCATAACTTCTTCAACGAGGGTCCGTTTTGGACCAATCTTATATTGTTGGAAAGATAATTCAGTCATCTACGTAATGAAAGGTTGAAATCTAGGAAATTCCACATGAAAATTAATTTAGATCATTCTAAAAGCTAATGCTTAGACTTTTCATGGATGGAATATAGCTAAGAAGACGTCGGGATGTTACATACGGCAGTGGAGAATACATGTCAATTAATACGAAAACACCTATATAGATGACTTCCAAGAAAATTGGTGGTTAGTACATAGATCCTTTGGGTTTAATTTTAAAACTTCATACAAATAAGGTGTATATAACTCTGTTAGCTAGAAGGACCATTTATTTTTTGAAGAGTAAGGGGCAAAGTGTGGAAACTATTTCTTATAGTAAGGTGGAGAGACGTATGCTGTAAATATTTGAGATTTTGACTCACTCTTAAGTAGTTAAGGGTGAGAATTAAGCAAACATATGGTGATAATTTAAGATGAGTTTTTGCATTGTTAGTGCAGTTTAAATATTTGTAATATGTCATTATTAATTGTAATAATATATAGTAAAATCACCTAAGATTTTTTTAATCAGCAAAGATTGATTTTCATTATAAAATCATGAAATTGAACTATAAAAGAACACAAGAAATGGAGTACTCTTTAGTAACAGTTTGAATTTTTTTACAACTGTACGAAGCGCGGTTAGTTCCATTTGTTAACTTCAGTACTAAGATTATCAAAATACAATAAGAATTTTATTCTAATTAAATCTTCCAGTGTTTAGGCTCAAGGGGAAAAAGTTGATCAAAATCGAGATGAATACCACCGGAGCACCCGTCGGATCTTAGATCGGAGGCAGTTTACTTTTCCTATTGGAAAATATACTTGTTTTTCGAAACCTTTCATGCTTTCTATATCGAACTAGTCGCATAGAATTTTCCTAGAGATATTTATCTCTCCTGAATGGTCTGCGGGGATTTAAGGTGTAGTGATTGTGGGTACCCTTGTCATAAGAAAAAAAAAAGATGAAATGATGAAACCTCCAAGGCCTTGTTTAGTGGTAAGAGTAAATTTGTGATATATGGGTTAGAGGCACTCCATTCGCACCCTGTTGCAGTCAGCTCTAAGGGGTCGTTTGGTACACGGGATAAGGTGAGTTATTCCAGGACTAAGTTTGGTATTATTCCTTTGAGAAATTAACTTTAATACTAATATTTTATCTTATTTTTTTTGATAACCATGGTGTCCGAGCCAAACTTTCACGCGCCTCGACTATTTCAAAATACAATAAGAATTTTATTCTAATAAAATCTTCCAGGGTTTAGGCTTAAGGGGGGGAAAGAATTGATCTGAAATGAGATGGATATTGATACTCAGGATGGTGAATGTAGCACCCATAACGTGGCTGTCATTGGAGCACTCAACCTAGAATCCACCAGATCACCCAATGGAGCTTCTACTGGAGGTAATTCCTTTTCCGATTGCAATTCCTTTTCCTTTATCGGTCGAGATCGTTTCATAAAGTTTTCCTAGTGTGATTTATTTCTCTTGAGTGGTTTGCGGGATATTACACTCGAGTAAGATTTAAGGGTAGTGACTTTGGGTTTCCTTGTGATTAAAAAAAAGACAAAATGATGACGTCCCTAAGGCCTTATCTAGTGGTAAAAGTGTATCTATCATATATGGGTTAGAGCACATCCCAGGTTCGAACCCTGTTCCAATCTATAGATCTAAGGGGCCATTTGGTACATGGGATAAGGTGGGATATCCAATGATTAAGTTTGGTATTAAATTTATGTAATGTTCGGTTGATGGTATAAATTTATTTTGGTATTAATTTGTGCAACGTACGACCCCTAAAGGGTATCCATCGAGTTTATAACTCTGGGCGATTGACCTTGGGGATTTCTCGACTGTATAAAAAGATAAAAAAAAATAATGAAAGTTGTAAAAATTAGAGATAAGCATCCGGTACCCCGAACTATTAGCAAAGTTTCGGTGAGACACTCCAACTTTATAGGGGTCCTATTACCCCTCTGAACCCATTTTTAGTGAATTTTGTCACCCTTTTGTGCTAATGTGGTACCTTATTATATAGAATAGGGTCCACATCAAAGATGCCATATTAGCTAATAAGGTTGACAAAATGTGTCAAGTCATCTTAAAAGGTTGACCAAAATATGCCAAAATTAAGTTCGGGGGTAATAGGACTCCCGTAAAGTTAGAGTGTGTCGTAACAAATTTGTTCATACGTCGTGGGTACTAGATTCTTTACTCTAAAAATTAATTGTAACTACAATATTATCCAATAAAAAATGTACTTATGAATGGTGATCGAAATTTCGTATTGGAGGTTCCTACTTTTATAATAGTATAGATTAAAAGATGGAGATATTAGTATATTACCAAGTACCCAATCAATACCTTAGTTTAAAGTGGGAAAAACTTAACTTTCTTAGACAAGTACAATTAGAGGGAAATTAATATCAATACTGATAAGAGGCTAGAAACAGGCACCTCTTTGTCTATGTCGACTTGCCTGTTTCATGCTGAGGGTATTTTTTGAAATTCAAACCTATTCTTCAACGTGCTTGCTTTATGTCGCGGATATTTTTGGAATTTTAATGTCTACGGTTTAATGTGCTTTAGATATGCTTTTCCGTTGTGGCAAGCATATCTAAATTTTTTTTTTGACAAATAAGTGGTTAAATGTTGATAACGACGTTATTAAAGATATGTCATATAAAAAAATATGTCCCTTTTTTTGGGAACTGACTAAAAAGGAAAATGTGTCACATAAGTTGCGCAAGACGAATATATAGGCTAGGGCAAGGAGGTAAAACTAATTTTCTACTAACGCCGCTTTTCTATGCGATAATGTCTTCCGGCTCAGGTATGTCTTCTGTAACAATTTTTTCCATAACATTATTGTGTTCAAGATCCTGGTTTTTCTGGCACGAGACTTTACATCTGGTGTATTAATATATCAGAAATACCTAACATTTTCCCAAAATTTGCCTGAAACTTAAATGTTGTAAGAAATCAACTTCTTTTATATTTGTGTTATCCTTAATTTTTGTTTTATTTAAAGATTTTGGTTCTACGTCTCAAATGGGAAATGCAAATGGAATTGATTGGTAGGAAGAGACCTACCAAAAGGTACTATTTGTAATGGTACTTTTATTTGCTGAAGATTTCGTGTTTGTTAATGTGGATTTTGATAAATTGTCTGCTTATGACAATATAAGAAATTTTCTGAATGTTCTGAAATATTTCCAGTGATTAATTGAGTAATAAAGGATGTTTACCAACAAAATTGTTAAGTTAAATCCATGGTCAGCCCCTTCACCCTAAGATACTTTACGTATTTCAGTTCGTAGAGAAAATAGAAAACTGAGCATGTAAACAAGTGATAACAACTATTCCTCAATCCCAAGAAGGTGAGTTGGGGCTATGTGAATCTTTACTATCTGATACTAGTCCAATATTCTCAATGACGAAAAATTAGTTTCACAAGCACGGGCATAACTGAGATTGTGAAAAAATATCTAAAGTGGATTTTTTGAAATAATGAATATCATAGTTTTCAAGTTAAATTTCTAGAATAGTCTAGTGAATAAATATCATAGTTTTCTAGTAAAGTTTCTAGAATACTCTAGCATAGAATTTAGGATAATTATCTTAGTGAAATATCTAGATTATATTTAGATAGCTAGAAGATAAAAGTTGTCTCGATTGTTCTTGAAGAAAGATCTAGAAAAGTATCTAGAACCATCCATGGATAAGTATAAATAGGGATGTTCTTTGTACTTTTGTAACCAACAAAAAATCAAATCCAATACAAAGCGAATTCAAGAAGTCTTATTTCAAATACAAGTTATCCCGTTCAGCATTTACACACATTTCAAACTTCCCCTTCTTAGTTGAATCTTTCGGTCTTAGATAACGATCTTGGACTAGCAGAAGGTCTCCCCAAATATACCTTTCATTTGCTATTTTCTACATGGTATCACATCCATAATTATAGATTGGCTTCTATTTATTTCAAGATTGAGTTTGTGGTAAATTCAACTGGTTTGTCCAAATGTATTTAAGTGGTCGCGTTAATGGATTGGGAATTGAGTTGTTGAATCAGTCCAATTACAAGGTATGGAAGGCATGTATGGAATCATACCTTGTAGGAGAGGATTTGTGGAATGTTGTTAATGGGAGCAACACAAGTCCTTCTGCCAACAGGGCAAGTGTAAAAAGTGAAAGCAGATAAATGCAAAGACGAAGTTCATCGTGAAGAGATCTATCTCCTCTAGTTTATCCAATCATATTAAAAAGTGAAAAAACTAACCTATGAAATATGGAGGACACTCGATTAGTTATTCAAATAGAAGAATGAAGCTTGACTACAACTATTGGTGAATGAATTGGCTAACGCCAATCATGGTAATCTTTCTATTGCCGAGTATTTCATAAGGATTAAGAATTTATGTTCTGAGATTTTTTAACTAATATGGATGAGGCTGTATCTGAAGATCGAATGAGAAGAATTATCATTCTTGGTTTGAAACAAAAATATATTCCCTTTGTGACATTAATTCAGGGATGGGATCAACGACCATCCTTGGAGGAATTTGAGAATTTGTTATCATCTCAGGAGTTACTAGCCAAACAATTAGTTAGTGAATTTTTCAAACAAAGGGAAGGAAATTCTCTTGTAGCTGACAAAAGAAACATTAAATGAAAACCAAGAGATATGTCTCACTTTCCATTCTAAGCTGGTTCAAGCTCGCCTAAAAATAAGGAAGAGTCTTTTAACAATTATAGTAAGAAGCCTCTAAGATGTTATCGGTGTGGAAAAACAGGACACATAAGAAGATATTGCCGACCCACGGAGAGCAACATGGCTCAAATTGAAATAATTGTTGAAGAAGAAGAAGGTTGGGGAAAATGCATAGTAGCTGAGAGTCAAGCAATAGATTCCTTGATTTCCATATATTTGGAAAGAGATTGGATTAGATATCATACAATCCATCATGTGGAGAAGGAAGGCACTGATAAGAAGAAAGAAAATGTTGAAGACGTTCAAACATACGACACTGTATGTGCAATCAAGGATATCAAAGAAGCAGATCCTGAAAATAGCAATAAAATTCTGGAAATATAAGATATTGAAGTAAATTCTAAGTAGATAGTGTTCGAAACTCTATATGACAGAGATGACTTTATCGAAGAAAGAATTAAGGGAGATGCAATAGAAGCTGAAGTTTCTTGACAAATCATCTATCATATCAAGGTCAATCACTTGCTTAGAGCAAATATTGGAAGTTGATGAAGAAGCCAAGGATCAGATAGATGAAAACGCTGAAATTAAATCCCCAATTTCAGACGGAGAGACATAAAAAATGATTGAAGAGCTCAATACTAAATCAAATGGAGGAACATATGATGATGCGGAGGCTTCATAGAAAATTGATGATCAAATCGTCATCACATCAAATGTGGAGGCTATACAGATGAAATATCCTTGTGTTATAGAGTTACTTCAGAAAGAGTAAGTTCTAAAATCTTGAACGCTAGAGATCTAAACATTTTCATCACACATGTGTCTCTAGATAATAAAGTTGTGGAGTTTTGTAAAGAAAGAGGGATCTCAAGAACTTTACATCGTAAAACTTGGCAAGGTGATGATTCTTATGGTTCTCAAAGGGTAAAGAGGACTACAGTCAAGATATCTGTTATGTATCGGACAAAATAAATCAAACCACAAGCAAAAAAAAGAAAGAAAAGAACGCACAGATTTACGTGGAAACCCTTGCAGGAAAAATCACGGGTAGAGGCAGAGAAATTTCACTATGAAGGGAGAGGTGCACAATGTGGAGCACGACGTAATGTCTGAATATCCAAAACCGACGCACTAATTGCACTTATATAGTATGTGCGTACAAATAGATCCATACCAGGGGGGGCTCGATCCCTACTCTACCACTACAGACCCCATTGAAAATTACAAATATTTGTCACACCGTAAAACGTTTAGGGCCAGATCAACAAAATTCGGGTCACAACTCTAACACTATCTCGCTATAGAGATGATAATTTTGTTAATACATATTCTTGCTTCTTTGTAGGAAAAATTGATGACAGAAAATCTTCATCAACGGAAGAAGAAAGAGGAGTTGGAAAAAACCTACTAAGAGTTTCACCAAGGCATAGCTCAAAGTTTTGTTTGAGATTTTCTGTAATGAGTTTGGATAGCTTCAAAAAATTCACTTTAAGGGAGAGTGAAAAATATCTTAAGTGAATTTTTTAAAAGAATGAATATCGTAGTTTTCTAGTTAAATTTCTAGAATAGTCTAGTGAATAATGTCATAGTTTCCTAGTTAAGTTCCTTAATACTCTAGCATAGTATTAAGGATAATTATTTGAGAAATGTCTAGATTATATTTAGATAGCTGGAAGATAAAAGTTGTTTAGATTGTTCTTGTAGATGAATCTAGTAAAGCATCTAGAACCATTCATGGATAAGTATAAATAGGGATGCTCATTTAAAATTTGTATCCAACCATAATTCAAATCCAATACAAAGCAAATTCAAGAAGTCTTCTTCTAAATCCAAGTTCTCCTGTTCAATGTTTTAATTCACATTTCTAGCTTCCTATTCTTAGTTGAATTTTTCGATTTTAGTTAACGATTTTGGGCTAGAAGAAGGTCTCCCCAAATATACCTTTATTCTACTATTCTCTATAGAGATGTGGAGTATTCCTTGAAAAATTAATTGATTACAAAAATTAGCTGTTGAATGCTTTTTTTGATCTTGTTATCTAAATTCATGGGGAATTATGTCTGTAAGATACGGTCGAAGTCTTCATTATATGTCACATTATGGAAGTTCTTACTCTTGGTATGACTTCACTTTTAACCTTTTTATCTAGAACATGGAAGATTCTATAGTGCATCGTTTTGATGTAATTATCACTTATCCACATAGAAATGTAGTGTTGCCATTTCAACAATTGAATTAATGAAACTTTGCAATGCAGATCAAGTCAATGAGGGAGAAGTATTTACCAGACCTTAATGATTTATACCGGAAAATTGCTTCTAAAGTGCAGCAGGTATATTCTAGCATGCTGAGATTTACTAGAATTTGATATAATTTGAGATGTTAATAGTTCTCTGAAGTCATTCTTCTTTTGGGGATAGAACTTGCAGTCATATATTTTGTCTTCTACTTGTGCTAAAATCATTTCCCTCTAAGTGCCTCATGAATAGTAACAACATCATATTCAGCCCAAAGTGTGGTGCTGACGCAGATCTTTCCCCAGCCTTGTGAAGGCAGAGAGTCTGTTTTTAAAGATGGCCGGCTCAAGTAAAACAGTACTATGCAGTTCTGAAAAGTAATTATAGTAGTAAAGAGGCCACAATAAAATTAGAGAGAAAATAACAATAAAAATAACAAATGTCCAATAATTGAATCAAGGAAAACACCAGGTTGTAATAAAGAATCATAGAATAAAATAATTGAAAGGTTGTAATAATACTGCCAATGAGAAAAACTTGACAATGCTCAACTACGTAGTAACCTTTTACCCTGATCCCCATCTTCCATATCCTCCTATGTAGGGTCATGTCTTCGGTAAGCTACCTGAGTGCCATGTCATGTCTATTGACCTCTCCCTAGTACTTCATCGGTCTATCTTTACCTCTTCCCAATACAGGAGCATTTCCTTTTCACATGCCCGAATCACCTCGATCTCACTTCCCTCATCTTGTCCACTACTGTGATCACACCCACTTTGTCCCTAATATCCTTGTTCTTGATCATATCGCTCCTAGTAAGCCCACACATCCATCTCAGCATCTCACTTTCATTACTTTAAAATTTTGGACGTTTGAATTCTTGAAGGGCTTACACTTAGGCTCATATAACATAACTTTTGTAACCTCCACTCTATAAAACTTGTCTTTAATTTAGGGTGGCATACTCTAATCTCACAAGACACCGGATGATAGCCTCCATTTCATCCACCTCACTCCAATGCGATTGTATATCATCATTAATTTGCCCATTTTCCTTAGACTATTAACCCAAAATACTTGAAACTCCCTCTAGTGGGGATGGCTTGTGTATCAATCCTTACTTTCACATCTACCTCCTTAATTGTATCTCTAAACTTGCACTCCAAGTGTCATATTACTCCTGCTCTACCTAAACCCCTAGATTTCTGTCCAACCTTAAATATATCATTAAATTTGTCATGTATCTTGTCAATCACTATTACGTCATCTGCGAATTATATACACCATGGCACCTCCTTTTGGATATGCTGTGCTAATTCATTCATCATAAAGACAAATAAACATGAACTATGAGTTGATCCTGGTGCAACCACATCACGATTTGAAATTGTTTTTGAGTCTCCTCCCACTATCCTTATTTGAGTCTTGGTTCCATCATACATTTCTTTAATCTCTCTAATGTATTCTACATCTACACCTATCGCCTACAAAAATCTCAATACAACCCCCTAAATAACTTCGTCGTAAGATTTGTCTAGGTTGATAGACACTATATATAAGTCCCTAGCTCTTTCTCTCCTTCTACAACTCTACCAATCTCCTTACAAGATGAATGACTTCTATTGTTGATCGCCTCACTGCAAATCCAAATGTATCTCGTTGATTGACACACACCTCCTCACCCACAACTCTACCACTCTCTCCTTAACCTTAATTGTGTGGATTAACAATTTTGATACCTATATAATTATTGCAATTCTAAATATCACTCTTGTTTTTGTATAGTGGGATCATAGTATTCCACCAACATTCTTCTATCACTGTTCTTGTCCTAAAAATGACGTTAACCATTCTAGTTAGCCACTCCAAATGAAACACCCCGTGGCTTTCTTGAATTTGTTACCGCGATTAGTAGCATGCTTTAAATGCCAACAACCAGAAATTTACTAAGTGTTGAAATGACTTAACCTTATTTTAAGATCTTAAACTTCAATGATTTCAAAATCAATCTTCCCGACCCTGAGATGTGGATTTTTAAGTTCATTTATGTTTGGGAGTGTAAGGGGGTGTCTCGGGAAGGATTTGGATTTTTTGGACAATGTTTGAGATATGTTTGGGTAAGCAAAACCATGGATCGACACGATATCGATACGTCGCGTTGGTAATCATGATAGCCAATGCAATGGATCAATGTGATATCATTCCGTCACACTGGTAATCGCGTCGGTAGGCAACACATCACGTCACGTCGCTAAATGCATCGGATACCCAGTTCGTGTATTAGATTTTTCTCGGGTCCAGAAGGGTATTTTTGTCTATTTCCCTTGTTATAGCTAAGCCATAACACAAAATTTAGTCTTGATTGAGTCATAATATACCAAAAGACACTCAAATTACTTCAAAACAAAACCCTAAATTCCCTCCCATAGATCAAGGGTTCATCTTCTAAGTCAAGATTTTTAATAAAAAAGTCAAGGCTAGGGTTCCACTCTTTGAGCTAATTAATCTAAGGTACGTGGGGTTTCCCTAAATACATGGAAATAGTGAAATTGTTTTACTATGTTTTGAAAATTTAGAAACCATATTTTCATAAAGGGTTTTGAGAACAATTTTAAGAATATGCATTATGAAACCTTTTTAATGATATAATGTTTGGGTCTTGAGGCCTTCCCTTGAATCTTGATTTTCTCGTTTATATATAGATACATGTGTTTTAAGTTTTTAAATATGAACCGAGAGCATGAATAATGAATTTCCCTCTCTAATTGTTTTATTTCTTTATTTACAAGTTATGGGTTACTCAATTACATGTCTTAAAGCATGAACAAAGA
This sequence comes from Capsicum pubescens, assembly GCA_030864215.1. Classification (NCBI taxonomy): domain Eukaryota; kingdom Viridiplantae; phylum Streptophyta; class Magnoliopsida; order Solanales; family Solanaceae; genus Capsicum; species Capsicum pubescens. The sequence goes on along the minus strand of CM061542.1, from coordinate 33,475,788 downwards.
GTTTGACTATCATTTATGAACTTGATGTTCGTTGTGAATCATAGAGAGATACATTTCTCATTTTGGAAATGCTATATATGTGATAATTAAAAGAATTGCATGATTGTTTTGAGATATTGACCACCACACATGTTTATGAATTGAAAGGGAGAATCTTATATAGTTTGGCATATGTTTTGAAATATGAATCCTCTTGTAGTGTTTGAATATTTTTGTGGTCTAAACATTGTTTTTTTTTTGAATGAAGGAATTGTACATGATATTGTATGGCTCATATATACAACTTTCAAGTCTTGGTATGACAATATATTCATAACGGATTTTGAGAATAATTTAATAAAGTCTTGAAGTTTAGAAACCATATATTCATAAAGGATTTTGAGAATAATTTAAAGAATATACATTCTGAACCCTTTTTAATGATATAATGTTTTGGTCTTAAGGCCTTCCCTTAAATCTTGATTTTCTCGTGCAAATATATACATGTGTTTTTAGTTTTTAAATATGAATTAAGAGCATGAATAACGAATTTTCCTCTCTCATTGTGTTATTTCTTGATTTACAAGTTATGTGTTACTCAATTGCATGTCTTAAAGTACGAACCAAGAGTTTTACTATCATTTATGAGCTTGATATTGGTTGTGAATCGAAGAGAGGGATATTTCTTGTTTTGTAAATGTTATATATATGATAATTGAAATAACTGCATGATTGTTTTGAGAATTGACCCCACACATATTTATGAATTGAAAGGGAGAATCTTTATATAGTTTGGCATATGTTTTGAAATATGAATCCTCTTATACTATTTGAATGTTTTGGTGGTATGGACATCATTTTATTTTAATGAAAGAATTGTGCATGATTGGTACACGTCAAATGGCCACCTAATTTTTGAAGATATGATTATAGACCATCACTTAAAGGCTCAAGACTTGGTCACCCCGAGGGCACAAGAATATGCAAGAAATACCCATTTTGAGCCTACCATTGAACATACCATTCATCAAGGCCGTGAGTGGAAGATTACTTGGAGCATTGAAGACTTGAGGATTCACTGTTTTGGACACCTAATAGCTCATAGTTTTGGTCCATCTTCATTGAGGGTATTTTGGTCACTTCACTTTGCCCAAAATGCACTCCATTGCCACCCCTCTTATTAAGGGTAGTGTGGTCATTTTTCTTATTTTTTAATGTAATATAAATAGAACAATATAGGATTTTTAGGACTTATTTATTTATTGAGGTAAGTCAAACTCTCTCTCTCTAGTGTGAGAAGTGTAACACCCCTTAGTCTTATGGCTTGCAAAAGCCACCAATCTGTAACTAGGGCTGCCCAAGTGTTGATATCACTTGTGTTGAATCATTGGCTTGATACTTTGGTGTTTAGAGAAGGTAACGTCCCTCTTGTGTCAACGTTAGAGTTAGGTTTGTGTCGTGGGTAGTGTTGAGGGTCCAATTGTCTCACAATTCTTGGGTTCTTAAGATTGTCCCTTCATTTGGTCTAACTATCTATCTTGTTTCTTGTTTTAGTTTGGGTAATCCTTATCTTGTTGTTGAACCCGTGGGGGTCTTGTTATTGTAACATTGTTGTTCTTCATTTTATTGTTGTAATATAGTTTTGGATTGTTGGTTGAGATAGGTGTTAAACACCTTGTTATATCATCTTCTTGTTGTTGTTTTTGAATCTGAGTGTGGTCACCATCTAGGTCCTTGGTTCATTTGAACTTATGGACTATTTTTTAGTGTATGTTTGGATGATTTTGAGCCAATTTCGTGTCTCCCATTGTTTACTTGTATCATTTGGTATCAAAGAATGACTTTATTTTTTTCTCACAAGATCAAATCTTGGGTTTGCTTGTTATATATAAAAAAAGAAGTGTTCTTGTGTTTATGTTCTTGGCCGAGAGGTGTAGACATTGTTGTTGTTGTTTTCTCCAAGAGTTTGTGACTAGATCTATTAGAATTTTTTTGTCTAGTTGTTTCTTGTGTTGGCTTCTTTCTCACTAACCCAAAGGTGTCTAGATCTAAAGTTGAGCTTAAAAATGGTTATATTGTTGATATGAACTTGAATTGGCCCTATGGTGATGTTGTTGTAGTTCTTAAAAAAGAAATTGTAGTTGTGTTCATATTTTTCTTCACCTATTCTCATATCTTAACCCACATAAAGTGTAAAATAGATCCAAAAAGTTGTAAGACAAAAGTTGTAAAGTTGTTTGTGAGAAGACTTGCACACTTCCCTTACTAGACTTGACAACAACTTTTCCTTAAATCAAGGGACCTATCTTGTTGGACTAGTAAAGTCAAATATCACCTTTTTGAGTTTGGAAAGTTTAAAAAGAGTACAAGACTTTTACTTTCCCTCCAAAACCAATTGTCTTCCATTCCAAATTGTGTGAAGATTAAAAAATTCAAATTTCTGACTAAAGTTGTGTGGGAACGAGAACAATTGCATGCTGCCACATCACCCTAATTACTGTACATCATCAATATTAAGCTCAAATTTGGATTTTCTAGTTTCTAATTGTTGATTGTTGGTTTCATTAGTTGATCCTAGAACTAATTAACAAACTAGTAAACTCCTACTAGATTGTCAATTAATCCTTCGAATCCATTGTTCGTTTCTACATTTCATTTGTACTTTTGTAGTTTTTAAAATTGTAGTACTTTTTGGTTCAAGTTCAGACATTACTTTACTTGAGTCTTCAAACAAAGAATCCATTCCGACAAGGAGTAGACTAACCCCTCAACTCATCACAAACTATGAGCCGACTTGCAACACTTGTGAATCTAAGTGTGAGACGATCAAGTGTGTGATAGTGTGGTGAAGTTGTATCGAACTAACTTGTGTTTTTCTTTGTAGGCTTGTTCTTTTTTTTTTTGGTACAATTAAAAGGGAATCCGCGACTACAACCTCTCAACCCATGGACAACAATGCCACCAATGTCATTTTGGCCTACCTTGAAACTACGTCCTGAGTCCTAGCTATGGCGAATAAAAGGTTGGATCATATGGTAGGTCAAAGGGAGTAAGTGGGTTTCCCGGATACACTTCAAGATGAAGGCCATATCTCATGTGAACTACGAGTTAAAAACACTATTCCTTACACTCCTATGGACTTAGAATGTTGTGTTGTGGCTAGTAGGAGCCAAGTGGGTGTAGTTGCGGCTTTGCCTAGGGTAGAGGTGCTTGAGTCTCCCTTCTATGATACTCTTGGTATTGTCAGGACGCATGAGGAATAAACTCTTATTGTAGGTACGCAAGCACTAGTTGATCCTTTATATGATGAAATTCATTTTCCACGTGAGAATTATTTATGTCCATCTAGTTCTAGCACTTATAACTTGACTAAGGTTCCATTACCAAGTGGCGAAAGTATTCACGAACTAGTTGACCCTTGTGAAAAACAAGGTGACTCTACATTGGTATATAAGTTTCCAACAACTAGTGAGAATGTGGACAATGATCAATCGAGTGGAAAAGCCCTTGATGTGCTTGACTGTTAAGGAAACCCGAATTGTGATTGTCTTGGTAAATATGGTTTTCCTTGTGATCCCTTGGCTGACCATGATGGTTTGTGTCTAATTAAGGATTGTTAATTTGAAAGAGAAGGTTATGTGTGCTTAGAAATTCCATCTACTTCTTCTCTAAGTGTTTCTTATGTTGGGCATATTCCTAGTGGATATTTTGAAACTAGTAGTAAGTGCATGCATGATAACACTTTATTTGAAGTTGGCTTGTGGAAAACCTTTCTCAACCCTCTTTTTGTACAAGATATTTCAAAGAGTGATAAAGAGGGCTTGCTTAACCTTGAGGATGGAACCCTAAAGGAGAATGAGAGTGGCCAAGACCTAAGTCCTTGGTTAAGTCTTCCATTTGACCCCGGTAACTTCTTAGGGTGTGAAGGATGGATAATTTTTGGTCGGTCCACTTGTTTGATTGATATTTCTATATGTGTTGTGGAAACTTTACTTTTAATTAGGGCACCACCCCTTTGTAATATTTTTGCTAAGTCCCTTGTGATTAAAGTCTAGGGTGTGTTGCTATATCTCAACTATGTACCTCCTTGGCATATTGATGTTGTTTATTGTACCAACTTTAATCATTTTATAAATCAGTTCAGTTCAGTTAGTCAGTTCAGTGTAGTTAATCTTTTTAGAGTCTTTCAGTTGGGAGAAGGGACTAGCACCGAACGAGTGCAGGGATGGTGTTTTTTCCCGTTATAAAGGCAGAGCCATTAGAAGCAAATCCCTGTACTCCATAACTGGGTATCCAGTGTAGGACAGGATTCACCCGTCATATTAAGGCTATACTTGACTATTATATTGCCTTAGGCTTGATTTCCTATTCAGGGTCACCCGTCAAAGAGACTTGACCATAGTAGTGGTCTCTACCCGTGGCACGGTATTGACACACCTCCAATCAGGATAAAGATTGGACCCCACCAGTATAGTATCGGGGCATTTCGGTTAGGTTACTACCTCCCAAAGTCACAATTACAGTTATAGTTTCAGTAGCAGTCTTCAGAGTAGAAATCAGGAATTAGGACTGTCTGATATAGTTATCGATCTCAGCAAGGAACTCAGATTGTTTCATTCATTCCTGGACCATCACATCAGATAGGCTTTATCCCATATTCAGATGCTAATTATTAGATCTAGAGGTCACCCGGCAGACAGGCTTGATCTCAATCTCAAATTCAGTCGAGTATTCTCATTATCAGTTTCAGAGATCACTCGTTAGCTAGGACTGATCTCAAACTTAGATGTGCAGATACATTTTGGAACTCAAATAGTTTTCCCAAAATTAGGACTATTAGATACAGTTATCCATGTTATCAATCATTTAGTATCTCAGTATCACGAAACTCATGTTGTCAGAATTCAAACTCAAGTAGTCAGTATCTCCATGAGTTCAGTAGCAGTTATGTATGTACGAATGTATGTATTCTCACATTCATATTGGTCAGCATGTTCATGTATATAAACCCCATACATTTAGCCTACCCCCACGTATACTCAGTACTTTAGTTGTACTAATGCATTTGCCCTATGGTGCTTTCTTTTTATGTTACACCATTGGATTCTGAGGTGCAGATTCCAGATCAGCTGTAGCAGTTCAATAAGCACTGAGTCCTCATCTTTCGAGGAAGTGATCGTTATATTTATTATTCCTATATTTCAGTTTATTTTCAGTTTAGGGAGTTAGTTGGAGACATGTTCCTTCAACTCCTTATTCAGACAGTTTAGAGGCTTTCAGACGACTATAGAGTTTTTAGATTTAGACTTTAGTATTTTTAGTTTTCTTTTGGTACTGTGATACCACCTTATTTCAGATATTTTATAATTCAAGATTGAACCTTACCCCTCTCGGTTCATGTTTCTGCATATTATATGTATATTATGCAGTTATAGGTACAAATATCAGTAATGGGTTAGCTTGTGGTCCTTTGAGGTCATGAGCACTGTGTAGCATTCTGGTTTAGAAAATCGGGGCATTACAAACTTGGTATCAGAGACTAAGGTTCAATAGAGTCCTAGGAAGTCTGAAAGCCGCATCTAGTAGAGTCTTGTACATGTATGTGTTGTGCACCACACCTATGTGCAGGAGTCTATGAGATGTTTTAGGAACATTTTCCCTTCTTTCAGTATTCATGTCCTGCCAGTGATCAGTCAGATTTTTATAGCTTGTTTTCTCATCCTTGCATCTATTCATGCTATCCAAAATCTCAGAGAATGTAACTATTTCAACATAGAACCTCCCAGTAGTTGCAAGTTCAGTTTATCTCATGCATCATGCATTAGTTTTAGACTCCCAAAGTTTAGTTATAATCTAGTTCGTAGATGCCCTATGCATCACCCAAGTATCTCAGCAAGGTAAACATTCCTAGAGGGACATAGTGTCCGAAGGGGGGAGATACCACACCTTTTCTTGATGCTTTCATGTTTCCGTTATAAATTAGTTATCAAGTTCCATGGCATAATCAGTCAAGATTTCAAGAGTTAGCTCAGTCAGATATTCAAGCATTAGATATACGTGTTCAGTAGAGAAAGTACTATTTATCAGTATCTTCACTCATACATTTACATATTATATCAGTCATGAAATCATGCATCATATATGCATGGATTCATCCTTTCAATTGTGTATCAAATATGCATTCTTATTTTGAGAAAACTCACTTTTTTAGAATCCTCAGTCTTATATTCATGAATCAGCTTCCCATGCATCAGATATGCATGTTAAGTATGTTGTGCTCAGCTTTCAGTCATGTTAGTCATGAACCCATATTTTAGTAGTGAATGTCTTGTACGTATTTCATCTTATCATCTCTCCCGCCTTAGTTAATTTCCATTCAAGGATGAATGTTCCCAAGGGGGAGATATTGTAATACCCCGCATGTTACTAAGCTGGGAGACAAACCATTTTACCTATATATGAAATCTCCTATCCTATGATTCATACTTGAGTACATGACTTACAATGAGTATCCTAGCAATAATATAGCTTATGATGCAATAAGCATGTTCATATGAGTCACTTAAGGTAATACAAGCTAAGAGTTTTTGAATCCATCATGTTTTAGTGTTCGATTTCGTAATGGTCATATTTGAATGAGTATAACTCGATGTTAATGTGTTATTTCTTCATATTTCTACCCACCAAATTACAGAGAATTGAATTAACATTCCAACGATACCAATTTCACCTTAATCTAATACCCGAGTGAAAAGTTATGCCCATTTTCGTGAGAGACATTAAGGGTATGCCATTGGTTAGGCGCCGCCCAACCAAACTTAGGTGATTGGTTAGGAGCCGCCCAACCTGGCCTATGCGATTACTTGGGCACCGCCTAAGTCAGTTCTAAGTGTCAAAAACACTCCATTTTGAGTTATTTTGAGGGTAGTTAAGTCTTTTAACACTCCTTACACGTCCCTAAACTTAACCCTATGAAATATATAGATCCTAATTACATTACATCCCTACTATCATCTTAAGTTCATCATCCAAGAGCACTAAAATAGAAAAACAACTAGGGTTACATAATTAAGCTTGAAGATCCAATTTCAAGGAAATTCCTCCATCAATCCTCAAGAATCTTACTTCTAAGGTATGCGTGAGTTAATTCATGGACTCCTTTCATCCATGAAGCTCAAGAACTATCTTCGAAATTATGTATTATGATTTTTATGTTGTTGGTGGTTGATGTTCATGTGGTTGGAGTTTGATGATGCCTAAGATGGGATCTTTGTATGTTTTGTGTGAAGATATGGTTGTATTTAATATATAAATATGTGAAATTGGTGGTTGAATATTTGTAATCTTGATGAATCCACCTATGCCTAAGATGTGCATGTAAGGTGTTTGTGAAAATACCTAAGGGAAGAGAAATCATACTTTTATGACATAATAAGTCCTAAATGACTATTCCATGTTCTATGTTTATGTTCAACGTAATACCCGTGCTATTGTCGTGAATTGAAGATGTTGTATGAGATGCTCATGATATTGTTGTGATATAGAATGACCATGTTATTGAAGCCATGAAAGTATATACATGTTGTGTGCATTCCTGATCATGTGATAGTTTGTGGAGAATCATCTTTATTATGAAATCCTTACATATGATATTGTGAATTGTGGACTCTACTCTTATGATCAAGTCAGTCATGTGTGTCAGTTTCCTTCCATCGAGTCCTGGGGGTACTTGTACTCGAAAACAATAGCTGTGTGCCTAGAGCTAGTGTCATGTTTCAAGACATCCTCAGTCAAACTATGCTCCATAGATTTCAGTTAGTCACGTGACTTAGAAAAACTCACAAATCTCAGTAGTTCAGTACTCCCAGTAGTTTCAGTACTCTCAGTCAGACGTTAGATCTCAAGTAGCTTTTCCGTCAGTCAACGGAACTCAGTGAATTTAGCTTAGTTCAGCTAAGAAAATATAATCAACAAAGTTAATCAGTTTATAAATCAGTTCAGTTCAGTTAGTCAGTTCAGCGCAGTTAATCTTTTTAGAGTCTTTTAGTTGGGCGTAGGGACTAGCACCGAGTGAGTGCAGGGATGGCGGTTTATCCCATTATAAAGACATAGCTGTTAGCAAAAAATCCCTGTACTCCAGAACTGTGTAGCCAGCGTAGGAAAGGAGTCACCCTTCAGATTAAGGCTATACTTGACTATTATATTGCCTTAGGCTTGATTTCCTGTTCAGGGTCACCCGTCAGAGAGGTTTGACCAAAGTAGAGGTCTTTACCCGTGGTACGGTATTGACATACTTCCTATCAGGGTAAAGATTGGACCCCACTAGTACAGTATCGGGGCATATCGGTTAGGTTAATACCTCCCACAATCACAGTTATAGTTACAGTTTCAGTATCAGTCTTCAGAGTAGAAATCAGGAATCAGGACTGTCAGATACAGTCATCGATCTCAGTAAGGAACTCAAATAGTTCCATTGATTCCTGGACCATCCCATCATATAGGCTTGGTCCTATATTTATATGCTTATTATTAGATCTAGAGGTCACCCGACAGACAGGCTTGATCTCAATCTCAAATTCAGTCGAGTATTCTCATTATCAGTTTCAGAGATCACTCATTATCTAGGACTGATCTCAGACTTAGATGTGCAAATACAGTTGGGAACTCAGATGGTTTTCCCAAAATTAGGACTGTTAGATACAGTCATCCATGTATTAGTCATTCAGTAACTCAGTATCATGAAACTCATGTTGTCAGAGTTCAAACTCAAGTAGTCAGTATCTCTACGAGTTCAGTAGCAGTTACGTATGTATGAATGTATGTATTCTCACGTTCATATTGGTCAGCATGTTTATGTATATAATCCCCATGCATTTAGACTACCCCCACGTATACTCAGTACTGTAGTTGTACTGACGCATTTGCACTATGGTGCTTTCTTTTTATGTTTCACCATTGGATTCTGAGGTGTAGATTCCAGATCAGCGGTAGCAGTTTAGTAAGAAGTGAGTCCTCATCTTTTGAGGACATGATTGTTACATTTATTATTCCAGTATTTCAGTTTATGTTCAATTTAGGTAGTTAGATGGAGAAATGTTCCTTCAACTCCTTATTCAGACAGTTTAGAGTCTTTTAGACGATTATAGAGTTTTCAGATTTAGACTTTAGTATTTTTTCAGTTTTGTTTCGGTACTATGATACCACCTTATTTAAGATATTTTATTATTCAAGATTGAACCTTATGCCCTCTTTGTTTATGTTTCCGCATATTATATGTATATTATGTAGTTACAGGTACAGATATCAGTCATGGGTTAGGTTGTGGTCCTTCTGGGTCATGAGCACTGTGTAGCATTCCAATTCAGAAAATTAGGGCATTACAGTATAAAACCCTAAGGTTCAATAGAGTCCTAGGAAGTCTGAATGTTGAATCAAGTAGAGTCTTGTACATGGGTGTGTTCCACGCCACATTTATATGTAGGAGGCTATAAGATATTTAGGAACAGTTTCCCTTCTTTCAGTATTCATGTCATGCTATTGAGCATAATCTCAATCTAATCTCTTATTCTAATTTGTTTCTCCCTTTCTTTTATAGAACATGCCTCCTAAAAGAAGAAACGGGAATCAGTTAGCCCCTCAGCTCGAAGAACCTTTGGGTGAACATGTTTCTCACGTAGAGTTCAGAGCTGCATTCACTACTCTTAATTAGTCAGTTGCTGCTCAAAATGAACGACCAGCTCTCGTTTCGGCCAACCTAGTGGCCAATTCAGCTGTATCCAGGATTTAGGACTTTTCCTGAATGAATCCTCTATCATTTCTTGGGTCTAAGTTAGATGAAGACCTTCAGGAATTCATCGAACAGGTTGAGAAGGTTACTAACATTATGGGTGTTACTCCTAGTGAGAGTGCTGAGCTAACTGCATATTAGTTGCAAGATATTGCTCACACTTGGTAAAAGGAGTGGGAGTCATAAAGAACAGATGACGCAGGGTCTATTAAGTGGGAGGAGTTTGTCACCACATTCTTAGATAGATTTTTTCCCCAAGAGCTGAGAGAAGCTAAGGTGTTAGAATTCATCAACCTCAGGAAAGGAAACATGAAAGTGAAAGAGTATTCTCTTAAGTTTACTTAATTAACCAGATATGGCCGTCATGTCGTTGCAGACAGCAGGGCCAAGATGAGTAAGTTTGTTTCTGGGGTGAATTATAGTGTGGTCAACAATTGTAGGTCTGTGATGTTCAATAGTGACATGACTTTATTCAGGCTTTTGACTCATTCTCAGCAGATAGAAGATCAAAATATTAAGATTAGGGATAAGCAGAATAAGAGAGCAAGGACAGGTAGTTTTAACTTTGCTCAACCCAAATCAGAAAGAGGAAACCGTTCTTAGTTTCATCCTAAGTCATCAATTCCAGCTCCATCTTCAGCCAGTGCTTCATTTCCTAAGTTAAGAGATGGTAACAAAAATAGAGTGCCAGTCTCTATGTCTTAGTGTAGTGTTAGCAGTGCCCACACCTATCCTCTTTTCCAGACTTGTGGCAAACACCATCAGGGTATTTGTAGAGCTGGTAGTCGTATTTGTTTTGGATGTAGAAAACTAGGCCGCAGAGTCAGAGATTGTCCTCAACCACGTCTTTAGGGTCAGCATATCCATTTCCCTACTCAGTCCGGTTGCCTAAACCAGCAGGGTGCAACCTCTAATGCTACTAATGGGCAACACTGAAATAGACTCTATGCTCTCCAGTCCCAACAAGATCAAGAAAATTCTCCTAATGTGGTTACTAGTACGTTGGAGATATTTCATGTGCATGTTTATGCTTTACTAGATCCAAGAGATTCTTTGTATTTTACTACTCCTTCTATAGCAGGCAATTTTAGAGTCAGTCTTGAAATTCTAGCAGAGCCCTTTTCAGTTTCTACCCCAGTGGGTAAAGTAATCATAAACTGGCGGGTATAAAGGAACTTCCCGGTAATGATATTTTAGAAAGTCACTTCAGCAGACTTAGTCAAATTAGAGATGACTGATTTTGTTGTTATTCTCAGCATGGGTTGTCTTCATTCCTTCTATCCCACAGTCAACTGCAGAAATAGAATAGTCCAATTTCAGTTTCAGAATGAACCCATCCTAGAGTGGAGGGGTAGTACTTTAGCCTTCAGAAGTCATCTTTTTTCCTACCTTCAAGATTGGAAAATGATATCTAAGGGATGTGTCTATCATCTTGTTCATGTTGAGAACTATATCTCCGAAACTCCCAGTCTTGATTCAGTCCCAATCGTGAATGAATATTGAGATATCTTTCCCAAAGATCTTCCAGGAATTCCTCCCGAAAGGGAAATAGACTACAACATTGATCTCCTACCAGATACTCAGCCTATATCTATTTTGCCATATAAAATGGCACTAGCAGAACTCAAAGAATTGAAATAGCAGTTGAAGGATCTCTTATATAAGGGATTCATCAGGCCTAGTGTTTCCCCATAGGGTGCACCAATTTTATTCGTGTGCAAGTAAGACAATTCTCTTAGAATGTGCATTGATTATCGTTAGCTCAATAAATTCACGGTCAAGAACAAGTATCCTCTTCCCAGAATCAATGACTTGTTTGACCATCTTCAGGGTGCCAGTTATTTCTCTAAGATAGACCTCAGATCCGGCTATCATCAACTCAGAGTTAAAGAATGTGACATTCCAAAAATAGCCTTCCGTACTCGGTAGGTCACTTTGAATTACTAGTTATGTCCTTTGGTCTTACCAATGACCCAGCATCTTTCATGGACTTGATGAACTGGGTGTTTAAATAGTAATTGCACAATTTCTTCATAGATTTTATAGATGATGTTATTATTTATTCCTGCAGTGAGCGTGATCATGAAGACCATCTCAGAATTGTGCTTTAGACTCTCAGAGATCATTAGCTGTTTGCCAAATTTAGTAAGATTGAATTTTGGATAAGGTCAGTAGCCTTCCTTTGTCATATCATTTCCAGTGATGGTATTAGAGTAGATCCTCAAAAGACCAAAGAAGTAAGAATGTTGCCTAGATCTGTGTCTCCATCAGACATCAGGAGTTTCTTGGGTTTTGCTGTCTATTACAGATGGTTTGTTGAGGGATTTTCTTCTATTGCATCCCCTATGTCCATACTGACTTAGAAAAAAGTCAAGTTTCAGTGGTTAGATCCTTGCGAGAAGAGTTTTAAGGAGTTGATGACTTGGCTAACATCAGCTCCAGTTTTAGATCTCCCAGATGGTCCAGATTGGTTCGTAGTGTATTGTGATGCATCTAGAGTAGGTTTGGATTGTGTCCTCATGCACCATGGTAAGGTCATAGCCTACGTCTCCAAAAATATTAAACCCCATGTGAGGAATCATCCTAATAATGATCTTGAGTTAGCAGTCGTATTTTTTACCTTGAAGATTTAGAGGCATTATCTATACGGTGTTCATGAAGATGTGTACACAGATCATAAGAGCCTTCAGTATGTATTTTCTCAGAAAGATCTCAATCTTCATTAGAGAAGGTGGTTAGGGCTCTTTAAATATTATGACATGAGTGTCCTTTATTATCCGGGCAAGGAAAAAGTAGTGGCCGATGCTCTTAGCAGACTGTCTATGGGTAGTGTTGCTCATGTGGAGGGTAGTAAGAAGAAGATAGCTCAATAATTCCATTAGCTTTCTAGATTAGTCATTCGCTTAGTCAATACATGAAAGGGTGACATATTGGTTCAGAGTAGTTCAGAATCATCTCTAGTTTTCGAGGTGAAAGAAAAGCAAGATGGAGATCCCAGTCTAGTAAAGTTGAAAGAGTCAGTCAAAGATCAGAAAGTAGAGGTTTTCTCCCAAGGGGGATATGGTGTTTTGCATTGTTAGGGTCGTCTCTGTGTTTCAGGTGTAGATGACTTAAGGCATTGAATTCTTGTAGAAGCGAATGGTGTACGATACTCTATTCATCTAGGGGCCACAAAGATGTACCGTGACTTGTGGGAGATCTATTGGTGGAGTGGGATGAAGAGAGATTGTAAGGCCCCAAAAATGTGCTCTAAGACGTCACACGGCACTTAAGGCTACAAGTAGCCCCAAGCTAACCCTTTGAGCCTACTACTACGTCTAAATGCTTAAATCAAGGTACTGAGAGAAAATAATGAAACGTATCATATCCTGTCTAACTGAAATATGAAAGAGTACTGTGAAAGTAACAAAATACGCAATGTCTAAATATACTGAAAATCTAGTCTGACAAAGCCTCTACTACTCCATGAACTAGAGAGTCATTAGGAAAGATCCCTAACTAACTCGAACTGAACTGAAAGCAATAAGGCATCTATTATAAATACTTAAATGTTTTGGTATAGGTCCTCAAACCATAAGGACTCACCACTTTGGAGATGTAGATTAGGTACTCGGGAACCACTGATGAGGCTAGGACTAAGCACTTGAACCTACATTATGAGGAAATGTAGCACACAGACGAGCATACGGATTAGTACTTGGGAATGTACTGAGTATATGGGGTTACATACAATATAGATATATAAAACAATAATATCACAAAACTTTAAATCATGCATGTCAATTGTAAATGGCTCATATAGCTCGATGAAAACTAAAATCTGAGATCATGAATAATGAATAGTAAAGAATAAAATTTGAATGTCATGTGCCCTTACAATTAATTCAAATATCAATGTTCTTCTCTTGTTCTTAAATCAAATGAGCTAAGTGAAATTTGGAACATAGTGTACATAGTAAATTTGCATATAAATTCTTTTAAATCTGTAAACTATTCTAGGAATGAGGGACATCTATTTGGGATGTTCTTCTAAACGACATGTACACCATGTAAGAATCCATAGTGTCCCACAACTCACCCCAATAAGGTTAGGGATGTTCTACCCTTGCCATCGGAATAGAACAATCTATCTCAGTGAACACTATCTCAATTATCCATATATAATGGAAGTAAATGTCTCAACCTATGGTGGCATGTAGTTCTGAACTATGAAACTGTAGTAACATGCCCGACTCGATGATAAATACTAATCCCAATACTATGCTAAAAAATCTCAAGAAAATCCACTTTAAAAGTAATCTTATTTGTTGTAGTTCGGGTTTCGGGGGTGCCATGCCCTTACAGTAGTCTTTGTGGATGAGTCAAGCGTGTGCAAGTCTTGTTTTATGCCACTATTTTTCTGTCGGGAATCTTACTAATATTTCCTCATGGATCAACTGTCTCTAAGCCTTCCTTGAATGCTCGAAGGATTTCCCCCGGCCAGGCACCTCCCAATCTGTCTTGGGATACTGGACAAGCAGTTCCTGGTCAAAAAGAGGGTCGAGGCTACATTGGTGTAGGATGGGTTTTTCCCCCAGATTTATAAAGAAATCAATTTCTAAGTCTGTAGTATCATTCTGTAAATTGGATCTCAATACTATTTTGACCAAAATGTCTAGTCTTTCTAAATTATTTTAAAATAGTCCAAACGTGGGTACATGTTGCACCTTAATTCTAAAAACAACAATCTCAATAAGGGTTTAATGATCCGTACATCAATACTCTGACAAAACATTTCAAAGTTCATGCTTTATATCATAAACATGCATAATTCATTTAGAAATCTAGAAATTTCAGCTTTAAGCATAATAAGTACACCAAACTCATGGAATTTATCTTCTAGACATTTAAAAAAAATATCATAATCTCATGAACAACACCATAGGGTATAAATTAATATCTCAAATTCATGGTAAAACACATAAAATCATATATCTTTGTAAGTTAATGCAAGCTTTGGGCACAAGAATGGAAGGAGGGTTCTAGTTCAAACCCCACATATCTTGAAATTGAAACTTTGGATGAACTCTTAACTTTTGGGACTCTTCTTATGATTTTGAGGGAGGATTCTTGAAGACTTTGACATGGGAACTTTGATTCTTGACTCAATTTAGAATAAATATGGAAAATTCTTGAGTTTCTTGGGGGAGGATTTGGATGCTTAGGGGTTTAGCTTTGCAGAGAATGAAGATTTGGGCATAAAGTGCTTTGTTATTCCATTGATTGTATGTTTATGGATGGATTAGGGGTAGGATAATTGCCCAAAATACCCCCCTTTTAACCCTTAACATAACTGGGAAAAAATATAACTGGGACCCTAATTTTATGGGCCACCTCGATGCGCCACTATCGCGGTGGCTCACTGGAAATTAAAAAATGGGATTTTTGGGGTCACCGCGATACGGAGCCATCGCGTTGTCCCATAGGTTGGGACCTGTAACTTCAGAACGACGCGCCACTATCACTCTAGGCTACTGGAATATTATAATTGTTAAATAAACCCACTCCGCGATGCGCCAAGCACTGAAATGACGGTAATTTACGACTAGGACTTAAATTAGTCATAACTTCTTGGCTGGGTGTCGTATTTGGGCAAATCTTATATCAATGGGAATCATATCGAATTTCCCAAGTGATAAAAAGTTGAAATTAGAGAAATTCTATACGGTTGATACAATACTCACTTAGCAAGTTATTCCTTAACCTTCTCAAGGCGAAATTAAGCTTAAGAAAAGTTTGGGGTATTGTAATATCTCCTCCTTTGAAACATTCATCCTCGAATGTCGCTAGTTACGCTAAGAGTATGTAGGAAACTGAGTACGTAAAGCTGGAAGAACTCGCTAAACTAACTCTTTGTCTTTCTAAACTCTTGAATACCTTGGAGAATGCATGAACTTAATAAGGATAGATGCATAGCTGAAACATAAAATTAGAAAATGGCTGAATTAAAGAAGAATAATACCATCGTCTTGATCTGAACTTGCGGAAAATAGGTGTGGCTACTTGGATCACATATCTTCCTTGGCTTCCCAAGTAGCGCACTTAACTGACTGGTTCCGCCATAAAACTTTAAACAAGGGAACTTCTTTGTTCCTTAGTCTCCTGACTTGGTAGTCTAGGATTTCAACTGGAATCTCATCAAATGAAAGACTGTCCTGAACATCAGGGCTTTCTAAAGGATCTATAACAACAAAATCACCAATGCACTTCTTAAGAATGGAGACATGGAAGATAAGATGAACAACTGGAAGTTTTGCGGGCAACTCCACCATATATTCTACTCTCCCAACACGGCTTAGAATAATATAGGGGCCAACATACCGGGGATTAAGCTTCCCCTTTTTCCCAAAGCTTTTCACCCCTTCCATGGGAGAAATTTTTAGATACACCATATCATTAACTTTAAACTCAAGGTCTCTTCGTCTCACATCGGTATATGATACTTGACGACTCTGAGTTGTCTTTAACCTTTCTCTAATCAACTTCACCGTATCCATATCCTTAAATACTGTGTCAGGCCCAACCAAAGTCGCTTCACCCACTTTGAACCAACCTATGGGTGATCTATATATTCTACCATACAAAGACTCAAATTGTGCCATCTTGATACTAGCATTGTAACTATTGTTATAAACAAACTCAATCAATGGCAAATGCTCATCTCAACTACCCTTGAAATCAAGAGCATATGCCCTTAACATATCCTCCAAAGTTTGAATGGTCCTCTAAGCTTGACCATCAGTCTGTGGATGAAACACGACACTCAAATGAAATTGGGTACCCAGACCCTTCTGAAAAGATCTCCAGAACTGTGAAGTAAACTGAGTACCCGTATCTAAGATGATAGATAAGGGAACTCCATACAATCTAACCAATTCCAAAATATACATTCTAGCATAATCCTCAGCAGTATAAGATGTATGCACAGGGAAGAAATACGTTGACTTTGTCAGCCTGTCTACAACAACCCAAATAGAATCTTAGTGGCATCGGGAGAGAGGTAAACTAGTCACAAAATCCATATTTGTAACTTCCCACTTCCAAGTGGGTATACTAAACTCTTGCATCACACCACCATATTGCTGATGCTCTACCTTAACTTGTTGGAAAGTTTCACACGTATCTATAAACTCTACTATATCTTTCTTCATACCACTCCACCAGTAGATTTCCTGCAAATCGCGATAAATCTTAGTAGTGTCGTGATGAATAAAATATTGTGCGCCATGCGCCTCATCCATAATTCTCTTCCTCAGATACTCAACAAAAGGAACACATAATCTACCCTACAATCTCAACACACCATATTCCCCATGGGAGAAAACCTCTACCTTTTGGTCCTTAACTGACTCCTTCAGTCTGACCAAACTAGTATCTAAGTTTTGCTTCTCCTTCACTTCTGAAACTAAATAGGATTCAGAACTACTCTACACCAAGATATTCCCCTCAGCAGAATCAATGAGTATAACCCCCAATCATGCCAAAGGATGCATATCATGAGCTAACTTGTAACGACCCAAAATCACCACCTGGGACATCATATGGTGCTTAAGGATGCAAGTAGCCGCAAACTAACCCTTTGAGCCTGTTACTACTTATAATAACTCATTTTAATATGAAATAAGCAAAACACTAGCACAACCATATCAAATGAAAGGAAATACTAAGATAATACTGGCTCCAAACGACCATAACACCGGAAATCTCAACATAATAACAATCTGATAACTAGTCTTACAAAGCCTCTACTACTCCATGAACTAGATAGTCGCTGGGACTGGTCCCCAACTGACTCAAACTGAACTAAAAGCAATAATATATCCACTAAAATACTGAAAATTCTGAACATAGGCCCTCAAACCATATGGACTCACTACTATGGTGATGTAGACAAAGGTACTCAGAATTCACTGACGAGGCTGGGACTGAGCACCTGAACCTACATTATAAGATAATGTATCACATAGATATATATGTGGATTAGCACTTGGGAATGTATTATGTATATGGGGGTGTATGCATTTACATAAAATAATATTAATACTCTTTAATGAAATCATGCATGCAATTAGGAATGACTTACATAGCTTGAATAAATCTAAAATGTAAAGCTCATAAATCATGTATAATGAAGCATGTAATACAAATATCATGAGTCATTATACTTTAGCTTTAAAAATCTATACCCTCCTCTTATTCTTATTACTCGTAGACTGCAGAAAGCTTTAAACAATTCTTTCAAAACACATGCTTTTATCTCATGGAGAGTAAAACTTTTTTAATGCTCAAGAACTTAGAACTCTTTTAAACTCATAACACTTGGAACTCAGAATTATATAAGTTTGGTTAAAATACTGATGATCAACTCTTAATAGTAGAGAAAACTACTTTTTTATTTTGAAAATACTCAAAAGTTGTTATTTACTTTAGAAAATATCTCATCTCAAGGGAGGTTCTCTTAAACGACATGAACCGTGTGAGCTACATGGAGTCCAACATATTGTCCTCCTAAGGAATAAACCTCACATTGGGGAGAGGCATCATACTCTTTCCAGGGAGTATAACCTCAACTCAGTGATCACTTATCTCGGCCTCAAGCCCATAAATCTCAATCCTATTGTAGCACGAAGTTCTGGAGTATGAAACCATAGTAACTTACCCAACTCGGTGATAAATACTACTCCCTTTAGTTATCTACGATCATCTCATGGAAATCCACTTTAAAGATAATCTCGTGGTTCATCTAGAACCCAACTATAAAATCTGAAATCTCATGTAGTAAAGTGGATTTCAAATCTACTATGACCATTGAGGTCAAAGCTTTGTCAATAATCTCAGAATACTCAAATAATGGGTGTTTATAGCATAAAAGTTCATAAAAAAACTGAAATCTCAATTAGGGCTCAATGACCCATAATTCAATCTCAAGTTTAAGCTCATCAAAATGCATACTAGCCATCATATAAATTCATAAATCATATAGAAATCTGAAAATTCTCAGCAATTTGTCTGAAAATCTCAACATACTCATGTACTTCAATTTCTAGAGCATTGAAACTAGTAAATTCTCAAGGAGTAATAACATAGGGTATAAACCCAGCTTCAATTTCTTAAGAAAACATGTAAAATCATGCTATTTGACTTTTAATTCACGGGAAACATTAAGATATTGGAACAAATAACAATAGGTGAAAAACACAAATTCAATTTCATGTAAAATCTCATAAATTGCAGGAATCTTGTATTTTAAAATATGCCTTTGGTCACAACGGTGAAAGGATTATCTTTGTTCAAAACCCCACATACCTTAGATTATTAAATTGGATGAACAAGATTGCTTTAAACTCTTGTTCTTACACTTGAGAGAGTGTTCTTAAAGACCTTGACTTGGGGAACTCAAATCTCAACTCAATTTATGAAAACTATGGTGAATTCTTGAGTTTCTTTGAGAAGGAATTTGGGTTTGTTCTTGAGGAAGAAACCCTAACTCTTTGATGTTTTAGTGAAGAATGAAGCCATCTTCTTCATTTTTGATATATTAGGGTGTTAAAAGAGTAGGAAAAGACTGTAAAGTTCTTTTTAAAATGATTTAAAATTACTGATCGAGATGTGCGATAGTGGGGTATGACGGTCCGTTGAGGCCTGATGGTTCATCGGTCCTGACTATCACCCCTGGACCAGAATCTCACTTTCTGTCCTGACTGCGATGATGGAGTGTGATGGTCCATCGGCATCCCAATGGTCCGTCGGACCTCTCCATATACATGGATAGTGAGTCCATCTTCTGCCTCAGCATGATGGTTTGGGCGACGGTCCGTCGCTAGTCTAAAGGTCCGTCGGCCCTCTCTGTCGCACCTGGGCGATTCCACTACTTTTTGAAAAAAGCTATTACTTTCTACTCCGACATCAGATTCTGATGAAATGGGTATCATTGGAAAGATAATTCAATTTCCCAAACAATAGTAAGTCATTTTTAGGATAATTCAACAAGGTGAAAAAACTAATCACTTTGGAAGTCACTTCTCAATCTTTTAGGGCTGGAATTACAATTCACTCGACACTCTAAGGCTCAGACTTTGAAGAAATTTTGCAAGGTCTTACAATATCTCCCCATTGGAAAGATTTATCCTCGAATGTATCTAGTTAGACTAGGAATATAGGAAAAAAACTGAGTACACATAGCTGAAGCAATTTGGTACATGGGCTCAAAATCTTTCTAAACTCTTGAATATTTTTGAAATTGCAAGAACTCATGTAAGAATAGATGTATAGATAAAATTTAGATTAGAAGGGATGTATTTAGGAAGAATAATACATTTGGCATAATCTGAACTCACAGACTTGGCTCGCCTGTCTGCTTCTGCCTTCCAAGTAGTGCCCTCAACTGACTGGTTCCACCACAAAACTTTGACCAAGGGAGCCTTTTTATCCCTCACTCTACGAATATGAAAATCTAGAATCTCAGTAGGAATCTCATCAAATGAAAGACTATTATGAATATCAACCCTCTCTGAAGGATATACAATAACAGAATCACCAATATGCTTTTTAAGCATGGAGACATGAAAAATAGGATGAACGACTGACAAATCTACGGGAAACTCAACCTTATAGGTTACTTTAGCAACATGGCTCAAGACTTTATAGGGGCCGACATAACGGGGACTAAGATTTCCCTTTTTACCAAACCTCTTCACCCCTTTCATGGGTAAAACCTTCAAGTACACTAAGTCATCCACCTCAAATTCAAGATCCCTTCTCCTTACATCGGCATATGACTTTTGTTGACTCAGAGGTATCTTCAACCTTTCTCTAATCAACTTTACTTTCTCTATGGCCTCAAACACTACATCGGGTCCAACAAAAATAGCTTCACCCACTTCAAACAAACCTATGGGTGATCTATATCTTCTACCATACAAAGCCTCAAATGGTGACATCTCGATGCTAGCATGGTAACTATTGTTATAGGAAAAATCAATCAATGGCAAATTCTCATCCCAACTACCTTTGAAATCAAGAGCACATGCCCTTAATATATCTTCTAGAGTTTGAATGGTCCTCTCAGCCTGACCATATGTCTGCAGATGAAAAGTGGAACGCAAATGAACCAGCCCACCAAAACTGAGAAGTAAATTGAGTACCACTAACCGGAATGATAGACAACAGACCTCTGTGCAGCCTGACTAACTCTCGAATATACAAACTAGCATAATCCTCAGCTGTATAAGATGTATTCATGGGCAAGAAATGTGCAGACTTAGTCAGCTTGTCTAGTATAACCCAAATTGAATCATGGTGACGACGCGAAAGAGGTAACCCAGTCACGAAGTCCATATTCACCTTTTCCCAATTTCAAGTGGGTATACCAAACTCTTGCATCACACCACCAGGTCTTTGGTTCTCTACCTTAACCTGTTGGCACATCGCACACTTTACTACAAACTCAACTATATCCTTCTTCATACCACTCCACCAGAAGATTTCCCATAAGTTGTGGAATACCTTGGTAGTATCGGGATAAATAGAATATCGCGCGCCATGCACCTCAACCATAATCCTCTTCCTTAAATCATCAACACATGGAACACATAATCTACTCGGCAATCTCAACACGCCATCTCCCCTTTGGGAGAAAACCTCTACCTTTTGGTCCTTAACCGACTCCTTCAGTCTGAACAAACTAGGATCTCTGTCTTGCTTCTCCTTCACTTCCGAAACTAAAGAGGATTCTAAACTACTTTGCACCAAAGTACTTCCCTCAGCTGAATAAAAAAATGTAGCACGCAATCTATCCAGTCGATGTACATCACGAGTTAACTCTTTCTTACCTTCTTCTATATTAGCAACATTACCTATGGACAACCTGCTAAGGGCATCTGCCCCTACATTGGCCTTGCTCGAGTGATACAAATCACTCATATCATAGTCTTTTAATAACTTTAACCAGCTTCTTTGCCTAAGATTCAAATCCCTCTGAGTAAACATATACTGTAGGATCTTATGATCAGTAAACACATCAACATGAACACTATAAAAATAGTGTCTCCAGATTTTCAAAGCAAAGACCACAACAGCTAATTCAAGATCATAGGTTGGGTAGTTCTTTTCATGCGGCTTTAACTACGTAGAGGCATAGGCTATAACCTTACCTCCTTGCATCAACACACAACCCAAAACAACTCTAGAGGTATCACAATACTCCACGAAACAATCTGTACCATTAGGAAAAGTCAACACATGGGATGAAGTTAGTCGAGTCTTCTACTCCTAAACACTCATCTCAAAAGAATCTAACCATTGGAAATTAGCTTTATTTTGGGTTAACCTGGTCATGGGAGACTCAATAGAAGAGAAACCTTTCACAAAACGACGGTAGTAGCCAGCTAGACCAAAGAAACTCCTAATGTTAAATGCAGAGATAGTTCTAGGACCATTTCTTACAACTTCTATCTTTTGGGGTTCAAATCTAATGCCTTCGGCTGAAATAATATGACCCTTAAAGGCTACTGATCTTAGCCAAAATTCACACTAACTAAATTTGGCAAACAACTGGTGATCTCTAAGAGTTTGCAAGACAATTCTATGGTAATCTGCATGGTTATTCTAAGTATGTGAGTACACAAGGATGTCATCTATGAACACTGTCACAAACATATCAAGATATTGCTTGAACACTTTATTCATGAGGTCCATAAAGGCTGCTGGGGCATTGGTTAGTCCGAAAGATAAGATTAGAAACTCAAAGTGACCATAGGGGCTTTGGAAGGAAGTCTTTGGATTATTACATTCCATCACTTTAAGTTGATGATAGACGAATCTAAGGTCGATCTTGGAGAAATAACTTGCACCTTGCAATTGATCAAACAGGTCATCAATTCTCGAAAGAGGATACTTATTTTTGACTATCACCTTATTAAGATGACAATAGTCAATGCACATACGCAATGAACCATATTTCTTTCACACAAATAGAACAGATGCACCCCAAGGAGAGACACTAGACCTTATTAAACCATTATCTAAAAAATCTTTGAGTTTCTCTTTTAACTCCTTAATCTTTGCATGTGCCATACGGTATGGCGAAATAAAAATAGGTTGAGTGTCGGGAAGAAGGTCAATCTCAAATTCTATCTCTCTATAGGTAGGTACCCTGGGAGATCTTTCGGAAAAACATCTGAAAACTAATTAACAATGTCGACCGACTGAATAGTTGGAGCCTCAGACTTTGTGTATTTAACTCTAACTAGGTGATAGATGCAACCTTTGGATATTAGATTTTTGGATTTGAGATAGGATATAAAATGACACTTGGGAGATAGTGAACTCCCGGACCACTCAAAAACTGGTTCATCAGGAAACTAAAACTTGACCACACGGGTACGATAGTCTATAGATGCATAATAGCAATGAAGCCAATCCATACCTAGAATAAGGTCAAAATTCACCATTTCCAACTCTATTTAATAAGAAAGTTTGATTCTATGAAGAACAGTAACAGGACAATTTTTATACACTTTCTTGTCAATAACTAACTCCCCTACTGGAGTAGAAACTAGGAAAGGCTTAGGAATTTTTTTGGGACTTATTTCAAAATTCACAGTGACTAATGAGGTCACATAAGAGAAACTTGACCCAGGGTCCAACAACATATAAACATCAAAGGAAAAGACTCAGAGTATACCAGTAACAAAATTGGAAGAGTCCTCCTTCTATGGAAGGGATGGTAAGGAATATAATCTATTCTGGAGCTGACCGCCAGTAGTGCTATATAAAGATCCCAGAGAAAGAGAGGGATGGGGTATAGGAGTTGGTGCACTAGTAGTCTGTGCCTGAGGTCGGGCATCTTTGTTCCCCTTCCTAGCTTGCAGACAATCTCTAAGTCTGTGGCCTAGCTTTCCACTATAAAAATAACCTTTTGGATATGCAAAACACTCACCAGTATGATCCCTACCACATAGCACAAGAAGGATAGCGGGGTCTGTTACTTACGTTGTTCTGTGACTTAGACATAAAAGACCTATTCCCTTGTGCCTGCCTTCCTCTATGCGCGTGAGCACTAGTTGATAAAGGCACTGTCATAGACAGATGAATCTAGAACTCAGTACAGTTCCTTCCATGGGACCTAGCCTGACTATACTCATGCTGCTCAGATCTAGCCCTTTTGTTACCCCTCACTCTATCCCTCTTCCTTATTTTATCTGCCTCTATCTGCTATGTATGTGTCATCAACCTAGACAAATTCATATCCATATTCAGTATCGTAGTCCTACACTCTTTAAATATAAAACCAAAAATACCTGTCTGGAACTTGCTCATACTATCTCGGGTGTCAGCAATCAAATTAGGAGCATACTTGGCTAACTAGTTGAACTTTAAGAAGTACTTCTTAATAGTCATAGAGCCCTGCATTAAGTTCATAAACTACTCAATATTTGCTTCCATCATGTAAAGTGGAAAGAACTTGTCCAAGAATGCATCTTGGAATACCTTTCAAGTCATAGAAGGGCATCCTCACCTCTACCCTTTCTCCATGCTACAACCCAGTCATAAGCAATGTCTTTCAAACTGTAAGAGGCAAGCTCAACACTTTCTTCCTCATAAATATGCATCACCTGCATGATCTTTCTCACCTCCATTAGTTATAACTGTGGGTCCTCACCTGCCTTAGACCCATAAAACTCTGGCTGATTCGTTCGCATGAAATCACAAATTCTAGCAGCAGCTAAATTACCTCCTTTCTAATTTGAAACTGTGTCCTAGTTATTGTCCTGAACATTGGAGGTGACTTGTAACACACCAAATCTGGTACCTAGAATGCTACGCGGTGCTCAGGACCCCGAAGGACCACAAGCTAACCTAAGACTGATATCCGTACCTGTACACTACAGAATATAACAGAAAAATATGGAAACATGCACTGAGAGGCCATAAAGTTCAATACTGAACATAATCTTAATAATATATCATCTGAGTGGGGTAATAGAATACCCAAAACAAAACTAAAAGTGCTGAAGTCTGAAACATAATAGTCTAGATAGCCTCTAAACATGACTGAAACAATCTGAGTGAATAAGGAGTTGATGGGACATGTCCCCAACTAATTACAACTAATAAAGTAATTAATAAGATAATATCTAAATAATCATGTCCTCGAAAGATGAGGACTCACTTCTAACTCTGACTGCTGAAATTAGAATCTACTACTGATCGGGAACTCGTGTTTCTGAACCTATGGTTAGAAAATGCCATAGCACGAATGTGTCAGTATGACTGAATATACTGATATGCATATGAGGTAGGCTAAATACATGGGGTTCATATTGATGAACAATAATAATAACTGACTAACTAACATGAGCATGAAAATACATGCATGAGACATAACAACTAGCACTAATATCGTGATAACATAATAAATGAACTTGAGTACTCATAACATAAGTGACGGTAGCTGATAGTCCTGAATCTGATGGAATTATCTGAGTTTCATACTATATCTTAGTTGACTGTATCTGACAGTCCTGAAATCTGAAAAACTATCTGAGTTCTTTTACTGAGACTAATACTAAAACTGTGGAATATTGTCATCTAACCGGTATGCCCCTAATGCACCATTATGGCTGCGTTGCTGTCCAATTTGTAACCCCAATTAGAATGGTTTCAATATCTCCCCACTGGTAAGGACAAGCTGTGAGGATCCTATACTGGAAGGTACTAAAAATGAGAATGGTGGGAACCCTAAACTGACAAGTTAAGCCACCTCATCAACCCTAGACTGACAGGTTAGATGTCTCAACCTACGTTGGCTACGTAGTTCTGGAACATAAGGATTGCTTCTAATAATCACACCCTAAGATGGCAGGTAAGTTCCCCTCCTTGCGTTCCCTTGGTGCTAATTCTACTCCCATATAAATTCACTCTGAACATGATTAACTGAAATGAACTGAACATCGAATGAGTTACTAAATTCCGTTGACTGACGAAATACTACTGATATCTAACAACTAACTGAGTTCATGAGATCATGGAGATTTCCTGAGTCATAAGACTGTTTGATTTCTAAGGATTCATAGCTTTACTGAGAGTATCATGAAAACATGACATGGCTCTAGGCACACAACTAATATTTCGGGTACAAGTACCCTCAGGACTTGATAGAAGGAAACTGACATGACTTGACATTCTTGAATACATAATAATCACAAAAATACATTTATTAAAGAATATCATAAAACAAGTGATTGGCATAAACTTGTACATACATGGAGATTTCATGATATCATGCTAGTTGGGCATTTTCCTTCACCTAGGAATTTAATAAGTCACATAGGAGGCATAATACATATAAACATCATTTTTCAACAATTAAACATCATAATTTAATTCTAATTTCATCATTTAAGGTTTTAATCAAGGGTTAGCATGAATCTATAGCCATAATAATTAAACTGTAATACCCCGCATGTTTCTAAGCTAGGAGACGAACCATTTTTCCTACATATGAAATCTCCTATCCTATGATTCATACTTGAGTACATGACTTACAATGAGTATCCTAGTGATAATATAGCTTATGATGCATTAAGCATGTTCATATTAGTCACTTAAGGTAATACAAGCTAAGAGTTTTTGAATTCATCAAATTTTAGTGTTTGATTTCGTAAGGTTCATATTTGAACAAGTATAACTCGATGTTAATGTGGTATTTATGCATATTTCTACCCACCAAATTATATAAAATCAAATTAGCTTTCCAACGATACCAATTTTTCCTTAATCCAATACCCGAGCGAAAAGTTATGCCCATTTTCGTGAGAGACAGTAAGGGTATGTGATTGGTTAGGCGCCGGCCAACCAAAATTAGGCGATTGGTTAGGCGCTGCCCAACCTGGCTTGTGCGATTACTTGGGCGACGCCTAAGTCAGTTCCAAGTGCCAAAAACACTCCATTTTGAGTTATTTTGAGGGTAATTAATTCTTTTAACACTCCTTCCACGTCCCTAAACTTAACCCGACGAAATCTATAAATCCTAATTACATTACAAACCTACTAACATCTTAATTTCATCATCCAAGAAAACTAAAAGAGAAAAACAACTAGGGTTGCATAATTAAGCTTGAAGATCCAATTTCAAGGAAATTCCTTCGTCAATCATCAAGAATCTTCCTTCTAAGGTATGCGTGAGTTGATTCATGGACTCCTTTCATACATGAAGCTCAAGAACCATCTTCTAAATTGTTTATTATGATGTTTATGTTGTTGGTGGTTGATGTTCATGTGGTTGGAGTTTGATGATGCCTAAGATGGGATCTTTGTATGTTTTGTGTGAGGATATGGTGGTATTTAATGTATAAATATGTGAAATTGGTGGTTGAATAGTTGTAATCTTGATGAATCCACCTATGCCTAAGATATACATGTAAGGTGTTTGTGAAAATACCTAAGGGAATAGAAATCATGCTTTTATGACATAATAAGTCCTAAATGACTATTCCATGTTCTAAGTTTATGCTCAACGTGATCCCCATGCTATTGTATTGAATTGAAGATGTTGTATGAGATACTCATGATATTGTTGTGATATGGAATGACCATGTTATTGAAGCCATGCAAGTATATACAAGTTGTGTGCATTCCCGACCGTGTGATAGTTTGTTGAGAATCATTCTTATTATGAAATCCTTACTTATGATATTGTGAATTGTGGACTCTACTCTTATGATCAAGTCAGTCTTGTGTGTCTGTTTCCTTCCATCGAGTCCTGGGGGTACTTGTACCCGAAAACTATAGTTGTGTACCTAGAGCTAGTGTCATGTTTCAAGACATCCTCAGTCAAGCTATGCTCCATAGATTTCAGTTAGTCACGTGACTCAGAAAAACTTAGAAATCTCAGTAGTTTAGTAGTCCCAGTAGTTTCAGTACTCTCAGTCAGACCTCAAATATCAAGTAGCTTTTGCTTCAGTCAACGGAACTCAGTGAATTCAGCTTAGTTCAGCTAAGAAAATATTATCAGCTCAGTTAATCAGTTTAAAAATTAGTTCAGTTTAGTTAGTCAGTTCAGCGCAATTAATCTTTTTAGAGTCTTTCAGTTGGGAGTAGGGACTAGCACCGAGCGAGTGCTGGGATGGTGGTTTTCCCGTTATAAAGGCATAGCCATTAGGAACAATCCCTGTACTCCAAAACTGCATAGCCAGCGCAGGACAGGAGTCACTCGTCAGATTAAGGCTATACTTGACTATTATATTGCCTTAGGCTTGATTTCCTATTCAAGGTCACCCGTCAGAGAGGCTTGACCATAGTAGAGGTATCTACCCGTGGCACGGTATTGACACCCTTCCAATCAGGGTAAAGGTTGGACCCCACCAGTATAGTAACGGGACATGTCGGTTAGGTTACTATCTCCCACAGTCACAGTTACAGTTACAATTTCAGTATCAGTCTTTAGAGTATAAATCAGGAATCAGGTCTGTCATATACAGTCATCTATCTTAGTAAGGAACTCAGATTGTTCCATTGATTCCTGGACCATCCCATCAGATAAGCTTGGTCCCATATTCATATGCTTATTATTAGATCTAGAGGTCACCCGACAGACAGGCTTGATCTCAATCTCAGATTTAGTCGAGTATTCTCATTATCAATTTTAGAGATCACTCGTTAGCTATGACTGATCTCAGACTTAGATGTTCAGATATAGTTTAGAACTTAGATAGTTTTTCCTGAGAATTAGGACTTTTAGATACAGTCATCCATGTTATCAATCATTCAGTATCTCAGTATCATAAAACTCATGTTGTCAGAGTTCAAATTCAAGTAGTCAGTATATCCACGAGTTTAGTAGAAGTTACATATGTATGAATGTATGTATGTATGAATGTATTCTCACGTTCATATTAGTCAGCATTCTCATCCATATAAACCCCATGCATTTAGCCTACCCCCACGTATACTCAGTACTTTAGTTGTACTGACGCATTTGCGCTATGGTGCTTTCTTTTTTATGTTACACCATAGGTTCTGAGGTGTAGATTCCATATTAGCAATAGCAGTTTAGTAAGCAGTGAGTCCTCGTATTTCGAGTACATGATTGTTACATTTATTATTCCAGTATTTCAGTTTATTTTTAGTTTAGGGAGTTAGTTGGAGACATGTTCCTTTAACTCCTTATTCAGAAAGTTTAGAGGCTTTCAGAAAATTATAGTGTTTTCAGATTTAGACTTTAGTATTTTTAGTTTTGTTTTGGTACTGTGATACCACTTTATTTCAGATGTTTTATTATTCAAGATTGAACCTTACGCCCTCTTTGTTCATGTTTTCGAATTTTATATGTATATTATGCAATCACAGGTACAAATATCAGTCATGGGTTAGCCTGTGGTCCTTCGGGGTCATAAGCATCGTGTAGCATTCCGGTTCAGAAAATTGGGGCGTTACATAAACCCTCACCTATGTTGTATAAAAATATTTTTTTTTCTATTGTTCTACGTACCAGTACCTTTGTGTATTGACCCCCTATATTTCAGGTTCTACAGTATTGTCACATGGTCCATCACTTCAGTATAAAATGTGGGATATGACAGAAATGGGTGAGCCATCCATATTTCTGAAGGCATTTACTTATACGTTGTGTCTTTTAGTATAAGGTCCAGTTGTGGTCTTTGTCATGGTCTAGATAGTTAGTCATCATTAGAGGCATCAGAGACAAGAGTTGAGTATTGAATTGTCATAATTTTCTTGACACAGTCTGTATTCGAATGAATCTCTATTGAAAATTATTATATCTTCCACAAATTGATTTATGTATGGATTATGCTTATGATTACATGCTAAGAAGTCTCTCGGGACTTCATGGTTTGGGATTCTCTTCGTGGCCAGGGACTTGGATCTGATTATGACAAACTTTGTATCAAAGCACGATTCATGGTCCTAGGGTTTCTATGAAGCCATGTCTAGTAGAGTCTTACTTATGGGTGTGTTGTTCACAATACTTATAATGAAGAGACTACCGAGAATTTAAGATTTGTTTCCCTTTTTTTCATACTATATAGTTCACGCTGTAGCATCGTCCATAGGAAAGTTAACCTGATTCCTTCCTTGCTCTAATTCTATTAGCCATGTCTCGTTATCGAGATGATACAAGTGCAAAAGCTTAAAGTCTAAAGGACGTGGTTCTTCCAGATTAGGTCATCAAAAAAATATGAAATCTCACAAGGACATGGGAGGAGTCCATTAGTGCATCACGTGCATTGGTTCTGGTGTATACCTCTATCTTAATAAAATTGTGTTTTTCAGCCTGAGGTACGAAGTATATTCAATCCCTTTTAGAAGCCTTGTTGCAGATGTCATGCTTAAGGGTAGTGATATGCGTCATAATGTTTGAGAAATATTTCCACCCGAGTAGTAGTATACGTTAAGGTGTCATGACCTATTGGTAGTAAAATGGTCAAAAAGTTAGTGATATGAAGTCTTACTTTTATGAGTCAGAGTGAGGATGACTTTTGCATTAATAAGCTAGTTTTAGTTGTATAAACGTTGACTGGTGGATGGGTTGCCATTTTATGGTGATAGACTAATGTGTTATCAATATTTTTAGATTGTATGACAGTCTATGAAGGAAGTGACTGGCTATGATTATTATCTATTCAAAATGCGGAAGGATCTCTGAATGGATGGTTATGGTGGTTGTAGAAATTATTTATAGGCTGTGAATGGAAAGGTTTAGATTAGTCAATAAGTTATGGGTAGGTACATATTGGCGTAATTGGAATTTTAAGGTAGGCTAAATGTGTCACGACCCGAGCCAATACCCTAGCTAGGATGGGCATCCCAAACCATGAGGGCCCGGGTGCCCCTTTTCTATATGGTGATCATGCTCCACGTTTATACAATATGGAGAAATGCGGAAGAAAAAACTTATCATACGAAAACATGGCCAATTTCCTAATCTAATTAAATAATTCGAAATGAAATCCTTAATATTACAAAACACATGACACCCGTCTGCGAAATCTCTATCATTACAAGATTCAATATATGTCTAGAAAAAAAACTGGGACAAGGTCCCCAGTCGGACCATGAATCAAATAAATAGCAATATTTTATAAATCAGGCCTTCCGAAATAGGGAGACTTACCAACTATAAATCTCGGACACATCAATCTACTACTTAGCTGGATCCTGAGACTATTCCTCAAATCCTAAAATATAGGGGGATCAATACACATGTACTAGAACACAGAACAATCCAAATAAACAAAATACATTTATATTCAACATAGATGAGGGCATTTAAAAAGTACATGCTATCTCAAAATAGTTGAAAACACCTGGGCATAATAAGAATCTTTCAAACACATTCTGCAAATCCCAACTCTACTATTTCTTCTCTTTTGAGCTAAATGCCACACCTTACAATTTCTCTAATTCCACGGGTTATATGGAATCCACCCTTGACTCGGCGGCCAATCCCCAACCCAAGTTTTCCGCAAGGGTTGGAGTATTTGCTTATCTACTATGCCACCGGGCCGTTGCCAAAGTAAAATCTCCCTTTTAGGTAGCATGAACCCATGTCAGCAAATAACAGTTTTGGGAAATGAGTCATCTGACTCATTTCTTCTTTGATAACCATCTAGCTCTATTAATCCCAATTTTAAGTTCTTTAAAACATATATTCTTCTTCTTAAAGTTGTTTCTCTCTTATAATATTTGGGCACATCAAAATAGGGTATCGTCATACCTAAACTTGAAAGTCATGTCACAACATCTCTACAGCCCTTATCATATTTCTAAAGATGTTTATTGATCACCCAAAAGATCTACCATTTGAACAAAAGTTAATATTTCAAAACAGTTTAAAACCAAACCATTCTCTACTCATTACTTATTATACGGTGGTCACATTTTCCAATCACTTTAAAGTCATTCAAATAGGAATCATGATCATTATAAAAGAACTAAAACACGCTTAACATCATCACATAAAATTGTACAATTTGTATATAATAGATCATCAACATTATCAAGCTTTTCACAATTCATATAATCAATTCCCAACTTGTAAAATCATTTAAATTTGTAGTAAGACAGGAAATAACAGGTTTCACGCTCTCATAAACTTCTTAATGTTAACATCACAAGATCACATGAACGTAATTCGAGTTTAAAGCACTACATCACAACTTCAACAATACTTCATAAAATATAGATTTTTCAATGCATATTCATCAACAATCTTGAAAATAATTTTGTATGAATTAATATATATATATACATACTTTATAACTATTTTAAAAATAGTAAATCCATGCTCATGAGGTTTAGGATAGTCCCAAGTACCTTATGTTGTTTAGTTTAAAGATTGGAACTCTAATCTTGATCCTTTTCTTGAAATCTTGAAGTTGATTTGCTCTTATTCTTGAGAGTGGAGAGGATTTTAGATGTTCTAAAACTGATAATAGTTGATTAATAATGTTTGAGGTGTAATTTAATTCGTTGGGGGGAGGTTTATGTGAAGGGAAAGTACCAAAACTCCCATTAAAAAATGTCCCGTCTGAGCAACTCATCCTCGATTGATGGTCTAGGTGACGGACCATCAGTCTGGTGATGGAACATCACTCCAACCATTAGTTTATCAACAAAGAACGAGCTTTCTACTAGAGGTTGACGGGTAGGCTTGACGGTCTGTTAGTCTATCTATCGCATCTCAACAGGCTGACACCTCTATGGAAAATGGGCATATATTTTTACCCTAATATCAGATTAAGGCCAAACCGGTGGTGTTGGAAAGAAGACTCAAAGACTTTTTATTTGAAATTTTGTAATCCCTCTAACTCATTATATACAAGAATTTATGGTTAATAGAAGTTGACCCAAGTTGAGACAATCACTAAAACTTTATCGATAGAAAGGTTTTCAACTCGTCTCTGAGTTAAGGTACCTCTATGATCTCAATTCATACAAAACAAGATTCCCACACCACCTATTTTATTAACGTACTTATATTTCATAGGATTCAACTGCTTTTGGGACCTTTATGCATAGGAATGATGGTTTTGTTCTAGCCCAAAAATACGGGTTGTTACATTATCCCCCCGCTTGGATCATTCATCCACAAATGATGACTCGGGATACAACATGCAAGATTTCTAGAACTATATGGAAATAAAAGGGTATTATAGAATTTATACTTTCCATGCCATCATCGATGGTTTCGAAGAGAGTCGGGTACCTCATACACATCTCATCTTTTGACTCCCACATAGCTTCCTCAGCTTTTTGTTTTTTCCACAACACTTTAACCAAAACTATTTCCTTACTTCTCAGCTTCCAAACTTGGTAATCCAAAATAGCAATTGGTTCTTCTTCATACGAAAATGAGTCTTTTATAGTGATCTCCTCTACAGGCAAAACATAGGGAATGATCTCCAATGTACTTGTTCAATATGGACACATGAAATAATGGATGAACAGAAGCCAGAATGCGGGCAAATCTAACTCATAGGGAACCCCACCGATCCTCTTCATAATTTGATAAGGTCTGATGTAACGAGGACTAAGCTTTCCTTTCCTTCCAAATCGCATGACTCCCTTCATGGAGGAGACCTTGATGAATACCCAATCGTCAACCTCGAATTCTAACTCTCTCCTTCTAACATCGGCATAAGACTTCTAGTGACTCTAATCCATCTTAAGTCACTCCCTAATGATCTTCACCTTCTCTATTGCCTGATGAACAAGGTCAGGCCTAAACAACCGAGTTTTACTAACTTCATACCACCCAATAGGTGATCTATATCTCCTCTCATAAAGTTCTTCAAAAGGATCCATCTAAATACTACCATGGTATCTATTGTTGTAGGTAAATTCTATCAATGTAAAATGATCCACCCAACTACCTTGGAAGTCAATTACGCAGGACCTCAACATATCCTCAAGGGTTTGAATGGCGCATTTAGCTTGCCCTTCATTCTGAGGGTGGAAGACAGTACTTAGGTTCACTTGGGTACCTAAACCCTTTTGAAAAGACCTCCTAAACTATGAAGATAATTGCGTACCTCGGTCGAATATAATGGATACTGGTGCCCCATGCAAGCAAACTATTTCCTTAATGTACAACTTGGCATAGTCATCTCCCGAATAGTTAGTCCTCACAGGTAGAAAGTGAGCTGACTTGGTCATGCGGTCGACAATTACCCTAATGGAGTCATATTAGTTCCGGGACTTCGGAAGCCCCATAATGAAATCCATATTGATCATCTCCCATTTCCATATAGGCAAGGCTATCTCTTGGGAAGTACCACCTGGCGTAAAATGTTCCACTTTGACTTGTTGACAATTCAAACACATAGACACAAAGTTAGCAACATCTCTTTTTATATTGTTTCACTAGTAAATATCCTTATAGTCATCATACATTTTAGTAGAGCCTGGGTGAACAACAAACCTCGAAGTGAGAGCTTCATCATGAATTATTTTTCATAACCCATCCACATTCGACAAACATAGCCTACCTTGATACCTCAAAATACCATCACCGCCAATTTCAAATACCATTACCTTCTGTTGATCCACATCATTCTTAATCTAAAACAAGATGGGGCTTCGACCTGCTTTTCCTTAACTTCAGCACATAGGGAAGATTTAGTTATCTCATGAAAAATTACTCCTCCTTATTTGGAATCCAGAATTCGAGCCCCTAGATTTGCAAGCCAGTGAATATCTTTCACCTTCTTACTTTTTCCTTCCTCAAGATGAGAAAAACTTCTCATTAACAACCTTCTGAGGGTGCTGGCCACCATATTCGCCTTGCTCGAATGACAGTGAAGGCTCATGTCATAATCCTTCAACAGTTCCAACCACTGCCTTTGCCTAAGATTCAGTTCTTTCTGTGTGAAAACTTACTACAAACTTTTGAGATTAGTGAATATATCAACATGCACACCATACATATAATGACATTATATCTTAAGTGCGAATACTATTGTTGCTAACTCCAAATCGTGGGTGGGGCAGTTCTTTTCATGCACCTTTAACTGCCTAGATACATAAACCACCACTTTACCATGCTGCATAAGCACACAACTAAGTCCCACCCGGGAAACATCACAGTATACAACAAAACCCTCTATACCCTCGGGAAGGGTCAAAGCTGGCATGGTAGTGAACTTGTCTTTCAGTTTCTCAAAGTTATTCTCATAAGATTAAGACCCCTTGCACCTTTTTCTGAGTTCATTTAGTAAGTGGAGAAACTATGGAGAAAAAACTCTCTATAAACCTTTTGTAATACCCTACCAAATCGAAGAAGCTCTCAATATCGATTGTAGTCGTGGGTCTGGGCCATTTTCTAAGTGACTCACCCTTTTGGGGGTCAACCTTAATCCCCTCACTAGAAATAATGTGCCCCAAAAAGCAATAGCACTGAGCCTGAATTCATAGTTGGAATACTTTGCATACAACGTATGATCTTTGAGGGTCTGAAGGATGATTCAGAGGTGATTGGTATGATCCTCCTCATTTTTAGAATAAACTAAGATGTCATCAAAATGAATATGATGAACAGATCTAGAAACTGACAAAACAACCTATTCATTAGGTCTATACAGGTTGTAGGGGCATTAGTCATTCTGAAGGACATGACTAAGAATGCATAATGGCCATATCAGGTTTGGAAAGCTGCTTTGGGAATATCAGACTCCCTAAACTTCAATTGATGATACCTCAAACGAAGGTCTATCTTGGAGAAACATTTGGCACCCTTAAGTTGGTCAAAAAGATAATCGATTCTAGAAAAAGGGTATTTATTTTTAACTGCGACCTTATTCAGCTGACGGTAGTCTGTACACATATGGAGGGAACCATATTTATTACACATAATCAGTACAAGTGCACCCCAGGGAGATAAACTAGGATGAATAAAGACATTATCAAGAGGGTCCTTTAACTCTTTCAGTTTTGTAGGAGCCATTCTGTATGGCGGGATAGAAATAGGATGAGTGTCCGACAACAAGTCAATGCCAAAATCTATCTCCCTATCAGGTGGTATCCCTTGGAGATCATTGAGAAATACTTTTAGGAATTCATTAACTATAGGGACATACTGGAGGGAAGGACTTTCGGAATTAGAATCTTGACAAAAATAAGATGTTACAAACAATCCTTAGTTATAAGTTTATGAGCTCTGAGGTAAGTTATGAATTTCCCTTTAGTGTTAAAGAGTAACCCTCCCATTCTATCACTGGCTCATTCGGAAAGGAAAAAGTAACTTTTTGGGTTCTACAGTCTAGCGTGGCATAACACGAATGGAGTTAATCCATTTCTAAAATAGCATTAAAATCAATCCTATCAAGTTCTACAAGTTCTGCCATAGTATCACGATTATAGATAGACCCAACCAAATTTCTATACACCATCCTTACCACAATAGAGTAACCATCAAGGGTTGAAAAAGAGAAAGGTTCCGGAATGATTTTAGGTTCAAACCCAAAACTGACGGCTTCAAACAGGGTCACATAAGACAAGGTAGATCCTAGATCAACTAACACATATACAATATGGGAGAATATTTGTAACGTACCCATCAGAACATCTGGCCAGGCCTCAGCATCATAGCGGTCAGATAAAGCATATTACCAGTTGCGACCACCAGCAACATCTAAAGTAGTGCCCTTAGGAGGAGGGGCCATAGATTCAGCTTGGAACTTAGCTTCCCCAAAATTTCTCTTTGTCGAGGGACAATCCCTCTTGATATAGACTGTATGTCCACAAGAATAGCATACAATATTACCAAACTCGCACGACCCCAGATGATCCTTTCAATATTTCCCATAGTATGGGTATGATCGATGAGTCTGAGCTACACTCTCCTAAGACTGAGTGCTCTGGGCTCTAGGCCTATCACCTGACTAAAACTGTTGTTCACCAGAAGGACTGGGCACAAGTTCACTTGCTGAATATAGAGCATTACTCCAAAAATTCTTTTTAGACCACCTATTTTCCTAATTGCCACCATGATGATGACTGTTATTCTAGTGTG
The DNA here is from genome assembly GCA_030864215.1 of Capsicum pubescens. Lineage (NCBI taxonomy): Eukaryota > Viridiplantae > Streptophyta > Magnoliopsida > Solanales > Solanaceae > Capsicum > Capsicum pubescens. The sequence continues at coordinate 33,438,949 of CM061542.1, read as the reverse complement.
TAGGTTTAGCCCGCTAAGCCTGCCTGTCTTTCTCCCTTACATCTGCCAATATTTTTTTTGCTCCTCAACCTGTTGCATTTGAACGGACAACCTAGAGAAATCTATGTCTCTATTCAGCATACCTACTTTACATTCCAACACCAGATCATCCGAAAGACCGGATGCAAACTTCCTCATGCGAGCTCTCATGTTACTCGCCAATTCTAGAGCATATCAAGACATTTGGGTGAACTTCAATGTGTACTCCTTAACACTTATTTTTCCCTGCTTCAAATTCATAAATTCTTTAGCCTTTGACTCCCTCAATTCATGGGGAAAGAAATGGTCCAGGAAAGCTTCCACAAACTTGACCCACATGGAAGGCTCAACATCACTACCCTTTGAATCCTCCCATTCATTATACTATTGATTGGCCACATCCTTTAATTGATAGGCTGCCCACTCCACCTCTTTAACCTCATTCACCTGCACAACTCTGAATATTTTCTCTAGCTTCTCAATAAACCCTTGGGGGTCCTCCTCCAATTTTGTGCCAGTAAACATAGGTGGGTAAAGCCTCATGAATTAACCAACCTGTGTAACCTCAGATGAACTAGACGCAGAAACCCTATTTTAGACTGAAGAGTCTGAGAGGCCACCAACTGAGCTAGCATATGGATGGACTATCAAAACTCAATATTCAAAACTTCCCTACGAGGAGGCTAGGGATGATTAACACCGGTCCATGGAGCCCAAGGTGGAATAGTCTAAATTGGAAGAACTCTCAGAGTAGGAACGAATCCTGGGGTACGAGCTTTGTTATGGGTCCACATCCCATGAGTGGGATGAACATCCTCATATTTGGTGTTTTGTTTGATGGTTCTATGAGGAGGCATGATCAATTTTCTGAAATACAGGGAATCATTTGTTAGAGGACATTCAGACTCTACAGCACAGACTAAATCATGAAAGAAAGAGAGACATTCCTAAACGCCTTGTAGCCTTTTATTTATAAGTGTGGTGCGCTACACACCTATAAATAGGACTCTAACCAATGCAATTTCATAGATACTCTACGACCATGAACCGTGCTTTGATACTAAGTTTGTCACGACCTGAGCTGAGACCCTGACCATGATAGGCACCTGAACTATGAACGCTTGGGCGCCCTTTTCTATCTGGCAATCATGCACCACATTCATACAATATAGAGAAATGCATAAGAAAAATCTTATCATATAGAAACATGGCCAATGTCATAATCTAATTAAAAAATTCAAAAGGAAATCCTTAATATTCCAAAACACACGACACCCATCTACGAAATGTCTATCATTACAAGATTCAACATATGTCTAGAAATAAAATTGGGACAAGCCCCCAATAGGACCATGAATCAAATAAATAGCAATATTTTATAAACCAATCCTTCTGGAATAGAGGAGGCTCACCAACTGCAAATCTCAGACACACCAATCTACTGCTTAGCTGACCCCAGGACTGCGCCTCAGATCCTGAAATATAGGGGTAGTCAATACATATGTAATGGTACACAGAACAATCTAAAAAAATAAAATACATTTATATTCAACATTGGTGAGAGCGTTTCAAAAGTACATGCTATCTAAAAATAGTTGAAAACACATGGGCATAATTTTAATCTTTCAAACACATTCTGCAAATCATGACTCTACTTTTTCTTCTCTTTTAAGCTAGATGGTACACCCTACAATTCTGCAATTCCATGGGCTATATCGAATCCACCCTTTACTCGGAGGCCAATACCCCAACCCATGTTTGCCGCAAGGCTTAGAATATCTATTTATCTACTACGCCATAGATCCGTTGCCAGCATACAATCTCTCTTTTGGCTAGCATAAACATGTGTCGATAAATCATGATTTTGGGCATTGAGTCATCTGAATCATGCATTCTTTGGGAAACATCTAACTCTATTAATCCCAATTTTAAGTTCTTTAAAACATATATTCTTCTTCTTAAAGTTGTTTCTTTTTTATTAGCTTTGGGCACATCAAAATATGGTATCGTCAAACCCAGACTTGCAAGTCATGTCACAACATCTTTACGGACCTTATCATATTTCAAAAGATGTTTATTGACCACCCAAAAGATCTACCATTTGAACTAAAGCTCATATTTCAAAACAGTTGAAAACCAAACCATTCTCTGCTCATTACTTATTATACGGTGGTCACATTTTTCAATCACTTTAAAGTCATTCTAAATAGGAATCATGATCATTATAAAACATGTAAAACACGTTTCTCATCATCTCATAAAATGGTACAAATTGTACATAAAAAACCATCAACATTATTAAGCTTTTCATTGTTCATATAATCAATTCTCATCTTGTAAAATCAGTGGAATTTGTAGTAAAAGAGGAAATCACACGTTTCATGCTCTTATTAACTTCTCTATGTTAACGTCACAAGATCACATGAAAGTAATTTGAGTTGAAAGAACTATATCACAACTTCTACAATAGTTCATAAAATATAGAATTTTCCATGCATATTCATCAACAATCTTGAAAATAATTTTGTATGAATTCATATATATATATATATATATATATATATACTTTATAACTAATTTAAAAATAGTAAATCCATGCCCATAAGGTTTAGGATAGTACCACTTACCTTATGGTGTTTACTTGAAAGATTGGAACTCTAATCTAGACCATTTTCTTGAAATCTTGAACTTAGAGAAAATCCTAATTTGCTCTTGTTCTTGAGAGTGGAGAGGATTTTAGATGTTGTAAAATTTATAATAGTTGATTAATAATGTTTGGGGTGTAATTTATTTCATTGGAGAGGTTTTTGGGAAAGAAAAGTACCAAAACACCCTTTTACAAACATCCCATCTGAGAAACTCGTCCTCGACTGACGATCTAGGTAACGGACCGTTAGTCTGGTGATGGGACATCACTCCAACCATCATTTATGGCTAGATAATGATCTTTCTTCCTGAGGTTTATGGGAAGGATTGACGGGCCATCATTGGCTTGATGATTCGTGATTCTGACCGTCACACCTTGATAGATTGACACCTCTCTGGAAAACAGGCAAAATTTTTACCCCGATATCAGATTAAGTCAAAACTGGTGCCTTTGGATAGAATACTGAAAGACCATATATTTTATATATAGTAGGACTTCTAAATGTTATATTCAAGAATTTATGGTCTATGGAATTTGTCCCAAGTTGAGACATTCACTAAAACTTAATCGATTGAAAGATTTTCAACTCGCCGTTTAGTTAAGGAACCTCTATGATCTCAATCAATGAATAACCAGATTACCAAACTACCTAATTGATTAACATACTCATATTTGCATAGGAGTCATTGTCTTTTGGGACCTTTACACATAGAAATGACGGTTTACATTCTAGCCTAAAAATGCGGGTTGTTACAAAATGTATGCATGGTAAGTGAATATGATGTGTGAAAGTGTTACACATTAATAAGATTGTAATGGATTATGTTATTAGATTAAGACCGAGTATCTCTATTATGTGACTTTACCCTCCTTGACTTTCTTTTCTTTAGTAGTTGTAAACTAGTATTGCACGTGAGAAGGTGTGTGGTATATTCTATGGTGTGTTTGAGATGTTGTGAAGAGAATGAACTTGTGGGTGGTAGTTAAGTTAAATAGCATAGTTGGGTTTATTTCCCAATTTGATGGAATAGTATAGTATGTGACATGCTTTATCGGTGTTCTATGATTGATGTTGTTAGACAATAGGCTATAACTTTTGATGTGGAGTGTAGTGGTAATCATAGTAGCTCAAGATTTATAATGAATGTTTTGTGGGTGTAAGTAATAGACTTGAATTGATGTGTGCAATAGACTAGGTTGGCAACTTGTGGAATAAAGAGTGGATAATTGTGATAGATATACATAGGGACTAGGGTAAAAAGATGAATTGTGGTTGAGTCATTAACTGGGTAAGGGCGTAAGTATATCAAGATAAGTTGAACCCCCAGGTTTCATATTGTTAGATATGGTTTTATATGTATAAGTGTCATGTGTACCTAGTTCACGTTCTTGAATATTCTAGTATGGAGAAGTCTAGGAAGCTATGGTATGATGTTCTTTAGAATTAAATTGAGGAAATATAGGTAGGTAATATGCGCCTTTTGGTATAGTTTTATAAATATTGTTAAGTTTTAAGTTATGTGATTAGATGTATAATGTTAGTGTGATAAGTAGTAGAGAATAGATAATTATATGATAAGGAGTGTAGACGTGTATGCTCATGAGAGTGTGAGTTGTAGGGTGATTGCTATAGAGGCTGGCGAAAGTTAAGAGTAGCATTTCCGAAAAGCTATGCCTTCATAGTATAGTTTATCGGGGGAAGTTTAGTAATTATGTGTATGGTGATACCCCATTTTGTTGAGTGTTGTGCTTGTAGATTTAATGAGAAGATATGTTCTCAAGTCTAGGATTATGACTTTGATATAATGGCGAGATGACGAATTCAGGTAGTTCTCGAAATTTCTTGAGGTATCAAGTTTCAGGAAAGAGTCCTGATAAAACCTATACCTATTCAAGAAAGCTCCTCCTACTTCAATTTAATGAGGACATTCCACCAATTACTTGTGTATTGAAGTCATTCCTATGTCCAAGGTTTGAGTTATCTATGCAACTTATGTTATGATCTGACCTCCAAACTAGAAACAATGATGTCTCTTAAGTCTAGTATTTCATGTATTCAAGCTCTTGTTATGATGTTCATGATCCATAAATCTGTGTCCCAAATCATGCTTGATTCAAAGGATCTATGTTTTTATATGTTATTGATTCATTTTATGCCCGAATTAGCCAAAATGATAAAGTTTGTGCAAATTTATGACCATTTCAGCTCTGCAAATTAGAAGCAATAGCTTCGAGTATAAATCCCCGTATCAATCGATTGACTTTATGAATTCCGATCGTATGTTAAAGATTAAGATCGACTATCCCTATTATATGACTTAAACCCCCTTGATTGTCTTTTCTCTAGTAGTTGTAAACTAGTACTGCACGTGAGAAGGTGTGTGGTAGATTCTAAGGTGTAGTAGTAGTGTTGTGGAGAGAATGAACTTATGGGCCGTAGTTACGTAAAATAAGGTACTTGGGTTAATTTCCCCATTTGATGTACTAGTATAATTGTAATACCCCGGGAAATTTTTCATTGAAATTTTGTGCGTAAACGTGTTGGGTTCTATCTTCTAGAATGAATTATAAATTTTTCGTGCGTAATAGCTCAGATTATGACCCACCATTGCGTAGAGTATCAAATAATTTTTCCAACGATATGTGGATCATCCAAAACGGACACCCGAGTGACGAGTTATGAACATTCCGATCGAACCGTGAATAGTAGTGAACAGTAAAACGTGCAGGAAAAAAAGTACTGAGGCTTGGCGTATTTTTTCTCCAAATTTAAATGATAATAACTCCTTGTACACAATGATCTGGGTGATCTACTATATATCAACGGAAATCTCTGTGAGTCCTCTTTCCGATGAAATTGGTTTCATCCATTTTTTCTATCGGAGCAAAAAGTTATGGTCGATCTACTTCAGCCTACCAAAAGTGAATTTTTGGGTCAAATTCAAACGATCATAACTCATCGTACAAAATGATATGGGTGATATAATTTATATCAACAGAAATATATGAGAGTCCTCTTTCTAATGAAATTGGTTTCATCCAATTTGGATATCGGAGTAAAACGTTATGGTTGATCTACTTCAGACTATCAAAACAGTCCACCAAAGGACAAATTCGAGAATTATTTGTTTTTTAGGGGAGTTTTGGTCAATCCCCCTCACCCAAAATCCGTCCAAACCCTATATTAAAGCCTATTAGAAGGATTATATGTTATATTTCATCAAATTTCTTCAAAAAGAAAACCCTAAACTCCTACATCCAACTTCAAGGACCTCCAAAGTTCACCATTAATTCTGCAAATTTATTCAAGATTCCAAGTTCCTAGTTCAAGAACTCCATGAACCATCATTCAAAGGCACGATTAACATCTCAAAAATGAGTATCAATCTAAAGTTCATCATTCAAGGTATGTGGGGTTTTTTAACAAGAACAATCTTTCGTTCTTGTGCCCAAAAGTAATTTTTCTTTTATGAATATACATGATTTTACATGTTTTGATATGAATTTGAAGCACAAATTTATACCCTATATGATTTTACATGAGATTATGATACTCTCTATGTTTTGAAAGTTGAATTGAATGAGAATGATGACATTTTTGTACATAAAGCTGAATTTTCCAGATTTTAAAGTAAGTTATATATATTTATGATGAAAAGCATGAATCTTGAGAAAATTTAATATGATTTTGATGTATGAGACCTTGAGTCCTAATTGGAATTGTACTTTGAGAAATTATGTGCTATAAGCACAATGAGATTTGAATCCCAAAGCTAATTTTCTTTACCGAGATGTATGATTATAAAGCTGAAATTTTAAGTTTTAAGTGATTATTTTTGTGCTTATGTCATAAAGTATGAAACTTTGGAAGGTTTTATGGTGATATTGATGTATGGGTTTTTGGAACCCTATTTGAGATTATTATTTTGAGAAAATGGTGCTATATGCACGTTGATATTGAATATTTGAGATGTTTTGAATGATTTAACCTTTTGGTCGGAATGGAGTTATTTTGAACTCGACTGTGAAAGAAATCCACGTTTTTATTGATTATGATAAAGGGGTAGCAAATTGGCTCCCGATGAAAATTGTTGAAGTGTTTATTGTGGATTTTCTTTAATGTGAGCCTGAGGCTGATTTAAATTTTTGAGCTAAGTCCGGGAGTAATCTTTAGCACCGAGTGGGAGGTATAAAGTGACCTTACTTCCCTAGAACTACGTGCCCCCATAGGATGTGAGCCTGAGGCTGATTTATATAGTGATCACTAGTGTTTTTGAATTGATACTGGAAGTCCTACTCCGATGGCAAGGATAGGACGGCTCTCCCCAACGTGGGTTGTACGTTGGACTCCATGTAACTCACATGGTTTATGTCGGTTATAGGATCTCCCAGTTTGTGTGTGTTTCCTTGTGTCTATGGTGAATGGTGAAGTGATTTGAAAGTAGAATTGTGAAAGTTATTCTTTCGAAAGATTTAAATGATATTTACATTATGAGAATTGATATTCTTGATGAACTGAAAGTGATTGACAAATTATATGATGACTCACATGTGTTATTATACTTATTTCATCCTCTCATAATTATGATGATTTTCTTCGGGCTATGTGAGTCTTTCATACATCCTGCATATTTCTTATAAATATTTATGATGATGTTGTTTATACAACTGCATACACCCCCATATCCTCGGTTCCTTTCCATGGTACTGACACACATCTTCGGATGTGGGCTGCATTTTCTCCGAATGTAGGTACAAGGTATAGTTGCACCTTCGGATCCAGTCAGTTCGTGGTATCCAGTCAGCAGGTGATGAGTCCTTTTGATTCAAGGGCTTGGGTTAGTTATGCAAAGTTATAGTGTTGTATTTTCTTTATTCAGTCGTATTGAGTTGGGGTAGTCGGGATTCATCACCCGGATAACTACAGTCAGTATTAGAAGAGGCTTCATAGTAAGTCAGTAGAAGTTGATGTATTTTGTTTCAATTTTGGTTGTAAAGGCAGAATTGTAATCCTGTAAAATTCTATTTTTGTATCGATTAGATTCAGAAAAGAGTTAATTTCTGCTGATTTGTATGGATTTGTATTTTTATTCAGTTGCTTATGAGTTATGCCAGTAGAAGGGTTAGCTTGGGGTCACTTGTGACCCTAAGCACCGTGTGACGTCTCGGGACCCGATTTTGGAGCGTTACAATAATATACAACATGCTCTATTGGTGTTTATTCGATTGACAATTCCAGTGATGATTTTGCCGAAAAACTGAGCCAAAGCCCATATTCTCTTTTTCTCTCTCTTACGTTCAATCCCTATCCCCTCTAATTCATTCAATATTTGTGTGTGTGGAGTCTGTATGTGTGTGAGTTCTTATCTGGAGTGTCTGTGTGTATAACCAAATAGTGTGTGTTTTGTGAATTTCCAGTGGGTTTATTATGTGGTTGTGAGAATGTGTGTTCTGTGTGTAAGATGAATTGAGAGTGAATTCCCTTCTGTCAAATAGAATCGTGAGGTGCAAGTAAATATATATGGTTGTTGCGTGTATTCAGTTACGGGAAAAATTATAAAAATCAAGTGGGGTAGGGGGTTAGGTAGTGTTGTGAGGTGGGTAGGAGAGTAAGTGGTTAGGATAAGGTGTGGATGTTTAATTTGATTGGGTGGGCTGTTAATTTATTGGGAATTTTGTTATTTTTGTCCTTTTGTGAAAGGATCATCACATAGGGGTAGGGTACATAGTAAGGCAAGGGTAAAATGGATAAATTGGGTTTTTGATAGGGACAAGATTACGTGTCTACATCATTCCCCTATTTTGATGTAAACACAAAGTGTATTCAGAAAAAGAAGTAGATAATGAGACAGAATTTTGATCCAACCATTATTCGAATAGGAGAAATAGAGGGACAAAGTGTAATTAAGCCTTGATTTTGGGCATCCTACCTATCCCAAGTTATGTGGGGATTAAGTCACATGTAGTTCAAGTGTTGAAAAGGAAATGGACTACACCGAGTTGGAGAGTCGAGTGAGGCCCTGTCGAGGTTTCGGTCTGTGACTCTGTCATTACATCACAAATAAAAATTACATGTTAAAAAGATAAATGAAATTACAAAAGTTCTATCTATGCATCTTCTCTTGACTCTTGACTTGAGTGTTCAATGCTTTCAAAAGTGATAAATGATCTGATATTCTTTGGGTTGAACTTGAGAATAAATTCTTTCTCCATACAAAATTTTGTGTTGGATATGAACTCGAACATTGACCATTCATGTGGGACTTCTGAACTTCAAACATGAATTTGAAAATCTTCACCCTAATCTCTAGGCAGGCTCCTGACTTACAATTTCTTCACCTTGTTGCTTAGCTTTGCATTTATTCACCCTATTGTCTAAGCGGGCTTCTTAAATCACATCACAACTAGCAAGAAAATTATTCCAAACAAAGGTTATGATAAAGAGAGATCTCACTTTTTCAAAAATAAAGTCCCTTTTTTCAAAAGGGTCCTAAAATGATGTTTCTAAAAACATGAATTAAGTTTTTTTCCCCAGCTTATCATCAAATTTTTTTTGTAGGTGACCAACACGGTCATAATTACTTACAAAATGCGTAATGCAAAGGTTAATCAAGAATCTTATTAGTAAATGCTTCTCTTAAGAATAAGGAGGCGTGTCACCTAGAGGTTACATGGAAGGACTCGACTAGAAAGTGCGGCTTCTAGGAGTAAAGGTTCAACTTAGGGAGTGTGTTTCCCGACAAATATGAAACATCCAAATAAGGAAGTTCTATCTCCTAGGGGTTAAGTGGAATGGCTCGACTAGAAAGTACAACTTCTAGGAGTGAAGGTTCAAGTTAGGAAATGCATCACCTAACAAACGACATTTGTAACACCCAAACAAGGAAGTGCATCTCCTAAGGGTCACTGAAATAACCAACTAAAAAGTGTGTCTTCTAGGATTAGATGAATGACTTCACTAGAAAGTGCATTTTTAGGAGTCAAGGCTTAAGTTAGGAAGTGAACCACCTAACAAGCGAGAATTTAAATACCCATCAAGGAAGTGTGTCTCCTAAGGGTCATGTGGAATGACTCAACTAGAAAGTGAATTATGTAGAAGTCAATGCTTAATTTAGGAAGTGAAACACCTAAAAATGAAACTTTTATCACCCTGAAAAGGAAGTGCATCTCCTAAGGGTTAGCTACTCAACTAGAAAGTACATTTTCTAGGAGTAAAGGATTAAGTTAGGAAGTGTACCACCTAACAAGTGAAACTTGAGTTACCCTAAAAAGAAAGTGTTCCTCCTAATGGTTAACTACTCAAATAGAAAGTACATTTTCTAGGAGTAAAGGCTTAAGTTAGGAAGTGTGTCTCCTAAGCAAAACTTGAATACCCAATAAGAAAGTGTGTCTCCTAAGGGTCAAGTGGAATGACTCGGCTAGAAAAATGCATTTTCTTGGAGTCAAGACTCAAGTTAGGAAGTACATCACCTAAAAGTGAAACTTGAATTTCCCAATCAAGGAAGTGACTCTCCTTAAAAATGTCACTTGAATTACCCAAACAAGGAAATATGACTCTTTAAAGTGCCACTTACATTACCTTGACAAGGAAATACGCCTCCATACAAATGTCGCTTGAATTACCCAAACAAAGAAGTGTGTCTCCTTACAAATTCCACTTAAATTACCAAGACAAGGAAATATGTCTCCTTACAAATGCCACTTAGATTACCCATACAAGGAAATGCGTCTCCGTACAAATATTGCTTGAATTACACAAACAAGGAAATGTGTCTCCTACAAATGCCACTTAGATTATCAATATAAGAAAATGTGTCTCCTTACAATTGCCACTTAGATTACCCAGACAAGGAAATGCGTCTTCTTACAAATATTGCTTGAATTACCCAAATAAGAAAATATGTCTCCTTACAAATGTCACTTAGATTACCGAGACAAGGAAATGTGTCTCCTTGAAAATGTCGCTTAAATTACCCAACAAAGAAAATGTGCCTCCTTACAAATTCAACTTAAATTACCCAGACAAGGAAATAAATCTCCTAAAGAATAAATGGAAGGACTCAACTAGAAAGTGTGTCTTCTAAGAGTGAAGGTTCAATTTAGGAAGTGGATCACCTAAGAATTGAAAACTGAAATACCTGGATTAGGAAGTATGTTACCTAGGGATATAAGATCTTGAGTTTTACCATGATTTTGATTAACGAACCAGTGCAACAACCTTACTTCTTGCATTTATAGAAGTGAGGTGCTGAAGCCTTTGATATTTAGGCTCTGAAGTCCTTGATTTAAAGGTAACATGTGTTCCTATTTCATAAAAAAAAACCTGTGAGTTTAAAAACATGATGGTAGGCTTGCGGCTTTAGCTTTTAAGGCGGTTGCCCTTGCACTTGTCAGCTCTATTATTGCTTTTAGATATTGACATATCATGGTCTTGCTGAACCATTGATCCGAATTCAGATTATTAAGTGTGATTGTAACATAAACACATTATCTATCATTTGCTATGTTTCTTAGAGAACCCCCTTTAAATCTATGTATTTCTACGGATCCCTCAAATTTGTATGTTGACAACAAATTTCTGTACGTCTTGTTCTGACTTACAATCATGCTTCTTCTATGTGTTGGCATTTTGTCTTTCTTTGTACAATTAAAGAAGTTAGTTTCTAGTTTTGAAATCTTTTCTCACTTGCTTTGATATTGATTTGACTCAAAGACACAAGGAAAATGACTTTCCATTTGAATAACTGACTCAAAAAAACAAAAATAGAAACATAGATAAGAAAGTAAAGACTATGAAGGTCCTCCTTGAAAAAAACAAGAGAATTTTTTTTCTGAAAATTATGACATGCATTTTGGATTAAGTTGCCTGATCTTTCCATCTAAATTCTCCCCTATTGTCGTTGAGTCAATGACCCTAAAACTGAATTGCTTCTTTAGGTCAATTGCATTCAAAGACCTCATTCATCTACTAATGCGTTGAAGGGTTTTCGCCAACAATCCACTCTCATTTTGTTTCACTCAGATCACCATTTCCTTATGGTGTCCTTGAGGGTTTTCACCAATAAGACTTTATGAGACTTTCTCATTTTTATTTCTCTTAACTCATAATCGTCTTATGGTGTCCATGAAGATCTTCACTGATAAGACTCTCATTTTTGTCTCTCTCAACTTACCATCGACTTATGGTGTTCGTGAGGGTTTTCACCAATAAGAGCCTCTCATTTTTATTTCTCTCCTGATCCCTTATGCTAAGGAAGAAAAGTTGTACCAAAAATGCATCATCATATCCATTACATGCTTAGCCTTAACATTCTCAAAGATTAATCTGAAGGCCTTTCTTTAGTTATAACTTGGATTTTCGATAGGGTTAGAAAGAAAGGATAGCATGAGGCCCAAATGACGCTTGAAGTGGTGTGGGACTTACAACTATTAGAATTGACTCAAACAATGAAGATTAACACATGCCCTAGTTATTTTGAATGGGTAATTCTAAATAGTTCATTTAGTTAAACCAAGCCCAAAGTAGGGCTACCTACGTATCTCACCCTTTGAGAGAGGATAATCAGGTCACACGTAGTTTAGACAATATGTTCTTTTGCTTGATTTTTATTTTTTTTCTTATATTTTTTCGTTTGTAGACTCTTTTTCTCTTTGGGACTTTTCTGACTCTATTTTTCTTGTCAATCATCTCTTTTCTTTCTTTTTAACACACATTTTCTTTTGAAACTTTTCTGACTCTGTTCTTTTGCTCGATACTTTTCTTTTGAACATTGCTGACCCTATCTTGATTCCAAAAGAGAGGTATGAAAGAAAATAAAACTAAAGCTCAAACGGGGTAAACAAAGGATGTCATAATGTTTGGGTAGAAGAATGAAATGGTTTCGTTAAATCAATCCTTGAAAATGCAAGTACATATCATGTAATATGAAAGTGAAAGATGAAGATCATTTGTGATATTTTTTTATAGAACTAACTTAAACTGAGCCTGTGCGTCGCTATTTCTTTCTGCGCACTCTACCTTTTCTGTAAATTCATCACATCAAATGACTCATGCTTTGATGAAGCTGGTTTTCTTTCTTTTCCTCTTGATATAGGATTACACATCCACTGTTTTGCCTAATTGAGACATGCCTTTCAATTGATGACCAAGTTATTGTTATGATTCTAAAAGTAATTGCCTTAATTTTCAGAGAAGACTTCAACTTGGTCACCAAATGTCTTATCACTATACCTATTTTCTCAGATTCTTTTTTCTAACTTTAGTCCTCTGATTCAAAGTTCATACTTAAACTAAATTTTAAGATCTAGCTGAAAATTCTGCCAGCATGTCATATCACTAGATCCAACATAAACTGTACTTTGTAAAGAAAACAAACAAACAACACATATTTAAAATACAAAGGGAAAAGGGACACTCCATTTAGTTAAACTGAAATATAGAAGGGTAAGAACATAAATGACAAGGGACAAAACAAGATAGATTAGGAATTACAACGCCGAAGTAATTCAAAAAATAGAAAGGATCATAATACAAACTACCAACAATTCTTTCAAGTATGGAGAGGAGTGACTTCCTAATTGCTGAGCTCAATATCTTAGCCATTGGTTTTCACATCATCATGACTAGAGCTTTCATCGTTATCAGTTACATTCCCTTCAATAAATAAGTTCTGGATCCCCATACTTGACTCATTGTTTCCCACATATTGTGCATGTGTGACCTTCGTAGTCTCAATGCTTTACACTATGATCAATTTTTCTTAAATCATCCTTTCTATTTCTCTTTTCAGAGCACATCAACCTTCAACACTGTGACCATGAACATCAGAATGATATTCACAGCGTACATGAGGATCAAAATTTCTTGAATGTGGGTCAGGAGTACACAAGGAGAGAAGTGATCAAGCCCCACTCTCTCAATCTAAAAAAAACTAGCATATAATTCCCGAATTGGGGTAAGATTATCCTTTGACTTTCTCCTCAATGAAAACTTTGGCCTCGGTTCAAACATGGACTTAGAAGTTCCTTAGTAAATATGTGGTGGTCAAGGAAAATATTGAGGGAATGGTGCACACCATTGTGGACAAGAAGATGGATGTGTATACAGTTGTGCATTATTCAAAGGATGTTGAGGGAGTGGAATAGAATATGTTTGATTCTGATAAGAAGAACCTTATTTCAAGTGACTATGCCTGATGTGTAGGCTTGGGGCCGAGGCTGACGGTATTATTGAGTTGATCCTCTCAAGCTCCATTGTGGCCCCTACACAATAATAGTTCTCCTTCTTCTTTCCTTTAGTCCCCCTCAATTGCTTGCAATATCGTCCCAAGTGTTTTACAGAATCCTCGTACCTATCATGCTCCTCAAATTCTGATACCTAAAAGTTAGGAGGGAGGTTAACACTTGAAGACATGCCCCAGTCCTTATATTCAACATCTTCATAATTCATAAGTCTTAGAGAATTTTTTATAGCCTTTTCCTCACTCTTTATTTTCCTATCCATTTTATCTTTCTCTTCTGCCATGTATTATTTATAGGTAAGAAATTTTGGTGGTTCAACTAATATTGATGTGCGCTTAGAAGTTTAATAGTGATCAACAAGAGTGTTAAATACTGACTCACTAGCATATTAGGGAAGCACAATCGTTGGATGAAAAGCCAAGGTGGGAGACTTAGTAGAGGTTAAGCAACAGAAGTAGAGACAATAGGTGGTGATATCAATGTGGTAGATTTAAACTGAAGAGCTAGAGAATGAGTGATAGAACCGTTGGGATGATTTTGTCTTGGAGTAAATTATGAGGCATACTGTGGTGCATCAACAACAGTAGGAAACTGACTTTGCAATTGTGATAGAAGACTCAAGGTATTTGTGGGGTCAATAATAGGGAATTGAGGAGGTGGCAGTCCACTGCCCCAAGCTCGATACATTTCCATCATTTGTTATCTTAGCCTCACAATATCTTACTTTAAACTCTCATTTTCCTGACTCTTTGTTTGATCCATGATGTTACCCTCTATATCCTTGTTGGACATAACTAACCTTTACTTAGATTTGGTGTGATGTGGAGGACCAGTAAGAATGCCATAAACCATCCACCTTAAACTAAATGAACAATAGATAACAGGTGCGTTAGAGTTAACCACTTTCTCAAAATCTTTCTCTTTTTTTATTGTGAAAAGATCATCGAACCCAAGAATGGTGCCTAAGTATATTACATACGAAAGAGGAGAATCAGGTGTGCGTAGTTTGTAAAGTTTTGACACAACATGACTAATCAAACTCTCTTTGTTTTACTTTTTCTTTTTCTTGAAACTTTAAGAAGAATATAAAATAACAAATTGTCAAAAGAATTGATGAAAATCCTTTAGATTTTTTTATCGTTAACATCCGAATACAAAATGAAACCTATGATTACCAAAGAAAAAAATATTTGGGTTTTAGATTTTTAATTTCATATCAAAATTAAACATTAAATTATTTGTCACGACCCAAACTGGGTCCCTGGCCGCGGCGGGCGTCCTGAACTATGAAGGCCCGAGAGACCCTCTAACTCGAAATCATATGCATAATTCACAAACTATAAAGATTTGGAAATACAAAATGGAATCATGGTCATTTGATTTCAACAAAACCATAAAGTTATAATTTCAAGGACACCCAAATCCATCTAACAACTGTCTACGAATTCTCTACTAACTGAAAGAAAACAACATCTGTTGGAAGACCCGGACAAGGCCCCCAGTCAGATCATAAAATGAAATAAATTAATATAGTCTTTCAACCAGGACTTTCGGAAAACAGAAGGCTCACCAACTACAACTTCTGAATCATGAGTCTACTAATTAGCAGGACCCTGGGACTATGCCTCAGATCATGTAATATAGGGGGTCAATACAATTGTACTGGTACGCAGAGCAATCCAAAATAATATACTTTTATGCAACCTAAGTGAGAGTAATTCATAAAACCATTTACATAGGATATAGGAAAAACACTCAAGGGTATACTTAAAAGACTTTGAAACATTTCCTTGAGATCATGAACCACTTTTTATGTTACTTCTGAGCTAGATAGTATACCCTTCAATCTGTAATTCCACGGTCTATATGAAATCTGAACTTTACTTGGTGGCCAAGCCTCCAATCCATGTTTGCCACAAGGATTGGAGTATTAGTAAGGGGAGACACGCTAGACCATAAAACATGGTGCCATGATCCCCAATCAAATCAACATGTCATGGTAGTGCACAATACCACTAAGCATGGCTCCTAACCATAGTCCCAAATTGGGACGACATAAATCAAGGAACACAAAACCACACAGCATGGTACCATAACACCGTGTTGGTAAATCAAGATTTATAGCATTGAGTCTTTTTACTCGTACTTTCATTGAGAAACCATCTAACTCTCTAAGCCCATTTTTAACCTTTTCTAAACATGCTTCTTTCTGAATTAAAAATCTGAGTTAAATCTGTAATTTTAGTATGTTCTGAATCTGTAATGGCATTCATCTGTTTGGTATCGTCATACCAAGACTTGCAAGTGATATCTCTAAGCCATAAAATATCATGCTATAGATCTTTAGACAACCAAAATATTCAAACTATTCAAAAATCATCTCTTTTAAACATTTCAAAAAATGGTGGTCAATTTCTCAAAATAACCATTCAATTCTTTTGATTATCACATTCATCCAATACAAACAAAAAATATCCCTCTCTTCAATTCACAGTCGACATAAAATTCATAATTTATAGTAAAACCCTTGGTTCATGCTTTAAGATATACAATTGAGTAATCCATGATTTGTCAAACAAAAAGTAACACAATGAGAGGGAATTTATTATTCATGCTCTCAATTTATATTTTTCAAAACATTGAATGCATACATATAAATATATACATAAACTAAAAACAAATTTAAGGGGGAAGACCTCAAGACCAAAGTATTACCATCAATAAGGGTTTACAATGAAAAATTGTCAACATAAATTCAAAACCTTTCATAAATACCTGAATTATCAACATTCAAAACCTTTTTAAAAGATTTCACCATGCCCATGTAGTTTAGGAAAACACTACGTACCTTAATTGATGAAGAAATCGCGAAAAAGTTGATACCTTGAACTTGAATGCTTAACCCTAAGGAGTTTTTCTCATATTGTGTTCTTGAAAGATGATCTAGGGATTTAGAAGCGTTAAAGCATTGCTAATGACCCTAATTTCGTCTATAGATGTATCGGGATGGTTTTGGATCGTAATAACACTTGGTTTCCCTTGAAATAACTTAAAAACGAAGTGTCTATGTTATTGGGCCATAGGGTATATATCCCCCTCCCTACGAAAAACTTTAAGTTTTGCGTCGCACTCCCCATGGAAAACTTTAAGATTTTCGTCGCACTCCCTATGACAAACTCTTTCTAGTGAACGTTTGTGATGGTTAGGAGACACACGCCCCTTTGCAAATCCATAACTTTTCGCTCGGGTATCGGATTAAGGCGAAATTAGAATTGTTGGAAAGCTAATTTCGATTATCTACAATTTGGTGGGTCTTAATCTGACAAATTCCAAATATAAATAAAATTATACTTGTTCAAAAATGACCTTTGTGAAATCGAACACCAAAAATTGGCCGAATCAAAGGCTCGTAGATCACTTTGCTCTAAGTGATTTCCATTAACATTTTTCACCTCATAATCACTTAACACACTAGGATAAATATCATGACACATAGATTTAAATATGAGTCATGAGATTAAATTTTACACACGTAGGAACGACGGTTCGGTTTTTAACTCGAAAAATGAGGGGTGTTAGATTATTAAAGAAAAAATCTCTTTGTAGTTTTCCTTTAAAGATATTTACTACACCAACTCTAAATGAATAGTGAAGAATTTTTTTTGAATTTTTTAAAATAAGATCACCGAACTCTAGAGGGGATGCCTAGGTATCTCACTCCCGACAGAGGAGTATCAGGTATGCATAGTTTGTTCAAATTTGACAATTAATGATTAAAAAACTGACTAAACTCCGACTTGAGAGACAAGACCAAGACAGAAGATGAAAAACATCAATAATTTTTTTTTAAGGTTTTTAATTCGACACCACGTAAAAATGACAGCAAAAACTATGAAAGGAAAATCTTTTTGATATTTTCGTTATATGAAATGTACAAAACTTCTACCATCTTTTTTGATTTTTTTTTATAAAAAGCTTCTATTGAATAAATCCTTTTGAAAATTTTGAATTATGAATGCATGCTAACGGAAATAAAAGGAAAACCTTTTTGATTTATTTTTTTTGAGAAATGAGTGCAAAAGGTAAGAAAAATCATTTTAAATTTTTGGATTGTGGAAAAAAAAATCCATAACGAACTCTAAAAATACTACGAAACACTTTTTTGAGTCGCTTTTCTTTAATCTTTTTTTTTTCTTTTCAAATACACTTTCCTTTAATTCTACCATGTGTTCTTTCCAAAATCAGTCTGTTAAATGACCCTATTATCCTGAAAGATGCAACAATTAGCACGTAGGAATGCTTTAGGGGTGAGTCTCCTACAAAGCACCAAGTGGATCCCGCTAGGTCTCAATATGATGCAGATAAGCATGACCTAAAGGTTGAGCTAGGATGGGGTCTACTAACAAGGATGTTCGGGAGAGCATATGATCGATGGTGGCTACGATAGCTTTCCTCCTACTCCGTGCTAGCCAATGGATCCCCCTCCTAAAATAAGGGTAACTTAATTAGAGACCGTGTACACAGCGTGTACTACAGGACTTATTGCGAAAGAAATGAATCTAGTTATGCCAATGATGACAGGTATAAAGTTGTAACATATAAGGAAAAAACTTTAAAAACGTAGCACGTAAGTACGCAACAATGACAAAACAATGCAAAAGATAACATATAACATCTATACACACATAATGTCAAACTAAGACAATACATCTAAAAAATAAGCTCGAATTTTGAAAATCCCCAGCAGAGTCGCCAGAGCTGTCACATCACTTTTTACCAAAAAGATATGATTTTTAGGTTTGAAAGGGAGTTATTATTGAGTGACAAAAGGAAATTTTTTGTCGAAAAGGATTGTTATTCTTAAACTCAGAGTCACCACTTGGAATAAATTGAGTGTGGCGAGTCCATTTTGAAAATCCTTTTTCAAAATGGTTTGACACTAAAAAAACTGATCCACGAATAGAGATTTCGGCTAAGAAATTCTGTTGACTGAGGGGAAGATGTTAGGAATTCCTTATTCCTGTGGTTTGACCATGGTTTCTCCGTAGATAATATTGGTTAACATGATACTATGGAATGTATAAACCTATAAAAAGCACATAAACAAGAAAACGAACAACCAAAACAATCAAAAATGTCAAAATTGTCCACTCTAATTTATTACAGACCCAAAAAATAAAGGTACTAAAATATAAACATATTTTAACTTAGACTAATCAAAACCTATGCTCCATCCACTGCCTCGGGCCTTGTTCATGCACCGTCATTGAGTACAACTCCGCCGGGGAATTCCCCGGATAAAACAATGCAACTAACCTTGGGACATTCCCCGAACAAATGAATACAATTGATCCAAATGCAATAAGACAAAGCACTCAAAAAACATTTTAAATAGTCAATATTTGTCACGACCCGAACCAGGGCCTGGCTGTGACGAGTATTTCGAACCATGGAGGCCCGAAACACCCCTATCTGTCTGGTAATCATGCAACAAATTCATTTGATCAAAGTAATGCGGAAGAAACACAATAATTTGGAAACATAGTCATAAATATGAAAAGAAACAATAACGGGGAAATAAAGTTTCCCCCAACATCAATCAACCTCTAAACAACTGTCTGTGAAAATCTCTAACAAATGACTGAGTCAAGTAACTGTATATAAACTGGGACAAGGCCCCCAGTAGACCCCAAAACTAAATATAAGATAAAAGGACTGCAGGACATAATACCTTCCGAAACATAGAAGGTTCACCACTTGTCTCTGCAACTCTGTCTGAATGATCTACTAATTCTCTTGACCCCTAGACTGGGCCTCTGAACCTGAGAGGTTGGAGAGGGGAGGGGGTCAGCACAAAAGTACTGACACGCAGAGATATCAAAATAAAACATAATATTTTTACAAAATATAGTTGAGAGACATTATAAAGCAATTTCATATCAAATCATTTGAAAACACATGGGCATAATGCAATAGTTTCTCAACAAAAATGAAATGCAACTGAGCTAGGTGTAATACCCTACATAATTTACACCAACTGTCAAACCTCGGTTGCCGCCGAGATTAGAGTATAAGTGAGGGAGAGACACACAAGACCACGAAGCATGGTGTCTCGACCCAATGGTAGTGCCCAAGATCACTTAGCCCGGGCTCCTACCTATAGTCCCAATTTGGGAATGACATAAAGTCAAGTACACAAGATCACTTAGCCTGGTACCAAATTCCCGTGTCGGCAAACACGATTTCCAGCGATGAGCCCTTACACTCAAACGCCTTCTTCGGGCATCCACCTATCTCATGTAAAATCAATGCATTCAAACTTCATTTAATTCAATCACTTATCATATTTTGTAGGGTATCGTCATACCCGACTTGAAAGTCATCAATATCACATCCACATATGCATAATCATGTAAAAACCAAGGTGCTTCATCATTTACAAGTGGTGAACAATAATTATTTCAAATTCATGCTCTCTTTTGTTGGTTACAATATGATATGGGGTATCAAGACATTATCAAGGGAATTTGAAAGTAATTTATCATTCATATTTATCAAACTTCCATGGAAAATCTCAAATCACATATGCATGGTTTCAACCATTGAAGTATATAGGCAAACAATTCCCATGACATAAAGAAAAATGACTTAGAAATCATATTGAAAGCAAGTTATTAGAATTTGATTGAAAACCCCCATTTAAAAGCATGCATGTTCATAAAAACTACACCCATGAGATTTTAGGATAACCCAACGTACCTCTATTTCCGAAAATACTAGATGTTTCTTGAAGATCGCGGATTTGTGATTCCGAATATGTAATTATCTTTGAAAACCTACGGTCGAATCTTGAACTATTTGGGTTTTTATTTTGAAACACTAAGGAGTGTTCTTGAGCAATTTTGATGAATGAAGGTGTATTTTGGTGTTTGAGGGATTAAATCCCTTGTTGGTGGTATATATAGGGGTGAAGGATGACCAAAATACCCCTAAGGAACAATTAAGGTCAAATCTGTCCCTCAGTTGACAGTTTGATAGTCTGGAGTAAATCGATTATAACTTTTTACTAATATAATCAAATTGGATGAAACCAACTGAATTTGAAAGAGGACTCAAAGATATTTTGTTTGATATATTATATATCACACAGTTCAATATATACAGGGAGTTATGATTGTTTGAAGTTGACCCTGAAATGCTGAAAACTGAGCAATAGGCTATGCATTTTGCTACTGTTTTGAAATCCAAACACAGCCTTATGCGTTCCGAAAAATTCCGAAACTTATCCGAGATGCACTATGAGATTTCGCGATCGTAACGCAACTTGAAAATCTAAAAACGGATGTCGGGAAGGTTGAAAAGTTGTATCCCAAAGATTGCCAGCTAAAATGACTAAGTCTCATTTTACACTTACAAAATTTTAAGTCATTAAGTCTAATAGCTCAATATTAAAGACTAATCTATGCACGCCTTTTACGGGGCGTTACAATATTCCACAACTCATAAATTTGCCTACCCCAAACCTAAGATTTGTCTATCGATTCTCGGCCTAGAACATGATACTATCGTGTGCAAATTAATAGCAAACAACTAAGTAATGAAACAACTTGCATTATGAATCAAAATTCTCAATATTCACCTTTATCAATTTTCATTTCCCGTCCCACTTATTCCCAATTGAGTTTAAATCCATTATTCAATTCAAACAATCAATATTAAAAATCATACAGAGTGTCAAACATATCAAAATCGATTCAAACATATCAAAATCGATGGAAACAAAATTCACACACCAATAAATTTTCCACACAGAGTGTCAAACAATTAAAATGAATCTAGAATGAGATGAAGAATGGACCTTAATGCCACTTTCATTAAAATATTACTCAATTAAACCATACAGAGTCCGCGCCGAGAACCTCGAATCGAAACCTCGGTAACAACCCTGACCTCAAATATCAATCCTCACCTTTCAAACCCAAATTCCTATAGTAATTCTCCTAAGATGATTGGAAATTGAAACCTATCAAAAATTCAAAAATAATCGGGACTAACAATGATTAAATTTGATTACATCTCCAAATGTCGACCACAATTTTTGAATTTATTTTCTCGACTGAGAGGTGACAAGGCGATGAGTTGCTTGTGGGTTGTGTTTTTCGGTGGTTTTGATCATTGTTTTGGCATTTTTGTTGGATTTCCATCGAAGCAATAACAAACAAAGATTAGGGTGTTCTCCGATTGACAATTTTGGCGATGATTTCACTGAAAAACTAAACCAAAGCCCATTTTCTCTTTTTCTCTCTCACGTTCGATCTCCCTCCCCTCTAATTCATTTAATCTCTGTGTGTGGAGTCTGTGTGTGCGTGAATTCTTCTCTAGAGTGTTTGTTTGTATAACTAAATAGTGTGTGTTGTGTGAATTTCCAGGGTTTATTAGGTAGCTGCAAGAGTGTATTTGATGTATGTAAGATGAATTTAGAGTGAATTACCTTCTTCCTAATGGAATCGTGAGGTGTATGTGAGTATGTATGGTTGTTGTATGTATTCTGTTAAAGAAAAAAATGGGAAAAACCAAATTGGGTAGGGGGTTGGGTAGGGTAGTGAGGTGGGTAGGAGTGTGAGTGGTTAGGATAAGGTAAGGTGGTTCAATTTTACTGGGTAGGGTGTCAATTTTATGGTAATTTTGTTATTTTTATCCTTTTATGAAGAGGTCATTACATGGGTGTAGGGTACATGGTAAGGCGAGGATAAAAAGGATAAATTAGATTTTCGGGGGGGGACAAAATTATATGTCTACACCTTGGACTCCCTCAATTCCTAGGGAAAGAAATGATCTGGGAAAGCCTCTGAAAATTCTTCCCATAAAGCAGGTTCAACATCCTCACCCCTCAAATCTTCCAACTCCTCATACCACTGGTAAGCCACGTCCTTCAGCTGATAAACCGCAAAATCTACCCCCTTAGTATCACTATCATGCATGACCTTAAATATGTTCTCTATCTCATCTAAAAATCCTTAAGGATCCTCCTCAATCTTTTTACCCATAAAGATGGGTGGGTCTAGCCTCATGAACTGGGCAACTCGAGTGATTTCATAAGAACCATACACATAACTCACATCTCCAGGTCGACGATATTGAGAAGATACAAACTGAGCAATCGTGTGGATAGATTGACAGAAGTCAGCATTTGAGACCTCTTTCTATGGGGACTGAGTATGATTAACACCGGACCGAGGAGCCGAAGAAGGGATGGTTTAGACTGGAGGTACCCCTGGAGTAGCAGTGATGTCAGGGATACGGGCTCTTTGTGGGGTTTGCATCCCATGAGTATGGCGGACATCATCAACATTTGTCCAAATAGGGACTGAGGCCCTAGCTGAGGTGTTCTGATCATTGGATCTATGGGGAGGCATGACATAAAATATAAGAACTCATGAGTTAGGAAACATGTAAACCCTATAGCACGAACTAGAACATAAAGAAAAGAGAAACATTCTTAAATGACTTGTAGCTTCCTCCTTATAAATGTGGCGCGCTACACACCTATAAAAATAACTCTACCTGACACAACTTTGTAGACACCCTGGGACCCTGAATCGTGCTCTGATACTAAGATTTTCATAACCCGAGCCGAGGGCGTGGCTGCGATGGGCATCCCGAACCATGAAGGCTCGAGAGATCCCTTAACATACTATCATAAGCATAATTCATTTGAAATAAAGTGCAGAAGATAAATTGAAGCATGAAAATCCCATAATCAAACTTAGTAATCCATGACAATAATCCATATGAAAAAAAAGAAACCCTAATCCAGTCTAAATAAATTTACGAAGCCTCTAATAAAATACTAGTCTGTCTAAGATGGGACAAGGCCCCCGGCCAAACCATAATACAACTGGAACTAACATATGGATTGAATGCCTTCCTAGGCTCACAAACTCTAGAAATCTGAGAGAACTCTCCTGCTGAGTTGGACCACGGGACTGCACCTCAAAACCTACATTATGAGACAATGCAGCCGCCACGTAGGACGATCAATACTTGGAATGTATCAGTGTGCATATATATATATATATATATACATATACACACACACGCAAATACACTTCATATAACATAATTGAGATCATTATGAAAATGATTTAACATAGTAAAAATGAAAAATCAGACGCATGGGCATACTCAAAAAGTGATTTGAATCATTCTAGCAAATCATGGATACAAAAACTTTTCTTTAGTTCTGAGCTATATGGTACACCCTCCAATTCTATTATCCTATTGACAAGAAGGGATCTGCCCTTAACTCGGCAGCAAAGCTCTCAATCCGAGTTTCTTGCAAGAATTGGGGTCATAAGTAAGATCAAAGTATGCCTCCTTGCTGACATACCATGCTATAGGAAAAGTTTGCCTCCTTGATGACACACCATTATGAGATAGTATGCCTCCTTGATAAATAATTTCATAACAACTCGCACCAGAAAAATACAATTTCGGCGATGAGTTATCTGAACTCATGCCATATTCGAGTAACCATCTAACTCTGTTTACTCCCATTGTTAGCATATTAAGACCATGATTCATGCTCAAAAAATTTATTTCTTTCATATTAAGGACATCTCATGATAGGTGTCGTCATACCTAGACATGCAAATCACATCATGTCATGTCATAATCATAGCCCTTCTAATTCAAAAACACATTAATGACCACCCAAAGGCTTTAAACCATTCAAGAGTGTTCTTCAAATATTATATGAAACTTTGCAAACCACCCTCTTTTAAATACTTTAACACGTGGTGGACAATTCTTACATAAAACACATGCAATTCTTCATTAGGAGACAAGATCTTGCTCTCAAACCAATTTCACAATTCATAACTTATTAAGACAATAAATTTCATCATGGAAGAGGGAATTTCACAAATTATACTCATAAATCACTTTTCCGGAAAACATATCATATATACACATGATTACAACACAAATTTAATGGAAAACCCCATGATAAATACATACTATCGTCAAAATGGTTTCATGATGCATGCACTTTAACGTTTTTGAAAATCATAAAGAAGACATAATTCAAACCACAATTCTTAGAGTAGTTCTACACACCTTGTATTGGAGAAGACCTAGTGTAAAATCCACCCTTGAAGCTAAGGATCATCAAACCCTAGGTAGTTTTTTTTCTCTTGTTTATGGAAAGATATTTGGGGATTTACAAAGGCAATATAACATTTATATGACCCTAATTTCGTCAATAAAGGGTTAGGAACGGCTATAGGATGTGAAAAGACCTCAATGCCCTTAAAAGACTTAGAACATAACCAATTTTTGATGCATTGGATAGGCCCCGCGATGCGGACCAATCGTGGACCTTGGGTTCCGTAGTGCGGACCAAAAGAAAACCTCAGGGTTTGCGGCACAGGGCTAAAGAAAACTCGAGGTTGTGTGCATTTGCAACTCCTCCGTAGCCCTTGAAAGCACCACGATATAGGGGGTCAACCCTTGAAGGCCCCCCTAATGTAGCCCATAACAACTAGACTTGGTTTACCATCGATATAGGGGTCCTAAGGCTCATTCTTTCGCATTATTTGTGCATTACAACATATGGGGTGTTACAAAAAGGCGCTCTTAAAATTACATATTTTGGTGCCTATAAATATCACCGTACTTATGAAATTCTCTAGATTTGTGATGTTGAGTACTACATACAACTCTTTTGTAGCCATTGCTTCTATAGTTTCTCTTCTCCTGCTCTCAAGCATCCAATGTCATGCACAACTTTATTTTACAGTTCGGGTGACTTGAAGACTTGGGAATATAAACATTGGGATTTTTCTCTAGAGGTACATGTCGTGATTTTTCACATCTTTGTAAACCAGGCGTTTTCCACATAAAAGTTGATCTTTATTACTTTCTACTTAAGGAACATGTTAGGAAACCTGTGTCATATGTAGACAAATCCAAGGTATAACACATTTGATTTACTAGGTCATGTAGAATATCTCTTATCATTGTAGTGATGTGACCAAAGCGTTGTTTCCTGATTGTTATAATGCTCTTGCTATGTTATATGTGTTAGTCACTCTTAAATACAACCACCGAAGAGTACAGAAGGGAACAATAGCAAAGTAGGATAAATTCCTATAATAATACTAATATCAAGCAAATTTTGTATAATTAAAAGAAGTTTAGAAGCAACGTGAAGTTGAACCGTTATCCAATATGAATAACAGAGGTTATGACCACAATCTAATTTAGTCTAAACTCCATATAAGTGATTGATAACAACATTTATGGACATTGTTGTCGGAGTTTGTTATCATTTCGTATATCAGTAGTAAATCATGTTTTTAATCCATAGTTATCAATCTGGTCAAAATTACAGTATTTTAAAATCTTTAAAAATGAAGGAAAAAATATCCAGACACGTTAAAGCATAGTAAGAGGGTTTTCTAGTTGGTTTAAAAGAAAAAGTTTTTGTCATATTTCTGTCAATAATGTTAGCATGGTGGACAACTAGTAAATATTGTATCTATATACTGTTGTATATTAGTGTGATTACAGTGATTTTATTTAGTAATTAAAGAGAGCATTATTGATTATAGTAGAGCTGATTTTGTGGGATAGAATAGCGAATTTAGAGAGATAGAAAAACTGATATTTAGGGATAGGAAGGATGGATCTTTAGGGTAAATTACTATGGTCATATATGAAGTATTTTCATAATGATTGCCAATGTGTTTTAGTGTGTCGTGCTTTGTGGGAATCTGGGTTCTGATGGGGAAGGGAACTGAATCTCCAAAGGAATAGTTTAGTTTCCGAGGAACCAATGGAACAAAAGTAACATAAAGTTGTCGTAAAATTAGCAGTCGCATGCATGTGCCGATTGGAGTAATTTTCTACGCCCCCGCGATAATCCTCAAAAAACATTAGAACTATTGGAAAGAACAAATTTAACAACATTGTAAATGATAATTCTCAAAAACTTTCAGAACTGTTGGAAAGAACAGTTTCTCCGACAATTTTAAAGTGGTACGAAGATTCAATCTTTTTTTCTTTGGAAACATACTGCTTTACCCGATGTGTGGAAGTGGAAGAGCCAACTTTTAGCAAAACAAAGAAGTATGAGAAAATGTTGAAGGGAACAGTTGAGTGGATGATACACCAATGCCACAAAAGTAAAATAGAGTGATAGAAAATGAAAAGTTGCATACTTGTGTAGGAACCATAACATAAGTTGGAGGAAATCTACATGGCAATATCTGATGCCACCGAAATAAAACATACTGGTTGAGCAGTGAAAAGTAGCATAATCCACCTCTATATAAACCAAACATCCATACACCTGTAACATACTGAACAGACTAACCTGCCACAATCACAGGCCACATATAAGACTCCATATAGTAATTTACTACCTGTTACATACCAACCATCTACCATGGTTTCCAATAGCCAAAGTAACATCACATTTTTTCAATTGTAGAAAAAAAGACCCCTTTTCTTATGTTGATACTCAACAAATCCTTGAGAACCAGAACGAGTAAGATCCGAAGGGCTGAAAGCGAAATCTGCAAACCTTCTAGGGAGACTTGTTGTGCGCTCTCTCCTTCTAGGCTCAAACTTAACTTCCAAGTCGTCCCATACACTTGTGGTATTGCCTAAAGGGCTAAAAAGGAAATCTGCCGACCTTCTAGAGGGAATTGTCTTGCGCTTGCTCCTTCTACGCCGAGGAATATTCTTCTGCCAACCTTCTAGATGGAATCTGTCAACCGTGGCTTCCAAGTTGTCCCCTGCATCTTCATTTGGCACAATTTCCTTGCAATCTTCACATGACCAGTTGACAAACTCATCATATGTAACTTTATCGAGGCAGTAGCTGAAGAGATTTAAAACACAGAAGATTATCAAAACCTTTATCAGTATTTAATGACCATTGATTATTATGACAAAGAAAAAGAACAAGAGAAAGAACACAGAAACTGCAACACAAATTCTGGGTAATCAAGGCAATGATCAAGCTAAGATACTAATTACCTTCATCGCTATACCAAACTAGAACCATAAACAAGATATTTAAAGAGACATAAAAAAGATATTCAAAGAACCATAGATGGATTACCATGAGGATAAACTCTACTTAAATTGTGAATCCATTGAGTTGCTCATAAACTTAGTGTTAGTCAAAGTCAGCATAATTAGCCATAGAAAGCTACAGACAATCTATTTATACCCTATGTTTAATGGAAGGCGGCTGTCACAAATTAAACCGAGTTGGGCCATAAAACAACTGAAATGAAAACTCTGGCTTATAGGTTGATGTGTGGCTAATGATCTCCCATTTAAACAAAGTAGCAACAGGTGTAGAATTATCACTCTTATGGCAAGGTATAAAACGTACTATCTTAAGGAACCTATCCACTACCCGATAGATGTTATCACAATCCTTTTCATTTCTCAAAAAACTGAAAACAAAGGCCATTTATCGTCCCAATTTTATTATATCCCTTGGAAAAGACAACAAAGTCCTTAGAATCATCCAATGAAGGTCCATTCATAGTGGACAAAGACATTTTAGACATAGTTTGCTTGCATTCTTGACATTCCCTACGCATCATTTCAACATCCCACCTAACTTATGGGCAATGATTTTTCTTCCCAAATGTCTATGCTCCCTAAATCGTCACATTATTCCACCATTATGGTCCTACTTAGCAAACAACTCTTTCACGGAACACCCAGCACCATAATGTACTTGCTTTAACCAAGATAATCAAGTCCTTAGAATCTTAGCTAATACATTAGACTAACAAGCACTGTAGACTTTTCAAGACTCAATAGCACAAGTAAATAATTCCTTTACATGTTCAAAACCTTACGGCTTTGCTCTGTCCATGTTTGTCCAGGCGTATCTCCTAAAAAGCGTTAGGATAACCACATTATTGATTCCAAGCTTGTTTATTGAGGATATCGCAAGGAAATACCTTAGCTTTTAAAGTAATTAAGGCTTCGATGATCCATCCTAATGAAAAACATCAAAGGCCAAATATAACATTGTCAATTAGATAAAGCCATCACTAGTGTGACAACTCCTTATCATACGCACCAATAGTGAAATCCCACATGTGAGATTTGAGGAGAATAGAGTGTATGCAGGACTTATCCCTGCCTTGTGGTTGTGGAGATAGTGAGGTTGTTTCCTGGGGACCTTAGCTAAATTATAGCAAGTCAAAGTAGGTATCCAAAGGAAAGCAGAAGTGAAGAAAGCATATCAACTAATACGAAATAGTAATAACAACAAAATTCAGAATAAGAAGAGAAGAGAATAAATCTAGAGAGAAGAGAGATGAGGCCTGGCTAAGAGAGAGAAAGGGGAGTGAAAGACTGAAGAGAATCAGATTTAGCTTTTCTTTTTGTGGCAAAAGCTGAAAAAGCCAATCTCATCAATGAAGTCGGAATTAAAATTAAGTGTGTCTAACCAAAACAATAAATGGGAAGGAATGCTAACCTAATACCTTCATATAGTAGTTTAGCAAAACCATATATCATTTGTGTCTGACTCATTTTATTAAGTTACTTTATTTAGCACGTTTATTTGGCATTTAAAAAAAAAACAAATGTATCGCTTCTCACTTCACCCATTAAGCAAAGCAGGCTCATGTTCCCTTTTAGCTCTTCATCTTGTCTTAACCTTTATCAGAAAATGGTCTTAAATATTTTATTTCATAATTACAGTTAACAAATACCAAGAACATGTTCTGATGATTTCACAGGGACTCATCTTAGGAATTTTTACCCAAATAAGTCAATTTTTAAATCAATTCACCAAAGTAATATGTTTTCTGAAAACTTTACAAAACTTGTATAAACATTGTTAGCAGTAACGTATTATGTTTTTAA
Source organism: Capsicum pubescens (assembly GCA_030864215.1). Taxonomy (NCBI): domain Eukaryota; kingdom Viridiplantae; phylum Streptophyta; class Magnoliopsida; order Solanales; family Solanaceae; genus Capsicum; species Capsicum pubescens. The sequence goes on along the minus strand of CM061542.1, from coordinate 33,409,134 downwards.
AAAGTTAACACCACAAAACGACGTTAAAGTAGGAATTGTTACTGATAGTAACGTTTCCACGTCATACTCTGCAGATTTGATATGGCACAGTGGCAGAGTTGCAGAGCCTCATTAATGTTGGTAACATTATAAGACAAAAACGTTACTACCAGTAACGACTCCTACTTTAACGCCGTCTACTGTTCATTTTGGTCCATTAATTTTCTTATAAACCTAATACGTTGTTGCCAACAAAGTTTATAATAATTTTGTAAAGTTTTCAGAAACATGTTGTTTGGGTGAATTACTTTAAAAAATGGCTTATTTTGGTAATAAATTCCTCGTCTTAGTTCCATCATCAACTAAAACACATGTTCCAACTAGTGATAAGCGATTCTTTTCATGTTTATGAAAGATAGAAGACAATTAATGAACTTTAACAATTACATTTAGTAACTGTCAAGATAGTCAGATAGTGTACCAATGTCAAGATATTTCTCAGAGAGTATATCAGATATTAGATTGTGTCAAATATACATAATTAAATATTGTAGGTAAGAGGCATGATCGCAGGGATCTGCTGTTGACCTTTTGTGTTTAGCTTTGTCTATATATTCTAGGTGTAATATATCATTTAGTGAATGAGGTGACATACAGCTACATCATTAATATGGTATCAACGCCTCCTGCTGTCTTTGTAGAGGCTCAAGTTGCCTTTTCCGGTGATTGTTCCGATAGATTTTTCGATAACTATTCCGGCATCTTCCTTTTCTACCAGCACTTCCTTCAGGTTTACCTGGATATCTCAAAATTTCATTCCTAGTTTATGAGGATCAATCATTCATGCTAATCATACCCATCACTCCTATAATTTTCAGCAACTGAAAAACTGCAAAAGTAGTCATCTTCATTGGTTGCTTCCTCCTTTGTATGGCGAAGTTCTTGTTCAGTACAAATCTGACCTAGTTTCGATTAGATCTGTAGTCATCAAGAGGAGCCTTGTTCTTCTGTTTCCCCTGTTTCAGGTTCTTTTAACCAAAAACTTTTCCTTTTTGTAACTCACTTCTTATATTTGTCCTCATTTCAGTGTTTCCTAAAAAACACACACTCATTTTTGGTATTTCATTTAGTTGTTGAAGCCATAATGTAAGAGAAAGGTGAATCTCTATACGATGTCTCTTTGAAAATTGAATCTTGAGGTGAGGTCAAATCCATTTTTCCACTATTTCAAGTTCTTCTATTATAACTACCTTGAAATTGGAAGTTAGTAATAACTACACACCATGGTCTTCATCCGTTGAGATGTGCTTTATGGGACAAGGATATGAGGATCATTTAGTTAAAAATACTAGTGAAAGGACTAAGTTGACTTGAATTGATGCTTTATTATGCAATCTCTGATGGAACACTTTGGATCCTAAATTACTCAATCTATTTCAATATTGTACAACTTTCTATAAAGTTTGGACTAAAGCTAAGACTTTGTATGCGAATGACATACAAAATATCTACATGGTTGTTTCAGACTTGGTCCAACTTTAGTAGAATAATCAAGATATGGCTAGTTAAGGGGAAACATTAGAAACTCTAGACCCTATTGCAACTATTGCAACAAACTGTTGGGTTTAATTGGTCTGAATGGAAAATGGAGGGACACAACCTTTGAGCAAAAGACATATTGTTTTGGAAAAGGTGTGACTGTTCAGATAGTTGTGTCTATTCAGAAAAAGAATCAGTGTTTCGAATGAACAGACATGACTAGTCCAAAGGATACTCCTTTTAAGTGAACCATTATAACCTTCCAGAAGAGGCATCTGATGGCTATATAAACCTTCTTTCATCCACAGGTTTAGAAATGAATGAAAAAATTTCTGAAATAAAAACTCTTCTTGTCTTCAAAACATTCTTTGTGATCAATCAAATCGTTGAGTGAGTTCAACGAATCTAATTATTTGAGGTACCACTATAGTTGGATTGAAAGACATTTTATCCTGGGAGGAAGATTCCAAAACCTCGGGTACAGTGAGGGGAATTATTCCTTAAGGACACTCCGTGAAGTCGGGAGACTTGGCTTTATATTTCTGTTTCATCTTAATTTCAAAAAAAAAAAAAACACGTCTTAGAAAGATCACTTTGATCTTGTTTTGAGGGTGTTTTTGTACTTCATAGTGTTTTGTTTTGAACTTGAACTAGTGTTGAAGTTGTTAGGCCTAAATACAGATTCTTGTACCCGAATACATCATAAAATAACAATCTTAAGGAATAATCTTTTTTTTTTTGCAGAATTTGTATTGCTTGATTTTGGAGATTAAAGCTTTAAACTTTCTACTCCGTTTGAACTTAACTAGTTATTCAAAGACATAAAATATTTATCACAAGTTAAAGATCATTCAGTTGACGATTGGAAGTCATAAAAACTTCATCATTAACTAGAAACAAGAACAAGAGTTTAAAGTTGCTTAACTTTATAAGTAGTATTCTGAAAATACTAAATTTTATTTTCTTGTGGTGATAGGAAAAATGACTAACGAAAGTAAAATGCAAGATGCGGCTACGACTGTGGAGGAAACTAGCATTACTTCAACAAGTCGAGCAAATGCTCTGCAACCAATGGCACCTGCGGAGAATCCCGGGAAATTTGCGGGCATTGACTTTAAGTGATGGAAGCAAAAGATGTTCTTTTACCTTACCACTCTATGCCTTCAAAGGTTCACTAGTAAGGATGCTCCTGAGGTTTACCTCACCACTCTATGCCTTCAAAGGTTCACTAGTGAGGATGATCCTTAGGTGCCCGAGGGAACTTCGGACAAAGAGCATTTCATGATTGTAGAAGCTTGGAAACACTCGGAATTTCTTTGCTGGAATTATATATTGAGTGGTCTCCTAGACGACCTCTACAATGTTTATAGTGGAACTAATACATGGAAGGAATTGTGGGGGGCACTAGAACGACAATACAAGACAGAGGATGCAGGAATTAAGAAATTCTTTGTTGCAAGGTTCTTGGACTTTAAAATGATAGATAGCAAATCGGTTGTCTCTCAAGTGCAAGAATTCCAAGTAATCATTCCGATCTCCTAGAAGAAGGTTTTATTGTGAATGATGAATTTCAAGTAACATCGATCATTAAGAAGCTACCACCTATGTGGAAGGATTTCAAAAACTATTTGAAGCACAAATGCAAGGAGATAACTGTCGAAGATCTTATTTTCCAACTTCGTATTGAGGAGGATAATAAGGCTGCCGAGAGAAGGTCAAAAGAGAATTCTACAATTAATGGAGCACATATTGTAGAAGATGACCAAAATAATTCTAAGAAAAGGAAGAAAGTTGAACAAGGAAGCCATCAACCCAAGATGAAAATCAGGGGAAAGTGCTTCAACTGTGGAAAGATTGGCCATAAGTCCACGGATTGTCGTTCCCCTAAGAAAGAAAAGAAAAAGGACCAAAAAAATATGATTGAGTCCAACAAAGAATGTGATGATCTGTGTGCTATGTTTTCAGAATGCAACATGGTGGGGGAATCCTTGCGAGTGGTGGATGGATTCTGGTACCACCCACAATGTTTGTGCCAACAAAGAGTTGTTTTCGTCATTCGCTTCGGCTCAAGTGGAAGAAATGATCTACATGGCTAACTCTGCTACGGCTAAGGTAGAAGGAACAGGAAAAGTGGGATTGGAAATGACTTCAGGAAAGGTCTTGACACTTAACAATGTCTTGTATGTTACAGAGTTATGTAGGAACTTAATTTCTGTTTCACTTTTAGAAAAGAATGGATTCAAATGTGTAATCGTTTCTGGAAAAATTATAATTAGCAAAGGAGAAGTGTATGTAGGAAAAGGCTATCTCACCAAAGGCCTATATAAGATGAATGTAATGAATGTTGAAATAAATAAAAGTTAAAATTCTTCTTACTTGCTTGAGTCTTATAATTTATGGTATGAACGTTTAGGCCATGTTAATTACAAAACGCTACAAAAACTGATTAACTTAGAAGTTTTGCCAAACTTTGAGTGCAATAAATCAAAGTGTCAAACTTGTGTGGAATCAAAGTATGCTAAGCATCCGTATAAGTCCATTGAAAGGAATTCCAATCCCTTAGACTTAATCCACACTGACATTTGTGATATGAAGTCAACACCATCACGTGGTGGGAAAAAGTATTTCATAACTTTTATTGATGATTGCACTAGATATTGTTATGTCTACTTGCTAAATTATAAGGATGAAGCAATATATGCGTTTAGGCAATACAAAACTGAAGTTGAAAATAAGTTAGAGAAAAAGATCAAATCTATAAGAAGTGATAGGGGCGGAGAATATGAATCTCCTTTCGCCAAAATATGTGTAGAGAATGGAATTGTCCATCAAACTACGGCCCCGTATTCACCTCAATCTAACGGAATTGCAGAAAGAAAAAACCAACCTTTGAAGGAAATGATGAATGTCTTGCTTGTAAGTTCTGGTTTACCGCAAAACTTGTGGGGGAGGCTATCCTTACAGCCAATCATATACTCAATAGAGTTCCCCATAGTAAGACACAATCAATTCCTTATGAAAAATGGAAAGGAAGGAAACCCAATTTGAAATATTTCAAAGTGTGGGGGTGTCTAGCAAAGGTCCAAGTTCCTATGCCTAAGAGGGTTAAGATAGGACCTAAGACTGTGGACTGCATGTACATAGGATATGCTAAAAGCAGTAAAGCATGTTGGTTTTTGGTTCATAAATCCGAACATCTGGATATAAATGAAAATACGGTAATTGAATCAGATAATGTTGAATTCTTCAAAAATATTTACCCGTATAAAAATAGACATGAACAGTCTAGTGGAGGATCTAAATGACCTCGAGATGAACCAAGTGGGAATGTACATAATGAAGAGAATCCAAGACGGAGTACACGTCAAATAACTTATACTACGTTTGGATCAGATTTTGTAACATTTCTCTTAGAAAATGAGCCTCAAATGTTTAAAGAAGCGATGTCATCGTCAGACTCATCCTTTGGGAAAGAGGTAGTCAATAGTGAGATTGATTCAATCTTGAGCAACCATACATGGTAATTAGTTTATCTTCCTCCAGGAAATAAACCTTTAGGTTCTAAATGGATCTTCAAAATAAAAATGAAACTAGATGGTACTATTGACAAATACAAGGCAAGACTTGTAGTAAAAGGCTTCAAACAAAAAGAAGGTCTTGATTACTTTGATACATACTCGCCAATAACAAGGATAACATTGATTCGAATGTTAATTGCCTTGGCGGCGGTATATGATCTTGAAATCCATCAAATGAATGTGAAAACCGCATTCTGAAATGGAGAATTGGAGAAGGAAATTTACATGGAACAACCTGAGGGTTTTGTGGTTCCAGGGAAGGAGAATAAGGCGTGTAAACTTATTAAGTCATTGTATGGACTAAAGAAAGCACCTAAATAATGGCATGCGAAGTTTGACCAAACCATGTTGGCAAACGGGTTCAAGATAAATGAATGTGATAAATGTGTTTACATTAAAGACTCTCTGAATCACCAAGTCATTGTTTGTTTATATGTGGATGATATGTTAATTATCAATAGAGACATTTCAGACATAAATGCAATGAAACGAATGCTCTAAAGAAAGTTTGATATGAAAGACCATGTAGTTTCGGATGTGATCTTAGGTATAAGAATACATAGAGCTCCACAAGGGTTGGCATTGTCATAGTCTCATTATATCTAAAAGGTACTTGACAAATTCAAGTATATGGAATTCGATATTGCCAAGACTCCTTTGGATGTGAGCTTTTCACTTCGAAAGAATGAAGGTGAAAATGACTCGCAATTGGAGTATGAAACAGTATTGGGATGCTTAATGTATATAATGAACTGTACACGACCAGATATAGCATACGCTATTAGTAAATTGAGTTGGTACACAAGTAATCCCAACAAAACTCATTGGATGGCAATGAAAAGAATTTTGGGGTATCTCAAATACACTCAAGACTATGCCTTGCATTATAATAAATATCCTACGATACTTGAAGGATATAGTGATGAAAATTGGATCACCAGATTGAACGAAGTAAAATTCACAAGTAGATATGTATTTACTATCGGTGTAGGAGAAGTCTCTTGGAAATCATCCAAACAGACATGTATTGCTCGCTCTACAATAGAATTTGCATTCATCGCATTGGATAAAGCCGGTGAAGAAGAAGAATGGCTCCAAAATTTCTTGGAAGATATTCCTTATTTGCCCAAACCAGTGGCACCAGTATGTATACACTGTGATAGCCAAGTAACAATAGGTAGGGTGGGGAGTATGATGTATAACAGTAAGTCTCGTCACATAAGATGGAGACATAATACCGTTAGAGAACTTTTCTCTAGTGGAATTTTCACTGTTGACTATGTAAAGTCAAAGGATAATGTGTCGGATCCACTTACAAAAGGCCTATGAGTTGAGAGGACATCCAAGGGAATGGGTTTAAGTCCTAGGACAAGTCAGCATGGCAGTAACTCTACCTAGTATACTGGAGATCCCAAGATCTAGGTTCAAAGAGATCAAACAAAGTTGTGTCTAACAGGTTCAACATTGTCAATTACCCAACCCATTCTCATGATGTAGACAATGTGTAGTAAACAAGGATAAGACTTAAAGTGAAAAGTCTTTTAATGATTATTTAAATTTGACAGATTTAACCAAATAGTTTAATCTATAGGATTGAACATTTAGAAATCACCTATGTGAGGGAGAAGTGGAAGCCGCTTCAAGGAGAATATTAGTAAAGATCTATTCTCTAAGCTCTCATGAAACCAGAATGTGTTCATGGCTGAAAAGAACAAAAGCGTGAGAACCATACATGGTAAAAGCTTGGTTGTTTGACATGTGTTATCTAGGTGTACATTAAAGCTCAACGGTTCAAAGATATCAAATCTACCGATTGATCGAGTGCATCTGATGCATGTTTACTACGGAAAGTTCAAAGAGAACCCACTTATCCAAATGCAATCAGTCTTTGCTTGATGATCACATACTTGTCCGTAAGGTTTTAAAAAGAATAGCCACTCCCCATTCATGTGGGGGATTGTTGGGTTTAACTGGTGTGAATGGAAAATGGAGGGACACAACCTTTGAGCAAAAGATATATTGTTTTGAAAAAGGTGTGACTGTTCAAATAGTTGTGTCTGTTCAGAAAAAGACACAATGTTTTGAATGAACAGACATGACTCTTCCAAAGGATAAACCTTTTAAGTGAACTATTGCCACCTTTCAGAAGAGGCATCTGATGGCTATATAAACCTTCTTTCATCAACAGGTTTAGAAATAAATGAAACAATTTCTGAAATAAAAACTCTTCTTGTCTTCAAACCATTCTTTGTGATCAATCAAATCGTTGAGTAAGTTCGACGAATTCAATTATTTGAGGTACCACTATAGTTGGATTGAAAGTCATTTTATCCTGGGAGAAAGATTCTAAAATCTCGGGTACAATGAGGAGAATTATTCCTGTAGGACACTCCGTAAAATCGATGGACTTGTCTTTATATTTCTATTTCATCTTAATGTTTTTAAAAAATAAAACAGACTTATTAAAAAGATCACTTTGATATTGTTTTGAGGGTGTTTTTGTACTCTATAATGTTCTTGTTTTGAACTTGAACTAGTGTTGAAGTTGTTATGCCTAAATACAGATTCTTATACCCGAATACATCATAAAATAACACAAACTAGGCCATACTCAACAAACTTGTTGGAAACTGTATAGTCGACCACAATGTACTAACAATCATAGTGCAGCTCACGTGGTTCAGGTCTGTAAATATACAGAGGATCAACTGTCTAATTCTATAAGTTTATATGGAGCAGATTATAATGATTAATTGCAGTATTAAGCAGCTATGTGACAATCACCCTTAACTCGAACCCCGCAAACACAAACTGGTATTTCCTTTGCTTGTTTAACCAGGTCATCACCCACTTTCCCATGGATATTATTCTGGTGCATCTGACCATATCTATGGTAATCAGAATTTTTCCTCAATTCTTCTTCATTTCACAACTTTCTCGTAGTTACCCTTGCTAATGGATCATAAACTGTAGGTACTGAATTGCTTTAACTCAGTTTTATTTTCTCCTGAATGTCCATTTAATTTGACTTCTTTAAGCAAATTAACCAAATAACTCAATTGTGATGTTACTTTTTTGGCTGACTCTGTTGTTGTACAGGACCGGAGAATGGGGAAGGAGATTGGAACAAGATATAAGTTCCAGGGACTGTATCACATGTCAAAATCAACACCACCAATTTCCTTCACTTCCGCTGGCTCAATTGATCTTCTCCACAGCCGTTATGGTCACCCGAGTCTCGCAAAGCATCAAAAATTAATTCCTAGTCTTTCCACTTTGTCTTCTTTTAAATGTAAGTATTTGCAACTAGGGAAACATAGTCGCACTTTATTTCCCAATATAGTCAATAACTGAGCCACATATATGTTTGACATTGTTCACTCAGATATATAGGGTCCTAGTCGTGTTGTTTCAAGTCTAGGATTTCAGTATTTTGTCACCTTTATTGATGATTTTTCCCATTGCACATGGGTATATTTCTAAAGTATTCTCCATTTTTCAAAAATTTTGTGCTAAGATAAATAATCAATTTGGTGTTTGAATAAAGGTATTACGCAGTGATAAATGCAAAGAGTATTTATATTCTCCCTTTTTCAGTTTCATGTCGTCTCAAGGAATCACTAATCAACTTCTTGTGTGTATACTCCTCAACAAAATGGATCCTCTGAACATAAAAATAGGCATATCATTGATCCTTCTCCTACCTTACTTATACACCATCACGTTTGTACAACCCCACAAAATCCTAATCATTAGAGTCCTTTATAACATGCCTAGAGAGTGCCCAGACTTAGAAAAATTTTCAGCTAACTATTAGGAATTAGTCTTTTCTAATGCCTTCAAAGTTTGAGGAATTTATTTATGAGCTTCCCGACCTCATAAAGTTAATTTTTAAGTTTATTCATGATCAAGAAAGTCAATAGTACATCTCGGGGGAGTTCCAAAACTTTTGGATTAGCGTATGTGCGTGTTTGGAATTCAAAAAACAATAGCTAGGGGCAATATGTCCACGATGCCCTACCTAGAGCGGCTCTCCAGGGCCCGCGGCACCTCGCCTAGAGAGGCGCTCCAAATCCCGCGACGCCTTGGCTAGTCTAGCCCGTGTATTTTTCTCTAGTTTTGTTCCACATTTTTAAGGGCAAATGGGTAATTTTCCTTCACCCCATAAATCCATAACACTAGATTAAAGACCCAAATAGCATAATTGCTCATCCTTTTTACAAAATCCTCTCAAGAACAAGACCTAGCTTCATCAAGTCTCAAGAACTCACCACAATCTTCACGAAATAATCAATCAAGGAATGTTAAATGTTCATCCTTGGGTTTCCTTCAACCCTTGGAGTTCAAGAACCCCTTTTAAAATCACAATCTAGTATTTTCATGAATTACATGTTTAAATTGGGTTGTTTTCATTGTTAATGTTGTTTGTATGGGTTTTCAATTCAAGATTTAATTGTACTTTTCATGAGTATAAGAGATTATGTATGTAATGGTTGTAATCCCCCTATCAAAACCTCTGAATTGTGAATTAATGATTTTAGTCATGATGCATCAACATGTTATTCATGCCCAGGTACAATATTATGCCTCCTAAGTGTTTGACAAAATGCTTAATTGAGTTAATGGTGCATTTGTGATCCCTTGGTGACCCTAGTGTTGAACTCATGCCATTACAACGTGTTTTAGTTTCTATTATTCTAAAGCTATGCCTTGCAAGCGTTTGTTGTGATGCCTTTGGAAATTGAATAGTGTACTTACGACATGTTAGCATGCATTCCTATACACGTACAAGTTCATGATTTTCAGGTGCTTGATGAAATGTCTCATTGATTACATTATGGATAGTTGACTATTGTCATGTTCCAAGTAAGACAATGTTCTATTAGTATAGATATTATTGAGTCCTGGGGGTATTCACTACCCAAAAATGTAGCTATTTACCTAGAAATACTGTCGCTACAGGATAGTCTCAGTAATGTCATGAATAGTAGAATTCAGCCAATCACAGAACTCAGTGAACTCTGTCCAGTTTATTCATTCAATGCGATCAGTAACAGCTCAGTCAAGCCTAGTACAGTCTAGTGTTCAGTTGAGTGTCTCTTCAGTTGGGAGTAGAATTCAGTACTGAGCGAACCTAGGGATGGGGGCATTTCTGTTAGCCTAGGGTTTGACCCTTAGTAGCAGTTCCTGTGTTACAGAACTACGTAGCCAACGTAGGGTAAGACGTCTTCCTTCCATACTATGGTTGACACAACCATATATATAAATTATGGGTCTTTCTACTAGATTAGGGTTTACCCAACCATGTAAGTATCCCTTGGCAAGGTGCTAACACCCTTCTAACTGGGGTTACAGGTTGGACTATAACTCAGCTTATATCAGGGTATGTTGGTTTGTTGAACACTCCCATAGTTTCAAACTCTGTATAGAACTTAGTTTAGTTCTACAAAATTAGGACTGTCAAAAACAGTCACCTAGTTATTAGTAACTAAGTTATCAAAAATCTCAAATATCAAAAACTCAATTATTAGAACTCAATATTTAGTTTTAGTATGATCCCAGATACAATATACGTGCATAGTATTGCATACTCATATTTACAGTAGTCTCAGCTATCCATGTACTCTCATTCATTTATGTTCATATTATCCTGTCAGTCATCACCTCATGCATATAAACCCATGTATATCAGCCTACCTTACTTAGAATACCAGTACATTCAAAGTAATGACGCATACCTTTTCTTTTGTGTTATGATATCTTTTATCATAGGTTCAGACACACGGTCTCCAGATCGTACTTAGCAGTTCATATTATTAGCAACAACTATAGTGGTGAGTCCTCATATTCGAGGACTGAGTCATTCTTTTCAGCATTTTAAGTAGACTCATTTTCTTTGATTGTTTGGAGTTAGTTGGGTACTTGTACCATCAACTCTATATTCAAATAGTTAAAGGATTTCTAACTAGACTATATTATTTCAGACAGATATTTAAGTTGCTCTGTATTCATTTATCAGTATTAGTTTTTTAGTTGTGAATCTTAAGGCATTTTTACAGCCTTACTATTGTATTTTTTAGAGTTACATTATTATTATAGTGTTACTATTATTCAGTGCTCATAGAAGGTACCAGTCATGGGTTAACTGGTGGTTCTTCCGGGTCACTAGCACCGTGTGGCATCTGGGGTATAGTCTCGGGGTGTTACAAACTTGGTATATTAGCCTAAGGTTCAATGAATTCCTAGGGATTCTAAAATCCACATTAGGTAGAGTCTTGTGCATGGATGTGTAGTATGCCACACTCATGGAAAAAAGGCTAGAAGATGTTCTAGGAAAAGTTTCCCTTATTTTAGTAGTCATGTCATGCGAGTGAGCAAGATCTTAATTTAAAATCTTAGTCTAATCCTTTTCTCCCTTACATTTAGAGAACATTTCTCTTAAGAAGAAGGGAAAAAGAACAGGAAATCAGCTAGGACCTCAGCCTATTCAGGACAATCCTCTGGACGAGCATGTCTCCCATGCGAAATTCACGACTGCATTTACCACTCTAGCCAATTCCATAGTAGCTCAAAATGAATAGACAAAGGCTATTCAGTACAACCCAGTGGCTAATACTTCTACAACCAGGATTCGGGACTTTACCCAAATGAACCCTCCATCATTCGCAGGGTCTAAGTCTGATGAAAACCCTTAAAAATTTCTTGATCAGGTACAGAAGGTCACATATATTATGGGGGTGACTTCTAGTGAGATTGTTGAGTTGGTTGCATATCATTTGTAGAATATGGCTCACTCATGGTTCAAATAGTAGAGGGCAAAAAGGGCCGCAGAGGCAGGGCTCATAGAATGGGAGTAGTTTGCCACCTCTTTTCTGGATAGGTTCTTCCCACTGGAGTTGAGGGAAGCGAAGGTTTTGGAGTTTATTAATCTGAAGTAGGGTAACATGACAGTCAAAAACGTAATCTCTTAAGTTTACTCAGCAAGCTAAATATGCTCCTCATATGGTAGCAGCTAGCAGATCTAAAATGAGCATGTTTGTGTCAGGGGTGTTCGAAAGTGTGGTCAAAGAGTGTAGGACTTTAATTCTAATTAATAAGATGGACTTGGATATATTAATAATCTATTCTCAGTAAGTAGAGGATCAAAATACTAAAGATAAAATGAAGGAGAGCACGAGGGCCAGAACGGGTAGCTTCAACTTTGCTCAGGCTAAGTTGGAGGGTGGTAATTGTCCCTAGTTCCGCCCAAAATCTTTAGCACTATCTCCGTTCTTAGACAGTGCTCCAGTGCCTAAATTCAAAAGTGGCAATAAGGATAAGGCGACAAGCTCTAAGTCTCAGGGTAGTGTCAGCAGTGCCCAAATAAATCCTCTTTCCTAGAAGTATGGCAGGAACCAGCAGGGTGTCTGAAGAGATGGTAGCGATGTGTGTTTTGGGTGTGGTAAGCCAGGTCACAAAATCAAAGAGTTTCCTCAGGTGGGTTTGAAGAGTCAGCCTAATCGTTCCCCAGCTCAATCTGGTCGCCTGAATCAGCAGGGTTCCTCTTCCAGTGCAACCAGTGGGCAACGCCAAAATAGATTTTATGCACTTCAGTCTCAAAAGTATCAGGAAATTTCTCTTGATGTGGTCACTTGTATGTTACATATCTTTCATTTACATGTTTCTGCTTTGCTAGATCCAGGAGCTTTTGTGTCCTTTGTAACTCCTTATATAGTCGTTGACTTCAGAATCAGTCCTGGAATCTTAGCAGAGTCCTTCTTAGTCTCCACCCCAGTGGGTAAATCTATCATAGCCCGACGGGTATACAGAAACTTTCCGATTATGGTATCTTAGAATGTCACTTCAACAGACTTAGTAGAATTAGAGATGATAGATTTTAACATTATTCTCGGCATGGATTGCTTCATTAATTCTATGCTTCAGTTGAATGCCAAAACAGAATTGTCCATTTTTAGTTTCCGAATAAACCTGTCCTAGAATGGAGGGGTAATACCTCAGCACTTAGGGGTCAACTTGTTTCATAACTGAGAGAGAGAAAAATAATATTCAAGGAGTGTATCTATCATCTTGTTCGAGTTAAGGATTCTAGTTATGATACTCTCAATCTTGAGTCAGTCCCAGTAGCATGTGAATTTCCAGATATATTTCCCAAAGATCTCCTCGGAGTTCCTCCCGAATGGGAAATTAATTTTGAAATGGATCTTCTTCCTGATACTCAGCCTATTTCTATTCCGCCGTATAGAATAGCTCAAAAAGAACTCAAAGAATTAAAGGAAAAATTGAAGGATCTCCTAAATAAGGGATTCATCAGACCCAGTGTATCATCATGGGGTGCACTAGTTCTATTTATTCGTAAGAAAGATGATTCTCTAAGAATGTGTATTGACTACCATCAGTTGAACAAAGTCACGGTCAAGAACAAATATCCACTCCCCAAAATCGATGACTTATTTGACCAACTTTAGGGTGACAATTACTTTTCTAAGATAGACCTTAGATCAGGATAGCATCATCTCATATTCATAGCATGTGGCATTCCAAAGACAGTTTTCATAACTCAGTATGGCCACTTCAAATTCTTAGTTATGTCATTTGGTCTTACCAATTCCCCAGCAGCTTTTATGGACTTGATGAATCGTGTGTTCAATAATTACTTGGACATGTTCATCATAGTCTTCATAGATGATGTTCTTGTCTATTCCTGCAGTGAACAATATCATATAAACCATCTCAAAATAGTGTTACAAACACTCAGATCCCATCAGTCCAAATTCAGTAAATGAGAATTTTGGATAAGGTTAGTAGCTTTTCTAGGTCATATAGTTTTCGGCGATGACATTAGAGTGACCCTCAAAAGACTGAAGTAGTGAGCAACTGGCCTAGACCCATCTCTCTATAAGACATCAGGAGTCTCTTAAGTTTAGCTGGATATTACCATCAGTTTGTTTAAGGGTTTTTGTCTATTGCATCCCCATGTCCATATTGACTCAGAAGAAAGTCAAGTTTCAGTGGTCAAATTCCTGCGAGAAGAGTTTTCAGGAGTTGAAGACTCAACTCACCTCAGCCCCAGTCCTAATGTTACCAGATGGTTCAAATAGGTTTCTTGTGTACTGTGATGCATCCAGAGTAGGTTTGGATTGTGTCCTCATGCATAGAGGTAAGATCATAGCCTATGCCTCTAGACATCTTAAACCCCATGAAAAGAACTACCCCACTCATGATCTTGAGTTAGCAGTTGTGGTATCTGCCTTAAAGATTTAGAGGCACTATTTGTATGGGGTGCATGTTGATGTGTTCATAGACCATAAATGCCTACATTATATGTTTTCACAGAAAGACATGAACCTGCATTAGAGAGGTGGTTAAGTTGTTGATAGACTACAACATGAGTTTTCTGTATCATCCGGGAAAAGCCAATGTAGTGGCTAATGCTCTCAGTAGATTTTCTATGGGTAGTGTTTCTTATGTAGAGGATGGTAAGAAGAAGTTATCTTAGGAGCTTTATTATATTGCCCGACTAGGTGTCCACTTAATTGATTCAGCAGAAGGTAATGTGTGGGTTCAGAGCAGTTCAGAATCATCATTGGTTTTTGAGGTGAAGGAAAAACAGGATAGGGACCCCAGTCTTGTTAAGCTAAAGGAGTTAGTCAGAAATCAGAAGGTGGAAGTTTTCTCCCAAGGAAGAGATAGTGTATTTTGTTGCCAGGGTCGTCTATGTGTTCTAGGTGTAGATTAATTGAGGCAATGAATTCTTGCAAAAATTCATAGTGCACGTTAATCTATTCATCCAGGGACCACGAAGATGTATTGCGATTTGTGGGAAGTTAATTGGTAAGTAGGATGAAGAGGGACATTACAGAGTTTATAGCTAAGTGCTCAACATGTCAACAGGTTAAGATTGAGCATCAAAGGCCTAGTAGTTCTATGTAGGCATTCAGTTCTCCCACTTGGAAGTGGGAGGAGGTGATCATTGACTTTGTGATGGGTTTGCCTTGTACTCGTCATTAGCATAATTCTATATGGGTTATCGTAGAAAGGATGACTAAATCAGCTCATTCCCTACTAGTCCATACCTCTTATTTAGCAAAAAATTATGCCAAGCTCTATGTTAGAGAGTTGGTAAGATTACATGGAGTTTCTTTGACCATTATTTCATATAGAGGTATGAAGTTCACTTCTCATTTCTGGAAAGCCTTCCAAAAGGGTCTTGGTACTCAAGTCCACCTCAGTATAGCCTTTCACCATCAGACAGATGGTAAAGTATAAAGGACCATTCAGACTCTAGAAAATATGCTAAGAGCGTGTGTCATTGACTCTAAAGGTAGTTGGGATGACCACTTGTGTTTGATTGAGTTTGCATATAACAACAGTTTCCATTCCAGCATTTAGATGGCTCCGTTTGAGGCGCTCTATAGGAGGAGATGTAGATCTCCCATTGGTTGGTTTTATATGGGTAACTTTGTATTTGATACTTTAGAAAAAGTTCAGTTGATCAGGGAAAGGCTTAAGACAGCTCAAAGCCAATAGAAATCGTACGCAGATGTACGAAGAAATGATCTCGAGTTTGAGGTTGGTGACTGTATATTTGAAAATCTCTCCTATGAAGGGAGTGAAAAGGTTTGGCAAAAAGGGGAAGCTCGGTCCTCGGTATTTCGGTCCTTATCAAATTCTCAGCCATTTAGGAAAGGTAGATTATGAGCTTGAGTTTCCTTCAGACTTAGCTTCAGTCCATCCAGTGTTCTATGTCTCCTTGCTAAAGAAATGCATTGGCGACCCAACAGTTGTAGCCCCTATAGAGAGTGTATATATTCAGAATAGTCTCTTATATGAGGAAGTCTCAGTCAAGATCCTTGATCGTCAAATTTGCATACTAAGGAACAAAGAAGTTCCTTTGGTCAAAGTCCTTTGGCGGAATTAGTCAGTGGAGGAAGCTACTTGGGAAGCAGAGGAAGATATGCAAACCAAGTATCCTCACCTCTTCTCCACAAACACAGACTCAGATTAAGGTAAAAATTTTCCTTAAGGTTGCCTAGTTCCATGCTCAGTTATAGTTACAAACTTGGTATTTATTACCGTTGCATATTATTTTCATGACAGTCATGCATTCATGAATCAGTTCAGCCATGTATTCATGCATCAGACATGCATGTTCAGTATGAAAACTCATCTTATTAGTAGTTTCATTCATGTATTCCATGTTTCAATTATACATGTCAGTGTTGGTACAGTTCAGCAGTTCCACTTAGCTCAGTCAGTCCTATTCGAGGATGAATATTCCCAAGAAGGGGATACTGTAAGACCCCGCAAAATCCTAATCGTTAGAGTCCTTTAAAACATGTCAAGAGAGGGCCCAGACTTAGAAAAATTCCAGCTAAGTATTAGGACTTAGTCTTTTCTAAAGCCTTTGAACTTTGAGGAATTTATTTATGACCTTTCCGACCTTAGAAAGTTAATTTTTAAGTTGATTCATGATCGGGAAAGTCAATAGTACATCTCGGGTGAGTTTCAGAATTTTTGGATTAGCGTAAGGGCATGCTTGGAATTCAGAAATACTAGCTCAGGGCGATATTCCCACGGTGCCCTGCCTAGAGCGGCGCTCCAAGGCCCGCGACTCCTCGCCTAGAGCAGCGCTCCAGAGCCCACAGCAGCCTGGATAGTCCAGTCCGTGTATTTTTTTGCACTTTCGTTCTACGTTTATAAGGGCAAATGGGTCATTTTCCTTCACCCCATAAGTCCATAACACGGGATTAAAGCCCCAAATAGCATAATTGCTCATCCTTTTCACAAAATCCTCTCACTAACAAGCCCTAACTTCATCAAGCTCAAGAATCAAGACTCAAGAACTCACTGCAATCTTCACGAAATTATCAATCAAGGTATGCTAGGTGTTCATCCTTGGGTTTCCTTCCACCCTTGGAGTTCAAGAACTCTTTTTAAAATTACAAGCTAGTAGTTTCATGAATTACATGTATAAATTGGGTTGTTTTCATTGTTCATGTTCTTTGTATGGGTTTTCAATTCAAGATTTAAGTGTAGTTTTCATGAGTATAAGAGATTATGTATGTAATGGTTGTAATCCCTCTAACAAAATCATTGAATTATTAATTAATGATTGTAGTCATGATGCATCAACATGTTATTCATGACCAAGTACAAGATTTTGCCTCCTAAGTGTATGACAAAATGCTTAATTGAGTTAATGGTGCATTTGTGATTCCTTGGTGACCCTAGTGTTGAACTCATGCCATTACAACGTGTTTAAATTTCTATTATGCTATAGCTATGCCTTGCAAGCGTTTGTTGGAATGCTGTTGTGAATTGAATAGTGTACTTACAAAATGTTAGCATGAATTCCTATACATGTACAAGTTCATGACTTCCAGGTGCTCGATGAAATGTTTCATTGATTGTATTGTGAATAGTTGACTATTGTCATGTTTCAAGTAATGCCATGTTCTATTAGTATAGATGCTATAGGTTCCTGGGGGTATTCAATACCTGACAATCTAGCTATTTACCTAGAATTACAGTGGCTATAGGATAGTCTCAGTAATGTAATGAATAGTAGAATTCAGTCACTATCAATGCGATTAGCTCAGTCAAGCCTAGTACAGTCTAGTGATCAGTTTAGTGTCTCTTAAGTTGGGAGTAGAATTCAGCACCAAGCAAATTCAGGGATTGGGGTATTCCTGCCAGCCTAGGGTTTGACCCTTAGTAGCAGTCCTTACGTTACAGAACTTCCTAGCCAGCATAGGGTAAGACGTCTTCCTTCAAGACTAGGGTTGAAACATCCATACATATAAATTATTGGTCTTCCTTCCATATTAGGGTTTACCCAACCTTGTTAGTATCCCTTGGAAAGGTTCTAACACCCTTCCAATTGGGGTTACAGGTTGGACCCCAACTCAGCTTATATCAGGGTATATCAATTAGATGAACACTCCCACAATTTTAGTTTTAGTTTCAGACTTAGTATAGAACTCAGCTCAGTTTTACAGAACTCAGCTCAGTTTTACAGAATCAGGACTGTCTGAAACAGTCACCCAGTTATCAGTAACTCAGTTACCAGGCTCTCAGTTATTAGAACTCAGTATTTAGTTTCAGTATGATCCCAGATATAGTATACGTGCATAGTATTGCATACTTAGTATTTACAGTAGTCTCAGCTATCCATGTACTCTCATTCAGTTATATTCATATCATCCAGTCAGTCATCACCTCATGCATATAAACCCATGTATATCATCCTACCTCACTTATCATACCAGTACATTCAAAGTACTGACACATTCCTTTTCTTTTACGCTATGATGTATTATATCATAGGTTTGGACGGGGCTACAGATAGCACTTAGCAGTTCATATTATTAGAAGCAACTACAGTGGTGAGTTCTCATATTTTGAGGATTAAGTCATTCTTGTCAGCATTTTAATAGACTCATTTTATTCGGTTGTTTGGATTTAGTTGGGGACTTGTCCCATAAACTTCATATTCATATAGTTAGAGGCTTTCAAACTAGACTATATTATTTTAGAAAGGTATTTTAGTTGCTCATTATTCGTTTATTAGTATTGGTTTTTCAGTTGTGAACCTTATGGAATTTTTACAGCCTTACTTTCATATTTATTTCGGTTACATTATTATTATAGTGTTACTTTTATTTAGTGCTCACAGCAGGTAGCAGTCATGGGTTAGGTGGTGGTCCTTCGGGGTCACTAGCACCATGTGGTGTCTGAGGTACAGACTTGGGGTGTTACAACGTTCCTCTTCATTTTTTGATTGATGTTGTTCTCGTTGCTTGTTATTTGATTAATAGAATTCCCTCCACTATGTTGCAACAACAAGTCCTCACTCAATTCTCTTTTCGGTTCAAAATCTTTATCATCTACCTTTGAGAGTGATTGGATGTATTTGCTTTGTCCATGATCAAAGTACTAGAAATGACAAACCCCAAACAAAATCAATCAAGTGTGTTTTTCTAGGATACTCTCGTCACCAAAAAGATTACAAATGCTATGATCTAAAAACAAATAAATATTTTATTAGTGCAGATGCGACATTTTTTGAAACATCTCCCCATTTTACACCAAGGATTGCAAGCCGAAGTTTAATTTCTCAAGTTTTTCCAGTACCCAGACTTCCTCTACAACAGGTCAATGTTTTAGAAAACTCCCAAACCACTCCTCCTCCTCTTCAAGTATGCTGCCGATGTTCTCGTCCTCTTAACTATGATAATGATAGCACTACTCCTAGCCCTGATGCATTAGTAGCTCCTGATTACTCATCTCTTTCTCCTTTGGCTCCCACCATGCCTTCATTAGATATAGTGATCCCACCAATTTCCATATGCAAAGGTAAACATACTACTCAAAATAAACAACCAAAGAGTTATAATTGTTTAATTTATCATAGGTTGTCCCAATTATATTATACCTTTGTATCTACCCTCTCTAATGTACCTATACTAAATACTCTTAATGAATCATTGGAACATCTAGGGTGGGGAGATTCTATGATCGAGGAAATGAATGCTTTACAGACCAATAACACTTGATTTCGTCCAGTTACCAAAGGGGAAATCTACTATTGGAAGTCAATGGATCTATATAGTAAAAGTGGGTTTGGATGGAACAGTTGATCGACTGAAAGTTCGCCTTGTTTCTAAAGGGTATACCAAGATTTATGGTCTTGACTATGGTGACATGGTCTTTTCAGTTGCCAAAATTGCATAGATTGCTTATCTCCTTTGCAGCAATGCATCATTGGCCACTTCATCAACTAGATATTAAGAATGCCTTTTTGCATGTCGAACTTGCTAAGGAAATTTATATGGAGCATCCTCCTAGATTTTTTTAGGGGGAGGAATACTTAATTTGTCGTCTCAAATGTTTTCTATATGGATTCAAGCAATCTCCAAGAGTATGGTTTGGCATATTTATTTTTGTTGTCATACAATTTCGGATGTCATGAAGTAAAGTAGACCACTCTGTTTTCTATCAAAATAATGTTCCAAAAAAGAACATTTATCTAGTCGTTTATGTTGACGGCATTGTCGTAATTGGAAGTGATCCATAAAGAATACCGCAGCTGAAGAAACCTTTGTTCAGTTACTGTCAAACCAAAGATTTGGGGAAGGTAAAATATTTTTTGGGAATTGAGGTAGCACAATCTAAGACAAGTATTGCTATCTCACAAAGAAAATATGCCTTGGACATATTAGCATTGATCTTTATGTTAAATTGCAAACTTATTGACACTCCTATGATCCAAACACGAAACTCGTCCCTGGACAGGGGGAACCACTGAAATATCCTGGTAGATATAGAAGACTGGTTGGTAAATTGAATTATCTTACTATCACACATAGGATATTTCATTTGCAGTAAGCATGGTTAGTCAGTTTCTCCAAGCTCCATGTAAAGATCATTAGGATGCAATTTCGTATTCTCAAAAAGATAAAAAAAAACGCCAGGACAAGGATTGTTTTATGAAAGCAAAGGTCACATAGACATTGTTGGCTATTCTGATGCGGATTTGTCAGGTTCTCCAACAGATAGATGCTCTACTTCTGGCTATTGCGTAATGATTGGAGAAAATTTTAATTTCTTGGAAAAGTAAGAAGCAAAATGTTGTTGCCAGATCTAGTGCAAAAGTTGAATATCGAGCTATAGCCCTTTCTACATGCGATCTTATTTGGCTGAAAACTTCTCCACCAGCTAAAATGTGTTGAATTCAAATAGATGAAAGTTATATGTGACAATCAGGCTGCCCTACATATTACCTCAAATCCAGTTTTCCATGAAAGAACAAAACATATAGAGGTCGATTGTCATTTTATTGGGCAGAAGATTGATTCCGGATTCATTATGATAAGACTGCTACTTTAGCATGTGGAGGTAATCCATATTAGTTTCTTGGTTTCAAAAAAGATAAATTATATTGGCAGCAATTAGTATTTTAGTAGTTACTAGTAGTTATCTACAACAGTAACTATAACTGTCTCTATGCGTTAGGAGTTATCTTTGTGTTTTAGTTTAAATATATGTATGTAGAAGAATTCTACATCGAAGGAAAAATATTATTATTGTCTTTGTATTTGGAGATTTGTCCACTCCATACGGACTTGGTTATTGGTTAATATACTGTTTAAGATTCTTGCACTTTTTTTAACAATTAAAAATTCATTCTCTATCTCTTTTGTACCCTAGTTTCTATCATTGGCATCAAGATCTGCCATGGTTAACACACGGGCTAATGCTTCCCATAGAAAACCTATCATGTTGACTCCTATCAGATCGGCCAACAAATGACCACTATTGCAGCAAAATTTGAAGCCATGGATGTTTTGGCTGCCGATGTGGCTGCATTAAAAGCACAAAATAGTTAGAATCATCGAGGAAAATCTAAAGTTTTACCGGAAGAAGGAGAAGTTGATAGAACTTGGAGCTATCCAGAAAATTATAGATGTTCATACACAAGAATGGAATTTCTAAAGTATCAGGGAAGAGATCCTACAGGTTGGATTCTAAAAGAAGAAAAATATTTTCAAAATAATCAAACACCTGATGATTGCAAGGTTGATGTTGCGTCAATGTCTTTGGAAAGAGGTGCATTGGATCTTTTTGCTAGGATCAACAGTGAAAGGACCATTTATTACTGAGAAGAATTCGTTAAAGTTATGCAAGAAAATTATGGACCCGCTGAGTTTCACAATCTAGATGAGTATTTGTACTGGACAATAGACAGGATCGGTGTTTGAGTATATGCAAGAATATGCAAAATGGGCAGCACGTGTGCAAAATTTACCAGAACACTATTTTCTTGGATTTTTCCTTAGTGGTCTCAAAGAAGACCTTCGTGTGGATGTTAGAATTTACAAGCCTCGATCTGTCTATAAAGCAGTGAGTCAGGATTTAGAATATGAAGGAAAACATAGATCAAATTGGTCCAGTAAGGTAACCACTTGGCCTTCTATATCACGACCTTCATCAATTGGGACTTCCTCTCCAACTGCTTAAGTATCCTTTCACTTTTAATCGTTCTGGAAACCAGTTACACACTCTTTTCAACAACCACCCTTCAAAACGTTCACCCACTGAATTCTAAACACTAAATTCGCCGAGAAAAAGTCCTATGAAGCCATTTTGGAGACAAGTTTGCCCCGAGTCATCATTGCAAATTGGGAACTTTTGCATATTTGGAGTTAATAGTATAGAAAGACAACGTGAAAATTGTTGAAGATGACCGGAATACAGACATAACTCCTACTAGTTTGGCAGAAATCTCATTTCATTCACTTCTACGCAAAGAATCTGCTTCAGCTTTGAAAACTCTTTGCGGGTGTAAAGTGCTGATGTTGGTGGACAGTGGTTCAACACATAATTTTGTTGCAGAAGAAATTGTCATGGAACATGGGTTGGCAGTCCAATATATCCCTACCTTTGGTGTCCAGATGAGCAATCGTGAAACTATTAAATTCAATTAAGTTTGTAAGGACCTATTAGTGGAAGTTTCAAAATTGGTAATTATTGAAGATATGTCTCAGAAAAAAGTAGGAGTATTTAGTTTTAGTAGTTTTAAATTATTAGAATTCTATGTGGGTTAGACTTAGGAATTAGTTATCCTTTTTTATTTGAATTAGGAATTAGTTATCCTTATTTGAGTTGAAGTCTAGTTAGAAATTTAGCTATAAATTATGTCTTTGAGTTATTAATAAAATAATTCCCTTTGACAATACTATTACAGTATTTTCTTTTCTCCAAGTCTTTCTCTCTTATTTCTTCAATTTCAAAGCCAAAAATCAACAATTGTTATCTGAGCCAGTTTCTTGAGGGATCTGTGGGAGAGATGAATTCTGAAAATAATTTTTCCCAAATGGCTCCTCCTGTCTTTGATGGTGAGAATTACCATCTATGTGCAGTAAGAATGGAGACTTATCTTGAGGCATTTGATATTTGGGAGGCTGTGGAGGATGATCATGATATTCTTCTGCTGCCCGATAATCCCACGGTGGCCCGGATCAAAAGCCAAAAGGAAAAGAAAATCAAAAAATAAAAAGCAAAAGCAACTTTGTTTGCTAGTGTGTCTCCAACAATTTTAACGAGAATTATGGCCTTTAAATCATCAAAATAAATTTGTAATTATCTGAAGGAAGAATATTCTGGAGATGAAAGAATACGAGGAATAAAGGTATTGAATCTAATAAGGGAATTCGAATTGCAAAAGATGAAGGAATCTAAGACCGTCAAAGAGTACTCAGACCGAATACTCGGCATTGTTAACAATGCACAAGAGCAAAGGAGGCTTATGTGGCAGGATGATATGGTTGAAGGAGCTTTGACAACCGACCACAAGACTCAAATCAAGGGTAATAAGAAGAAGAAAAACTACACACCTTGCCAACACTGTGGCAAAATAGATCATCCTCCATTTAAATGTTAGAAGAGACTAGATGCATAATGAAAGATCTATACTCAACTTGGCCATGAAGCCGTTATTTGCCAAAACAAATTTCCAAAATATGAAGTAGATGCCCAAGTCATCAAAGAAGAATAAGAAAATTACTTATTTGTGGCAACATATTCTTTAACCAAGAAATCTGATTTTTGGATGATTGACAGTGGTTGTACAAATCATATGACATATGACAAAACACTTTTTAAAGAGTTTTTGCCTTTGGAAAATAAAAAAGTCAGAATTGGGAATGGTGATTATATTCCTACAGAAGGAAAAGGGAATGTTTCAATCAAAATAATTTCAGGTACAAAAATAATTTCAAATATCTTTTACGTGCCCGATATTGATAGAAGTTTGTTAAGTGTTGCCCAGCTAATGGAAGAAGGATTTAAATTATTATTTGAGGATAAATATTGTCGAATTTTTGATTCCACTAATCATGAGATTTTTCAAGTTGATATGAGAGGCAAAAGTTTCTTATTTAATCCAACAGAAGTTGCACATAAGCCTTGAAAGACCAAAGATGAATTGGCAGATATATTCAAGAGGTCAAAATCAGCTAAGACTGCAATCTACTATTTTCTATCCAAGGAGGAGTGTTGAAGATATGTCTCAGAAATAAAATAGGATTAGATAGTTTTAGTAGTTTAAAATTATTAGAATTTTATGTGGGTTAGACTTAGTAATTAGTTATCCTTTGTTATTTGAATTAGGAATTAGTTATCCTTATTTGAGTTGAAGTCTAGTCAGAAATTTAGCTATAAATATATGTCTTTGATTTATTAACAAAATAATTCCCTTTCACTATACTATTGCAGTATTTTTTTCTCTTCAGGTCTTTCTCTATTATTTATTTAATTTCACAGACAAAAACCAACTGTTATAAAGCACAATTTCTTCCATTTTTCCTTTGGTGGGGAAGACATGGTGTTGAGTATACAGTGGCTAAAGATGATACCAGCCAATTGGAACGAAAAGTTTCTAATCTTCCAATGGAATGAAAAAACTTATAAAATGCAAGGTGTTACTCAGAAAACACACGAAACAGCATCTTTCCAACTTCCCTTTCTTTTGAATTAACTTCATAGCCACCAGAATCACCATTAAATGATGAAGGCGAGCAGCTCAACATTTCACCTGAACAAGTTCTGGCTCATCATTAGGATCCCACAGTTGGAAAAATTATGATCTGTCAGTTGAACAGTTTCCTTCTTTTCGTCTTGAGGACACAACGATTTTTCAGGGGGGATGCACTAATAAGACTGCTACTTTAGCATGTGAAGATAAACCATATTAGTTTCTTGGTTTCACATAAGATAAACTATATTAGCAGCAGTTAGTATTATAGTTGTTACCAGTAGTTATCTACAGCAGTAACTGTAACTATCTATCTGTGTTAGGAGTTATCTATGTGTTTTAGTTTAAATAGATGTATGTATAAAAATTCTGGACAGGAGAAAAAATATTATTATTGTCTTTGTATTTGGAGATTTTTCCACTCACTACGGACTTGGTTAATATAGTGTTTATGATTTTTGCACTTTCTTTAACCAGTAAAATTTCATTCTCCATCTCTTCTGTACCCTAGTTTTTATCACATTGCCACCAGCTTTGTCGGTTCAAATGGCCAATTGGCAGATATTCTTGCTGAGTCCCATAGAGGAGCTTGGATTGGATACATTTGTGGCAAGCTCGGAGCATACTATGCTCCAGCTTGAGGGGGAGTGCCAAGATAGTCAGATAGTATACCAATGTCAAGATATTTGTCAAAGTTATTACTTTGTGTCAGATATACATAGTCAAATATTGTAGGTAAAAGGCATGATCTCAGGGATTTACTGACCTTTTGTGTCTAGCTTTGTGTATATACTCTAGGTGTAATATATCATTTAGTTAATGAGGTGAAATACATCTGCATCATTAATAGTAACAATCTAACGTACCGATGTACCGCAACTTTAAGACAAATGACACAAAAAACAAGGGCGTTCGCATATCCTTTGTCACCACAAATTAGACATATCGTATCCTGCACAACATGGAAAAAAAATTATTAACCGTCATATGCAAAGCAATACACAAGTAATGCAAAATATCCTTGTACTCTAAGTAATGGAAAAGAAGTTTTAACAAAAAAATTCACAAGTAAAAAGCGTTTTCTAGAGTATGTTGTTAATGGAGACTGAATTGGATACACATTTGCTCTCCATGGTAATCAATAAATATTTCCACCATGTTTCACTCGAAGGTGAGGCCTATTGATGAATAAAATGGATTCAGACCTATGAGTTTTAATGTTCAAACCCCAACGAACACAAAAACACCACGTGATTTGTGATTTCGTCTGATTTGCTCAAGCCTTGGAGGAGATAGTTAGCTAGTACTTGTGTTGGAACAAATAGGCGGCACTGGGGAGATAGGGTAACGGGATAAATATTAATGTATGTACAAGGTTAAAATTCTATAGTATTTTCCAAGATTTTTTCATTTATGTTATTTCTTTTTCTATTAGTTTTGATATGCTTTTCCTTGAACTGAGGATCTATCAATAACAACCTCTCTATCTCGCAACGTAGGAGCAAGGTCTGCGTATACCCTACCCTTCCCACAGACCCACACCCCCACTCATAGGATTTACACTAGTTATGTTGTGGTTTCATATGAGGTCAATCTCATCTTTTCTGTGTATATGATAGATATGAATCCCTTCCCTTGTTCCGATATTTACTTTGTTATATTTCTGTTGAATCAATCTCGGAGCACACAAACTAGCCCAGCACCCCGGTTCTAAAACAAGTAAACGACATATCCACCTTATTAGCACTTTTACAACAAAAATAAGAATTTCAACACAAAAACCCAATGAAAGTCACAGAAAGACTTATAACATTGCCAAATTTCAGAAAAATCAAAGAGAAAATCTACTGAAGATGAAATGAGAAAATGAAGAAAATCTTAGAAAAATACCATGGTGAAAACAAGAAATTCAAGGAATCAGATATCCAGAACACAGTAGTTCTTCTTAATTGTTAGTGCAGCACCTCGATCGTAAATATATGACTATGAATCCAGGGGCGGCTCAATGACATTTGGGGCCTAAAGCCAAACTTTATAAGAGGCCTTAGGTTTTTCTAGAATGAAAAAATTATAATTATAAGTAGAAACAATGAACTGGCCTTTGGAAGTATAAAATTCTACTAGTTGAATTTGCTTAGTGAAATGTTTGAAAAAAATTAAAGGAACGTGTAATTTAATTTTTCAATGTTATCGTGATATTTTTGGAGAATAGTATAAAGTTTATTACGAGAAAGATAAAAAGAAGAGAATATAATTAATATAAAATTAAATGATGATCTAACTGTGATCATTAATCACATAATTAATAAGTACTTCTCTTTACTATATAGATTTTGTTCTTTATATTTTTAAGAAAGTAAATATACTTTGAAAAAAATTTCTAAAACGAATTAAAAAAAATAAAAATTGGGGCCTCAAATTGTCAGAGGCCTAAAGCCTATTCTTTAGTGGCTTTGGCCTCCAGCCAGCCTTGTATGAATCTGATAATCACTCTGGCGATACACTCAAAGTAGTGACAAAAGATGAGTCATTGTAAAATTTGGACAATTTAAAGAAATAAAATTTTGATAGGTTTTCTATATATATTTGTTGGTTGGTCAAAATAATATTCTGATCAACTATGGTATAGATTAATGTAATCTCACAGGTGGTTTATGAGGAGACTATAACTTAGGGAAAACTTATTCATACCTTGAGTATATAGAGATTGTTGTAATCTCATAGTTATGGGTGGGGTCTGGCGGGGAGTACAACGTAGACAAAACTTACATGCCTTGATCTATATCTCAAGTTCAAGGTGGAGTTGCGGTGAATAATAGAATTTGATAATTCAACTTCCACTAAAATGTTGTAAACAGTTCAATCACAACAAATCACAGTATGGTGCAAACATGAGAGGAATGTATAGCTGTGAAGTCTTGACGCAATCTAATACTTAAGAAATCCATTGTATACTAAAACAAAGAATTAAATGACCCTTTAATTGACAGACAAAATCAATAAAATTGTGTTCGTTTAGAACTTTATTCAGCTTCTAAATTTACCAAAATTGTCAATAATGAAGTTTTATTGAGAAATAGATTATTACTTATAATGGCAATTTTATCTAATGGAAAATACATTTATCAAGGGCAATACATACTCCCATTAATGCTTATCTACATAGTTGGCGGCTAGCTTCTTTATTTAAAGCAGTATCAATGCTTTAAAAATATTTCTACAAAAGTTTATGATGAAGAATATGAAATAATAGGATTTTTATAGAAGCGTTACTGAGGGCATGACCCAAGATGGCTAGAAAGGTGTGGAAGTTGAGGATTTGGGTGGTTAGTAGATAGAGGAGTATTAATGACACCCTTCATGAGGTGGGAGAGGCAGGGTCTGGCCCAATCTTCCAGGAGTCGTATTATCAGTAGTATTTAGTATTTATAGCTTCAATATGTTTTATTATGTATTATTTCATTTGTTTTGTATCTTGATATTTGTTGTTATATTTTCCTTGCAACATTGCTTCAAATATATTCTTTCTATGCTGCAAAGTTAGGGATAAGTTTAGTGAACATCTTATTCTCCTCAAACCTCAACTATGGAACTATATTTATGTATTGTTGTTGTTGTGCGACTCTGAAGATATAGCCCTCCAGGTGACAAAAGCTTGCATTAACGCTGATGTCAATTGGAAGACAATAGTGACCAAAAGGCACTCTTAAAATAACATATTTCAGTGCCTATAAATATCAACATACTCCTGAAATGGTCTAGATTTGTGATGTTGAGTACCTCATGCAACTCTTTTGCAGCCATTTCTTCTACAATTTCTCCTCCTGCTCTCAAGAATGCAGTTGTTAGCCCCACATACTCATAATATGTTTTAATAATGACAAACTAATAAATAAATATCTCGCAGGATACAATGAAGATACAGTTGATCAAAAAAGGATCCCTAAGGAATCAATCTAGGATATCCGAGAATCTTCAAGAATATCCCGCAAAAGGAAGCAAGCATCCACTAACAAGGAAGCCAGCGCTTAACTTGGAATTAGCATCAATCATGGATCTTATTGAATCCCTAAATATAAGGCTGACGAATCAATCATGACAAAAGAAAAAGAAAAGAAGACCACACCCTCTACATGGACATATCTGATATGGACATGTATGGTTATGAAAACAAGGTTGCACCATGTATGGACATATCTAATATGGACATACCATATAATGCCATCCCTCAATCAATTTAGATCCTTCATTGAGAACGAAATCCCTTGAGTTTCCTTATGAAGAAAAGAAGACGAAGCAGTTAAAGAGTATACAAGAAAAGACTGAAGGTCGAAGCATTCACACAACTTCAAAGGAAATTCTTAGTGTGTCTCAATCTTAGTCTTCATAAAGCATTGTACTTCTTAGATTTCTATAGTACCACAAGAGTAAGATCGAGTCAACTTAGTCATACTGATTGAGGCTATGTCACAAGATCTAAAAATCAAAAAAAGTTTCAGAACTAGTTCACTACCCTTGTACTTCGACTTAACTTTTAAAAGATCTAAGGAAACACTGAAACCCAAGGGGACCGGAAGTAGGCACCACATTGTTGTTCTAAACCAGGATAAATCTTTGTGTTCTTATTAAAAATCACTTATTTACTTGTTTATTTGTGTAAATATAATTTGTTTTGTTAAGTATACTGATCTACAGTGAGTCAGCTATGAAGGATTGTCAGTCAACTCAAAGGATTTTTTCAATTCATCCCTCCCCCTCTTGAATTCCAATTGGTCTCACTAATTGTGTTGCTTAACCGCACATGAGTAAAGATACAATGGAAAACTACCGAATTCTAGGAGCTCTCCTTCAAGATGGTCACTCCTACACAAGACCACCATACTTCAATGGACAGCACTACTCCTACCGGAAGAACAAATTCATAATTGTTGTTCGATCAAATGACTTTCAAGCATGGGTTGTCTATAAGAAAGGGCCAAAGTCCATTCCATGACCCAAAGAGAAAAAGAAGGACAAGGAATTAAGAAGTACTAACGTGGAGGACATAGAAAATTTTGAAGTCACCAAAGAACAACAAAAGGTAATTCAAACTAATGCACGAACTATAAGTTTACTCCTTTGTGAAGTGGGAGGAGAAGAATACGACAAGATACCAACTTGTGAAACCGCAAAGGGACAAATTAGAAGTAACCTATGAAGGGACCACCAATGTCAAAAAGGCAAAAATCAGTGCTCTGGTTAATGAGTACGATCTGATAAAAATGGTAGAAAATAAAAATGTGGAATCAATGTTTGCCAGATTCAATAAAATTGTATGTCAGCTGAAATCATTAGGGATGATCTATCCACACAACCTGCAAGTCCGGAGCTTATCAGAAGTCTCTCCAAAGTATGGGAATACAAAGCTGCCATTTTAGAAGACAAGGATCTTCACAACATGACATATGATGAATTACGAGGAAATATTCTAACATATAAGCAAAATTATATAAATTGGTAAAAATGAAGAAAAGAAGAAACAAGTGGCCTTCAATGTTGTAACAATTGGAGAAGAAGAATTCTTGAATGAAGCTAATAGTAAATGAATGGCTCTTATAAATTGTGGAGTAAGGCAGTCATAAAGCTAAGATGGCAGATACCCCAAGCAGTCAAAAACAATGAATTGACTAGAAATGATGATCATTGCTATTACTGTGAAAAGTTAGGTCACTTTAAATAGAACTGTCCAGAGTTGTAAAGAAAATCATCCAAAGAAATAAAAGCTTCCTCACTTGGAGTGATGAAGAAGAAACTGTGGAAGAAACAAAAGCAAACAACATGTGCTTCATGGAAAAAGGTGAATCAACCAAGGAACACATCTAATAAATCTATAGGAAAAATATGGGTCATCGATAACGAATGTTCCAAACATATGATTTGAAAGAAAGAATGTTTTTGTTCTCCAAAGATAAAAGAATAAGGATCTTTCAAATTTGATGTGATGTCATTAGAGTTGGCGCAGTAAATCTCAACTCCTCATGAAAACTCATTGAAGTATATCTCAAAGACGGACTCAAACATAACCTGCTCAGTATCAATCAACTATGTGATGCATGATTTTGAGTCTCCTTCAAAGCCAAAAGTTGCTCCATCAAACATGAAAAAAAGAGATTTCTTTTATCGATGAATGTGTTGATAATATTTATGTTCTAAATAGTCCTGATTTTCCTACTCTAACTTGCCTCACCATGCAAACCAATGACACTTGTTTGTGTCACAGAAAGCTTGGGCATGCCAGTATACATGTCATTGAGAAACTCTCAAGACATGAACTGGTCAAAGATCTGCCCAAACTCAAGTTTGAGAAGGATCACATCTGTGATGCTTGCTAATTTGGTAAATAGAGTCGGACATTATTCAAAGTCAAAGACATTGTTACACAATTAAACCCCATCAAACAATCCACATGGATTTTTTTTTCACCACCAAGACCGAAAGTATTGGTGGAAAAAGATATATTTTTGTTATTGTTGATGATTATTCTCGTTTAACCTGGGTAATGTTTCTTGCTTATAAACATGAGGTTTTCACAAATTTTCAGATCTTTTATAGAAAGTATAAAGAGAAGCAGGACACTTCATAAGTTGTGTTCACAGTGATCATGGAGGAGAATTTGAAGACAAAGCTTTTGAGGAATATGTGCTCAGAACGGGTACTTTCAAAACTTCTCATTACCTCGGTCTCATCAACAAAATGGTATGTTGCAGTGAAAGAACCAATATGTTTAAAAAACTGCAAGAATCATACTTCTAGAACATAACCTACTAGATCACTTTTTGGTAGAAGCAGTAAGCACGGTATATCATGTCATCAACAGATACCTCATCAGACCTATTCTAAAAAAGACTCCTTATGAGATGTGGAAAGGGATAAAGCCTAAAATTAGTTATTTTCATCCATTTGGATGTAAGCACTTCATTAACAATAATGGTAAGAGTAACTTAGGAATATTCGACCCACAAAGTGACGAAGGTATTTTTCTTGGGTACTCTCCCACCATTCGTACCTACAGAGCATGTAATATAAGGACTTTATGTGTTGAAGAATGTATTCATTTTGTATTTTATGAAACTAACCAACCTCATATGAGTTTGAGTATTGATTGAGCTTCCAAATGATGAGTCGACTACAACCCCTCAAGAGTTGACTCCCTCTGATGAAACAACTAAAAAAAATATTCCTAGAGAATAGAGACAAAATGCTAGATTTCCAAATGAACTTATCATTGGAAACCAAACGATAAGATACAGACAAGAGCCTCATTAAGAAAGTAGGCATATGTTGCTTTTGTGTCTTAAATCAAGCCCAAGAAAATTGATGAAGTCCTCAAATATGAATCTTGGATCAAGGCCATGAAGGAAGAATTAGATCAATTTGAATGAAATCAAGTCTGGAATCTAGTTGAAAAATCCAAGAACTTCTCAGTAGTTGGAACCAAATAAGTCTATAGGAATAAATTGTTAAAAAAATAATTTTCAAAGAGGCAAAATTGATAAACTCTTTTCACCCAAAAACTTGACTCTAACTTACTCATTGTGCAAATTTATGTTGACGATATTATCTTTGGTAGTCCTAGCATTTCCTTTTGTGAGAATTTGCAAATTTAATGAAAGAAGAATTTAAAACGAGTCTTAAGGGAGAACTTACATTTTTCTTGGGATTACAAATCAAGAAAACTCACAAAGGTACTTTAATTAGTCTAGAAAAATATACGAAGGAACTTTTCATAAAGTTTGGTATGGAAAAGGGAAAGGCCTATGTAACTCCAATGAGTCCCTCCACAAGTCTTGATTCAGATTCATCTGGAAAAGATATTGATGAAAAGAAATACAGAGGAATGATTGGATGACTCTCTACTTTACCGCCAGTCGACCAGATATCATGTTCAACGTTTGTAAGTGTGCGAGGTTCTAGTCAGCTCCCAAAGAGTCTCATCTGACTACCGTGACAAGAGTTATTCGATATCTTATCGAAACGCATGATATTAGACTATGGTACCCTCGTTACTCTCATTTTGACTTAATTTGATATTCAGATGCTGACTTTGCAGGTGATTAGAATGATGAAAAAAACTAGTGGAACATGTCAAATTCTTAGTATTGCCTTGATTTCATTGCATAGCAAGATGAAAATTTCAGTTACTTTATTAACCACTGAAGTTGAATACATAGCCATTGAAAGTTCTGATAATCAAATTTTATGGATTATGCATCAACGACTTGATTTTAATTTTTCATTTGAATTTGTACCTATAATGTGTGGCAAAACCAGTGCTATTAGTTTGTCTAAATATTTTGTGCATCATTCTAGGGCTAAACACATTGATATTAAACTTCATTTTATTCGAGAACATGTAGAAAATGGCAATTTTTCCCTAGTATTTGTTGATTCCAAAATTCAAATATCTTTACTAAACCCTCGTTATAAGAAAGATTTTGTCTCTTACGAAAAAGACTTGGTATTATCAGCATTCATGACCTGCAATTTTTATTTTTGGTAAAATTCATTTTAACAGCTTCATTATGCTCGCATCTTAGTGACTTCATTTTTTTTAATTTTGAAAAAGCGTCATCATTGCATTTACCTTTTCATGCCACCTTTCTCTCTCTCTCTCTCTTCATTTATCGCTTCTTTATCCTTTTATATTCCCAACTCCCTTAGCCATCCTTTTACTTCAGCAGTCGCCTGTATTCACTTCACATCTTTTCATCTTCCCCTCGGTTCATTCACCCCGCTTCATCTACCCATATTTTCATCTTCCTCTTCGCCCTTTTAAAACCCTTGTCCAGATTCCACCACTCACAATTGATCAGAACTCGTTCCATGGCTAATCTCACCAAAATCTTTCCTAACTTCTACTCTAATAATCATGATCCTGTCCTTATCTTTGAATCTTCTAATGAATCGTCTTTGCATTCTCGGTAGTCAACTATCACTAAAAAGTGCTCTGCTCTAAGTCCTAAATCATTAGTTAAGAAACCTCGTTCAACCCCTCTGGAACCTTTCCCTCTATAAGACATGCATAATTTTTGTACCAGCTCGTAGAAAGACAAGTTTACCACTTTCAAAAACCTCTCAGTTTTTCTGGTTGAGTAGTGAATCTCTATCATTTAAAGGTAGCACATTGCAATATAAGTTTTTTTTTTAAATTTCAAGACTTATCTCTAGTTTTCCGCCTTTGTGGACCTGAAGTGTATGAGATATTGTTCGCATGCTCTATGTAAATCTCTGCCTCTCTCCTGGCATAGGGGAATTGGAAACTGTTGTGCTCAGCACAAGAATCATACTCAATAATTTTCTATTTGAAAAGGTTTTTGATACAAAGTTTTCTTGGTCAATTCCCTTTATGAATGGCTCCTGGCCTGAATATTTTGAAGTCAACTTCGAGGAAGCGAAAAAGGTTGTGTCCAACCCTAACACAACATCATCCAACTTTGGTCCCCTCTCTCTCTACTTTATGTACCATATCATACCTAACATCATCGCCACCACAATGATCCCCAAAAAAGGCTCTTTCAGCAATATAACCTATCGTGATGTGTTTGTTTTATATTGTATGGTGAAAAAGTACAAGATAAATTGGGCTGATTGGTTTCGAGAATATATACTTCAAAGTGCTGAAATTGCTCATGACTCCACTAGCCTACCTTATGGACTGCTGATCACCAGAATCTTCCTGTATTACTCCATTTACCTATCTGCATACCCAATGGTAGAAGTCTCTACCATTATGGTGCCAAGACCTTCGCCAGCATGGCATATGTTTTAGTGGACAATGAATAGTGCGTAAAGGACTTTGCCAAATAAAAATCAGATCTCCTTAAGGTAAGAAAGTCAGTCTCTAACCCGATGCTTCATGTGTTGAAGGAATTGGAGGAGCTTAAGGATTGAATAATGTCTATTGAGGAAGGATTCATGCTTCTTCATGAGCCGACTTCCAAGTTATTGTAGTTGGGGAAGGATACAAGCACTGATTTAGTCAAGGTGAGGATGACTATTGATAGATTCAAGAAGGAAGGAGTCATGTTGTTCACTAAATTATTTACTAGCGTGGAATCCCTCAAGTATGAAGTCAACTTCTCAAATAACGACCTTGCAATATTTGTCAGAACTCCTATTCCTCCTTCACTAAGAATTTTGTGAAATCCTATGAACAATTCTATCACAACATGCACAACACCCTCGCCTACTTTCTTTCTAAGCATTAAAATGATGACTGTTATTCAAAAAGGGGTCCTGTCCCTTTTTTTGGTGGTAAACTATTTTTTCAAACACTATTTACCACACCTTTTTTTTTGTTGCTAATTAACTTGACTTCTTTTGTGTTATACGCCTATTGTTTCTCCTTGCCTGTAGGTGTGGTGTATTATTCTTTTTGATTATGCCAAAAGGTGGAGAATGCAGAAACATCAGAGGTGCTTTCAAGATTAGGGAGCAAGTCGACACAAAAGCATGGGAGTCATTGATGCTCCAAGTCAAAAGAGTCAGCAAGAAAGGGGGAGAAAATTGACTACAAGAACAAGGAAGTCAACTAATGTTTATTATTTGTCATTGTCAAAAAGGGGGAGATTATTAGCCCTACATTCTCATAATATGTTTTAATAATGAAAAACTAATAAAAAAAATATCTTGCAGGATACACTGAAGATACAATTGATCAAAAAAGGATCCCTAAGGAAAAATCTAGGATATCCTAGAATCTCAAAGAATATGTCGCATAAGGAAGCAATCTGCCACGACCCAAACCAGACCTGGCCGGGACGAGCATTTGGAACCATGGAGGCCCGAAACACCCCTATCTGTCTGGTAATCATGCACCTAATTAATATGATCAAAGTAATGTGGAAGAAACACAATAATTCGAAAACATGGTCATAAATATGAAAAGAAACAATAACGGGGAAATAAAGTTCCCCCAACATCAATCAACCTCTAAACAACTGTCTGCGAAAATCTCTAACAAATGACTGAGTCATGTAACTGTATATAAACTGGGACAAGGCACCCAGTAGACCCCAAAACTAAATATAATATAAAAGGACTACAGGACATAAGACCTTCCGAAACATAGAAGGCTCACAACTTGTCTTTGCAACTCTGTCTGAATGATCTACTGATTCTCTTGACCCCTATACTGGGCCTCTGAACCTGAGAGGTTGGAGAGGGGAGGGGGTCAGCACAAAAGTACTGGCACGCAGAGGTATCAAAACAAAACATAATATTTTTACAAAATATAGTTGAGAGCCATTATAAAGAAATTTCATATCAAATCATTTGAAAACACATGGGCATAATGCAATAGTTTCTCAACAACAATGAAATGCAACTGAGCTAGGTGGAATACCCTACATAATTTACACCAACTATCAAACCTCGGTTGCCACCGAGATTATAGTATAAGTGAGGGAGAGACACACAAGACCACGAAGCATGGTGTCCCGACCCAATGGTAGTTCCCAAGATCACTTAGCCCGGGCTCCTACCTATAGTCCCAATTTGGGAATGACATAAAGTAAACTACACAAGATAACTTAGCCTGGTACCAAATTCCCATGTCGGCAAACACGGTTTCCAGCAATGAGCCCTTACACTCAAATTCCTTCTTCGGGCATCCACCTATCTCATGTAAAATCAATGCATTCAAACTTCATTTAATTCAATCACGTATCATATTCTGTAGGGTATCATCATACTCGACTTCCAAGTCATCAATATCACATCCACATATGCATAATCATGTAAAAACCAAGGTGCTTCATCATTGACAAGTGGTGGACAATAATTATTTCAAATTCATGGTCTCTTTTGTTGGTCCAATATGATATGTGGTATCAAGACATTATCATGGAAATTTGAAAGCAATTTATCATTCATATTTATCAAACTTTCATGGAAAATCTCAAATCACATATGCATGGTTTCAACCATTGAAGTATATAGGCAAACAATTCCCATGACATAAAGAAAAATGACTTAGAAATCATATTGAAAGCAAGTTATTAGCATTTGATTGAAAACCCCCATTTAAAAGCATGCATGTTCATAAAAACTACACCCATGAGATTTTAGGATAACCCCACGTACCTCTATTTCCGAAAATACTAGATGTTTCTTGAAGCTCGCGGATTTGTGATTCCGAATATGTAATTATCTTTCAAAACCTACGGTCAAATCTTGAACTATTTGGGTTTTTCTTTTGAAACCCTAAGGAGTGTTCTTGAGAAATTTTGATGAATAAAGGTATATTTTGGTGTTTGAGGGATTAAATCCCGTGTTGGTGGTATATATAGGGGTGAAGGATGACCAAAATACCCCTAAGATACAATTAAGGTCAAATCTGTCCCTCAGTTGACAGTTTGATAGTCTGGAGTAAATCGATTATAACTTTTTACTAATATAATCAAATTGGATGAAACCAACTGAATTTGAAAGAGGACTCAAAGATATTTTGTTTGATATATTATAGATCACACAGTTCAATATATACAGGGAGTTATGATTGTTTGAAGTTGACTCTGAAATGCTGAAAACTGGGCAATAGGCTATGCGTTTTGCTACTGTTTTGAAATCCAAACGCAGCCTTATGCGTTCCGAAAAATTCCGAAACTTATACGAGATGCACTATGATCTTTACCGATCGTAACACAACTTAAAAATCTAAAAATGGATGTCGGGAAGGTTTAAAAGTTGTATCCCGAAGATTGCCAGCTAAAATGACTAAGTCTCATTTTACACTTAGAAAATTTTAAGTCGTTAAGTCTAAGAGCTCAATATTAAAGACTAATCTATGCACGCCTTTTACGGGGAGTTACATTATCTCCCCCTTGGCATCATTCGTCCTATAATGATGGGTAGAAACTTGTTGAAGCCTTAAAGCTATGGAATAATGCGGACATGACATGTCCTTTAATAAAGAATACACTGATCTGAAACATGATTATAAGACTGGAACTACTGATGTTCTGAATTCTTATACCGGACATGCATATCTGATGCATGGGTCTGTGTCTAAGTTGTCCTCATTAACGCAGGACTGAATACACTGATAAGCTGAACTTTTTCTATTGAACATGCATTTCTAATGCAGGCATATCTGACTGAACTGACACAAGAACGTATGACTGAATACGCAATAACAACTGATGCGAAGCTTGTAATAAGAACCTATGCATTCAACCGAATGGGGTATCTCCCCCAGGGGACCCTATGTCCCTCTATGAGTGCTCAATTCACTAAGATACTCGGAAAACAAAGGCAATGCACAAGGCACCTACGATTTGATTCATAACTGAACCTCTGGAATTTGAATCTAATGCATGGAGCATGAACTGAGATATACTCGCAATTACTAGTATACTCTATCTTGGAATAGTATCATGTCTGAGATTTCGGGTAGCATGAATAAATGAAAAGATGAGAAAACAAGTCATACAAATCTGACTGCTAAACTGACTTACTGGCTATACAGACTGAATTATGCTGGACCCTCATACTTAACTGGAGTATCTCTTCAACGCTCTCTCTAAAGAAGTTCTAACAGTAATAGGGAGCCACAAATCTTGGGTATGGATTACACAAGACATCCCACTGAGGTAATCACAACATTAACACTACTCTACAGTCTGGAATATAGACATATAACTCCTAAATTAGGATAGAATTACCAGACCTTTGGCAATACAACTTCTTACTTTCAAGCTTAGTACACTTCTCGAATATCCCTTAACTATACTATTCCCTATAAATATCATATTCATTCAATATAGCTTAAAATTCTCATATGAGCATTGACAAATTTTTCTACTAATGTCTAAAATTGCTTAATCCTTACACCGCGATCAAGCCTAACTCTAAGTCACAAAAATACAACATGCTACACCACGCTATTATTCTAAACCATATGACGCCACCTTCTATACCTCTTTTAAAGATCATATCCTAAGCATAACATGCCTTACCACTTCAATGACTACTCTGAACTCTTAATATGAAGTCGCTAATGCATATTGCGACCTCCCACTACAATCCCAAAACGTCATTCAAGCCTATTTTATAACCACATGTTTACTTCAAGGAAACCACCCATAAATACATACTTCACATAGTTTCTAAACTATTGTCAATATAACTCCCACGCGCTACCCTAAGACATACACACACAAACTTTTCCACTAACCATCACTTGTATCAAAGACTTGGCCCCAACTCTTACTTCATACTTATGGCCTTATCTAAGCAAGCATACTATGATCTTCCATCAACAAGAACATTTACATCATCACCACTATCATTGCATAGGGAGGGTCACTAAAAGGTTAAAACATAAGATCCTGAAGCATGAAAAGATTTTTATACTGGACTGAGCACACGATAAAGAGTGAGTACATGAGTCATGAGTTGCATGACCTCAACTAGAGTTCATAACATAAGGAATGTCATTCCGACTATTTGAATGAACTAGAACTCATTATCTCGTAACTGGAAGAGTACGTGACTCTCTATCTTATACAGGAATCATGAACTACGATCACGGAACTGGATCGTAAGTCATGAGTAAGCATCCGAATAACTAAAAAAAAATACTGAGGTAGGACTGGGTTGAGATTCACCCTCACTTTCTGATGTTCTAAATCATATTGCATCACTACTAGAATCTGAGAGCCTTACTTGGTCATTCATTCTATCATCTCCCCCTTAGCTTAAAGTCATCATCTAGAGTTTGGGAGATCCCTTACCAGATTCTAACTGAACTACACTTACTGCACTCTAGGGTCTGAAAGAAAAAAAAATGACAATACATGCATATCATAGACTTAACCCGAATGACTACCTTCTGGGATACACTTTATCTTTCCATAGCCACCAATAGTCATAGTATAATACTTGCACACTTATTTCTATCGGTTCAACCTTTAAAACTCAAACTTAGATTCTAACACTTAACATGGCTATTTAGATCACCATATACCATCTAACTAGTCTTTCTCCACTTAACAATTCAATGGTACCACTAGCCACACAAATTATGTAATAGTCTTAGAAAAATATGCCGCAACCTCATTTCACCTTGGCATACTTCTACACCATACCTACAACATTATACTTCATTACGAATCAATTTAAACTTAAGCCATTTCATACACCGTTCAAGCCTATTAGATCACTTTCATATAACTAACATCATTGATCAAGAAATCATCACATCCACCTTTATGAACTTCAACTGTTCAAACTTAATGTCTAGTGCTAAACATGATTTTACAATCCAACCTTACGCATGATTCTCACTTGGAAACCATGAAATAAGCATCAAGAAACACTAGTACACTAGAACTTCATAACAACAATAATCGACCTTGACCTTACGGTCTTCCTTATCATAACTCATTAGCACGTACTATTTCAACACATCAAGCCTACTAATATTTATTCCCACAAACATACATCATTAATCTCATGCCACTATTCTTACATCCACATCCTACATTAAATTCAAGACAATGGTCTAGCATCAATCATCTACCACCAATGACGAGTCCAACATAATATACTAATCCATCAAATTGGAACATTCTATCCCAAATACTTCAAAATCTGCTACATACCTTCTCATAAGTAGTACTAGTTTACAACTACCAACAAAAGAAGGTCAAGGCGGGGTAAAGTCACATAATAGGCATGGTTAACCTTAATCTAATATTATAACCCCATACAATCTTATCTACTTATACTAATCTTTCACCTCCTAATTACTTACTCAATCTCATGCAAACAGATTCAGCTATACATATATTCAACCAACACAAGAACAACAAGTTGGATAGCAAGCTGCTACTGAATCGAAATAGGCTTCACACAGCTTCACTAGACTTTGATTTTTGTGTTTTGAACAAGAAATGAAATGAATAACAAAGAAACTATGCTAGTGAATCAAAAGATCCCCACACGGCTTCACTAGACTTTGATTTTTTTCAAAAACACCATGATAATAAGATTACATATTACAAGAGATAGAAAATTGACACACAATATTCATTGATCTAAGGATACACATCTTACTCTGTATAAATAAAAATCCGAGTCAAACACTTCCCCCACAGACTACCATACAATCCACACATGCTACTAGCTAACACATTAGTCTATCACCATAAGGGGGTAAATCATTCTCGAACATCGGTTATTCAACTAAAATATTCATTTACACAAAAGTCACCCTCACTTTGACTTCTAACTTTGTGACTTCACATCACTAACTTCTTGGTATAATATCACTACCAATAGGTCATGACAATAACATTTTAACGCATACTACTATTCGGGTGGAAATACAGTTCCAACATTCTACTACACATCATCCCCCCTTAAGCAAGACATTTGTAACATAAATTTGAAGGGGACTAAATGTAATTAATACCTCAAGATGAAAAGCACGATTCCATCAGGATCAATGTTTACATCGAAATCAATACACATTGAAGCACTAACGGACTCTTATCAAGTCCTTGCACAAATTTTAACTCTTATAAGGTTCAATCAGAAAGGACCATACCATTTAGATTCTAAACTTCTGTACTTAAATCACCTCAATAATGAGACATATCTGAGGACATTAGAGTAAGGAAAGAATGTGGGATGACTTTTTACTTTCGTATAGGCGACACCATAGCACGAATTAGAGTATGAAAGAGGAACAATCTGACTCTATTGCACGAACTAGAACCTGAGGAAAGAGAGACATTCCTAAACGCCTAGTAGCCTCCTGCTAATAAGTGTAGCGCACTACACACCCATAAACAAGACTCTACCTGACGCGATTTCGCTGACACCCTAGGACCATGAACCGTGCTTTGATACCAAGTTTTTCACGACCCGAACTAGGGCCAGGCCGTGATGAGCATTTGGAACCATGGAGGCCCGAAAAACCCCTATCTTTCTAGTAATCATGCACCTAATTCATAAGATCAAAGTAATGCGGAAGAAACACAATAATTCAGAAACATAGACATAAATATGAAAAGAAACAATAACGGGGAAATAAAGTTCCCCCAACATCAATCAACCTCTAAACAACTGTCTGCGAAAATCTCTAACAAATGACTGAGTCAAGTAACTGTATATAAACTGGGACAAGGCACCCAGTAGACCCCAAAACTAAATATAAGACAAAAGGACTACAGGACATAAGACCTTCCGAAATATAGAAGGCTCACCACTTGTCTCTGCAACTCTGTCTGAATGATCTACTGATTCTCTTGACCCCTAGACTGGGCCTCTGAACCTGAGAGGTTGGAGAGGGGAGTGGGTCAGCACAAAAGTACTGGCACGCAAAGATATCAAAACAAAACATAATATTTTTACAAAATATAGTTGAGAGCCATTATAAAGCAATTTCATATCAAATCATTTGAAAACACATGGGCATAATGCAATAGTTTCTCAACAACAATGAAATGCAACTGAGCTAGGTGGAATACCCTACATAATTTACACCAACCGTCAAACCTCGGTTGCCGCCGAGATTAGAGTATAAGTGAGGGAGAGACACACAAGACCACGGAGCATGGTGTCTCGACCCAATGGTAGTTCCCATGATCACTTAGCCCGGGATCCTACCTATAGTTACAATTTGGGAATGACATAAAGTCAAGTACACAAGATCACTTAGCCTGGTACCAAATTCCCGTGTCGGCAAACACGGTTTGCAATGATGAGCCCTTAGACTCAAACGCCTACTTCGGGCATCCACCTATCTCATGTAAAATCAATGCATTCAAACTTCATTTAATTCAATAACGTATCATATTCTGTAAGGTATCGTCACACCAGACTTTCAATTCATCAATATCACATCCACATATGCATAATCATGTGAAAACCAAGGTGCTTCATCATTTACAAGTGGTGAACAATAATTATTTCAAATTCATGCTCTCTTTTGTTGGTCACAATATGATATGGGGTATCAAGACATTATCATGGGAATTTGAAAGCAATTTATCATTCATATTTATCAAACTTTCATGGAAAATCTCAAATCACATATGCATGGTTTCAACCACTGAAGTATATAGGCAAACAATTCCCATGACATAAAGAAAAATGACTTAGAAATCATATTGAAAGCAAGTTATTAGCATTTGATTGAAAACCCACATTTAAAAGCATGCATGTTCATAAAAACTACACCCATGAGATTTTAGGATAAACCCACGTACCTCTATTTCCGAAAATACTAGATGTTTCTTGAAGCTCGCGGATTTGTGATTCCGAATATGTAATTATCTTTGAAAACCTGTGGTCGAATCTTGAACTATTTGGGTTTTTATTTTGAAACCCTAAGGAGTGTTCTTAAGCAATTTTGATGAATGAAGGTGTATTTTGGTGTTTCAGGGATTAAATCCTGTGTTGGTGGTATATTTAGGGGTGAAGGATGACCAAAATACCCCTAAGGAACAATTAAGATCAAATCTGTCCCTCAGTTGATAGTTTGATAGTCTGGAGTAAATAGATTATAACGTTTTACTCATATAATCAAATTGGATGAAACCAACTGCATTTTTAAGAGGACTCAAAGAGCTTTTGTTTGAAATATTATATCACACACAGTTCATTATATATAGTGAGGCATGTTGGTCAATGAAATTGATTGAGTCCTATGAGGTCTAATGTTCAGACCCCAACGAACACAAAAACACCATGTTATTTATGATTTCGTCTGATTTGTTCAAGCCTTGGTGGAGATAGTTAGATAACACTTGTGTTGGTACAAACAGGTGGCAATGGGGATAGGGTAATGGCATAAGTTATAATGTATGTACAAGGTTAAAATTCTATAGTATTTGCAAAGATTTTTTCATTTATGTTATTTCTTTTTCTATTAGTTTTGATATGCTTTTCCTTGAAATGGGATCAATCAATAACAACCTCTCTGCCTCCCAATGTAGGAGCAAGGCTTGTGTTTACACTACCCTTCCTACACCCCACTTGTAGGATTTACACTAGGTATGTTGTTGTATATATGGATTCATATAATAGATATGAATCCCCTTCCCTCCTTCCGATGTTTGCTTTTGTATATTTCTGTTGAATCAATCTAGGAGCACACAAACTGTCCCAGCACCATAGTTCTAAAACAAGTAAATGATATATCCACCTTATTAGTACTTTTACAACTAAAATAAGAATTACTACACGAAAACACTATGAAAGTCACAGAAATACTTATAACTTTGCCAAATTTCAGAAGAATTAAAGAGATGAGGATAAAATGAGAAATGAAGAAAATCTTAGAAAAATACCATTGTGAAAACAAGAAATGCAAGGAACCAGAAATCCAGAACACATTAGTTGTGCTTAAAGGGAATAAATTCAGACGATAGGTATAAGATTAGCAAGAGAATGCTTGTGCTGTTCGGAGCATGATAAATAAAGTATTAATCGCCTCTTCATCAAGAGTGAGCTTTCTATGGAGGTTTGGAACCATTTTGATCACCTTTTCACTATAAGATCCTTCCAAATAGATTCCATTTTGTCCCGGTGGTTTAACATATCTCGCAGGAAATACCAAGTAGGCTACATCACGTCTGTGGTTTCTATTTTTTCAGTTTGGTAACTCTGGAAGGAAGGCAATAGCATTATATTAATTAGATAACCAATATCTCAACCGGCTGGTATTATTCAAAGAATAGTGGACTGGCTTAAAGATTATTCTCAGCTTCTTG
Source organism: Capsicum pubescens (assembly GCA_030864215.1). Classification (NCBI taxonomy): domain Eukaryota; kingdom Viridiplantae; phylum Streptophyta; class Magnoliopsida; order Solanales; family Solanaceae; genus Capsicum; species Capsicum pubescens. Next base: position 33,364,741 of record CM061542.1, on the reverse strand, counting down.
ACATCAGATCATCACCACAACTCAATCGCAAATATATGACTATGAATCTGATAATCACTATAGCGATACACTCGAAGTAGTGACAAAAGATGAATCTATGTAAAATTTGGACAATTTAAAGTATGAAAGTTTTGATAGGTTTTGTTAGAGTACGAGCCCTACTGATTACTTGTTTTAACCTAAAAGTTGCCTATCGATGGAAAAGGTAGACTATCGTGTTCCTATGTAGCTAAAATAGTACGTAATTGCACAGTGATATTTACGTGAAAAACACCCAACTCAAAGAGGTGTAAAAAACACGACCTATACCTCCACAGGATTTAACCCCAAATCCACTAAAACAGTTGTGTCTCAACAATCAACAAATTACAATACTCTTGTTAATCTAGGAATTAAACTCTAACCCCTAATTGTACAAAAAAACAAATCTTCCAAGGTAAGTGTTCCCAAGTTTTTGAGTCCCCAAACTTGAAGACAAAGCTCCTAACTCAGTTTATACTTCACTGAAACTAGAACACATTACAACTCAAGAACCAACCTAATACATAATGTATAAGACTTCTTAACTCAACGTAATAGGAACAAGTTCAACTCAAAAGCTTCAAGCTATGATACTTCATAGATAATTTGTCGATATTTTGCTATCTTTTTAAGTGCATAAGTAACGTAATGAGTTACTTGCTTGAGATATATTGAATCTTCGAAGAGTCCTTCACTGTCTACCTTCTTTTACTTCCATTTGGACTCATCAATTGAATAGACTTCTTTGTCAAGTCGAAGTCCTTCTTCGAGTATGATTCTTCTTATTTGTAAAACTCCTTCTTCAAATCAGTCTACTTGTTTGAATGAAACTCTTTCTCTTTACCTTAAAACAATGTGTTGTATTAAATTACAACTTCTTTTTATCACACGTGGTCCATCAGTAGAGCAAGAGATCTTATCCATTGATTGATTTTAAAAAAAATTTGTCCACTTTCCTTAGTGACTGTGTTCATGTTGTTGGACCAGCTTGTGTAACATGTTTCTTTTATATGTCAATCATCAAAACTTCATTGGTCTAAAAAATTACCCTTTTTGATGATGACATACTTTACATCCCTAAAATACTTTATTAAAGACACAACACTAAAAGAGACAGATTAGTCAATAGGTTATATACATTGTACAACTCAATTTTCTCCCTTTTGACATCATCGAAAAGTTGGTTCAAGATATACCAAGACAAAAAGATCGTGTAATAAATCACGGGCACTTGGTCTATCCCTAACACAGTCAGAATAAGAAGGAAAAGACACATAATGTATTTAAATTATACAAATACTGGATAATAAGTATAAAAGTAGCAATTTCATTAATTTCTAGTATAGAACATTATGTAATCACTTCAAACTGGCATAAAGAACAACTACATCATTTTGAAAAAAACTAAAGCTCTAAGGGTTGGAAGAGGAAGAAGGAATATATGGAAGCAATTGGATCAGTCTATGAATAGTTTCCATATTCTCTGCTCACTTACAAGTAAGTTCAGCTTTAAGAAAATGAATTTGATCTTGAAGAAAGGCTTTCTCAACATCATGTTCAGCCTGTGATGCAATCATTCCAGCATTCTTCTCAGCAAGAGAATTTCTTGCTCATTTAAAAGGAGTATCAACACTCCTAATCGAAACAGATAAGTTCATGTGTTCCACTATGCCAGTGACATCCTTTATGGTCTGCAGGGATCACACTTGTACAGGCACTGAGTAATCTTCAAGAATAGGTGCTATCCATAACCCATAATGCAAAGCATGTCATTTTTTGTCTTTAACAAGGACCCTCTACATGTACTTGATCATGAGTCTGGGAAAATAGATTCAGACTTTAGTGTCCAGGAGTTCCATGAGAGTCAGATCAAGAAAATTTTCCTCAGTACATTTTTCTTTCCTTAGGAGGATCATCTTATGCACACCATCAAAATACAACTGATGTAGAGGAGACATCTCTCTTTTAAAGACTCTACAATGGTAATCAAGATTTGGATTACCCGAGAATTTCCTAGAGATTTCTAAGGCAGAGTGTAGATTATCCAAAGGCAGCCATTTGAGTTTCACATAATGACCCTAGCTTCCCAATGGAACATCTAAAATCCTAGCCAAATCATTTGTAGCCAAGTTTATAGCTACCCCTCTCATAGATGATGAAAAAACATCATCACGTTCAATCCCATTGGTGTAAAATTTATACACCTCAGAATTTACAAACATCCTTTGAACATCACCTTGAAGGAGCAGGTTAGTCCACCCCTGGACAGCTAATTTTTTCAACACAATTGCCATGGCAAGACCTCCATGCTAGTCACGACCCTACCCCTAACAAGTTTTCTCTTTTGAAAGTGGAGAACATGATCCATTTTAGAATCAATAGGCTCAGAAAATTCCTCGATATCAAAATCCTCATCATACTTAGAAGTATCTGATGGAACAAGTGTAGGAACCCGTTTCCTAGAGCAGGAGGGAGTTTGGGATTTAGAGGGATTTGATGGGGAAGTGGATGTCGACTTTCCTTTTGACTATAGAGTTGAAAGAGGAGGTTGAAATTGCAGATGGTTTGGGAATAAATTATTTTTTCCTTCCCTTCCTCACAGAGCGAAGCAAAATATCTTGACAAATGGAAGAAGAGGGAGGAAGAGGTAGAGTGGAGCGTCTATTTTTACTGTCTCGGATTGCCTCAGCCATAGAAGATTCCTCTTGATGCTTTTTGTTTCATTTATGAAGAGTTCTAGGTGAAATATAATACGGTTATGGTTCATCAGGTACCTCATGATCATCGACAATAAAAGGGTCGGAAGACTGTTGTTGTTTAACAACTGAGATCTGGCTTTTCGACGGACCAAATTTGCTATAGGAATATCATCAGTGTCGATGATCTGGAGAGAGGTGGCATCAGTAATTTTATAATTTGAGGTGGGAGAAACAGGTGGACTTGCAGATAATTTTGAGAATGGATTTTGAAGATTCGTCCTAGATGCAAAGTCGGAGAATTTCATGGGAATACTAGGAGGAATATGAAGTGTGGTGTTGGCAGTGGCATGAATAACCAATTCAGTGGATGGTGATTCACTGAATGTGTTGGATTTAGTCATCTTAGAGGAGGATGAAGAGGAAAAAATTGACACAATGGAAAGGTACAATTTGTTCATAGAGAGAGAAAGAGATGTGGGGACGATATGATTTGGTAAAGCAACTTTGATTTAAATAGTTGAGTAACTTGGAAGATGAAACATAAAGTTGGTGAAGTAATGGAGATAGGTGCGGAATTCTGATGTGAAAAGACCTGGCAGACAATGATGGGAAACCTAAAGGCGGTGGCAGTCCTCATTTTGAAAACACGAACGCTTGGACTTTTGGCGATTATGAAGATAATTCTTTTTTGGGACCAAGTAAACAAAGATATTTCATCATGCTAATTTAAAAATAATTAAAATAATGTTATACTCTAGATGGTTGTAAGTTATAGCCAATATATTCAAAGGATCCGTTATCTCTACAAAGTTCAATACACAATCTGTGAGATCAGTCAAAATCCTGGAATTAGAACACATAACGCATTGTGCAAGATTGAATTATTCAACAATTTTTAGCATGGGACATACTAAGAATAAATAGTTCTAGTCAATCATTGAAGGGAGTTTATGAAACCTTAATCATACCCAATTCTAATCTACTATTTTCATAGAGCTCACTACTAAGTGCTTCAGCAATTTGATCTTCCATACAACATAATATGATAGATATAAGACCTTCCTTAACATTGTATCTAAGAGACTGGTGTCCAATATCAATAAGATTTAGTACAGGAAAAAAATTTCAAATTTGAGGCACTTGTATTATCATAAAAAGCATGAAGACATCCTACATTTATACCCAAAATTCATGAATTGTTTCTTTATCTAAAATAATTAGGCATGACATGAGTCAGCAACAACACACTTAGCCTTATTAGTATAAAAAGCTACTGAGCATTTTTTTTATTTGTGGACCAGGTTGTTAGACATGTTCCAATAAGATGTATAAAACCTGCAATGCTTTTCTTGTTTTCAAAATACCTTGTATGAACTTCATCAAGGTAACCTACTAGGTTGGAGTCTTACTCTCTTCAAGAATCTTCCCACTTTATCTGTAGATTGCTAGGGTGTTGTTGATGAATAAGTTTCTTTACTTGTTCCCCCTGTCACTATGCCCATCGCTTGAACAATTAGATGGACCAGGTAGCACAGCCTGTTTCTATGCAATTCATCAATTTTACTGCAATTTATTTCCCTTTCTTTCTTCTTACACTAGTTCACAAGGATTTCACACTAATCAGATTATTTTCTTTTGAACGAAGTCTCTCTTACTTACCCCTTACTCAAACACTACATATTTAAAAACTTTTGTTTTTGATTCTTTTCAATCTTTTGTTTTCTTGTTGCAAACAATCTTCCCCTCAGTGAAAGGATCTTTGTTCTCTTTCAGTCTTATTCGTTGAGCAAGGTCACACCCTGAATGTTCGAGCTAAAGATAAAACAAATTGGACGTCTCTTCAAATGTACATAGACGTGAATCTTGAAATTTTATTTCATCTTGGTGTAAAGGTCATGTCTTATGTGACGTAGGGGTATTGGGTATTAATTAAGGGCATATGAAAGCTCTAAAAACAATTTGAGTTGAAAGGTCCTTTAATGATTAAGTTTTCGTATAGGTACATACAAGGACCAAATTTAAACAAGGATTTATCCTTGAATATTTAGAGTTACGTGACCTATAACCTATCAAATTGAAGCTTTTTGAGTCTTCTTTCCAACGCCACCAACAGCTCTTCAATCCGATTCCCGAGTAAAAAGTTACATGTGTTTAACAAAGAACAGTCAGAACAACCCTATACCTGACGAAAATTTTGTATTTTTTTTCCTTTTATTTTCATATTCTTGGGGTGATTTCGTATTTTCCTTTTTACCTCATCCCAATCAATTAAACCCTTATTCTTCAGTTTCTAAACGTTATTTGTTTTATGGCAGACGTTTTATTTTCAGCAGAGGCGTTAGTTTCTTTTCCAGCAGATAAAATCCCCTCTATTCACATCAGTTTCGTGCGTTATAAAAAAGAAGAGTCCTTCTCATTTCCTCAAGATTCACACGATAAAAGCTTTACTTTTCAATCAGTTTTCATATGTTTTCCATCAGAAAATATCCAGATTCATCCTATCAATTACAACTCCAAGAAACACAAGGGACTTGATCGAAAATCAAGTACAAATTTCTTCTTCCGATTTCAAGTTCTTTCAAACGTTTTGAGGTATGTAGAACCATTCCTTACTCTCGTTTCTGGACGTTTTACTGTTATCCAATTCAAATTATTTTTACAATCTTATCAATGAAATTGAATGGTTTAATAGTTGTTGGGTGTGTACAGATAACTCTCTGTTTCATGTTCTTCCTTTCTGAATTTTGTGAGTTCCAACAACCCTTGTGATTTGATGTATGAATCACAGATGTTTTTAGCAATAACTGTAAAATATATACAATCTGCAAAGTTAAGCGATTACACCTAGAGAGCACCTCACTATTTAAAAGAAGTGAGAGAGAACTAACTACATAATTTGTTGATCAAAGGTGACCTACCTCTCCTAGTTATTTTTTTGAATATCTAAATGTATCAAACGTGGTTTTTGTACACGGTCCACTTTCGAGCAGTGCTTATCTGATACACCAGTGTCGTAGCCTTGTAGCTGCAATATGCTTCTTTACTTTCTTTTTCAACTGCATAATCACAAAACATGAACAAACGCAGACTACTTGTTCTCTCGCTGCAACGTTCAGACAACCAAAAAGAACATACTGTTACATCGCTAATTCAAAAATATCCTACTCTATTATTAAGTAAATATATTGCACAGTATGTAAGAGCAACATCCTCATTCATGACACCCCAAATGCTCAATAACTATAATAATTCATGAGGCATGATACCAAAGAGGTTGATTTTCCAAGCATGAGTCCTAAAGGACAAATTCATGATCATTAGCCTAAAACGGAAAATATATGTACGTGAGCCTAAAATGGCTAAACCATGAGCATGATCCTGCCAAGGCTAACATTTTGATCAAGAGCTAATCAAATAAATAAGATAACGTCATGAGCATAAGGGAGTTAGTTAGTTGACCGTGAAGGCATATGTTGAAATGACAAATGCCCGGAATTATGTTTGCCGACATAGGATAGAGATTATTCTGCAAGTCGGATGACTCTTTTTTTATGTGTCCCAAAAAGGGACCAACCATGGATACTTGCTAGCAAATTATGTCATGTCACGTCCTATGCCCGGCAAGGTATAGGATGGCATAGCTGATCGGGCCGAGATCAGACTCCATGCGCTCACATGGTGGTTTATGACGGCTCACTACTTTCTCCCACAAATAATCAAAGGAATTAAATCTACTTTACTTGGTCAATTATAAATTTAGTTTACACTCTTGTTCCTTTCCATTTGCCTTCACTTATATTTGAATTTCATTGTTACTTCTAATATCTTACTGTACTACCCTCCTGAAATTGTTTTGCATACCAATACATTCCATGTATTGATCGTCTTTGGCGCTACATCGTTTCATGATGTAGTTTTTGGATCTGAAGTCCGCGGTCAAGCGCATCATTAGGATTATCATCTGCTGCTATTAGTGATCCTACTTTCTACCTGGGGCAAATTTAGTTATGACAATTTCTCTATGTTTCTTTCAGTGTCAGGATATGCCAGGGCCTTTTTCCAACAGTTATAGTCAGTCATTAGAGGCTTCACAGGATCTTTTAATTTTTAGTCTTATTTTTCGTGACTATTTTATCTTCAGATGTTAAGTGATATTAATGAACATTGTTGAAAGACTTTATCCTTTAATAAATCCTGTCCTATTCTATTTCCTCTCTATTCATTATGTTGGTTGTATGCTCATGTGATATGCCAGAACGTTCACTCATACTAGCAATAGTATCGGGTGCGTGTCACGTCTAGGGCCTCGGCTTGGGGCGTGAAAAAATTGGTTTCAAAGCACAGAGTTCAAGTTTCCTAGGGTGTCTGTGAAGCCATGTCTAGTAGAGTCCTAATTGTGGGTATGAAGTGCGCCACACTTATAATTTGGAGACTGCAGGACATTTAGGAAATGTCTCTATTCTTTTATATTCTAGATCGTGCGATAGAGATGCCTTAAGAATGTTTTGTGAATTTTTGTGGTTTTTCAATTCCTCTTACTATGCCTCACCTTTGAGGTTGTACAAGCATTAAAGGTCAGATTCATATCTATGTAGTTCTCTCAGATAGGGCCAACAAAAAAATTAAGAGACTGCACGAGAGATTAGGCAGAGACTATTAGTGCATTTAAGACCATTGATTCATAAGAATGCACACTTGTTCATTTTAATCGTGTGTCTGTGCCAAACTAAAATGTACTCTCAGATTTTCTTTATTTTTTTTAAAACCTTGTTGCAAATGATACCTTTAGCCAGAAGTTATGTATTTCAGTGCTTGGATAGTATTATCACCTGGGAGATGGTGTGATTTGGGGGTTGTAAGTCATAAGTAGCAGAATGTATTCTAGAGCTAGAAATATGAATTCAAAGGTATAGTGGCTTAAAAGTGGAGATAACTATTGATTGGAGTATGTAGCAAGAGTCTTGTATTCATTAATCGAGAAATGGGATGGAATGTCCTAGGGTGTATCAAGAATTACAAAATTTTATGGTAGTTAATAGAGGAAGAGTGGTTGGATAAGATGACTTGAGGTATACTTGTTTATGAAAGAAGTTTATTATGGCTTAAGTTTGTGTTAGTAAGAAGTGAAAATAATGTTGTGGAGGAGAATGTGCTTGTAGGCTGCAATGAGATAGATAGTGTGATTTAGATCGACTAAGTTGTCATGGACAAATGGTTATTGATTCTTATAAGATACAGTTTGAATTAGTATTATCGGATAGTGTTGCCATCCATGTTTAGCACTAAACACTAAGCTTAAACTTTAGACGACCACAACGATGAATGAATGGCAGTATAAGGGCGATCACACTAGTTTTGGAAAAATAAATCTAGTAGGCTTGTTTTTTTTTTTGTGTGTGTGTGTGGAAGAGTTTATGTTTGATATTTAGGGATAGTGATAATGTGAAAAAGTAATACATATGTGGAATAGAAGTGAAACGGTGAGTTGTAGTTGAGGTCCTTATATGAAGAAGAGCCTTAAGTTTTATAAAAATAAAGGGGTAACCAAGGTAGTATGTTATTATACTAGATTCCAAGTTATTTAGTGCTATGTGTGCCTAGTTAATACCCTTGAGTTTCTAAGTGTGGAGAAGCCTAAGTATGTCGTATATGGTGTTCTTAAGAGCTGAATAGAGAGGATTATAAGAGCCTCTTAGTACAATTTTAATTTCCATTGGAATGGATGGATATGAATTTAGAGGTGTGATGTTAGTGGACTAAGAAAGGAAGGTCGAGTTTAGAGGAAGTGGTTATATATACCAATAAAAGTATGAATTATAAAATGATGACTACAAAGTTTAGAGAAAGTTAAGAGATGTATCTGGGGAGGAAGTCCTAGCAAGGGTTGTGTACCTAAAGATATAGTCTATTGGGGGAGTAAGGTGATGATAGATCAGATTTGAGAATAGGTCCACATACTTTAAATGTCGACTTTGAACTATGGGGGAGATGATAGAGTAAAGAACAAATTGGGTCTTGAGATGAAGATAGCAAGGGTTTTAAGAAAAGAGAGATGACGAGTTTAATTATGATTCAATCTTTTTCTAGAGTATTTTATGACTTTAGCAAAGATGACACTCTACCCATGTCTTATGCATTCATTTTATTCCTACGTCTACGATCAAGATTTTATTTGCAAACTCATGTCCATGTTCTAACCCTTGAATATGAAACAATAGCTTCACACCACGATCCTAATCTTACTCTAAGGTTCTAGGAATACAAGTTATATGTTACTATATTTCTGAGCCATGAACCCATGCTTTACGTTATGTTCTATCCTAAGAAACAATACTTTAAGATATGTTCCTAGTTTTTTCTATGTCCTGCCTATGCCCAGAATGACTCTTTGTTTAGGTTTTATGTATTTGATGCATGGAATATTCATGCCTACTATGCTTTATTCCTATGTCACATCTTTATTAGCAAGGTCACGATAAGTATTAGTAGTAATTGAGCAGTATCCCTTCTATTCCTAGTGCTCATATTCTAGACCTTCAGTGGTATTCCTTATGTCATGACAGTGGTATGATATCAACTGAGTAATGGTTAGATAGGAGTGAGTAGATGTTTCTAGTTGCGATGATTATGATGTACCAGTTCATCTAAGATCATAACCATGGATGAAGTGCAAGATGAGGATTAGTCATATGTAATAGTTAGATAAATTCATATATTGTGTCCCATGGTAGGAGTACATGAAATTGCAGTTCATAGAGGTTCTGGGTAGACAGAGAAGATTTTTTTTATTTTTATGTAGTATTAGCTGGGAAGAAACCATGATGCTTTTATAGTGATGATCTTGGATATCATGTTGATACCTATGTGGCTAAATACATTATATAAGTTATGGCTTCTTGATTAGATTTCCAGTATGGTTGTTTTCATGATGAGAAAAAAAAAGTGTCCTTGGGTATAAATTTAGATGTAAGAGAGACCTTGTTGAGTTTTAGAACTATCTAAGAGCAGGTCAACAATAAAGATGAAGATTTCTAAAGGGAAATAGAATAAGGGATCCTGAAATTTAGACGGGCATGAGCATTTTTTGGTGTGGCACCTTGTACCTCTGAGTAGGCTTGGACAAGGTAAAAATGTGTTAGAATGATACCTTAGTACTTGCATGTGCCTATGTGAAAATTGTACTTTGGAAATAGTGAAGTTTAATGGGGAAAGGTAGGTTCAAAAGGTGTTGCTAAGATCTAATCCTACTAGTATTAGAGGTGAGAATACCTGTATTTCTATGTTCTAATGCACCCCTAATTCATGTTATGTAACTTCAGATCGAATGGGGCGTATTTCCAACACTTCATCATGTCATTCATGTTCTATAAGCCCTATTTAGATAACTAAGATACCAATATATATCTCATATCTAAATTCATGTCTTACGTTGTTATGTTCATCTCCCATGAAACCCATGTCCTATGACATGTCTATGTTAAGTCTCGTGAATTTCAAGACTTATTTGGTTTCATCCATGGCTTGTTACGACACTCCACATGTTAGGAAAGTTCATGTCATTAAGAAATAGTTCAACAGAGCCTAGACTATTTCAGTATTCCCATGTAAGGTAGTCAACCATGACCATTATTCGAGGAAAAATGATCCCAAGAGGGAGATATTGTAACACCCTGAATGTTCGAGCTAAAGATAAAACAAATCGTACGTCTCTTCAAATGTACTTAGACGTGAATCTTGAAATTTTCTTTCATCTAGGTGTAAAGGTCATGTCTTATGTGACGTAGGGGTATTGGGTATGAATTAAGGGCATAAGAAAGCTCTAAAACAAATTTGAGTTGAAAGGTCCTTTAATGATTAAGTTTTCGTGTATGTACATACAAGGACCAAATTTAAACAAGGATTTATCCTAGAATATTTAGAGTTACATGACCTATAATCTATCAAATTGAAGCTTTTTGAGTCTTCTTTCCAACGCCACCAACAACTCTTCAATCCAATTCCCGAGTAAAAAGTTACATGTGTTTAACAAAGAACAGTCAGAACAACCCTATACCTGACGAAAATTTTGTATTTTTTTTCCTTTTATTTTCATATTCTTGGGGGTGATTTCGTATTTTCCTTTTTACCTTATCCCATCAATTAAACCCTTATTCTTCAGTTTCTAAATGTTATTTGTTTTATGGCAGACGTTTTATTTTCAGCAGAGGCGTTAGTTTCTTTTCCAGCAGATAAAATCCCCTCTATTCACATCAGTTTCGTGCGTTATAAAAAAGAAGAGTCCTTCTCTTTTCCTCAAGATTCACACGATAAAAACTTTAATTTTCAATCAGTTTTCATATGTTTTCCATCAGAAAATATCCAGATTCATCCTATCAATTACAACTCCAAGAAACACAAGGGAATTGATCGAAAATCAAGTACAAATTTCTTCTTCCGATTTCAAGCTCTTTCAAACGTTTTGAGGTATGTAGAACCATTCCTTACTCTCGTTTCTGGACGTTTTACTGTTATCCAATTCAAATTATTTCTACAATCTTATCAATGAAATTGAATGGTTTAATAGTTGTTGGGTGTGTACAGATAACTCTCTGTTTCATGTTCTTCCTTTCTGAATTTTGTGAGTTCCTTCAACCCTTGTGATTTGATGTATGAATCATAGATGTTTTTGGCAATAACTGTAAAATATTTACAATCTGCAAAGTTAAGCGATTACACCTAGAGAGCACCTCACTATTTAAAAGAAGTGAGAGAGAACTAACTACATAATTTGTTGATCAAAGGTGACCTACCTCTCCTAGTTATTTTTTTGAATATCTAAATGTTTCTACTCTTTCTTTGACTTCATTGCGATATTGTATATCCGTCTATAACGTGGTTTTTGTACACGGTCCACTTTCGAGAAGTCCTTATCTGATATACCAGTGTCGTAGCCTTGTAGCTGCAATATGCTTCTTTACTTTCTTTTTCAACTGCATAATCACAAAACATGAACCAACGCAGACTACTTGTTCTCTCGCTGCAACGTTCAGACAACCAAAAAGAACATACTGGTACATCGCTAATTCAAAAATATCCTACTCTATTATTAAGTAAATATATTGCACAGTATGTAAGAGCAACATCCTCATTCATGACACCCCAAATGCTCAATAACTATAATAATTCATGAGGCATGATACCAAAGAGGTTGATTTTCCAAGCATGAGTCCTAAAGGACAAATTCATGATCATTAGCCTAAAACGGAAAATATATGTACGTGAGCCTAAAATGGCTAAACCATGAGCATGATCCTACCAAGGCTAACATTTTGATCAAGAGCTAATCAAATAAATAAGATAACGTCATGAGCATAACGGAGTTAGTTAGTTGACCGTGAAGGCATAGGTTGAAATGACAAATGCCCGAAATTATGTTTGCCGACATAGGATAGAGATTATTCTGCAAGTCGGATGACTCTTTTTTTATGTGTCCCAAAAAGGGACCAACCATGGATACTTGCTAGCAAATTATGTCATGTCACGTCCTATGCCCGGCAAGGTATAGGATGGCTTAGCTGATCGGGCCGAGATCAGACTCCATACGCTCACATGGTGGTTTATGACGGCTCACTACTTTCTCCCACAAATAATCAAAGGAATTAAATCTACTTTACTTGGTCAATTATAAATTTAGTTTACACTCTTGTTCCTTTCCATTTTCCTTCACTTATATTTGAATTTCATTGTTACTTCTAATATCTTACTGTACTACCCTCCTGAAATTGTTTTGCATACCAATACATTCCACGTATTGATCGTCTTTGGCGCTACATCGTTTCATGATGTAGTTTTTGGATCTGAAGTCCGCGGTCAAGCGCATCATTAGGATTATCATCTGCTGCTATTAGTGATCCTACTTTCTACCTGGGGCAAATTTAGTTATGACAATTTCTCTATGTTTCATTCAGTGTCAGGATATGCCAGGCCTTTTTCCAACAGTTATAGTCAGTCATTAGAGGCTTCACAGACTGATTTAGTTGTCAGACAGATCTTGTAATTTTTAGTCTTATTTTTCGTGACTATTGTATCTTCAGATGTTAAGTGATATTAATGAACATTGTTGAAAGACTTAATCCTTTAAGAAATCCTGTCCTATTCTATTTCCTCTCTATTCGTTATGTTGGTTGTATGCTCATGTGATATGCCAGAACATTCGCTCATACTAGCAATAGTATCGGGTGCGTGTCACGTCTAGGGCCTCGGCTTGGGGCGTGACAAGGAAGCTCTAACAATGTGCTATTTTTTCTTTCCTCCTTTCACTCTTACCATACCAGTAAAACAATTTAGGGGTTAACTTTAAGAACTTAGAAAAACTTAGGTCCTTTCTTGAGAGATAAAAAATGAATCAGGTTTCTTTTAGACCAATGAGTCAACAGGTTATGTGACGTGTTTCTCTAACTGGTTTTTTTATTGACTTTATTTCTCTGAGATCTTATGAAATCTGACAGATTTATACTTATGGATCTGCTATTATTATCAATGTAACATTCAATTGTGGGATGTCCAAATTGCCACAGATGTAGCATAAATCATTAGTGACAATTTGACTCTTGAAAAATCCTAATCCAGCCTTTTCATGGTGAATCCTTTCACCCAATTGATGAATAATTCTTGAAGATTTTTTCCATATATTTTCCCTTTCCAGATCATGTTTTAACCTAGAGATTTCTTGGCTTAATTTCTCAACCTTTTCCTTTTCATGTTTAACCTTTGTCAATTTAAGCTCAAGCCTTGTCTGATCATCACGTTCTATCTTTTTACCTTTTTCAGAAAGAGTCAGTTTTAAGATCTCAAATTGAAGAATTAAATTTGAAGAATCAAGTTTACTGACTTGTTCCTTGAGAGTGTTGTTTTCTTTTTCAGCAATATTTTTGCAAGTTTCCAGATCAATAAGATCAAACTTGAGACTTGCAAGACTGTTGAATAGTTCATCCCTATCAGAAGATAATTTTTGGAAATCATTTATTAATCCATTCATCAATGAAATAAGCTTTTCTTTTGAAAATAAATGTAAATTCTTTTTAAGTTTAGGAATACTTACCTCAACAGTGTTATCATCATCTTTCATGTCTGAATCTCCAATTTCCATAAGAGTAGTTTCATGTACCTCCTCCCCATCTGATCCTTCAGAGTTAAATGCCCAAGCAGCTACCATAACAAATTCCTCCTTCTCTCTTTTCATATCTTTTTCCTTTAATTCTTTCTCAGCTCTTTCTTTACTCCATTCAATTTTCCAAAAAGGACAATGACTTGGTGATCAGTGTTCCCACACTTAAAGCACCCTGTGGGATTATCATTGGTCCGTCTTTTGCTACCTGTTCCATTTTTTCTTTTGAAGACTTTTCACATGTTTTTTTGTTATAAAAGCCACCTAATCTTCAGTCAGTTCTACTTCCCCATCACTTTCAGAATCCTTTAGAGCCAAATATTTTCAGGATCTTCCTTTTCATTCTTGGCTTCATCAATTTGCATCTCATAAGTCATTTAAGTTACCTACTAATTCATCCAACATCATACTGGTTAGGTCCTTTGCCTCCCTAATCTCAGTGATCTTGACATCCCATTTTGATTTTGGCAAGACCCTCAATACTCTATCAACTTATTCTTTAGTAGTAATAACTTTTCCCAAAGAGGTCAACTCATTTGTTAAAGTAGTAAGTCTTGACTTCATCTGATAAAGGGATTCATTGTCCTTTATTTTAAAATCTTTATATTCAATAAAGAGAAGAGCAACTCTAAATTTTCTCACTTGAGTGGTGCCCTCATGTGCATTCACCAAGGCATCCCATATTTGCTTGGCAGTGGTGCAAGTAGACACTATGATGTACTCAGCTGGACCTAGTCCACACAGTAAGATGCTCTTTTCCCTTGCATTTTTCTTAAGTTCCACCAATTCATCAGCAGTAAATTCACTTCTCACCTTTTTCACTTGTTCACCATCTTCCAGCTTTATTGGGACAGCTGGACCATCAGAAATTCTATCGCATAAAATTCATAGTCTTCTCCTTGAATGAATATTTCCATTCTATCTTTCAACCAAGCGAAATGAGTACCATCGAAAAGAGGAGGCCTATAGTGGATTGTCCTTCACTGTGACCAGTAGGAGGTGCGGAATTCATCATAATGATTTTTTCTTAGGTGTTAAACTTATGTAACATAACCTATCTCTCTGACACCACTTGTTAGAGTATGAGCCCTTTGAATTGCTTGTTTTAGCCTAACAGTTGCCTATCGATGGAACAGGTTGACTAATGTGTTCCTATGTAGCTAAAACAGTAAGTAATTAAATAGTGATTTTTATGTGAAAAACACCCAGATCAAAGAGGTATAAAATACCATGACCTATACCGCTACATGATTTAAACAATCAACAAATTACAAGACTCTTGTAATCTAGGAATTAAACTCTAACTCCTAACTCTACAAAAATACAATCCTTCCCAAGGTAAGTGTTCCCAAATCTTCGAGTCCCCAAACTTTAAGAAAAAGCTCCTAACTCAGTTTATACTTCACTGAGACAAGAAAACATTACAACTCAAGAACCAACCTCATAAAGACTAAGACTCCTTAACTCTAAGTAATAGGAACATGAGAGGCTTCAAGCTTTGGGACTTCACGTTGCTATCTTTTTAATTGTATAAGAGACAAAATGAGTTACTTCCTCGATATATATTGACTTTTCGAAGAGTCCTTCACTGTCTACCTTTTTTTACTTCCATTTGGACTCTTCAACTGAACAGACTTCTTTGTCAAGTCGAAGTCCTTCTTTGAGTACAAGTCTTCTCATTTGTGAAACTCCTTCTTCAACTCAATCTCCTTATTTGAATGAAAATCTTCCTCCTCAGCTTATCACAAAGTGTTGTATTCAATTAAAACTTCTTTTTATCACACGTGATACATTAGGAGAGCAAGAGAGCTTATCCATTGCTTCATTTTAACAAAACTTGTCCCCTTTCCTTTGTGATTGTATTCATGTGGTTGGACCATCTTGAGTAACATGTTTCTTTTATATGTCAATCATCAAAACTTCATTGATCTTCATTGATCAAACAGGTTTTTTTATATATATATTTGTTGGTTGGTCAAACAAATAATCTGATCAAATATGGTATATATTAATGTAATCTCACATGTGGTTTATGAGGAGAGTATAACTTAGGAAAAACTTATTCATACCTTGAGTATATAGAGAGATTGTTGTAATCTCATAGTTATAGGTGGGGTCTGGCGGAGAGTACAACGTACCTTGATCTATATCTCAAGTTCAAGGTGGAGTTGCGGTGAATAATAGAATTTGATAACTCAACTTCCACTTAAATATTGTAAACAGTTCAATCACATTAAATCACAGTATGGTGCAAACATGAGAGCAATGTATAGTTATGAAGTCTTGATGCAATCTAATATTTAAAAAAAAGAACATTGTATTTTAAAACAAAGAATTAAATGACCTCTAATTGACGGCCAAAATCAAAAAAATTGTATTCGTTTAGAAATTTATTCAACTTCTAAAATAACCAAAAGAGTCAATAATGAAGTTTCTTTGAGAAAAAATTATTACTTATAATTGCAATTCTATCTAATGTAAAAAATATTGATTAAGAGTAATGCATACTCCCATTAATGCTTATCTACATAGTTGGCCGCTAACTTCTTTTTTTGAAAATTTAATGATTTAAAAATATTTCTTAAAAAGTTTATGCTGAGGAATATGAAATAATAGGATTTTTATAGAAGTGTTACTAGGGCATGACCCTAAATAGCTAGGATGGTGTGGAAGTCGAGGGTTTGAGCAAATGTTAGTAGATAGAGTATTAATGATGCACTTCATGAGGTGGGAGAGGCAGGGGCTAGCCCCATCTCCCAGGAGTCTTATTATCAGTAGTATTTAGTATGTGTGGCTTCAATCTTTTTTATTATGCATTGTTTCATTTGTTTTGTATCTTGATATTTTGTTATTATATTTTTCTTGCAACCTTGTTTCAAATATATTCTTTCTATGCTACAAAGGTAGGGACAGGGGCGGAGCTACAGTGTTATAGGGGGGTTCGGGTGAACTCAGTAGCTTTCGCATAGACCTTATATTTGTGTTAAAAATTCAGGAAGATAGGTATATAAATTGTCCTTGTGAACCCACATTAACTGATAACCTAGTGGCCTAGCGGTAAGCGTGCGACCTGTAGAGCCCTCAGCTGCAGAGGTAGTGGGTTCAAAACCTACTGGATGCATTACATTTTTTCGTGTTTTAAGTTTCAGCACCCAAAACCTTCAAATCCTAGCTCCGCCTCTGGGTAGGGATAAGTTTTGTGACCATCTTATTCTCCTCAAACCTCACTTATTGAACTATGTTGATGTATTGTTGTTGTTGTGTGACTCTGAAGATATAGCCCTCCAGGTGCCAAAAGCTAACAATAACGCAGATTGCAATTGGCAGACAATAGTGAAAAGGCACTCTTAAAATAACATATTTCAGTGGCTATAATTATCACCGTACTTATGAAATGGCCTAGATTTGTGCAGTTGTCTACCTCGTACAACTCTTCTGCAGACATTTCTTCTACAATTTCTATTCTCCTGCTCTCAAGCATGCAGTTGTTAGCCCCACATTTTCATAATGAAAAACTAAAAAACTTATATCTCACATGATACACTGAAGATACAGTTGATCGAAAAAGGATCCCTAAGGAGTCAATCTAGGATATCCTAGAATATTCAAAAATATCCCGCAAAAGGAAGCAAGCATCCACTTAACAAGGAAGCTAGCGCTAAACTTGGAATTAGCATCAATCGTGGATATTATTGGATCCCCAAATATAAGGCAGACAAGAAAAAAAAAAGGAAAGAAGACCACACCCTCTACATGGACATATCTGATATGGACATGTATGGCTGTGAAAACAAGGTTGCACCACGTATAGACATATCTAATATGGACATACCATATGGTGTCATCCCTCAATCAAGGAATCAATTCAGATCCTTGATTGAGAAGAAATCCCTTGAGTTTCCTTATGAAGAAAAGAAGCCGAAGCACTTGAAGAGTATAAAAGAAAAGACTGAAGGTCGAAGCATGCACCCAACTTCAAAGGAAATGTTTAGTGTGTCTCAATCTTAGTCTCCATAAAGCTTTGTGCTTCTTAGTTTTCTATACTTACTGAAGAGTAAGATCGAGTCAACTTAGTCTTACCGATTGAGGCTGTGTCACAAGATCTGAAAATCAAAATAAGTTTCAGAACTTGTTCACTACACTCGTATTTCGATTCAACTTAGAAAAGATCTAAGGAAACATTGAAACACGAAGGGACTTAAAGTAGGCACCACATTCGTGTTCCAAACCAGGATAAATTTTTATTCTCTTATTTCAAACTAAGTTGGGTCACTTCTCAATATCCGTAACCTTTTAAGCTTAAAGCTAAATCTTAATATCTCATACCTTAACCCATGAATTTAAAGGTAAAGAAAATATCTTAACCTCACTATAAAGATATGAACCAGTAATGGATAGAGTATATAATGAGAGATTCTACACTTGCTTTCAAAATCAATATTTTATGACTAATTCCTACTATCCATTAATCATTGACCAGTCATAATAAAGGTAGGGATTAAAATTACTATTTGCACCTACCATGAAAATATAATTTAATGCCAGTTTACCTGATACTTGTCACCGGAAACAATAGCTAAATAGTTGCTTAAAATTTCCTCCGTGTGTCACTTGCTTTCTTTCAAAAATAATAGAACCAAAAATAAAAATAAAAAGAAGCCCTAATATTCTATTCCTTTGAACGTAAACGTGAAAAAGAAATTGAAAAGGGGAGAGGATTTTGGCTTTTGTCTTGCTCTCTTTAATTCTCTTAACTAAAATTAATAATATGGGTCAAATTACAAATTTACCCTCATTAAAAAATTGAGTTATTACAGGAAGTAGGCACCACATTGGTGTTTTGACTAAGGATAAAACTTTGTGTTCTTATTTCAAATTACTTACTTAATTTCTTATTCACGTAAATCTAATATGTTTTGTTAAGTATACTGGTCTACAGGTGAGTAGACTGTGCAGGCAAAGTAGGACAAATTCCTATAATAATGCTAATATCACGCAAATTTTGTGCAATCAAAAGAAGTTAAGAAGCAACATGAAGTTAAATCATTATCCAATATGAATAACAGAGGTTACGACGACAATCCAATTTAGTCTAAACTCCATATAAGTGAATGAAAACAATATTTATGGACATTGTTGTCGGAGTTTGGTATTATTTCGAATATCACTAGTAAAACATGTTTTTAATCCATAGTTATCAATCTGAACCAAATTATAGTATTTTAGAATCCATAAAAATGAAGGAGATATCCAGACAAGTTAAAGCACAGTAAAAGCCTTTTCTAGTCGGTTTAAAGATATCAATCATAGTAGTTGGGTCACTTCTCAATATCCGTAACCTTTTATGTTTAAAGCTAAATCTTAATATCTCATACCTTAACCCATGAGTTTAAAGGTAAAGAAAATATCTTAACCTCACTATAAAGATATGAACCAGTAATGGATAGAGTAGATAAAGAGAGTTTCTACACTTGCTTTCAAAATCAATATTTTATGACTAATTCCCACTATCCACTAATCATTGACCAGTCATAATAAAGGTAGGGATTAAAATTACTATTTGCATCTCCCATGAAAATATAATTTAATACCAATTTACCTGATGCTTGTCACCTGAAACAATAGCTAAATAGTTTCTTAGAATTTCCTCCGTGCCTCTCTTGCTTTCTTTAAAAATAATAGAACAAAAAATAAGAATAAAACGAAGCCCTAATATTCTATTCCTTCGAACGTAAAAGTGAAAAAGAAATTGAAAAGGGGAGAGGATTTTGACTTTTGTCTTGCTCACTTTAATTCTCTTAATTAAAATTAATAATATGGGTCAAATTACCAATTTACCCTCATTAACAAAATTGAGTTATTACAGGAAGTAGGCACCACATTGGCGTTTTGAATAAGGATAAAACTTTGTGTTCTTATTTGAAATTACTTATTTACTTGCTTATTCATGTAAATCTAATCTGTTTTGTTAAGAATATTGGTCTGCAGGTGAGTTGATTGTGTAGGCTCGTCAATAAAGGAATTTTTAAATTCAGCCCTCCCCCCTTAGAATCTCAGCAATGTCACGCACAACTTTACTTTATAGTTGGGGTGACTCAAAGACTTGGGAACATAAATATTGGAAAGTATATTTGTTAGGGATTAGAGTTAATTCGTAGGTTGCAAGCCTTGTAATCATTCCTTTATTGAGGCTCATTATAATTAGTGAATTTGGGTTAATTCTTGTAGAGGTACAAATCGTAATTTTTCACACCATTCTAAGTGGGGTGTTTCCCACGTAAAAGTTGTTCAATATTACTTTGTACATAAGGAACATGTTAGGCAACCTGTGTCATATGTAGGAAAATCTAAGGTATAACTCATTTGATTTACTAGGTCATGTAGAATATCACTTATCATTGTAGTAACGCGACCAAAGAGTTGTTTGCTGATCGTTGAAATGCTCTTGCTATGTTATATGTGTTAGTCACTCTTAAATACAACGACCAAAGAGTACAGCTGGGAATAATAGAAAAGTAGGACAAATTCCTATAATAATGCTAATATCACGCAAATTTTGTATAATCAAAAGAAGTTAAGAAGCAACATGAAGTTGAATCATTATCCAATATGAATAACAGAGGTTACGACGACAATCCAATTTAGTCTAAACTCCATATAAGTGAATGAAAACAACATTTATGGACGTTGTTGTCAGAGTTTGTTATTATTTCGAATATCACTAGTAAAACATGTTTTTAATCCATAGTTATCAATCTGAACCAAATTATAGTATTGTAGAATCCTTTAAAATGAAGGAGATATCCAGACAAGCTAAAGCCTTTTCTAGTCGGTTTAAAAGTAAAAGTTTCAGTCATATCTCAGTCGGTAATGTTAACATGACGGACAACTTGTAAATATTGTATATTTTAATGTAACTATATATTGTTGTATAGTAGGGTAATTATAGAGATTTGATTTAGTAATTAAAGAGAGTAATATTGATTATAGCAGTGCAGATTTGTGGGATAGAATAGGGGATTTATTGGGATGGAAAAGATGATCTTTAGGGATAGAAAAGATGGATCTGTAGGGTAAATTACTTTGGTCATATATGATGTAGAAGAATCATTACTGCTTGGTAGATGAAGTATTTTGATAATGATTGCCGATGTGTTTCAGTGTGTCGTGCTTTGTGGGAATCTGGCTTTTGACGGGGAAAGGAACTGAATCTCCACAGGAATAGTTGATTGTCCGAGGCACCAATGCAACAAAATTAACATAAAGTCGTTGTAAAATTAGCAGTGGCATACATGTGCCATTAGAGTATTTCTACGTTGCCGCGATAATTCTCTAAAAACTTGAGAACTATTGGAAAGAAATTTTTTTACAACAGTGTAAATGACAATTCTCAACCTTCAGACCTATTGGAAAGAACAGTTTTCCCGACAATTTTATAGTGGTATGATGATTCAATATTTTTTTTTGCAAAACATACTGCTTTACCTGTTATGTGGAAGTTGAAGAGCTAACTTTTAGCAAAACAAAGAAGTATGAGAAAACGTTGAAGGGAACAGTTGAGTGGATGATACACCAACGCCACAAAAGTAAAATAGAGCGATAGAAAATGAAAAGTTGCATACTTTTGTTGGAACCAAAACAAAAGTAGGAGGAAATCTAGATGGCAATATCAGATGCCACCGAAATAAAACACATTGGTTGAGAAATGAAAAGTAGCATAATCCTCGTCTTTATAAGCCTAACATCCATACTGTTAGAGTATGTGCCCTACTGATCAGTGACTTTAACGTAAGAGTTGCCTATGGATGGAACGGGTTGTCTGACGTGTTCTAGGGAAGCAGTAAAATAGGAAGTAAAGAACACAATGATTTTTACATGGAAAACACCCGGCTCAAAAAGGTATAAAAAAACACAACTTGTACCTCTACAGGATTTAACCCCAACTTCACTAAATAATTCCGAGCGTCAACAACGACTGATTACAAAACTCTTGTAACCAACAACTAGGAATTATAAACTCAAATTCTTATGCCTCAATAACTAGGAATCATAAACTCTAATTCCTATAACTCAACAACTAGGAATCATAAACTCTAATTCCTATAACTCAACAATCACCCTTGATTTTTGAACCCACTTCGAGTTATCCCAAACTTGAAGTTAACTCAGCTCAGTATTGTTCCTAAACAAGCAATCTAGGAAAGCAATAAATTACAACTCAATAAGAACAATACATTTAAACTGACTCATGAACTGTAAAGTTCTGTCTTGTGAAATAGGTTCGTCAATTTGTTCCTTTGTACTGGCATCACTTGAATCTTCAGTCAGAATTCTCTCAATTATGAACTTTCTCAATTTGCTCGCGTTTAGCCTTTTCTCTCTCTATAAGTGCACAAGTTATTCTGAATAATACATCTTCTATTTAAGCACAGCTCTCCAAAGAGTTATTCTTTATTTTAAACTCCTCTTTTAATCAGAATTCTCATTGCATAGAATTCTACTTCAAGTGAGACTCCTTCTTCAATTCCAACTCTTGTCTCCTTAGTGTTGTAGTCAAACTCCAACTCTTTAAATCAACACATATTTATTTCCTTGAGTTTATCTGAATTAGCTACCCATCTGGTCCTTCCTTGATTTTTGCACGCTTGTCTTTAACCATCGATGATTTTGCTACAAGTTTCAGCTACATGAGACAGTGTGTCTGTGAACCAGCTTAACTGACATATTTCATAGCACTTTGTCAGTTTGTCAATCATCAAAACTACATCGCACCAACAAATTCCCCCTTTTTGATGATGACAAACCTCTTTTCTTTGTGCATTCAAACATCTTCACCAGTAGGCACTAAAGTATAAAATACTAGAATGAAACAAGTTAGTCAATGGGTTATAAACATTCCACCCCTCTTATCTTTCCCCTTTTGACATCATCGAAAAACCATTTTTAATGCAATAATATACTAGCCAAAGTGATTTGTTAAGCTATTCATGGTCACTGGGCTATCACCAAAACAATCAGACAAGGACTTTAGCCAACATTGTAATGTATTAAAGAGAGCAAAAATATGATTCAATTTAGCAAAGATAACCATTCCATTTAACTGACAGAGCATGTTCCACATTAAACCTAAGATAGTACTGAACAAAGCAAAACAATTGAGCATTAATCAAAAAAGAATACGGTATAAAAATGGGACATGTCTAAAGATACAAATAGTGAGGAGCTAATGAGAAAGGTGGAACAGGTGATATCAACTGTGTCAATTGATGAATGACTTCAACATTTTCATTCCTCTATCAATCAATGTCCAGCTTCAAAGTCATGATCCTAGCTTTAAGGACCTCTTATTCCACTTCATGACTGTCTTGTGCAACTTCTAGTTCAGATTTTTTTCAGCTAAATCATTTCTTTATTATCAATTTTTTTTTAAATGAGATTTATCCCTCCTTATTGAAACAGGTATAGCAGCATGATTCATTTGCTCAAGAACATCCATTGTTGTTTTATAAGTCAAACCTAACTAGGACTGAGACGTCCCCAAAAAAGTAGCTAATTAGGAACTAAAAGGGAGAGCATGCCTCTTTTCATTCTTCAGAAACATATGTTGTATGTGATTGATGATCAAGTTTGGCAAATTCATTATACAAACACTGATATTTTGGTTGAGAGAGAAGAAGGAATTTCTAGTATAGAATTAACACATTTGTGCACAACCATTTGGAGAGAGTCAAAGAAAATTTGGTTAACCAATTCGTCAACATCATAGGACAAGGGGAGGATGAAGTGTGAGGAATGGAACAAATATGCTCAACTATTTCAACTTAGACATCCTATGCTTATGTCAGTGTAGAGCATATCTGATAAGAAGAACTTTGTGGTCACAATTGCTTTCTTGTACCTATTTTCTGCATAATCTGATACAAAATTAGGTTAGAAGAGTCAAAAATCTAAAATCGGGACACATAACTAAATTTGCAAGACTAAATCGAATAACATTTTAGCTAATAAGATTTAAAATAAAAATGGTTATTCTAGTCAATCATTGAGAGGAGTTCATGCAATTTTAATCATCCCCAAATCTAACTTATTCCTTTCAAAATGCTCTCTACTCAGTTCCTTTGGTTCTTAGTTCCTTTGGTGCTTCTCCAGTCATTTAAGTAACCCACATAGTCAACATTCTTATAGACCTCAAGAGTGAAATTACTTCCATTTGAATACCATAGTCTCAAGCCATTGATTTCCATAAGATATCTCAAGATTCTTGTGACAACACCAATTCTTATGAATTACCAACAAAATTATCATCAGATTGTGTTGATGTTATTGATGCATCAATTTCTAGATTTGTTATTCCCCCTGTCAATATGCCCTCAGTCTATACAACAGTTGAACCAGGTGGTACAATATGTTCCTGTGCATGCTCATCAGTTTCACTGTCATCCTTTTTTTTGTCATCTCCAAAAGATACATTCCCCCTTTAAATGTGGTGAGTAAAAGAAACTATATTTTCTTTCAGTCTTATACCTTGAGCAAGCTTTATCCATGTACAAATTTTGCTTTCCTCCTTTCACTCTCACCTACAAAACCAATTAGGAGTTAACTTTAGGCACCCAGACAAGCTTGGATCCTTTCTTATGAGAAAAAGGATATATGAGGTTCCTTCTAACCCATCGAGGCAACAGGTTATGTGACATGTTTCTCTGACCAGATTTGACCTTCTTTTTAGCTTGTGCTAACATGGAATCAGATTTTTTTTCTAGACTTATGCTTCTTGATTTGCTTTTTGCTGCAACTGGACATTCAGTGGTTTGATGCCCCTAGTTACCCAAATATAACAAAGATCTTTAATATCATTAGAACTTTTATAAAATCCCAACCCAGTCTTTTCATTGTGAGTTCTTTGACCTAACTTATGAACAATTCTTGAAGAATGTGTCCATCTATTGGCACTTTCAAGATCAAGTTTCAATTTAGAAACTTCTTGACTCAATTAACTAACCTTTTCTTTTTCACAAAAGTATTCATGTTTAATCTTAGTCAATTCTGACTCAATTTTTTCTTGTTCCTTACTTTTGACCTTTTTTCCTTTTTCAGAAAGAGTTAGTTTCAACATTTCAGATTTAAGGGTCAGGTTTGATGAATCAAGTCTGCTAACCTGTTCCTTAAAAGTGCAGTTTTCCTTTTCAACAGTGTTCTTACAAGTTTCTAGATCAATAAAATCAAACTTGAGACTTGAAAGATTGTTGAATAACTCATCCCTATCAGCAGTTAATTCTTGGAAATCATCAATTAGAGCACTCATTAAGGAAATAAGTTTCTTTTTAGAAAATAAATGCAACTTCTCTTTGAGTTCAAGAATACTTACCTCAGAGTTTCTATCATCTTCTTCCATGTATGAATCTCCAATGGCCATGAGAGAAGTTTCATCATCTTCTTCACCACTTTCAGATGCCCTATTTAGATCTTCTATGCCTATCTCATAGGTCTTCAAATTACCAACTAACTCATCAAGGGACATTCTAGTGAGATCCTTAGCTTCTCTTATGGCTGTAACTTTGACATTCCACTTAGACTT
Organism: Capsicum pubescens; assembly: GCA_030864215.1. NCBI lineage: Eukaryota > Viridiplantae > Streptophyta > Magnoliopsida > Solanales > Solanaceae > Capsicum > Capsicum pubescens. Next base: position 33,339,300 of record CM061542.1, on the reverse strand, counting down.
TGGTAGGACCCTCAAGACCTTCTCTACTTTTTCCTCAGTAGATAAAACATTTCCTAGAGATGATAACTCATTTACCAACAAAGTTAACCTAGTTATCATTTCTTGTAGTGACTCATTTTTCTCCATTTTGAAAGCCTCATATTCAGTGAAAAGTAATGCAATTTTGAATTTTCTCACTTGGCTAGTGCCTTCATGTGCATTCACCAATGCATCCCAGATTTGTTTAGCAGTGTTGCAATTAGACACTCTATTGTACTCGGCTAAATCAAGACCACAAACAAAAATGTTTTTGGCTTTTGCATTCTTTTGTAGTGTAACAAGATCTTTCGGGGTAAATTCACTCCTTACCTTTTTCACTTGTTCTCCATCCACTGTCTTCATGGGAATTGTTGTTCCATCAATAATTCTGTCCCATAATTCATAATCTACACTTTGATGAAACATTTCCATCCTAGCTTTCCACCAAATGAAGTGAGGCCCATCAAAGAGTGGAGGTCTAATAGTGGACTGACCTTCACTATGGCTAGTAGGTAGTGCGGAATTCATCATATTGATCTTTATCTTAGGTGTTAATCCTTTTTAAGACAACCTTTCTCTGATACCACTTACTAGAGTATGTGCCCTACTGATCAGTGACTTTAACGTAAGAGTTGCCTATGGATGGAATGGGTTACCTGACGTGTTCCAAGGAAGCAGTAAAACAGGAAGTAAAGAACACAATAATTTTTACGTGAAAAACATCCGGCTCAAAAAGGTGTAAAAAAACACTACCTGTACCTTTATAGGATTTAACCCCAACTTCACTAAATAATTTCGAGCCTTAACAACGACTGATTAAAAAACTCTTGTAACTAACAACTAGAAATTATAAACTCTAATTCCTATGCCTCAATAACTAGGAATCATAAATTCTGATTCCTATAACTCAACAACTAGGAATCATAAACTCTAATTCCTATAACTCAACAATCACCCTTGACTGTTGAACCCACATCGAGTTATCCCAAACTTGAAGTTAACTCATCTCAGTATTGTTCCTAAACAATCAATCTAGGAAAGCAATAAATTACAACTCAATAAGAACAATACATTTAAACTGACCCATGAACTATAAAGTTCTGTCCTATGAAATAGGTTCGCCAATCTGCTCCTTTGTATTGGCAGCACTTGAATCTTCAGTCAGAATTCTCTCAATTATGAACTTTCTCAATTTGCTCGTATTTAGCCTTTTCTCTCTCTGTAAGTGCACAAGTTATTCTGAATAATACATCTTCTATTTAAGCACAACTCTCCAACGAGTCATTCTTTATTTTAAACTCCTCCTTTAATCAGAACTCTCATTGCATAGAATTCTAATTCAAGTGAGACTCCTTCTTCAATTCTAACTCTTGTCTCCTTAGTGTTGTAGTCAAACTCCAACTCTTTAAATCAACACATGTTTATTTCCTTGAGTTTATTGAATTAGCCACCCATCTAGTACTTCCTTGATTTTTGCACGCTTGTCTTTAATCATCGATGATTTTGCTACAAGTTTCAGCTACATGAGACAGTGTGTTTGTGAACCAGCTTGACTGACATGTTTCATATCAATTTGTCAGTTTGTCAATCATCAAAACTACATGGTACCCAACACATACACCTGTAACATACTGAACAAACTAACCTGCGACAATCACAGGCCACATATCAGACTCCATATAGTAATTTACTATTAGTTGCCTACCAGCCATCTACCATGGTTTCCATAGCTAAACAGAGGACATGTTACATTTCACATGCCATCAGATTTTTTCAATTGAAGAAAAAAGACCCCTTTTCTTATGTTGATACTCGACAAATCCTTGAGAAATAGCACCAGTAAGATCCAAAGGGCTGAAAACGTCGGCAAACCTTCTTGGGACACTTGTCGTGCGCTCGCTCCTTCTAGGCTCCGCCTTATCTGCCAAGTTGTCCCTTACACTTGTGGTATTGCCTAAAGGGCAAAAAAAGGAACTCTGCGGATATTCTAGAGGGAATTATCTTGCTCTTGCTTCTTCTACACCGAGGAATATTCTTCGGCCAACCTTCTAAATGGAATCTGTCCACTGTGGCTTCCAAGTTATCCCCTACATCTTCATTTGGCACAATTACCTTGCAATCCTCACATGACCAGTAGATAAACTGGTCGGATGTAACTTCATTGAGGCCATAACTGAAGAGATTTAAAACACAAAAGATTATCAAAACCATTATCAGTATTTAATGAAAACTCTGGCTTATAGGGTGATATGTGGCTGATGATCTCCAATTTAAACAAAGTAGCAAGCGGTGTTGCATTATCACTCTTATGGCAAGGTATAAAATGTGTTATCTAAAAGAACCTATCCACTACCCAAAAGATGTTATCATGATCCTTCTCATTTCTCAACAAACCCAAAACAAAGTCCATTTATCATCCCAATTTTGTTATACGCCTTGGAAAAGAAAACAACGTCCATAGAAGTATCCACTGAAGGTTCATTTAGATTGGACAAAGGCGTTGTAAACCTTGAGGGAACATTTTAGACATAGTTTGCCTGCATTCTTGACATTCGCTAAGCATCCTTTCTACGTCCCATCTAACGTGTGGGCAATGATTTTTTCTGCCTAAATCTCTTGGAGTCTTATGCTCCTTATATTGTCCCATTACTCCACCATTATGGTCCTACATAGCAAACAACTATTTTACGGAACACCTAGCACCATAATGTACTAGCTTTAACCAAGATCGTCAAGTCCATAGAATATTAGCTAATCCATTAGACTAACAAGCAATGTAGACTTTGTAAGACTCAATATCACAAGCAAACAAGTCCTTTATATGTTCAAAACCTTCCAACTTAGCACTCTACATCCTGATCAAGGCATATCTCCTAAAAAGCGTAAAGATAACCACATTAATGTTTCCAAGTTTGTTTATTGAGGATAACGTTAGGAAATACATTGGATTTTCAAGTAATTAAGGCTTTGATCATCCATCCTAATAATAAAATGAAAGGCCAAAGATAACATTGTCAATTATCTAAAGCCCTAACTAGTGCGACAACTCCATATCATATGCACCAATAGTGAAATCCCACGGGTGGGATTTGGGGAGAATACAGTGTATGCTGACCTTAACCCTACCTCATGGTGGTAGTGAGGTGTTTCTAGATGACCCTTAGCTAAAGTATAGCAAGTCAAAGTAGGTATGCAAAGGAAAACGGTAGTGAAGAAAACATATCAACTAATAAAAAATAGTAACAACAACAAAATTCAGAATAAGAAGAGGAGAATAAATCTAGAGAGGAGAGAGATAAGGCCTGGCTAAGAGAGAGAAAGGGAGTGAAGATCGAAGAGAATCAGATTTAGCTTTTCTTTTTATGGCAAAAACCGAAAAAGCCAATCTCATCTATGAAGTCGGAATTAAAATTGTGTCTAATGAAAACAATAAATGGGAAGGAATGCAAAACCATATATCATTTATGTCCGATTCATTTTTATTAAGTTACTTATTTAGCTGTGCACGTTTATTTGGCATTTTAAAAAAATTATATCGCTTCTCATTTCACCCTTTAAACAAAGCAGCCCTGTTTGCACTTCATCTTGTCTTAATCTTTATTAGATGAGTAGAACTATACGCATATCACTAGCCCAAACAAAACGGGAATTACAAAATGGTCTTAAATATTATTTTTTTCATAATTACAGTTAACAAATACCAAGAACATGTTCTGATGATTTCACAGGGACTCATCTTAGGAATTGTTGACCAAAATAAGTTATTTTTAAATTATTTCACGAAAGTAATATGTTTTTTGAAATCTTTACAAAACTAGTATAAACGTTGTTGGCAGTAATGTATTAGGTTTTAAAAAAGTTAACGGACCAAAATGGCGTTAAAGTATGAATAGTTACTGTAGAGACCTAAATTTGTCCCTCCCAAAATTTAATTTTATTCATTTTTAGCTCATCTTACCACGTACTCTCACCTAGTCTACACTTTCCCCATAAGAAAACAAATACAACAAATCCTAACAAATTAAATCTTTAATCCCTAATATTCCCTTATTCTAACTAATTTTTACACCTCATCCTAACCACCCTTACCCCATCTACCCCTACCCCTATACCCATATCCCTACCCCTACCCCTGCCCCTTCTCATGTTTTTTACCCTTTTTCCCTTAACAGAATATAGACTCCACAGCTCATACAATCACAATTCACACGTGACTCCCCACAACACACACAAACCGTCACACACAAAAGGCGGCCCCCATTTTCCATTTTTAGACAAGCACAGTGAGGATATACACACAGAATACATAGGACCCACCAACCATCATCAATATGAGTCCGGAATCAAAATATTCTATGAAACTAAAAAAAAATATCAAAATATATCATGTATTTAAAATATTACCATAATATGCTTAACTCTCTTTTTAAGAGAGAGTTATATGTATAATTTTTAACGAAAATTATCAAACGGAGTTAAATTTCTGAAAAAAAACATAACTCACTTAAAAAGAGAGTTATACATTTTTTTTTTCTTATATAAAAAAAATACATAACTCTCTTTTTAAGTGAGTTATGTAACTTTTATTATATAACTCACTTTTTTATATATAATAAAAGTGAGTTATATAATAAAAGTTACATAACTCACTTAAAAAGAGAGTTATGTATTTTTTTTATATAACTCACTTTTTAAATGAGTTATATAATGAGTAAATACATAATTACCCCCTGATCTTGTCCGAGATTTGTAAAAAGACACCTAAACTTTAACTTCGACCTATTACCTCACGATTCTTCTTTATTTCATTGCAAACTGTAACACCCCGCATTTCGGGCTAGAATAAAAAAATATGACTCTGATGCGTTGATAATCCCAGAGCCTTAAATCCTATACCAATTTGGCATGTTAATCAATTTTGTAGTATGTGAATCCATTTGAGCATGAATTTAGACCATAGAAGTCCTTCAACTCAAGGACGAGTTAAAACCATTTCGATCGATTAAGTTTTAGTGGACGTTGTAATTTGTGTCAAATTCTATTAACCATAACTCATTGTATATGATGAACTAGGTGGAATACTATATACCAAATTGTAGATAATTGAATAAGATTTCCAACGATACCAAATTCGCCTAAAACGGACACCCGGTGAAGAAGTTATGGCCTTTCAAAGTTGAATGTGTCGCCTATGCACATATAGGCGATGCATAGGGCGGCGCCTATGCAAATATAGGCGATACATAGGGCGGCGTCTATGTAAATTTAGGCAATGCAAAGGGCGGCGCATAGTTATGGTTTCAGGTGACGAAAACACTCCGTTTTGAGTTACTTTAAGTGCAAGTTAGTCCTTACAAAACCCAAAATCGTCCTTACCCACTCCTAAATGGATTTGGGCCTATTAACAACATTGAAGCCTCCTATAAAATCCCAAAATCTAATCCTTCAAGAACTTAAGAGAAGGAGCAACTAGGGTTTGAGAAAATAAGCTTGAAGGACCGATCATTCCGAAACTTCTTCGTGAAACAAATTACAGATTCGGAATCCTCTCGACGTAGGCTTCGATAGACACCAAAAATTCATGGAGAATAAGGTACGCGGGGTTTTCCTAAAATCTCATGGGCATAGAAATCATGTTTTAAGAATTGGGTTTTCGAATTCATGTACATACTCATGTTTTAGAAGTTTTAATGATATTGTTTTGGCCTTTTGGCTTTCCCCCAAAGTGATTTGAAAATTATATGTATATGTATATATGTGTTTGTCCTGAAATATGAATTGAAAGCATGGTTTTCATGAAACCCCTCTCTTAATGTAAATTTTTCCATGTTTCACGTAATATACAATGTTTTGAACACGAAAGAGAGGGTTGTAAATGTTGAATATGCATGTAATGAAAGAATGCATGGTTTTGCCAAAATACACATGACCACCATATGTTTGATGAAAGTTTTGCATGGATTTGACTTGAGTTTCGGAACATGAAATCTTTAATGCAAATTACATGTTTTGGTGGTCTAAACTATGTTTTGAATGAAAGCTCTTGCTTAATACATTATGGCTCAGAAATAGGACTTGCAAGTCTTGGTATGACGATACCAACTCAGACAAATATCATAACAGACACAGACTAGTTCAAAAATCAAATTTTTATCAGACTTTCATGATTTAGAAATTTCAGAATGATACATGTTCAGAAAAGGCTAAAATAGGGCATAAAGAGAGCTTAGGTGGTTCCCTGAAGAAGGCGGGAGTTCAAACAACTCATTGCCTAAAACCGTGGTTTGCCGACTCAGGTATACTATTATGCGCTGACTTAAATATCCTGTGGCGTATCAGACTCAGACACTCCAACCCTTGCGGCACACTTGGGTTGGGGGCTTCCCCGCCGAGTCAATGGCGGATTCCATACAGCCCGTGGAATATTCAGACTTGTAGGGGAATACCACCTAACTCAGAAGTAAAACACAGATCATGATTTGAAATGAACAGACAGGTTGCATGTTTTCAGAAAGTGCCCATGTGTTTTTCAGAAACAGTTTTATACATGATGTCTCGATGAAAAATTGCTTTCCCTTAATATATATATATATATATATATATGTATGTATGTTCCATTATACTACTTTTGGATTGCTTCGCGTGCCAGTACTTTTGTGCTGAACCCCCCCCCCTCCTTCCAGGTTCTGAGGCACAGTCTAGGGGTCCAGCTACTCAGTAGACATTCTCGGGTTTGCAGACTTGATCTCACAGTGGTGAGCCTTCTATTATTCGGAAGGCCTAATTATGTTAGACACTATCTTATTTATTATGTTGTTGGTTTACTGGGGGCCTTGTCCCAACTTCTTTTCAGACAAAGGTTTATGTTCTTAGTAGAGATTTCGCAGACTGATGTCAGATAGTATTATTCAGAAATATTGCAGGACTTGACCATGTTTTCCGTACTCAGTTTCAATTCCGCATTTTATTATGATTATGAATGTTGTACATGATAACCAGATAGAGAATGGGTGTTCCGGGCCTTCATGGTTCGGGATGCTCGTCACGGCTAGGGCCTAGGCTCGGGTCGTGACACAAACACACCATTTTAACCCTCTGCGTGTATACACGCACCACAGGCGCGTGAAAGGGCTTGAATTTGACTTTTTTTACCAATTAAAAGCTGCCACGTTTAAAATAATTTAATATATAATTTATATTTTTTTTAAATAATATTTATTTATTTTTTAAAATTATCCCTATCCCCTCTCCGCCCCGCCCCCCAACCCACCCACTCTTTCTTCTTCAACTCAATTCACCATTAAAGCTTCCATTGAAGCTTTTTTTTTAAAAAATCATTCATTAAAGTTCCATTTTACTACTAAATCATATCATTTAACTATCCACCATTTCTTCTTCAACACAATATCTTCTTCAACACCATTAAAGTTCTTCAACACAATGTCACCATTAAAGTTCTTCAACACAATGTCACCATTAAAGCTCCTCCATTGAAGTTTTTTTTTTTAAAAAAAAATCATATCATTAAAGCTCAATTTTTCAGTTAAATCATATTATTTAACTATCTTTAAAACTCAATTCAATCATAAAATTATTTTTTGAATTGATTTGAAAAAAAAAATGAACGGGGAGAAAGAATGGTGACGGAGGGGGGGTTGGGGTGTTTTGGGGAAATGCTGATGGAGTGGGGGTGTTGGATGAGGGGTGGGGGTGGGGAGTGGAGGAGAGTTGCTGGGGGGAGTTACTGGATGGGGTGGGGTGGGGGAAGAGGGGGTGGGGTGGGGTGTTAAATTAAATAAAAAGTAAAATTTTATTAAAAAATATAAATTAAACGTATTTGACACGTGCCAGCATCTGATTAGCGTGTGTATTTCACTCTCCTTGTTGTGACTGAGATTCAGCGAAAAATTGTGTGTTTGAAACGAATTAAGTAAGAATCGTGGGGTAATAGGTCGAAATCAAAGTTTAGTTGTCTTCTTGAAAATCTCGGCCAACATCAGTGGGGTAATTATGTATTTACTCTTATATAATAAAAGTTACATGACTCACTTTTTTTCTACATAAATATAATAAAAATTATATAAACTCACTTTATAAAACATACATATTATGTGAACAATCAATTCATTTTTTTAAAGTTTTATTTTTTTAGAATGAAGGTCAACTAATACAAAACGGAGAGAGTAAAAATTACTAATTATGTGAGTTATTCAAATATAAAATATGTAAAAAAAAAAAGAGTTATTCGTTGAATATAACTTTTAAAATATGTGTGATAAGTGCATAACTTTATTAATGATATGAAATAAGTATATGGTGCTAAAAATATATGAGTTATGCAAAAATTGACATGTTCACCAAAAACGTTTGTCAGTCATAAAAAGTATCATTAGAAAAAGTGTAAAATTCACAAAAAAAATAAGTTATCCTTCTTATTTATATAAAACTTACATTATATATATATATATATACACACACACACATATAACTCACATTTATCATATAAAACTCACTAATTATATGAGTAATGTAGAAATAAAATGCATAACTCACTATTTAAGTGAGTTATCCATTATATGAATATAACTCCAAAAAATTATGAGTTATGTGTAAATAATTTTGTCCACCGGCATCCAGATTTCTCCTATTTAAGCATGTATACATTCAAGACTCTTCATTCTTTGTTCACTCAACTCCTCTTTGAAACTGAATTTTCCTTGTTTAAATTCAATTCTTTTTTTTCAAAGTTGTTCAAATTCAACTCTTCTTTTCAAAACTTAATCAAGGCTTAAAGAATGAATGTTGAACGTGTTAAAATTATACTTTTTTGGGATGACGAAATTATCCACGAGGAAATATAATATATTATAGTATATCCCCCAAGTTCAACGTCAAATATCCAATTTCAATTGGTTACAGAGAATTTGTAGAATCTACTTTTAGAAGAATGAAAATAAAAAATGATGATTTTGATTTATTTATAGTTGGACAATATTCAAATTCGTTCTCATCACAAGGATTGATAAATTATGGAGAATGGATTATCAGTGACGATGAGTCGTTGACTGAATTTTTGAGGGCTCCTCGTGACTATGCTAGTCAAATAAAGCTAAACATTCTTCAAATTTATGTTAAGAAGGAGTGTAAAAATCGTCATGCGCACTTTCCGACAAACGAATTTGCATACGCAATTTAATGATCCAACTAACATTGTTGATGCTCGTTTAACTCAGTATAATACTTTTTGTTTTTTAGTAAAAGGTAAAGTGAAGATGAATGGTAAAGTGAGAAAAGATAAAGTAATATATTTATTATATAACCCACTTAAAAAGTGAGTTACGTAAAAAAAAAATACATAACTTTCTCTTTTTAAGTGAGTTATGTAACTTTTATAATATAACTTAAGTAAGTTATGTAGAAAAAAAATGTATTATTCTCTTTTTAAGTGAGTTATATATTTTTTTTAAAATTTAATTTCATTTGATAATATTCTTTAAAAATTATAATACATGACATATTTTAATATTTTTTTTTTAGTTTCATGACATATTTTGGTTCCGGAACACACCATAGAGGGCTGCTCCATCGACTGCCATACACCTTCACAGAATAAAATGAGGAGAAACCACACAATATACTCCGAATCACTCCCACAGCCATAGACAGAATTCACCACACCACAACAATACAAAAGATTACACACTAATACACACTAAAAATCAGTGAAGAGAACACCAAAAAAGGGAGGCCATTTTCTTGAACACTCGATTTCCTTTTTCTTTTCTTCTTCGCGCACACACACCGAATACACCATAAACACACACCAATACACAAATTATCCACTGATTACACATACACGCGAAACCAGAAGAGAGAATAAAAATGGAGATTTGAGAGAGACTGAGGGAGAAGAAAACAGTAGAGGGTGATCGATGATCAGAAAAGCAGAGAGTGGGAGAAAAGGGGATCGACGGGGTCAGAAATTTGACCCGTTTGCTTCGATTTCCTACACCACCAAGCTCGCCGGAGCTCTGGCGAAGTGAAAACAGCGCCCAGACCCTCAAAAATCCAAAAATTCCGACCAATTGAGCTCGACGGAGCTCCGGTGATATGAAAACAACGACCCAGCCCCGTCCACAATCGAACCTTCATCCGAAATTATAAACTGATTTTGTTGGTCGTCGTGAATTTTGTTGCAATTTTGGTGGAAAACACTGAAGCCATACTGAGGTTGGGATTGTTCAAGTTGCGGGTTCATCGTTTGAGGTTCGACTGGTTCTTGGCCCGTGCTTTGTCTTATTTAATCGAACAACACATTGATTCTGAAAGGTCCAATTTCTAACTCTATTTTTCTTAATTTTCATGTGATTGTGGTTGTGATTTGATACCGTTGTTTTATTTGTTTGGGTGATTTGTTGTTTGATTTGTGTTTGTGTTGAATGGTTAATCTTGAATGGTATAATTTGGATGAAAACGATATCTTTTTGGATAATTGAAATAGGTAATTGGTTAAAAAAGTTGGGGGTGAGAATTGAAAACTTGATGAAAAGTGAATTTGGATTAATTTTAATTTATTATTATTTTGTTTAATTCGGAATAAATATCAATTTTTTGAACTCGATAGGATCATGTTTTAAGCAGAAAAATTAATAGGCAAAGGGTAGATTGGGTAGGAAAATTTAGGATTATGTTTTTGTTAAATCTTTGAATGTGGGTGTGAAGGATTCTTTCTACTTTATCGCAAAAATTGAAAGTGTATTCATTTAGCTCGGAAATGTTCCGAGGTCATTTGTATTCATTCGCCAGGGAATGCCCCGAAGTATTATGTACGCAGAGGTGCTCGTGATCAAGGCTCGAGGCATCGGGTTTAGTATTGGAGCGTAGTTTAGAATTAGTGTAGGTTTATATTTTTGCATTTTTGTATTTTGAGACTGTATAAATTAGATTGGACATTATATTTTTGGGGATTTGTTTTGTTTGTGTTTGTTGTTTGATTGTTGTGTGTTTTATGTGGTTTATACACTCTTAGTGTCGAATTAGCTGATATACTCCACAAAGTGACCGTGGTTGAACCACGGGACCGAGGGGTGCCTAACACCTTCCCCTCGGTCAACAGAATTCCTTAACCGAAATCTCTGTTCGCAAACCAGTTTTAAAGAGTCAAATCGTTTTGAAAAAGGATTTTTCAAAGATGACTTGGCACACAGATTTATGTCAGGTGGCGACTCTGAATATAATTGTGAAATGAATCTTTTTCGAAATAAATCTTCATTTTGTCACTTTAATAATAATAAAAAATTCAAATTTAAAATATTAAAATGATTCTTTTTATATTAAAAAAGGGATGTGACAGTTACTGACAATAACCTTTTTAACCTTTTTGGCTTAAAATGTTATCAATGATAATGAGACTCTGCAACTTTACCACATTAGACTCTGTAGAGTTGATTTGGCAGTGTGACATAGTTTGATGTGGCGGAGTATCCTTTGTTACCACAAATTAGACATATTGTATTCTGCACAACATGGCAAAATAATAATTAATAGTCATATGCAAAGAAATATACAAATAACGCAAAAGATCCATGTACTCTAAATAATGAAAAAGAAGTTTTAACAAAAAAATTCACAAGTAAAAAGTGTTTTCTAGAGTTTGTTGTTAATGGAGACTGAATTGGATGCACATTTGCCCCCCATGGTAATCAATAAATCTATCCACCATATTTCAGTCAAAGGTGAGGTCTATTGGTCAATGAAATGGATTGAGACCTATGAGATCTAATGTTTAAACCGCAACGGACACAAAAATACCTCGTGAGTTGTTATTTCGTCTGATTTGTTCAAGCCTTGGAGGAGAAAGTTAGCTAACACTTGTGTTGGTACAAATAGATGGCACTGGGATAGGGTAACGGGATAAGTTGTATATTCAAGGTTTAAATTCTATAGTAATTGACAAGATTTTTTCATTTATGTTATTTCTTTAATTTTTATATTAGTTTTGATATTCTTTTCCTTGAACTGAGAATCAATCAATAACAACCTCTCTGCCTCCCAATGTAGGAGCGAGGTTTGTGTATACCCTATCCTTCCCACACCCCACATGTAGGATTTGCACTAGGTATGTTGTTGTTGTATATAAGGATTCATATAATAGATATGAATCCCTTTCCCTCCTTCCGATGATTACTTTGTTATAATTCTGTTGAATCAATCTAGGAGCACACAAACTAGCCCAACACCACGATTCTAAAACAAGTAAACGATATATCCACCTTATTAGTACTTTTACAACTAAAATAAGAATTACAACACGATAACACAATGAAAGTCACAGAAATACTTATAACTTCGCCAAATTTCAGAAAAATCAAAGAGAAAATCTACTGAAGATAAAAGAAGAAATGAAGTAAATCTTAGAAAAATACCATGGTGCAAACAAGAAATGCAAGGAACCAGAAATCCAGAACACAGTAGTTTTGCTTAATTGTTAGCACAATAACTCGATCGCAAATATATGACTATGAATCCAGGGGCGGCTCGATGACATTTGTGATCTAAAGACAAACTTTATAAGAGGTCTTAGGTTTTTCTAGCATACAAAAATTATAATAATAAGTTAAAACAATGAAATTGCTTTTGAAAGTATAATATTCTACTAGTTGAATTTGCTTACTGCAATATTTGAAAAAAATTAAAGGAATGTGTAATTTAATTTTTCAATGTTATCATGATATTTTTGGAGAATAGTATAAACTTTATTACGAGAAAGATAAAAAGAAGAGAATATCATTAATATAAAATTAAATGATCTAACTGTAATCATTAATCACATATTAATAAGTACTTCTCTTTCCTATATAGATTTTGTTCTTTATTTTTTTAAGAAAGTAAATATACTTTGAAATAAAAAAAATCTAAAACTAATTAAAAACATAAAAAAAATGGGGCCTCAAATTATGAGAGGCCTAAAGCCTATGCTTTAGTGCCTTTGGCCTCCGGCCGACCTTGTATGAATCTGATAATCACTCTAGCGATACACTCGAAGTAGTGAAAAAAGATGAATCTGTGTAAAATTTGGACGATTTAATGTAAGATAATTTTGATAGATTTTTTTGTATATATTTGCTGGTTGATTAAAATAATAATCTGATCAAATATGGTATAGATTAATGTAATCTCATAGGTGGTTTATAAGGAGAGTATAACTTAAGAAAAACTTATTCACACCTTGAGTATATAGAGATTGTTGTAATCTCATAGTTATAGGTGGGGTCTGGCAGAGAGTACAACGACAAAACTTACATACCTTGATCTTTATCTCAAGTTCAAGGTGGAGTTACGGTGAATAATAGAATTTGATAATTCAACTTCCACATAAATGTTGTAAAAAGTTCAATCACAATAAATCACAGTATGGTGCAAACATGAGAGGAATGTATAGCTGTGAAGTCTTGACGCAATCTAATATTTTTTAAAAAAAATTATATACTAAAACAAAGAATTAAACAACCCTTTAATTGACAGCCAAAATAAAAAAAATTGTGTTCGTTTAGAACTTTATTCAGCTTCTAAATTTACCTAAATAATCAATAATGAAGTTTTTTTTAGAAATAGATTATTACTTATAATTGCAATTTTATTTAATGGGAAAAAACATTTATTAAGGGCAATACATACTCCCATTAATGCTTATCTACATAGTTGGCAGCTAGCTTCTTTATTTGAAGTAGTTTCAAAGCTTTAAAAAATATTTCTTAAAAAGTTTATGATGAGGAATATGAAATAATAGGATTTTTATAGAAGAGTTACTGACGGCATGACCCTAGATGGCTAGGAAGGTGTGGAAGTCGAGGGTTTGAGTAAATGTTAGTAGATAGCGGAGAATTAATGACGCCCTTCATGAGGTGGGAGAGGCAGGGGCTAGCTCCATCTCCCAGGAGTCTTATTATCAGTAGTTTTTGGAATTTGTAGCTTCGATCTGTTTTATTATGTATTAGTTCATTTGTTTTGTATCTTGATATTTTGTTGTTATATTTTTCTTGCAACCACGCTTCAAATATATTCTTTCTATGCTGCAAAGGTAGGGATAAGTTTTGTGAACATCTTATTCTCCTCAAACCTTAACTATGGAACTATATTTATGTATTGTTGTTGTTATGCGACTCAGAAGATGTAGCCCTCCAGGTGACAAAAGCTAGCAATAACGCGGATGGCAATTGCAAGACAATAGTGACCAAAAGGCACTCTTAAAATAACATATTTCAGTGCCTATAAATATCACCGTACGTATGAAATGGTCTAGATTTGTGATGTTGAGAACCTCATAAAACTCTTTTGCAGCCATTTCTTCTACAATTTCTCTTCTCCTGCTCTCAAGCATGCAATTTTTAGCCCCACATTCTCATAATATGTTTTAATAACAACAAACTAATAAGTAAATATCTCGCAGGATACACTGAAGATACAGTTGATCAAAAAAGGATCACTAAGGAATCAATCTAGGATATCCTAGAATCTTCAAGAATATCCCGCAAAAGGAAGCAAGCCTCCACTAACAAGGAAGCCAGCGCTGAACTTGGAATTAGCATCAATCATGGATCTTATTGGATCTCCAAATATAAGGCAAATGAATCAATCATGACAAAAGAAAAGGGAAAGAAGACCACACCCTCTACATGGACATATCTGATATGGATATGTACGGCTATGAAAACAAGGTTGCACCACGTATGGACATATCTAATATGGACATACCATACGGTGCCGTCCCTCAATCAAGGATCCTTCAATCAAGGAATCAATTTAGATCCTTGATTGAGAATAAATGCCATGAGTTTCCTTATGAAGAAAAGAAGCCGGAGCAGTTGAAGACTATAAAAGAAAAGACTGAAGGTCGAAGCATGCACGCAACTTCAAAGGAAATTCTTAGTGTGTCTCAATCTTTGTCTCCATAAACCTTTGTTCTTCTTTGTTTTCTATAGATACACAAGAGTAAGATCAAGTCAACTTAGTCATACTGATTGAGGTTGAATCACAAGATCAAAAAATCAAAATAAGTTTCAGAACTTATTTACTTCTCTTGAACTCCGACTCCACTTCGAAAAGATTTAAGGAAACATTGAAACCCAAGGGGACTTGAAGTAGGCGCCACATTGGTGTTCCAAACCAGGATAAATCTTTGTGTTCTTATTTCAAATTACTTATTTACTTACTTATTTGCATAAATCTAATCTGTTTTGTTAAGTATACTGATCTGCAGGTGAGTCGACTATGAAGGCTTGTCAGCCGACGCAAAGAAATTTCTCAATTCACCCCCACCTATGAAATTTCAATTGGTCTCACTAACAGTGTTGCTTAACCGCACGTGAGTAAAGATCCAGTGTCCAACTACCAAATTCCAGGAGCTCTCCTTCTAGAAGATCACTCCTCCACAAGACCACCATACTTTAATGGACAGTGCTACTCCTTCTAGAAGAACATATTCATAATATTTGTTCGATCAAATGACTTCCAAGCATGGGTTGTATTTAAGAAAGGGACAAAGCCCATTCCAGGACTCAAAGAGAAAAGGAAGGACAAGGAATCAAGAAGTACTGACCTGGAGGACCTGAAAAATTTTGACGTCACTAAAGAACAACAAGAGGTAATTCAAACTAATGCACGAGCTATAAGTTTACTCCTTTGTGCAGTGAGAGGAGAAGAATGCGACAATATATCAACCCTTGAAACTACAAAAAAAATGTGGGACAAAATATAAGTAACCTATGATGGAACCACCAATGTCAAAAAGGAAAAAATCAGTGCTCTGATTAATAAGTACGAGCTATTCAAAATGGAAGAAAATAAAAACGTGGAATCAATGTTAGCCAGATTCTATAAAATTGTATGTGAGCTGAAATCATTAGGGATGTTCTATCCACACAACCTGCAAGTCCAGAAGCTTACCAGAAGTCTCCCCAAAAGTATGGGAAACCAAAGCTACCATTTTAAAAGACGGGGACCTTCACAACATGACATATGATGAATTACGAGGTAGTCTTCTTGAATATGAGCAAAATTATATCTACCGGTACAAATGAAGAAAATAAGAAACTAGTGGCCTTTAATGTTGTAACAATTGGAGAAGAAGAATTCCTGAAAGAATCTAATAGTGAATAAATGGCTCTTATAAATTATGTTGTAAGGCAGATCTTAAAGCAAAGGCGGTAGAGACCCCAAGGAGTCAAAAACAATGAATTGACTAGAAATGATGATCGTTGCTATTACTGTGGAATGTCAGGTCACTATAAACAAATATGTACATAATTGAAAAGAAAATCATCCAATGAAACAAAAACTTTGGCGTTTGGGGTGATGAAGATGAAACTGAGGAAGAAAAAAAAGAATCCAACATGTGCTTCATTGCAAAAGGTGAATCAAGCGAGGAACACATATGCAAAATCTATAGGAAAAGATATGGGTCATCGATAGCAGATGTTCCAGACATATGATTGGAAAAAAAGAACATTTTTGTTCTCTAAGTAAAATGGAATTAGGATTAATTAGATTGATCCTACGTCATTAGAGTCGGCTCAGTAAAACTCAACTCCTCATGCAAACACATTGAAGTGTATCTCATAGACGGACTCAAGCACAACCTGCTCAGTATCAATCAACTATGTGACGCAGGATTTGGAGTATCCTTCAAAGCCGAAAGTTGCTCCATGAAACAGGAGAAAGGAGACATTTCTCTTATCAGTGAACATGTTGATAATATTTATGTTCTAAATAATCCTGATTTCTCAACACCAGCTTGCCTTACTGGGAATACCAATGACACTTGTTTGTGGCACAAAAATCTTGGTCAGGCCAGTATACTGTCATTGAGAAACTCGCAAGACTTGAACTAGTGAAAGGTGTGCAGAAACTCAAGTTTGAAAAGGATCACATCTATGATGCTTGCTAATTTGGTAAATAGACTCGGACATCATTCAAAGTCAAAGACATTGTCACTACTACTAAACCCCTTCAAACAATCCACATGGAACTGTTTAGCCCCATCAAGACCGCAAGTATTGGTGGAAAAAGATATGTTTTTGTTATTATTGATGATTATTCTCATTTAACCTGGGTAATGTTTATTGCTCATAAACATGAGTTTTTAACAAATTTTGAGATCTTTTCTAGAAAATACAAAGAGAAGCAGGACACTTCATCACCTATGTTTACAGTGATCATGAAGGAGAATTTGAAAACAAAGCTTTTGAGGAATACTGTGCTCAGAACACGTACTCTCAAAACTTCTCATACCTCGGTATCCTCAACAAAATGATGTGCTGGAGCGAAAGAATCGATCTTTTTAGGAAAATGCAAGAACCATACTATTAGAACACAACTTACCAGATTACTTTTGGATAGAGGAAGTAAGCACGGTATGTCATGTCATCAATAGATGCCTCATCAAACTTATTCTAAAAAAGACTCCTTATGAGATGTGGAGAGGGAAAAAGCATAACATCAGTTATTTTCATCCTTTTGGATGTAAGTGCTTCATCCACAATAATGGTAAGAGTAACTTAGTAAAATTCGATCAACAAAGGGACGAAGGAATTTTTCTTGGGTACTCTCCCACCAATCGTTCCTACACAACATAAAATAAAAGGAATTTATGTGTTGAAGAATGTATGTATATTGTATTTGATGAAACTAACCAGCCTTCTATGATTTTGAGTATTGATGAAGAGCAGGTAAATAATCTACAATCTGGAGCCAAAGAAAACACAACCCCTGAGCTACCAAACAATGAGTCGACTACAACCTCTCAAGAGTTGACTCCCTCTGATGAAACAACTAAAACAAATGTCCAGGAGAATAGAGAAGCAATGCTAGCTTTCAAAATGAATTTATCATTGGAAACCCAAATAATAAGATGTAGACAAGATCCTCATTGACAAAGCAGGAATTTGTTGCTCTTGTGTCTTAAATTAATCCCAAGAAAATTGAGGAAGCCCTCAAATATGAATCTTGGGTCGAGGCCATGAAAGAAGAATTAGATCAAATCAAGTCTGGAATCTAGTTGAAAGACCCAAGAACAACCCACTATTTGGAACCAGATGGGTCGATAGGAATAAATAAAATAAAGATGATTAGGTTATCCGAAACAAGGCTAGACTTGTAGCTCTAGGCTACTCTCAAAAAGAAGGTATTGATCATGATAAAATATTTGCTCTTGTAGCAAAGTTAGAGTCAATTCAAATTTCATTAGCTATTGCTGCCTTCAAATGCTTTAAACTTATATCAAATGGACGTCAAATGTGCCTTTTTAAATGGGTTTATTCATGAAGATTTTTTTGTAATACAACCTCCCGATTTTGAAATTCCATTTTATCCAAACCATTTTTTAAACTATCTAAAGCACTCTACGATCTCAACAAGCTCCAATAGCTTGGTATGAGAGATTGGATACTTTCTTATTAAAAAATAATTTCCAAAGAGGAAACATTGATACAACTCTTTTCACCCAAAATCTTGACTCTGATTTACTCATTGTGCAAATTTATTTTGATGATATTATCTTTGGTAGTTCTAAGATTTCCTTGTGTGAGAATTTGCAAATTTGATGAAAGGAGAATTCGGAATGAGTCTTATGGGAGATATCGCATTTTTTTGGGATTACAAATCAAGCAAACTTCCAAAGGTACATTTATTAGTCAAGTCAAATATACTAAGGACATGCATAAGTTTTGGACCTGCTCGCAAAAAGACAAGTTTACCGCTTTCAAAAACCACTCAGTTGTACCCGGTTGAGTAGTGAATCTCTGCCAATTAAAGGAAGCATATTGCAATGTAAGTTTCTTTTTTAAATTTCAAGACTTATCTCTAGTTTTCCGCCTTTGTGGACTTGAAGTGTATGAGGATCATGTTCACATTTTCTATGTAAATCTCTGCCTCTCTCCCGGTAGCGAGGAATTGGACACTCTTGTGCTCAACATAAGAATCATACTCAATTATTTTCTATTTGAAAAGGTTTTCGATACAAAGTTCTCTAGGGTAATTCTCTTTATGAATGGCTCCTGGTCTGAAGATTTTGAAGTCAGCTTCAAGGAAGCAAAAAAGGTTGTGTCCAACCCTGACACAACATCATTTATCTTTGGTCCCCTATCTCTCTACTTTAAGTACCATATCATGGCTCACATCATTGCTACCACATTGATCCCTAGAAAAGGCTCTCTTAGCAATATAACCTGTCGTGAAAATTTTTTTTGATACTTCATGATGAAAAAGTACAAGATAAATTGGGTTGATTGGTTTTGAGAATACATGCTTGAAAGTGCTGCAAATGATCATGACTCTGCTAGCCTGTCTTATGGATTTTTGATCACAAGAATTCTCTTATATTACTCCATTGACCTATCTATATACCCAATGGTAGAAATCTCTGCCACTTATGATTCCAAGACCTTTGCCAGCATGGTATACGTCTTAGTGGACAACGAATAGTGCAAAAAGGACTCTGCCAAAGTAAAATCAGATCTCCCAAAGTTAAGAAAGTCAGTCTCTAACCTTATGCTTCCTGTGTTAAAGGAATTGGAGGAGATCAAGGATCGGATAAAGTCTATTGAGGAAGGATTCATGCTACTTCAAGAGAAGACTTCCAAGCTGATGCGGCTGGAGAAGGATATAAGCATTGATATAGGCAAGGTGAGGATGACTATTGACGGATGCAAATAGGAAGGTGTCATGCTATTACTAAATTATTTACTCACGTGGAATCCCTCAAGTCTGAAGTCAACTCCTCAAATAACGACCATGAAATATTTGTCCAGAACTCTTATTACTCCTTCTCTAAGAATGTGGAGAAATCCTATGAATAATTCTATCATAGCGTGCACAACACACACGCCAACTGTAACGCCCCTAAAATGGATCCCGGGACGTCACACGGTTCTCCAAACTACAAGTAGTCCCAAGCTAACCCTGTTATCCTGTTACTCATTCTGAAACTCAAAATAGAGGATATCTACACATGTGAAACATTGAAATACTAAATCTAATGTCTGAACTGGACTGAGTTTAAATGAATGTAATGTCCGAATGTAATTAATTAATAAAATCTGAATAACCAATACTGTAAGTCTAAAATGTATCTAATAGTCGAACAAGCCTCTAATACTACTAACAAGAGAGTCATTGGGATAGACTTCCAACTGACTCAAACTGACTGAAAACATCTGAATAAACTACTATATAAAGATGAAAATTTGAATAATTGGGTCCCCAAACTATGAGGACTCACCAACTATTTGGATGTAGATAGGGATGCCCGCGGTCAATCACTTTAACGCCCCATAAATAGGTCCCGAGATGTCACACGGTGCTCAAGACTAAGAGTAGTCTCAAGCTAACCCTGTCAGCCTGCTACTAAGTCTGCAACTCATAATAACGTAATGTAGGCAAGTAGAAAAACTAAAATACTGAATTCTCTCTGAAGCTAAACTGGGATTAACTGAATATAATATCTAAAAATGATTGAGCTAACAAGTTTGAACAATTAATACTGGAAGTATGAATCAAATCTAGTAGTCCAACAAGCCTCTACTACTAAGAAATAGAGAACTATTGGACCTGAACTAAAAACAACTACGCAAATACTACTAAAGCTAAAAAACTGAGAAAATGGGTCCTCGAATCATGAGGACTCACCAACTACCTGGATGTAGATAGAGATGCCCAAAATCACTCACGTTGCCGATACTGAGCACCTAAACCTACATTATTAAACAATGTAGCACATACACGTATTTATGGATCAGTACTTTGAGAATGTACTAAGCATGTGGGGGTGAATGCATAAGTAAATCAATATTTCAATATTTATCAAAAATACATAAAATAATGCATGTTAAATGTAATGACTCACAATGTCTTGAATAACTGAAAGCTGAAAAAATCATCAATCATAAGTAACAAAAGCATACTATTTAAATATCGTAAGCCATCACACTTAGTTCTAAAAGTTGTACTTGTATTCTATATTTAAAACTTTTCTATTATTCTTTACTAGTAGGTAGGTTATTCTAACCGACATACACTATGCGATCTATCATAGTGTCCCATGCCTAGTTTCTCTAAGGGGAAAACCTCACGTCGGGGAGAGTTGTCATACTCTTGCCAGGGAGTATAACCTGAGCTAAGTGATCACATCTGTAACTGTCATCCATATAGTAATGGAAATAATCTGAAACTGTACCTATGTTGGCTCGTAGCTCTAGGAAAGTAGGATGCGCTAAACCCACACTTCCCGCTCGATGCTAAATACTACTCCCTTTAATCTGTATGCTCAGTCTTTAGGAAATTAACTTTAAAAGTCATAATGATTCATATTGAAAGCTAACTGTTCACTTGTATGCTGAAAAGTGAAATTCAAATTATAAGTGGATTCCATAACTTTATCTAAAGATTAAATCTTTATTCAATGTTGATTATAAACATATCACAGGATGCTTAAAAGCATAATTCCTTGGATTATCAATATCAAAGCTAGGGCTTAATAACCCATATTTCAAATTCATGTCAAATAATCATAAAGTTCATGCTTGATAATGAAAATATTGGCAATTCAATTCTAAATTTGGAAATAACTTTAATACGCATGAAAATACGAAAATAGACATGCAATTTAACATCTTAATCTCTCAAAATCTCATAATCCTCATATAGTAATAAGTGGGTATAAACCCTAAACTGAAATTCATATTATTTCATGTAAAAGTCAACTTTAAAACTAATTTTGGGAACAAGGATGAAAGAATTATCCTTGTTGAAAACCCCACATACCTTAATTGATGAACAAATGAAGAAACCTTAACTTTGAGTTCCTATTTGTGCTCTTGAGGATTGATTCTTGAATATCTTGAATTGGGAATATTGAATTTTGGGTTATCTTGAAAAAAAATGGTAGAATTTGGATTACTTGGAGTTTTAGATTTGAAGATCTAGGGTTTCTTGGAGAGTAATTTGATGAAAAGTATGCATAAAGTGCTTAGAATAGGTTTAATTCCTTGTTTTTCATGATTTGGGGGCTTGGGAAATGACTAGATTGCCCTCTGGAAAAGTTTAACTCAGAACTGGAATCCCAATTTTGGGTGGATCCCACCACGATCGATGCTTATCGCGGTGGCTTATTGGAAAAGGCCAAGTGCCATTTTGGCCTCTAACGCGATGCGGCGTGATCGCGATGTGTCACTGTAAAAGGACAAGGGCCATTTTGCACTCCACTGCGATGTGATGTCTGTCCTGTTGAGAATTTTGGCGCGATACAGGAAAATTGTGGTGAGCTACTGGAAAAGGGACAAACAGAAATTTGGGCTTCACTGCAACGTGGGGTAATTGCGGTGCTTCACTGGAGATCAGACAATTGCGATTCTACACCTCTCCGCGATGCAGTACTATCGTGGTTCTCTACTATTTTTCATTAAAATGCCATAACTTCTACACCGAGTATCAAATTAATGTGAAATTGGTATCGTTGGAAAGATGATTCAATTATCTACAATATGGTGGTCTAGGCTGGAAAATTCCACACATATCAAGAGTTATTCATTTTTGAAAATAACCCTTGACACACTAGGAGCTAAACTGAGCTAGGAAAAGTATGGGGTATTATAATATCTCCCTTTTGGGAACATTCATCCTTGAATGAGACTAGTTAAACTGAGGATACTGGGAACTTAGACTATACGTTGGCATGCACAACTGAAGTAAACTACATGATTGAATCTAGATCATACTGAGCGACTAAACTAATCTACGAATGCATGAATTGACATGATATAGTCACATAGCTGAAACTGAGACTGGAAAAGGACTGAATTAAGGAAGTTTGTTACCTTTGACTGGATCTAAGTTTGCGGCGAAGATATAAGGGTACTTGGTCAGCATATCTGCTTCTGCTTCCCAAGTGGCTCCCTCAACGGACTGATTTCGCCAAAGAACTTTAACCAAAGGAACTTCTTTGTTCCATAGTCTATGAATCTGGCGATCAAGGATCTTAACTAGAATCTCTTCAAAAGAGAGGCTATAGTGAATATTTGTGCTTTCTAAGGGAAAATCACCTGCTGGATCACCAATACACTTCCTAGGCAAGGACACGTGGAACATCCAGTGAAAGGATGACAAGTTTGCCGGAAGCTCAAGCTCGTATGCCACCTTTCAAATATAACTTAATATTTTGTAGGGGCCAACATAGCGGGGACTAACCTTCCCCTTTTTGCCAAATCTTTTCACCCCTTCATGGGTGAAACCTTCAAATAAACTAAGTTATCAACTTCAAACTCATAAACTCTTCTCCTCACATCTGCATAAGATTTCAGACAACTCTACTCTATTTTTAACCTTTCTCGAATCAAATGGACTTTCTCCATAGCTTCTAACACCATATCTATCCCTCTAAATGCGGCCTCACCCACTTCTAATAAACCGATTGGTGACCTTCATCTCCTGCTATAAAGATCCTCAAATGGGGCCATCTGAATACTACCATGGTAACTGTTATTATAGGCAAACTCGACCAATGACAAATGCTCATCCCAACTATCCTTGAAATCAAGCACACAAGCCCTCAATATATCTTCTAGAGTCTGAATGGTCCTCTCTTCCTGACCATCTATTTGAGGATGAAAAGATAAACAAAAATGAACTTCGGTACCAAGACCTTTCTGAAAGGCTTTCCAAAAGTGAGAGGTAAACTGAGTACCCCTATTTGAAATAATAGACGAAGGAACTCTATGCAATTTAACCAACTCTCTAATATACAACTTAGCATAATCTTCAGCTGAGTAGGACATATGAACAGGTAGGAAATAGACTGATTTGATCAACCTGTCTATAATAACACAAATCGTATCATGTCGATAATGCAAATGAGGTGGCCCAATTAAAAAATTCATGTTCACCTTTTCCCACTTCCAAGTGGGAATACTGAACTTTTGCAAGATGCCACCAGGCATTTGGTTCTCAATCTTAACTTGTTGACAAGTAGGACATTTGGATACAAACTCCACAATATCTTTCTTCATACCACTCCACTAATAGATTTACCGCAAGTCTCGGTACATATTAGTAGCACCAGGGTGAATGAAGTAACTTGCACCATGTGCTTCAGCTACAATCCGCTGCCTCAAACCATCAATGCAAGGCACACATAATCTACTCTGGTATCTCAACATACCATATCTCCCTTAGGAGAAAACCTCTACCTTCTAATCTCTGACTTACTCTTTCAACTTAACTAGGATGGGATCCTAGTCTTGTTTCTCCTTTAGTTTTGAAACCAAAGAAGATTTTGCACTACTCTTGACCCAAACATTACCCTCATCTGAATCAACTAAACGAACACCCAATCTCGCCAATTGATGAAATTATAGAACTAGGTCCTTCTTATCACTCTTTACATGAGCAACACTACCCATAGACAGTCTACTAAGGGCATCTGCCACAATATTGGCCTTGCCCGGATGATACAAAACACTCATGTCTTAATCCTTCAACAATTCTAACCACCTTCTCTGATGGATATTTAACTCTCTCTATGTAAACACATACTGTAGGCTTTTGTGGTCCGTAAACACATAACATGTACACCATAATGATAGTTCCTCCAGATTTTCAAAGCAAATACAATATCATCTAATTCAAGATCATGAGTAGGATAGTTCTTTTCGTGAGGCTTAAGTAGACTTGAGGCATAGTCTATGACCTTACCTTTATGCATCAAAACACAACCCAAACTAACTCTAGAGAAATCACAATAGACAACGAATCCATTTGCACCATCAGGTAATGCTAAGACTGGGGCTGAAGTAAGTCGAGTCTTCAACTCCTGAAAACTCTTCTCATAAGAATTTAACCACTGAAACTTAACTTTATTTTGAGTTAATTTGTCCATAGGAGATGCAATGGATGAAAACCCCTTAACAAACCATCTATAATAGCAATCTAGACCCAAGAAACTTCTGATGTCTGATGGAGAAATGGATCTAGTACAGTTTCTCACTTCTTCAGTATTTTGGGGATCAACCCTAATGCCATTACCAGAAACAATATGACCAACGAAAGCTACTGACCTTGGCCAAAATTCACACTTGTTGAATTTGGGGAACAACTGGTGATCTCTAAGAGTTTGGAATACAATCTAAGATGGTCTGTATGATCATCCTGACTACGGGAATAGACAAGGATATCATCGATAAAGACTATGACAAATATGTGTAGGTACTATTTGAACACTCGGATCATCAAGTACATAAAGGCTGTTGGGGCATTTGTAAGCCCAAAAGACATGACTAGGAATTCAAAATGACCATAATGAGTTCTAAAAGTTGTCTTTAGGATATCATATTCCCTTACTCTAAGCTGATGATAGCCGAATCTAAAGTCAATCTTGCAGAAATAACTTGCACCATGGAGTTGATCAAATAAGTCATCAATTTTGGCGAGAGGATATCTGTTTTTAACTGAGACTTATTCAGCTGATGATAGTTAGTGCATACTTTCAGAGAACCATCTTTCTTACGCACGAATAGAATGGAAGCGCCCCATGGAGAAATATTGGGCCTTATGAAACCTTTATCTAAGAGGTCTTTGATTTGTTCTCTCAACTCTTTAAGATCAGCATGAGCCATACAATATGGAGGAATGGAGATGGGTTGAGTATCAAGAAAAAGATCAATTTTGAATTCTATTTCCCTATCGGGAGGTACCTCTGGCAATTCTTTAGGAAATAACTTTCGGAAACTCATTTACTACATGGACTGACTGAATGGTTGGAGTCTCAAACTTATCATCTTTGACTCAAACTAAATAATAGATACACCCCTTTTATATCAACTTTTTGGCTTTAAGATAGGATATGAAATGAATTTTAGGATATAATGAATTACCTCCCCATTCAAAGACTGGCTCATCAGGAAACTAAAACTTCACCACTCGGGTGCAACAATCTATGGATACATAAAAGGAATAAATCCAATCCATACCAAGAATAAGGTCAAAGTCAACCATGTCTAATTCTATCAAATCTGCTAACATGATATTATGAAGGACAGTGATAGGACATTTTCTATAGTTCTGTTTGGCAATAACTGACTCTCCTACTGAGGTAGAAATGAAGAAGGGCTTAGAAAGATTTTTAGGATCTATTCCAAAATTTATAGAAACCAACGGAGTCACATAAGAGAAATTTTACCCAGGGTCTAATAGCACATAAACATCAAAATGAAAGGACACGAAGCATACCAGTAACAACATCTAGTAAACTCTCCTTCTCCTGGTGGGATCTTAAAGCATAGAACTAATTTTGTCACTGACTGCCACTGGTACTAGATGATGCGCCCTGAGGAGGGTCTAGGCGACTTATGGGAGCTGGTACAATAGTAGCCTGGGTCTAGAGAGGAACATCCCTATTTCCTTGCTTAGAATACGGACACTCTTTGATTCCGTGACCTAATATACCATATCTAAAACATCCTTTCTGCCCCAACAAACACTTACTAAGATGATTCTTACCGCATCTAGAACATACAGGATAACTAGGCCTTCCACCTACACTATTCTGAGACTTACACATAGAAGTCCCACCCGACTATTCCTGTTTGATTCTGGGTGCGGGAGAACTGGCTAAAGATGGCACTGGAAAAGGTGGGCGACTCTGAAACTGTAAATGATTTCCCCTTACAAATCTTGATTGACCATACTCAAACTTCCCAGTTCTAGCCTTCTTATTTCTTCTATATCTTCCCTTCAACTTTTCTGTCTCAATTTGTTGGGCATGAGTCATCAATCTAGCAATATCCATGTCTCCAATAAGCATGGCAGTCCTATACTCCTTGACTACCAATCCAGATACTCCAGTAATGAACTTACTCATACTAGATCTAGTGTCAGCTATCAACTCAGGAGCATACTTGGACAACTGGTTGAAATCAAGGTAGTATTCTATCACTGTCATTGAGCCCTGCCTCAGGTTCATGAACTTCTCAATCTTTGCTTCCTGCAACTCAGAAGAAAAGAACCTGTCTAGAAACGCATCTTGAAACACCTGCCAATTGATGGGAGCTGCATTCTAACCCCTACCTTTCTTCCATATAAAAACCCAATCATAAACAACATCCTTCAACCTATAAGAAGCCGATTCTACACTCTTCTATTTAGTAACATGCATGGCCTGGGTGATCTTTTTCACCTCATCAAGATACAACTGTGGGTCATCACCTACCTTTGACCCAAATAACTCAGGCGGATTCATCCTCATAAAGTTACGGAGCCTGGATGCAGCTAAAACACCCTCTTGCTGATACGGGACTATAGCCTAATGGTTGGCTTAAACATTAGTAGTCAAAACTTGGGACAGCGCCTGAAAGATAGCCCAAATTTTGGCATGAGACACATTCTTATTTAGAGGATCAACATGCTGGGGTGGCTTATTATTATTTCTGCGGGCATTAGATCAGCGAAGAGGCATATTCTGTAACAAAAGAGCATGATTTAAAAAAAGATAAAGATTTCTATAAGAAGGATGGATTATTAAAGAAAAAATATGATTTCCTAAAATTTCCCCTAGCCTCTTGCTCATAAATGTGGCGCGCTTCACACTTATGATCAAGACTCTATGTAACGTGGCTTGCCTAACACCCTAGGACTCTCTAAACCTTAGGCTCTGATACCAACTTTGTAATGACTCAAAAATGGGTCGTGAGATGTCACAAGGTGCTCAAGACTATGAGTAGTCTCAAACTAACCCTGTAATCCTGCTACTAAGTCTACAACTCATAATAGAGTAATTTAGGCAAGTAGAAATACTAAAATACTGAATTCTATCTGAAGCTAGACTGTGATTAACTGAACATAATAACTAAAAATGATTGAGCTAACAAGTTTAAAAAATTAATACTGACAGTCTGACAAGCCTCTACTACTAAGAACTAGAGAGACATTGGGACATACCCCCAACTGGCTCGAACTAAACTGAAAACAACTAAGCAAATACTATGGAAGTTGAAAATTTGAATAAATGGATCCTCGAATCATGAGGACTCACCAACTATTGGGATGTAGATAGAGATGCCCAAAATCACTCACGTTGTTGAGACTGAGCACTTGAACCTACATTATTAAACAATGTAGCACATACACGTATATGCGGATCAATACTTTGAGAATGTACTGAGCATGTTGAGGTGAATGCATAAGTAAATCAATATTTAAATATTTATCAAAAATCCATAAAAGAATGCATGATAAATGTACTCACAATGGCTTGAATAACTGAAAGCTGAAAAAATCATCAATCATAAGTAACAAAAGTGTACTGTGTAAATCTCGTGAGCCATCACACTTGGTTTTAAAAGTTGTACTTATATTCAATATTTAATATTTTTCTATTATTCTTTACTAGTAGGGAGGTTCTTCTAACCGACATACACTATGTGAGCTATCATAGTGTACCACGTCTAGTTTTCTTAAGGGAAAAACCTCACATTGGGGAGAGGTGGCATACTCTTGTTAGGGAGTATAGCCTGAGTGATCGCATCTGTAACTGTCATCCATATAGAAATTGAAATAATAAGAAATTGTACCTATGTTGGCTCGTAGTTCTAGAAAAGTAGGATGCACTAAACCCACACTTCTCGCTCGATGCTAAATACTACTCCCTTTAATTTATATGCTTAGTTTGTACGAAATCCGCTTTAAAAGTCATAATGATTCATATTGAAAGCTAACTGCGCATTTGTTTTTTTAAAACTGAAATCCAAGCTATAAGTGGATTCCATACTTTATCTAAAGATCAAATCTTTATTCAAAAATGATTATAAACATATCATGGGATGCTTAAAATAATAATTCCTTGGATTATCAATATCAAATCTAGGGATTAATAACCCATATTTTAAATTCATGTCAAATCATCATAAAGTTGATGGTTGATGAAAATATTGATAATTCAATTCTAAATCTGGAAATCACTATACACATGAAAATACGAAAATAGACATGCAATTTAACATTTAATCTCTCAAAATCTCATAATCTTCATATAGTAATAAGTGGGTATAAACCAAAACTGAAATTCATATAATTTCATGTAAAAATCAACGTTAAAACTTATTTTGGGCACAAGAATGAAAGAATTATCCTTGTTGTAAACCCCACATACCTTAAATGATGAACAAATGAAGAAACTTGAACTTTGAGTTCTTATTTGTGCTCTTGAGGATTGATTCTTGAATATCTTAAATTGGGAATCTTGAATTTTGGGTTATCTTGAAAAAATAATGGTGGAATTTGGATTTTTTAGGGTTTAAGATTTGAAGCTCTAGTGTTTCTTGGAGAGTAATTTGATGAAAAGTATGCATAAAGTGCTTAGAATAGGTTTAATTCCTTGTTTTTCACGATTTGGGGGCTTGGTAAATGACTAGATTGTCCTTTGGAAAAATTTAACTCAGAACTGGAATCCTAATTTTGGGCCCTACCATGATGCGGTGCTTATCGTGGTGGCTTACTGGAAAAGGACGCGTGCCATTTTGGACTCTGGCGTGATGCGGTGTAATCATATTGCATCACTGGTAAAGGATGAGTACCATTTTGCACTCTACCACGATGCGATGTCTATCACATTGAGAATTTTTGCGCGATACAGGCAAATCGCGGTGAGCTGCTGGAAAAGGGACAAATGGAAATTTAGGCTTCACCGGACATGCTGACATAGGACTTTGGTACCCTTCTTTGTAATCTTGTGTACCTTAATTCATGTCGTACTCATTTGGGACTATGGTTGGGAGCCCTTCTTTGTGATCTCATGCACCGCCATGACATGTTGATTTTCTTGGGTATTTTGGCACCCTTCTTTGTGACCTTGCGTGTTTCCCTTACTGATACTCCAGTCCTTATGGCAAACTTTGATTGGGGGACTTGGCCGCTGAGTTATGGGTGGATTCCATATGGCCCATTGAATTAAGAACTTGTAGGGTGTACCATCTAGCTTAGTAGTGAAGTAATAAGGTGAGTCATGGTTTCCAGGAAAATATTTTGAAGATCATCAAACTAAGCCCATGTGTTTTCATTTACCTTATACTAAACTGCTTTATGAAATTCTCTCACTTATGTTGTATAAAAATATGTTATTTTTGGATTATTCTACGTAGAAGTACCTTTGTATATTGACCCCCTACATTTTAGGTTCAGTGGCCCAATCCGGGGGTTCTACTAAGGAATGGGGTCCTGCTAATCAGTAGACCATTGTCAGACACTTGGAGTTGGTGAGCCTCTCTTATTTAGGAAGGCCTTTTCATATGATGATTTCATTTGATTTTAGTTCATGGTCCAACCAGGGACCTTGTCCCGATTTCAGAAAGATTATTGTTTTTAGTTTAGTAGAGACTTCGTAGACTTGTTATAGATAATTTTGGATTTCTTATGAACTTGTGTTCCGTATTATTTATTTGAAATAATAGAACTACCACATTTTCTATTTACTTCCGCAATTTTTATAATAGATGAGTTATGCTTATGATTACCTGCTAAGGGGTCTCTCAGGGCTTCATATTTTAGGATGTCTGTCATGTCTAGGTCCTTGGTTCGGGTCATGAAAAATTTGGTATCAGAGCATAGTTCGTGGTCCCAGTGTGTCTACGAAGTCGCATCGAGCAAAGTCCTTTTTATGGGTGTGTAGCGCGCCACACTTATAAGGAGAAAACGACTAGGCATTTAGGAATGTCTCTCTTTTCTTCGCGTTCTAGATCATTCTATAGATTCTTAATGTGCCTTAACTCATGATTTCCTATATTTCAGAGATTGATCATGCCTCCCCATAGATCCAACGAGCAAAATACCTATGCTGATGATTCCCGCCCTACTCATGGGCTGCGGACCTGTAATAGAGCTCCTCCTCCAAAATTTGTTGCTATTCAAATAGTTTCTCCAGTCCAAACTAGTCCACCTCGAGCTCCTCAGTGTGGTGTTGACCATACCCAACCTTATTAAGGAGAAGTCTCAAATGTTGAGGTCTGGCAGTCCATCTATATAATTGCTCACTTTGTGGCTTCTCAGTCTCATAGGTCTAAAAATTAACTACTCAAGTTGGCCAGTTTATGAGGCTGAACCCACCTATCTTTACTGGCATGAAGGTTGAGGAAGACTCCCAAGGGTTCATTGATGAACTGGAGAAATTTTTTAGAGTCATGCATACTAGTGAGGTTGATTGGGTTGAATTTGGAGCCTATCAATTGAAAGACATAGATAATCAGTGGTATAATGAGTGGGAAGATTTGAGGGGTGGAGATGTTAAAACTTCTGTGTGGGGTGAGTTTGAAGAGGCCCTCCTGGATCATTTCTTTTCCCAAGAGATGAGGGAAGCAACAACTAAAGAATCCATGAATCTGAAATAAGAAAAGATGAGTGTCACAGAGTATGCATTGAAATTCACCCAGTTGTCTCGTTATACTCCAAAATTAGTGCGCAACATAAGAGATTATATGAGGAAGTTTGTATTTGTTCTCTCGGATGAATTAGTGTTAGAATGTAAAGGGGAAATATTGAACAAAGACATGGATTTCTCTAGGTTATCAGTGTATATGCAGAAGGTAGAAGAGAAGAAAAAGAGGTAGACAAAGGTAAGGGAAAGGGAGAGGCAGGCTAAAAGAGTAGGTCTGCAGATTAAAATGTCAGTCAGCAGCAGGGTGGTAATTGGGGTAAAAAATGGTCTAATAAGAAATTTTAGAGCAATGCTCAATCTTCAGCTAGTACACCTGCACCTAGGGCTTCGAGTAATCAGGAGATAGGCTTGGATATCAGGGTACCCATTCTTAGGGGAGTGTGACTCAGCCCGCTAGGTCATTTCCTTGTTGTAACATTTGTGGGAGGAACCATCCAGGGAAGTGCTATTTTGAAAAATAGACGTGCTACTCTTGCAGCCCAATGGGCCATATTCATAGAGACTGTCCCTCAGCGGGAAGGAATATTAGGGAAGCGAGGTCCCAAGATGTATCCACAGCCCCTCCTCCTAAAGGTACTACTTCAGCTGTCGGAGGTGGTCACAATCAGTTATATGCTTTATCTACCCGCCAGGACTCAAAGGCTTCACCAGATATAGTTACTGGCATGTTACAGATCTTCTCCAGTAATGTGTATGCATTACTTGATCCCGGGTCTACCTTGTCTTATGTGACCCCTTGTGTGGCAGTTAGTTTAGGTTTTAAGACTAAAAATATTCTGGAACCCTTTTCTCTTTCCACTCTTATTGGTGATTCTATTATGGCTAGGAGAGTTTATAGAAACTGTGTGGTGTCTATTTGTAATTGTGATACTGTGGCTGACCTTGTAGAGATGGATTTGACTAATTTTGATGCTATGTTAAGGATGGATTGGCAACATTCATGTTATGCCGCATTAGAATGTAGAACCATAAAGGTCACCTTCTCTTTTCCTAATAAGCCAATGATAGAGTGGGAGGGATATTCTCTAGAACCTAGGGGAAATTCATATCTTATCTTATGCCCATAAGCTTATATCAAAGGGTTGTTTGTATCACCTTATTCGGGTCAAAGATTCTAGCACTAAAAGTCCTTTCCTCCAATTTGTTCCTGTAGTTGATTAATTTTTGAAAGTCTTTCCTGATGACCTCCATAGGATACCACCATCTTGGAGATAGATTTTGACATTGACATATTGTCGAACACCCGACTTATATCTATTCATCCATACAGAATGGCTCCTGAAGAATTGAAAGAGTTTAAAGAATAGTTAAAAGACCTTCTTGAAAAAGTCTTTATTAATCCTAGTGTATCTCCCTGGGGTGCTCTAGTACTCTTCGTACGTAAAAAAGATGTCTCCCTCTGCATGTGTATAGATTACCGTCAGCTGAATAAATTCACAGTTAAAAATAAGTGCCCTTTCCCCAGAATTGATGATTTCCTTGACTAACTCCAAGGTGCCAAAAGTTTTTCCAAAATACACCTTCGTTCAGGGTATCATCATTTGAAGATTAGAGAGGCTTACATTCCCAAAACCATTTTCCGAACTCAGTATGGTCACTACAAATTCCTACTTATGTCCTTTGGGTTGACTAATATCCCCGTAGTGTTTATGGACCTAATGAATAGGGTGTTTCTTCAGTTTCTAGATTTGTTCGTCATAGTCTTTATCAACAACATCTTTATTTACTCTAAGAATGAGGAGGAGTATGCCAACCACCTCCAAATCATCCTTCAGACTCTTAAGGACCATGAATTGTAGGCAACGTTTTCCAAGTGTGAATTATGGCTTAGTTCTATTGCTTTCCTGGGGAACATGGTTTCTAGTGAGGGAATTAAGGTTGATCCCCAAAAGATTGAGGCAGTGAGAAAATGGCCCAGAACCACGACTCCAACTGACATCCAGAGCTTCTTGGGTTAGGTAGATTATTACAAAAGGTTTGTAGAGAGTTTTTCATCTATAGTTGCTCCACTTACTAGATAAAAAGGTAAAAATCTTATGGTCTGACTCTTGTGAGAATAGTTTTGAGAAACTGAAGGAAAAGTTGATCACTGCACCAGTTTTGACCCTTCCTGATGATACAGAGGGCTTTGTTATGTAAGTTGATGCATCTCGGGTGGGACTTGGGTGTGTACTTATGAAGCATGGTAAGGTGGTGGATTATGCATCTAGGCAGTTAAAGGTGCATAAGAAAAACTATCCAACCCATGATCTAGAGTTAGCGATGGTGGTATTTGTACTACTAATCACAAAAGTTTGTAGTATGTTTTATCACAAAAGTTTGTAGTATGTTTTATCACAGAAAGAGATAAATCTCCATCAAAGACGGTGGTTGGAATTATTGAAGGATAATGATATGAGCTTGCATTACCATCCGAGCAAAGCCAATATAGTGGTTGGCACCTATAGCAGGTTGTCCACGGGAATTCTTTCTCATGTGGAGGAAGGAAAGAGGAATATAGTGAAGGATATTCATCGGATTGACAATTTAGGATTTCGACTCCTGTATTATGAAGATGAAGGAGTGTTCGTACAAGATGTAGCTGATATACTAGATTTTTGTAGCACATTTAAGACTTTTTAACTTTAAATAATTGTAAGTTCATAAGTAATTATTGGTGTTTTTGATGTTATTTCTTAAGATTTTGTAGGAAAGTCAAGGATGGGAGGAAAACATAGGAAAGATGAACAAAATAAGTAAAATCTGGTACAAGTGAGCTGATATGAGTCTGACGGCATTTCTTGCAAGCTATCAGAGCTATGGTAAGCTACCAGAAAAAGGCGTCAGGAAGAACAGTGAAGAAGAGTTGCTGGATGAAGGTGACCACATTCTCAATATGTCATCACAAGTGTGGTAAGCCGTCAGAAGATGCCGTCAAGTGGGAAAGAACATGGTGAAATAAGCTGAAGGTCTGACGACATTTTCTACACGTCGTCACTCCTCTGGTAAACCATCGGAGGACATTGTCAGAGTAAGGCAGAACAGGTTAAGAAGGCACGACTTTTGACGACATATATGATACGTCGTCAGAAGCCTGACGATCAACACCAATATGCCGTCACCTAAATCCGAGCCCAGCTGTGATTTTTTTATTTTATTACCTTAATTAGGCTTTAGTATAAATAGCATCTTTTAGGGTTTCATTCACAACTTCGGAAACAACTTTTGACATCTTGTAACTTAGTAAAGGGGAGTTCACTTGTTTTTGACTCTCTTAACTTAGAATTCAATTTTCCATCCTTTGATTTAGTTGTGGGAAATTCTTATTGTACTTGAAGGAGAAACAACTTTGAATTTCATCTTTTGTAAGTTCACTTGCTTTAAGTTATGAATTTAATCTTTGTAATATCTTTCTATCTTATGAGCAACTAAAACCCACAACTAGGGTTGTGGGATCTATGATTATTATTTCATTGATTTAATAGTTGGATTAGGGTTTGAGTGATTATGGGAACGTCTTGAAATTCTGTTGTTTTAACTTGAATCTATTGGTTGCAAACATTAGGTTGTGCCTTAGGTTTTATTTGCTTCTAACGGAGAAATAGACTAGATTTCGTGAATTATCAACAGGGACTCGGAAGCTACCAACCTTCTATTTAATGATTGATGTTGTAACTGGATAAATCTACCTGAGATAACATCCGGTTGGAAATAGATATTCTATCTATGTTTGAGAGAATTAGATAATAAATTGTCTAGTGAGGTCGAGAGAGAAGTCAGATAGTATCATTGGCAGGGATAATCTGTTGTTCCCACCTATCACGAGAATCATGAAAAGTTATTATTCGATGGAGATTAATAGTCATAGTGATCACAACCCTAGTTTCTCTATATCATTGATTCGAAATATTGAAATCTACGTTTTGAGGTCTAAAATAAGTTGAAACGTTAAAATTTGTTTGATTGATAAAAACCGCTATTTTTTCTTTTCTTATTATTTATTTGAATTTAACTTGTAGCTATAGTCTCGAACTAGTTTAATCGTCACTCACATTGTTCCCTGTGGATTCGACCCCGACTCAGAAGTTGGGTAAATATATTGACGACGACCGCCTTGCACTTATTTGAGGTGTAATTTGAGCGTTATCAAAAATGGCGCCGTTGCCGGGGAACAATTTGGCGTATTGAGTTAGTTTGGAATTTTAGCTTACTTTCTTGAATTCAAACTTGTTAATATTTATTTGTGATTTCCTTTGTTTCTTGTGTTAGGTAGATTTTCTTTATTTTTGTTTATTTCTTACTATGGCATCATGGAATGAATTTAAGTTTGATGGTTGGAAATCTTATCTGGATGATCCATGTCCATATTGTGATGGACCCTACTTTTGGCAAAATTATAGATATGCTCCCCGGAGAGGGATGTGTGCACATCTCCATCCTACCGGGAGTATAATTGTTCTTTATGTGGTGGTCAAGATGGACATTGGAGTGATTGCCCCAGTTCCCCCTCCCCCTATTGCTCTAACCCAAGTTCTAGTTCTTCTTATGAGTATGACAGGTCTTATGGTCAAGAAAAGGAAGAACGCAGCACTGGAAAGAGTGACATTGAAGCTATGCTTCAACTAATGTTGGATCGTATAGACACAACGAATGATACCATATGTGACATACATCAAGACATTACGACATTTAATGAGGGAAGAGAAAGGATAGAAGAGATGGATATCGAGCTCAATCATTCAAAACACTTTTCTACATTATGTTTAGATGATATCTTATCTGTGGAATCATTTAAAATAATGGAAGAGTGTGACGATGAAGAGCAATATTCCTATACTAATGATGAGCTTGATGTTGATCAACCCTTGGATATTTCCCAACCAACCAAGCCAACCATGAGGGATGATGCCAAGATTGAGGGAATGGTGCTAGAGGTAAAAGAAGAAGCCAAGTCAATCTCTTATGAAGACTCTAGCCCAATTCAAAGTAAAAATGTTGAGAAGATGAATAAAAGTGAGTGTGTAGAGGATAGTGTAACTTTTGAAGTAGGATTTGTTGGTCCACACTCGAAGCATTTTTCCAAATTATGTTTAGATGATATCTTGTCTGTGGAAACATCTAAACTAGTGGAAGACTGTGGAGATGAGGAACAATTCTTTATTTTACACTTGATAAACAACATAAAAACACACCTCACTTTAAGTTCGAGTTGTTTACCATGAATCATTCATTACTCAGCTTCTTAATCTTTGTACCACCTCCCTATGAACAAGGAAAAAAGATGGAATCTAAGTTGGGGGTGAAATTCATATCCTCAAGGTGGAGGAAAAAGTTGAGTTGGGTCGTGCCGCGACGTTAAACTAGGCACTTCTTGGGAGGCAACCCAAGGTAATTTGTTGCTTGTATTTGTATTATGTGATTGAAATTACATCTTCGCACCCATGGTGCCAAAATTATGTTTCTAACTCTCTTGTTTTGATTTGACATTTTGGGAACAATGCATGATATTAAGTTTAGGGTGGGGCTACTTGTGGGTGTTGATGTCCTCCTGGGGTTTTTGTTGCCGTGCCTTTTTTCCCTGGAGTCTTGTTCCTAGTAGAGCCGGCATATTTAGGCGTACTGTGTTTGTTTTGTGATGTGTTGTGGTTAACTGGAGAAAAATAAGTATCTAGAGCGGTTGACATATTTTTGTTGATTTTTAAGACTGATAAACACCTCTCCGTTGGTCTGTTTTATAACTCTGTGATATACATTTATGTGTGACCACTGTGCATCTTGTTATGGCATTAGTACTAGTGACATGATATCCACTGCTAAACAATCGCATGAACCGGATAGGTAGTAGCTTGTGATGCACCTTTGTGCCATGTGTGTGTAAGATACTACTTAGTTCCCTTTGTGTGTTAAATGCAAAACTTGCCCGGTTAGTCTTACCTTGGTTGAAAGATAGGGGTTAGGAAAGGATCATAGGCCATTTTGATTTTTAAGTCACTTTTAGCCTAAATGACCTTCCCTGTATGCATGATATCTCTTGATCCCTATTTTGAGCCTGAATTGACCATTTCTTTCTATGACACCTATCACTTCCTGTTTAGATCATAATGAACCTATTTTGGTCGTGGTCCTCCTTGGACACTGTGCACCTAGACTTAGGTAAACAACCTAAGTTGAGGATGGCTATCATAGGGGTGAGTGATGTAAAGGGAGTATGAAGAAAGGTAGAATAAAAGGAAAAGAATAAGTGAAAAATAATAAAAAGCTGGGTGGTGTGGAAGAAGAATAAGAAAAGAAAAAGAATGAAAAAGAAAAGCCATATCCATCCTGAATAATGTGTGATCAAGAAAAGTAGAAAAAGAAGAAAAAGGTTAATAAGTGAACCCCAAAAGTTAAGGTAGTGCCAAGGAGGCTTAGTCACTCTAAATGCCATTGAATATCATACCATCCATTAGCCTACATTACAAGCCGAAGAAAAGACCTATAGTGATCCTAACTTACCTGTCTGGACACCTTGGTAATGAAAATAAGGGCAAGCATATGATATTTGACATGCATTGATTGGAATTTCTTTCTGAGAGTGAGTGTCTCTTGACCGTCCCCGCATTGACATGCGTTTATATATGAGTGATGAGGGACTTCTTTGTTGTAAGGACACATCGGTTGCATTGCTGGCTGTTTACTTGTTTAGGTAGTGTAACTTGTATATAAGCATGGTTATTGTTGCTCAATTGATGCCATATCTTGATTCCTTTGGGTCACATTGTTAATCTTCATTGATATACACAATTGGATTTATAAGTAATTGAACGTGGAGAGTGGCATGAGTGTTGAGCTAAACTGGATAACCAACTGTGATAGGTATCTTATGTGCCTCTTGGTTAAGCATCGTAGTATGGTGTTATGTAGTTGCTTGAGGACATGCAATTGTTTTAAGTTGAGGGTGTTGATGTGCTAGATTTTTGTAGCACATTTAAGACTTTTTAACTTGAAATAATTGTAAGTTCTTAAGTAATTATTGGTGTTTTTGATATTATTTCTTAAGATTTTGTAGGAAAGTCAAGGATGGGAGGAAAACATAGGAAAGATGAACAAAATAAGTAAAATCTAGTACAAGTGAGATGATATGATTCTGATGGCATTTCTTGCAAGCCGTCAGAGATGTGTTAAGCTACCAGAAAAAGGCATCAGGAAGAACAGTGAAGAAGAGTTGCTGGATGAAGGTGAAAACATTCTCAATATGTCGTCACAAGTGTGGTAAGACGTTAGAAGATGCTGTCAAGTGGGACAGAGCATGGTGAAATAAGTTGAAGGTCTGACGACATTTTCTACACTCTGTCACTCCTCTGGTAAGCCGTCGGAGTATATCATCAGAGTGAGGAAGAACAGGTTAAGAAGGCACGACTTCTGATGACATATATGAGACACCGTCAGAAGTCTGACGATCAACACCAATATGCCGTCACCTAAATCCGAGCCCAGCTGTGATTTTGTTATTTTATTACCTTAATTAGGCTTTAGTATAAATAGCATCTTTTAGGGTTTCATTCACAACTTCAGAAGCAGCTTTTGACATCTTGTAACTTAGTAAAGGGGAGTTCACTTGTTTTTTACTCTCATAACTTAGAATTCAATTTTCCATCCTTTGATTTAGTTGTTGGAAATTCTTATTGTACTTGAAGGAGAAACAACTTTGAATTTCATATTTTGTAAGTTCACTTGCTTTAAGATATGAATTTAATATTTGTTATCTCTTTCTATCTTATGAGCAACTAAAATCCACATCTAGGGTTGTGGGATCTATGATTATTATTTCATTGATTTAATAGTTGGATTAGGGTTTGAGTGATTGTGGGAACGTCTTGAAATTTTGTTGTTTCAACTTGAATCTATTGGTTGCAAACATTAGGTTATGCCTTAGGTTTTATTTGCTTCTAACGGAGAAATAGACTAGAGGTCATGAATTATCGCAGGGACTCAGAAGCTACCAACCTTCTATTTAATGATTGATGTTGTAATTGGATCAATCTACCTGAGATATCATCCTGTTGGAAATAGATATGTTATCTAAGTTTGAGATAATTAGATAATAAATTGTCTGGTGAAGTCGAGGGATAAGTCAGATAGTATCATCGGCAGGGATAATTTGTTGTTCCCACCTATCACGAGAATCATGAACAGTTATTATTCAATGGATATTAATAATCATAGTGATCATAACCCTAGTTTCTCTATATCATTGAATCGAAATATTGAAATCTAAGTTTTGAGTTCTAAAATAAGTTGAAACATTAAAATTTGTTTGATTAATAAAAACCCCTATTTTGTCTTTTCTTATTATTTATTTCAATTTAACTTGTAGCTATAGTTTCGAACTAGTTTAATCACCACTCACATTGTTCCCTTTGGATTCGACCCTAACTCCGAAGTTGGGTAAATATATTGACGACGACCGCCTTGCACTTATTTAAGGTGTAAGTTGAGCGTTATCAGTAACTAAATCATCCTTATATGTTAAGATTAAGAAGAAACAAATCAGGGATCCCATTTTGTTGCAGAGGAAGATGTTGGTCAACAAAAAGTGATGGCCTTTGAAATTGGAGGTGATGGGATTTTGAGGTATCAAGGTCGACTATGTATGCCGGATGTAGATGGATTGCAGGATAGGATTCTCGACGAAGATCACACCTCCAGGTATGTTGTTCATTTTGGCTCTACAAAAATGTATTATGATCTTAAGGAGATTTATTGGTAGAATTATAGGAAAAGAGATGTTGCTAACTTTGTGGCTAACTGTTTGAATTGTTAACAAGTTAAGGTGGAACATTTGAGACCGGGTGGCAATTCCAAAGAAATAGCTTTGCCTCTTTGGAAATAGGAGATGATCAATATGGACTCTATTACAGGATTTCTGAGATCCCAAAACTAATATAACTCCATTTGGGTGATTGTAGATAGGATGACCAAGTATGGCCATTTTCTTCCAGTGCGGACAAATTATTTGGGGGATGATTATGCTAAGTTGTACATTTAAGAGATAGTTCATTTTCATGGGGCTCTAGTGTATCTTATATCTGATCGAGGTACACAATTCTCTTCCCAGTTTTGGCGGTGTTTTAATAAGAAGGGTTTAGATACCAAAGTAAACCTTAGTACCGTGTTCCACCTTCAAATATATAGGCAAGTAGAGCGCACCATTCAGACCTTAGAAGATATGTTGAGGGCTTATGTGATTGATTTTAAGGGTAGTTGGGTGGATCACTTGATATTGATAGATTTCGCCTATAATAATAGCTACCACTCCAATATCCAGATGGCTCCTTTTGAGGATCTTTATGGAAGGAGATATAGGTCACCGATTGGGTGGTATAAAGTGGGTGAAACCCATTTTTTTGGGACTGACCTTATTCATCAGGCGATAGAGAAAGTGAAAGTGATTAGGTAGTGACTTATGACAGCTCAGAGTCGCCAGTCTTACGCCGATGTTAGAAGAAGGAAGTTAGAGTTTGAGGTTGATGATTGGGTATTTCTAAAGGTCTCCCCTATAAGGGAGTCATGCGATTTGGAAAGAAAAGAAAACTTAGCCCACGTTACATAGGACCTTATCATATTACGAGAAGGATCGATGGGGTTGCTTATGAGTTAGATTTGCACGGGAGTTTAGCTTTCGTTCACCCTGCATTTCATGTATCGATGCTGAAGAAATGCATTGGATATCATTCTCTTGTGTTGCCCATAGAAGAGATTTATGTAACAGACTCATTTTCATATGAATAAAAACCCATTGCTCTCTTAGATCTCCAAGTTTGAAAGTTAAGGAGTAAGGATATAGCTTCAGTTAAGGTGTTGTGGAAGAATCATAAAGCTGAGGAAGCTACTTGGGAGGCATAGAATGACATGCGTGTGAGATTCGACTCTCTTTGAAATCGTGGATGATGATGATATGGAAAGTATTAATATTATACTACTTCTTTCCAATTAACATTTGAAATCATGCTTATTTTGTTCCTA
Source organism: Capsicum pubescens (assembly GCA_030864215.1). Taxonomy (NCBI): domain Eukaryota; kingdom Viridiplantae; phylum Streptophyta; class Magnoliopsida; order Solanales; family Solanaceae; genus Capsicum; species Capsicum pubescens. Next base: position 33,297,830 of record CM061542.1, on the reverse strand, counting down.
GTCATCATTCGGGGATGATTGATCCCAAGGAGGGATAATGTAACACCCCATAGTTGTAAGTCTCTATTAATGCATTTAAAATGACCTTAAGGACCCCCGTAATGATAGTAGACCATGTATACATGTTGTGGGAGGTTTTGGGGGTGTTTTAGGACCTCAAAACTAAGTGTGAATCACAAAATAGGACCTATTTGATCGTCATGTATTGCATTGCCATTGACTACCGCCAATGGAAAGGCTAGGAGACTTCCACTTGGGATCTAGGCGATGGAAATATGCCTCCCACATTGTGGCTATGCCATGAGCAAGGAATCGCCCACATTGTGGATAGGCCATGGGCTGGGCGCCGCATGGCCAATGCATTGAGGCTTAAGGGCTCCATTTTTGAGTTATTTTAAGGGTAACAAGGTCTTTTCACATTCCATAATCATTTCTAAACATCTATAGACAAAATTAAAGTCCATATTCACGTTATATCATCCCCAAATCCCTAGTTCATCTCCCTTAAACTCAATAGGAGAAAAACAACCTAGGGTTGAGAGATTAAGCCTCAAGAGTTAAGGTTTCTCAACGTTTCCGTCAATTTAATGTATGAGGGGCTATCCTAAACTACATGGGCATAGGCTTTACAATTTCTAAAACCCTTAAATATATATATGCACGTATATGCTATGACTTTTGGTAAATTGTTTCAAGAGCATGCATTGTGAAAAAAAATCAATGGAATTATGTAATTGTTGTGGGATTTTCTATAAGTTTGATTTATAATCTCGTGATTATGTAATTTGAATTCGAAAGATGATTTATGAATGTAACTTGTGAGATTCCACTCCCCATGATGAAATTTGTGGATTGCAGGATATAAATTTTGAATTGTTTTTGAGAGCATGAATTAAGAGCCCCTTTTTTTATCATGAGACTTAGGTATAACCAATACCGGGGGCTGTTTTTGAATGATGATAAACTCTTAAGTATTAAATGTCTCTTAAACCATTGTGCATGTGTTGAATAAATTAAATGGCCACCATGTTTTCAAGATTTGTAAAGAGAGTGTGTTTGAATAAGTTTCATATGATTTTGACAATAAGAACTCTCGTGTGACTTGATAAAACTTTTGTTGGTCATTTATATGTTTTGTATGAGAATGGTTGTGGAAAGATACGATATGAATGATTTGTAAGTTTGGGTATGATGATATCCTATTGGTATGTCACAACCCGAACTGAGGCCCTGGACGCGATAGGCATCCCAAACTATGAAGGCCTGGACGCCCCTTCTCTAACAAGCAATCATATACACAATTCATATACAATAAGGAAAATGCGGAAAAACATGACAAGTCGGAAAGATAGTCATTCTTTTACTTCTACTGAACAATATGAAAATGAGTTAATGAAACATTCAAAAACACCTGACACTAGTCTGCGAAATCTCTAACAACTCTAAAACACTACTATCTTATTATTGGGACAAGGCCCCCAGTCAGACCATAAATCAAATTGAAGTATCAATGTCCAATCAACAAGGCCTTTCGAAATACGGGAGGCTCATCAATTGCAAACTTCGGACAACCCAATCTACTGCTTAGTGGGATCCCGAAATTATGCCTCAGATCCTGAAATATAGGGGTCAATACAGATGTACTGGTACGTAGGGCAATCCAAAATAATGTATTTATATATAACATATGTGAGAGCAATTCATAAAACATTTTACATATAATATATGAAAACACATGGTCACACTTTAAAGACTTTGAAACATTTCTTTGAAGCCAAGACTCACTCTTTATTTTACTTTTAAGCTAGGTGGTACATCCTACAACTCTACAATCCCACGGGCTATATGGAATTCATCCTTGACTCGGTGTCCAAGCCCCCAACCCAAGTTTTCCGCAAGGATTGGAGTCTCTATCTCTAATATGCCAAGGGATACTAGGCCAGCATATGGTCCATCTTGCGGACATAATAAACCCGTATCGGCAAAACACGGTTTTAGACAAGGAGTTTTCTAAACTCGTACCTTCTTCGGATAGCCACCTAACTCTCTTTAAGCCCATTTTTAAATCTTTAAGACATGCATTCTTTGAAATCAAAATATGAAAATCTTACTCGGGTATGGCATTCATCTGATTGGTATCATTTTACCAAGACTTTTTAGTCATATCTCTAAGCCATAAAATATCATCTTAAAATCTCTTCATCAAAAACATAATGGTTGGACCACCAAATCATTCAAACAGTATAAGAGGATTCATACTTCAAAACATATGTGAAACCATGCAAAGATTCTCTCTTTTCAATTCTTCAATGTATGGTGGTCACCTACTTTGTAGTTGTAACACCCCAACTTAGGAAGGAGTCCCACATCGGCAAAACACAGGAGGGATGATGGGTATATAAGTGAAAAAAGCCTTACTCCCTAGTGACGTATTTTAAAGCCATTCGGGCCTGGGCCTAAAGCGGACAATATCACTAGTTTGTTGGGGAGTTCAGGGGTCTCTCGGGCCTTGAGGGTTCGAGATGCCCGTCGCGGCCAGGGCCTCGGATCGGGTCGTGATAGAATGGTATCAGATCCGTTCATTTGTTATCCCTGTCGATGTGGGCTAGAGTTCAAACTGAGTGTAGGCAAATTCCAATAAGGCAGGGAAAACCTCAGTCCTGAGTCTAGGCAAATCTCATTCGGTGGGGCAAACCAAAGCGAGGACGCAGAGTCCATAAGAGGGGGTGTATGTAACACCCCAACTTAGGAAGGAGTCCCACATCGGCAAAACACAGGAGGGAAGCTAGGTATATAAGTGAGAAAAGCCTTACTCCCTAGTGACGCGTTTTAAAGTCGTGGGGGCCTAGGCCCAAAGCGAATAATATCACTAGTGTGTTGGGGAGTTCAGGGGTCTCTCGGTCCTTGAGGGTTCGGGATGCCCATCACAACCACGGCCTCGGCTCGGGTCATGAAAGTAGTAAATCATGCAATTCCCTAAAATCATCACTTCTCACTTTTATAAACAAGAAACAAACAACCTCTCTTCAGTTCATAACAAAAGACAAGTCTCAAACAACATTAAACACACTTGTATCATGTTTGTCAATATGCATTTGAAATAATCTATATCGTATGAAAACAATGGGGATTCATAGCAAGAGAGGGATTCTATATGATCATGCTCTCAATTAAATCTTTAAATTCAATTACATACATACTTGTATACGAATACAAATCAAATTTAGGGGAAAGGCCTCAAGAACAAAACATTATATCATTGGAAGAATTCAAAATTCATGATCGTTAATATAACTCAAAACCCTTCATGAACTCATAATTTCTCAACATCCAATCGTTATTATAAACATTTTTCACTATGCCCATGTAGTTTAGGAAAATACCACGTACATTATATTACTCATTTTAAAGAGTAGAACTCGAAACTTAATTTGTTTCTCGAAAATCTTAGATTGAAAGGATTAGCTTCTTGATTTCTTGTTCTTGGAAGAAACTTTAATTTCTCTTGTTCTTGAGAGTAGAGAGGATTGAGATGTTGTAAAACTAATAAAAGATGGATTATAACACTTAGGGTATGATTTAAATTTGTAGGGAAGGATTTTTGGATGAGAAAGTACCAAAAATATCCCTTTAAAATGATACTTTAACATTGCTCGGCCCTTACCGACGACCTGGGTGACGGACCGTCACCCGTTAGTGGTCATCACTTAAACCGTCACAAAAAAACTAGTTTTCAAGCTTGCTGTTTCAATTTGACATCCTAACTTGACGTGCCGTCACTGGCTTGACGGTCCATTAGTTTGCCTTTGTAATGCGGCAGACTGACACCTATCTAGAAAATGAGAATAACTTTTTACTCTGATATCTGATTAAGGTGAAACTGGTGGAGTTGGAAATAAGACTCAAATACCTTTCAGTTGATACATAGTTGGCCCTCTAACTTGTTATATAAAAAAAGTTATGGTTGATGGAAGTTTACCCAAGTTTAGACGTTCACCAAAACTTAATCGATGGAAGAGTTTTCAACTCGTCTTTAAGTTGGGGGATTTTTGTGAACTCAATTCATATTCAAAGTTATTCACACACAATAGTAATGATCATCAAACATTTATTAATAAAGAATCATTTGGTCTGGGTCTATACGCGTAGGAACGACAATTTAAACTTTAGCCCGAAAGTGCGGGGTATTACACGTTAAGTGCCTTTAACGGAATAAGACAATAATTGTTTGTAAGCATGATGTATGTTTTCTTATAAGAGTCTAAAATTGAACTTAAAGAGAGTTAGATGGTTACCCGAAGAAAGCACGAGTTGAAAGACTCTATGCTAGAAATCGTGATTTTCCAACACAGGACTTTGGTACCCTGCTTTGTGATCTTGTGTACCTTGATTCATGTCGTCCCCATTTGGGACTATGATTAGGAGCCCTAATTTGTGATCTCATGCACTGCCATGACATGTTGATTTTCTTGGGGATTTTGGTACATTACTTTGTGATCTTGTGTGTTCCCTTACTGATACTCCCGTCCTTGAGGCAAACTTGGATTGGGGGACTTGGCCACCGAGTTAAGGGTGGATTCCATATGGCCCATGGAATTATGAACTTGTAGGGTGTATCATCTAGCTCAGTAGTGAAGTAACGAGTTGAGTCATGGTTTCCAGGAAAATGTTTTAAAGATCATCAAACTACGCCCATGCGTTTTCATTTACCTTATACTAAATTGCTTTATTAAATGCTCTCACTTTTTCTGTATGAAAATATGTTATTTTTGGATTGTTCTACGTACCAGTACCTTTGTATATTGACCCCCTATATTTAAGGTTCTGAGGCCCAGTCCCCGAGTCCTGCTAATCAGTATATCATTGTCAGACACTTGGAGTTGGTGAGCCTCCCTTATTCATGTGATGATTTCATTTGATTTTAGTTCATGGTCCGACTGGGGGCCTTGTCCCGATTTCAAACAGATTATTGTTTTCAGTTTAGTAGAGACTTCGTAGACTTGTTATAGATTGTTTTGGATTTCATATGAACTTGTGTTCCATATTATTAAATTGAAACAATAGAACTACCACGTTTCTGATTTACTTCCGCAATTTTTATAATAGATGAGTTACGCTTATGATTACCAGATAAGGGGTCTCTCGGGCCTTCAATGTTCGGGATGTCCGCTCGGCCAGGGCCTCAGTTTGGGTTGTGACATAAGCAAAGGACATGTTACATTTCACACGACATCAGATTTTTTCAATTGTAGAAAAAAGACCCCTTTACTTATGTTGATACTCAACAAATCCTTGAGAACCAGAACGAGTAAGATCCGAAGGGCCGAAAGCAAAATCTGCAAACCTTCTAGGGAGAATTGTCGTGCACTCGCTCCTTATAGGCTCCACCTTATCTACCAAGTTGTCCCGTACACTTGTGGTATTGCCTAAAGGGCTAAAAAGGAACTCTGGCGACCTTCTAGAGGGAATTGTCTTGCGCTTGCTCCTTCTACGCCGATGACTATTCTTCTGCCAACCTTCTAAATGGAATCTTTCCACCGTGGCTTCCAAGTTTTCCCCTACATATTCATTTGGCACAATTACCTTTCAATCCTCACATGACCAGTAGACCAACTGGTCGTATGTAACTTCATTGAGGCAGTAGCTGAAGAGATTTAAAACACAGAAGATTATCAAAACCATTATAAGTATTTAGTGACCATTGATTATTATGACAAAGAAATAGAACAAAAGAAAGAATACAGAAACTACAACACAAATTCTGGGTAATCAAGGCAACGATCAGTCTAAGATACTAATTACCTTCATCACTATACCAAACTAGAACCATAAACAAGACATTCAAAGAACCATAGACAAGATATTCAAAGAACCATGGATGGATTACCATGAGGATAAACTCAAATTGTGAATCCATTGAGTTGCTCATCAACTTAGGGTTTGTCAAACCTCCAAATTTGTCAAAATCAGCATAATCAGCCAAAGAAACCTAAAGACAATCTACTTAAACCCCAGGTTTAAAGGAAGGCGGACTGTCACAAATTAAACCGTGTTGGGCCATAAAACAACTTAAATGGAAAATCTGGATTATAGGGTGATGTGTGGCTTATGATCTCCCATTTAAAAAAAGTAGCAAGAGGTGTAGAATTATCACTCTTATGGCAAGGTATAAAACGTGCTATCTTAAGGAACCTATCCACTACCCAAAAGATGTTATCATGATCTTTCTCATTTCTCAACAAACCCAAAACAAAGTCCATTTTTCATCCCACTTTTATTATACGCCTTGGAAAAGAAAACAAAGTCCATAGAAGTATCCAATGAAGGTCCATTCAGATTGGACAAAGGTGTTGTAAACCTTCAGGGAACATTTTAGATATAGTTTGCCTGCATTCTTGACATTCGCTAAGCATCCTTTCTACGTCCCATCTGACATGTGGGCAATGATGTTTTCTTCCTAAATCTCTTAGAGTCTTATTCTCCCTAAATTGTACCGTTATTCCACCATTATGGTCCTACATAGCAAACAACTCTTTCACGGAACACCTAGCACCATAATGTACTAGCTTTAACCAAGATCATCTAGTCCATAGAATATTAGCTAATCCATTAGACTAATAAGCACTGTATACATTGTAAGACTCAATATCTCAGGCAAACAAGTCCTTTATATATTCAAAACCTTCCAACTTAGCACTCTACATCCTGATCAAGGCATATCTCCTAAAAAGCATAAAGATAACCACATTATTGTTTCCAAGCTTGTTTATTGAGGATAACATTAGGAAATACCTTGGATTTTCAAGTAGTTAAGGCTTTGATGATCCATCCTAATGATAACATCAAAGGCCAAAGATAACATTGTCAATTATCTAAAGCCCTAACTAGTGCGACAACTCCTTATCATACACACCAGTAGTGAAAACCCACTAGTGAGATTTGGGGAGAATAGAGTGTATGTAGGCCTTATCCCTACCTCGTGGAGGTAGTGAGGTTGTTTCTGGAAGACCCTTATCTAAAGTATAACAATTCAAAGTAGGTATGCAAAGGAAAACGGCAGTGAAGAAAGCATATCAACTAATAAGAAGTAGTAACAACAACAAAATTCAGAATAAGACGAGGAGAATAAATCTAGGGAGAAGAGAGATAAGGCCTGACTAAGAGAGAGAAAGGGAGTGAAGACTGAAGAGAATCAGATTTAGCTTTTCTTTTAGTGTCAAAAGCCAATCTCATCAATGAAGTAGGAATTAAAATTAAGTGTGTCTAACGAAAACAATAAATGGGAAGGAATGCTAACCTAATACCTTCATATAGTAGGTTAGAAAAAACATATGTCATTTATGTCCAATTCATTTTTTAAAGTTACTTTATTTAGTTGTGCACGTTTATTTGGAATTTAAAAAAAAACTATATCGGTTCTCATTTCACCCTTTCAGCAAAGCAGGCTCTTGTCCCCTGTTTACACTTCATCTTGTCTTAACCTTTATCAGAAGAGTAGAACTTTACACATATCACTAGACCAAACAAAACAGGAATTACAAATGTTCTTAAATATTTTTTTTCATAATTACAGTTAACAAATACCGCGAACATGTTCTGATGATTTCACAGGGACTCATCTTAGGAATTGTTGACCAAAATAATTCATTTTTTAAATTAATTCACGAAAGTAATATGTTTTTTGAAAACTTTACAAAACTAGTATAAACATTGTAGGCAGTAATGTATTAGGTTTTAAAAAAGTTAACGGACCAAAATGGCAATAAAGTATGAATCGTTATTGACAGTAACGTTTTTGGATTAAAACATTATCAATGGTAACGAGACTCTACAACTCTACCACATCAGACTCTGCAGAGTTTATTTGGCAGTGTGGAATAGTTTGATGTGGCAGAGTTGCAGAGTCTCGTTACTGTTGGTAACGTTTTAAGCCAAAACTCTCTCCGCAGTTACCCTTGCTAATAGATCACGAACTGCAGTAAAAGGAATAGGGGACATGCAACTTTTTCCTTCTATTTCCTTATACTCAGTTTTATTTGCCCCCACTTAATTTGATTTTTGTAATCAAAGTAACCAAGCACCTCAATTGTGGTGTCGCTTTTTTGGCTGACGTTGTTGTTGTACAGGACCGGAGAACGGGGAAGACGATTGGAACGAGATATGACTCCCTGTATCACATGTCAAAATTGCCACCACCAGTTTCCTGCACTTCTGCTGCGTCAATTGATCTTCTCCACAGACGTTATGGTCACCCGAGTCTCGCAAAGCTCCAAAAAATAATTCCTGGTCTTTCCAATTTGTCTTCTTTTGATGTGAGTCTTGTCAACTTGGGAAACATAGTCGCACCTCATTTCCCAAAATAGTAAATAACAGGGCCACATATATGTTTGACATTGTTCATTAAGATATATGGGATCCTAGTCGTGTCATTTCAAGTCTAGGATTTCAGTATTTTATTACCTTTATTGATGAATTTTCCCATTTCACATGGGTATATTTAATGAAAAATCATTCTGACATATTATCCTTTTTTCAAAAATTTTGCGCTTAGATAAATAATCAATTTGGTGTTTCAATAAAGGTATTACGTAGTGATAATGCGAAAGAGTACTTAACTTCTCCCTTTTCCAGTTTCATGTCATCTGAGAAAATCACTCGCCAGACTTCTTGTGTGTATGTATACTCCTCAACAAAATGGAGTGGTGGAACGTAAAATAGGCATCTCATCGAAACTGCTCGTACTTTACTTATACACCTCATTGCTTATTACTTGATCAATAAAATGCCCTCAACTGTGTTGCAACGACAAATTCCTTACTCAATTCTCTTTCCAGGTCAAAATCCTTTTCATCAACCATTGAGAGTGGTTGGGTGTATTTGCTTTGTCCATGATCAAAGTACTCGAAATGAAAAACTCCAACCAAAATCAATTAAGTGTGTCTTTCTGGGATACTCTCATCACCAAATAGGTTACAAATGCTATGATCCAAAAACAAATAAATATTTTATTAGTGCAGATGTGGCATTTTTTGAAACATCTTCCTATTTTACAACTAGCACTACAAGCAGAAGTTTAATTCCTCAAGTTTTGCCAGTACCATACTTCCTATACAACAAGTTAATGTTATAGAAAACTCTAAACTTCTCCTCCTCCTCCTCTTCAAGTATACACCCAACGTTCTCGTCCTCTTAACAATGATAATGATAGCACCACTCCTAGTCCTGATACATTGGTAGTTCCTGATGACTCATCTTTTGCTCCTTCAGCTCCCGTCATGCCTTCATCAGGTGTGGTGACCCAACCAATTTCATACGCAAAGGTATACATACTACTTGAAATAAACAATCAAAGAGATATAATTGTTTAAGTTATTATCGATTATCCCCATTATATCATACCTTTATATCTACCCTATCCAATTTACCTATACCAAAGACTCTTAGCGAAGCATTGGAACATCCAACGTGGAGAGATGCTATGGTCGAAGAAATGAATGCTTTACAGACCAATAAAACTTGGGAATTGGTCCAGTTACCAGAGGGGAAGTCTACTGTTGGAATTACATGTATCTGTACAGTAAAAGTGGTTTTGCATCGAACAGTTGATCTACTAAAAGCTCGCCTTGTTGCCAAAGGGTACACCCAAATTTATGGTCTTGACTATGGTGACACAGTTTCTTCGGTTGCCAAAATTGGATCTGTCTGATTACTTATCTCCTTGGCAGCAATGCATCATTGGTCTATTCATCAACTAGATATTAAGAATTCCTTTTTGCATGGAAACTTGTTGAGGAAGTTTATACGGAACAACCTCCTGGATGTTTTGCTCAGGTGGAGTCAGACTTAGTTTGCCGTCTCAAATGTTCTCTATATGGCCTCAAGAAATATCTAAGAGCATGGTTTAGTAGATTTAGTTTTGTTGTCCAACATTTTGGGATGTCTCGGTGTAATACCCCGGGAAATTTTTCGTTGAAATTTTGTGCGTAAACGTGTTGGGTTCTATCTTCTAGAATGAATTATAAATTTTTCGTGTGGAATGTCTTAGATTATGATCCACCATTGTGTACAGTATCTAATAATATTTCCAACGATAAGTGGATCATCCAAAACGGACACCCGAGCGACGAGTTATGATCATTCCGATCGAACCGTGAATAGTAGTGAAAAAAAAAAAGTACTGAGGCCTGGCGTATTTTTTCTCCAACTTTAAATGATCATAACTCCTTGTACATAATGATATGGGTAATCTACTATATATCAACGGAAATATCTGCGAGTCCTCTTTCCGATGAAATTGGTTTCATCCAATTTATCTATCGGAGCAAAACGTTATGGTCGATCTACTTCAGCCTATCAAAAGTGAATTTTTGGGCCAACTTTAAATGATCATAGCTCCTCGTACACAATGATCTGGGTAATATACTATATATAAAGGGAAAGATAAGAGAGTCCTCTTTCTAATGAAATTGGTTTCATCCAATTTGGATATTGGAGTAAAATGTTATGGTTGATGTACTTCAGACTATCAAAACAGTCCACCAAAGGACAGATGCGAGAATTATTTAATTTTTAGGGGTGTTTTGGTCATTCTCCCTCACCCAAAATCCGTCCAAACCCTATATTAAAGCCTATTAGAAGCATTATATGTTATATTTCATCAAATTCCCTCAAAAGGAAAACCCTAAGCTCCTACATCCAACTTCAAGAACCTCCAAAGTTCACCATTAATTCTGCAAATTTATTCAAGATTCCAAGTTCCTAGTTCTAGAACTCCAAGAACCATCATTCAAAGGCACGATTAACATCTCAAAAATGAGTATCGATCTAAAGTTCATCATTCAAGGTATGTGGGATTTTTCAACAAGAACTCTCTTTTGTTCTTGTGCCCAAAAGTAATTTTCCTTACAAAGGCATGATTTTTATTTGATTTTTTTTATGAATTTGAAGCATGAATCCATATCTTATGATGATTATTATGAAATCTTGATGTTTATGATTTTGAAAGATGAATTTACATGTGTGGTGATATAAAGCATGAATATTGAATGATAGTTATCATGATTTTGATGTTTGGGTCACAAACCCCATTTGAAATTGTGTTTTTGAGAAAATGTGTGTTATAAGTATGCTGATGTTGAATATTTGAGATGTTTTGAATGATTTGACATTTTTGTCGTGAAGGAGTTATTTTGAACTCGACTGTGAAAGAAATCCACGTTTTTATTGATTATGATAAAGGGGTAGCAAATTGGCTCCCGATGAAAATTATTGAAGTGTTTATTGTGGATTTTCTTTAATGTGAGCCTGGGGATGATTTAAATTTCTGAGCTAAGTCCGGGAGTAATCTTTAGCACCGAGTGGGAGGTATAAAGTGACCTTACTTCCCTAGAACTACATGCCCCTGTAGGATGTGAGCCTGAGGCTGATTTATATAGTGATCACTAGTGTTTTTGAATTGATACTGGGAGTCCTACTCCGATGGCAAGGATAGGACGGCTCTCCCCAATGTGGGTTGTACGTTGGACTCCATGTAGCTCACATGGTTTATGTTGGTTATAAGATCTCCCAGTGTGTGTGTGTTTCATTGTGTCTATGGTGAATGGTGATGTGATTTGAAAGTGGAATTGTGAAAGTTATTCTTTCGAAAGATTTAAATGATATTTACATTATGAGAATTGATATTCTTGATGAACTGAAAGTGATTGACAAATTATATGATGACTCACATGTGTTATTATACTTATTTCATCCTCTCATGATTATGATAATTTTCTTCGGGCTATGTAAGTCTTTCATACATCCTGCATATTTCTTATAAATATTTATGATGATGATGTTTATACAACTGCATACACCACCATATACTTGGTTCCTTTCCATGATACTGACCCACATCTTCGGATGTGGGCTGCATTTTCTCGGAATGTAGGTACAAGGTATAGTTTCACCTTCGGATCCAGTCAGTTCGTGGTATCTAGTTAGCAGGTGATGAGTCCTTTTGATTCAAGGGCTTGGGTTAGTTATGTAGAGTTTATAGAGTTGTATTTTCTTTATTCAGTCGTATTGAGTTAGGGTAGTTGGGAGTCATGACCCGGCTACCTACAGTCAGTACTAGTAGAGACTTCATAGACAGTCAGTAGAAGTTGATGTATTTTGTTTCAATTTTGGTTGTAAAGGCAGAATTGTAATCCTATAAAATTCCATTTTTGTATCGATCAGATTCAGAAAAGAGTTAATTTCTGTTGATTTGTATGGATTTGTATTTTTATTTAGTTGCTTATGAGTTATGCCAGTAGAAGGGTTAGCTTGGGGTCACTTGTGACCCTAAGCACCATGTGACGTCTCGGGACCCAATTTCGGGGCGTTACACTCAGTCTAAAGTAAACCACTCTGATTTCGATCGACATAATGGTACAAAAAAAATCATTTATCTGGTCTTTTATGTTGATGGCATTGTCATAACTTGAAATGATCCAAAAGGAATATCGCAGCTGAAGTAACATTTGTTCTGTCACTTTCAAACTAAAGATTTGGGGAAGGTAAAGTATTTTTGGGGAATTGAGGTAGCACAATCCAATACAAGTATTTCTATCTCACAAAGAAATTATGCTTTGGACATATTAGAAGAGACATGCATGTTAAATTGCAAACTTATTGACACTCCTATGGATCCAAACACCAGACTCATCCCTCGACTGGGGGAGCCACTAAAAGATCCTAGTAGATATAAAAGATTGGCTGGTAAATTGAATTATTCACTATCACACGCCCGGATATTTCATTTGAAGTAAGCATGGTTATTTTCTCCAAGCTCCATAAAAAGATCATTGGGATGCAGTAATTAGCATTATTTGATACATCAAAGCCTCCACGACAAGGATTGTTAAATGAAGACAAAGGTCACACAGACATTGTTGGATATTTTGACGTAGATAGGGTAGGTTCTCCAACAGACAGACGCTCTACTTCTGGGTATTGCGTCATGGTTGGGGCTAATTTAATTTCTTAGAAAAGTAAGAAGAAAGATGTTGTTTCTAGATATAGTGCAGAAGTTGAATATCGACCTATGACCCTTGCTATATGCAAACTTATTTGGTTGAAACAACTTCTCCAAGAGCTAAAATTTGTTGAATTCAAACAGATGAAATTATATGTGACAATCACGCTGCCCTACATACTGCCTCGAATCCAGTTTTCCATGAAAGAACGAAGTATATAGAGGTGGAATGTCATTTTATTATGCAAAAAATTGAATCTGGACGCATTGCTACCAGATTCATCGGTTCTAATGACCAGCTGGCAGATATTCTTAATAAGTCCCTTAGAGAAGCTTGGATTGGATACATTTGTGGCAAACTCGGAGCATATGACATGTATGCTTCATCTTGAGGGAGAGTGTGAAGAGAGTAAGATAGTATACCAAATGTCAAGATATTTGTCAGAGGGTATATTAGTTATTATATTTGTGTCAGATATACATAGTCAAATATTTAGGTAAAAGGCATGAACTCAGGGATCTGCTCTTGACCTTTTGTGTCTCGCTTTGTGTATATACTCTAGGTGTAATATATCATTTAGTGAATGAGGTGAAATACAACTACATCATTAATAGTAACAATCTAATGAACCGATGTACAGCCACTTCCAGACAAATGACACAAAAAAAAGTGCGTTCGAGTATCCTTTGTCAGCACAAATTAGAGTAAGGGTGTCAAGTGGGCCGGGCCGGGTCAACCCGAAACCAGCCCGTGAATGTTAGTCGGGTTGTGGGCCGGTCCGAATCCGGGCCTGGTTAAATGGGCTAGACCGGTTCAGGGCCTGGTTAAACGGGCCGGACCATTTCTGAGCCCAACAGTAATTTTTTTAAAAACAATCCTGAATCGTCCCACTTAACCCAACCCGGTCCAACCCACCTAGACCCGGTCAAAACCGGTTAAAAATCCGGTCAAAACCGGTTAAAAACAAAAAAAAATTCTCCAATATACACTATATATACCGACCTATATACATTTTAAATACGTTAAATAATATATATATACTATATATATAGTATATACTACATTAGAATTTTTTAAAAAAAATACACATATACACAATTACACATGTAATCGTGTATACAACTATACGTTAGTTAAATATATATATTACTCTAAATAAAACATATTCTACATGATATATAATCATATATATAATAATTTATAAAACATATACACATATATCCGTTAAATATATACGTCTATAGAAGATATATACACATATATATGTACCATTCAATATATATGTACTACATTAAATAAAATATACTACAATATATAGATATATACTACAATATATACACACTATATATATATTTATATACTAATTTATAAAACATATACACATGTATACGTTAAATATATACATCTATAGAAGATATATACACATATATACGTACCATTCAATATATACATACTACTTTAAATAAAATATACTACAATATATATATACTACAATATATACACACACTATATACATAGTTATATACTAATTTATAAAACATATACACATGTATACGTTAAATATATATGTCTATAGAAGATATATACACATATGTACTACTTTAAATAAAATATAGTATAATATATGTATAGTACAATATACACACACACTATATATATAGTTATACACTAATTTATAAAATATATACACATATATACGTTAAATATATACTTTTATAGAAGATATATACACATATATATGTACCATTCAATATATACATACTACTTTAAATAAAATATACTACAATATATACACACTATATATATATATAGTTATATACTAATTTATAAAACATATACACATGTATACGTACCATTCAATATATACGTACACATATAAAATATATGTGCTTCTTTAAATAAAACATATGCTACTTAATATAATAAATTAATAATACTTTATAGTAAATTAGTAATATATTAAAACTAAGTATTTAATTTAAACTAAAAATTCAATTCAAATCATTAAATGGAAAAAATTACAAAGTAAGGACAAAGCAGTGAATGAATGTTGAATTTTATTGATTGCAAAATGATCCAAAATTTATAATTTACATGAATTAAAAATCTACAAATTTTGCATCATTTTTTCTAACTCATTCATGTTAATATTAACGGAAACTTGCATAGGATAGTCAAAGTCAACGGAGGCAAAACCATGCATTGGACTTGATTCTGCTGAGTTCTCCCGTAAAGTCATAATTTCTTCAAGTCTCTGCTCGTCGTTCGGCTCCACTTCCATTCCTTGATTTCTTTGTTCTGCTCTAATCTAATCTCTAAGGCAAACTAGAACATTCATTGCATTGCTTCCCAATGAATATCGGTTGTCTCCAAGCTGTTGTCGTCCCTAACTAAAAGCGCTCTCCGATGCAACGGTTGACATTGGAACATTCAGGATATCTCTAGCTAATCTTGAAAGCACAGGATATTGCGATTCATTATTCCTCCAGCAATCCAACGTGTTGATCCATCGTCTGCGATCCTCTAGCGGCAATCGGAGATAATACTTCATCTCTTCCCAATAAGTTAATGTGTAAGCTCCCTCGTCAACACTGTTCCAACAAGGTAAATCATAAAAGTGATAAGGAAAACCACTATGTGGCGGCCTTTTAGAAGATGATGGCTCCTCGGGAGGACGAGGAGAGACAGTTAGAGTGATATATGTCAGCACAGCTAAATCAACTAAATTAGCATAGTGATTATATAATTTATCTATGTAAGCTTTCGCATCGACCATGGCCATCCACAAATCAGGTTTTTCTTGTTCTTCATCATCAGAATCATTGTTAGTATTTATTTCTAAATTAGCATAAATAAGAGTACTAAAGTGGCACATAGTATTATATTTCATGCACGAATTTATCATAGCACCAACCAAGTAAATAGGGAGAATAAAAAAATATTTTTAAAATTTAGCAAACATGACACCAACAGCTTCTTTGTAACCTTCTTTATTTTTATATTCTTTGAGCAAATCATAAATATCGGCTATATATGTCAAAATATTACAAACAGTAGGATAATAAGCACTGAAAAATTCAACCGTAGCTATATAATTTTTTAAAAAAAACTTAACAAGATCATTAATTACAGTCCAATCAGAATCATGTAGCATGCAGTGGGCAGAATCAGCAAACGAACCACAATGTTGGTTAAAAGATAGTGTAATAAGAACTCTATATTTATAACAAGTTTTTAAATATCATACGCAGCATTCCATCTAGTATCACATTCTTCAGGAATCAATATCGGTGCAAGTCCATTTAGTTCACATTTAAGTTTAGAGTCTTTAATTCTTCTTCTACGATTATTTCCTTGAATAAAACCAATGGCAGGCCAAATTTTTTCAATATAAAGTTCAAAAAACTCAAGACCATCTCTTACAACTAAATTATATATATGACAAGAACATTTAACATGAAAAATTTCTGATAGCGGCAGAGATGGCTTAGATTTTAACTTTGTTATAGCAGTCATGGTGTTAGAAGCATTATCTAAAGCAATACATAAGATTTTATTTTCAATACCTTAAAATTCTGCAACTTTAGCAATCGAATCAGCAATAAAATCTCTAGTATGTTTACGATCTTCATCATATAAAAAAGCAAGAATATGTTTTTGCATAACAAAATTATTATCTATCCAATGACAAGTAATGGTTAAATAATCATTTTTATTTACAACACGATCAAGATAAGAAGCTAGGGACATTCTACATTGAATATTTTTTAACAATGTTGATAAATAAAAATAATATTGTGAATGAAGTCTAAAAATATCGGCCCTACAAGTAGTTCTAGGAATACCATCAAACATAGGATTATAAATTTCTTGAATATAATGAGTAAAGGCATCAGAAGAAGGAAAAATAAAAGGTAAACAACCCACAGCTACCATTTTAGCTATTTCTTCCCTGTCCCTCAATTTATTATACTTCTTCATTACCTGGCCGGTTGTTGGGTCCATTCTAGTTTGCGTTGGCCCACCAACATCCGAACCACCTCGTGCAATATTTAACTCTCTTTCGTGATTATCACTTATATGTCTCATTAACGTACCCGTACCCCCTTGCTTGCCTCCTTTTTTATTCTTATATATTTGTTGACAAATATTGCATTGCACCTCAATAGCTGATATACGTTTAAAAAATTGTCATACAATACTAGTTGGTTTATGATCTCTTGGGGCATGGGGAGGACGGGAAGGGAGATTATACGCTAGGTGTAATACATCATTTAGTGAATGAGGTGAAATACAACAATATCATTAATAGTAAGAATCAAACGTACCGATGTACAACCACTTCCATACAAATGACACAAAAAACAAGCGCATTGGAGTATCCTTTGTCACCACAAATTAGACATATCGTATCCTGCACAACATGGCAAAACAATTATTGTAGTCATATGAAAAGCAATATACAAATAATGCAAAAGATCCATGTTCTCAAATTATGAAAAAGAAGTTTTAACAAAAAAATCCTCAAGTAAAATGTGTTTTCTAAAGTAAGTTGTTATTGGAGACTGAATTGGATACACATTTGCTCCCCATGGTAATCAATAAATATATCCACGATATTTCACTCAAATGTGAGGCATATTGGTCAATGAAATGTATTGAGACCTATCAGGTCTAATGTTCAAACCCCAATGGACACAAAAACACCACGTGATTTGTGATTTCGTCTGATTTGCTCAAACCTTGGTGGAGATAGTTAGCTAGTACTTGTGTTGGTACAAATAGGCGGTGGTAATGGGAAAAGTTATAATGTATGTAAAAGGTTAAAATTCCATGGTATTTTCCAAGATATTTTCATTGATGTTATTTCTTTTTCTATTAGTTTTGATATGCTTTTCCTTGAACTAAGGATCAATCAATAACAACCTTTCTGTCTCCCAACGTAGGAGCAAGGTTTGTGTATACCCTACCCTTCCCACACCCCACTTGTAGGATTTATGTTGTTGTTGTATATAAGCTCAAAATTATCTTTTGTGTATATAATATATATGAATCCCCTTCCCTTTTTTCGATGTTTACTTCGTTATATTTCTGTTGAATCAATCTAGGAGCACACAAACTGGACCGAGCACCATGGTTATAAAACAAGTGAATGATATATCTGCCTTATTGGTACTTTTACAACTAAAATAAGAATTAATACAAGAAAACACAATGATAGTCACAGAAATACTTATAACTTTGCCAAATTTCAGTAAAATCAAAGAAAAAATCTACTGAAGATAAAATGAGAAATGAAGAAAATCTTAGAAAATACCATGGTGAAAACAAGAAATGCAAGGAACCAGAAATCCAGAACGCAGTAGTTGTGCTTAATTGTTAGCCCAACAACCCGATCGCAAATATATGTCTATGAATCTGATAATCACTCTAGCGATACGCTCAAAGTAGTGACAAAAGTTGAATCTTTGTAAACTTTGGACAATTTAAAGTAAGAAAATTTTGATAGGTTTTTTAAACATATTTGTTAGTTGGTCAAAATATTAATCTGATCAAATATGGTATAGATTAATGTAATCTCACCGGTGGTTTATGAGGAGAGTATAACTTAGGAAAAAATTATGCATACCTTGAGTATATAGAGAGATTGTTGTCTCATAGTCATAGGTGGGGTCTCGCGGACAGTATAACGTAGACAAAACTTACATACCTTCTACTTCTACTTAAATGTTATAAATAGTTCAATCACATTAAATACAGTATGGTGCAAACATGTGGGGAATGTATAGCTGTGACGTCTTGACGTAATCTAATATTTATTAAAAAAAACATTGTATACTAAAACAAAGAATTAAACGACCCTTTAATTGACAGCCAAAAAAAAAAAATTGTATTCGTTTAGAACTTTATTCGACTTCTAAATTTACCAAAATAGTCAATAATGAAGTTTTTTTTTTTTTGAGAAAAAGATTATTACCTATAATTACTATTTTATCTAATATAAAAAACATTTATTAAGGGTAGTTACAAACTCCAATTAATGCTTATCTACATAGTTGGCGGCTAGATTCTTTTTTTGAAGAAGTATCAAAGCTTTAAAAATATTTCTTAAAAATTTTTTGATGAAGAATATGAATAATAGGATTTTTATAGAAGTATTACTAAGGGCATGACCCTAGATAGCTAGGATGGTGTGGAAGTCGAGGGTTTGGGACTCTGAAGATATATAGCCCTCCAGATAACAAAAGCTAGCAATAACGCGGATGGCAATTGGCAGCCAATAGTGACCAAAAGGCACTCTTAAAATAACATATTTCAGTGCCTACAAATATCACCATACTTATGAAATGGTCTAGATTTATGATGTTGAGTACCTCATACAACACTTTTGCAGCCATTGCTTCTACAATTTCTCTTCTTCTTCTCTCAAGCATGCAATGTGATGCACAACTTTATTTTATAGTTGGGGTGACTCGATGACTTGAAAACATAACTTTTGGGAAGTATATCTGAAGGGTTTGGGGTGGGTTTGTTTGTTACTGATGTACAGAAACTTCAAGACACAAAAAAACAATGGCGTTAGAGTATCCTTTCTCACCACAAGTTAGACATATTGTATCTTGCATAACATGGCATAACATGTGCCATTTTATTTAGGATATGACTGGAGGGCTATATCTTCAGAGTCGCACAACAACAACAATACTTAATTAAATATAGTTCCATAGTTGAGGTTTGAGGAGAATAAGATGTTCACAAAACTTATCCCTACCTTTGCAGCATAGAAGGAATATATTTGAAGCATGGTTGCAATAAAAATATAACAACAAAATATAAAGATACAAAACAAATGAAATAATACATAATAAAACAGATTGAAGCTACATATACTAAATACTACTGATAATAAGACTCCGAGGAGATGGGGCTAGCCCCTGCCTCTCCCACCTCATGAAGGACGTCATTAATACTCCGCTATCTAGCGTCATTCACTCAGTAACGCTTCTATAAAAATCCTATTATTTAATATTCTTCGTCATAAACTTTTTAGGAAATATTTTTAAAGCTTTGATACTGCTTCAAGAAAAGAAGCTAGCCGTCAACTATGTAGATAAGCATTAATGGGAGTATGTAATTACCCTTGAGAAATGTTTTTCACATTAGATAAAATTGTAATTACAAGTAATAATCTTTTTCTCAAAAAAACTTCATTATTGACTATTTTGGTAAATTTAGAAGTCGAATAAAGTTCTAAACAAATACAATTTTTTTGATTTTGGCTGTCAATTAAAGGGTCATTTAATTCTTTGTTTTTGTATACATTTTTAAAAAAAAAAATTAGATTGTGTCAAGACTTCACAGCTATAACATTCCCCTCATGTTTGCACCATACTGTAATTTAATGTGGTTGAACTATTTACAACATTTAAGTAGAAGTTGAATTATCAAATTCTATTATTCACCGCAACTCCACCTTGAACTTTAGATATAGATCAAGGTATGTAAGTTTTTTCTACGTTGTACTCTCCGCGAGACCCCACCTATGATTATGAGATTACAACAATCTCTCTATATACTCAAGGTATGAATAAGTTTTTCCTAAGTTATACTCTCCTCATAAACCACCGGTGAGATTAGATTAACCTATACCATATTTGATCATATTACTATTTTGACCAACCAACAAATATGTTATAAAGAACTATCAAAATTTTCTTACTTTAAATTGTCCAAATTTTACACAGATGCAGCTTTTGTCACTACTTCGAGTGTATCGCTAGAGTGATTATCAGATTCATAGACATATATTTGCGATCGGGTTGTTGGGCTAACAATTAAGCACAACTACTGCGTTCTGGATTTCTGGTTCCTTGCATTTCTTGTTTTCACCATGGTATTTTCTAAGATTTTCTTCATTTCTCATTTTATCTTCAGTAGATTTTTTCTTTGATTTTACTGAAATTTGACAAAGTTATAAGTATTTCTGTGACTATCATTGTCTTTTCTTGTAGTAATTCTTATTTTAGTTGTAAAAGTACTAATAAGGTGGATATATCATTCACTTGTTTTATAACCATGGTACTCGGGCCAGTTTGTGTGCTCCTAGATTGATTCAACATAAATATAACGAAGTAAACATCGAAAAAAGGGAAGGGGATTCATATATATTATATACACAAAAGATAATTTTGAGATTAAATACAACAACATAAATCCTACAAGTGGGGTGTGGGAAGGGTAGGGTATACACAAACCTTGCTCCTACGTTGGGAGACAGAAAGGTTGTTATTGATTGATCCTTAGTTCAAGGAAAAGCATATCAAAACTAATAGAAAAAGAAATAACATCAATGAAAATATCTTGGAAAATACCATGGAATTTTAACCTTGTACATACATTATAACTTTTCCCATTACCACCGCCTATTTGTACCAACACAAGTACAAGCTAACTATCTCCACCAAGGTTTGAGCAAATCAGACGAAATCACAAATCACGGGGTGTTTTTGTGTCCATTGGGATTTGAACATTAGACCTGATAGTTCTCAATCCATTTCATTGACCAATAGGCCTCACATTTGAGTGAAATATCGTGGATATATTTATTGATTACCATGGGGAGCAAATGTGTATCCAATTCAGTCTCCATTAACAACTTACTCTAGAAAACACAATTTACTTGTGGATTTTTTTGTTAAAACTTCTTTTTCATTATTTATAGAACATGGATCTTTTGCATTATTTGTATATTGCTTTGCATATGACTACAATAATTTTTTTTCCATGTTGTGCAGGATACGATATGTCTAATTTGTGGTGACAAAGGATACTCGAACGCGCTTGTTTTTTGTGTCATTTGTATGGAAGTGGTTGTACATCGGTACATTAGATTCTTACTGTTAATGATATTTTTGTATTTCACCTCATTCACTAAATGATGTATTACACCTAGAGTATATACAAAAAGCTAGACACAAAAAGTCAAGAGTAGATCCCTGAGATCATGCCTTTTACAAACAATATTTGACTATGTATATCTGATACAT
The DNA here is from genome assembly GCA_030864215.1 of Capsicum pubescens. Lineage (NCBI taxonomy): Eukaryota > Viridiplantae > Streptophyta > Magnoliopsida > Solanales > Solanaceae > Capsicum > Capsicum pubescens. Next base: position 33,275,785 of record CM061542.1, on the reverse strand, counting down.
GCAATAACTGATATACTCTCCGACAAATATCTTGACCTTGGTATACTATCTGACTATCTTGGCACTCCCCCTCAAACTGGAGCATACATGTCATATGCTACGAGCTTGCCGCAAATGTATCCAATCCGAGCTCCGCTAAGGGACTTACTCAAAATATCTGCCAATTGGCCATTTGAACCGATGAAGATAGTGGCAATGCATCCAGACTCAATCTCCTTCCTAATAAAATAGCAATCCACCTCTATATGCTTCGTTCTTTCATGAAAAACTAGATTTGAGGCAATATGTAGGGCAGCGTGATTGTCACATATAAGTTTCATCTATTTGAATTCAACACATTTTATTTTAGCACTTGGAGAAGTTATTTCTGCCGAATAAACTTGCAAGTAGCAAGGTCCATAGCTCGATATTTAACTTCTACCCTAGATCTGGAAACAACATCTTACTTCTTACTTTTACAAGAAATTTAATTGCCTCCAACCATGACACAATAACTAGAAGTAGAATGTCTATCTGTTATAGAACCTGCCCAATCTGCATTAGACTATCCAACAATGTGTGACCTTTGTCTTCATATAACAATCCTTGTCCAGGAGCTTTTTTTATGTATCCGAGGATGCGAATTACTGCATCCCAATGATCTTTATGTGGAGCTTGGAGAAACTAACCATGCTTACTGCAAATGAAATATCCAGTCGTGTGATAGTGACATAATTCAATTTACCAATCGGTCTTCTACATCTACCAGGATCTTTTAGTGGCTCCCCATGTCCAGGGACGAGTTTGGTGTTATGGAACCATAGAATTGTAAATAAGTTTGCAATTTAACATGCATGTCTCTTCTAATATGTCTACAACATATTTTCTTTGTGAAATAGCAATATTTGTCTTGGATTGTGCTACCTCAATTCCCAAAAAATACTTTTAACTTCCCCAAATATTTGGTTTGAAAGTGACTGAACAAATGTTCCTTCAGTTGTGATATTCCTTCTAGATCATATACAGTTATGATAATGCCGTCAACATAAATGACCAGATAAATGTTCTTTTTTGGACCATTATGTCTATGGAAAACAGAGTGGTCAGCTTTACTTCAAGACCTCCCAAATTGTTGGACAACAAAACTAAATCTGCCAAACTATGCTCTTGGATATTGGTTGAGGCCATATAGAGAATGTTTGAGACGGCAAACTAAGTCTGTCTCCCCCAGAGCAATAAATAAAGGAGGTTTCTCCATACATACTTTCTCAGCAAGTTCACCTTTAAAGGTATTCTTAATATCTAGTTGATGAAGCAGCCAATGATGCATTGCTTCTAAGGAGATAAGCAATCGGCAGATGAAATTTTGGCAACACCATAGTCAACACCATAAATCTGGGTCTACCTTTTGTCAACAAGGAGAGCTTTCAGTTGATCAACTGTTCCGTTCAAAGCCACTTTTACTGTATAGATATATAAACTTCCAACAGTAGATTTCCCCTTTGGTACCTGGACCAATTCCCAAGTGTTATTGGTCTGTAAAGCATTTATTTATTCAATCATAGCATCTTTCCACCCTGGATGTTCCAATGCTTCGCTAAGAGTCTTTGGTATAGGTACATTAGATAGGGTAGATAAAAAGGTATAATATAACTAGGGCAATCGATGATAAAACTTAAACAATTATATCTCTCTGGTTGTTGCTTTTGAGTAGTATGTATACATTTATGTATGGCGATTGGTGGGGTCACTGCATCTGATTAAGGCATGAGGGAGCTTACGGAGAAAGAGATGGGTCATTAGGATCTACCAGTGCATCAAGACTCGTAGTAGTGCTATCATTATCATTGTTAAGAGGACAAGCACGTCGGGTGTATACTTGATGAGGAGGATGAGAGGTTTGAGGGTTTTCTAAACCATTGACTTGTTTTAAAGGAAGTATGGGGACTGACAAAACTTGAGGAATTAAACTTCTGCTTGTAGTGCTTGGTGTAAAAGAGGGAGGTGTTTCAAAAAATTTCACATCTGCACTAATAAAATATTTATTTGTTTTTGGATCATAGCATTTGTAACCTTTTTGGTGATGAGAGTATCCTAGAAAGACACACTTAATTGATTTCGTGTAACGTCCCGAAGTTTTTCCTAGCTAAATTTTTGTCCTTAAAGTATCAAGCATTGTCTTCTAGAATGATTTATACTTTTTTCCCGGTGGAATCCCTTAAATTTCAACTTTATATTTAATAGATGATTGAATAAGTTTTCCGTCGACATAAGATGCGTCCAAAATGGACACTCGGTGAAGGAGTTATGGTTAATTTAAGTCCTAGTCTTGAAACACCGTCATTCTTGTCCTTGGCACGTCGCGGAGAGGGTGTAAATGACGATGGTCAATTTCTAGTGGGACTCCGTGATGGTGGTGCGTCGCGAAGTGGGCCAAATTCCCATTCGTCAATTTCCAGTGAGCCACCACGATAGTGGTGCATCGCGGTGGCCCATGAAATCGGGATCCCAGTTATATTTTAATACCAGTCTCATTAAGGGTATATTGGGTATTTTTCCACACCCTTATCAATACAAACACGAGAATTCAACCCCAATTGGGCATATTACTCATACATTCACCAAAAATATTCAAGAACACTCTCTAGGGTTCCATATTGATAATCCAAATAAATCGAGATTCAACCGTGGGTTTTCAAAACAAATTGAAGATTTGGAATCCCCAAGCCATGGGCGTCAAGAAGCATCCTTTAAATTTCTAGATAGAGGTATGTGAGGTTTATCCTAAAAAAACTACATGGGCTTAAAATCATTAGAGCATGATTTTTAGATTTTTATGCATGAATTTCAATGGGGTTTTGGAATCTATGTTCTAAATTACGTACTCCGAATGATTTAATGATACTATTATTTTGACCTTGTGGTCCTATCCCCTAAATTGATTTACATGTATACGTATATGTATGGAATTTGAGATTTAAGATTGTTGAGAGCATAAATTATGAACTCCCTCTCATGTATTGAATTAAATATTATGGTTTTATGATTTGAAAGATGTTTTCGCAATATTATAGCATTTGAGCATGATTTGAAATTTTTGAGAGGGTGTTTATTGATATAAATGTGTTCTTGTGTTTAAGAAAAAGAATTGCATGAGAATTGAGAACTTTGACATGACCTCCTTGTACTGTACAACTGAAATGCTTGACAACGATGAGTTCCTTGCATTTGTTTACATGAGGTTTGAGAAAGAGTTTCGTTGAATTGAATTATTGAAATGGTGGTCCCAAAACTTGTGTTTTGAAAAAGGAGATTTATGATAGACTAATAATGGCTCAAAGATGTGACTTGCAAGTCAATGGTATGACGATACTATATGTATTTATGCCATAACAGATTATGTTTTCAGAGCATGTTTTCAGAGACTGTATGTTTTGATAGAGTTTTAAAAAGGGGCTTAAATAGGGTTAGGTGGTTACCCGAAGAAGGCGCGAGTTCAAGCAACTCTTCGCCTGAAATCGTATTTGTCGATACGGGTAGATTATTACTGTACGCTGGTGAAGGCCATGTGGCATAGTAGATTCAGAGACTTCGACTCTTACGGCACACTTGGGTTGGGGTCTTCGCTGTCGAGTTAATGGCAGTTTCCCTATAGCCCATGGAATTTTTCAGAGTTGTAAGGTATACCACCTAGCGCAGAAGTAACACAGATTTCTCAGAGTTGAGATGATTTTTACAGAGTCTTTAAAATACCCTTGTGAATTCTTACTATATGATGTACTTATGAACTATTTTAAATTGCTCTCATATATGTTGAATAATAAATATTTATTTTGGAAATGCTCTGCGTACCAGTACATCTGTATTGAACCCCCTACCTCTCAGGTTCTGAGACTCAGTCTAGGGGTCTAGATAAGCAGTAGATAATTCAGAAAGCAGATCAGATTATGCAGTGGTGAGCCTTCTCTATTCCAGAAGGCCTGTCTTTTCAGATTATGTCACTTATTTTAGTTTTGGTCTACTGGGGGCCTTGTCCCAGTTTCAGACAGTTGTCAGAGTTTTATGTTGTAGAGATTTCGCAGACTGAGTCGGATGTTATTTAGATGTAGTTAATTTACAGTTTCCATACTTGTGTTGAATTCAGAATTGACCATGTTTCCTTAGCAGATTATGTTTCCGCATCTTCTGTTATTATATGAATGTTGTGCATGATTACCAGATAGAGAAGGGCGTTTCGAACCTTCATGGTTTGTGATGTCCATCATGGCTAGGCCCTCATTCGGGTTGTGACAAACTTGGTATCAGAGACAAGTTCATGGTCCCAGGGTGTCTGCGAATTTGAATCGGCTAGAGTCTTGTTTATGGGTGTATAGTGCACCACACTTATAAGTAGGAGGCTACTAGGCGTTTAAGAATATTTATCTTCTTTGTTATTTAGTTTGTGCTTTAGAGTCTAATCTGTCCCCTAATTAATGACCTTTTGCTTTTCAAAAAACCAGCGATGCCTCCCCGTCGCACTAACGTTAATACTCAGGACGATGAAGTCCGTCCCACCCATGGATACGTACCCATAACAGAGCTCATACCCTATAACCTATTCCTACTCCGGGAGTACCTCCTGTACTGACCAGTCCTCCCAGAACTCCCCGGATGGGGGCCAATCGCACTCAGCCTCGTGTAGGATAGGCTTCTAATGTTGAATTCAGACAGTCTATTCACATGCTGGCACAACTGGTAGCCGTACAGACTCAGAGGTTGAAGGATACTGGGTCTGTGTCTGTTACTTCTGAAGTTACTAGAGTGGGCCAGTTCATAAGAATGAACCCGCCCAAGTTCTGGGGCGCTAAGGTAGAAGAGGACCCACAGGAGTTCATAGATGAAATGGAGAAAATTTTCAAAGTAATGCATGCTGATCAGGTGAAGGGTGTTGAGCTAGTAGCATACCAGCTAAAGGATGTAGCGAACCTATGGTACAACGAGTGGGAAGATGCAAAGGGTGACAGTGTTGATCCCACAGTTTGGGACGAGTTCGTGGAAGTTTTTCTTGACCGATTCTTTCCTCTGGAGTTGAGGGAATATAAAGCAGAGGAGTTCATGAACCTTAAGTAGGGTAAGATGAGTGTTCAAGAGTATACTTTAAAGTTTAACCAGATGGCCCGTTATGCTCCTGAGATGACGAGTAGTATGAGGACCCGAATGAGGAAGTTTGCTTCCGGCCTTTTAGATGATCTGGTGCTTTAGTATCTGAACAGGGATATGGACTTTGCTAGACTGTCAGTCCACATATAGCAAGTTGAGGAGAATAAGAAGAAGATATCTAAATCTAGGGGAAAAAATAGGCAGGCAAAGAGAGCCAGAGTGACAGACCAGAGTCATAGTCAGCAGCAGAGCGGTAATTGGGGAAGAAAATGGCAAAAGAAAAGAATTGGGGTAATGCACAGTCGGAAGCTAGTGCTCCAGTGTCCAGACCTGCTGAGCAGTGCACCCAGAATTTTTAGTCTAGTTAGGGGCCGAGGATGTAGGGTACGCAGTCGTAGGGAAGTATAGCCCAGACCTCTCGGTCCTATCCACGCTACAGGAGATGCGGGAGAAATCATCCAGGGAGATGTCAGTTTGGAGATTTGGTGTGTTATTCATGTGGCCAGCCAGGCCATATCCAGAGAGACTGTCCGGCAGCAAAGAGTAATGTTGGAGGAGCCAAGTCGCAGGCGAATTCATCTGTACCACCACCTCAAAAGGGTGCCATTTCAGTCGCTGGAAATGGACGAAACCTGTTGTATGCTTTGACCAACTGTTAGGAGGCAGAGGCCTCACCAGATGTAGTCATTGGTACGTTGCAAATCTTTTCTCGTGATGTGTATGTATTACTTGATCCTGGGTCTACTTTTTCTTATGTTACCTCATACGTGGCTGTTGGTTTTGGGTTTGAGCCTGATGTGATTGCTGAACCTTTTTTGGTTTCCACCTCGGTGGGAGATTCTGTTGTGGCTGGGAGGGTGTATAGAAATTATGTTGTGTCTATTTTCAGTCGGGATACTGATGCAGACCTCATAGAACATGATATGGTTGATTTTGATGCCATCTTAGGGATGGACTGGCTCCATTCGTGCTATGCCACCTTGAATTATAGGACCCGAAGAGTCACCTTTTCTTTTCCGAATGAGTCTGTGATAGAATAAGAGGGACATTCTCTAGCACCTAGAGGGAACTTCATATCTTATCTCAGGGCCCGTAAACTTATTTTCAAAGGTTGCTTGTATCATCTTATTCAGGTTAAAGATTCTAATGCCGAAAGTCTCCCTCTTCAGTCTGTCCCCGTAGTGAATAAATTCCCAGAAGTCTTTCCAGATGATCTCCCAGGAATACCACCTGACAGGGAGATAGATTTTGGTATTGATTTATTGTTAGATACCCATCCTATTTCTATTCCGCCATATAGGATGGCTCCTGCTGAGCTAAAAGAGTTGAAAGAACAGCTAGCAGATCTTCTAGATAAAGGTTTTATCTGCCCAGTGTGTCTCCCTGGGGTGAACCTATACTTTTCGTGCAAAAGAAAGACGGTTCCCTTCGTATGTGCATAGATTACCGCTGGTTGAATAAGGTCACGATTAAAAATAAATATCCCCTGCCTAGGATTGATGATCTTTTTTATTAACTTCAGGGTGTTAAATGTTTTTTAAAGATAGACCTTCGTTCGGGATATCACTAGTTGAAAGTTAAAGAGTCAGATATTCCCAAAATATCTTTTCAAACCACATACAACCATTATGAATTCTTAGTCATGTCCTTCGGGTTGACTAACGCCCCTGCAACTTTCATGGATCTAATGAATAGTGTTTCCGTCAGTTTTTGGATCTGTTTGTCATTGTATTCATTGATGACATTTTGGTATATTCTAAGAGCAAGGAGGACCATGTCAATCACCTTCGAATCATCCTTCAGACCCTTAAAGATCATAAGTTGTATACAAAATTTTCCAAGTGTCAATTCTAGTTGAATGCTATTGCATTCTTGGGGCATTTTATGTCTAGTGAGGGGATTAAGGTTGATCCCCAAAAGATTAAGGCAATGAGAAAATGTCCCAGACCCACGACTCTAACTGACATTAGGAGCTTCTTAGGTTTGGCGGGTTATTACAGAAGATTCGTCGAGATTTTTTCTTCCATAGCTGCACCACTTACTATGTTGACTCAGAAAAAGGCAAAGTTTTTGTGGTCTGGCTCTTGTGAGAATAGTTTTGAGAAGTTGAAAGACAAGTTGACTACTGCTCCTGTTCTGACTCTTCCAGAGGGTATAGAAGGTTTTTTTGTATACTATGATGCATCCCGAGTGGGACTTGGGTGTGTTCTTATGCAGCATGGTAAGGTAGTGGCTTAGGCATCTAGGCAGTTGAAGGTGCATGAGCGGAACCACCCTACTCATGACTTGGAGTTAGCGACTGTGGTTTTTGCACTTAAGATCTGGCTGCACTATTTGTATGGGATACACGTTGATAAATTTACTGACCACAAGAGTTTACAGTATGTTTTCTCACAGAAAGAATTGAATCTCAGGCAGAGGCGGTGGTTGGAACTTTTAAAAGACTATGACATGAGCCTGCACTATCATTCGGGCAAGGCGAATGTGGTAGCCGACGCCCTCAGCGGGTTATCTATGGGACGTCTTTTTTATGTTGGGAAAGAAAAGAGAGAGATGGTGAAGGATATTCACCGACATGCAAATCTAGGAATGTGACTTTTGGATTCCGAGGATCGAGAAGTGGTTGTTCATGAGATATATAAATCTTCCCTTTGTGCAGAAGTCAAAGAGAAACAGGTTGAAGATCCCATCTTGATGCAGATCAAGAAAGATGTGGGTCAACAAAAGGTATTGTCTTTTGAAATTGGTGGTGATGGAGTTTTGAGATACCAGGGTAAATTGTATGTGCCAGATATAGATGGTCTGAGGAAGAGAATCCTTGACGAAGCTCACACATCGAGATATGTTGTTCACCCTGGATCTACTAAGATGTATCAAGATTTGAAAACCATTTATTGGTGGAATAATATAAAGCGTGGTGTGGCTAACTATGTTGCCAAGTGTTTGAATTGTCAACAAGTTAAAGTGGAACATCTGAGTCCAGGTGGTTCTTCTCAAGAGATAAATTTGCCTTTGTGGAAGTGGGAGATAATTACTATGGACTTCATTACAGGACTTCTGAGGTCCGAAAACCAGTATGATTCCGTTTGGTTGATTGTAGATAGGTTGACCTAGTCAGCTCACTTTCTACATATCAGGATAAATTATCCAGGAGAGGATTATGCCAAGCTGTACATTGCAGAAATAGTTTGTTTGAATGGGGAACCTGTGTCCATCAATCTGACAGAGGTACACAATTTTCTTCACAGTTTTGGAGATCATTTCAAAAGGGTATAGGTACCCAAGTGAATTTGAGCACGGCTTTCTACCCTCAGACAGAAGGGCAAGATGAGCGCACCATCCAGACCCTTGAGGATATGTTGAGGGCCTGCGTGATTGATTTTAAAGGTAGTTGGGAAGAGCACTTGCAATTGATAGAGTTCGCATATAATAACAGTTTCCATTCCAGTATTAAGATGGCACCTTTTGAGGTATTGTATGGGAAAAGATGTTGGTCCCCGATAGGATGGTATGAAGTAGGTGAGATGCAAATATTTAGGCCTGATCTTGTTCATCCGTAAATAGAGGATGTGAAAGTCATTAGAGAACGACTTAAGACATCTTAGAGTCGTCAGAAGTCCTATGCCGATGTTAGGAGAAGAGATCTAGAGTTTAAGGTTGGAGATTGTGTGTTTCTCAAGGTTTCTCCCATGAAGGGAGTCACGCAATTTGGTAAGAAAGGTAAGTTGATTCCTCGCTATATAGGACTATACATATTGTGAGAAGGATAGATGGAGTTGCGTATGAGTTAGAATTTCTAGCTAGTTTGGGTTCGGTTTATCCGGTATTTCATATATCTATGTTGAAGAAGTGTATTGGAGACCATTCTTTAGTATTGCCTATCGAAGAAATCAAAGTGACAGACTCCTTATCCTATGAAAAAGAGCCTATAGAGATTTTGGATCACCAAGTTAGAAGATTGAGGAACAAAGAGATAGCCTCAGTTAAAGTGTTGTAGAGAAACCAGAAAATTGAAGAAGCGACTTGGGAATCAAAAGTTGACATGAGAGCTAGATAACCAAACCCTTTTGATCCAATGGATGATGAAATGGAAGGTACAATCCTTGCCTTATTCTTTCTATGTCTTAGTATGCTTGAAATTATACTTGTCTGTATCCCGCGTCAACATTCGGGGATGAATGTTCCCAAGGGGGGATATTGTAACGCCCCGAAGTTTTTCCTAGCTAATTTTTTGTCCCTAAAGTACCAAGCATTGGATTCTAGAATGATTTATACTTTTTTTCCGGTGGAATCCCTTAGATTTTAACTTTTCATTTCGTAGATGATTGAATTAGTTTTCCGTTGACATAAGATACGTCCAATACGGACACCCGGTGAAGGAGTTATGGTTAATTTAAGTCCTAGTCGTGAAAAAACATCATTCCTATCCTTCGCGCATCGTAGAGTGGGTGTAAATGATGATGGTCCATTTTCAGTGGGACTCCGCGATGGTGGGGCATCACGGAGTGGGCCAAATTCCCATTCGTCAATTTCTAGTGAGCCACGGCGATAGTGGCGCGTCGCGGTGGCCCATGAATCGGGATCCCAGTTATATTTTAATACCGGTCTTATTAAGGGTATATTGGATATTTTCCCACACCCTTATCAGTCCAAACACGAGAATTCAACCCCAATTGGGCATATTACTCATACATTCACCAAAAATATTCAAGAACACTCTCTAGGGTTCCATATCGATAATCCAAATAAATCAAGATTCAATCGTGGGTTTTCAAAACAAATTGAAGATTTGTAATCCCCAAGTCGTGGGCGTCAACAAGCATCCTTTAAATTTCTAGATAGAGGTACGTGGGGTTTATCTTAAAAAAAAACTACATGGGCTTAAAACCATTAGAGCATGATTTTTAGATTTTTATACATGAATTTCAAAGAGGTTTTGGAATCTAAGTTCTAAATTACGTACTCCGAATGTTTTAATGATACTATTATTTTGAGCTTGTGGTCCTATCCCCTAAATTGATTTACATGTAAACGTATATGTATGGAATTTGAGATTTAAGATTGTTGAGAGCATAAATTTTGAACTGCCTCTCGTGTATTGAATTAAAGATTATGGTTTTGTGATTTGAAAGATGTTTTCACAATATTATAGCATTTGAGCATGATTTGAAATTTTTGAGAGGGTGTTTCTTGATATAAATGTGTTCTGGTGTTTAAGAGAAAGAATAGCATGAGAATTGAGAACTTTTGACATGACCACCTTGTACTGTACTACTGAAATGCTTGACAAAGATGAGTTCCTTGCATGTGTTTACATAAGGTTTGAGAAAGAGTTTCTTTGAATTGAATTATTGAAATGGTGGTTCCAAAACTTGTGTTTCGAAAATAGAGATTTACGATAGTCTAATAATGGCTCAGAGATGTGACTTGCAAGTCAATGGTATGATGATACCATATGTATTTATGCCATAACAGATTATGTTTTCAGAGCATGTTTTCAAAGTATGTTTTCAGAGATTGTATGTTTTGTTAGAGTTTTAAAAAGGGGCTTAAAGAGGGTTAGGTGGTTACCCGGAGAAGGCGCGAGTTCAAGAAACTCTTAGACTAAAATTGTTTTTGCCAATACAGGTAGATTATTATTGTACGCTGGCGACGACCGTGTCGCGTAGTAGATTTAGAGACTCCGACCCTTTCGGCACACTTGGGTTGGGGGATTCACTGCCGAGTTAATGGAAGTTTCCATATAGACCATTGAATTTTTTAGAGTTGTAGAGTATACCACCTAGCGCAGAAGTAACACAGATTTCTCAGCATTGAGATGATTTTTATAGAGTCTTTAAAATGCCCATGTGAATTCTTACTATATGATGTACTTATGAATTGTTTTAAATTACTCTCATATATGTTAAATAATAAATGATTATTTTGGATATGCTCTGTGTACCAGTACATCTGTATTGACCCCCCTTTTTTCTACCTCTCAGATTCTGAGACTCAGTCTAGAGGTCTGAGACTCAGTCTAGAGGTCTAGATAAGCAGTAGATAATTCAGACAGCTGATTAGATTGTGCAGGGGTGAGCCTTCTCTATTCCAGAAGGCTTGTCTTTTCAGATTATGTCACTTATTTCAGTTTTGGTCTACTTGGGGCCTTGTCCCAGTTTCAGACAGTTGTCAGATTTTCATGTAGTAGAGATTTCGCAGACTGAGTCAGATGTTATTTAGATGTAGTTGATTTACATTTTCCATACTTGTGTTGAATTCAGAATTGAACATGTTTCCGTAGAAGATTATGTTTCCGCATCTTATTTTATTATATGAATGTTGTGCATGATTACCAGATAGAGAAGGGCGTTCTGGGCCTTCATGGTTCGGGATGTCGGTCACGGCCAGGCCCTCGTTTGGGTCGTGACATTTTGGTTGGGGTTTGTCATTTCTAGTACTTTGATCATGGACAAAGCAAATACATTCAAACACTCTCAAAGGTAGATGATAAGGATTTTGACCTGGAATTACAATTGAGTGAGGACTTTGTCGTTGCAACACAGTGGAGGGAATTCTATTGATAAAATAACAAGCAACTAGAACAACATCCCCTCAAAAATGAAGAGGAATGTGATGTTGTATAATTAAAGTACGAGCACTTTCGATGAGATGCCTATTTTTACGTTCGGTGACTCCATTTTGTTGAGGAGTATACACACAAGAATTCTAATGAGTGATTCCCTCAGAAGACATGAAACTGGAAAAGGGAGAACATAGGTACTCTTTGGCATTGGGAAAAGATAAGTACTCTTTGGAATTATCAGTGTGTAATACCTTTATTGAAACACCAAATTGATTATTTATCTCGGAAATTTTTTTTTGAAAAATGGAGAATACTTCAGAATGATTTTTCATTAAATATACCCATGTACAAAGTCATCAATAAAGGTAAAAAAATACTGAAATCCTAGACTTGGAATGACATGACTAGGACCGGATATATTTGAGTTACCAATGTCAAACAGTTATGTGGCCCTATTATTGACTAATTTGGGAAATCAAGTGCGACTATGTTTCCCAAGTTTACAAGACTCGCATTCAAAAGAAGACAAAGTGAAAAGACTAGGAATTAATTTTGAAGCTTTGCGAGACTCGGGTGACCATAATGGTTGTGGAGAAGATCAATTGAGGCAGCGGAAGTAAAGGCAACTGGATGTGATGATTTTGACATATTATATAGTCCCTATGACTCATATTCTATCCCCATCATCTTCCCCGTTCTCCGGTCCTGTACAACAACAGAGGCAACCAAAAAAGTAACACCACAGTGGAGGTGTTTAGTTGATTTGCTTACAGAAATCAAATTAAATGGACATTCAGGAGCAAATAAAACTGAGTTTAAGGAAATAGATGGAGGAAGTTGCATGTCTCCTTTCCTTTTACTACAGTTCATGATCCCTTAGTAAGGGTAACTGTGGAGGGAGTTGAGATTCTGATCACCAGAGACATGGTCAGAAGCACCGGAATCCAATATGCATGGGCAAATGGGTGAAGACCTGGTTAAACAAGTAAAGGAATTACCAGTGGGTGCCAGATAAGGGTGATTATTGCTTAGCCTCTTGATACTGCAAGCAATCATTATAATCAGCCCCAGACAATGTAATTGAATTAGACAGTTGATCCTCTATATCTTCATGGATCCAAATCACGTGAGTTGTACTACGATTGTTAGCACATTGTGGTCGACCATGCAATTTCCAATAAGTTTGTCAAGTATTGTTGAAAATATGTCTCAGAAATAAAGTAGGAACAGATAATTTTAGTAGTTTTAAATTATTAGAGTCCTATGTGACTTAGGAATTAGTTGACCCTTTATTATTTGAATAGGAATTGGTTATCCCAATTTCAATTGAAGTGTAGTTAGAAATTTAACTATAAATAGATGTTTTGACTTATTAATAAAATAATTTCCTTTGACAATACTATTGCAGTACTTTATTTTTTTTCAATTTGTTCTCTGTTATTTCTCTAATTTTAAAGCTAAAAACAAACAATTGGTATCAAGAGCCAGTTTCTTGACGGATGTGAGAGATGAATTATGAAAACAACTTTTCTCAAATAGCTCCTCCTGTCTTTGATGGTGAGAATTACCAACTTTGGAAAGTAAGAATGGAGACTTATCTTGAGGATTTAGATCTTTGGGAGGCCGTGGAGGAGGATTATGAGGTTCTTCCGCTGCCCTATAATCCCACGGGGCCATATCAAAAGTCAAAAGGAAAAGAAAATCAGAAAATCAGAAAATCAAAATCAAAAGAAATTTTGTTTGCTAGTGTTTCTCCAATAATTTTCATGAGAATTATGGCTTTTAAATCAGCAAAAGAAATTTGAGATTATTTGAAGGAAGAATATACAGGAAATGAAATAATACGAGGAATGAAGGTGTTGAATCTAATAAGGAAATTCGAATTACAAAAGATGAAGGAATCTGAGACCGTCAAAGAGTACTCAGACCGACTTTTTAGCATTGTTAACAAGGTAAGATTAGTTGGCACAAAATTTAAAGATTCAAGAATTGTTGAAAAAATTATTGTTACTGTGCCTGAAAGATACGAAGTATCAATAATTACCTTGTAAAACACAAAAGACCTGTCCAAGATTACCTTGGTAGAATTATTAAATATGTTGTAGACACAAGAGCAAAGGAGGCTTGTGAGACAGGATGGTATGGTTGAAGGAGCTTTGGTATCCAACCATAAGACTCAAAGAAAGGGTAATAATTCAAGGAAAAACTACCCACCTTGCCAGCACTGTGGTAAAATAGGTCATCCTTCATTTAAATGTTGGAACAAACCATATGCACAATGCATGATTTGCAATCAACTTGGCCATGAAGCTGTGATTTGCAAAAACAAATCTCAAAAATATGAAGCAGAAGCCCAAGTCACCAAAAAAAAAAAGATCACTTATTTGTGGCAACATCTTCAACCAAGAAATCTGATTTTTGAATGATTGACAGTGGTTGTAAAAACCACATGACATATGACAAAACTCTTTTAAAAGAAATTCTGCCTTTGGAAAATAAGAAAATCAGAATTGGGAATGGTGACTATATTCCTGCAGAAGATAAAGAGAATGTTGCAATCAAAATAGTTTCAGGTACAAAAATAATTTCAAATGTCCTTTACGTGCCCGATATTGATAAAAATCTATTAAGTGTTGGTCATCTAATGGAAGAAGGATTTTATTATTTGGAGATAAATATTGTCGAATCTTTGATTCCGCTAATCATGAGATCTTACAAGTTGATATGAGAGGCAAAAGTTTCTTATTTAATCCAACAGAAGATCCACATAAGTCATGCAAGAACAAAGATGAAATGGCAGATTTATTCAACAGGTCAAATTCAGCCGAAGCCGAGACAATTTCTGATCCAAGGAGGAGTGTTGAAAATATGTCTCGGGAATAAGGTAGGAATAGATAATTTTAGTAGTTTTAAATTATTAGAGTCCTATGTGACTTAGGAATTAGTTGTCCCTTTATTATTTGAATAGAAAGTAGTTATCCCAATTTAAATTGAAGTGTGTTAGAAATTTCTAAATATATGCTTTGAGTTATTAATAAAATAATTCCCTTTGACAATACTATTGCAGTATTTTTTTTTTCAATTCTTTCTCTATTATTTCTCTAATTTTAAAGCTAAAAACCAACAAGTATGGCCTGGTTTATTGCAATAGTTGCAATAGGGTCTAGAGTTTCTAATGTTTCCCCTTAACTCACCATATCTTGATTATTTTGTTAAAGTTGGACCAAGACTAAGACAACCTTGTATATACGTTATATGTCATTCGCATACAAAGTTTTAGCTTTAGTCCAAACTTTAAGAAAGTTTTACAATATTGAAATAGATTGAGTAATTTAGGATCCAAAGAGTTCCATAAGAGATTGCATAATTGAGCATCAATTCGAGACCACTTAGTCCTTTCACTAGCAACAATATCACTAGTATCTTTAACTAAATTATCCTCATATCTTTGTTCCATAAACCACATCTCAACGGATGAAGACCATGGTGTATAATTATTACTACCTTCCAATTTCATGATAGTTATAACAAAAGAACTTGAAATAGTGGAAAACATGGATTTGACATCAGCTGAAGATTCAATTTTCTCTGAGACATCAGTTATAGATTCACCTTTCTGTGACATTATGTCTTCAACAACTAAATGAAATATAAAAAATGAGTTTTTTTATTTTTTGAACAAAGAACAATCAGGACAAATATAAGAAATGAGTTGCAAAAAGGAAAAAATTTTGGTTAAAAGAACTTGAAACAGAGGAAAGAGAAGAACAAGGCTCCTCTTGATGACTGCAGATCTGGTAGAAACTATTTCAGATCTGAACTGAACAAGAACTTCACCAGAAAAAGGAAGAAATAGCCGACGAAGATGACTGCTTTGTAGTTTTTTGGTTTGCTGAAAATTATAGGAGTGATGGGTAAGATTAGAATGAATGATTGATCCTCACAAACTCGGAATGAAGTTTGAGATGGCCAGGAAAACATGCAGCAAGTGCTACTAGAAAAGGAAGATGCCGGAATAGTTATCGAAAAATCTATCGGAACAGCCACCGAAAAAGGCAACTTGAGCCTCTACAATGACAGTCGGGGACTTTGATACCATATTAATGATGTGGTTGTATTTCACCTCATTCACTAAATAATATATTACACCTAGAATATATGCTCAAAGCTAGACACAACAGGTCAAGAGAAGATCCCTGAGATCACGCCTCTTACCTACAATATTTGACTATGTATATCAGACACAATCTAATAATTGATATACAAATTGACAAATATCTTGGCATTGATATACTATCTGACTATCTTGACAGTTACTAATTGTCATTGTTAAGGTTCAGTAATTGTCCGTTGTCTTGCATAAACATGAAGAGAATCACTTATCACTAGCTGGAACATGTATATTAGTTGATGATGGAACTAAGATATGTCTCTGCGAAATCATCAAAACATGATCTTGGTATTTGTAAATATTTAAGACAATTTTGTAATTCCTATTTGTTTTGGGCCAGTGATATGTGTATAGTTCTACTCTTCTGATAAAGGTTAAGACAAGATGAAGTACAAACAGGGGACAAGAGCCTGCTTTGCTTAAAGGGTGAAGTGAGATGCGAAATAATTTTTTTTAAAATGCCAAATAAACGTTGCACAACTAAATAAAATAACTTAATAAAAATGGATCGGACATAAATGATATATGGTTTTGCCAACATACTGTATGAAGGTATTAGGTTAGCATTCCTTCCCATTTATTGTTTTCGCTAGACATACTTATTTCAATCCCGACTTCATTGATGAGATTGTCTTTTTCGGCTTTTGCCAAAAAGAGAAAGCTACATCTGATTCTCAAACTCTTCACTCCCTTTCTCTCTCTTAGTTAGTCCTTAGCTCTCTTCTCTCTCAATTTGTTCTCTTCTCTTCTTATTCAACATTTTTTCATTGTTACTATTTTTTATTAGTTGATATGCTTTCATGAAAAGGTGAAAATATTTCCACTATGTGCTCCAGAGAAACAGAAGATGCCAAAATTTGGGTTTTCAACTTGATATCGAGAAAATCTCAAAGAACACAGTTGCTGTTCAGATTCCAGATTAATATTCCCCTAGTACCTTAACTATAATAAAATTTTTGCATCACAATATAATGAAGAACTCAGTATACCAAGCTGAATCATGTTTTGCAACACAATGGAAAAGAAACCAAAAGTACCTTGACAAAACGGCTCGTGCCTCCAGCTGCTCATCATCTCTGCCAATTAGATCAGCTTCATCCTGGAATAACAAAGTGAGGATTGTTCTCAAGCAGAATAAGATATAATTGACATGATTAAAGAAAGTAAAGAAAGAATGTAAATGCTTGTAAAAAAGAAAAAGAGAACTGATCTTTAGGGAGTAACCGTGGTTTCTCCAGCCGTGGTGGCGGAAGGCAGTGTCAAGTTTCTCCAGTTATGGTGGTTGGCTGGCGGCGATGGTTATTGATAGAGAGGGAAATGGATATAGAGAGAAGGTAGAGAGAGAAGGAGGAGGATGTTTTTGGAAATGGATTAGGATTAGGGTATTGTTTGTTTAAAAGGAAAGTTTAACTGATCTCAGCCGTTGGATCAACTTTGATCAGCGGTTCAGATTAAAATAATTTTAAAAATAGCTGAAAAGTTGAAATTTGATTTCATTGCCAAATTGATGTTAATTTTGACCACAATTGACACATATTGAGTACAACAATGGCTAGAAATTAAACTACACAGGGGAGTAAATTAAAATTGATTGCTATTTTAATAAATGCAGCAGCAACAGCAACAGCAACAGCAACAGCAACAGCAACAGCAACAACAACAATAACAACAACAACAACAATAGGCAATGTATTTGTAAATTGTGAATGTGCACATCTACGTGATTTTTTTTTTTTAATAAATATTAATAAAATTATGTAAAATATCGTATTTGAATTAATAAATTAGTAAAAATGATTCTAAAAAATAATAAAATACTTTGAACATTTTTTAAATCATAAATGTAGCTTGTTACAAGTTATTTGATACCAAAATAATGCTTAAAAATATTAATATTAATATTAAAGGTTAAATAATTTTGACAAAATAACAGCCTAGGAGAGCATCGGGAGGTCAAAATTGGATGTCAACACTTCCAAATATGTACTACATACATCGATTACATACACCATTTTATTACCCCATAATATACATCAGTTAGTTTATCTTATGTTATTATACCTTCAACAGTGTACTATATATCACCTTGATCTATCGCATGATATCAATATATTCAATATATAACTGGATATATTTTGTTAGATTTAATTTTGACTACGTATTACGTACATCGCTACACAAGAGATATACATACATATATATAAATGTAAGCTTCGAACTACGCATTACGTACATCACTACATAATATATATATATATATATGTATGTATATATTTACACACATACACACACTATTGACTATCAAGTTTTAAATACGTACTATATACATCACATGTGTACACGAGTATATTACCCCGTAATATAATACGACGTATTTCATATACATACTTTGACGAGTTATAGATTAATTTTATTATTAGCTTACATTAATATTACTTCAACGTACAGTATATTGTTACTTCGATCATTTTAAATCAAGGTATTCAATATGTTTGGATAGATTCTACTAGTTTTTTACTACATAATTCATCGATCACTACATCATATATATATATATATATATATATATATATATATATATATATATATATATATATATATATCAACTCTTGAATATGTACTATATACATCACATACATAATTTTACTACCTCGTATATAAAATATTACACTTGAATTGATAAATCGTAAAAAATGGTAATAAAAAGTAATAAAATAATTTATTTATATTTTCGTTTGGATTATGGGCTAATTAAATTCAGTTATCTAGCATTTGATTACTTCATACGTCACTACACGAGATATACAGATATATACATATATTTGATTGGCTATCACGTTTCCAAATACATACTATATACATCGATCACATACACTATTTTATTACCCCCATAATATACATAGGTTAGTTTATCTTATATTATTATACCTTCAACATTGTACTATACATATCACCTTGTTCGATCACATGATATCAGTAAATTCAATATACATCACTACACAAGAGATATATATACATTTATATTAATGTAAGCTTCAAACTACACACTACGTACATCACTGAATTTTATATATATATATCAACTCTTGAATACATACTATATACATCACATACACGATTTTACTATCCCATAATAATATATAACGTATTTCACATATACTCAGATGAATTATCGGTTAGTTTATCTTATGTTATTATACCTTCACTACATAATATATATATATACCTATACATACACACACATACACACTATCGATTATATCAAGTTCTAAATACGTACTATATACATCACATAGTACACGAGTATATTATCCAATAATATAATGTGACATATTTCATATACATACTTTGATGAGTTATTGATTAATTTGATTATCTTACATTAATATAACTTCAAGGTACAGTATATTATTACTTATATCGTTTCAAATCAAGGTATTCAATATGTGTGGATAGATTCTACTACTTTTTGACTACATCGTTCATCGATCGATCACAACATCATATATATATATATATATATCAACTCTTGAATACGTACTATATACATCACATCCACAAGTATATTACCTCATAATAGAACATATTTATTATATTCTGATGAATTATCAGTTATACATGTACGTTATATTATTATAACTGCAATAGTAGATTATAATATCATTACCTCAACTGTATGATATAGACATATTCATTATACAAAGATTAGATTTAACGTCATTTAACTTATATACAAAGAAAAATATTTATTTTATATATTTAAATAAAAGTAAAAGATAAAGATTATGATTAACGTAATTTATTTATTTTATTTGATATATTTCTTAGTATAATATTTTTACAAAATCCAAGCTTGATTGATATTTATTATTATTGTATTGTTTATCGAATATGTGTGATCAGTGTAATTTCAAAAAATTATATATTTGATTTTACATATAATTATTTTTTAATAAAAACCGACCACAAGTGGTCTCTTTTTTAAAATATTTTATTTTTTTAATATAAAAGCGACCACAAGTGGTTGATTTTTTAAAATTGTTTTTTTTATTTTTTTTTAATTCCAAAACCAACCACTTGAGGTCGGTTTTATAAAATATTGTAAATTTAATTTTTAAAATAAAATCGACCACAAGTGATCACTTTTTAAAAATATTTTTAATTATATTTTTAAATAAAGTGGTCGGTTTATTTTATTTTTTATTTTTTTTTAAATTCCAAAACCGACCACTTATGGTCGCTTTTATAAAATATTTTAAATTTAATTTTAAAATAAAACCGACCACATGTGGTCGCTTTTTAAAAATACTTTTTAATTATATTTTTTAAATAAAATCGACCATAAGTTGTCGGTTTTTTAAAATTATTTTATTTTTTTAATTAATAACCGACAACAAGCGATTGGTTTTCTAAAATTATTTTCTTTTTTTAATTAAAAACCGACCATTTGTGGTCGATTTTATTTAAAAGTATAATTAAAAACTAATTTTAAAAACCGACCACATGTGGTAGATTTTTAAAAACACTTTTAATTATATTTTTAAAATAAAACCGACCACAAGTGATCGGTTTTTTAAAATTATATTCACGTCCAATTTTTAAAAATCTAAAAGCGACCACAAGTGATTGCTTTTTTTATTTTTTTAAAAGAAATAATAATTAATATAAAAATTAGTGAAATAATTATTTTGAAATTTTAAAATATAAAAGAGATCACATGTGGTTGCTTTTCTTAAAAAAAAAAAAAAACCGACCACATGTGGCCGTTTTTTTGTGGTCAATTTTCCTATTTTTTTAGTAGTGTCACTGCCTACCTACTTTGACTTGCTATACTTTAGCTGAGAGTCCTCCAGAAATAACCTCACTCACTACCTTTATGAGGTAGAGATAAGGTCTGCACATACTCTACTCTCCCCAAATCTCAGAGTGGCGATGCTTAAGATTCTAACATTAGGAATAGGCGGGAATAGATTAGGCTAACGTGGCAGGCTGACTTTATTTCTTTTCATAGATTCTACAGTAATGAAAGCATGACTAACCTTGTTGGAGGAATCGGGTCTCTCTTTTGACATAACTGGTTATGCTTTAGTGTTTTCCTTGTCCTCCGGCCATCTTCATATTGATCCTGTATTACCATGAGTGTATAAATGCAAGGTATGAGACTGAGTTAGACATGATCGAAAGTACTCTCCCCTTGATACATGCAATCAATTTTCTAGTCAAAAGGAGTTCAGGATAACAAGGGGTTCAGTAAAGTTTCATTAGTCCAAGCTTAAGCCTATTTCTTTGGAACTAGTCTCTATTAAGAGGTTTGGTAAAAATGTCAGCTAATTGATCTTCAGTCTACAGAACTTCATACATATGGCCCTCGTCTCTATTCTATCTCTAATATATTGATGTCTCACATCAATATGCTTGGGTCTATTATGCTGCACAGGATTTTTGGACATGTTGAGAGAACTAGTGTTGTTACACAATAGAGGAATAGTATCAGACACTATCCCAAAATCCTTTAGCTACTACTTGATCCATAGAAGTTGAGCACAACAAGAACCAGCAGCAACATACTCAGCTTCTATTGTAGAGAGTGCCACTGAGTTTTGCTTCTTTGTTCCCAAGAAAATAAAAGAGGATCTAAAAAATGAGTCATTCCTGAGGTACTTTTCCTATCAGTCGGGTATCCTACGTAATCAGCATAACCAAATTGGATAGAACATGACCTGGTCCCTCGTCCCTTCATATATTTTAGAATCCTCTTTGCAGTCTTCAAATGAGACTCATTTGGGCCAGCTTGAAACCTGGCACATCTTCTCACACCAAATACAATATCAGGTATACTAGAATTCAGGTTTCAGAGGGACCCAATGACTCCATTGTACATGGATGCATTTACTAGGGGACCAAGTTCATTAGTATCCAGGTTTGAGCTTGTCCCGATATGGGTATCAATGGGCTTAGCATCATTCATGTGGAACTTTTTCATAAGTTCCTAAATATATTTCTCCTAATAGATCATTGTTCTACCATGAGTTTTCTCGATTTGCATCCCAGGGAAGAAACTCAGTTCACCCATCATACTCATTTAAAACTCATTTCTCATAAGTTTGGCAAAATCTTCACATAGAGAGTCTGAAGTAGTTCCAAAAATGATGTCATTCACATATACTTACATAATTAGTAAATTTTTTCCTCTTGTTTTGAGAAAGAGTATTATTAATCTTTTGTCTTTTGAAGCCATTTTCAAGAAGAAATTTGGACAATATTTCATACCATGCCCTTGGGGCATGATTTAATCCATAAAGAGCTTTGTCTAACTTCATCACGTGATTGGGTTGATAAATGTCTTCAAAATCAGGTGGTTGTTTAACATAAACTTCCTCTTTCAAGTACCTATTCAGGAAGTCACTCTTCACATCCATTTGAAATAGCTTGAATCCCATATATGTAGTAAACGCAATAAGAATTGTATAGCCTCCATCCTTCCAACAGGTGTAAAGGTTTTATCATAATCAATCTGTTCTTCTTGATTATATCTTGCACTACAAGTCTATCCTTGTTCCTTGTGATAGCATCATGATCAACATGCTTATTTCCGTACAACCATTTTATCCCTATAATAGTCCTATTTGTAGGTCCGGGGACCAGGTGACATAATTTACTTCTTTCAAACTGATAAAGTTCCTCTTACATAACATTTAACCGATCAGCATCCTTGAGTGATTTCTGCACATTTTTAGGCATAATGGTGGATATGAATGTTGAGAAAGCAACCACTCTTTGCTTGTTCCCTGAGAAAGCAACCAGACTCTTTGCTTGTTCCTTAGTTTGGATATCAAGAGTCCATAGGTAAGGTGAGATAATTTATGCTTTCGATTTGATCTTTTATATAGTAGACTGTGGCTGACTGGTACCAGGTCTCTAAAAAGCTTGGTCCTGAGATACATGCTGTGAAGCATCAGGTTCAAAAGGATCTTAGTGAGGACTTGGTTCTTCTCTTTCACCATTTACATCATTTTCAACAGCTTGTTAGTCCATGTTTTCTTCAGAAGGGTCATCCTTTTAAATTGGAATAAATTCCTCTATGTCTTCATCATCTCTATTTCTCAATTTTTCCATATCTTGAGACTCATCAAAAATGGCATGAACACTTCCTTCAACACAGAGAGTTCTTTCTTAATAGATTCTAAATGCTTTTCTAGTTGATGTATAACCTACAAATATTCCTTCATCAATCTTGGTGTAAAACTTGTCAAGATCACCGTTGCCATTGTTCAATATAAAACATTTGCACCAAAAAACCCTAAAGTAGCTGAGTTTGGGTTTCCTTTAAATAGCAATTCATAGTAAATATTGTTAAGAAATGACCTAATAAGACATCTATTAGTGACATAGCATGATGTACTGACTGATTCAGCCTAAAAACTCTTAGAAAGAAAAGCATCAATCAGCATAGTTCTAGCAATATCAACCAAGGTCCTATTTTCCTTTCAACACCACCATTTTGCCGGGGAGTTCTAGGAGTAGAGAAATTGTGACTTATTCCATTTTCTGCACAGAATTCCTCTACTCTTACACTATCAAACTCAGTTCTATGGTCAGACCTAATCCCTACTATTTTGCTATCCAACTTCACTTAGATTTGTTTGGGAAAAATCTGAAATACTTTAAAAGTTTCATCTTTGGATCTCAATAACATGGTCTAAGTGTACCTAGCTCTACTCTAAACCTTTACAGGTCCACATAAGTTTATGTGAAATAGTTCAAGAAGCCTGATGGTACTAACTTGCTTCTTCTGTTTGAATAAGGACATGGTTTGTTTTTATTTGACACAGACATCACATACCTTGATGTTTGAAATCTACAACTTGAGAACACCACGGATTAGGTCCTGTGTGACCAATTTATTATGAAGTGAGGAGCTAATATGGCCAATTTCAGCCATAAGTCAGCATTATCACTTTGAGCACTTATTTAGGTGAGATCATATCTAGAAACTGAATCCAGATCAACAATATACATGTTCTTGCAGATTTTCCCTCTAAGAATGACTTCACCAGATTGGAGACAAGTGATAGTGAACCAATTGTTGGAATTTTAGTCCGTTTTTTTTCTTGTGTTAGTTGACCTAGTCTTTAGGAATTGTGGTTTTTTTTCCAGTTGAGTTAGTCGTATGTTGTTCTGATTTCTAGGAATTAGTTGAGTCATGTATTATGTCTCTTTTAGGCGTCATATGTTCTATTTTTTAGGAGTAAGTGGTTTTATGCTTAACGTGGGCTAATGAGTCTTGTTTTAGTGAAAGTACTTTGTTAAGTATGTGCCTCTATATAGGCTTGAAGTTCAGAAATAAAAGTATCAGTTTCCAACCATTGTTTTCTCTTTTACGTATCTTTATTTTACTTCTTGTGTTTTTTATCAGTGGTATCTGAGCCAGGTTATAGTAAGAGGGAAAACAAGTGAGCATCCACATATAATTTTTTCCTTATCAGATGGTTACTGAAAATAATTTCGTGCAAGCAGCAATTCCCCACTTTGATGGTCATTATGACCATTGGAGCATGCTGATGGAGAATTTCTTACGATCTAAGGAGTACTGGCCAATTATTAAGGACGACATCGAAATTCCGGCGGAAGGAGAAACTTTGACGAATGCTCAAAAGGCTGAGTTGGAAGTGAGAAAGTTGAAAGATTTGAAAGCAAAGAATTATCTCTTTCAGGCTATCGATCGTCCCATCCTAGAAACTATTCTTTGCAAAGAAACTTCTAAGGATATTTGGGATTCCATGAAGAAAAAGTATCAAGGCACAGCCAGAGTGAAGCGTGCACAGCTTCAAGCCTTGAGAAGAGATTTCGAGACTTTACAAATGAAGGAAGGAGAATTAGTATTGAGTTACTGCGCTAGAACAATGGAGATCAACAACAAAATGCGCTTCCACGGTGAGAAGATGGACGACGTAGCCATTGTGGAGAAGATTTTGCGCTCTCTAACATCAAAATATAACTATGTTGTCTGCGCAATCGAAGAGTCAAAAAATATAGATGAACTATCTCTTGATGAATTGCAAAGTTCTTTACTAGTTCATGAACAGAAGATGAAAAAAAGTTCCGGCATGCAGGAGCACGCGTTGAAGGCTTCTACTGATACTTATTCTGCAACAATAGAGGAAGAGGTAGAGGTAGAGGTAGAGGAAGAGGTAGAGGTAGAGGTAGAGGTAGAGGTAGAGGCCAAGGCCAAGAAAGAGAAAGAGGAAGAGGAGATCGTGGAGGCAGAGATTTCAGCAGAAATTTCAAAGCCAATACTGATCAATCTCAAGGTAGAGGTCGAGACCATGACAAATCCAAGGTAGAGTGTTATAGATGTCACAAATTTGGTCATTATGCATCAGATTGTTACACTAGACTACCAAATGACAAAGAAAAAGAAGAAAGTGGCAATTTTGCTGAAAATAGCGAAGTGGAAACTTTGTTAATGGTTGTCCATGATGGAACAAAATATGAACCTGATATTTCATATCTAGATTCCGGATGCAGTAACCATAGGTGTGGAAGCAAATTTTCTTTTTCATCTCTAAATGAAAATTTCCATTCTACTGTGTCATTCGGTGATTGTTCAATTGTGGAAGTGATGGGGAAAGGTGATATCAGGATTAAAACCAAGAATGGTTTTGTGGAAACAATCTCTGATGTGTTGTATGTACCTGACTAGAAAACTAATTTACTTAATGCTGGTCAGTTGCAAGAAAAGGGTTATATCATCACCATGAAGAAGAGCGAGTGTGAAATTTATGATCCTATGAGAGGAGCTATTGTGGTAGTCCAAATGAGTTCCAACAGATTATTTCCAGTAAAGATTGATAGCATTCAATCTTGTTTGATGGTTGAAGAAAAAGATTCCTCATGGTTGTGGTATTTTCGTTATGGTCACTTGAATTTTGGAGGATTGAAAACACTCCAACAGAAAAACATGGTCACTGGTATTCCTCAAATCGTTGTTCCTTCCAAAATTTGTGAAGAATATGTTCTTAGCAAACAACCACGCTCTCAATTTCCAAAGGAAAGTCATGGAGAGCCAAGGATCTTTTGGAATTGGTTCACTCAGATCTTTGTGGTCCGATCAGCCCAACGTCTAATGGAGGCAAGCGATATTTAATCACGTTTACAGATGATTTTTCAAGAAAAACTTGGGTCTATTATTTGCAAGAAAAATCTGAAGCTTTTTCGACATTCAAAAGCTTCAAAGTTCGTGTGGAAAATGAATCAAGAAAAGCCATTAAGGTTCTTCGAACTGATCGTGGTGGTGAATACTGTTCAAAAGAATTCGACATTTTTTGTGTAGAGCATGGCATTCGGAGAGAGCTTACAGCTGCGTATACACCACAATAGAATGGTGTATCGGAAAGGAAAAACAGAACCATCCTCAACATGGTGTGAAGCTTGTTAGCAAGAGGAAATATACTGAAAACTATCTGGCTAGAGTCGGTAAATTGGAGTGTTAATATTTTAAACAGAAGCCCAACTTTTTCTGTTAAAAATATGACACCGGAGGAAGCATGGAGCAGGAGAAAACCAACAGTGGATTATTTCAGAATTTTTGGATGCATCACATATGCTCATGTCCCAGATGAGAGGAGAAGAAAACTTGATTACAAGGCTGAAAAAATGTGTTTTTCTTGGTGTAAGTGAGTCTTCCAAAGCATACAAACTGTTTAATCCATTGACAAATAGGATTATTATCAGTAGGGATGTTACGTTTGATGAGGAAAACACTTGGGACTGGAAAAGGCAGCAGCCTACCCAGATCCTTTTTGATTGTGAAGCTGAACAAGAGCAACTTTCAGCACCCTGCACACTGGAAAATTCATCAGATGCAGCTCCTACAACACCACCAATAGTAGCTGCAGCAAATGAAGAAGCTAATCAAACTGTTGGGCGTGTTAGAAGAAGTCCTATTTGGATGAAAGATTATAAGGTAACTGGAATTAAGATCCAATTACTCACTTTGCTTTATTTTCAAATTGCGATCCTACCTCTTTTGAGAGTGCTGTGAAGGAAGAACATTGGAGAAAAGCAATGGACGATGAAATTGATGCCATTGAACGAAATGATACTTGGGAGTTTTCCGATCTTCCAAATGGACCAAAAACCATTGGAGTGAAGTGGGTGTTCAAAACGAAGTAGAAGGAAAATGCCAAAGTGGACAAGTACAAGGCACGTTTAGTGGCTAAGGGATACAAACAACAATATGGGATCGATTATACCGAAGTATTTTCTCCCGTTTCTAGGCATGATACAATCAGATTGGTTATAGCATTGGCAGCTCAGAAGTCTTGTCCTATTTTCCAGCTAGATGTCAAGTCGGCATTCCTACATGGGTACTTGGAGGAACAAGTATTTGTTGAACAAACAACTGGTTATGTTAAAATTGGAAATGAGCATAAGGTTTACATATTGAAAAGGGCTCTTTATGGTTTAAAACAAGCTCCTTGGGCTTGGTATAGTCGCATTGAAGGGTATTTACTAAAGTTGGTTTTTCAAAATGTCCTTATGAGCATAAGTTATTTGTTAAGATTGGGGATAAAGGAAAGATGCTCATTATTTGCTTGTATGTTGATGATCTTATTTTTACTGGAAATTGTGATGTCATGTTTGAAGAATTTAAGAAATCGATGATGCATGAGTTTGAAATGTCCGACCTCAGATTGATGCATTACTTTCTTGGCATAGAAGTAGTGCAATCTGATAAAGAGATTTTTATTTCTCAGAAGAAATATGCAGGGGAAATTCTTGACAGATTTCAGATGATGGATTACAATCCAGTTAACACTCCTGTGAACTTAGTTTGAAGCTACACAAAGATCACACTGGGAAGAAGGTTTATAGCACACTTTACAAACAAATTGTGGGTAGCTTGATGTATCTCACTGCTACAAGGCCTGACATAATGTACTCTGTGAGTTTAATCAGCAGGTACATGGAGAATCCCACAGAAATGCATTTGTCGGCAGCCAAGAGAATTCTCCGTTACTTGCCAAGAACGAGAGATTTTGGATTATTTTATAAGAAGAGTGGAAAGTCCGATCTTCTTGGGTATACCGATAGTTATTATGCTGGTGATCGAGACGACAAAAAAAGCACTTCAGGTTATGTTTTTATGTTTGGGTCTGGTGCTATTTCATGTCTGCCAAGAAGCAATCAATTGTCACTTTGTCTACTACTGAAGCCGAGTTTGTTGTTGCGACTGCTTGTGCTTGTCATGATATTTGGTTTAGGAGAGTTCTAGAGGAGTTGAAATTCAAGCAATCAAAATCTACCAAGATCTTTTGTGACAATGATTCAGCAATTCAATTATCCAAGAATCCAGTGCTACATGTTAGAGTTGTAAGGTTAACTTCAACTCTTTGAAGTGAAAACAAAGAAAGAAAGAGAGAGGAGTATTTGTTACTGGAAATATTGTCTTTTTCATTAAACTGAAATTGTGCTTAAATAAAAAAAATTGCAACAACCAAATCCTATAATTAAGCAACTACTTGTACATGATTCCATGATCAACACATCTTAAAAAAATTGAACCATTAACACCTAAAAATCAGCCACTAAACTAAGTTGAGAACATGGCTAAAAAAGAAAATGGTTAATGGGAAAAAAAGCTGGATAATGTCCAGAAACTACTTCAATTTTTACTGCAGTAACTGAGGCAATTAATCAACACTCCTCCTTGCTTTAGTTGCTGCAAATTCGAAGTCTTTCTTTGACAACTTCAAATCTGCTCTTTGGCAAGGCTTTGGTAAACATATCTACCGGTTGAAGATCCATCTTGCAGTATTTTTTTTCCATCCGGTGTCCGGTACCCACATTGGAGTCCAATTAATTTGGATTTGCACCGCGTCGGGCCCTATTCGGGAGGGAAGCAATCCCTTTGAGTGACGAAGTTCGGTGAGGACCAGTCAGATCTGTGTGAATTAATTTTACCTTTTCAGTGGCTCTCCAGGTTGCTTTTTTGAAAGGAAGTCTTGCTTGCTTTCCACATTGACTAGTTCTGCAATCTGGTATTTCGACTTCAAGATTAGGCAAACCTTGAACCAAATCTTTCTTTTGTGAGTTAATTACAGTAGCATGGTTGAAATGTTTGAGTCTTTTGTGCGGAACTTGTGCATTGATGTTAGTTACAGAATAAGCTTTTTGCTCATGATCTAAAAGATCCAATATAAAGCTCCTACCCTTCATCATTACCTTGAATAAGTTTTTGCCAGCTTCATCCTTGATTTGACAGTAATTGGATTCAAAGAGAAGTTTGAAACCATTCTCAAGCATTTGGCCAACACTTAATAGACTATGACTAATATTAGGTATAAAAAACACATCTTTGATTAGTTTTGTACCTGAGGAGCATTTCATTTCCACAGTACCTTTGCCTTTAGCAGAAATATAGTCTCCATTACCAACTTGTACTTTGGAAATTACTGAAGTATCCAACTCCTTGAAGAGATCACCATCAAATGTCATGTGGTTTGTGCAACCACTGTCAATAAGCCATTTGTCACTCGAGCAGCTAGTTGTCAAACATGTCGCTACAAAGAGTTGCTCTTCATCTTCCTGATTAGCTACCTGTGCAACATTAGTTTGCTGAGTGTTTTTGTAAACCTTCTGATGATGTCCTATCTGCTGACATTTCTCACACTGTTGGTCTGTCCTTCTCCAGCATTTGAACTGTGGATGACCCTTCTTTCCACAATGCTTGAAAGAAGGAAAATTATGTTTCTCTCCCATATTGATCCCAGAAAAATAAGAACCTGAGTTTTCCTTGTTGTTCCACTTCTTCTTTCCTTGGTCTCTTTGGTTTGATTGAACTTTTGCAGGTAGTGCACCCTCAATATATCCTTCTGACCTCATAAGTCTTCTCTGTTCTTGTGTTTGCAAAGCATTCAATAGTTTTGCCAAACTAATCTGTGACAGATCCCTAGAATTTTCTAGTGCGGAAATAGTTGTTTCAAACCTTTTGGGGACTGTTACTAGAATTTTTTGAACTAATCTAGAATCAGGAAATTCAGAGCCTAGTAATCTTACATTATTGGAAATGATGAGTAATCTATCAGAATACTCTTTGATTGTCTCTGAATCCTTCATCTTTTGAAGTTCAAATTCTCGGATCAAGTTAAGAGTACGCATACCTTTGATCCATTCATCTCCTTCATATTCTTTCTTTAGGAAATTCCATACCTCAAAAGCTGATTTCAATGTCATAATCCTGATAAAGATTTCAGATGAGACTGTAGCGAATAAGGTTTCTCTAGCCTTTGATTTTCTTGATATCTTTTCCATGTGATTCCTTATCTGCGCCATGGTTGGATTTTCAGGTAAGGGAGGAACTTCGTAGTCCTCCTCAACAGCTTCCCACAAATCATTTGCTTCCATATATGCCTCAATTCTTGCTGCCCAGACATGATAGCCTTCACCTTTGACGGGTGGTGCTAGTGCAGTGAAAGGAATCTCTGAATCCATAGTAGAAAAAACAAGAAGAGAAAGATATGTTTCCCTGCAATGCAGGTCCCTTAAGAAGAGAGCTCTTGATACCAATTTGTTGGAGTTGTAAGGTTAACTTCAACTCTTTGAAGTGAGAACAAAGAAAGAAAGAGAGAGGAGTATTTGTTACTGGAAAGATTGTCTTATTCACTAAACTGAAATTGTGCTTAAATAGAAAAAATTTCAACAACCAAATCCTATAATTAAGCAACTACTTTTACATGATTCCATGATCAGCACATCTTAAAAAAACTGAACCATTAACACCTAAAAATCAGCCACTAAACTAAGTTGAGAACATGGCTAAAAAAGAAAATGGATAATGGCAAAAAAAACTAGATAATGTCCAGCAACTACTTCAATTTTTAATGCAGTAACTGAGGCAATTAATCAACACTACATGAAAGAAGAAAGCACATTGATGTGAAGTTTTATTTCTTACGAGATCTTAGCAATAATGGAACAATTAATCTGATTTACTGCAGGATTGAAGATCAAGTTGCAGATATCTTCACCAAGGCCCTAAAGACGGAGTCATTCATGAAACTTAGAAGGCTTCTAGGTGTTGGTACAATCAAAGATGTAAACTGACTGTTAGCAAACATTTGTTAAAGGGGTAACTGTTGGAATTTTAGTCCGTTCTTTTTCTTCTGTTAGTTGACCTAGTCTTTAGGAGTTGTGTTTTTTTTTTGCAGTTGAGTTAGTCGTATGTTGTTCTGATTTCTAGGAATTAGTGGAGTCATGTATTATGTCTCTTTTAGGAGTCATATGTTCAATTTTCTAGGCACAAGTGGTTTTATGCTTAACGTGGACTAATGAGTTAAGTGTCGCCTATATATAGGCTTGAAGTTCAGAAATAAAAGTATTAGTTTCCAACCATTGTTTTCTCTTTTAGTATCTTTATTTTACTTCTTGTGTTGTTTTTATCACCAATCAGATAGAAAGTTAACTTCAGTGCCCTTATCACAGATTTGAGACACACTAAACATGTTATATTTTAATCCACTTACATAATATACATATTCAATAGCATAATCTAGTGTTTTTCCAATTTTCCCAACACCTAGGATATATCTCTTCTTACCATCTCCACATGAAACACCTCCACCTTGAAGTGCCTTGAGTGAGAGAAAACATTCAGTTGTTGTAGTTATATGCTTGGAGCATCCACTATCCATGAATCAACTGTGACTGCTTCGTCTTAGTCCCTCCTGCACATAAGGATCATCTGTTAGGTTTGGGAACCCATTTAAAAATGAGTTTCCAGTAAGAGGACAGGGGAGTAATAAAGACTATTTTTGTCTAGACAAGAAGAATAGGTCCCTTTTTGGGTAGCTTCTCTTGCTGAACATAATTATTCAGGCTTATATCAGCCCTTAACTTGGCTTGACAATGCCTTTTCAAATGAACATTCTTCCATATTGAGTACACAAAATTATTAGACACAGACACCGATTTGTTGTAGAGATTATTAGGGGGATTACCATGTTGCAGCCTAGACTTCTGTCATTGTTAGATCTCTGACTAGTCAGAATAGCTAAAATTTGGGATGAAGTAGCCTATTTCAAACATTTGTTAAGTTCTTCCATTGTAAGGACCAGGTTCCTCTCTAGCTCATTATTTCTCTCAAAAGAGGTTGCAAGATGTCCTAGGGACTCGTTCAACTTTTCTTCAAGATTAATTTGAAGACTACTGGCCTCAAACTTTTCCTTTGATATTGATTTGGATAACATTCTCAGCTTTTCTTTCATTTCAACATTTGAAATTGTTCTCCCAAACTCAAATATTTGAATAGTTTAATTTTTTTTTATTTTCAATATTATCTATACTCTCATCAAGAAAATCTTTCTCAATAGTGAAATCACCAAGAGAATCTATCAATACATTTACAAGTCTTTTTAGTTTCTTAAATAATTGTCATTGAGGTTTTGCTTAATCTCAAGAAGAGTTACCTCTCCATCTTCATCATCATTTTCTTTTTCCATATGAGCAACAAGAGAGTTGTAAATGTCATCATCTTTTTCCGCATCCATTATGATATCTTTTGGATGCTCTAACTCATCAGACTCACTAGATAAGTTCCCCCAAGCAGCCAATGGTTGCTAGATGACATATTCAGTTGCAGCTTTTCTCTAAAACTTGTCAGGGATTCAATTCTTTCTCTTGCCTTTGTCTCCTCCTGTCTTCACATAATCATTGTATTCCAACTTGGGAATTGGACAATCCTTGATAAAGTGACCACGTTTACCACATTTGGACAATAATCATTTCCCCCTGGTGGCTTGCTAGCATTTTCGTCTAAATTCCATCATTCTTTTTCATAGCTCTTATGAATCTTCGAGCTAAGTAAGCAACATCCTCATCATCTTCAGTAGAATCAGATTTTAAGGATTTAAGAGATAGATTTTTCTCTTTCATGGTTCCTTCTTATGGTGTTTCAATCTATGTTGTGATAATTCTCTCTCTCTCTCTCTACCTTCTCTCTAAACCAAAACCATCCCCGATCCCCGTGCCCCGTCGCCGACCTCCGGCTCCGACCCGACCTCTGGATCTCGTCGCCGCTCCCCGCCGCCCCCTTCGCCGACCTCCGGCTCCGAATAGCTTCCCCCCTTTCTGTTCATACCCTAACGGCACCCGCCCGGCGCCGCCATCGGCGAAACAACGCCGCCACCTCCGCCACTGAAACAGCCATCCACCTCCGCCGTAAACCCCAACTCCGGCTCCGGCTCCGGCGAAATCCTACCAACCGCTCCGCCAGCCGGTTCCGGTCAGACCCAAGCGACCGGAGACCCCTCCGTCTCAGCACCTCCGGCGAACAACCAACGTCAACCAGGTGACCCCATCGCTGCCATCCATCTCCATCTCCAACCGCGATGAACCAGCCCAGTGTCTCCGCTGGCTCCCTCTGTTCGTCCTCTCCCCCAAACGACGACCAGCCCCCTCGATCTCCAGTAGCCGCCGCTTCCTCTAATTTCTGCCTCCAGCAGCGCCGTCTCTCCGTCACCGGAACTCCCCGGA
The DNA here is from genome assembly GCA_030864215.1 of Capsicum pubescens. Lineage (NCBI taxonomy): Eukaryota > Viridiplantae > Streptophyta > Magnoliopsida > Solanales > Solanaceae > Capsicum > Capsicum pubescens. The sequence goes on along the minus strand of CM061542.1, from coordinate 33,242,396 downwards.
GCCCGATCTAAGTTGGGTTTTGGTTTCCGTCTTGGTCTACAAGCGTAACCCGGTGACTTCTAACCTTTGATATTTCATTCTTCGTATTATGCTAGTATTATCTCCTATATCTTAACTTGCGTTGATTTGTTGATATTGTCTGTTGGCGTTTCTTGCACTGTTATTTATTGGGTTATCGGCTTGGGGCCCTATTTTTGGGGCTTTGGGTGTTGAGTCCAGTGGTGTTTGCTCTCTATTTGAGTTTAGTTTTGTTTCTTGATTATTTCTTCGAATTTGTGTGAGCCTTGTATTTCTTGTTGCTGATTTGCTACTACCATTGTCTATATTTTCATATATTTTCTTGTAGTAGTGGTTGTGGGCGGCGATGGTTGGATAAGGTCATGTCCGAGGGGGTTCGGGCATGGGGCTGTTGTGGGGGCGGGGGATGAGGAAAGGGCGGGAGTGGGAGGGAGGCCAAGGTTTGGCCTCAGGGGTGGTAGGGGAAGATGTGTGGATAGTGATGGTAGGCTGAGGGTTGGATCTTGGAATATAGGGACCCTTCAGGGTAAGTCCATAGAGCTTGTGAAGATTCTTAGAAAGAGGAGGATTAATATTGCGTGTGTTCAATAGACCAAGTGGGTAGGGTCTAAGGCTAGGGATGTGGATGGTTACAAGTTGTGGTACTCTGGGAGCGAGAGGCGTAGGAATGGAGTCGGCATCTTAGTAGATGAAGAGCTTAGAGATCAGGTAGTAGAGGTGAAGAGGATCAACGATAGATTGATGACTATTAAGTTGGTCATTCGGGGGTTTACCCTGAACGTGTGTAGTGCTTATGCGCCGCAAGTGGGCTCGGAGGGGGAGGAGAAGATGCAGTTTTGGGAGGCTTTGGATGAGGTGGTGAGAGGCGTGCCTAGCTCGGAGAAGATTGTTGTAGCAGGAGATTTCAACGGGCACATCGGGGCGCTACCGGGAAGCTTTGGTGATGTGCATGGTGGTTTTGGTTTTGGGGATAGAAATGAAGAGGGGGCTACTCTATTGGATTTTGCGAGGTCCTTTGGGCTGGTGGTGGTGAACTCGGGCTTCCCGAAGAAGGACGATCTCCTGATCACCTTTCGAAGCGCGATAGCCAAGACCCAGATTGACTTTTTGTTGCTTAGGAAAGAGGATAGGGTGTTGTGTAAGCACTGTAAGGTCATCCCGAGTGAGAATCTTTCGACCCAGCATAGGCTTTTGGTTATGGTTTTGGGTATAAAGAAGAATAGAAAAAGGAGGGGTGAGGAGTGTAGACCTAGAATTAAGTGGGGCGGCTTGACGCCAGTGAATGCGTGGGAGATAGGGGAGAAGTTGGCGGGAATGGGCGTGTGGGAGTGTAGGGGGGACGTGGATAGTATGTGGGATAGGGCGGCTAGGTGCATCAGGGAGAATACAAGTGAGGTATTGGGTGTTTCTAGGGGCCGGGCCGGGCATCATCGGGGGGATTGGTGGTGGAATGAAGAGGTTAAGAAGAAAGTGGGGACCAAGAAAGGGGCGTATGCTAAGTTGGTTGAGAGTAAGGACGAAGAAGAGAAATGGGTAAACAGGAAAGAGTACAAGATAGCTAGGAAGGAGGCTAAGTTAGCAGTTACGGCGGCTAAGACGGCCGTTTTTGAGAGCTTGTATGCAGGATTACAGGGGAAAGGAGGGGAGAAAAAGTTGTTTAGACTCGCTAAGGCTAGGGAGAGGAAGGGTCGTGACCTCGACCAGGTGAGGTGCATTAAGGGGGAGAATGGTACAGTGTTGGTGGAGGACGGACACATTAAGAATGGATGGCAGTCGTACTTCCATAGGCTCTTGAATGACGAAGGGGATAGAGCTATTGTGTTAGGGGAGCTGGAGCACTCTGAGGAGTGTCAAGACTTTAGTTATTGTAGACGTTTTAAGGTAGAAGAGGTTAGAGAGGCTGTTCGCAGGATGCGAAGGGGTAGGGCGACGGGGCCGGATGAGATACCGGTAGAGTTTTGGAAGTTCGCTGGAGAGGCTGCTGTAAGGTGGTTGAATGGATTGTTTAACGAAATCTTCAAGACGGCAAAAATGCCCGACGCTTGGAGGTGGAGTACAATGATCCCTCTTTATAAGAATAAGGGTGACATCCAGAGTTGCAATAACTATAGGGGGATTAAGTTATTGAGTCACTCTATAAAGATTTGGGAGAGAGTGGTCGAGGTGAGGCTGAGACGGATTGTGTCTATTTCGGAAAACCAGTTTGGATTTATGCCTGGCCGCTCGACGATGGAGGCGATTCACCTGGTACGTAGGCTGGTGAAACAGTATAGGGAAAGGAAGAAGGACCTGCACATGGTGTTTATCGACCTGGAGAAGGCATACGACAAAGTTCCCAGGGAGGTGCTTTGGAGATGCTTGGAGGTGAGTGGAGTCCCGCTGGCATATATCAGAGTGATTAAGGACATGTACGATGGAGCGAAAACTCAGGTGAGGACGGCGGGAGGAGACTCAGAGCATTTCACTGTCTTGACAGGATTGCATCAGGGATCTACTCTTAGTCCCTTTTTGTTTGCTTTGGTGATGGATGTGTTGACGTGGCGTATTCAAGGGGAGGTGCCTTGGTGTATGCTTTTTGCAGATGATGTAGTTTTGATTGATGAGACGCGAGGGGGTGTGATTGACAAATTAGAGGTGTGGAGACAAACTCTTGAGTCTAAAGGGTTCAGGTTGAGCAGAAGCAAGATAGAATATTTGGAATGCAAGTTTAATCACGTGAGGCTAGAGAATGAGGTGGTAGTGAAGTTGGAATCACAGGAGGTATGTAAGAGGGATAGTTTCAAGTATCTCGGGTCCGTGATCCAGGGTAACAGTGAGATTGACGAGGATGTCTCGCACCGTATTGGGGCGGGGTGGACGAAGTGGATGCTCGCGTCGGGGGTGTTGTGTGATAAGAAGGTGCCTCCCAAGCTTAAAGGAAAATTCTACAGGGTGGTAGTCCGTCCGGCCATGTTGTATGGAGCGGAGTGTTGGCCAGTTAAGAACTCCCACATCCAAAAAATAAAGGTGGAAGAAATACGGATGTTACGTTGGATGTGTGGGCTGACTACAGGGTATAGAGTTCGGAATGAGACTATCAGGGAGAAGGTTGGTGTGACTCCAGTGGAGTATAAGATGCGGGAAGTCCGATTGGGATGGTTCGGACACGTGATGAGGAGGGGCATAGATGCCCCGGTTCGTAGGTGTGAGAGGCTAGCGTTGGATGGTTTTAGGCGAGGTAGGGGTAGGCCGAAGAAGTACTGGGGTGAGGTGATTAGGCGGGACATGGAGCAGTTACAGCTCACCGAGGACATGACCCTAGATAGGAAGATCTGGAGGACGCGAATTAGGGCAGAAGGCTAGGGCCAGTTTGGGTCGCTAGTGTAGGGAATTACTTAGTGGGGGAATTATTCTTGTTATGTTACCTTGTTCCATGTTGCATTACGAATCTGTGTACTTTTCTCTGTTTTTATTACTTGTGGGTGCCGTATTTATGTTATGAAATCTTGTTCTATGCTTTACTATGTATTTGTGTGGTATCTCGTGTCTTGAGCCGGGGGTCTATCGGAAACAGCCTTTCTACTTCTTTAGAGGTAGAGGTATGGACTGGGTACATCTTACCCCCCCCAGACCCCACTAGGTGGGAATACACTGGGTTTGTTGTTGTTGTTGTTGGTTCCTTCTTACCTTGGTCTTGTCATTTTTTTAAGTTATACGTCTTCAAATTACCAATCAAATAATCCATTGTAAGAGTCTTAAGATCTCGAGACTCAATGATAGAATTGAATTTGCTTTCCCATGACTTAGGTAGAACACAACAAGTATTTCCCTCACTTGTTTACTTGGTGGAACTACTTCTCCAAGACAGTGTAACTCGTTTGTAATAGCAGTGACCATGGTGTGCATTTCTTGAATGGTATCGCTTTCTTTCACAGCAAGGTCTTTATAATGAGTAGTGAGAATATCCACTTTAGACTCCTTAACTTGACTTGTTCCCTCATGGGCAGTCTTCAAACAATCTCATATCTCCTTTATTGATTCACATGTAGATATTCTATTCTATTCATCGTGACTTATTCCACAAACAAGTAATTTATTTAATTTGTAGCGATTTTTATTCTTTTCGATCATCTTTATCATATTCCTTTCATGTCCTGGGGATCAGTTTCGTAACATTTCCTTCCTTAACTTCCTTCATGGCAATGTATGGTCCATCACAGATAATGTCCCATAACTCTCTATCTTCAGCCATTATGAAATCATGCATTCGAATCTTCCACTGTCCATAGTATTAACCATTGAAGCAGGGAGATCTGGTGGTGGACTCACCTTCTCCTAGATTGGGTAGAGCAGTCATCACTTAGGATCCACTCAAGGTGTTAACCGTTTAGAGAGAATCACTATGATACCAATTGTTGACTTATATGAGCCCACAACAAGTAAGGGGACCAGGTCCCATACATACAAAATCAGTAAATAAATAAGATATAAAGAAAAGTGTTTAAGTTAAAGGACATACAATGTTTACGTGGAAACCTCCTTGCTTAAGAGAGGAAAACCATGACCTATCTCATAGGATATACAACCAACTCTGCTATCTTCAAGCCAATATGTGATTACAGATTCGAATAATCACTAGAACCACCCTCTTAATTCTTATCACCTTGTTAATACTTCTATTACAAGTCTTGTGCAGCAACTCTACTACACCCTTTAAATCAACTAACTCTAGTTGACTCCCTAGGTAACTTTACCCAGAATAACAAATGCCATGATGAAGAAAACTTGACTAGACGACATATCAAAAGTGTCTTTAGAGAAACCATTTATGTTTGGTCAAGATTCCAAAAGTGTTTTTAGGTGTTATCGGATACTAACAACATAATAAATGTAGGCACGATGGTTGGATATACCCTCCCTGACCCAATCATGTAGAACTACATTGGGTATGTTGTTGTTGTTGCTACTATTCAGAAACACTTATCTATTTATTTAAAAAAAAAAAAATTAGAAACATCCCGGTTTTCTATAATAAGAACTTTTATAAGAATAGCAGAACACTTTTAATTCTTAGAAGCTTAGCCAAATAAGTCATAAGTTGCAAACAGACTTGCAAAATATAAAATTAATTAACTAGCACCCAAGGGTGTGGCATAGTGGTCAAGAAAGTGAATTCAGAGCCTAAGGTCTCCTGTTCAAATCCCAGTAGAGACCAAAAAATACTAGGTGATTTTTCTTGCTGGAAAGGATTCACTAATTATGACCAAAAACTAAGTTCAAAACTCAGTTACTAACACCTAGTATCTCTATCCTAGAATATAAAACCATAAGGGGTCATTTGCTGTGAAGTATAAGGGATAAATAGTTTCGAGATAAAATGAAGGACTATTTTATCCCATGTTTGGTGTAAGATATTAGTTAGTACCAGAATTATTTATCCACCATTTACTCCATAGTGATGGGATAAGTTATCCTATATACATGGTGAGATAACTAATTCGAAATTAAATATCCTGAGATATTTTTTCCTAACCAAATGACCCGTTTGTTATAGGAGATGGGAGAAAGTAATATATAACCAAACCTTATCCCAAAGGTCGGATTATTTTCGATAAACATCATCAAATTAAAACTAGATTTTGTGCATACCTTATCCATTGAATCTTTCTTTTTCTATTGATATTAGGGCTTTACTTTTTCATCTTTCCCTAAAATTAAACATTTTACTTTAATCCAAAAGTGTTAAGTCCTTAGTTTTAATGATTGACAAACTAATATGTAGATTGTATGTTGGGACCTGTTTTCTAGATTTTTTAAGATGACAAAGCTACAACGAATTAGGGAAGGGGTTGGGCTCACCTATCACTATTACAGTCAACAGTCACACTGACACAAAATACAAAAGTTGGTGAAAAAATTATTGCCACCTTTTTGCCTCAACCAATGGGATCTCTCCTAGGATTTCTTGGGTCATACTACATATTGCTAATATTCCTCAACAAGAAAACCAATGCTTCCATATTCTTACAACTAAACATCTTTTGAAGTTGAATCAAAGGCTCTAATCTGCAACAAGGAACTGATCATTCATCGCGTTGTACGTACTTAACTAAAAGGGTCTATTTTTCCACATACTTTATTGTTTATACTCTGTTATTTCTGTTTGCTGAGCTCATCTAGAAATTGGTTCTTGCGGTGAGCAGTAACCCACTCCACCCTTTCATTTGGTATCAGAGCAAGGTCTTCCATAAAAAAGCTAACACCTTTGAAGGATCTTGCGAAGATAAATGGTTGCTTCTCCGAACCTAGAATAAGGCTAATCTACCACCATACCTTAAGATTCAATGGTGAGTACTGTGGTTGGTGGAAGACAAGGATGCATGACTTCATCATGGCTGAAGATTTTGAGCTATGGGATGTCATTAAGGATGGACCTTTTGTTCCTACAAGGGCAGTATAGATTGGAGATGTGACCTCACAAGTTCCTAAAACTAAGAATTAATTTCATGATACTAGCAGAAAAAAATAGAAAAGAATTAAAAAGCCAAGAAGATCCTTGTATGTGGCATTGGTCCTGATGATTATAATAGGATATATTCCTGTCAAATAGAAAAAGAGATCTGGGATTGTCATCAGACAACCCATGAAACAACCACTCAATTGAAACAATCCAAGGTGGACATGTTGACAAACTAGTATGAGACATTCACCATGCAGGATGGTGAATCCATCCAGGAGATGCACACAAGGTTCACTGCCATAACAAATGAGATGTACTATCTAGGTGAAGTTATTCCAACCCACAAACAAGTGAGAAAATTCTTGAGCATCCTGCCAAAGAGATGGGAAAGCAAAGTTGATGATATTACAGAAGCTAGGGATCTAAATAAGATGGCCATGGATGAGCTCATAGGCAACCTAAAAACCTATAAGATGCTGAAGAATTTTGGAAAGTTGAAGGATGAGCCCAAGGTTGAAAAGAATTTGGTCCTCAAGGCTACAAAAGAAACTAACTGTGCTAAGGATGAGGATATAGCCTATATGCAAAGAGGGTTCTCAAAGCTTTGCAAAATTTAGGGAATTACCTAAGGAAAGAGATGCTAGCAGGGGTTTTATGGAAGGAAAAGAAAGTGATACATGTCACAAATATGGCAAGCCTGTTTACTATATTAAAGATTACCATATGCTTAAGATAGTCTTCTAAGAATATTCTAAACAAAATGCTATTAAAGAAAAGGCCAAGTTTTAAGTTCCTGCAGGGATCAGTATGAAGGCTGAAGTAGACAAAGTTGTCAATCAAGTGTTGCAAGCTTGTTGGGTAATTTATCTAGTGATTTAGAACAAGAAGTAGATGCTTCCATGAGGGTGATGGAATATGAATTATCAGTATTTGACTCACTTTTTGCTCCGATGGTAGATACTGCTACTGAGGAAGATAAACCAGTCAGCCTTCTTGACATTAAGGAAAATTTAAAGGAGTATTCCCTGTGTAAGATGAGATCTCTTGCCTCTGTGTTGATTGATTTTCTAAATGACCTAGCCCAAGATAAGGAAAATCTAAAGGAGTCTCTTGAAAAATGTGAGGAAGAAGAAATTGGAATGAGTTTTTAGGAAACTGAACTCATAAATAAAAAGGCAAGGTTGGAGAAGGACTTGACAAAATATGAGAAAGAAATGGTGGAATTAAGTGTGCAAATGACTGAGCATCAAGCCACTTGTTGGCCTGTAAAAATAATCTATTGAATAAAAGAGTAAATGAAATCTCTAAGAAGGATTATAAAGGTAAAAGTGTAGGGAGTGGGATACAGTTTCATTGGAACTTGGAAGAGTAATTGACCAATGTCAAGGTTGATCTGACTGCTTTATTTGATAAAAACTCTATTCTTGAGGAGGAACTAAAGTGAAGACTGAACTTGAGAAAGATCTCAAATGGACTGCCTCCTCGCGAACACTAACTTCCTTCATCAGCCGAGAATCTAGTAGTAGCGGAGGTTTGGGATACAATAACCCTGAAGATGGATCTAGTGTGTTAGTCAGACTTTCAAGGAACAAGAATGTTGTCTTATGTACTCATTATGGACAGGATGGTCACTCTAAATAAAAGTGATCCTCCAAGACTACAGCTCAGGTGGAGAGGATAAGCTCCACAACACTCAAAAGGAGGAAACAAAGGCTGCCTAACTAGACAAGGAAAAAGTTAACCTTTCCTCTATTATATTTTTAGGAACTCAGACTCAAATGAGTTTCCAAATCTTATAAGTAATTGATAATGTAGGGGAGGGCAAGAGGGAGAAACCAACACAATGTTAATAATAATGGTTGTTCAGAACACTTGAATGAAAACTTAAAAATTACCTCTTGTTAAATGTCCTCAGTAAAGGCATGTCTCTTTAGCAATAGAATTAAAGATGAGAGTATGATCGTATTATGGCTCTATCTGAAAAGATGCTATCACAAGACTTAGAAGAATTGCCCTTTGTACACTCTAATGAAGAAAATAAGGAATTGGTCGAGTGACAATAGAAAAGAAAGAGGTAATTGTATCAATATGGATGTAGGAGACTCTTATGATCCTTCATTCATGGCTATGAATTGGTAGCAGGTATTCGGGTTAGATAATGTCTAATGTGTCTAAATAAATTTCATATCTTTGTAGATATACACCTATGGAAACAAAGGAAAGATATAAAAGGAGTAGTGAGTCAGCACAAAGTCATTGAATCTTATCATCGCTTAGGGACTAGGTTCCTAATTAGGTTAGTACCACTTACCATTCCTAAATAATGACCGTTTTAAATATTTAATGATTGTGCCACATCACTCTCCCTCCTTCTTAAAACGTTGTCACTTGAACTTTAAACCCAACAAATGTGTCCATCTGACTGGACACGTCACATCAGATGCATTGTATTCTTCAATCTCAATCATTCCCTCATTCCATATATAAAGTTCAAAATCAGATTATTGACTCTCTCACTTTGAAAACTCTCTCACATTAAATCTTATTAGTTCCCAAACCATTTAAAGATATTGCTCCTCTGGTCATTCTCAGACATTCCAACTCCAAAAGGCTTTTTGATTCAGCTATGAGTAAACAGATAAGGGTTCAAAGATAAATAGCCTCAAGTACCAAGTCTCCCAGTTAGGAACCTCCCTCACCAACCCTGTCCACCAAGAGACAAAACGACCCCCTTAAAAGTAATGATAATGATAATATGGTACTTCAATACGTTCTCGATCTATTAGGCAATGATAAAAGTAGAATATAAAGCACTAAATGAAGAGGAATGCAAGAGAAAAACAATATAGTTAAAATTGAATCAATTGCTAACAGGGGAGTAGACAATGAAGAGTAAAAAGACAGTAATGAGAGCATATTCAATGATGGTGAGGATAGTGAGATCGAGTGCATGTTTGAAGGATTGAGTGACTATGAGAATGACTCACTTGATTCTGACCATGAGAAATACTTTGCCGGTGCTAGGATGAACGAGAGAAGAAAAAGGGATGTATTTTTAAAGAAAGGAAAGGGGTTGTTAGTTATGAAACTAGTGTCTACTATTACTGGTAAGAGAAAAAGATCAGAAAAGGTAGCTGAAAAGAAACCAGGTTCCATCTCAAGCATGTTTAAAGAGGAAAGGGAAGAGATTCTTAAGGAAGTCCTAGAGGGAAGAGTTTTTTGACCCTACAGTGGGTGATATATCACAAATGAGGGAGTTTCTTGACTTAGTAAAGTTTTAGAATTGGGAGAACTTATTTGAATTTATTGTGCCTCATTTGTGTGAAGAAGAAGTAAGGATGATTTATCATAACCTAGGAATTTTAGACGATGGCGTGTATCTAACTTCTCAAGTCAATGGTGTGCCTATGGAATTGGATGGAAATAAACTCTCTGAAATCCTTGGTGCGCCTACTATAGGAATAAAGTCCATAAAGTCAGAGAAGGGTTCTGCTAAGTTTTTCAAATTGTGTGGTTCAATTGATGACATAAACACTAAATTTTTTGACAAAAAGGTTCTCAAGGGAGAATTTTAGTTGTTGTTTGAGCTTGTGATAGGGGAACTACTTCCTAGGTCTGAAGAAAGAATTACTATGACAGGCACTGATCTGTTCCTAGTGGAAATATTATTTAACTACAAGAAGGTTAACCTATCATCTATTGTTATTGAGAATATAAACACAATCCAATTCTCTAGTGTCTAACTTCATGGATGAACTGAAATAGTTGAAGAAAGAGATAAAGACTCTAAATGCTCTAACTTCTCTAAGGGGTGCAGAGATAGATGTGTTAAAGTTTCTTTTCGAAAGAAAGGTAAAGTAGGAACAAACCCAGAACAAGATATGTGCGCTGCAAATGCTACCCTGTAGGAAAGGGTAGAGAAGCCAGAAACTAAGAATGTTTGTCTAAATCTACTTGTCTAAATCTACTTCCTAGATTCAAATCCTAACTCTTTCCCTCTCTTTTTATTCTTAGATATCTATTCAAGTCTTATCAACTTCTGTTCTCTTAAAGTTTTGTGCATCTGACTCTTCTTTTTCTTTGGGGATGTAATTGGCACAATTGTTTTGATATTTTCTGGCTATTATTTTTGTGAATGGATTTTGGAACTAATCAATGACTGAATGAATTTCTTTGTCTCTGTACTATCACTTCTCATTTTTATCTGATCAATTCTTGACCATGTAAGTGTTGCCTTATTGACCATGAATTAACGTGTATGCTTATCTGTACTTGATTTACTGCTTAACCTCTTTGATAATGCCAAAAAAGGGAAAGTTTGAGGTAACTTGAATTGATTTTGCTAGTCGGGATGTGTGGTTGTGTTGATCAAGAGAATGAATAAGGACTGAATAGGACGTAGGATGAATGGGGTTAGAAGTTCTCTCACTCATGGGGAACTTGATGCTCATTGATAGGGGGAATAAGGTGTAGGATTCCTATATACTTATAGGTATCAGTGATAGGGGGAATTGGTTGCCCAAACTAGTCTGGCATGTGGCCTTGTGGCTTATGATGTGTTGATGAGGTGTAGACTACTTTGTATGGACATTTTTAGAAATACTGAATGCTTGCATAGGTTTGTCATCATCAAAAAGGGGGAAATTGTTAAGTCCTTAGTCTTGATGATTGACAAACTGATATGTAGATAGTATATTGGGACCTGTTCCTAGAGTTTTTGTGATGACAAAGCTAATAAAAATTATGAAATGGTTTGGGCTCACATGTCACTATCACGATCAACAGTCACATCTGACACAAAGTATAAAAGTTGGTGAAAAAGTTGTTGGTACCTTTTTGCCGCAATCGATTGGATCTCTCCTAGGTTTTCTTTGGTCATATTACATATTGCTCATCTTCCTCAACAAGAAAACTAATTTTTTCATATTCTTACAACTAAATATCTTTTGAAGCTAAATCAAAGACTTTAATCTGCAACAAAGAACTAATCGTTCATCGAGTTGTATTTTTTATTTCTTCGTTGCAATTGAGTCTTTGTAATATTGCTCTTAAACTTTTGCATATGCTTGCTTATGATTATTGTAGGTGTTGTGGTGTAACTCAGATCTCTTTTTAATCATCTAGAGTTAGGTGTTCTACTAAGCTAGTGTTAGTTTGTTGTGTCCAGTTAGAACTAGCTGGAGAACATAGCAGTAGAGTTACTGTGAGAGTTTCCTTGTAGTATAGTTATTTCTAGGAAAGTGAGGATTAAGAGTTTGATCCTCAAGGGTGGAGCTGTATTCAAGAGTTTTCTCGGATATAGTGGAGCTTAGAAATCCTGAAAGCATGTCGTGGTTTTCTCTCCTTTGAGCAAGGAGTTTCCATGTAAAACTCTTGTGTCTTTCCATCTAGCTTTCCACATACTTTACTGTTTATACTCTATTATTTTTGTTTGCTAAGTTCATCTGGGAACTGATTCCTGAGGTGAGGAGCAACCCACTCCACCCCTTGAAAAAACAACTCCTTCTATTGATCATCATCACGGGCAAATTATATAGTCCCGCGTCAATATTGAACTAAATGAACACATGAAAAAGTTAACTTTATAGAAAAATGGAAGAAATTTTACTACAAAAATCTCTATCAGCAGATATCATCTCTGTAGAATTGTGTAAATAGCTATAAAGGTAGTTATGCCTCTATCATCCATTAATGACACAAATATATCCTTTTTGTGAATTATATAATCAACTATAAAGGTGGTTATTCCTTTGTATACCATTATATACAACATTTCTATTTTCACACACAAAAAAAAACTAGCAGCCGAATGATAGAGGAAGAGAAAATGGTAGTCCATAAGATACAGCAGCTGCTAGGTTTTTTCGTGTGTGTGTGAAAAAAGAAATGTTGGCTTTAATGGTATACAAAATGTAGAGTTGATTTCGTTTGAGTGATGAAGGAAAAATAAAGTTATTTTAAGTTTATTATTGTAAAGGGCCGCTAATCGGGTTAATTATTCCAAATATATCCTTTTCAGGATGATTATATTTGATACTTCTTGCAAAGTTCAGGGGTATATCATATTCTTTTTGCAAATTTTAGGGGTATATATTATCCTTCTGACACATGAATTTGTTGCCTTTTTAAATTCAACGGCTAAATTGGTATCTTGATGACCAAATTTATTTTTTCACTCATTTTTTTGTTAAATCTATTGTAGATGTCCTAAGAACTCTATGAAAATATAAATAATAAATTTATAAATTTAGGACTCAACTTTTCTTTTGGATGAGGTGAACACCACATAGCATCCTGCCTCACCACCAAATAGCTACATCATTTTTTATTTTTAATTTTTTTTTCTTTATTCTTTTTGTCTATTCACTTCTTTTTTTTTATTTCTCACATTGTCACACTAAAGAATGAAATCAAAAAATAAAAATAAAAAAAAAAGCAATCTAAATAATTCTAAGCTAATAATTCATAGAGGAGGAGGGGCATATATGTAAACACATGAAGGAATTAAGTTCATAGATCGACCAAATCTTACTGGAAAATCTCTATCAGCAGATGTCATATTTGTAGAACTGTGTAACCAACTATAAAGGCGCTTATGCCTCTATTGTTCATTAATAGCACAAAAATATCCTTTTTGAGAATTGTGTAAGCAGCCTTAAAGGCGGTTATGCCTTTCGTCCATCAATGTTTATTGTCATTTTTGTTGGAGAAGGAGCGTAGAAGTGAAGATAAAGGAAGGCAGAGAAATGGTACTTCGTAAGATAGCGGCTGCTCGGTTTTAATGGTATGCGAAATGTAGACTTGGGCTAGTTTGGGTAACAAAGAATCTATATTAATTTTATTATTGTAGTGGGCCGATAATGGGCTAATTATTCTAAATATATCCTTTTTCGGTAAGCGAAAATGAAAATTTTATTTTTATACTTCTCACAAAGTTGAGGGTTGTATTAGACTCTTTTTGCAAAGTTTAGGGGGTATATCAAATCCTTCTCACTCATTTTCTTGTTAAAACTATCGTAGATGTCTTCTAAAAAACTCTATGTAAATGGAAAGAATAAATTTGTAAATTTAGGACTCAGCTTGCCTTTTGGGTGAGGTGTACATGTAGAATCTCACCTCACAACCAAATGGCTAAAATTTGAAATTTGTTCATTATTTTTTATTCTTTAAAAACTTTTTTCTTTTTTTCTATTCACTTCTTTCTTTTTATTTCTCACATTCTCACACTAAAGAATGAAAGTAAAAAACGAAATAAAAACAAACAAATCTAGATAATGATAAGCTAATAATTCAAATGGGAGAGATTTATTTATAATTTATTCACATTAAGGCCTTCTTCGATTCCATTACATTTCCTCATAGGTTTTAGTCAAATTTGTCGTTTTGTTGATTACTGTATGAGTTATACCCCTCAACTTTGCTACTTAGAGCGGACATAATCCTCGTTACAAAAAAGAGCTCACCATTTGTTAAACAGTATATATATGCCCTCACTGTCTAACAAATGATGCAAATTTACCCTCTTTATTAACAAACTACAACAACATCATACCCTGTATAATCCCACAAGTGGGGCTTCATACCAACTGAATTTAAAAAAATAAATTCTAAACTAGTTTTTAAATTTCTAAAATATCATTTTGCTTAAAAAAAATAACCTAAAGCCATTCCTTTACCGGTCCTTAAATTTCTAAAATACTCCCTCCATCCCAAATTATCTGTCCCAAATTTTCTTATTTGATTTCTCATTTTACTTGTCTTTTTTCATTAATCAAGCAGACAAATTTTTTTTCCATGTTTTACCCTTTGAATTAATTACTTTTTCTTCAAATTAAAATATAAATATCATTTAATAGGGATACTATGGTAAACTAGTCATGTTATTAATTATTTTTCTTAATCAATGTGTCATCTCAATTTGAGATGGGTAATTTGGAACGGAGGGAGTATCATGTTGCCATTCCTCTACCCTTCCACCCCTTACTAACTTTTTGAAAAAAAAAAAGAAAAAGAAAGAAAGTCCCTCTTTTATTCAGTGATGTGAAACAAGAAAATAGAAGCAAGATAGAAATTAAAGATATAAAATAAAGAAAGATAGACACAATTAAATCCAAATAATCAAAAGATGTAATGGTGAAACTAACCAAAACACCCCTTAATTGGGAACTAAAAGCACCTAATCTATTAGAATCCTCAAGAAGGTAGTAACCTTACTTGCAAATCCTAGAACAATTGTTGAAAATCAACAAAGGACTTTCAAGCTCTCAAAGGAGGCACAAATATTCAATATTCCAAAACTGATAGTTCAACCCTAATAGCTAACTATTTATACTAAGGGCTAAAAGAAGTAAAGAAAAACCAAATTATCTTTCATTTAAATTAGAAGCTAATTTAAAGGTAGACACTTAGAATATTAAATATCATCAAGTCATCCATATTAGAACCTTCCAAAGATTTCATCTTCATCCATAAAGCTTGAAATGCTTGAAGGTCCTTAGCTTGACTTCTTGTGAAAAGTTTTCTTGAATTAGCATCACTTTGATGTACATTACTCTCCCCTTCTTCAAAAGAATTCGTCCTCGAATTCACCAATCTTACATCAAAAAGAGATAAATCACTAACATTGAAAACATTATGGACCAAATACTCACTTGGTAAGTCCACTTTATAAGCATTATCTTTAATCTTCTCAGGCACTTGAAAAGGTCCATCTCCTCTTTGCATAAGCTTGTTCTTCCTTTTTCTTGGAAACCTCTCTTTTCTAATGTGAACCCATACCCAATCACCGAGTACAAAGGTGACTTTTTTCGTCCTTTGTTGGCTTTTTTGGCTGCATCTTTGTTGGCCTTCCCAATTCGCAATCTTACTTTCTCATGAATGCTCTTCATAGCTTTTGCCTTAGCTTTTTCATCTACACTCATAATAACATCTTTGGGCAAAGAATTTAAATCCAATGAAGTCAAGGGATTAAAATCATAAACACACTCAAAAGGGGTTATACCAATAGATCTATGTATAAGTCTATTATATGCACACTCAATTAATGGCAATTGATCTACCCAAGAAGTTAGCTTTCCCTTAACCATAGGTCTAAGCATGTTATCTAAAGTTATATTAACCATCTCTGTTTGACCATCCATTTGAGGATGACAAGAAGTAGAAAATAGCAATTTGGTTCTCAAATTTCCCCACAAACACCTCCAAAAATGACTAAGAAGTTTTGAATCTCTATCACTAACAATTGTTTGGGGAACACCATGAAATTTCATCACATTATGAACAAATAAAGTAGAAACATGAGATGCATCATCACTTTTATGACAAGCAATAAAGTGAGCCATTTTTTCAAAATCTATCCACAACAACAAAGATGCTATCCTTACCATTCCTAGTCCTTGGGAAGCCAACAACAAAATTCATGGAAATATCTAGCCAAGGACTGATAGGAATTGGCAAAGGGGTATACAAACTATGGGGTTGGGTACAAGATTTAGCATACCTAACACAAATTCTTTCCACATCTCTTATCATTTCAGGCCAAAAGAAATGTCCACTAAGAATAGCTAAGGTTTTTGACACTCCAAAATGACCCATCAAACTTCCATTTTGTGCCTCTTTCACCAATAACTCTCTCCATGAAGACATAGGCACACAAAGTTTTCCATTTCTAAACAAGTAGCCCTCCTTCAAGTCAAATCTAGGAGTTCTAACTTCATTTTCCTCCTTAACAACTTGCACACACCTATTCAAGCTCACTTGACACTCTCCAAAAAATTTTCCAAAATCATCATCATTAGAATATAACTCCTCCAAACTCTAAAAATCCATCAACCTAGAAGTCAAGGTATTCATCAATGCATATCTTCTAGATAAAGCATCTGCCACAATATTCTCTTTACTTTGCTTATAATTAATCACATATGGAAAAGACTCAATGAACTCTATCCACTTGGAATGCCTCTAATTAAGCTTATTTTGGACCCTAATATGCTTTAAATCCTCATGATCGGTTCTGATCACAAACTCCTTATGCCAAAAATAATGTTGCCAATTTTCTAAAGCTCTTACTAAGGCATAGAGTTCCTTATCATAGGTAGAGTATTGCAATGGATCTCCTCTTAATTTCTCAGTAAAGTAAGCTATCGGTTTCCCTTCTTGCATTAAGACCACACCAATGCCTATGCCACTAGCATCACACTCAATATCAAACATCTTCTCAAAGTTAGGAAGTTAAAGTAATGGAGTGGAACTAAGTTTCTCTTTCAAGATTCTAAAGGCTTTCTCTTATTTTATACCCCAAATGACAGGCTTATCCTTCTTAATGACCTCGATTAGAGGAGAAGCTAAAGAACTAAAACCCTTCACAAATCTCTTATAAAAACTTACCAATCCATGGAAGCTTCTAACATCACTAATGGACTTAGTAGTTGGCCAACTTCTAATAGCCTCTACCTTTTCATCATCCACCTCAACTCCTCTTGAACTTAGAACAAATCCAAGAAAAACAACATGATCCACATAAAAAGAACACTTTTTAAAATTTACATATATTTTTTCATTTCTCAACACATCAAATATCATTCTCAAATGTTGCACGTGATCATCAAAACACTTGCTATAAACCAAAATATCATCAAAATAAACCACAATAAAATTATTAATAAATGACTTAATCATATGGTTCATTAATCACATAAAAGTGCTTGGTGCATTGGTTAGCCTAAAAGGCATCACCATCCACTCATATAATCCAAACTTAGTTTTGAAAGCGGTTTTCTATTCATCTCCGAATTTCATTCAAATTTGATGGTATCTGCTTCTCAAATAAATTTTAGAGAATAAGGTAGAACCACATAATTCATATAGCATATCATCAAGTCTAGGAATAGGATGTCGATATTTTATCATAATTTGATTAATGGCACGACAATCTACACACATCCTCCATGTCCCATCCTTCTTGGGTACTAGAATTATGGGCACCGCACATGGATTTAAACTTTCTCTCATCAAAACTTTATTCAAAAGTTCCTCCACTTGTCTTTGCAATTCTTTGGTCTTTTGAGGATTGCTCATATAATCCGTTTTGTTGGGTATTTGAGAACCTGGAAAAAAGTTAATTTCATTCTCTATTCCTCTCAAAGGAGGCAACCCACTTCGTATATCTTCCGGAAATAGATCTTCATAATCTTTCAACAAAGAAGAAACAACACTTGGCAAAGATAAAGAGGTTAGTTCATTGTTAACAAGCAGAGAACAACCTTTCGGTTTAATAAATATTACTTGAGTGGCGTCCTCAATGTTTAGCTCTTTCATGCTCTCTTGATTTTGCAAAATTATGCATATTTTCTCTCTTTTTGATTTTTTTATTATTCTTGCTCACCTCTCTTTTTTGGTGATAACTAATTCTCACTTGAGCTCTCAACCTCTCTTTTTTCCTCTCTTGAGTTATCATTTTTCGCTCCTTTACTCTTCTCTTTCTTTTCTCTCACAATTTTTTTTTCAACTCTCCCATTTTTCTATATTCCTCACTCACTTGAAAAGGAGAAAGTGGGTTAATAATGTTCTTTTAAACATTCTTAACAAATGCATATTTATTTGATCTCCCATCATGTTTAGCACCCACATCATATTTTCATGGCCTTCTCAACAATAAATGACAAGTTTGCATTGGTACAACATCACAAAGCACTTCATCATGATAACTTCCAACCTTGAATTTTTTCAATACTCTCTTGGTTACCTTGAGTTCACCGCATTCGTTGAGCCATTGCAATTTATAAGGTTTTAAATGCCTTCTTGTTGGAAGTTTTAATTGTTCAACCTTACATACACTAGCAACATTGACATAACTTCCATTATCAATGATAAAGAAACATAATTGTTCTTGAACTCTACACCAATTATGAAGCAAGTTCTCCCTTTGATCAAGATCCTCCCTTGCTAGAGCACTCATATTTCTTTTCACAATAAGAACAATCTTCCCATCATCATTAATTTACTCTCCATCACCTTCTCCCATAAACTCATCACTATTATCATCCTCCATGTGGTCATCTTTAGATTCATCTTCGGATCGATAACCACCATTATTCAATGCAATGATAGTTCTTCTATTTGGACACTCATTTGTTTTATGACCATATCCTTGACATTTAAAACAATTTATTTTAGATGGAGTTTTAAGTTTAGCCTTGTTACCTCCATCCTTATAGTTTGCCTTTGATTTATGTTTATCCATGTTGGACTTCAATTCTTGCTTTGCACCTTTGGATTTTTCCTAAGTGGGAGGTGATTCCAAGCTTCCTTGTTTTTAGCTCGTGAAGAAGAATAAGATTGCACCTTTGACTTGTTTTCCTTTTGATGACCCTCCACCTTGAGTGCCATTTGATAAGCTTCATATAAAGTAGAAAGACAATGTAATTCCAATTGTTGCCTTACCTCCTTATTTAAGCTCGAGATAAATCTTTCCACAAGCTTCACCCCTTCATCATTGACATTATCTCGAAACCTAGTATGCTCTAGCTCCTCATAATACTCCTCCACACTCTTATTTCCTTGTTGAAGATTGTAATACTTCTTGAGTGTATTTTGCTCATAATCTTGACCCACAAACCTTTCTCTCATATGTCTTTTCATCTCATTCCAACTTGTAACAAAGTTTTTATTCACCAAAGCATCTCTTTCAATTTTCTCCCACCACGTAGAAAAAAAACCCTCAAGGTGACTTATAGCATAATTCACCTTTTTAAAATCACTCATAATGTTGAGATTATATTGCCTTTCAAGTTTCACAATCCAATCAAGATATTCATTTGGGTCACTACTTCCTTTGAAGAATGGAAGAGTAACTTTGATGTTGTTGAATCCTCGATCTTCATCATCATTCCTTCTATTATATTCTCTACCATCAATCATATACTACCCTCCATTTTCCCCTCTTATTCATCTCCCACCTAACCTCTCTTATTGAATTTGATCATTGGTTCCATAATCATAATTATCACTATCAAAAGAATCATGCTCTTCAAGGTTATGTTAGGCTCTCACTTGAGTTCTATTGACTTGTGGTGGAAGATTTTCTTTGTTTATTCCCCCCTTGGAAGTGTTGCTTGATTGCAAACTTTTGGTAAAGTAATATTAGGAGAGAGGTTATCTTGCACTACCATGTGGGATGGAGTTGTATCAAGAGGAGTCTTACTTGATCCTTTATCATGTTTACCAATGGGATTGAAAACCTCAAGTGGTTGCTTTGCTATTTCTTGATTTCTCACCCTTCTATCCACATCTTCCAATTTTCCCTTCATTTCCTTCATTTCTTCCAATAGCTTTTGAAGCAAAATTTCCATTTTTCTAGAGGATTCTCCCTCCAATTGAGTCATTGTACCTACAAAACAAATAAAAAGTTATTATGAAGAGTTCCTCACCACTCACTCACATCATGTTTCTCTCTTTTTGTCACTCACACTCATGTATCACTCTAAGGACAAAGTATTTTAAGTCCACTCTCAAATGAACTCACCTCACTCTTGCTCGTTACCACTCTTGAATAACCCAAGGTTGAGAGTCAACACCATCAAATAATTCACAAGTAGTACTACTTCTTTGGGATGGAGTGGAGTTTATGTAATTAGAAACGGACAACTAAAACTAACGGACAAGGAAAAAAATAAGCATACAATGAAATAAAAGAAAAAAAAAGCACAAAAAAATTTGACACGAATAAATTAAATGGACACAAACTAGTTTAACATTAAGTATGAATTAATACTCAAAGCAAACTAGCTAGAATTAACAACAAAAGAAGAAACAAGTTTGAAAGATAGAACTATTTTGTAATTCTCAAATTCATCTTCTTCAATACTCAAGCAAATGAGCTCAAATTTGAGATATAATTTCTCCACAACTTCTAACCAGGGGTGTCAAATGGGCCGGGCCGGGCCAACCCGGAACCGGCCCTTCCTTTTTAACCGGGTTGAGGGCCGGTTAAGGGTCGGTTTGGACGTTATCCGGGCCGGTCCGGGCCAAACAGTAAAAAAATTAAAACTCACCCTAACCCGGCCCACTTAACCCAACCCGGTCAAACCTAGTTAAAAACCGGTCAAACCCGTTTAAAAAATAAATAAAAAATCCAATATACACTATATACACTCCAATATACACTATATACACTCCAATATACAATATATATTTTTAAAAAAATATATAAACAATTACACATATATACGTACCATTCAATATATAATTATATATGACTATACGTACTACTTTAAATAAAACATATGCTATAATAGTATAATATATATATATATACATTACAAAATATATATATATATATATATATATATTTATATACTAATTTATAAAACATATACACATGTATACGTTAAATATATACTACTTTAGAAGATATATACACATATATATGCACCATTCAATATATATGTACTACTTTAAATAAAATATATACTACAATATACATATATATATATATACAACAATATGTATATATATATAGTTACATACTAATTTATAAAACATATACACTTGTATAAATTAAAGATATACGTCTATAAAAGATATATACACATATATACGCACCATTCAATATATATGTACTACTTTAAATAAAGTATATACTACAATATATATATATATATATATATATATATACTTACATACTAATTTATAAAACATATACACTTGTATACGTTAAATGTATACTACTTTAGAAGATATATACACATATATACGCACCATTCAATATATATGTACTGCTTTAAATAAAATATATACTACAATATACATATATATATAAAACAATATATATATATATATATATATAGTTACATACTAATTTATAGAACATGTACACATGTATACGTTAAAGATATACGTCTATAGAAGATATATACACATATATACACATATATACACATGTATACACATATATACACATATATACACACGTTAAAGATATACGTCTAGAACATTCATTGCATTGCTTCCCAATGAGTGTCGGTTGTCTCCAACCTGCTGTCGTCCCTGACTAAAGGCGCTCTCTGATGCAACGGTTGACATTGGAACATTCAAGATATCTCTAGCTAATCTTGAAAGCACAGGATATTGTGTTTCATTACTCCTCCACCAATCCAACGTGTTGATCCTTCGTCTGCGATCCTCTGGTGCCGTCCGAAGATAATATTTCAGCTCTTCCCGATAAGTTGATGTGTAAGTTCTCTCATCAACACTGTTCCAACAATTTAAATCATAAAACGAATCAGAAAAACCACTATCTGCCGGCCTTTTAGAAGATGATGGCTCCTCGGGAGGATGAGGAGAGACAGTTGAAATGATATTTGTAGGTACGGCTAAATCAAATAAATCAGCATAGTGATTATATAATTTTTCTATGTACTCCTTTGCATCAGTCGTAGCCGTTCACAAATCAGGTTGTACTTGTTCAGAATCATGGTTAGTATTTATTTCTAAGTTAGTATAAATAAGAGTACTAAAATGACACATAGTATTATATTTCATGCACGGATTTAGCATAGCACCAACCAAGTAAATAGGGGGAATCGGGAAAAAATATTTTTTAAATTTCGTAAACATGGCACCAACAGCTTCTTTATAACCTTCTTTATTTTTATATTCTTTGAGTAAACCAGAAATATCGGCTATATATGCCAAAATATTACAAACAGTAGGATAATAAGCACCGGAAAATTCAACCGTAGCTACATAAAATTTTTCTAAAAACTTAACAAGATCATTAATTACAACCCAATCAGAATTATGTAGCATGCAATCAGCAAAATCAGCAAATGAACCGCAATGTTGGTTAAAAGCTAGTGTAATAGGAATTCTATATTTATAACAAGTTTTTAAAAATTCATACGTAGAATTCCATCTAGTATCAATTTCCTCAGGCATCAAAATCGGTGTAAGTCCATTTTCTTGATATTTAACTTTAAATTCTCTAATTCTCGATCTACGATTATTTCCTTGAATAAAACCAACAACAAGACGAATTTTTTCAATATAAAACTCAAAAAACTCAAGACCATCTTTTACAATTAAATTATATATATGACATGCACACTTAATATAAAAAATTTCAGTCAAGGGCGGAAATAACGTAGATTTTAATTTTTTTATAGCAGTGTTGTTGTTAGAAGCATTATCAAAAGCAATACATAAAATTTTATTTTCGATACCATAATATCCAGTAATTTTAATAATAGAATCAGCAATAAATTGTCCAGTATGTTTACGATCTTCATCATATAAAAAAGCAAGAATACGTTTTTTCATCACGAAATTACTATCCATCCAATGACAAGTAACGATTAAATAATTATTTTTATTTACAGCACGACCAAGATTAGAAGTTAGGGACAATCTACATTGAATATTTTTTAACAATGTTGATAAATAAAAATAATATTGTGAATGAAGTATAAAAATATCAGACCGACAAGTAGTTCTAGGAATACCGTTAAACATAGGATTATAAATTGCTTGTATATAACGAATAAAGGCATCAGAAGAAGGAAAATTAAAAGGTAAACAACCCACAGCTACCATTTTAGCTATTTCTTCCCGGTCCCTCAATTTATTATACTTCTTTGCTACGTGACCGGTTGCTGGGTCCATTCTAGTTTGCATTGGCCCACCAATATCCCCACCACCTTTTGCAATATTTAACTCTCTTTTGTGATCTTCAGCTACATGTCTCATTAATGTACCCGTACCCCCTCCTTGCCTCCACTTCTATGCTTATATATTTGTTGACAAATATTGCATTACACCTCAATATCTGATATACGTTCAAAAAATTGCCATGCAATACTAGATTTTTTACGAGGTTTTGGGGCACTGGGAGGACGGGAAGGGAGATTAACTGATTCAGATCTAACGTTAGCATCTCCTACTGCGGGTGTCTCAGCAATATTTTCATTATCTTCATCTAAATTAACCGAATCTACTTCATTTTCTTCTTCTATACCGTAATTTTCCTGAGCTTCTACATAATCCATATCGTGAGCACCTACACCTATTTTTTCCTCAAAAGGTGTACCAAGCGGTACCGGAGGCGAAGGTACACGGGTATATCTACTACTTGAACTACCTCTACCGCTAGTAATTCGCTTTTTACTACCACTACCGCTTCCGGGACAAAAAATTTTAACACCTTTAGTAGCGAGGTTTCTTAATTTATCCATAATATAAATTAAATTAAACTAAAAATATTCAAAATACACAAATATAATAAAATTAAATATTAAACAATTAATACAATAAATAAAAATTAAACGTAAGAGATGGAACGACAATACCAAATTTTGGAAGTATCCGAAGGTTGCGACTTTAGAAACTTCCGCTCGTACTTTGTAAACGAAAAATTAAAAAATTAAAGTGAACACTTTAAGAAATTAAATATATTGAATATTTGAGAGAGTGAAAAATTGTGTGAAAAATGATTTGAAGTTGTAGGGTATTTATAGATTTTTTTTTGGGATTAAAAAATATTTTTTAAAGTTTTTTTTTCTTTTTTAATAAATGGGCCCAAACTAGCCGTTGGCCCAACGGCTATATAGCCGTTTTTGGGTCCAAACGGCTAGTTTGGCCCAAAAGTCAAAATCTAATTTTTTTTTAAGTTATCCGAGCCGGGCCGGTTAACCGACGGGCCCATTTTAAAAAAATAACCGGCCCGGGACCCGAAACCCTAAAGCCCTAGGGCTTACCGGGCCGGGTCGACCCGGCCCACTTGACACCCATACTTCTAACCAACAATTTCTTCAACCAAACACCAAATCAACAAAATCCATTTTCAAGTTGCTTCTTCAACATGACTTTCAATTTTTTTTTCATGTATTTTTTAATTTTTTTTTTAACTAGGAAACAACAACATGTAACTGAAGGAATAATATCAAAAAATATTCAATCAAATTTAATAATTTTTTTTTTTTTTTTTTTTTAAATATCAAATCCCCAAGACTTAGGTTTGTGAAAACAAATCTAATCCAAGCTCTTGACACCAATTTGATGTGAAACAAGAAAATAGAAGCAAGATAGGAATTAAAGATACAAAATAAATAAAGATAAACACAATTAGATTCAAACAATCAAAAGATGTAATGGTGAAACTAACCAAAACACCCCTTAAATGGGAACTAAAAGCACCAAATCTATTAGAATCCTCAAGAAGGTAGTAACCTTACTTGAAAATCCTAGGACAATTGTTGAAAATCAACAAAGGATTTTCAATCTCTCAAAGGAGACACAAATATTCAATATTCCGAAACTAGTAGTTCAACCCTAATAGCTAGCTATTTATACTAAGGGGTAAAAGAAGTAAAGAAAGACCAAATTACCCTTCATTTAAATTACAAGCTAATTTAAAGGTAGACACTTAAACTATTAAATATCTTCAAGTCATCCATATTAGAACCCTCCAAAGATTCCATATTCATCCATAAAGCTTGAAATGCTTGAAGGTCCTTCGCTTGACTTCTTGTGAAAGGCCTTCTTGAATTAGAGTCACTTTGATGTACATCATTTTGGCCCAATCCATACCCGCTTTTTGACCGAATAGCTGAAGAATTGTTTTTTCGTTCATTTGGATTAGGTCTCGAGGGATGAAAAAGTTAGCGAGGTAATTGTTTAAAGTCAACATGACATTTTTTAAATTTAAAAGAAACCAATATTTAGAATTTTTATTTAATTCAGTCAACATAGGTCTAGATATAATTATGAAAAGGGTAAATATGCACATTTGTTAGAGCAGGTAAGGGAGGGGTTGTAACAACCTAAAAATTTGATGAAATTTGTGATTTTACGTTATTTAACTATTTTACCCCTTCTCATAGTTGCATTATGGTACTTCTGAGGTGTGAGAGTAACTGGCATGATTTTTGATGCATTTTGATACCATTTATGCGATATTGTGGTTTTTTATGGCTTCGAAAGCTTTATTTTAGACTTATGGGGATATCTTTTGATCCGTGCGATGGATGACAAAACAGACTGTGCCAGCAACTCAGAAATATCAATTTTAGGCTAGGTAGGCCTTTGGTTCGGGTCTTGGTGCACCCGAGCTCATTTCGACCTATTGATCGAAAAGTTAAAAAAATGAAAATATGGGTGTGGGACCCACATTAGATCAAAATAACCTCGGATAGAAAATCTAATTTAGCCAACAGATCTGAAATACCAATTTTAGATTGTTAGCATGTTTGATATGATTTTACAACTTTTAAATCTCATTTCGACCCTCGGTTTGGAAAATTATTATTTTGAATTTCGGGGGTCATCTTTGTGAAAACAATTTTTTTTTTTGAAAATAGGATATCGCCATCATGTCTGAAATATCGAATTTAGTGTATTTACATAGTTCATTTTCATATATATCAGACTCAAAACGAATTTCGGGTACCCCATCGAAGTCCGTTTGGGCTTAAAAAAATCTGCAATAGTGCAGTTTTTCTTCTATAAATAGCAGTTCTTTCCTTTTTTGGCCTATTTTAATTATTTTTCATCTTGCTTCTTGAAAGTTAAATCCTAAAATAGTGTAGGATCTTAAAAGTATAGTTTGGGGAAACTTGGAAGTTAGATTAACACCTATTTCTTGGTTTTATGACGAATTTAAAGTAAAAATTCACCCTTTTCTTAGTAATTTCTTGATCGATTTCTCAAAAGCCCAAAAATCTTATGACTTAATTTTAAACTCAAATTTTTCTTCTTTCACTTGAATAATATTTTTATCTTATAATTACTATTTTTTCATCAATTTAACCTTCAAAACAACTCTGATTCTTGATTTTAACCCGGATTTCAAAGATTTTATCCGGTAAAGCTTAAAAATAGTTTTTCTTCAATTTAAACCTCGTTATTTACTCAATTTAACTTGAGTTTTCACCTGTAGATTCCTAAAAATATGGGAAATATATTTTTGAAGTAAAGTTCCAATTTTACCCTTCTTTTTCGAAAATCTATTTCGGGGGTCCGTTTTGACCTCGAATCAAAAGTAGTCAATATGGGTGTCGTTGATTTTATTCCTTTGTGGTTATTTTTCTTATGTATTTGACTCCTGGATTGTATTAGTAGTTTTTACACTATTAACACCTGATTTTGGGCATAATTGGTATTTTGAATAAGTTCTTTCCTCATTGTTATGATTGCTTGTATGGTTCGACTTTGTACTAGAAGCCTTACCTTGGGGTATTTCTGTCTTTTATCCATTGTGTATTTGTTTGGGTTATAGTCTTACTTGTCAAGGTACACCGCGATAAGTACCATCATGACCCTTGTATTTTTGGTTCGCGATAGGGGTGTATATATATGCACCACTTTTTAGAGAGTTATCTCTAAGTCGCAAAATTGAGGGGTAAATTTACTCCATTCTCTAGGAAGAAAAAAAGTTGTTTACACTAATCTACATTGATGATAGAAATAAACTTTGTCAGTAATGGTGAAAACTTTAAAGCTAGCCCAGACACCATGGTTATAAAAACAAATGAAAAGGGTTTGTTTACTATTTGCTCTTCACAAAAAGACCATATAATAGACAATATTATCATTTAATAATATTTCTACAATATTTAGGACCGTGAAATCTACTAAAAAATCTAAAGTTTTACTTATTAAGTTTTTTCCTTATTCGAATTATGTCCTAATATTTAGGACCTTAAATCAATCAATACATTTGTATAAATCAACTACTTCATTTCTGCAAAGCTTCAAAGTTTTCTTTTCATAAAAGAATTTTAGGCATGTCTGTAAAACCTCTTGAATTGATAAGATATTAATAATTTGAGATAAGCATCCAGTATCCCACGAACTATGACCAAAGTTGCTACAATACACTCCAACTTCAAAGAAATCCTATTACCCCCCCCCCCCAGAAATTCAAGAGGGGGTAATTGAAATTTTCTTTCTAAGTCGACTGGTCAAGCTTGACAGTCAACTCACCTGCAGAAAAATATGCTAAACAGAACATATTTAAAAATAAATATACAAGTAAATAGCGAGATAAATAAAGTGATGACACAAATATTTTTCCTGGTTCGAAACACCAATGTGGTGCCTACTTTCAGTCCCCTTAGATTTCAAGATATTCCTTAGAGCTTTAAAAGTAGAGTGGAGTATAGATGTAGTAGATAAATTCTGAAGCTTATTTTGATATTCAGATCTTGTGACATAGCCTCAACTGGTATGACTCATTTGACTTGATCTTTCTCTTTTGTAACTATTGTAATCTAAGAAGTACCAAGCTTTATTAAGACTAAGATTGAGACACACTAAGAATTTTATGTGAAGTTGCATGAAGTCTTTGGTCTTCAATCCTCTCTTTTATAGACTTCAGTTGATTTGGTTTCTCGCACTATAAGGAAAACCCAAGGAATTTCTTCTCAATCAGGAATTTGAATTGATTACTTGATTGAGGAATTATATCACAGGATACACCCATATCAGATATGTCCGTACACGTGATGCAGCCTTTATTTCTTGACCACGAACTCGCAACCATACATGTTCATATCATATACGTCCATGTAGAGGGTGTGATATTCTTTCCTTGTTCAATTTCTTGTGATATGCTATTGTACTTAATTGACAATCTCCTTCCTTGTATGTTTAGATCTGATGGGATCTATTCCAAATTCAGCGCTAGCTTAAGAATTTCCTGAGATATTCTTCCATAATTTGCTCCCAAAAGATCTTTCTTGATGTGATCATATCTTCAGTGTTTCCTTCATATATTTGTTTATTAGTTTGTCGTTATTAAAACATAATATGTAAATATAGGGCTAACAATCTCCCCCTTTTTGATAATGAACAACAATAAACATTAGTCGACTTGCTCCCCCTTTTTTGCTGACTCTTTTGACTTTATTACCATTGATTTGACTTCCCTATTCTTGCGGTCGACTTGCTCCCCATTTTTTTGCTGACTCTTTTGCCTTTGTCACCATTGAGTATTAGTAGGCTACTGACTGATGTTTCATATTTTCTCCCCCCCTTTTGATATAATAAAAAAGAAAAAAATACTCATAAAAAGAGAACACAACAAAGCATAAAATATGCACATAGAATATAAATAGTCAATGTAGCATGAAAAAACCAAAAAAATGTGGCATGACAAGTCAAAATATCAGTTACAACTATTAAAGAAAAAGGGGCGGGACCCTTTTTTGGATAGCAGTCATCATCTCAATGTTTTGCTAGGAAATAGGTAAGAGTATTATGCATGTTATGACATAAGCACTCATAGGACAACTCGGCCAAGAAAAACTGAGCAATTTTTGAAGGAGACAAACTTTTTCCTTTCTGAGCGAATCCAAACTTGTGCATGTCTTCTGAAGGAAGGAAATCCAGAGGGGATGAGAGAGATTTCTTGATAGATGAGATGGGACTTGGGATGAGAATTTTTTGGAAGCATAAGAATGTGAAGAGGCTTCCTCAAAGGAACCAGATATGAGGACAGGATCATGGTTTTTGGAGTACTAATCTGGAGGGTCTTTAGGAAGATTAGCCATTGATATTGTTCTTGTCATGTTGGGAATGATATAATTGGAGGGGGTTTTAAAAAGCCTGAGAGGTAAATAAAGGGGTGGAAAGATGAAAATATGTGAAATGAATGTAGAGAAAGTTGAAGAGGGGTGAAGTGAATAGAGGCGACTGGTTAAAAAGGGACGTCAGACTTCTTTGGGAAGAGAGAACGGTAAAAGGGAGGTAATTTATGAAGAGAGAGAAAAGAAGGAGTAAAAGTATGGTAAAAATATAATGATGCCAAGTCAGAAAATGATTTACCAAAAATAAAAAAGTAAAAAATAGAAAACAAATCAGACATCATTAATGCATGTTATTCCAATGCTTTGTCTTAAGCAACAAAATCTTTCTACTAATAGGGGTTTTGTAAATATGTCAGCCAACTGATTCTCTGAATCAACGAATTTTAAAGAAAAATATCCATTTTCTATATGATCTCGAATAAAATGATGTTTAATGTCAATATGTTTAGCTCTAGAGTGATGTACAATATATTTTGATAAACTAATTCAATAGACACATTATAGGCACAGATTCAATAGACAAATTAAAATTAAGTAATTGATGCATAATCCATAAAATTTGAGTACTACAACTTCTAACGGCTATGTACTCCAATGGTTGATAGAGTAACTGGAGTTTATTTCTTGGTATGCCATGAAATTAGGGCATTTCAGAGAATCTGACACGTCTCACTAGTGATTTTTTGATCATTTTGTCACCTGCAAAGTCTGCGTTTGAATAGCCGACTAAATCAAAGATTGATAAAAGAGGGTACCATAGTCCAATATTTTGTGTCCTAATGATATATCGAATGATTCTTTTGACAGCAGCCAGATGAAACTCTCTGGGAGATGACTGGAACTTTGCATACTTATATACGATGAACATTGTGTCTGATCGACATGCAGTTAAGCAGAGGAGCAATCTAATCATCCTTCTGTATGTATTTTCATCAATATCTTTCCCGGATGTGTTTGAATCGAGATTTGTGGAGGGACTCATTGGAGTTTCGTAAGCCTTTCTTTTTTCTATGCCGAACTTTTTGATGAGTTTCTTTGTATATTTTGCTTGACTAATAAAAGTACATTTGGTAGTTTGCTTGATTTGCAGTCCCAAGAAGAATGTGAGTTCTCCCATGAGACTCATTTTGAATTCTCCTTTAATCAAGTTTGCAAAATTCTCACACAAAGACATGGTAGGACTAACAAAGATAATATCATCGATATAAATTTGCACAATGAGTAGATTCGAGTTTAGTTTTTGAATAAAAATAATGGTATATATTTTTCATCTTTGAAAATTATTGTTTACCAGAAAAGTAATCAACCTCACATACCAAGCCTTTGGGCTTGTATGAGACCGTAGAGTGCCTTGGATAATTTGAAAACATAATTCAGATAGGAAGGACTTTCGAAGCAAGGAGGTTGTTTACATAAACTTCCTCATGGATATACCCATTAAGAAAAGCACTCTTAATATCAATTTGACATAATTTAAAGCATTTGAATACAACAAAAGCTAACAAAATTCGAATCGATTCTAACCTTGCTACATGAGCAGAGGTTTCTTCTAATCCATACCTTCCTATTGCGAGTAGCCTTAACTACAAGTCTGGACTTATTCCTGATGACCTTACCTTCTTTGTTTAATTTATTTCTGTAAACCCATCTAGTTCCAATAATTGAGCAGTTCTTGGGTCTTTTAACTAGGTTCTAGACTTGATTTCGTTCAAACTGTTCTAATTTTTCCTCCATGTCATCGACCCATGACTCATCATTAAGGGCCTCATCAACCTTCTTGGGATCGATTTGAGACACAAGAGCAACAGATACCTATTTTCTTAATGAGGCTCTTGTTTGCATCTTATCATCTGGGTTTTCAATGATATATTCATTTGTAAAACTTGCATTATGTCTTCATTCTCTTGGAACATTTGTTTTTGTCGCTTCATCAATGGGAGCTAACCCTGGATGGACTGTAGTTGACTCATCGATTGATGGTTCAGGAGTTAGGTCTACTTTAGATCCTGTCTGTAGATCATTTACATGTTCTTCATCAAAATTAAGCCCATATGACAGTGATTTGTTTCATCAAATACAATATGCATAGATTCTTCAACACATAAAGTCTGTTTATTATAGGCTTTGTAAGCATGACTGGTTGGTGAGTACCCAAAATAAATACCTTTTTTACTTCATGGGTCAAACTTCTTTAAGTTATTCTTACCATTGTTTTGGATGAAGCATTTGCATCCAAAAGGATGAAAGTACCTAATTAGGATTTTCTCTCTCCACAACTCATAGGGAGTTTTCTTTAAAATAGGTCTGATGAGGCATCTGTTGAGAATGTGACATGTTGTTCTTACTACCTCTGCCCAAGAATGATCTGGTAGATTATGTTCCAGAAGCATCATTCTTGTGGTCTCTTGGAGAGATCTGTTCGTTTGTTCCATGACACCATTTTGTTAGGGAGATCAAGGAGATGAAAAATTCTGAGAGTACACCTTTTGAGCCTAGTATTCCTTGAAAGCTTTATTTTCAATTTCTCTTCTATGATCACTATGAACATAGGTGATGAAATGTCCTACTTCTCTTTGTACTCTTCTACAAAATATCTCAAAATCAGTGAATGTTTCATGCTTGTGAGCAAGAAATATTACCCAAGTAAAATGAGAATAATCATCAACAATGATAAATACATATTTTTTTCACTAATACTTGCGGTATTGGTGGAGGTAAATAAATTCATGTGGATTGTTTGAAGAGGTTTGGTGGTAGTGACAATATATTTTACTTTAAATGATATTCGAGTCTGTTTTCCAAGTTGAAAAGCATCGCAAATGTGATTTTTATCAAATTTAGCTTTGGCAGACCTTTCACTAGTTCACGTCTAGAGAGTTTCTCAATGGCGTACAAGCTGGCATGCCCAAGTTTTCTGTTTTACAACCATGTGTCATTGGTTTACACAGTGAGAAAGTCAGAGTAGCAAAATTAGGATTATTAAGGACATAAATTTATTGTCAACACATTCACCAATAAGAGAAATATCTTTTTTTTCATAATTGGTAGAGCAACTCTCAGCTTTGAATGAGACTCCGACTCCTGCGTCACATAGTTGATTAATGCTCAATAGGTTGTGCTTGAGTCCGTCCAAAAAATAAACTTCAATAAGTTCGTAGGAGGAGTTGAGCTACACATAGCTGACTCTGATGACGTCACTTTGGCATTATCTTCAAATCTGACTGATCCTCCTTCAATTTTCTTTAGAGGAAAAAAACCTTTCTTTCTTGTCGATCATGTGTCTGAAACATCCGCTATCGATGGCCCACGTTCCTCTCTTATAGCTTTTGTGGATGCATTCCTACAACAGAACAAGATTAATTTTGTGTAGGTACCCAAGTGGTCTTGGGTCCTTGAGGGTTAGATGTATTTCCTTTGGATCGCCACACCTACACACCTTTAGAATTTTCTACAGTTGTGTGATTTATGGCCCTTTTTATCACAGGTGAAGCAAACTGGTCTTTGAAAAGAAAAAGAGTTCTTAAATGACTCAAACAAGCTTGATGAGGAGCTTGATTTAAGAGAATTTGATCTTATGGAACTGTGACTTGGTAATTTCTAATGTTGTTCAATTGTGTTTTACATCATTAATTTCTTCTTGAAGTAAGTCGCTTTCGATTTGACAGGATTCAAGTTCAATTTTTCAGTTCCTTCTTTCCTCTTCAAGCTTTCGTTTTGATCGAGCTTCCTAATTTTTCTTTTCTAGGGAAAGTTTGTTGTATTTATCAATAAATTTTTGAAGCTTATTAGTAATCATATCAAGATTTGTCAGAAGAATGTTGCAGTTATGACAATTGTATGGTTTTACCTCTCTTGGTTCACCTCTCGCCATGAAGCAGATGTTGGTCGTTTCTGTTTCTTCCTCAGTTTCATCTTCATAACTCTATGCCCCGATTTTTTTATTTTTCTTAGATCATCTTCTCCTCAATTCTAGACAATTCTTCTTAATGATCATTTCTAGTGAATTCATTGTTCTTGTAGCCTTGAGGTATTTGTTGTCTTTATTTTAGGATCTGCCTTACCCCAAAATTTATGAGAGTCATTTCCTCATGGTTGTCCTCATATAGAGGCTCTTCCTCTCCTATTGTTATGACATTAAAAGCTATTGGTTTCTTCCTTTCTTCCTTGTTGTACCTGTTGATATGATTTTGTTCATAGGCAATGAGGTTACCTCTTAATTTGTCATGGGTCATATTGTGGAGATCCCCGTCCTCTAGAATGGCAGCTTTGGTTTCCCATGATTTTGGGAGGCTTATTACAATCTTTTGGACTTGCAGATTGTTTGGATAGATCATTCCCAAGAACTTTAGTTCACGTACAATTTTGCTGAATCTAGTAAATATTGATTTCTTGATCTAGGAACTTGGAATCTTGAATAAATTTGCAGAATTAATGGTGAACTTTGGAGGTTCTTGAAGTTGGATGTAGGAACTTAGGATTTTCTTTTTGAGGGAATTTGATGAAATATAACATATAATGCTTCTAATAGGCTTTAATATAGGGTTTGGACGGATTTTGGGTGAGGGGGAATGACCAAAACGCCCATAAAAATCAAATAATTCTCGCATCTGTCCTTTGGTGGACTGTTTTGATAGTCTGAAGTAGATCAACCATAACATTTTACTCCGATATCCAAATCGGATGAAACCAATTTCATTAGAAATAGGACTCTCATATCTTTCCGTTGATATATAGTATCTCACCCTGATCATTGTGTACGAGGAGTTATGATCATTTGAAGTTGACCCAAAAATTCACTTTTGATAGGCTGAAGTAGATCGACCATAACTTTTTGCTACAATAGACAAATTGGATGAAACCAATTTCATCAGAAAGAGGACTCGCAGATATTTCCTTTGATATATAGTAGATCACCCAGATCATTATGTACGAGGAGTTATGATCATCTAAAGTTGGAGCAAAAATACGCCAGGCCTCAGTACTTTTTTTCCTGCACGTTTTACTATTCACTACTATTCACGGTTCGATCGGAATGTTCATAACTCGTCGCTCGGGTGTCCATTTTGGATGATCCACATATCGCTGGAAAGATTATTCGATACTCTATGAAATGGTGGGTCATAATCTAAGACATTCCACACATAAAATTTATAATTCATTCTACAAGATAGAACCCAACACGTTTACGCACAAAATTTCAACGAAAAATTTCCCCGGGTATTACAGTGTCATCCATCAACGAATTTGATGAGTATTTTCCAGCCACCATTTGAGATGGACTAGCCGTATCATCACCTGATACAGTATTTCTTTCTACATTCATTGGGGAATGCACACCCTTTAACGGATTTGATAAGTCTTTACTAGCTACCGTTTGAGCTGGACTAGTTGTATCTTTACCCGATGCAGTGGGTTTCTCCATTTTTCAAGATGGAGAATTCTTTAGAATTTTTTGAGTCTCATAAATTGGTTGAGTCTGTTGTGAAAGTTCAAAATGAATAATTTTTATACGGTCGCCTGTAACGAGTGTTGCTTAGTAATTTGTTTAAGTAGTCTTGAGAGGATGAGGCTAATTCGTGCCAATAGAAGAACCCATTAGATTACAAGAAGGTGGTAATACAATAAAAATTCTAAATTCACTAGTTGTTCTTGGCTCTGGCACTTCTGGATTCATTGCTATTTCTTTGGACAGTTGTTCTGCTAACAATTTTTTTATAGAGTCTACTCCCATTTTTTCTATATTTCTTTTTTTATTTTTATTTTTCTTTTTTCTCAAGAAGAGACCTTTCTTAGTCTGAGAAGGACTTCTTTCATATGTGGTCTGAGTACCTGTGGTCTTGAAACTGGCTGGGAGTATTCTCCCAACTCTTTTTGGCAAAGTGTCGGCCGTCAACGAATTTGATAAGTCTTTACCAGCCACCGTTTGAGCTGGACTAGCTGTATCATTACCCGATACAGTAGGTCTTTCTACATTCATTGGGGAATGTACACCCATTAACACATTTGATTAGTCTTTACCAGCTATCGTTTGAGTTGGACTAGCTGTATCTTTACCCGATACAGTGGGTTTTTCCATTTTTGAAGAAGATGGAGATTTCTTTAGAATTTTTTGAGTCTCATAAATTGGCTGAGGTCATAATGTTGTGTAGTATATATGTTGTTACAAAAATCTATATCACTTATTTTTATTTTTCAACAAAATAAATTAAAACTATTAAGCGTTAAGACTTTATACAATGAAGGAATGTTTTCAATGACACAATTTTATAAACATTATAGGGAAGAACAATTATGGGTAATTAGAAATGATAGTGCTCCCCATCCTTGAAGGCTTCCGTTTTTCTCAACTATGAAATAATTCGTTTCTAATGGTAACGTTAAGTCTGGGATGTCTTGTATCATGCCTTTAAGTTATCATAACTACTTACCTGCTTTAATTACTTGTTTATATTACTTTGTTTGACTTGTTTATTTACTTTGCTTATATCATATACTAAAACCTACGTATTAATTATTTGCTCTGTTTATTATTTTATATGCTTTATTATTATTATAAATCTGTCTTATAATATTATCTATCCATCAATACTATTATTATTATTATTGTCTTTTTATTATTATTATTATTATTATTATTATTATTATTATTATTATTATTATATATCTATTATTATATTTGTCTTCTGTTCATTACATTATATCTATCTATCTATACTATACCTATCTATCTATATTATATCTATATAATCTGTTTATTATTGGTATCAGAGACCTAAGATTCTAGGAGACTTTACTATATATGGTGTTGTTAAGAACTGAGAAACGAAAACCTAGGCCCTACGAACGTCTAGTAATAGTAGATTCAGAATATTATTGGTCTACTAGAAATATAAAGATAGAACTTATAAATTTATATAATATCTTACAACAACATAGGCCGTTAAGTATTAAATTATTTGAGTTTTCTCCAGAATCGAGAGAAGTCGTCTGGATAGAACTGCAAGAAGTAGATAATAGATTAAGAGAAGTCAAAAACCAAATATCTCATATTAACCAAGAACTATGGGTAGATAAGATTTTGAGAGACATGTATCCTTTTTATCTTACATAATGAACACACCTCATAGAAATATAAATCAGTAGAAGAAATTCAGAATAATTTGTATAGTTTATACTTAGAATATAAAGACTAAATAATACAAAAGAAAATTCGAGAAGACTAGATAATCTAATCACCATAATATCTGGTTTAGAGTACGAATTAATAAAGCATCTTAGGTCTAGAAATAATAATAAATGAAAAGACATCCTTTTGCTAACGATATACGATTCAAATATTGTTTTTTAAATGAAGAAATAAAAAAGAGGGCAGACAAAGTAAAAGAAGAAATAGTTTTGAGTAACTATCTAGACTTATTAGCAACTCTAGAAACATCACAATCAGAATTTTTCAAAGAATATTTAAGTGAAATAACAGGGATTTACATGGACTTAGAATCGACATAACATATTACAATAAATGGATAACATATCTAAAGAAACGGTCTGACCTAGTAGATATTCCTTTAGGATAAAATTAAGTAAAAATATATTAAAACGCATCCTTTTGTGAGACAAATGCAAGGAGAATATAATCGATTATATAAAGAAATAAGACTAAAAAATGAAATTTTGGAAAAAGAATAAATATTAATAAGTCAAATAGAAATATTAGAAGTTATAGAATCGTCAGAAGCCATTATAATGTCAGACCTTACGACATTAGTAAACTGTGTAGACCGTATAAATTTGTTTAATTGTAAATTACAAAGTATTAGATACTGTATAGACTACAGAAATTATAGAATAAAGACCATTAGAAACCACTTTATTAGCAAAATACCTTTAGGATAAAAATTTGATAATTTAAAGAAACTAGAATACTTAGATCTAACAATCCAAGATGAAAAGAAATACATACGTCTAAAAGACAGTTCTCTTATTAAGTGTAATTTTAACAATGGAGAACAGATGTTACATGGAGATAATCCACAACTAAATACTATTACAGACTTTATAATAAACCTAGGAGAAAAAGTTCAAAAAGAAAATACGAAAATATTAAAAACTCTAGAGATATTAGAAGACCTGTAAAACAAGCAAAAGAATTTGGTAAGTAAAATAGAATTAAATTTTTATTTCCTAAAGAACCAACAAGCAGAATTTGAGAAAAAATTCAAAGTTTTAATTAATAAAGACAAGGGTAACCTAGAAAATCCTGAAATAAAGCTAGTATTACAAGAAGTACAAAAATAAACTAACCAAATAAAGCATATAATACTCTCATGAATGATATACTACAAGATAACCTTTATCTAGCAATATTACAAAAGGCTGCAAAAATTCAACCAAATCCCGAAGGATTATCAGATCATCAACCCCAATGAAAAGCAGACTCATTAATCATAAAATAAAATAATATTATAATTTTATTACTATTAAAACTTAATAAAAGCATAAAAGAACAAAAACAAAGAGGCATTCAAGATAAAATTATAGACCAATTAATAGAGCAACTAAAAAAGATAGAAATAACCCCTCAAAAAGAATTAAAAGAAGCTAAAATAACTAAATCAAAACCATAAAAGAAGCTAAAATAACTAAATCAAAACCATGGACCTTTTTCCAGCATCCCCAAGCAAATCAAGACCAAGTTTTACCAAAGAAAGCTTAACAACAAACATGTTATCAAGAATCATAAATAGACCCAAAATGAATTCAAGACAACAGCTAGAAGAGATAGTAGACGTGGACAAAGACATACAACTTTTTTAACAAAACAAATTAAAACTATTAAGTTCTAAGGCTTTATACAATGAAGGGATGTTTTCAATGACACAATTATATAAACATTATAGGGAAGAGCAATTATGCGTAATTGGAAACAATAGTGCTAGTGTAAATTTAATAAGTCCAGAATCTCTAAGACAGGTTGAAAAATCAAACATGAGCCTCATGCATGTGGGACTTATCGTAGTAGGTTTAAAAGTCCTAACTAGAAAAAATTTAGGAACTAAGGTATTAGTTACAATATATGATAATAGATGGTCAGACTTGAGAAGATCCATAATAGGAATAACAGAAGTAGACATGTCAATAATGGAGGACCTTTTTATTGTAGTCCAGATTATATGATAAATTCTCTGAAATTTGGAAAATATATAAAGATAGGAATTCAGGCTAAAGGATTTGAAGAAATGAATAATTGTAATAATTTACTCATATATGTAGGATTTATAGGAAAACTTGTCACTAATAGTAGTATAAAATTTAATCTAAAGATAGATGATGTAGTAAGTTTAATGGGAAATAAAGGTATTAAATTAATGAAACCCCTAAAGATAAATTCAGAAGACTATGCAGGACTAGAATGGAACTTAGAAAAATGTACCAAAAAAGAAATACTAGAACCAACCGATCATTTAATATATATATATAAACAATAAAGGAAAACCTTCAGAAAGATTCACAGATTACCGATACACGAATGAAAAAGAAACTGATGAAGAGATTGAAGAATGTGAGAACACTAATTTTATGAATATAGAAATATTAGAAGAAGGTTTTGATGTAAATAAAGCTATAATGAAAGTGGAATCCCTATATGAAGTAAATAGCAATAGCGTATTTAAATGCACAGGTTGTAAATTAGGAAACATAAAACTTGAAGAAATGAAAGAGCATTTTATAAAATGTGAATTAAGAATAGATAATTATGGTTATACATGTAAAAAGGAACTAAAAGGTGAAGACTCAAAATCGATTTATAGTATAGAAGAAAGTATAAAAGAATTTATGGAAAGTGCAGCAAACACTGCATGCCCTTTCTAGAGAACAACCGGTATGCAAAGAGTACCAGTAACAACAAAAAATTTACCAAGATATAGAGTATTCAGAACGAACCCGAACATTCAAGCAGAACAAGACATAAAACCTAGAGGAAGAAGAATGCTAATAGAAGAACCCATTAGAATACACGAAGATGGTAATAAGGGAAAAATTCTAAATTTAATAGCTCATGACCCTCAGGCATGGAATAATGTAATAGACATATGGAAAAATGTAGTTATAGCAGACTACATACAACATATACAGGGTAATCAAGAACCAGATGTAGAAATTTTGTATAGATATTTAGAAACATTTCTAGGAAAAAGTACTAAAGCACTATGGGAAGCTTATAAGACAATATTCCCACAAGACTTTCAAGAATTAGTAGAACTAGGCTCAAATCCATACAATTTTGTAAACAAAGTACATACTCTGCTAACAGGAGAAGATCCCAATAGTGGATTAGTGGTATTACAACAAAAAGCCCTGATAAATTTAGAACAACTAAGTATTAATAATTGGTCAAGGATTAAAGAATTTTTAAATGATTACTTTTATTATTGCACAATTAGTGGGAACTTGTTTGATCAGACTCTAGGAGCTAAATTATTTAATAAATTACCAGGGCTCTAGGAAGAGAGATAGAAGAAAAATGGTCCAAAAGAGAAGGAGTAATACAAAACCCAAACAACCCATGGTCAATAGGACAAAGAATACAACATGTAATGGATGTATTGCAAGAAAAATGTACAAATATACAGATACAAAAAAAATTAAAAAGAAGTGATACAGATTTTTTTTTTAAAACATATATATTACACAACATTATGACCAAGATTATAAAAAGAAGAGATATAGAAAGAAATATAAAAAAGACTATCGGCCTAAGAAGAAATATTATTTAAGAAGATCTACTGCAAGGAAGCCATACCTTGATAACAATAAACATGTAAGAAAATATAACACCAGTAGAACCTACAAAAATAAATTAGAATGTTTTACCTGCGGTATCATAGAGCACTTACAAAGAAAGATGCATAAAATGTATAGAGAAAACCTCAGAGATCCTAAAAATCAAATAATCAACAACCAATTTAAGTAATTTTCACAAGAAACAACCTGAACAAATAGTTAAAACACCAGACGATAAAATATAAGAATTAGAAGAAAGACTAAAAAGATTAGAAATGAGAGTTTATAACCTTTAAAAACATAAAGAGGTAATTACAGGAGAAGACTTATTGGAAGTAGAATTATTAAATACATTTTCTGAAAATAATAGAGTTAAAAAGCAAAAATGAATGATGATACCATTAGAAGGAATGGTATGTGATGAAGAAAAGAAAATTAGTACAGTCAAGGTTTTAGCAAGAATAAAAATTCAAGACTATGAGTTCGAGACTTTAGCTATAGTTGATTTAGGATGTACAAAGAGCATTTTAAATAGTAGAATTTTACCAGCAAAACTAATTAAAAAATTGCCAAAACCTCAAGAATCCATGCAAGTGGACGGAACATATAATACCTATACAGACTATATACCAAAAGAAAAAATAAGTTTTATTAAAACTTGTGAAAAATTCTACCAACCATCGTATATACTCAATGAAATACTAGTTAGAGACTTAAACATAAATGCAGACTTTTTGTTAGGATTAGACTTTATGGTACAAAATAATGGAGGATGTTTAGTTACAAAAAATTGGACAATTTTCAGAAGTAATATTACTCACTCACCAGTACAGACACAACCTACTTTAACTAAATATTATTTTCTTAAGGATAAGCCAGATGAAAACTCAGATGACCAAATAAAACCCGAAATGCCACTAGAATGTGATAAAGGAGAAAATTGTACATGTAATGATAATAAAAAGGCAACAATGTATGAAGAATTACAAGATTTATTAGTAGTAGAAGAAATAGAAAAAGACTATACTTTAATAGAAATGGATACAGAATTATACAACTTTAAGAAGGGTATACAACAGATAGGAGTAATAAAAGATCAAAAGGACTTAGAAAAAATAATACAAGTCCTAGATAAGATAGAGATAATCGGAGAAAAACCTTTGCAACATTGGAACTCTAATCAAATTACCTGCAAATTAGAAATAATTAATCCAGAATATACTATAAAAACAACATCTATAGAGGCAACAAATGAAGACCTTAAAGACTTTGAAATACAAATAAAAAAGTTATTAGAAATAAGAATAATTATAAGATCTACATCAAGACATAGGTCAGCAGCTTTCAAAGTAAGAAACCATAGTGAAATAGTAAGAGGAAAAGCTAGAATGGTAATAAATTACAAAAGACTAAATGATAATACTGTAATAGATGGGTATAAGTTACTAGACAAAATAGAATTAATAAATAGATTACACGGAAGAAAAGTATTTAGTAAATTTGATTGTAAATCTGGATATTGGCAGATCAAAATGCATGAAGATAGTATAGAATGGACAGCTTTCATATGTCTAGAAGGACATTTTGAATGGCTGGTCATGTCGTTTGGATTAAAAACGGCTCCTCCAATTTTTCAAAGAAAAATGGGTAGTATTTTTGAAGACTACAAAAATTTTGTATTGGTTTATGTAGATGATATTCTAGTTTTTAGTAATAATATGAGAGAACATTTAGGACATTTACAAAAAAAAATTAAATTATTTGTTGATAATGGAATAATAATAAGTAGAAAGAAAATGGAATTATGTAAAAATAGTATTAATTTTTTAGGAGTAGTTATTGGAGATGGAAGAATAGAATTACAACCACACATAGCTAAAAAAAGTCTTAGCTATGCCAGACAGATTAGGCAAGACTAAAGATTTACAAAAAATTTTAGGACTTTTAAATTATGGTAGAGCTTTTATTAAAGACTTAGGTAAAGTAGCTGGACCGTTATATTCTAAAACACGATCAACAGTCCAAAAAACCTTTAATACTGAAGACATAAAATTAGTCCAGCAACTTAAAGGCATGATACAAAACATCCCAAACTTAACGTTACCATTAGAAATAGATTATTTAATAGTTGAGATAGATGGAAGCCTTTAAGGATGGGGAGCAGTATTAAAAGAAAAAACTAAAAAATATAGTGATAAAAAGAATGAAAAAATTTGTGCTTATTCAAGAGGAAAATATAAAAAAAGGGCAAGTTAAATAGCATAGATGCAAAAACACTAGCAGTAATTTATGGCTTAAATAGTTTCAACCTCTACATATTAAATAAACAAGAAATACTAGTAAGAACAGACTGCGAGGCCATAGTAAAATTCTATCAGAAAATAAAAGAGAAGAATAGTAGTACAAGGAGGTTGCTAAATTTCCTAGATGCCACTTCAATTTATAATATTGTTGTAGATCATATTAAAGGTAAAGATAATAACCTAGCAGATCAGCTAAGTAGACTAATAAAAGAAGATAGCTAACAATTTTTGTTTTAGCATGTATACAGGCAAAGACAAAAGAAAGGTGGAAGCCTCATCCTCTCAAGACTACTTAAAAAAATTACTAAGTAACACTCGTTACAAGCGACTAGCAATGTTGGAACATCTGAAATTAGAAAAGCTGATCTTTAGAACTCATAATCTTACAAGGGATGTGTCTATTATCTTTTTCATGTTAAGGATTCCAGTTTTGAGACTCCCGGTCTTGAATCAATTCCAGTTGTAAATGAATATTCAGATGTATTTCCCAAAGATCTTCCAGGAATTCCTCCCGAAAGGGAAATAGACTTTGGTATTGATCTTTTCCGAGATACTCAGCCTATCTTTATTCTTCCATATAGAATGGAACTGGCAGAACTCATAGAACTGAAAGAAAAGTTGAAGGATCTCTTAGATAAGGGATTCATTAGACACAATGTTTCCCCATGGGGCGCACCAGTCTTATTCGTGCGCAAGAAAGACGGTTCTCTTAGAATGTGCATTGATTACCATTAACTCAATAAAGTCACGATCAAGAACAAGTATCCACTTCCCAGAATCGATGACTTGTTTGACCAACTTTAGGGTGCTAGTTATTTCTCTAAGATAGACCTCAGATCTGGCAATCATCAGCTCGGAGTTAGAGAATGTGACATTCCAAAAATAGCTTTCCGTACTCGGTATGGTCACTTCAAATTTCTAGTCATGTCATTTGGTTTTACCAATGCCCTAGCAGCCTTCATAGACTTGATGAACCATGTGTTTAAGTAATACATGGTCATGTTCGTCATATTCTTCATAGATGACATTCTGGTCTATTCCCGCACTGAGCGCGATCATGCAGACCATCTCAGAACAGTACTTCAGACTCTCAAAAATCATTAGTTATTCACCAAATTTAGTAAGTGCAAATTTTTTCTAAGGTCAATAGCATTCCTTATCCATATCATTTATGGTGATGGCATTAGAGTAGATCCTCAAAAGATCGAAGTAGTAAGAAACTGGACCAGACCCGTCTCTCCATCAGATATCAAAAGTTTCTTGGGTCCGGCTGGCTATTATAGATGGTTTGTTGAGGGATTTTCTTCTATTACATCCCCTATGTCCAGATTGACTCAGAAGAAAGTCAAGTTTCAGTGCTCAGATCCATGCGAGAAGAGTTTTCAGGAATTAAAGACTCGAATCGACTCACCTCAGCTCCCGTTCTAGCTCGTCCAGATGGTTTAGATAGGTTTGTAGTTTATTGTGATGCATCCAAGTGGGTTTGGGTTGTGTCCTCATGCAACATGGTAATTTAATAGCTTACGCCTCTAGATAGCTTAAACCCCATGAGAAGAGTTACCCTACTCATGATCTTGAGTTAGCAGCCATAGTTTTTGCCTTAAATATTTAGAGGCAGTATGTATACGGCGTTCATGTAGACGTCTTCACAGATCATAAGAGCTTTCAGTATGTATTTTCTTATAAAGATCTCATTCTTTGTCAGAGAAGGTAGTTAAAGCTCTTGAAAGATTATGACATGAGTGTCCTCTATTATCCGGGAAAGGCCAACATAGTGGACGACGCTCTCAGTAGGCTGTCCATAGGTAGTGTTTCTCATGTGGAAGATAGTAAAAAAAGCTAGCTCATGAAGTCCACCAGCTTGCCAGACTAGGTGTTTGCTTAGTCGATTCCTCAGAGGGTGGTGTATATGTTTAGAGTAGTTCAAAATCATCTCTAGTTTTCGAGGTGAAAGAAAAGAAAGATAGGGATTCCAGCCTTGTCAAGTTGAAAGAGTCAGTTCAGAATCAAAAAGTAGAGGTTTTCTTCCAAGGGGGAGATAGTGTACTTCGTTGTCAGGGTCATCTCTGTGTTCTCGGTGTATATGACTTAAGGCAACGAA
This sequence comes from Capsicum pubescens, assembly GCA_030864215.1. Classification (NCBI taxonomy): domain Eukaryota; kingdom Viridiplantae; phylum Streptophyta; class Magnoliopsida; order Solanales; family Solanaceae; genus Capsicum; species Capsicum pubescens. Next base: position 33,198,173 of record CM061542.1, on the reverse strand, counting down.
TTCTTGCAGAGGCGTATGGTGCGCTCTACTCTATTCATCTAGGGGCCACTAAGATGTACCGTGATTTGTAGGAGATCTATTGGTGGAGCGGGATGAAGAGAGATGTTGCATAGTTTATAGCTAAGTTCTCTACATATCAACAGGTTAAGATAGAGCATCAAAAGCCTAGTGGTTTAATGCATGAGTTCATTATTCCTACTTAGAAGTGGGAAGAAGTGAACATGGACTTCGTGATGGATTTGCCTCAAACTCGTCATCAGCATGATTCAGTTTGGGTCATTGTAGATAGAATGACCAAATCAGCTCATTTCCTTACAGTTCATACCTCTTATCCAGTCGGGGATTGTGCCAAACTCTACATAAGAGAGTTGGTCAGATTGCACGGTGTTCTGTTATCCATTATCTCAGATAGAGGTACCCAATTCACCTCTCACTTCTGGAAAGCATTTCAAAAGGGTCTTGGTACCCAAGTTCATCTCAGTACAACCTTTCATCCTCAGACAGATGGTCAAGAAAAAAAGACCATTTAGACCTTAAAAGATAGGCTAAGGGCCTGTGCAATTGATTTCAAGGGTAGTTGGGATGACCACTTGCCTTTGATTGAGTTTGCATACAACAATAGCTATTATTCCAGTATTCAGATGGCTTAATTCGAAGCTCTCTATGATAAGAGATGTAGATATTTAATTGGTTGGTTCGAAGTTAGTGAGGCCTCAGTTATAAGGCTTGACTTAGTATTCAACGCCTTAGAGAAAGTTCAGTTGATTAGAGAAAGACTCCGGGATGCTCAGAGCTGACAGAAGTCTTATGCAGATGTTCATAGAAAAGATATCAAGTTTGAGATTGGCGATTACGTCTACCTCAAGATCTCTCCTATGAAGTTAGTGAAAGGATTCAGCAAGAAGGGAAAACTCAGTCCCCGATATGTCGGTCCCTTCAAGATTCTCAGTCATTTCAGCAAAGTAGCTTATAAGCTTGAATTGCCTTCAGATATAGTTTCAGTTCATCCAGTCTTCCATGTCTCTTTGCTCAAGAAGTGCATAGGTGACCCCAACAGTTTTAGTCCCTATTCAGATCATAGATGTTCAGAATAGCCTCTCTTACGAGGAGATCCCAATCAAAATCCTAGACTATCAGACTCGTAGACTGAGGAACAAAGAAGTCCTTCTAGTTAAAGTTCTTTGGAAAAATCAGTCTGTTGAGGGAGCTACTTGGGATGCAGAAGCAGACATGCATACCAAGTATCCTCACCTCTTCCCCGACGACTCATATCAAGATCAAGGTAACAATTCTCCTTAAGCTTACTCAGTTTCATGTTCAGTATTCATCACAAATGTGGTATTCAGTTTCATGTTCATGTTCCAGTATAAACTTGGTATCAAGTACCATTGCATATTCAGTCATGCATTCATGTATTAGCTCAGTTATACAATTATTCATCAGACATGCATTCTCATTGTGAGAAACTTCGTTCTTTAAGAACACTCAGTTATGCATTCATGAATAAGTTATACATGCTTCAGATGCCCATGTTCAATGTTATGTGTTCAGTTATCAGTCATGTCAGTCATGAGATCATGTTCCAGTTATTCATGTTTAGTGTGCACGACAGTATATGTACTTCCCCTCTCTTAGTCTCATTTGAGGATGAATGTTCTTAAGGGGGAGATATTGTAATACCCCGAAATTTTTCCTAGCTAATTTTGTCCCAAGAATGCCTAGTATTAGCTTCTAAATTGAATGATGATTATTACATGAAGAAATTTCAAGATTTTCACTTTTTGTCATGTGGGGAATTCATGAAGCTTTCCATCGATATAAGATTCACCTAAATCCGACAACCGGGTAAGAAGTTATGGCAATTTAAAGTTTCAGTCGTAGAAAGCTGTCAATCCAGTCAGTGGCGCATCGCGTCATAAGACAAAATGACGTTCGTCATTTTTCTAGTGTTGCTCCACGATTCCAGCGCACCGTTCCAAGGGTGAAAACCAGAATCAAAAGGGCACTGCGATTGACTCCACGTCACACCAAGGTCCCTGGTCCCAGTTGTCAATTTCCAGTGGCTTGGCGTGATAGTGGCGCGTTACGCCAAGGCCAAAAATCAGGATTTTCAGTTTCCAACTTCCATTTTAAAATTTTTTCAAGGGTAATTGGGTCTTTTTACATGTCCCTAGTTAACCTAAAACATGAGAATTAATATTTTGGTGACCAAAATACTTGTCTTTATTCAATTACTCTCAGAAACTCTCAAGAACAAGCCCTAGGGTTTTCATAGAAGGTCCAATTCCAAGGGAATTCACCGTCAAATTTCAAGAATCTCTCCATCAATCTTCGTATATTTATGAACTAAGGTATGCATAGTGTTCATTCATGGACCCCTTTCTTCTATGAAGTCCAAGAATCCCTTTTCAACTACGAGTTATGGATTTTCTTTATGTGTTCATGTTTTGGCTGCTCATGTTCATATTGATAAATGAGGAATTGATATCTATTCCATGTCTTCATGATAAATTCTATGCGGGTTGATTAGTATAGATAAAGATTTATAAAATCTCATGACTAAAACCTTGTATGATGAAATTGGGAGTGAACCATGATGTTAAATTGCTATTCAATGAGATTTACATGTATCATCCCTGCAATATGTTTGATTAAATGCCTAGATGAAGGAAATTTGCCTAACTAGCATGATATCATGAAATCCCCATGAATGTACAAGCTTGTGACTATTAGACATTTGATGAAATGCTTCAATAAACATATTGTGGTGATTCCTATGTATTCAAGAATATCAAGTCATGTTAGTTTCCTTCCATCGAGTCCTGGGGTTACTTGTACCCGAAACATTGGCTGTGTGACTAGATCCATGTCATGTTTTCCTGATACTCTCAGTCAAGCTATGAATCCTTAGACTTCAGACAGTCTTATGACTCAGGAAATCTCCATGATCTCATGAACTCAGTCAGTTGACATTTATCAGTAGTGTTCCGTTGGTCAACGAAATTCAGTAATTCAGTCCATGTTCAGTTTAGTAAATCATGTTCAGTGTCTATTCATATGGGAGTAGGAATTAGCCCCGAGTGAACCCAAGGATGGGAACTCACCTATTATATAAGGGTGTGATTCTTAGAAGCAAATCCTTGTGTTCCAAAACTATGTAGCCAGCATAGGTTGAGACATTGTAGCCTGCTATATGAGGGTAGATGGGGTGCCTTAACCTGCTATATAAAGGTTCCCACCGTTCTCACTAGAGTTACTTATTATAAGAGGGTTTCTCACATGTTATCCTTACCAATGGCACGGTATTGACACCATTCTAATCAGGGCACGAATTGGACCCCAGCTTAGCTATTATGGCACATTTGGGGCATGTCAGTTAAATACTACTTCCCACAGTTTCATTTTATAGAATCAGGACTATCAGACGCAGTCAACTCAGACATAGTACAAAACTCAGATATTTCCATCAGATTCAAGACTGTCAGTTACAGTCACCCATGTTATCAGTTATATTCATATACAGTCATTCATGTTATCAGTTATCACGTCTCATGCATGTACTCCCATGCTCATGATAGTCAGTCAGTTATTATTATTGTTCATGCATATGAACCCCATGTATTTAGCCTACCTCACATGCATACCAGTACATTCAATCATACTAACGCATTCGCGCTATGGTGTTCTTACACTATAGGTTCAGAAATATGAGCTCTAGATCAGCAGTAGATTCTAGTTTGCAGCAGTCAAAGTAGAAGTGAGTCCTCATCTTTTGAGGACATGATGATTTTTCTGTTATCTCATTAGATAGTTAAAATAGATGGAGTTAGTTGGGGAAATGTCCCATCAACTCTTTATTCAGATTTTTTCAGACAGTAGAGGCTTTCAGACTATATGTAGATTTGATTTTAGACTTCAGTATTTTCAGTTTTGTTTTGGGTATTCCATTACCCTACTCAGATGTTATGCGGATTATGTTCAGTATTGAACCTTATGGCCTTTCAGTGCATGTTTCCGAATTATCATGTTATATTATGCAATGTACAGGTACAGATATCAGTCATGGGTTAGCTAGTGGTCCTTCGGGGTCATGAGCATCGTGTAGCATTCTGATTCAGCAAATCGAGGCATTACAGTATTTCAGATATGGAAAAAGGTAATGGATTCTTTAAAAAACTATGCAACCCCTCTCTATAAAGGCTTTGATGATTTAATAGAGGCTTTATATTATGCCTGTATAAATTTAGGGCTAAATTATTTTATTACCCCTGCTTTAAGAACAGAAATGCAAAAAATTCCTCAATATAGATTTAAAAAAGACACAGACAAAATTATATTTTGTGATCATTGTTCCTCTATGACTGAAGCTTTTAAAAGACTAAATCACGCCAATGAGGTTTTAAGACAAGATAATGAAAACCTTGTAAATGTAAAAGGACAAATTTTAGAACATGTAAGTATTTTACATGACCGTATAAAAATTCTTCATTTTGAACTTTCACAATAGACTCAACCAATTTATGAGACTCAAAAAATTCTAAAGAATTCTCCATCTTCTTCAAAAATGTAAAAACCCACTATATCGAGTAAAGATACAGCTAGTCCAGCTCAAACGGTAGAAGGTAAAGACTTATCAAATCCGTTAATGGGTGTTCATTCCCCAATGAATGTAGAAATACCTACTATATTTGGGTAATGATACTGCTAGTTCAGCTTAAACGGTGTCTGGTAAAGATTCATCAAATCTGTTGACAACTGACACATTGCCAAAAAGTGTAAGGAGAATACTCCCAGCCAGTTTCAAGACCACAGGTACTCAGACCACAAACGAATGAAGTCCTTCTCAGACTAAGAAAGGTTTCTTCTTGAGAAAAAGGAAAAATGAAAAAGGTAATATAGAAAAAATGGTAGTAGACTCTATAAAAAAATTGTTAGCAGAACAATGACCCAAAGAAATAGCAATGAATCCAGAACTGCCAGAGCCAAGACCCAGAATTTCCTTAATTCCAAGAGAAGAGACAAGATCAGCCAGAACAGTAACAATACACAGACTATCAGACATAGACAATGACGAGTATGAACGATACTACAACTCAACCATGTATCAATTTGGACAAGACCCAAATGTCGATTCAAGTATAGAGTTTGATTTAGAAGCATTACACAATCTGGATACGTAAGAAATGATGATATACATGAAAGACAAAATTACAGACGTATGCAATGATGTAACAGATAAATAAATAAATAGACGGACAAAGTAAGGACATAGCCATGTGGTTGTGGCTCCCACCCAAGTTCCCAAAAGTCTTGCTAAAATTTTTATGAAGCATATTTAAGTAAGGATTTGAAATCCATAAAGTATATTGAAGAATAGATTTGAAGTCCACAAATGCCTATAAATACCTCCTTTTGAAAGACTTAAACATATGTAGCTAGAGAGCAAAAATCAAGAGTGCGAAAGTTCTTAGTTTTTCATAAAGTTCTTAGTTTCCAAAGTTAGTAAGTTAGTTCAACCAAAAAAAAAGTGTGTAAAAGGTCTATATTAGTTTCTTAGTTCTTCATTTCCGGTAGCTGTTAAGTTTTCAGGGGACTCCCGAAAGGGAAACCTCACTTCTTCCTTAAGACATGTAAGTAGTCGTTACGTAGATCTTTGTATTTTTCTCCCTAGTTTGTAAATTATGTTTGAATTAATCAAGTTCATATTTTATTTCAGTTGTATATTTTTTTTTAATATTATAAGATCTGGATCGCTGGCGGTTCACCGCCAATTTTCTGGTCTTGTAAAATTGGTAAATTACTTATAAATATACCATAGTATATGGTTATTCTCTCAGTATTTTAGCAATAATGATGGATTAATCTGTAAATTCCTAGGGATCTGAAAAGTCTAAAGAAGATGAAAAAAGGACTGTTGTTATTCTCCCGAGGTGTTATTAAAAAAGATATTGCTAAAATACCTAAAACTGAAGAGAAATAGATGAACAAGGTATAGATTAAAAAAACTCATAAAATCAAAAAATGCTGCCAATGATAAATAGATTATATAATATAGACAGATTGATATAGTATAGATAGATAGGTATAATGTAATGAACAGAAGACAAATATAATAAATAATAGATATATAATAATAATAAAAAGACAATAATAATAAGAGTATTGACGGATAGATAATATTATAAGACAGATTTATAATAATAATAAAGCGTATAAAATAATAAACAAAGAAAATAATTAATAAGTAGGTTTTAGTATATGTTATAAGCAAAGTAAATAAACAAGTTAAGCAAAGTAATATAAACAAGTAATTAAAGCAGGTAAGTAGTTATGAGAAAATAAAGCAGAGTTAATGTGGATGTGTTTTTTGTATGGTGTAAAGTCCTACTCAGTACTCCCTCCTTCATTGTCCTTAGTCCAGTGTAGTAGTGATGTTATAAAGATCAAAATATATTTTCTCCCAACAAATTAAATTATTTTTTGCATTATATGATTTTATGATTTTTTTAATCTATACCCTGTTCATCTCTTTTTCTTCAGTTTTAGGTATTTTAGCAATATCTTATTTAATCACACTCCGGGAGAATAACAACAGTCCTTCTTTCATCTTCTTCGGACTTTCCAGATCCCTTGAAATTTACAGATTAATCCATTGTTATTGATAAAACACTGAGAGAATAACCATATACTAGGAGTATATTTATAAGTAATTTACTGTAACGCCCTGAATCTTGTACCCGGAATTCTACACGGTGCTCATGACCCCGAAGGACCATAAGCTAACCCATGACTGATATTTATACCTGAACACTGCATAATATACTGTATAAATGAGGAAACATGAACTGAAAGGCCATAATGTTTAGAACTGATAAATCACCATAGGACATAACATCTGGGGTGGAGTATAAATACTCAAAACAAAACTGAAATAAATTGTTTGAACATGATAGTCTGAGAAAGCCTCTAACTGAATGAACTGTCTGAATAAGGAGTTGATGGTACATGTCCCCAACTAACTCCAACTAATAAATTAATTATTGAGATAATAAAGTAATCTTCATGTCCTCGAAGGATGAGGACTCACTGCTAACTTTGACTGTTGAGACTAGAATGCTACTGATGCTCTGGAGCTTGTGCTTCTGAACCTATGGTATAAAACACCATAGCGTAAATACGTTAGTATGATTTAATGGACTGGTATGCATGTGAGGTAGGCTGAATGTAGAGGGTTCACATGCATGAACTATACTAAATGACTGAATAACATGAACGTGATACATGCATGAATACATAATAACTATAAATGAGTTTGTGATAACATGATTACGGAATCTGAGTACTTATAACATGAGATATTGATAACTCTATAACTGAAATAACTGATAACATGAGTGTTGTATCCGATAGTCCTGAATCTGATGGAACTAGCTGAGTTTTGTACTGTATCTGAGTTGACTGTATCTAACAGTCCTGAATCTGAAAAACTATCAGAGTTCTTTTACTGAGACTGAGTGACTATATCTGACAGTCCTGATATCTATAACTGAAACTGTGGTAAGTAGTCATCTAACGGCATGCCCCTAATACGCCATTATGGCTAAGTTGGGGTCCAATCTGTAACCCTAATTGGAAGGGAGTCAATACCACACCACTGGTAAGGACATGCCATGAGTAACCCTCATATAACAGGTAACTCTAGTGAGATTGGTGGGAACCCTCATAGAATAGGTTAAGCCACCTCATTTACCCTCATATAATAGGCTATGATATCTCAACCTATGATGGCTACGTAGTTCAAAAATGCAAGGATTGCTTCTAAGAATCACACCCTCATATAACAGGTGGGCTCCCATCCTTTGGTTCACTCGGTGCTAATTTCTACTCCTATCTGAATAGATACTGAACCTGATTAACTGAACTGACTGGACTGAGTTAACTGAGTTCTGTTGACTGACATATTATTACTGAGATCTGATAACTGACTGAGATTAGTAGATTTCCTGAGTCATGAGACTGACTGAATTCTACTGAACATAGCTTGACTAAGGATATCTTGAAACATGACACTTTCTCTAGGCATACAACTAAATAGTCGGGTACAAGTACCCCCAGGACTCGATGGAAGGAAAATGACAAAGCATGATTTTCTTGAATACATGATCATATCAACAATCCACAATATAATAAGTTAGAGATTTATGAAGTACAAGTTCTGAAGCACCACAAGGGCTACACATGTATCCATAATTCATTGACTAAGATATTTCATCGAACACTTGACATGCATGAACTTGTACATGAATGGGGATTTCATATTATTATACTAGTAAGGCATTTTCCCTTCACATAGGCATTTAATCAAACACATGGGGAGTATGCTTTGGTTATACAATCATCAACACATCTATTAATCAGGGATACATCAATCAACTCGTAAATTGAAGGGGTTTTATCATAACTATTATCCAAATCATCACATACTAGGGTCAATCATAGGAATATGTAATTTAAAACATGAATCAACACCCCAAAACATCATGAACATGAATTTCAATTCTATTTACATCATGAACATTCATAAATACACAAATATTAAGTTTTGAAAAGAGATTCTTGAGCTTCATGGGTGAAAGGGACCCATGAATCAACACATGGCATACTTGGGTGGATGATTTCTTGAAGTTCTTGGACTTGAAGAACTTGAATCTCTTAGTTTCTTGACGAAGGATTTGGTCTTGATCTTGGGGATTATCTTTCAGAGAAAACCCTAATTTGTTGTTGTAGAAGAAAAATGAACTTATCAGCCTTGGTCTGGTATAATTAGGGGTTAAAACGGGTAGGAAAAGACCCAAATACCCTTTTAAAAGTGACTTTAAAAATAACTGAACGGGGTATGCGACGGTGGGTGTGATGGTCCATCGTTGGGTCAATGGTTCGTCGGTCCTAACCATCGCACCTGGGCAGAATAGGGGTTCACTATCTCCCTTATGGCAGCCTGGTCAATGGTCCATTGCTAGATTGACGTTCCGTCGAACTGAGCCGTTGCTCTTAGACATAAGGTTATCTCACTGCCTCACTGCGACGGCATGGGCGACGGTCCATCGCTAGCTTGACTGTCCGTCGGATCTCATCGTCGCACCTGGGCAGTTTGACTGTTTTCTATATTTCGGCCATAACTTTCTCTCACGATGTCAGATTTTGACGAAATTTGTATCGTTGAAAAGTTAATTCAATTTCTCACATGACAAAAAGTGATAATATTAGAAATTCCACGTGTATAAAAGTGGATTCATATTTCAAAGTAAGTTTCTAACATTCTTAGGACGATTTCAAGCTAGGTAGAAGTACGGGTTATTACATTTACCAATTTTACAAGACCAGAAAACTGGCGGTGAATCACCGGCAATCCAGATCTTATAATATTAAAAAAATACAACAGAAAAAAAATATGAACTTGATTAATTCAAATATAATTTTCAAACTTGGGAGAAAAATACAAAGATCTATGTAATGACTACTTACATGTCTTAAGGAAGAAGTGAGGTTTTCCTTTCGGGAGTCCCTGAAAACTTGACAGCTACCGGAAATGAAGAACTAAGAAACTAATATAGACTTTTTACACACTATTTTTTTTTAAACTAACTTACAAACTTTTGAAACTAAGAACTTTATGAAAAACTAAGAACTTTCTCACTTTTGATTTTTTCTCTCTAGCTACTTATGTTTAAGTTTTCCAAAAGGGGTATTTATAGGCATTTGTGGAATTTAAATCTATTCTTTAATATACTTTATGGATTTCAAATCCTTACTTAAATATGCTTGATAAAAACTTTTGCAAGACTTTTGGAAACTTGGGTGGGGCCCATGATCACATGGATTTGTCTTTACTTTATCCCTCTATTTATTTATTGTTACATCATTGCATACGTCTGTAATTTTGTCTTTCGTGGATATCTTCATTGCTTATGTATCCAGATTGTGCAATGCTTCTGAATCAAACTCCACTACTGAATCTTCATCGGCATGTGGGTCTTGTGCAAATAGATACATGGCAGAGTTGTAGACTAAAATAATAATAAATGAAAAGACATCCTTTTGCTAACATTATACGATTCAGATATTGGATTTTAAACGTAGAAATAAAAAAGAGGGCAGACAAAGTAGCAGAAGAAATAGTTTTGAGTAACTATCTAGACTTATTAGCAACTCTAGAAACATCACAATCAGAATTTTTCAAAGAATATTTAAGTGAAATAACATGGGATTTACATGGACTTAGAATCGACATACCATATTACAATAAAAGGATAACATATATAAAGAAACGGTGTGACCTAGTAGATATTCCTTTAGGATAAAATTAAGTAAAAATATATGAAAACGCATCCTTTTGCGAGACAAATACAAGGAGAACATAATCGATTATATTAAGAAATAAGACTAAGAAACGAAATTTTGGAAAAAGAACAAATATTAATAAATCAAATAGAAATATTAGAAGTTATAGAATTGTTAGAAGCCATTATAATCTCAGACCTTATAACATTAGTAGACTGTGTAGACCGTATAAATTTGTTTAAGTGTAAATTAGAAAGTATTAGATACTGTATAGACTATAGAAATTATAGAATAAAGACCATTAGAAACCACTGTATTAACAAAATACCTTTAGGATAAAAAATTGATAATTTAAAGAAACTAGAATACTTAGATCTAACAATCCAAGCTGAAAAGAAATACAGACGTTTAAAAGACAGTTCTCTTATTAAGTGTAATTTTAACAACGGAGAACATATATTACATGGTTTTAATCCACAACTAAATACTATTACAAACTTTATAATAAACCTATGAGAAAAAGTTCAAAGAGAAAATACGAAAATATTAAAAACTCTAGAGATATTAGAAGACCTGCAAAACAAGCAAAAGAATTTGTTAAGTAAAATAAAATTAATTTTGATTTCCTAAAGAACCAATAAGCAGAATTAGAGAAAAAATTGACTGTACTAATTTTCTTTTCTTCATTACATACCATTCCTTCAAATGGTATCATCATTGATTTTTTCTGTTTAACTCTATTATTTTCATCAAATGTATTTAATAATTCTACTTCCAATAAGTCTTCTCCTGTAATTACCTCTTTATGTTTTTCGAGGTTAAAAACTATCATTCCTAATCTTTTTAGTCTTTCTTCTAATTCTAATATTTTATCGTCTGGTGTTTTAACTATTGTTTCAGGTTTTTTCTTACTAAATGATAATACTGTAATGGATGGGTATAAGTTACCGAATAAAACAAAATTAATAAATAGAATACAAGAAAGAAAAGTATTTAGTAAATTTGATTGTAAATCTGGATATTGACAGATTAAGATTGAAGAATGTGAGAATACTAATTTTATGAATATAGAAATGTTAGAAGAAGGTTTTGAAGTAAATAAGGCTATAAGGAAAGCGGAAGCCCTATACGAAATAAATAGCAATAGCGTATTTAAATGCACAGGTTGTAAATTAGGAAACTTAAAACTTGAAAAAAATGAAAGAGAATTTCATAAAATGTGAATTAAAAATAGATAATTATTGTTATACATGTAAAAAGGAACTAAAAAGTGAAGACTCAGAATCGATTTATAGTATAGACGAAAGTATAAAAGAATTTATGAAAAGTGCAGCAAGCACTGCAAGTCCTAAATCGAATTTATTACCATTTTAGCTTTTTTCTCTTACTATTTCACTATGGTTTCTTTATGTGTTTTTTTATATGGAGTAAATTCCTACTCGGTACTCCCTCCTTCATTGTCCTTAGTCCAGTGTAGTAGTGATGTTATAAAGATCAAAATATATTTTCTCCCAACAAATTAAATTATATTTTGTATTTTTTAATTTTATGATTTTTTTTTATCTTCATGCATTTTAATCTACCAATATCCAGATTTACAGTCAAATTTACTAAATACTTTTCTTCCTTGTATTCTATTTATTAATTCTGTTTTGTCTGGTAACTTATACCTATCCATTGCAGTATTATCATTTAGTCTTTTCTAATTTATTACAATTCTAGATTATTCTAGTTTCTTTAAATTATCAATTTTTTATCCTAAAGGTATTTTGCTAATACAGTGGTTTCGACAGATTTGCCTGATCGACAATTTATGGATCTCCTACAACAAGACACCAAAAGACATTAGATACTTTATTTCAGTCCTGAATGTTCTAAGTTATTATTTTACTGAGAAAAATAGCACTAACAGATTTAAATTTTATGTTGTTCTTAGGGGAAAGACACATGGAGTATTTCAGATTGTAGTTCAGATTATATGATAAACCCTATAGAATTTGGAAAATATATAAAGATAGGCATTCAGACTAAAGGATATGAAGAAATGAATAGCGGAAATAATTTATTAATATGTGTGCAGTTCTAAGATTCTAGTAGACTTTACCATAATGGTGTTGTCAAGAACTGCGAAACGAAAACCTAGGCCCTACGAACGTCTAGTAATATTTGATTCAGAATAATATTAGTCTACTAGAAATATAAAGAGAGAACTTATAAATTTATTTAATATCTTACTACAACATAGGAAGTTAAGTATTAAATTATTTGAGTTTTCTCCAGAATCGAGAGAAGAAGTCTTGACAAAACTACAAGTAGATAATAGATTAAGAGAAGTCAAAAACCAAATATCTTATATTAACCAAGAACTATGGGCAGATAAGATTTGAGAGGCATGTATCCTTTTATCTAGCTTAATGAAAATACCTCATAGAAATATAAAATCATTAGAAAAAATTCAGAATAATTTGTAAATTTGATTCTTCAGATTCTGGATTTGAGGAATTTATAAATGAAATAGGATTTGAAAAGACAAACTCAGACTATTATAATTTAGTAAATTTGATAGAAGAATGTGAACATGAATTTGAAGAATGAAAAGGATTAGATTGTAAGCAATGTTGTTTTTGTAAGTGGTTTCCAAGTAAAAACAAAAGGGCAAAATGTAGGAAATATTATAGGGAAGGATGCATAAAATGTATAGAAAAAACCTCAGGGGTCCTAAAAATCCAAAAATCAACAAACAATTTAAGTAATTTTCACAAGAAACAACCTGAACCAATAGTTAAAACACCAGACGACAAAATATTAGAATTAGAAGAAAGATAAAAAGATTAGAAATGAGAGTTTATAACCTCAAAAAACATAAAGAGGTAATTACAGGAGAAGACTTATTGGAAGTAGAATTATTAAATACATTTGCGAAAAATAATAGAGTTAAACAAAAAAAATCAATGATGATACCATTTGAAGGAATGGTATGCAATGAAGAAAAGAAAATTAGTACAGTCAAGGTTTTAGCAAGAATAAAAATTCAAGACTATGAGTTCGAGACTTTAGCTAGAGTTGATTCAGGATGTACAAAGAGCATTTTAAATAGTAGAATTTTACTAGCAAAACTAATATAAAAATTGCCAAAACCTCAAGAATCCACGCAAATGGACGGAACATATAATACCTATACAGACTATATACCAACAACAAAGATAAGTTTTATTAATACTTGTAAAAAATTCACCAACCATCGTATATACTCAATGAAATACTAGTTAGAGACTTAAACATAAAGGCAGACTTTGTGTTAGGATTAGACTTTATGGTACAAAATAATGGAGGATGTTTAGTTACAAGAAATTGGATAATTTTCGTAAGTAATATTACTCACTCACCAGTACAGACACAACCTACTTTAACTAAATATCATTTTCTTTAGGATAAGCCAGATAAAAACTCAGATTACCAAATAAAACCCGAAATGCCATTAGAATGTGATAAAGGAGAAAATTGTACATGTAATGATAATAAAAATAATGTATGAAGAATTACCAGATTTATTAGTAGTAGAAGAAATAGAAAAAGACTATACTTTAATAGAAATGGATACAGAATTATACAATTTTAAGAAGGGTATACAACAGATAGGAGTAATAAAAAATCAAAAAGACTTAGAAAAAATAATACAAATCCTTGATAAGCTAGAGATAATCGGAGAAAAACCCTTGCAACATTGGGACTCCAATCAAATTACCTGCAAATTAGAAATAATTAATCCAGAATATACTATAAAAACAACATCTATAGAGGCTACAAATGAAGACCTTAAAGACTTTGAAATACAAATAAAAGAGCTCTTAGAAATAGGAATAATTAGAAGATCTACATCAAGACATAGATCAGCAGCTTTCATAGTAAGAAACCATAGTGAAATAGTAAGAGAAAAAGCTAGAATGGTAATAAATTACAAAAGACTAAATGATAATACTGTAATGGATGGATATAAGTTACCAGATAAAACAGAATTAATAAATAGAATACAAGGAAGAAAAGTATTTAGTAAATTTGATTATAAATCTGGATATTGGCAGATTAAAATTCATGAAGATAGTATAGAATAGACAATTTTCACATATCCAGAAGGACATTTTGAATGGCTGGACATGTCGTTTGGATTAAAAACGGCTCCTCCAATTTTTCAAAGAAAAATGGATAGTACTTTTAGAGACTATAAAAAAATTGTATTGGTTTATGTAGATGATATTCTAATTTTTAGTAATAATATGAGAGAACATTTAGGACATTTACAATAAATTTTTAAATTATTTAAAGATAATGGAATAATAATAAGTAGAAGGAAAATAGAATTATTTTAAAATAGTATTAATTTTTTAGGAGTAGTTATTGGAGATGGTAGAATAAAATTACAACCACACATAGCTAAAAAAGTCTTAGAAATGCCAGATAGATTAGACAAGACTAGAGATTTACAAAAAAATTTAGGACTATTAAATTATGATAGAGCTTTTATTAAAGACTTAGCTAAAGTAGCAGGACCGTTATATTCTAAAACAGGATCAATAGGCCAAAAATCCTTTAATATTGAAGACATAAAATTAGTCCAACAACTTAAAGACATGATACAAGACATCCTAGACTTAACGTTACCATTAGAACTGGATTATCTAATAGTTGAGATAGACGGAAGCCTTCAAGGATGGGGAGCAGTATTAAAAGCAAAGCCTAACAAATATAGTGACAAAAGGATGAAAAAATTTGTGCTTATACAAGTGGAAAATATAAAGAAAAGGGCAAGTTAAATAGCATAGATGTGGAATAACTAGCAGTAATCTACGGCTTAAATAGTTTCAAATTTTACATATTAAATAAACCAGAAATACTAGTAAGAATAGACTGCGAGGCCATAGTAAAATTCTATAAGAAAATAAAAGAGAAGAATAGTAGTAAAACGAGGTGGCTAAATTTCCTAGATGCCACTTCAATTTATAATATTGTTCTAGAACATATCAAAGGTAAAGATAATAACCTAACAGATCAGTTAAGTAGACTAATAAAAGAAGACAACTAACAATTTTTGTTTTAGTATGTATATAGGCAAAGACAAAGGAAAGGTGGAAGCCTCATCCTCTCAAGACTACTTAAACAAATAACTAAGCAACACTCGTTACAGACCACTAACAATGTTGGAACATCCGAAAATAAAAAGACTGATCTTTGGACCTCATAATCTCGCCAGTGATGAGCCATCCAATCTGACTTTCAAATTAAAACCAGATGTAAGGGTGGACAAGCGACAGATTTGCCTGATCGACAATTTATGGATCTCCTACAACAAGACACCAAAAGACATTAGATACTTTATTTCAGTCCTAGATGATCTAAGTTATTATGTTACTGAGAAAAATAGCACTAGCAGATTTAAATTTTATGTTGTTCTTAGGGGAAAGACACAGGGAGTATTTCAGATACAGACAAAGGTAATGGATTCTGTTAAAGACTATGCAACCCCTCTCTATAAAGGTTTTGATGATTTAACAGAGGCTTTAGATTCTGCCCGTATAAATGTAGGGCTAACTTATTTTATTACCACTGCTTTAAGACCAGAAATGCAAAAAATTCCTCAATATAATATTAAAAAAGACACAGACAAAATTATATTTTGTGATCATTGTTCCTCTATGACTGAAGCTTTTAAAAGACTAAATCATGCCAATAAGGTTTTAGGAAAAGATAATGAAAACCTATTAAATGAAAAAGGACAAATGTTAGAACATATAAGTATTTTACAAGACCGTATAAAAATTCTTCATTTTGAACTTTCACAACAGACTCAGCCAATTTATGAGACTCAAGAAATTCTAAAAAAATTCTACATCTTCTTCAAAAATGGAAAAAACTATTGTATCAGGTAAAGATACAACTAGTCCAGCTCAAACGGTAGCTGGTAAAGACTTATCAAATCCGTTAATGGGTGTGCATTCTCCAATGAATGTAGAAATACCTACTGTATCGGGTAATGATACAGCTAGTCCAGCTCAAATGGTCGCTGGTAAAGACTCATCAAATCCATTGAAGGCGGACACTTTTCCAAAAAGTGTAGGGAGAATACTTTCAGCCAGTTTTAAGACCACCGGTACTCAGACCACGGACGAAAGAAGACCTTCTCAGACTAAGAAAGGTTTCTTCTTGAGAAAAAATTAAAATGAAAAAAGAAATATAGAAAAAATGGTAGTAGACTCTATAAAAAAATTGTTAGTAGAACAACTGCCCAAAGAAATAGCAATGAATCCAGAACAGCCAGAGATAAGACCAAGAATTTCCTTAATTCCAAGAGGAGAGACAAGATCACCCAGAATAGGAATAAGAATGGGACTATCAGACGGAGACAGAGACGAGTATGAAAGAGACTACAACTTAGCCATGGATGAATTTGCACAAGACTCAAATACCGATTCAGGAATGGAGTTTGATTCAGAAGCATTACACAATCTGGATACGTAAGAAATGACGATATCCACGAAAGACAAAATTACAGACGTATGCAATGATGTAACAGATAAATAAATAGACGAAAAAAGTAAAGCATAGCCATATGACCGTGGGCCCCATCCAAGTTGCCAAAAGTCTTGCTAAAATTTTTATCAAGAATATTTAAGGATTTGAAATCCATAAAGTATATTGAAGAATAGATTTGAAGTCCACAAATGCCTATAAATACCCCCTTTTGGAAGACTTAAACATAAGTAGCTAGAGAGAAAAAATCAAGAGTGAAAAGTTCTTAGTTTCTCATAAAGTTCTTAGTTTCAAAGTTTGTAAGTTAGTAAATAAAAAAAGAGAGAGTGTGTAAAAAGTCTATATTAGTTTCTTAGATCTTCATTTTCGGTAGCTGTCAAGTTTTCAGGGGACTCCCGAAAGGGAAACCTCACTTCTTCCTTAAGACATGTAATTAGTCGTTACATAGATCTTTGTATTTTCTCCCAAGTTATTAAATTATATTTGAATTAATAAAGTTCATATTTTATTTCAGTTGTGTTATTAATATTATAAAATTCTGATCGCCGGCAGTTCACCGCCAGTTTTCTGATCTTGTAAAATTGGTAAATTACTTATAAATATACCCCTAATATATGGTTATTCTCTCAGTGTTTTAGCAATAAATATGAATTAATCTACAAATTCCTAGGTCTCTGGGAAGTCCAAAGAATATAAACAAAGGACTGTTGTTATGCTCCCGGGGTGTGATTAAAGAAGATATTGTTAAAATACCTAAAACTGAAGAGAAAGAGATGAACATGGTATAAAAAAATCAAAAAATGCAAAAAATAATTTAATTTGTTGGGAGAAAATATATTTTGATCTTTATAACATCACTACTGCACTGGACTAAGGACAATGAAAGAAGGAGTATTTATACGGGCATAATCTAAAGCCTCTGTTAAATCATCAAAGCCTTTATAGAGAGGGGTTTCATAGTTTTTTACAGAATCCATTACCTCTGTCCATGTCTAAAATACTCCCTATGTCTTTCCCCTAAGAACAACATAAAATTTAAATCTGTTAGTGCTATTTTTCTCAGTAAAATAATAACTTAGAGCATTCAGGACTAAAACAAAGTATCTAATGTCTTTTGGTGTCTTGCTGAAGGAGATCCATAAATTATCGATTAGGCAAATCTGTCGCTTGTCCACCCTTACATCTGGTTTCAATTTGAAAGTCAGATTGGATGGCTCATAACCGGCGAGATTATGAGGTCCAAAGACCAGTCTTTCTAATTTCGGATGTTCCAACATTGTTAGTGGCCTGTAACGAGTGTTGCTTAGTAATTTATTTAAGTAGTCTTGAGAGGATGATGATTCCGTCTTTCCTTTGTCTTTGCCTGTATACATACTAAAACAAAAATTGTTAGTTGTCTTCTTTTATTAGTCTACTTAGCTGATCATCTAGGTTATTATCTTTACCTTTAATATGTGCTAGAACAATATTATAAATTGAAGTGGCATCTAGGAAATTTAGCCACCTCCTTTTACTACTATTCTTCTCTTTTATTTTCTGATAGAATTTTACTATGGCCTCGTAGTCTGTTCTTACTAGTATTTCTGGTTTATTTAATATGTAAAATTTGAAACTATTTAAGCCGTAAATTAATACTAGTATTTTTGCGTCTATGCTATTTAACTTGCCCTTTTCTTTATATTTTCCACTTGAATAAGCACAAAATTTTCATCTTTTTTGTCACTATATTTGTTAGGCTTTGCCTTTAAGTTGTTGGACTAATTTTATATCTTCAGTATTAAAGGTTTTTTGGCCTATTGATTCTGTTTTAGAATATAACGGTCCTCCTACTTTACCTAAGTCTTTAATAAAAGCTCTAGCATTATGTATAATGTAATAGACATATGGAAAAATGTAGTTGTAGTAGACTACATACAACATATATGGGGTAATCAAGAATCAGATGCAGAATATATATATATATATATATATATATATATATATATATATATATATATAAAGAAGCTGGAATCTCATTTCAATTCAACTTTCATTTAAATTCAAATTCAGATACTATCATAATTATCTAGTTTATTAGTCTTCCTCATCCTTCCTTTTTTTTTTCAAATGTAATAATACATAGTTATCTTATCTATATATTTGAATTGAGATAAATATTTAAAATAAATGATATAATAATGATAATTTTTAAATTCGTCATTTTATATTTAATATATAAATATATTTTATAGCATTTAAAAAGGTATAAATTTATGTGTTTCCTACTTTCCACACATGATTTCCTAGTTTTAAGCTAATGAAAATATGTTATTTTTTAAATCTAAAAACCTATTATTTTTCACATCAATATTTTTTCAAAAATTATAATAATATTCTCTTCAATAACCTATTATTATTATTATTATTATTATCATCATCATCATCATCATCATCATCATCATCATCATCATCATCATCATCATTAATAAAACTACTACTAATACCACAAAATTTTGTTCCAAATTAAAAAATTACTATTACGTATCTTCAACTATTACTATTCTTCTTCTTATTATTATTGTTGTTGTTGTTGTTGTTGTTGTTGTTGTTGTTGTTGTTATTTAATAGTTAGAGCTTATTTAGAACTCTTTAACTATGGTTGCTAGGTTTAAGCTAATAAAAATCTTTTGTTTTTATTTTAAAGTAGTATTATTTTGAAATTCAAATATATAATAGAGATTTTATTATATTTTCAAATTCAACTAATTATAAAGATTTTATTACAATACTTTTAAACTTGTCTTAAAAACTGCCACATGGCTTCTCAGCATTTTGCCACGTGTTTTCTTCTTGTGCTTCATCCTCTACTTTATAATATATATAGGAGTATATATAAGAGAGCGTAAGAAGCTAGAATCCCATTTTAATTAAACTTTCATTTAAATTCAAATTCAAATACTATCATACTTATCTAGTTTATTAGTCTTCCTTATCCTTCCTCTTTTCAAATGTAAAACATAGTTACCTTATCTATATATTTGAATTGAGATAAATATTTGAAATCAATGATATAATAATGATAATTTATAAATTTATATTTTAACATAATATATCAATATATTTTATAGCATTTAAAAAGGAATAAATTTATGTATTTACTACTTTCCACACATGATTTCCTAGTTTTAAGCTAATGAAAATATGTTTTTCTTTTAATCTAAAGCCTATTATTTTTCACATTCTAATATTTTTTCAAAAATTATAATAATAATAATAAGATTCTCTTCAATAACCTATTATAATAATAATAATAATAAAAACTACTACTACCGCAATATTTTTTTTCTAAATTAAAATATTATTATTAGGTGTCTTCTACTATTACTACTACTACTACTACAATTCTATTGTTTATTGTTATTACTACTGTTGTTGTTGCTGCTGCTGCCGCCGTTGTCGTCACTGCTCCTGCCGCAACTACCCAACACTACCACCACCACCATCACCACCGCCGCCATCGCCACCACCACCGTCGTCGCCACCACTACCACCACCACCACCACTACTACTACCACCAACCATAACAACATACCAAGTGTATTCCCACCTAGTGGAATCTAAGGAGAGTAGAGTGTACGCAGTCCATACCACTACCTCAGGTGAAGTAGAAAGGTTGTTTTCGATAGACCCCCAGCTTAGAACCAAAAACAATATAATAAACGAAATACATAAATGTATATAAACTTGTACAGTATGCAAAATAAACTAAAAATGCTAGCCACAAGATAATACTAAAACTATAAATCTGAAACCATAGACAACACTAAATATCTACAAACAAGAAACTTCAGACACAAATACAGAACACTCCCCTGCTATTACTGTAACGTCCCGAATATAGTACCTGGAATACTACACGGTGCTCATGACCCCGAAGAAACACAAGCTAACCCATGACTGATATCTGTACCTGTAAACTGCATAATATACTGTATAATGTGGAAACATAAACTGTAAGTCCATGAGGTTCAAAAATGTAACATGACTGATAAATCATAACATATGGTGGGGTATGAAATACCCAAAACAGCTGAAATACTGTTTGAACATAATTGTCTGAAAAGCCTCTAACTGACTAAACTGTCTGAATAAGGAGTTGATGGGAAATGTCCCGAACTAACTCCATCTACTGAAAGCTAAAACTGAATAAATGAAATAACTCATAATATCATCCTCGAATGATGAGGACTCACTGCTAACTCTGATGACTGAACACTAGAATGCTACTGGTGCTCTGGAGATCGTGTCTCTAAGCTTATGGTACAAAACACCATAGCACAAATATGTCAGTACGACTGAGTGTACTGGTATGTATGTGAGGTAAGCTAAATGCATAGGGTTCATATGAATGAACAATAATAATAAAAGACTGACTATTATGAGCATGAGAATACATGCATGAGAAATAATAACAGACACTGATACCGTGTTAACTTGATTACTGAATCCTAATACTGATAACATGAGTGACTGTATTTGACAGTCCTGAATTTGATGGAACTAACTGAGTTCCATAATGTTTTGAGTTTACTATATCTGATAGTCCTGAATTCTATAGAACTATCTGAGTTATATTACTGAGACTGAATAATTGTATCTGACAGTCCTGATTCTGTAACTGAAACTGTGGGAAGTAGTCATCTAACCAACATGCCCCTAATATGCCATTATGGTTGATTTGGGGTCTAATCTATAACCCTAATTGAAAGGGTGTTAATACCGTGTCACTGGTAAAGACAAGTTATGGGTGACCCTTATCTGATAGTTTCCCCAAAAGAGAACGGTGGGGCCCTCTTATAAAGTGCTTATCCACCTCATCAACCCTAACCTGATAGTGTTGATGTCTCAACCTATGCTGGCTACATAGTTATGGAATGCAAGGTTGACTTCTAAGAATCACACCCTTATCTGACAGTGTGTGTTCCCATCCTTGGGTTCACTCGGTGCTAATTTATAATCCCATCTAATTAGACACTGAACATGGATTAGTGAACTGACTAGACTGAGTTTACTGAGTTTCGTTGACTATTAGAACATTACTGAGGTAAAATAACTGACTGAGATTACTGAGTTTTCCTAAGTCATGAGACTGACTGAATTCTACTGGACATGGATTAACTGTGAGTATCTTGAAAACATGACATTGGCTCTAGGCATACAGCTAAATTGTCGGGTACAAGTACTCCCAGGACTCGATGGAAAGAAATTGAAACAACTTAACATCCTTGAACACATGACTAGAGTCCATAATTCATCATAAACTCGTTGGGGAGTATTTCATGAGGCACTTGATTACCTTAAGTTAATACATGGGCAAAAGATAACATAATCATGGCTTGCTTACATACTTCTAGTATCATGAACATTTCATCAAACAAGCATAAAGCATAATCACTGATATGGAAGTCATGTTAAACATGAGTTACTTGCATGCATTTAGCATTTAAACACAATTGAGTCATTATACATGATTTCTATTATACTAAGCATTTTATCAAACACCTTGCATGCTCCATTTAAGGCATAGGTATGATCATCAATTAAATACAATAGAATTCCACAATGTAACTTCATTACGTAAATATCAACCCTAAACTAACATGGTTTTATGAAAACATGGTAAAGATTCAATCTTGGTAGTCATACAATCATAACAACATGAACATAATCACTTTACCACATAGATATCATGATATATAATTTAAAAGAGGATTCTTGGGCTTTATGGATGAAAGGAGTCCATGAATAAACACATTGCATACCTTGGTTCTTGATTTAGTGAAGATTGGCGAAGAGACTTTCTTGAAATTGAATACCCAATTAAAACCCTAGCTTGTTCTTGAGAGAAATTTGACAGAAAATAGTATATTTTTGGTGAAGAATGGATAAATCACGTGTTATTGGGTTTAAGTAGGGGTGGGAAATTGACCCTTTTAACCTTGGACGGTTTTTGTAATTTTAGTGAAAAATTTCCCAAACTGGGCGCCTGGCACAACGCGGCGCTATCGTGTTGTGTCACTGGAATTTGACAATTGGAAAAGTGAGGGATGGCGTGATGTGGAGCTATCATGTTGCCACTTATTTTGTAGCCTGGAAGTTTGGCGTGGCACGGAATAATCGCGCTGAGACACTGGAAAAAGGACAATTCTAAATTTGATCCCTGGCACGACGCGCCATAATCACGGAGGCTCAATAGATTTTGAAAAATGTCATTTTCTCTTGTGGCGCGGCGCTCCATTGACTAATATGGCGCTGTTTTATGATGGAAACTTGAAATAGTCCTAACTCCTTGCCCGGTTATCAGATTTGGATGAATCTTATATCGATGGAAAGCTTATTAAATTTTCCACATGAAAAAAGTGAAAATTTTGATAATTCCTCATGGAATAAGAATCATTCTTTTAAAAATCTAATACTTGACATTCTTGGGACGAAATTAGTTAGAAAACTTCGGGGTATTACAATTACTGACACCCTTCCACCCCCTAACAATCTACCCTAATTCACATCCTCCAGACCTTCCTATCAAGGTTCATGTCCTCTGTAAGCTGTAACCACTCCATA
Source organism: Capsicum pubescens (assembly GCA_030864215.1). Taxonomy (NCBI): domain Eukaryota; kingdom Viridiplantae; phylum Streptophyta; class Magnoliopsida; order Solanales; family Solanaceae; genus Capsicum; species Capsicum pubescens. The sequence continues at coordinate 33,174,704 of CM061542.1, read as the reverse complement.
TCATGCCTAATCACCTCCCTCCAATATTTATTCAGCCTACCTCTCCCGACCTAAAATTATCCATAGTCAGTGTCTCACACCTCTGCACTGGCGCATAAGACCCTTTCTTATTACATGCCCAAACCAACATAACCTCACTTCTCACATATTGTCCTCCACCGAAGAGACTCCCATATTTTCTCAAATAATCTCATTCCTCACCCTATCCTTCATAGTCTAACCACACATCCACCACAACATCCTCATCTCCGCCACCCTTAATTTTTGGATATGGGATCTCTTAACTGGGTCCGACTGCCACTCTATAGAACTTATCTTTAAGCTTCTGGGGCACCTTCTTATCACATAAAAATCCCAAAGCAAGCCTTTATTTCAAACACCCTACCCCAATACGATGCAAGACATCCTCGTCAATCTCACCATCACCCTGAATCATAGACCCCAGATACTTGAAACTCTCCCTCTTCTGAATGGCCTGAGAGTCTAGATTCACAACCACGCTAGTCTCCTGTGACACATCACTAAACTTAAAATCTAAGTACTCCATCTTGGTCCTGCTCAACTAAAATTCTTTAGACTCAAGGGTCTATCTCCAAATCTCCAACTTATCATTAACTCCTCCCCGAGTCTCGTCAATCAATACCACATCATCAACAAATAACATACACCACGAAACCTTTCCCTGAATATATCACGTCAATACATCCATCACCAAGGCAAATAAAAAGGGCTAAGAGTCGATCCATGGTGCAACCCTATCAATACCAAAAAGTTCTCTGAATATCCACCTACCATTCTCACACGAGTCATCGCACCATCATACATGTCTTGAATCGACCTAGTGTACGCCACAGACACCCTTCTAGCCTCCAAGAACCTCTACAGAATCTCTCTGGGTACTCTGTCATATGCTTTCTTAATATTAATAAACACCATATGCAAGTCATTCTTCCTCTCTCAAAATTTCTCCACTAATCTCCTCACAAGGTGAATAGCCTCAGTAGTTGAGCGACCTACCTGGCATAAAACCAAACTGATTCTCAGAGATAGTCATAATCTTTCTCAGTCTCAACTCTACTACCCGTTCCCAAACCTTCATAGTATTACTCAACAAATTAATACCTCTATAGTTGTTGCAACTCTGGATGTCTCCCTTGTTCTTATATAAAGGAATCATTGTACTCCACCTCCACTTTTCTGGCATCTTCGTCGCCCTAAAAATGATGTTAAAAAACTTGTCAATCACTCTAAACCTGCCCCACTAGTGCTCCTAAAAAAATCCACTAGAATCTCGCCTGACCCCGTTGCCTTACCCCAAAGCATCCTACGAATAGCCCCCTTGACCTCTTAAACTTCAATATTCTTACAATGACTATAATTGAGACACTCCTCAGACTTCTACAAATCCCCCGACACTAAACCTTTGTCCTCCCTCATCGTTCAGGAGTTTAAGAAAATAGGACTGCCACCTTTTTCTTATAAGGGCATCCTCAACCAACACTATACCATCCTCTCCATTTATGCACTTCTCTTGGTCCTGATCACGAGTCCTCCACTTCCTGGACTTAGCAAGCCTATACAACTTTTTATCCCCGCCTTTCTCCTCTAAAGTCACATAAACGCTCTCAAAAGTTGTTGTCTTAGCTGCCGTAACCGCTAGCTTAGCCTCTCATCTTGCTACCTTATACTCCTCTTTATTCTTCTGTCTCTCCTGATCATCCTTGTTCTCAACCAACTTGGCATAAGCCAAATTTCTAGACTTCACCTTTCTCTTAACCTCTTTGTTCCACCACTAATCCCCTTGATGCTTACTAGATCGATCTCTCGAGACACCCAACACCTCTCTAGCAGTCTCCCTAATGCAACTGGAAATCTTCTCCCACATACTATCCATATTCCCTCTATTCTCCCAAGCTCTCCTCCTCTCCAACTTCTCCCCTATCTCCAAAACACTAGCCAACATCAAGCTACCCCACTTAATCCTGGACCGAGCCTCCACACTCCTCTTTTTCTACCCTTGTTGATTACTAAGTCCATCACCAACAACCTATGTTGAGTCGACAGACTCTCTCTAGGTATGACTTTACAGTCTTTACATAGCGCTTTATCACCCTTCCTAAGGAGTAAAAAGTCAATCTAAGTCTTGGTAAACTAAAATATTACTACTACGTGTATTCTACTATTACTACGAGTATAATAATTATTATTTATTGTTACCACTACTACTACCACTACCACTACCACCACCACCACCACTACCACCACCACCACCACCACCACCACCAGAACCACCACCATTTAAAAAATATAAATCTATATATTTACTACTTTCCATACATGATTTTCTAGTTTTAAGCTAATGAAAATCTGAGTACTAGTTCAAAATCTACTGATATTGCCTCCTCTTCAGGAAGTAAAATGAAATATTTAATGACTAAAACTAGTATTCAAAGACCCCCTGATATTCAGGGATTTCAAATTAGTTCGCCTTTAAAGGATTTGGTAGAGCTTCTTGATAAAAAGCTTTCCGGGTTAAGTGCTACCGTCATTGATTTATCAAATGATTTTGCTAATCAATAAAATCTACTCCTGATTTGAAAAATCAGACTAAATCAGAGCTTAATAAGCTCAGAGGAATGATTAGAAAACAACCAGGTAAAAATTCCAAGTATGCTGATTTACCCCTAATGGAAACATATTACTATTCTAGACCCACTCCTCAAGATATTTTGATAGAGGAAAGGAACAGATACTTCTTTTGATGATTTAAAAACTGAAGTTGAAAACTTAAAAAAAGACACTAAATCTCTTAAACAGAATCAAATGATTTGTGCTCACACGATTTTGCAAATAGAGAAAGATAAAGGAAATTTTTTTGACGAAAATGAAGAAGAAGATATTCTTAAAAAATCTCTTGATTTAAAGAATTATTATCTTCTTAGCATGATGCAAATCGTCATTGCTCATAAATGGTATATTAAATTTACCATTTTGATTGATAATCATTTTCCTGCAACTGATGTTGCTATGATTGATTGTGAGCGGATGTTAGCTGCATTCAAGAAGGGTTAATTCCCACGAAATATTTTCAAAAATGGCTCATGTAGTTAAATCTGCATCTGGACATGCTCTTGATATAGAGTATAAATTGCCTAATACCCATATTTATCAAAATAATGTCTGCATTGCGCATTTCTTCTTTTTGGTAAAAAATTAGTTATACCCTCCAATTATACTTGAAACTCCTTTTATAAATGTTATTTATCCTTATAGTCATCTTGATGCAAAAGGTTTTAATGATACATACAAGAATAGAGATATATCTTATTCTTTTGTTTAAGATCCAGTAAGTAGAGATATTAATGCTTTAATTGATAAGAAACAAAGGCATGTTGATTCTTTACAGCTAGAAATACTTAGCATGAACATTTGTGGTACAATAAAATCTTCTAAGATACAGGAAGAATTAAATTAATTTCCAAACAATTGGTTGTTCATATATGCGCTGATCACCCCAGTGCTATTTGAAATCACAAAAGGCATATTGTCACTCTTCCATATGAAGATAAAGACATGTTTGATTTACATGGATTTGATATATCTGACTCCATTTGCAGTATGGATAATCCTCAATGGCAATATGCCAGAGGAAGAGGAAGAGGAAGAGGCAGATCAGGAGGAAGATCATCCTCCGAGGAAAGATCATATATTAAAATAATAATTAGTCACCATATATCTTGCAATTTTAATTTTCAGTATTATTTCTTTCTTATGTTTCTTCAATTATATAGATAGTTAAAAAAATAAAGTTAACAACTGCCATGAAAGTCAATTATTGACGACAACTTCAAAGGCTTTCATATGAACATGTCATATATTAACTTTGGGGTTGATTTCTTATTAGCAACTTCTAATGGTTGGGAGCTATCAAAAACTTTTTTGATACATTTTTAAAATCTATTGTTTATAACTTGATTCACTAGAAGAAAAAAAATCAATGCCTTGAGTCTTTTTTCTTATATATCTTTATCATACCGTTGAATATCTTTAGTTATCTATTTTTTGAATTCCTTGAAAGTTAGAGAGCAAGGAAAAATGAAAATATAGGCAACTAAGAAAGAAAAATAATAGGAAGAACAGGAGGAAAAAAGTAAATTAAAAGATATAAATTAAAAAGCAAAATGTCTTCAAAAGATTAAGAGAGAGAGAGAGATAAATGCTATGTTAGTCATAAAATTAATTAGAACTTAAGAGAGTAATATATTTGAATTTACAGATTAATTATTTTTAATAGTTGGGTATTAATAGAAATTATTTAAATTTCTTATTACCTCACGAAACGCGGTCAAATTCACTAGTATTTGGAGTCTATTGCATGACATCCGTGTCTAGTTAAAATTGATAGATTTTGTTTTTGCCGAACATTTGAATAATTTTATGGCACTCTATTTATCTTTAGTCACCACACATGCAGCTTAAACTAGTTAGAATGGCATGACAAGATCAATTAATGACACCAGTAAAATGATCAAGTTTAAATGGCAAGATCTCAATTCTGTGCAGCCAAAGGAAGCAAAGAGATGTTCAAGAAAAATTAAAGAACTCTGGCACGTTAATCACTATCCGAATATTACGAGCCTAGAAACTTGGATAGTCACTCAACTCTGAGTAATTGGCCACCGTAGTCGCTCAACTTTGAATAATAGGCCACCATAGTCACTCAACTTTATTTGTCAAGTCACTCAACTTTGCCTAATTGGCTTCTATAGCCATTTTAGGTAAATATAATTTCCAGTAATTATAGTGGGTAATTTCTATAATAATCATAACATATATATTTTGTTCGAAAAGTTAAGTACTGTACAATGTAGATGTCATTTGAGACCTAGTTCATAAAATGAAATAAATGGTCCAAAAACAGCACCATATTATATACCTCCATGCGCCGGTCACAAACCATGTTCAGATTGTGACAATAGAACAGCTGAAATGTGTAACATATCAAGCAACAACAATGACATATCTATTACAATCCTGCAAGTGAGTCAAGCTAGGGAGTGGTAGACTATACGCAGAACTTACTCCTACCTCATGGAGGTAAAAAGGTTGCCTTTATAAGACCCGTGGCTCAAAGGAAGCAAATTAGAAGAGTTAACAAAGGAAATACAATGAAGAAGAAAACATATCAATAATTATGAAATCCTATCAATATCAGAGTCAACATAAATAGTGTATTTTTTAAGAATCCAACACAAATGTGGCATCCGTTTTGGAGAGCCCAAGCAACACACATGAAAGCAGCACAGAGCATTCAAACAATAAAAGAACATTAACAAAGGCTAGCATTATAAGTTAAGAACTTTGGCCATATGTTACAGAAACAGTAGCTGAACCAATAGGTAGCCTTGTATATTTTACCACACATGCAGCTTAAATAAGTTAAAATGGCATGGCAAAATCAGTTAATGGCACCAGCAGAGTGATCAAGTTTAAATGACAAGATACCAATTCTGTGTGACCAAAGGAAACAGAAAGATGTTTCAAGAAAAATTAAGTCACATCGTTCAAGAATTCTGGCCCGTTCAAGTATTGTTGAATCACAATCGAAAGACTAAGTTAAACATTTCACAACACCAACTACATAAACATCAGCTTGCACAGTACAGCAGTCTTGAATTAGGAAGTCCTTTTTAGGATCACTGAATTCACAATGTGGCAGGAATGATGGCCAAACCCATGAGAGTGCAGCATCTGAATACCAATTAGCACCACCTGTGAGAGAACAATGCCAAATAATAAAGGAAGCCGGATGTAGAAACCAATAAAATTGAGGATCTATTTTTACACGGATTTCAAACAGCTTTTGATAACGCAAACTAGAGAGTATTTGATAAAAGACTGAAAATTTAATCATTTTTATTCACATTATAGTCAGGTAGCTTTAGTGCATGGCCATAGCAAGAGCTTTAGTGCACCAGGCTACCCTTTATTATAGTCGGGTAGCTTGCTAAATGATGATACAAAAGTATCAACATATCATCATTTTATCCCTTGTCTGTATATAATCTTGTGCCTTTTTTAATGCTTCCATCCCCTTCAAGATCAGAACAAAAAAATCAACTCTAGAAAGTTCAATTTGGTACTGACTGAAAGTCGTTTATTAAAGAACTTAAGTTCAACACTTGATTTAAGCAATAACTATTTTCTCTGATCCCGTAGCCATGCTAGGGTAGTGCAGCATATGACAATGTATCATTCCCCCAGATATTAGATGTCCGATAGGGACATCAACTTTTTCTGATCAACAAAGTAATGCTATATGAAGGCAATAAGTATTTTCAACATTTTTGTTCCGCATCAAACATTTACCGACTTCTGCCGGAAATTAAGGAATGAGAGATCATACTCTTCATTGAGAAAAAGGAATGAGAGAAAGTACCGGTCCACTTTCCATCTTTACCACTAATCTTGTTTTTGATGGAAATGTTAAATTTTGCATTGACCCTTTTTTGGCAATCAAATCCTTTTGCATCAACTTATTCAAGAAAGATAGAGATACTCTGGCCATTTTGGCTGCCATCACCAGTAGGATGTAACGAAAGTTTCCTGCATAGTCCAAACACGTCAAATTTATTTACAAGGCAAAGAGAAGTAAGAATGTGTATGATAGATATTTATAAACAAGGACTACCATTTATAACCCTTAACAGTAAACTCTTCAGAATATACTTTATTCTTCAATTTTGTGAATTCAGTAATCTTCCATTCATGCTTAGAAGGCTTGACGTCATTCCATAAGGTACATTCACCTATTCCCTTCTTCTTGAAGACATATAAATCTACTCCAAAGACACATCTGTCATTAACAAGGTTAACCATTAGAGGGAGCTTTGAATTCTGCATGAGAGATACATTTCGAGAAACCCCATTCAGTCTTGATATTGTGAAAACGACGCTCCATTCCTGCATCAATGAGTAATTAGCACCTACAACAACATGCTTTATATAAGTTGCTCTATAGATAATGAGTAGTCACTCAGTTTCAATGTGTCTGTCTATAAGGACATTTTCGACATATAGTTTAAGACCATAAAATTCAAAATTCCTCTTTATCTTTTTAAACTATGTGTCAAATCAAAACCAAACAAGCATATTAAAACGAAAGGAGTGTGGAGTAAATATATCTAGTAAACCTTCATAAGACATCAAGAGAAAAATGTCAATTGAGTAAAAAAACTATACCTCTCATTACAGTGTAGTTGTCATGAATTTGATCAAATATCAAGAAGCTAAATGAGGCATTCACCTCCCAATCAGCAAGTGAGGATCTTGTCCCAACAATGGCCAAGTATGCAGATATATGACCTTTTCCATCTCCCTTTCCATCGGTATGAATGATCATTTTCCTATCGTATGTTCATAAACAGTTGAGGAAATTACAAACAGTATTTTTGAAAAATGAAACAGACTATATCGAAACAAGTATGTAACCAGGGCAATAATTATAAATATTCATTTACGGAAAAATCTTTAATGGTATATGATACGAGAAAGACCAAGAAGACACTAAAACATACACCAAAACAGTCCACAAGTCTTAGAAACCGAGGACCTCTTTGGTGACCCCTCTTGGATTCACTAACTAGACAAGAATAAAGAGATTACAAGGGGTTTATTACACCAAGGCAGAAAACTCAGACTAGACTTAACCAGCAAGATGAAGAACAAGATAACAATAACAACAACACATGGTTACTGTTGGGAAAACAAATATTCCCACCTAGGATTATATCCAAACAAATAGCAATAACAGGAGAGTAACAACGACACCAAATATTATAATGGGGTAAATAAAATACCTAATGGAGTAATACAATAATACTGATTACAACATGGCAATGTCAAAAGACTACTACTATTTATAAACAAAACAACACTCTTTTTTATTTCTCACAACTCACTACAATATTACTCCCATTCTATTATCTCACAGACTATAGAATATCTGTGGATTACTCTCTCTTTTTCTCTATTGCTCTCTCTCAATTTTGGTGTGTTTTGGAACGATGGCAACTGCATCTATTTATATATGAATATTTAAGCTTAAAACAAACAAACACCATGTCACAACACCAAATTACAAATTCATGTTACAACACCAATCCATGGCACCACATTAGGCATGTTGCAACACTAATTTTCTTGTTATTTTTTTATTTAATTTATTTTAATTATATTTGATCTCACAAATCTCTCCCTTAATTGATTTTTCTTCTCCATTCCAAGACTTGATCCCAATCTCTGAAAGTCTTCAAATTTGAGAGGCTTTGTAAAAATATCTGCAACTTGATCATGGGATTTCACGTACTTGAGAGCTACCTCTTTCTTGGCAATGCATTCTCTGATGAAGTGATACCTTGTATCTATGTGCTTACTTCGATCGTGATATACTAGATTCTTGGAAAGAGCCTATGCTAACTTGTTATCAACACAAATCATTGTGGCTGCAATCTGTGGTAAGTTAAGCTCCTTCAATAATCTTCTCAACCAAATGGAATGACAGGTACATGACGTTTCTTCCACATATTAAGCTTCACACGTTGAGAGAGTAACAATGGTTTGTTTCTTTGAGCTCCAAGAAACAACACAATCACCCAAAAAAACACAAAACCTGATGTACTTTTCCTATCTTCCACATCTCCCGCATAATCGCTATCACAAAATCCCACAAGGTTAAAATCATCAGAAGAAGAATAAAATAGTCCAAGGTTTATTGTACCTTTTAAGTAACGAAGAATTCTTCTAGCAACTTTCAAGTGAGTGGAGGTAGGATCTTCCATGAATCGACTTACAACTCCAACTAAAAAAAGGATATATGGTCTCGTACAAGTCAAGTACCTCAGACTTCCCACAGACTCTTGAAAAGAATAGAGTCAACTTTTTCACCATTATCAAACTTTGATAATTTTGTTCCACTTTCTATCGGGGTGTTCACAGGATTGCAATTAAACATGTTGAATTTCTTCAAAATCTCCTTTGTATAGCTTTCCTGAGATATGAAGATGTCTTCCTCCATTTGCTTGACTTCTAGGCCCAAGTAATATGACATGCAACCTATGTTTGTCATCTCAAATTCAAGGGACATAGTTTTCTTGAAAGCTTCAAACAAACATGGATTATTACCCGTTAGAATAAGATCATCAACATAAAGACAAATAATAAAAACATCTCCATTAGTATGAACTTTAATGTAAGGAGCATATTAATGGAGACAACGAGTAAATCTATTTTCTTGAAAATATTTGACAATGTGACTATTCCACGCTCGTGGAGCTTGGTTCAATCCATATAAAGTTTTTTTTCAATTTCAACACTTTATCTTCATGATTCTTGACCACAAAACCCAATAGTTGTTAAACATAGACTTCTTATTCAAGATATCCCTTAAAAAATGTTGACTTGACATCTAGTTGATGGATTTTCCACTTCATTTATGCTTCCAAAAAGATTAGCAAATGTATCATCTCCATGTGGGCAACAGGTGCATAGACTTCTTCATTTTCAATGCCATGTTTTTTCTTGTAGCCTTTATATATGAGTCTCACCTTGTATCTCTCTACCTTTCCATAAGAATTCTTCTTTTCCTTGTATACCCATTTGACTCCAATTTCTTGATGATATTTAGGAAGAGTTGTTAACTCCCAAGTGTTGTTATTTTTTATTGACTGAATTTCTTATTCCATGGATTGTCTCCACCTTTTATCTATAATAACTTCATCAAAATTCATTGGTTCACTGTCAGCATAGAGACAACACAAAAAATCAAAATTAGTAACTCCTTCCAAGTCATCATAGAGTTCTTGGATGCTCCTCATCCTCTATGTCCTTTTACTTGAACTCTGATCTTGAGAAGAAGGAGATGCAATATTTGCTGGTAAGGTTACATCCTGTGTAGGTGGCATGGTATCTTGATCTTCTTCATCTCCAAAAAATGGAAGAAAATCATATGTTCTTTCTTTCTGAGCCTCCTGGCCTTCCCAATTCCATAATGTTTCTTCATCAAATTCAACATCACAACTGACCACCACTTTGTTGTTGCTTGGATTGTATAACTTGTAGCCTTTTGAACTAGTGTCATAGCCAATAAACACATACCTTATGCTTTGATCATCAAGTTTAGCTCTCCCTTGATGTGGAACATAAGCATAGGCTATGCTCCCAAAAATTCTAAAGTGCTTGACACTTGGATTTCTTCTTCTCCATGCTTCTTGAGGTGTTTAATCTTTCATCTTTCTTGTTGGAGACCTGTTGCTTAAATAAACTGCACATGAAATAGCCTCAGCCCAAAATTCTTTTATCATATTTTTATCTTTCAACATACATCTAGCCATATTAAGAATTGTTCTATTCTTTTTTTTTTTGCAACTCCATTTTGGTGGGGCGAGTAAGGTACCGTTAGAGGGCGTCAAAATCCATGAGACTGACAAAATTCATTAAATTCTTTTGAAGTAAATTTTCCTCCTCTATCAGACCTTAAGGCTTTTATTTCATAACCGCTCTCTTTTTCTACAAGTGCTTTGAAAGTTTTAAAAGCAACAAAAGCTTCTGATTTTAGCTTCAAGAAATATACCCAAGTCTTTCTACTGAAATCATCAATAAATAGTAACAAGTATTTACTTTTACCAAAAGAAGGTGAATTGATTGGATCACACACATCAGTGTGAACAAGCTGAAGTGGATTAGTTGCTCTTGACATGGTTTCCTTCGGAAAACTCCTCCTTGCATGTTTTCCAAGAAGACAAGCTTAACACAACTGATTGGGATGATTGATTGATGGAATTCCATCAACCATGTTCTTGTCTCCCATTGATTTGAGAGCTTTAAAGTTCAAATGTCCAAATCAAATGTGCCAACACCACGACTCATCTTGCACATTAGCCTTCAAACACTTTGCATTAATGGTCTTAAGATTCAAAGGAAATAATCTATTTTTTACCATATACACTTCGGTAATTAAGTTATTACTTGAATCTCTAAGCCGAAGATGCATATTTTTCATATGAATATCATATCATTTTTTAAGAAGTTGTCCCAAACTCAAAATATTATTTTTTAGTTTTGGCACATAGTAAACCTCATTGATCAATTTGTGATCACCATTTTTACAGGATATCAAAATTGTACCTATTCCTTCAATTTGAATCTTTGAGGTATCTCCAAAAGATACATTACCTATCGTCTTCTTCTTTATCTCCACAAACTTGTCTTCGTATCCACACATATGATTGCTTGCTCCATTACCAAGATACCATAAACTGAAATCATTTGTATCATCTTCTGTGAGTGACATTAACAATATTGACACATCATCTTCTTTGTTGTTGTCAACAAGGTTAGCTTTTTCTTCAACATTACTAAGACATTCCCAAGAGTAATGTCCAAATTTATGACAATTGTAGCAATCAATTTTAGATTTGTCATCACACCTCATTTCATTGGTACCTTGATAAGGTCCACGTCCTCTTTCTCCTCATTGTCCATGACCAAGACCTCTGAATGTTTGGTGGTTTTTATCTTCATTGTTGAATTTGTTGATATAACTCTTTCCTCTTCCACGACCTCCACGGAATCCATGGCCTTGCCATTGTCCATTTCCTCTGTAAGTTTTTTCACCTCCAAAATCTTTGAAGGATGCCTGAGTTTTAAGAAGTTTCTCCAATGGCTCTTCTTTTCTTCTTTTTATTTTTTTTTCGTGGGCTTATAAAAAACCTTCCAATTTCTCTACTGTCATAGAGTCTAAATCTTTAAACTCCTCAATAGCACACACCACATAATCAAATTTGGGTGTTAAAGAGCGAAGGATTTTTTCTACCACACGCACATCATCTACTTCCTCCCCATACCTTCTTAATTGATTCACAACAGCCATCACTCTTGAACAAAAATCCAAAATGGAATCGGATTCTTTCATTTTTAAAACTTCAAAATCAGACCTTAGAGTTTGAAGTTTTACCTTATTCACCTTATCAACTCCTTAAAGAGAATTTTTTAAAATCTCCCAAGCTTCCTTCGAGGTGGTTGCATCAGCCACCTTCTCAAACATACCATCATCCAGACATTGGTGGATGAGACTGAGGGCCTGTTGATATTTCTTCCTTGTCTTAATCAAGACATCTTTTTCATTTTGAGATAGAGTCTCCTCATTGGCGGGTTTTGTATACCCTTTTTCTATGATGTCCCAAACATCTTGATATCCAAGGACTTTCATTCGTAGGCACCATTTTTCATATTTTTATTTTGTAAGGTGGGGTACTGAAAAGATAGTGGACTATTATTTTCCATGGCTCTGATACCATGTTGTTAGGAAAATAAATATTCCCACCTAGGATAATATCCACACAAATAGCAATAACAGAAGAGTAACAACGACACCAAATATTATAATGGGGTAAATAAAATACTCAATGGAGTAATACAATAATACTGATTACAACTTGTCAATGTCAAAAGACTACTACTCTTTATAAATGAAACAACACTCTTTTTTATTTCTCACCACTCACTACAATATTACTCCCACACTATTATCTCACAGACTATAGAATATCTGTGGATTACTCTCTCTTTCTCACTATTGGTCTCTCTCAATTTTGGTGTGTTTTGGAATGATTGAAACTTCATCTATTTATAGATGAATATTCAAGCTTAAAACAAACAAACACCATGTCACAACACCAAATTAAAAATTCATGTTACAACACCAATCCATGTCACCACATTAGGCATATTGCAACACTAATTTTCTTTTTATTTTTTTTATTTAGTTTATTTTAATTATATTTGATCCCATAGTTACAATTAAGTGAACAGAAACAGATTATACGAACATAAGAACCAACGATTACAAGGAAGTAAAGATAGGAAGATAGACAAATGGAGGTATAATCTTAAGAACCCAAGAACTTGTGATATTCTTGGACCCTTAACACCACACACTACAATCACCTATCTCTTACAATGACATGAGAGGCATCCACCACCAGAGCACCAACGTATCAAGCAAATGTAACACACAAGTGATTCCACCCTTTTGCTAGGCCCTAGTTTCGATTTTGGACTCTTTCTTTCTCTAAGAGAAGTGTTCTTTCAATAGCATACAGTAACTAATGGAATTAAACCCTACAATGTCCTTTTTATACAAAATTACAAAAATATATAAATGAAAAAGAGCCCTTTCATTAAAGGGCTCCCTAAGCCCCCGCTTAAGGGCACTAAACGACGGTTTTGGGACTCATTCACACTTGGGCTTGTGCACTCTTTTAGGTAGTCTTCAAAATGCTCAAAAAAGTGTCCATGGTAGCGATCACACTTGTATCATCCTCTCCATCTTAAGAGTAATTTGATCACAAATTCACGGGCTTACCTCTTTTACAAAGGCACTTCACAATCTCCTTCTTGCGGCCACACATCTTCACCGTATTCTTCATTTTGCACTTAGGATTCTTATTTGTCTCCATATTGAGGTTCTCCATCACACTTAACCAATTCAATCCTTACCTCTTCTCCAAGATAGTACAATTTTCCCTCCCTTAGGATTATATTTCTCCAGTTTGGGCACTCATTAGCCTTGTGCCCCCACCCTTGACACTTGAAGCATTGAAACCCCTTGGGATTGGAAGTAGAATTCACTTTACATTCATACCTTGGAGGATGTTTTTTCACAACCTCGGTGGCCTCGGGTTGGGCAGCCATGAATGAGCCCTCTTTGAGCTCCCTCTCAACCTCTAAAGTTGCTTAGAAGATGCCATCTATGGTGTTGAATTTGTGAAATGTTATGCGAGTGAAGATGTCCTTGTTTAACCCAAACTTGAATCACAAAATGTCATGATTTACTTGCTCTCCTTGGTGGTCAATTTTCAACATCAATTTCTTAAATTCATCGTAGTAATCCATGACACTCTTGCTCATTTGCCTCAAATTGTAAAATTTGGCAAGGAGCTCATGTCTATAAGTTTTGGGCAAGTACCTTTTCCGCATAAGGTTCTTCAATCAAAACCAAGGGGGAGGTTGTCCCCTGATCAAATTATTTCCAAACCGTTTAACATACTCCCACCTCGTATTAGCATACCCTTCAAAGTGAGCTATCGCATAACAACTCTTTTTTTCCTCGGTGAGATCATTAAGTTGGAATATCTTTTCACACTATGACTCCCAATCAAGATAATCTTCGGGATAACTCTCACCCTTGAAGATTGGAAGGCTAACTTTGATAGAGTTTATCCCTACATCACGATTTTGGTTCCCTTGTTTGTTCCAATGACCAACTCTACCTTCTCGGCCATGAACTTCCCTCGGATCACCATGCCTTCCCCTTATATCTTCCCCTCTCATGTAAGAATTATCATACGACCCATAATCATCATGTTTTCCTCCCCTACCATAGACCTCAACATGGATGGGTCTAATTGGGTTAAGTGGAGCTAGTAGTGGAGGGATTAGATTTGGATAGTGAGGTCTTTGGTCAAGTAGAGTTTTGATGGGAGGGTTCAGGTTTGGTTGTGGTATTTGGGATCCAAGAACTTCTTGTTTGACTTGGTAGAGTAGAGGATGGATTGGTTTATCTTGTTCTCATCTTTGGAAGTAAATATTTGTTTGATTTGTGGCAATTGATGGATATAGTATTTGGTGCAATATCTCGGGAGTATTAGTGTAATACCCCAAACTTTTTCTAGCTTAAATTCATTCCTAGAATGTTAAGGGATATCTTACAAAATTAATAATATTTTTTTCATATAGAACTTTCTAGATTTTGACTTTTCATTATGTGGGAAATTGAGTAAGCTTTCCATCGATACAAATTCGCCTAAATTCGACACTAGGTGAAGAAGTTGGAGCATTTTTAAGTTGGTAGTGTGCCAACTGGGCAGTAACCACATCATGGTGAAGGACAATTTCATAATTATTACTTTCCAGTAGACCACCACGATGTTAGTGTGTCGCAACAAGGTCGAAATTCCCATTTGTCAATTTCTGGTGGACCTCCGCAATATTGGCGCGTCGCGGAGAGGTCCATTTTTCCAATTGTCGAATTCTAGTAGCCCAACGCGATAGTAGCGTATCGCACTGAAGGCCACAATGGAATTTCTATAAGGTACCACAATGGTGTCTTGTTGTGTTTAAGTTCCAGGTCCCAAGTGTTAAAATCTAATGGGATAACGTGATAGCTTCGCATCGCGGAGGACCCCAATTTCCCATTCGTCAGTTTCCAGTGAGCCACCGCGATAGTGGCGCGTCGCGGTGGCCCATTCAATCGAGACCCCATTTCATTTTTTTAGTTTCATTTAGAAGTTAAAAAGGGTATTTTTGGACTTTTTCCAGCCCCCAAATCCGTCCAAACACAAGATTTAAGGCTATGACAAGCATCTTATGAGATTTTTCTCAAAATTTCTATCAACCAAAAACCCTAAGCTTCAACAATCAACCTCAAGAATCCAAAGATTCCACCATCCTTTTTTCAAAATAATTCAAGAGTCAAGATTCCCAACATAAGAATTCCAAGAACCATCATTCAAGAGCACAAATAGGGTCTCTAAAGTAAACTTGCTCATTTAGTTCATCATCCAAGGTATGTGGGGTTTTGAACAAGGATAAATCTTTCATCCTTGTTCCCAAAAACTTACTTTCAAATACAAATTTTCTTAATTTTGTATGATTTCCATGAAATTGAAGTTAGGATTTATACCCAATGTTGCTAATTGCATGATTTTGAGATTTTAAGTGATTTGGCTATTGAATTACATGTCTAATTCGAAAAATTAATGCATATGATCATATTTTCCAAATTTTAAGTTGAATTATGAGTAATTGCATTATCAAGCATGAACCTTATGGTGTTTGACATGAAATTGAAGCATGGGTCATTAAGCCCTAGTTTGTATGTTTCCATTTCAAGAATGATTATGTTTTAAGAATCCCATGATTAGCTATTTTCAGGTTTTGATAAAGAAAGTTCATCTTTTGATCCAAGCTAAGATAGGAATCCACATTATTCATACAATTTATGATTTAAAGCAAAAAGAAGTATAATTAGTTTTCATTATAAACCTTGTGCTGTTTTAAGGTGGATTTCCTAAAAGTTCCGAGCAATAAGTATGGGAGTAGTTTTTATGTCACGACCTGAACTAGGGCCTGGATATGACGGACATACCGAACCATAAAGCCTCGGGCGTCCGACTCTATCTGGTAATTATACACAACATTCGTATAATAAAAGAAGATGCGGAAATATAATCTAATACGGAAACATGGTCATACTCTGGATTTAGTTTAACAATAAGGAATGAAATCCGAAATCAACTAAACAACAGCTCGAACAGTCTTCAAAATCTCTACTACATATTCAAATGAAAATTTTCTGAAACCGGGACAAGCCCCCAGTGTACCTAAATCAAAATAAATAACATGATCTAAAAGACACAGGACTTCTGGAATTAAGAAGGCTCACCAACTGCATACTTCACTGTTGTCTGAAAACTCTACTGTTTAGCAGGACCTCTGAACTGAGCTTTAGACTTTGGGAGGTAGGGGTCAATACAAATGTACTGGTACGCAGAGCATATCCAAAATAATAATTTATTATTCAACATATATGAGAGCAATTTAAAACAGTTCATAAGTATATCATATAGTAAGAATTCATATGGGCATTTTAAAGACTCTGTAAAAATCATCTCAACTCTGACAAATCTGTGTTACTTATGCGCTAGGTGGTATACCCTACAACTCTAAAAAATTCCATGGGCTATATGGAAACTGCCATTAACTCGGTAGCGAATCCCCCAACCCAAGTGTTCCGCAAGGGTCGGAGTCTCTGAATCTACTACGCCACACGATCATCGCCAGCGTACAATAATAATCTACCCCTATCGGCAAATACAGTTTCAGGCTAAGAGTTGCTTGAACTCACGCCTTCTTCTGGTAACCACATAACCCTCTTTAAGCCCCTTTTTAAAACTCTGTCAAAACATATAGACTCTGAAAACATACTTTGAAAACATGCTCTGAAAATATAATCTGTTATGGCATAAATACATATGGTATCGTCATAACATTGACTTGCAAGTCACATCTCTGAGCCATTATTAGTCTATCGTAAATCTCTATTTTCAAAACACAAGTTTTGGGACCACCATTCAATAATTAAATTCAAAGAAACTCTTTCTCAAACCTCATGTAAACAAATGCAAAGAACTCATCTTTGTCAAGCATTTCAGTAGTACAGTATAAGGTAGTTATGTCAAAGTTCTCAATTCACATGCAATTCTTTCTCTTGAACACAAGAACACATTTATATCAAGAAACACCCTCTCTACAATTTAAAATCAAGATCAAATGCTATAATATTGCGAAAACATCTTTCAAATCACAAAACCATTATCTTTAATTCAATACACGAGAGGGAGTTCATAATTTATGCTCTCAATGATCTTAAATCTCAAATTCCATACATATACGTATATATGTAAATCAATTTAGGGGATAGGACATCTAGGTTAAAACAATAGTGACATTAAAACATTTGGAGTACATAATTTAGATCATAGATGCCAAAACCCCTTTGAAATTCATGCATAAAAATCTAAAAATCATGCTCTAATGGTTTTAAGCCATGTAGTTTTTTTAGGATAAACCCCACGTACCTCAAATAGGAAATTAGAGACTAATTCTTGAAGCCTACGATTTGGGGATTCTAAATCTTCAATCAATTTCGAAAACCCACAGTTGAATCTTGAGATTCTTGGAAGAGGTTTTGGGATCCTTAGGGTTTTTGCTTTGAGAGAATGAAGATTTGGGCATAAAGTGCTTTTGTTATGCCATTGATTGTATGTTTATAGATGGATTGGGGTTAGGGTAATTTCCCAAAATACCCCCTTTTAATCCTTAACGTAATCGGAAAAATATAACTGGGAGTCCAATTTAATGGGCCACCGTGACACGCCACTATCGCGGTGGCTCTATGAAAATTGATGAATGGGATTCTTGGGATTACCGTGACGTGGAGCCATCATGTTGTCCCACTGGTTGGGACCTAGAACTTTAGTGTGATGCATCACAATTGTTATAGGCTACTGGAATTTGACAATAGCTAAATAGACCCCTCCGCGACGCGCCAAACACTAAAATGACGGTTTTCATTCAAGCCCAAAATGCGGGGTGTTACATTATCTCCCCCTTGGGATCATTCGTCCCAGAATGATGGATAGGAATGTTGAAGCTTAAAGGTATGGAATAACACGGACATGATGTGTCTTCTAAGAAAGGATATAACTGATCTGAAACATTTAAACTTCTATCATGAAACTGAATTCTGAGTTGACTTGCCCTTGTTTTACGGAGCTGATTCATGCTGAGAGTTTAGGATTCCCCCTGAAGTGTTTATGCTCAAATCACACACATTGGATTTGGAAGTGATAACTTATGTAAGTGTGAATCATGAGGCAACAAGATTTAGATCGTACAAAGGTATTACACTATCTGAACTAAAATAGCTGGAAAATTTTGAGATTATGTGTTAAACTCTTATGAACTGAGTCATGACTAAATAACTGAATCTGAAACATGATGCTTGGACTGAACTGAGTTCTCAACTTACATGGATAGAATAGATTATCTTTTGGAATAGTTATATGCATTGGACTTCAGATAGTAGGACTGGGTAAAAAGGTACAAAAAACACAGTAAAGTGTCTGCCTGACTGTTAAGCTGAATTGCTGGCTACATAGACTGAATTATACTGGACACTTATATTTAACTGGAGTATCTCTTCAACACTCTTTATAAAGAAGTCCTGGTAGCATTAGGGAGCAAGGAATCTTAGGCATGATTTACATAAGACATACAACTAAGGAATCACAACCTTGGCACTACTCTATTGCATGGAATATAGACATTTAACTCATAAGCTAGGATAGAATTTTCGGGCCTTAGGCAATGCAACTTCTTACTTTCAAGGTTAGCCACAATTCTAAAATACTCTCTCAGCTATATTTTCCCCTTAAACACCATGCTCATTGATTCTACTTATTTTTCTCACATGGACGCTGATATTTCCATCTACTAATGTCTAAAGGGAACTAAATCCCCTCACCATCTTCAAGCCTAACTCAAAATCACAAGACACACCACATAATACTGTAGTACTAGTCTAAATCATGAATTCAGTACACCCCGCTTTTCACAATTCCTCATCTCATGTATAATTCTTATTACCACTCTAGCAATCACCTTCAACTTCGTATTAGACATTTACAAACACTCAAGGCATCCATCCATATGCATACAAACATGACATTCAAGCCTATCTTCATACCCATATATACACTTCTTAACAACCACTCATAAAGCATATTTCTCATATTCTCTAATACTTCTATCCATAACAACTTCCCTGCATTATTCAGATGATACACATAAAATATCCTCAACTAACCAAGCCATACACAAAACTCCACCCCAAAATTCTTTCAACTTATAGACTTACATAAAACAAGCACACAACAATTTTTCCAAAATATATCAGATAAAACTTCAACTAACCTGGACATATATCAAAGACTTGGCCTCAATCTTACTCCAAAATTACTGCCTTAACTCAAATAAGCACACAACCACCTTTCATCAACAAGAAATGTTTACTCTTTCCTATCTAGACAACTATTCATCATCACTATCTTGACCTAAGGAAAAAGGTCACTGAAAAATTGGAATACCAGAATCCGGAACATGAGGGGAATACTAAGCATAACTTGATACCCTACTGAGGCGTGAGGAATAGAGAACTCACGGCATGGACTCATTGAAGAGATCTAATATGAGGACGTACCTAATATAAATCTGAATTTTCACTGATCGTTAAGAGTATCACATATGTACAAGAGTCATGAACTGCATGATCTGAAAGTTTTGGAATTCATAACTTACGAAAAGCGATTCTGACTGCTGAACAAACTAGGAACTCATCATACTAGGAACTAGGAGAGTACATGATTCCTTATCATATGCCTGAACACGAGCTATGATCATGAAGCTGGACATAAGGCATGAGTATGTATCAGAATAACTGAAGTAAACTGCTGAAATAAGAATAGATTGAGCATCATTCTTTCTCACGGCCAATTCCACAACTTACTGGCACATCTATTATCATCTGAAAACTTGACTTGGTTACTCATTCTATCATCACCCCCCTTAGATTTAAGCCCCGACTCTAAGTCTGTGAACCACTATATACACTCTGGTATAGACTGAAATCACTTTACTCTAGAGTCGGGGATATAACAATACATATAAAACTAAACTTACCCTATAAGACGGTATCTTCATGTATAGCAACCAATGCTAATACTTCCTTCTAAGATTTAACCCTTATGTTTCTATAGCCCCAAAAGTCATCATATAACAGCTTAAACATTCACCAACTTAGGTTCTCCTAACACTAAACATGGATATGTCCAAACCTTTGATGAACCATACCACTTCTATCATAGTCTACCAACATCATGCTTGCAAACTTATATTTCTAAACCATAAGAGTCAAGATTATATCAAAAGGCTCAACATTATCAATCAAAACTCCTTAACTAGGCTATTTAGAATACCATATACCATCTAACTAGTTTTTCTCCACCTAGAAACTCAACGGCACCACTAGCCACACACAATATGTAATAGCCTTAGAAAAATACCGCAACCTCATATCACCTTGGCATACTTCTACTTCATATATACAACATCATACTTCATTACGAATCAAATAAACTTAAGCTCTTGCATGCACTGTTCAAGCCTATTAGATTGCTTCCATAAAACTAGTATCATTAACCAAGAAATAATCTCATCCACCTTCATGACATCACTGTTATGCCTCAAAATCTACTACATACCTTCTCACAAGTAGTACTAGTCTACAACTACCAAGGAAAAGAAAGTCAAGGGGGTAGAGTCACATAATAGTCATGGTCAACCTTAATCTTATATTATAACCCCATAAAATCTTATCTACTTATAAGTCTTTCTCACATCACACTTACTTACCCAAGCGTACATTTAGACTACCTTCAAATTCCACAAACAACCTTGTGTCTATAATTATAACTTACTGGCTAATTTAGCCATTTTCATACTTAAAGCAAACAACAACTCACCTTAGCTAATAACTCTTTCTCTACCTTCTACTAAACTAACACACAAGGACGTATCACCTTAATACCAACTCAATGTCATATCAAAAGATTCGGCTATACATACATTCAATAAATTTCCCTTACTACTTTTCTTTCCATTACGCCTCTAAACCCCTAGTTCCAACCAACACAAGAACAACAAAATGAACAACAAGTTGCTAGTGAATCGAAATAGGCCTCACACTGCTTCACTAGACTTTGATTTTGTATTTTGAATAAGAAAATGAGAGAAATGACAAGGCAACTATGCTAGTGAATCGAAAGATCCCCATAGACTACCATATAATCCACATATACTACTAACTACCACATAGTCTATCACTATAAAGGGGTAAATCATCCTCAATCATCGGTTATTCAACTAAAATATTTATTTACACAAAAGTCACCCTCACTCTGACTTCTAACCTTGTGACTTCATATCACCGGCTTCTTGGTCTAATCTCACTACCAATAGGTCATGACAACAACACTTTAACTTATACTACTATTTTGGTAGAAATATAGTTCCAAAATTTTGCTACACATCATTCCCCCTTTTAGGAATGACATCTGCAATATAAATTCTGAAAAGGACTGAATACACTTAATACCGCAGGCAGAAAAGCATGATTTCATCAGAATCAAGGTTCACACAAGAATCAATACACTCTGAAGCACTAACGGACTTTTCTTAAGCCCTTGCATCATTTTAAAATCTTATATGGCTAAATCAGAAAGGACCCTACCATTTAAATTCTAAACTTCTGGACTTAATTCACCTCAACAATGAAACATATCTGACCACATTAAAGTAAGGAAAGAATTGGGATAACTTTACTTTCGTATGGGCAACACCATAACACGAATTAGAGTATGAAAGAGGAACATTTTGACTCTATTGCACGAACTAGAACATGAAGAAAGAGAGATATTTCTAAATGCCTTGTAGCCTCCTTCTTATAAGTGTGCCGCGCTACACACCCATAAACAAGACTCTACCCAATGCGATTTCGCAGACACCCTGGGACCATGAATTGTGCTCTGATACCAAGTTTGTCATGACCCGAACTAGGGTCTGATCGTGATAGACATCCCAAACCCTGAAGGCCCGGGCGTCCGACTCTATCTGGTAATCATGCACAACATTCATATAATAAAAGAAGATGTAGAAATATAATCTGATACAAAAACATGGTCATACTCTAGATTTAGTTTAACAATAAGGAATGAAATCCAAAATCAACTAAACAAAATCTAGAATAGTCTGCGAAATCTCTACTACATAATCAAATGACAACTATCCGAAACTGGGAAAAGGCCCCCAGTGGACCTAAACCAAAATCAATAACATAATCTGAAAGACACAGGCCTTTTGGAATTAAGAAGTCTCACCAACTGCATACTTCACTGCTGTCTGAAAACTCTACTATTTAGCAGGACCTCTAAACTGAGCTTTAGACCCTGGGAGGTAGGGGGTCAATACAAATGTACTGGTATGCAGATCATATCCAAAATAATCATTTATTATTCAACATATATGAGAGAAATTTAAAACATTTCATAAGTATATCATATAGTAAGAATTCACATGAACATTTTAAAGACTCTGTAAAAAATCATCTCAACACTGAGAAATCTGTGTTACTCCTGCACTAGGTGGTATACCCTACAACTTTAAAAAATTCCATGGGCTATATGGAAACTGCCATTAACTCGACAGCGAATCTCCCAACCCAAGTATGCCGCAAGGTTCAAAGTATTTGAATCTACTATGCCACACGGCCATCGCTAGCGTACAATAATAATCTTCCTGTATTGGAAAATGCAGTTTTAGGCTAAGAGTTGCTTGAACTCGCGCCTTATTCGGGTAACCACGTAACCCTCTTTAAGCCCTTATTAAAAATCTATCAAAACATACAGTCTCTGAAAACATACTCTGAAAACATGCCCTAAAAACATAATGTGTGATGGCATAAATACATATGGTATCGTCATACCATTGACTTGCAAGTCACATCTCTGAGCCATTATTAGTCTATTGTAAATCTCTATTTTCAAAACACAAGTTTTGGGACCACCATTTCAATAATTCAATTCAAAGAAACTCTTTCTCAAACCTCATGTAAACACATGCAAGAAACTCATCTTTTTCAAGCATTTCAGTAGTATAGTACAAGGTGGTCATGTCAAAGCTCTCAATTCACATGCAATACTTCCTCTTAAACACAAGAACACATTTATATCAAGAAACACCCTCTTAACAATTTCAAATCATGATCAAATGCAATAATATTGTGAAAACATCTTTCAAATAACAAAACCATTATCTTTAATTCAATACACGAGAGGGAGTTCATAATTTATGCTCTCAACGATCTTAAATCTCAAATTCCATACATATACGTATATATATAAATCAATTTAGGGGATAGGACGTCTAGGTTAAAACAATAGTGACATTAAAACATTTGGAGTACATAATTTAGATCATAGATGCCAAAACCCCTTTGAAATTCATGCATAAAAATCTAAAAATCATGCTCTAATGGTTTTAAGCCATGTAGTTTTTTTAGGATAAACCCCACGTACCTCAAATAGGAAATTAGAGATTGATTCTTGAAGCCTACGATTTGGGGATTCTAAATCTTCAATCAATTTCGAAAACCCACAGTTGAATCTTGAGATTCTTGGAAGAGGTTTTGGGATCCTTAGGGTTTTTGCTTTGAGAGAATGAAGATTTGGGCATAAAGTGCTTTTGTTATGCCATTGATTGTATGTTTATAGACGGATTGGGGTTAGGGTAATTTCCCCAAATACCCCCTTTTAACCCTTAACGTAATCGGAAAAATATAACTGGGAGTCCAATTTAATGGGCCACCGCGACACGCCACTATCGCGGTGGCTCTATGAAAATTGATGAATGGGATTCTTGGGATTACCGTGACGTGGATCCATCATGTTGTCCCACTGGTTGGGACCTAGAACTTTAGCGTGACGCTCCACAATCGCGTTGGGCTACTGGAATTTGACAATTGCTAAATAGACCCCTCCGCGACGCGTCAAGCACTAAAATAACGGTTTTTGTTCTAGCCCAAAATGCGGGGTGTTATATTTTAGCATCGAGTTGGGTATGATTCTAAGGTCTCATGCCCTAGAAATACGAGCCACCGTAGGTTTTAAATGCCAATAGTAGGTTAAGATAGTGATCACTTAAGTTAAGGTTCTATTTTGATGGCAAGGGTAAAACAGATCTCCCCAATGTGGGCAAGACGTTCGACTCCAAGTCAGCTCATATGGTTTAGGTTGATTTGAAGAAACTCCCTAATTCCCAAAGTTTAAGGATTTCCAAAGCTCCCAAAACTTATAAGTTTCAAAAGAAAAGAATGATAGAAAATATTATATAAGACTAAGTGTTATGACTCACTAGATTTACAAGTATGATTTGTTATACATGATTTTATATTTTGATATTTTAGATAATCAAGCTTATGTGAGTCATATACATCCTGGATGCATTTATTTTCTAATTATAATGATGTCTAACTTATGCATTACACCCCATATACTCAGTACATCCTCAAAGTGTTGATCCAAATATATGTTTATGTGCTACATTGTCTTATAATGTAGGTTCAAGTTCTCAATATCAGCAGCGTAAGTAGTTTGAGCATCTCTATCTACGCTCCCACAGTTGGTGAGTCCTCATGATTCGAAGGCCTACTTCTTTAGATTTCTAGCATTCATAGTAATTGAGTTATCATTTTCAGTTTAGCCTGAGTCAGTTGGGGGTCTGTCCCAATGGATCTCTAGTTCTTTAGTAGTAGAGGCTTGTTGGACTACGAGTTTATTTATAGACTTTCAGTATTTTCTATTCTAACAGTATCTTCAGTTTATTTAGTTCAGTTTTGGTATGATACAATTATTTCTTGACTAGTTTATCTTAAAGTAAGATTTCGACCTAGTAGAAGGCTCAATGGGTTAGGTTGGAGCTACTCATAGCCTTGAGCACCGTGTGATATCTCGGGATCAGATTTTGGGGCGTTACAAACTTGGTATCAGAGCCTAAGGTTTAGAGAGTCCTAAGGAGTCAGACAAGTCGCGTTACGTAGAGTCTTGATCATGGGTGTGAAGCGTGCCATATCTATGAGCAAGAGGCTATGGAGCATTTTAGGAAAATCCTCTCTTTCTTTCACAATCCATCATGCTTACAGCTATCTCTATCTGCTATTAACTCATTCTCTTTTAAGGTAGAATATGCCTCTTCGCAGAGCAAATACCCGTAGGAATGATAACTAGCCACCCCAGCCTATTGATCCCCTGAATGAGAATGTATCGCATGCCAAATTTCGAGCTGCCTTTCAGGCGTTACCCCAAGTTGTGACCACTAATGTTCAAGCCAATAATCAGGCTATAGTTTTGCATCAATAAGGGGTAATTTAGCTGCAACCAGGCTCTATGACTTTCTGAGGATGAATTCGCCTGAATTTTTTGGGTCAAAAGTAGGTGAAGACCCTCAATTGTATCTTGATAAAGTGAAAAATATTACCCAAGTCATGCATGTCACTTAAGAGAAAAGTGTAGAATAGGCTTCGTATAGGTTGAAATATGTTACTTATGATTGGGTTGTTATGTGGAAAAAAGGTAGGGGTGAGAATGCAGCTTCCATGAGTTGGCAGGTGTTTCTGGATGTATTCCTAGACAGGTTCTTTCCGCATGAATTGCGAGAAGCCAAGGTTTAAGAGTTCATGAACCTGAGGCAGGGTTCAATGACTATGAAGGAGTACTACCTTAAGTTCAACCAGTTATCTAATTATGCTCCTGAGTTGATAGTTGACACCAGATCTAGTATGAGTAAGTTCGTTACTGGAGTGTCAGGACTATTAGTCAATGAGTGTAGGAATGCCATGCTTATTGGAGATATGGATCTTTCTAGATTGATAACTCATGCCCAATAGATCAAGTCAGAAAAGTTAAAAGAGAGAGAGGGAATAAAAAGTCTAGAACTGGACAGTTTGAGTATGGTTAGTTAAGGTTTGCAGGGGAAATCACTCATAGTTTTAGAGCCGTCCAACATTTCCAGTGCCGTCTTCATCTAGTGCTCCCACTCCCAGAGGTAGACAGGAGAATTGGGTTAAGTATTCTATGTCTAGATCCCAGAATAGTGTGAGCGGTAGGCCCAATTATCCTCCATGTACTAAGTGCGGTAGAACTCATCCTGGTGAGTGCTTGGCTGGACAAAAGGGTTGTTTTGGTTGTGGAAAGTTAGGTCATGGGATTAGAGAGTAACTGTATGCTAAGAAGGGAAACAAATATGTTCATCCTCAAACAAGGGCTACCAATGCACCAGCTCTTGTAGCTTGCCCAGCCCTTCCTCAGGGCGCATCATCCAGTACCGGTGGCGGTCAGCACCAGAATTGGTTCTATTCTTTACCTTCCTTCCAGAAGTAAGAGAGCTCCCCAGATGTTGTTACTGGTATGCTTCGTGTCTTCTATTTTGATGTTTATGTGTTGTTAGACCCTGGGTCGAGTTTCTCTTATGTGACCCCGTTGGTTGTTGTGAATTTTGAGATACGTTCTGAAAAGATCCCTGAGCTCTTCTTGGTTTCTACACCAGTAGGGGAATCAGTTGTTGCCAAAAGGATTTATAGAAAGTATCCCATTACTGTCCTTCATAAGATCATGTTAGCAGATTTGATAGAATTAGACATAGTCGACTTTGACCCTATTCTGGGTATGGATTGGCTCCATTCTTGTTATGCATCCATAGATTGTTGCACTCAAGTGATAAAGTTTCAGTTTCCTGATGATCCAGCCTTTGAGTAGTCAGGTAATTCAGTGTCTCCCAAGAGTCATTTCATATCCTATCTTAAAGCCAGAAAGCTAATCTCTAAAGGGCTCATCTATCATCTAGTTTGACTCAAAGACAATAAGTTTGAGACTCCAATAGTTCAGTCAGTCAGTATAGTTAATGAGTTTCCTGATGTCTTTCCTAAAGATTTGCTAGGGGTACCTCTCGATAGGGAAATAGTATTCAGAATTGATCTTCTTCCTAATACTCAGCCTATTTCCATTCCTCCATACCGTATCGCTCCTGCCGAATTTAAGGAGTTGAAAGAGAAGGTCAAAGATCTTCTATACAAAGGTTTCATAAGACTTAGTATTTCTCCATAGAACGCTCCCATCCTATTCGTCTGAAAGAAAGATGGTTCTTTGCATTTGTGCATTGACTATCGTTAGTTGAATAAAGTTACAGTCAAGAACAAATATCCTCTTCCTAGAATTGATGACTTATTTGACCAACTCCAAGGTGCAAGTTATTTCTCAAAGATAGACCTTAGATCCGGTTATCATCAACTCAAAGTAAGGGAATGCGATATTCCAAAGATAGCCTATAGGACCCGCTATGGTCATTTTGAGTTTCTAGTCATGTCCTTCGGGATAACCAATGCCCCAGCAGCTTCCATGGACTTGATGAACTGAGTGTTCAAACAATATTTGGACATGTTTGTCATGGTCTTTATCGATGACATTCTTGTCTACTCTCGTAGTGAGGATTATCATGTAGACCACCTCCGAATTATGTTTCTCCAAATTCAGCAAATGCAAATTTTGGCTAAGGTAAGTTGCTTTCCTTGGTCATGTTATTTCCATGGAGGGCATTAGAGTTGATCCCCAAAAGATAGAAGCTGTAAGAAATTGGCCTAGAACTATCTCTCCGTCAGACATTAGGAGTTTCTTGGGTTTAGCTAGCTATTACAGATGTTTTGTTGAGAGGTTTTCAATCATTGCGTCTCCTATGACCCGAATGACTTAGAATAAGGTAAAGTTTCAGTGGTTAGATTCCTGCGAGAAGAGTTTTCAAGAGTTGAAGACTCGACTCACTTTAGCCTCAGACTTAGCATTACCTAATGGTACAGATGGTTTTGTCATTTATTATGATGCCTTTAGAGTTGGTTTGGGTTGTGTTTTGATGCAGAGAGGTATGGTCATAGCCTATGCCTCTAGACATCTAAAGCTTCATGAAAAGAATTACCCAACCCATAACCTTGAATTAGCTGTTGTTATGTTTGATTTGAAAATATGGAGACAGTTTATTTATGGGGTGCACGTTGATGTGATTACAGACCACAAAAGTCTACAGTATGTGTTCACTCAGAGAGAGTTAAACCTCCGTTAGAGAAGGTGGCTAGAATTATTGAAAGATTATGACATGAGTGTCTTGTATCATCCGGGCAAGGCAAATGTAGTAGCTGACACCCTTAGTAGATTTTCTATGGGAAGCATTGCTCATGTGGAGAGTGATAAGAAATAATTAGCTCGAGAAGTGCACCGTTTGGCTAGGTTGGCTGTTAGATTGGTTGATTCAGCTGAGGGTAGCATTTGGGTGAAGAATAGAGCAAAATCTTCCTTAGTTTCTGAGGTAAAGAAGAAACAAGATCAGGATCTTATGTTAGTTAAATTAAAGAAGTCGGTTAGGGATCAGAAATTAGAGGTTTTATCCCAAGGGAGACATAGAGTATTGAGATACTAAAGTAGACTGTGTGTACCATGTGTAGATGAGTTAAGACAACAACTTATGGTTGAGGCGCATGGTGCGTATTACTTCATTCATCCTGTTGCTACTAAAATGTACTGAGATTTGCGAGAAATTTATTGGTTGAGCGGTATGAAGAGAGATATAATGGAGTTTGTAGTGAAGTGTGCAACTTGTCAATAGGTTAAGGTAAAGCACCAATGTCCTGGTGGTGTTTTGCGAGAATTCAGTATTCTTACTTGGAAGTGGGAAGAGGTTAATATGGATTTTGTAATAGGGTTACTCTATCTGCGTCGTCATCATGATTCGATTTGGGTTATTATGGATAGATTGACTAAGTCAGTGTATTTCTTGCCAGTTCATACGTCCTATACAACTGAGGATTATGCTAAGTTGTATATCCGAGAGTTAGTCAGATTTGATGGAGTTCCCCTGTCCATTATCTCAGATAGGATTACTCAGTTCACCTCTCAGTTCTGGAAAGCTTTCCAGAAGGGTCTTGGTACCCAAGTCCATCTTAGTTTTGCTTTTCATCCTCATACCGATGGTCAAGCAAAGAGGACCATTATGACTCTAGATGATATATTAGAGCATTTGTTCTTGATTTTAGGGGTAGTTGGGATGAGCATTTGCCATTGATTAAGTTTTCCTACAACAATAATTATTATGCTAGCATTCAAATAGCCCCATTTGAGGCACTTTATGAAAGGAGGTGTAGATCACCTATCGGATGGTTTGAAGTGGGTGAGGTCGCGTTGTTAGGGCTAGATATGGTGTTAGAAGCTATGGAGAAAGTACAGCTGATTCGAGAAACGTTGAAAACAGCTCAGAGTTGTCAGAAGTCATATGTGGATGTAAGAAGAAGAGATCTTGAGTTTAAAGTTGATGATTTAGTCTATTTAAAAGTTTCGCCGATGAAGGGGGTAAATAGATTAAGAAAGAAAGGGAAATTTAGTCCACGTTATATAGGTCCCTTCCAAATTTTGAGTCGTGTTGGGAAGGTGGAATATGAGATTGAGTTTCCTACATATTTATCGTCTGTACATCCTGTGCTCCATGTGTCTTTGTTGAAGAAGTGTATTAGTGATCCACCGGTTATAGTACCCTTAGAAAGTACAGAGGTTCATGACAGCTTCTCTTATGAAGAAATTCATGTTGAGATCCTTGACCATCAAACTCGTAGACTAAGGAACAAAGAAGTCCCCCTAGTCAAGGTTCTTTGGCGAAATCAATCTGTTGAGGGATCCACTTGGGAAGAAGAAGCAGATATGCAGACCAAGTACCCTCATCTTTTTGCTGCAGATTCAGATTCAGTTCAAGGTAACAAGTTTCCTCAGATCATCTTTTTTAGTCTTAAGTTTTAGATGTATATAGCCATTCATTCGATAGTTCATGCATTAGCAAATAGTTGAGTCATGCTTTCAGTTGTATATGCCAGTTATGGCCTCACTTTTCTGCATCTCAGTTTTGCTAGCTACATTCGAGGATGAATGTTCCCAAGGGGGGGATATTGTAATACCCCAAACATTTTCTAGCTTAAATTCATTTCTAGAATGTTAAGGGATGTCTTCCAAAATGAATAATATTTTTTTTATATAGAACTTTCTAGATTTTAACTTTTCATTGTGTGGAAAATTGAGTAAGCTTTCCATCGATACCAAATTCGATCAAATCCGACACTCGGTGAAGAAAGAGCATTTTTAAGTTGGCAGTGTGCCAACTGGGAAGTCACCATGTCGCGGTGAAGGAAAATTTCATAATTATCACTTTCCAGTGGACCACCGTGATGTTGGCACGTCACGTCGAGGTCCAAATTATCATTTGTCAATTTCTAGTGGACCTCCGCGATATTGGCGCGTCGCGGAGAGGTCTATTTTTTCAATTGTTGAATTCCAGTAGCCCAACGCAAAAGTGACGCATCGCGCCGAAGGAAAAAATGGCATTTCTATAAGGCACCGCGATGGTGGCACGTCGGGTTGAAGTTTCAGGTCCCAAGTGTAAAAATTCAGTACGAGAACGCTATAGCTCTGCGTCGCGGAGGACCCCAATTTCCCATTCGTCAGTTTCCAGTGAGCCACCGCGATAGTGGCACGTCGCGGTGGCCCCTTAAATTGGGACCCTAGTTCATTTTTTTCAGTTTCATATAGAAGTTAAAAGGGGTATTTTGGACTTTTCCCAGCCCCCAATTCCGTCCAAACACAAGATTTAAGGCTATTACAATCATCTTATGAGATTTTTCTCAAGATTTCTCTCAATCAAAAACCCTAAGCTTCAACAACCAACCTCAAGAATCCCAATATTCCGCCATCCTTTTTTCAAATTAATTCAAGAGTCAAGATTCCCAACACAAGAATTCCAAGAACCATCATTCAAGAGCATAAATAGGGTCTCAAAATCAAACTTGTTCATCTAGTTCATCATCCAAGGTATGTGGGATTTTGAACAAGGATAAATCTTTAATCCTTGTGCCCAAAACTTACTTTCAATTATAAATTTTCTGAATTTTGTATGATCTCCATGAAATTGAAGTTAGGGTTTATACCCAATGCTGCTAATTGCATGATTTTGAGATTTTAAGAGATTTGGATATTGAATTACATGTCTACTTTCAAAAAATTAATGCATATTATCATATTTTCCAGATTTTAAGTTGAATTATGAGTAATTGCATTATCAAGCATGAACCTTATGGTGTTTGATATGATTTTGAAGCTTGGGTCATTAAGACCTCGTTTGTATGTTGCCATTTTAAGAATGACTATGTTTTAAGAATCCCATGATTAGCTATTTTTAGATTTTGATAAAGAAAGTTGATCTTTTGATCCAAGCTAAGATAGGAATCCACATTATTCATACAGTTTATGATTTAAAGAAAACAAAAGTATAATTGGTTTTCATTATAAACCTTGTGCTGTTTTAAGGTGGATTTCCTAAAAGTTCTGAACAATAAGTATGGGAGTAGTATTTAGCACCGAGTTGGGTATGATTCCAAGGTCTCAATCCCCAAAACTACGAGCCACCGTAGGTTTTAAATGCCAATAGTGGGATAAGATAGTGATCACTTAAGTTAAGGTTCTATTCCATTGGTATGGGTAGAACAACTTTCCCCAACATGGGAAAGATGTTGGACTCCATGTCAGCTCACATGCTTTATGTCAGTTAGAAGAATCTACCTATGTCCCAAAGTTCAAAGATTTCCAAAGCTCCCAAAGCTTCTAAGTTTCAAAAGAAAAGAATGATAGAAAATCTTTTACAAGACTAAGTGTTATGACTCACTAGATTTACAAGTATGATTTGTTATACATGATTTTATATTTCGATATTTTAGATAATCAAGCTTATGTGAGTAATATACATCCAGCATGCATATATTTTCTAATTATGATGATGTCTTACTTATGCATTACACCCCCATATACTCAGTACATCCTCAAAGTGTTGATCCACATATATGTCTATGTGGTACATTGTCTTATAATGTAGGTTCAGGTTCTCAGTATCAGCAGAGTGAGTAGTTTGCGCATCTCTATCTACTCTCCCATAGTTGGTGAGTCTTTATAATTCAAGGGCCTACTTCTTCAGATTTCCACCTTTCATAGTAATTGAGTTATCATTTTTAGTTTAGCCCGAGTCAGCTGGGGGTCTGTCCCAATGGCTCTCCAGTTCTTTAGTAGCAGAGGCTTGTCGAACTACGAGTTTATTTACAAACTTTCAGTATTTGCTATTCAGATAGTATCTTCAATTTAGTTTTGGTATGATACAACATTATTTCTTGACTAGTTTATCTTAAAGTAAGGTTCCGACCTAGTAGCAGGCTCAAAGGGTTAGCTTGGGGCTACTCGTAGCCTTGAGCACCGTGTGACTTCCCGGAATCAGATTTCGGGGCATTACAATTAGTTGGGGAAATGTTTAGAGGGGTGGAAGGTCAACTCCTTTGGCTTTCCACACATTCTAATCTCCCACTCATTGATGTCACATCCGTATCTAATTTCTCAAGACCCACATTCAACCTTGCCACAACTCGGGACATATTTTCAAGGCGAGCCAAAATGAGATTGATGGAATTATTGTCCATTGTTTGAGCATTTGAAGCCTCAGGTTCCATTGTGGTTGTACCGAAAATAATCCTTCAAGTTATAGTCCAATCAAAACTCCAAATCAGTCCGCAATGTCATGCACAACAATACAGTACAAAACCTACAACACAAACACATGTTAGTTCAAAACAACGTCACTTCACTCTCACACACTTTGTGGTCTCACACTTGATTTCACAAATGTTTGCAAGTTGTCTTGTAGCTCGTGGTGAGCTGAAGAGTAAGTATAATCCTTAGTCAGAATGTATTCATTTGTTTGATGAATCAAGGAAGTAATGTTCAAACTTGAACCAATAAGTACTACGATTTTAAAAACGACAAAAGCACAAAAGAAACGTAGACACCAACAATGAATTCGAAGGACTAATTGACAATCTAGTAGGAGTTTACTAGTTTGTTTATTAGTTTTAGGATCAACTAATGAAATCAAGAATCAACAATTACAAACTAGAAAATTCAAATTCGAGCTTAATATTGATGTGAACAGTAGCAAGGGTGATGTGGCAGCATGTAATTGGTCTTGGTTCCACACAAATTGTAGTCACAAACTTGAAATTTTAATCTTCACACAATTTGGAATGGAAGACAATTGGTAATGGAGGGAAAAATATAAGTCTTGACCCTTTTTCAAATTCAATCTCAAAAAGGTAAAACTTGACTTGTACTAGTTTCACAAAACAAGGCCTTGATTTAAGGAAAAGTAGTTGAAAAGTGGTGGTCAAGTCTAGGAAGTGATGGGTTCAAGTCTTCTCCCAACAAGTTTTACAACTTTTATTTCCAACTTTTGGGATCTATTCTACACTTTATTTGGGTTAAGATATGAGAATAGGTGAAGAACAATATGAACAAAACAATATTTTTTTAAGAACTAGACGTCTTTTTGTTAGTGAGAAAGAATTCAACACAATAAACACACTACTCAAACAAAATTTCTAGTAGATCTAGTCACAAACTCTTGGCCAAAACAACAACAACAATAACTACACCTCTCGGCCAAGGGCACAAACACAAGAACACTTTTTCTTTTTTCTAACAGGAGAGCCCAAGATTTGATCTTATGAGAACAAAATCAAGTCATTATCTGATACCAAATGAAATGAGAAAGACCAAGAAGACACTAAAATATACACCAAAACAGTCCACAAGTCTTAGAAACCGAGGATCTCTTTGGTGAACCCTCTCGGATTCACTAACTAGACAAGAATAAAGAGATTACAAGGTGTTTATTACACCAAGGAAGCCAACCCTAACTAGATTTAACCAACAATATGAAGAAAAAGATAACAATAACAACAACACATGGTTAGTATGACGAGAACACAAACGGATTATACTAACATAAGAACCAATGATTCAAGGAAGTAAAGATAGGAAGATAGACAAATAGAGGTATAATCTTAAGAACCCAAGAACTTGTCATATTATTGAACCCTTAACACCACACATTACAATCACCTATCTCATAAAATGACACAAGAGAGGCGTCCACCACCCAAACACCAACGTATCAAGAAAATGCAACACACAAGTGATTTCACCCTTGTGTTATGCCCTAGTTTCAGTTTTGGAAAACATTACAAAAATAGACAAATGACAAAACAACCCTTTCATTAAAGGGATCCCAAAGCCCCCCCCCCCCCCTTTAAGTGCACCAAAGGACAATTTTGAGCCACCTTCACACTTGGGCTTGTGCACTCTTTTAGGTAGTCTTCAAAATTCTCAAAAAAGTGTCCATGGTAGTGATCACACTTGTATCAGTATAGAATATTATAGTTAACAACATACTCAATGATCAGCACGTTCGGCTTTCCAGACCTCACACTGAAAACCCGAATAATAAATCGAAAAAGATCACAAAACTGTAGGAAAGTAATGTCAGTTTCAACAAAGATTGTTTGTCCGATCCATAGCTCGTAACTTTCCCTTTCTTGTATACCTTAACCAATCAATGGTACATGTACACCGTCTCAACATATATTCAAAAATAAGCATACTCAGATATTCATCATGAGTCAGATATGAGTACTGCATGATTCCTGTGGAGCATGCATACTAGTTCAAGATATATAGACGAAATGAAAAGTTAAACAAATTACAATTTATCAGAATATGAATTTGAAGGATTTTGTGTACCCATGTTCTTCAGTCCCGTTATTTCTTTTTTTTCTTCTCAAACTACTTTGTATTGTTTTTACTTGAACCGAGTGCCTATCGGATGGAAACAACCTCTTTACCTAATAAGGTTAAGTTTTATGTGCATCCTCCCCAGACCCCAAGTGGGATTGCACTGGGTATGTTGTTGTTGTCGTGTTATATAACACAAAAACAGCTAGGCAAGTATTGTGACAGCTCATTATCAACTACTAGATACAAAATTCTCCAAGAAGACCAAAAAATGAGATAGAAGTCTAGACAAATATTATTTTGAAGTTGAAGAGATGCATAGTACCATTTGTAGCCATGAGACTTGAACTCATTTGATTCATACTTGAAAATACCATTTTGTGAGAGCAAGGAAAATGATTCAATCATCAACAAGTAACGTGTTGGTGATGCGTCTGCACTATTTTCCATGGTTACTTGCAAACTAGGAATAAATCAAATCAAAAAGAATAAAATATATTAGGTCCAAACTTTTCCTCCAAGAAAAATAAATAAACGAAGAGATCTTTTCAGGAATCTTTTTTCGTCAAAAAAGGTAATCCTAATTATGGTAACTACTAGTTTCTTTGTCAACTTCAATTTTCATTGTGAAAGAGATGAAATGGCTACAAATTGAAATTTAGAAGTTAGATTTGCATCTGATGTAAACTACAAAAAAAAGGAGGATTTAGTAAATCCTATTTAGCAACTAATTAGCACAGATTTCTCTTAGAGTAAATCAACGACAAAGTTCGAAGCTAATTTCTGTTGTTGTTTTTTTGAAATGTTAAAGTGCATACTAGCCAAGTTGACATAAATAAAGTAGGGTGAATATCCCATATATTACCTCCTATATCTCTGTTGCTGATCAACTTTGAGGGACTTATGATCACTTCTGCTTCAATAGACTCTTCTGATAACGTCACATTTGAGTTTGAGTGAAAGTCTATTTGTTTATAGTTGTTATTATTAGAACTTTAATCAGAGTAGTCGTGCAATTGTTTTCAGATCAGGAGTCCTTAGCAGTCACAACTTTGGAGTCTCATTCTCCAAGAAACTCGTAATTATTGATTTATCAAGAATTATTAGAGGTTAAAGTAACCCAATTTTTACTGTGGAAGATACAGATTATGCCTATGCTATATGCTTGTGGTATGAACCATCATATTGATGGTAGCAAACAGATGCCAACAAAATTTTTGGATGATGTCAATACAAAAACAAACCCGGTGTATATGGTTTGATTATGTGAAGACCAACTTGATTTTAGCTGAATTGTTGCTTCTGTTTCAGAAAGTATCCTGACAGTTGGTTGGATCCACAACTACTTGTGCAGCTTGGGACAAACTTGTTCCTGCATATGCTTGAATCCTAAACTCAAGACGCAGTTGCACACTTAAATCGTGATAATGCCAGTATTGAGTCGTATGAGCACAAAAGGCAAAGGGAATGACAGATAAGTTGGCTGCATTTCAGCACAGGTTCCCAGTGATGATCTGGAAGAATATGTTCTTGATGGACTAGAGCCTTCCTATCGTCCTTTTACCAGGTCACTTGAATCACGTGAAGAGGAAACTACATTTGATGCATTGGATGGATTGATTTTGAATGAAGAACGGCAATTGAAAAGGGATGAAGCCCTTACTGTCATTGTACCTATAGCATAGTATACTCGGTGTTCCTTCTCTACCACCTGCGGACGTGGTAAGGGTTGAGGGGATCAAGGTCTTTGACACTCCACCAATCGAGGATTCCAACTGTCTCAAAATGTTCGTTTTAGATCTCTGCTTTCTGAAATTATTTGTCATAACTGTGAAGGTAAAGGTCATATTGTATGTATGTACCCATCTCCTAGGATTAACAATGGCAACAAAGTTTTTGGACTACCTGTTTTCAATTTTTCTAGAACTCCATCTCCACAAAATTGATTAATGGATAGTGGCACCGCACATCATGTTACACCTGATCTTGGTAACTTGGGTATTCATTCCAAATACCAAGGTCCCGAGGAAGGTATAAAAGGTAATGGTTCCAGACTTTCTATTTCCCATGTTCCTAAAAGTTTTTATATCTAATGAAAAAGTCAGTCTTAGATGACATACTGCATGTTGAGAACAGCTACTCAAAATTTATTGTCTACTAATTCTTTCGCCAAAAGCCAACTTCTAATATACTTTAACTACACTTTTTTTCTATCCTGAGAACTCAACTAGAATATGCTAGGGTGCTTTCTGATAGCAAAATAGAAGGGGTTGACCTATATTTATAGACTGTGTACCCTATAATGTTTGTGCCTTGCTTAAGCACACATTGTTAAAGTATTAATTTGCCCTTTTATTTCTATCCATCGCTTGGGTCACATCATTATCCTTGCGATAACATTTAGAACACAACCAACTGCTGGATATGGTAAGACTTGGTATAAATACCTCCTATAAAAGAGTCATAACCCAAAGATCGGAATGTGATAGTAGAATCGTTTAATTACAAAATACGTCAAGTGTTTTGGCTATATGCTCGAGATACATTAACTGACACTCATAAGCAGTGTTACTTACAGAATATTTTACCACACATACAGCTTAAACAAGCTAACATGGAAAAAAAATCAATTAATGACACTAATAAACTGATTAAGCTTAACTGGAAAAATCTTAATTCGGTGCCGCCAAAGGAAACAGAGAAGTTTCAAGCAAAACTAAAGAATATTGTTCAAGAATTCTGGCCCATTAAGTCTTGATGAATGACGAGACAATTTACAACGCCAAGTTCAGAAACATATGTTATTTCTTCAACATTTTCAGGTATGCAGAATCTGTTAATTTGACGCAATAACTTCAACCCTAGTTCAAGTATAAAACAAGAACACTATGAAGTACAACAACACCCTCAACACAAGATCAAAGTGATCTTTCTAAGAAGTGTGTTTTTCAGAAAAATAAGATGAAACAGAAATGGCCAAGTCCTCTGAATTCTTGGAGTGTCCTTAAGGAAATAATTCCCCTCAAGTACCCGAGGTTGTGGAATTATACTCCCAAGATTAAATGACCAAACAAACCAACTGTAGCGGTACCTTAAAGAATTAGAATCTCTTCGAACTCACTCAACGATTAGATAACCACAAAGAATGTTTTTGAAGACAACAAGTGTTTTTATATTCAGAAAATTTCCATATGTAAACATGTGGATAAAAGAAGGTTTATATAGCCATCAGGTGCCCCTTCCGAAAGGTGGAAATGGTTCACTGAAAAAGTGTATCCTTCTGAAAAATCATGTCTATTCATTCCAAAGAGTGTCTTTTACGAACAGTCACAACTATCCAAACGGGCATACCATTTCACGAATCACTGTGTCTTTTTGTTGAAGGGTTGCATCCCTTTCAAAACAGTATTTTGCATTTTGCACTACATTTCTAATTTCAAAACAGTGTTACTGCATGCATGCACGTTAATGGAGGATTAAAAACACACAAAAGTTTCTGTTTCTATTGTGTTTTTCTTGGTTTTTTTGGGTTAAATTTCTGTCAAATAAATTTTTGTCCAAAAGGATAGATCTCATCGATCGATCTTTTGACAAATCCAAATCCAAATCCAAATCCGAAGCTGAAGATGAAGCCGAAGCCGAATAGTCACAACTATCCAAATGGGCATACCATTTCATGAATCAATGTGTCTTTTCATTGAAGGGTTGCATCCTTTACGAAACTGCATTTCGCATTCGGCACTGCATTTCGAATTTCTAAACAGTGATATTGCATGCATGCACGTTAATGGAGGATTAAAAACACACAAAAGTTTTTGTTTCTGTTGCGTTTTTTCCTTTGTTTTTTTTATTAAATTTATGCCAAATAAATTTTTTTCCAAAAAGATAGATCTCATCAATCAATCATTTGCCAAATCCGAAGCTGAAGTCAAGCGAGCGACGACGACGGGGCAAGGAACCCCTTGGTTCTTGCCTCACATACCAT
Source organism: Capsicum pubescens (assembly GCA_030864215.1). Classification (NCBI taxonomy): domain Eukaryota; kingdom Viridiplantae; phylum Streptophyta; class Magnoliopsida; order Solanales; family Solanaceae; genus Capsicum; species Capsicum pubescens. The sequence continues at coordinate 33,135,740 of CM061542.1, read as the reverse complement.
GTAGAGTAAGTGTTTCTTAATATAAACACTTAAAAGTCTCATTCTCCCACCAATGTGGGAGAATTAGTAGACTTTCCAATTTCAGAGTACACTTTCCATATTAGTGTTTTCTCAATTTTTTCCCTCCACTTGGTTCCCTCCATTTTTCACTCATACTTTTTATATTGAACTTAACAATCCCCCACATGAATGGAGAATGACAACTTTTTCATAAAACTTTACGAACAAGTATGCGAATAACAAGAAAAGACTGATTGCATCTAGATAAGTGGATTTCCATTTAAACTTTCCGTAGTGAACATGCATCAAATGCACTCGGTCAATCAGTAGATTTGATATCTTTGAACCATCGATCTTTAATGTACACCTAGATAACACATTTCACACAACCAGCCTTTTCCCATTTATGGTTCTCATGGTTTTATTTGTTTCAGCCATGAACACGTCCTAGTTTCATGAGAGCTTAGAGAACATGCCTTTACAAATATTCTCCTTGAAGAGGCTTCGACTTTTCTCTCACATAGGTGATTTCTAAGCGTTCAATCCTGTAGGTTAAACTATTTGATCAAATCTGCCAAATTTAGATAATCATTAAAAGACTTCACACCATAAGTCTTATCCTCATTTACTAAACATTGTCTACATCATGAGAATGGGTTGGGTAAATTAAAAATGTTGAACCTGTTAGACACAACTTTATTTGATCTCCTTGAACCTAGATCTTGAGATCTCCAGTCTGCTAGGTAGAGTTACGGCCATGCTGACTTGTCTTAGGCCTTAAACTCATTCCCTTGGATGTCCTTTCAACTCCTTATCTTGATAGGCCTTTTGTAAGTGAATTCGACACATTATCCTTTGACTTTACATAGTCAACAAGGATAATTCCACTAGAGAGAAGTTCTCTAACAATATTATGTCTCCATCTTATGTGACGAGATATACCATTGTACATCATGATCCATGCCCTACCTATTTCCGCTTGGCTATCACAGTGTACACATACTGGTGGCACTGGTTTGGGACAATAAGGAATATCTTTCAAGAAATTCTGAAGCCATTCTGCTTCTTCACCGACTTTATCCAATGTGATAAATTTAGATTCCATTGTAGAGAGAGCAATACATGTCTATTTGGATGATTTCCAAGAGACCACTTCTCCACAAATAATAAAGACATATCCACTCATAAATTTTACTTCATTCGATCCAGTGATCCAATTTGCATCACTATATCCTTCAAGTACCATGAGATATTTATTATAATGCAAAGCATAGTCTTGAGTGTATTTATGATATCCCAAAACACTTTTCATTACCATCCAATGAGTTTACTAGGATTACTCATGTATCGACTCAGTTTACTAATAGCACATGATATATCTGGTTGTGTACAGTTTATGATATGCATTAAAAATCCCAAAACTCCTACGTACTCTAACTGTGAGTCACTTTCACCTTCATTCTTTTGAAGTGCGAAGCTCACGTTCAATGGAGTCTTGGCAATACCAAATTCCAAATACTTGAATTTTCCAAGTACCTTTTTCGATGTAATGAGACTGTGACAATTCCAACCCTTGTGGAGTTATATGGATTCTTATTCCTAAGATCACATCTGCAACTCCAAGCTCTTTCATCTCAAATTTTCTCTTAAGCATTCATTTCATAGAATTTAGGTCAGAAATGTCTCTACTGATGGTCAACATATCATCCACATACAAACAAACAATGACTTGGTGATTTGAAGTCTCTTTCATGTAAATACATTTATCACATTCATGAATCTTGAACCCATTTGCCAACATGGTTTGGTCAAACTTCGCATGCCATTGTTTAGGTACTTTTTTTAGTCCATAAAGTGACTTAACAAGTTTACGCGTCTTATATTCTTTTCTTGGAATCGAAAAACCGTCAGGCTGTTCCATGTAGATTTGTTTCTCCAATTCTCTATTTAGGAATACTGTTTACATATCCATTTGATGGATTTCAATACCATATACCACCTCTAAGGAAATTAACATTCAAATTGATGTTATCCTTGTTACAGGAGAGTATGTATCAAAGTAATCAAGGACTTCCTTTTGTTTAAAGCCTTTTACTACAAGTCTTGCCTTGTATTTATCAATAGTACCATCCGCTTTCATTTTCCTTTTGAAGGTCTATTTAGAACCTAAAGGTTTATTTCCAAGAGGAAGATCAACCAACTCCCTTGTATGGTTTCTTAAGATTGAATCAATCTCACTATTGAATGCCTCTTTCGAAAAGGATGAATTCGAAGATGCGATCGTTCTTTTAAACGTTTGAGGCTCATTATCTAAGAGAAATGTTACAAAATCCGATCCAAACAAAGTTGACGTTCTTTGACATGTACTACGTCTTGAATTTTTATCATTATGTACATCCTCACTTGGTTCATCTCGAGGTTGTTTAGACCCCCCACTAGTCTGTTCATGTCTAGTTTTATACGAATAAATATGTTCAAAGAATTCAGCATTATCTGATTCAATTATCGTATTTTCATTAATATATGGATGTTCGGAGTTATGAATAAAAAACGACATGTTTTACTACTTTTAGCATATCCTATGAACATGCAGTCCACCGTCTTAGGTCCTATCCTTACTCTTTTAGGCATAGGAACTTGGACCTTCGCTAGACACCCCCACACTTTGAAATATTTCAAGTTGGGTTTCCTTTCTTTCTATTTTTCATATGGAATTGATTATGTCTTACTATAGGGCACTCTATTGAGTATTCGATTAGCCATAAGAATAGCTTCCCCCCCACCCCACAAGTTTTGCGGTAAACCTAAACTTATTAGTAAGGAATTCATCATTTCCTTCAAGGTTTAGTTTTTTCTTTTCATAATTCCAATAGATTGAGGTGAATACAGGGTTGTAGTTTGATGGACAATTCCATTCTCTATACATATTTGCACAAAGGGAGATTCATATTCTCCACCCCTATCACTTCTTATAGTTTTAATCTTTTTCTCTAGCTACTTTTCAACTTCTATTTTATATTGCCTAAATGCATCAATTGCTTCATCCTTACTATTTAGCAAATAGACATAATAGTATCTAGTGCAATTGTAAATAAAAGTTATAAAATACTTTTTCCACCACGATATGGTGTTGATTTCATATCACAAATGTCAGTGTGGATTAAGTCTAAGGGATTGTAATTCTTTTCAATGGACTTATACGAATGCTTAGCATACTTTGATTCCACACACGTTTGATATTTTGATTTATTGCACTCAAAGTTTGATAAAACTTCTAAGTTAATCAGTTTTTGCAATTTTTTGTAATTAACATGGCCTAATCGTTCATGCCACAAATCATAAGACTCAAGCAAGTAAGAAGAAACAAAACTTTTATTGATTTCAACATTCATTACATTCATTTTGAATAGGCCCTCGGTGAGGTAGCCTTTCCCTACATAAACTTCTCCTTTACTAAGTATAATTTTTTCAAAAACAAATACAAATTTGAATTCATTTTTGTCTAGAAGTGATACAAAAATCAAGTTATTTCGTAACTCCAGTACATATAGGACATTGTTCAAAGTCAACACTTTGTCTGATGTCATTTTCAGGAAGACTTTTCCTATTCTTTCAACTTTATCAGTTGCGTAGTTGTCCATATATATTTTCCTCGACTTGAGCTGAAGAAAAAACAACAAATAGCTCCTTATTAGCACAAACATGGAGGGTGGAACTAGAATCCATCCACCATTTTTGAGGATTTTCCACCAAGTTGCAATCAGACAACATGGCAAATAGATTGTCCATTTCTTTCTTGGACTCAGCCATATTTTCTTGGTCCTTATTCTTGCCTTTCTTTGGGGCACGAAAATCCGTAGACTTGTGGGAAATCTTGCCACAGTTAAAGCATTTTCCCTTGAATTTCTTCTTGGGTTTATTGCTTTCATGTCCAGCTTTCTTCCATTTTTTGGAGTTGTTTTGATCGTATTCTACAATATTTTGTCCACTTATTGTAGAATTTCACTTCGACCTTATTTCCAAGGCTTTATTATCTTCTTCAATGCGCAGTCTTATTCTAAGATCTTCGGCTGACATCTTCTTTCGCTTGTGTTTCAGTAGTTCTTGAAGTACTTCCACATAGGTGGTAAATTTTCAATAATTGCCGCGACTTGAAACGCCTCGTTCACGATCAAACCTACAATTAAGTTCATGTGAACATTAAGAATATTTTTAAGTATTTAACTAAGGTATTCCTCAAAATCATACCTTCCACGAGGAGATCATGGATGATTACTTGCGGTTCCTGGACTTGTGATGCAACAAACTTGCTGTCAATCATTTTAAACTCTAGGAATCTTGCAACGAAGAACTTTTTAGTTCCCGCATCCTTAGTCTTATACTTTATTTCCAGCGCCCCACAACTCCTTTGTCATTTTCATCCCACTATACACATTGTATAGTTCATCTTGGAGGCCATTCAGAATGTAATTCTTGCATAGGAAATCTCAGTGTTTGCAAGCCTCCACAATGACAAATCTCTCTTAGTCAGAGGTTCCCTCGGGAACCTCTGGAACTTCTTCAAATGTGAGCCTTTGAAGACAAAGAGTTGTAAAGTAGAAGAACATTTTCTTCTGCCACCTTTTGAAGTCAATACCCGCAAATTTTTTGGGTTTCTCCGCTAGTGCCATTGCCGGCGGAACATTCGTACAACTCATTGTGGAAACATTAGTTCCTACCACAGTCGTTGCAGTATCATGCACTTGACTGTCTGTAGTCATTTTCCTGTCATAACAAGACAGAAACTTTAGTATATCAAAATACTATTAATAAAGTTGCAGCAACTTTAAAGAACCTCTTGCTTCTAGTTTAACTATGACATTTTTATGACTTCCCAATCGTCAACCGAGTGATATTTAACTTGTGATGAAGATTTTATTTCTTCAAATCACTAGTTAAGTTCAAATGGAGTAGAAAGCTTAAAGCTTTAATCTCAAGACACCAAGCAATACAAATTTCGAAATTTATTTCCTTAAGATTGTTATTTCTTCAATATTTTCAGTTACACAGAATTTGTAATTCGATTGAATAACTTCAACACTAGTTCAAGTATAAAACAAGAACACTATGAAGTACAAAAACACCCTCAACACAAGACAAAGTGATCTTTCTAAGAAGTATGTTTTCCAGAAAAATAAGATGAAACAGAAATGGCCAAGTCCTTCGAATTCACGGAGTGTCCTTAAGGAAATAATTTCCCTCAAGTACCCGAGGTTGCGGAATTTTCCTCCCAGGATAAAATGGCCAAACAAACCAAATGTAACAGTACCTCAAACAATTGGAATCTCTTCGAACTCACTCAACGATTAGATGATCACCTGGAATGTTTTTTAATACAAGAAGAGTTTTTATATTCAAAAAAATTTCGTGTGTAAACCTGAGGATAAAAGCAGGTTTATATAGTCATCAGGTGCCCCTTCTAAAAGGTGGCAATGGTGAATTGAAAAAGTGTATCCCTTCTAAAAAATCATGTCTGCGCATTCCAAAGACCGTGTCTTTTCCGAATAGTCACATATATCCAAACAGGCATACCATTTCACGAATCAGTATGTCTATTTGTCAAAGGGTTGCATCCATTCTGAAATAACATTTTGTGTTCTGCACTACATTTCAAATTTTGAAACAATGTTGCTACATGCATGCACGTTAATGGAGGATTAAAAACACATCAAGTTTCTATTTCTGTTGCATTTTTTCCTTGTTTTTTTTTTTTGGATTAAATTTCTGTCAAATAAATTTTTGTCCAAAAAGATAGATCTCATCAATCGATCATTTGACAAATCCAAATCCCAATCCGATATTTCTACATAGTTTGTTAGTTCTTCACATTTTAATTAAAACAAATGAATAAAACTAGCAACTGTAATGTTAGGGGTCATCTTAAAAGAATTGAATTCTTTCAGTTTCTTCACTCTTTCCCTTCACATAGTCCTTTCATTTCGTAACAGATTTTGTGTCGCCCTGGGGACACCATTTCATATGATCTCACGACCTCGAAAACATGACCTTCGACGATGTCTCCTTCTACTTTGTCTCTTTGCTCTACATTTTGAACTCCTACTTGAAGTGATTCGAGTTTGTCCCCGTTCAACCATTTATGAAATAGGAACCAAGAAACAATTAAAATGGTTTAACCACTCAATGTGACAACTTATGTCACAATTTATCATAGAAGGCAAAATCTGTTAAATAAAATTATGGACTAATTAAGGCAAAAATAACATCAAGTCTAATACATACACTTATTTAATCCACTTTAATGAATAATTTCAAAAGATGACATGAATAAAAATATTATTATCTATTTCCACTAAAAATATAACTAGTTCATTTAATCATTCTTAGCATTTGTTCTCAAATAAATAATATGAATAGTAGTGGAACTATTAGTGAAAATATAAAATATAGTGCTAATATTAATTGCACTATTTTCTAGGTACTATTTATTAGAAGAGTCAATTACTGTATACTTCAACCAAAAGAAAAATGTTAAGAAACAATCTTCATCTTCATCAAGAAAAGACATATTACAAATTACACAGTCATATTTGACAAAGACCAAAAAAAATATAAATAAAGGGCAAATTTTCACGCAAATAGATTTTAAGTTTTTCGACAAATTTTTTGCTGGAATCATCCGTCCCTCATCGGATTCAACAATCCCAAACCCAAAATCAACTTTTTTCCACCGTCTCCACCCACCAACAGTGAAACTGTCCCCGAAAACGGTCTGGAAATGCCATAATCGGCGACTAACAGCAGCCGTCCTCATTTCTTCACCGCAGCCTGCCTCAGTACCACCCGTCGTTGGTTAAACGACCAACTCTTTATGGGATTCTTATAAAATAATGCAGTGGCACATCATATGAGATTGGAGGCTCATCTGACTGGTTCAACAAAATATCTTACCGGAGTGGTGATGCATTTGACCAAATAAGCAGCGTCTAACCAGACTAGCGACGCGTCTAACCAGAGACCGGCGGCGCATCTGACCAGAGACCAAATTTTTTTTACAGGTATTGTTAATTTATTATCTTTTCAAGTATTTTTGCACGCTGAAATCGAGAAATAACATTAAAACAGGGTAATTCAACCTAGTCTCTGATGCTATTGATAGAAAAACACAAGCAAAATTAGTGTTTACCTTGTTGCAACAGAAGAAGATGATTTTTCGTAAGAATCGCTCCAAGTCAATTTTATTTCTCTTGGAAATGAAATGTAAATTCACAAACTAGATGCCTTTCAATTTTTGGTGTTTTTGTTTTTGGTTCATCACTGCTATGTCTTATTCAGAAGGAAGAGATTAATTCCAAATATATGGGGAAGTTACCCCCAAGTTTCAAATTCATTACGTATCTCTTCTTTTCCCACTTATTTTTTTGATAATCCAAAAAAAAAAAATTGGGTCGGGTCGGGTTGGGCCAATCCACATGGGCGACTCATGACCCGTAATCCAACATTATATGCCATGTTGTTCCATACACTTGTGGTATTTCCTAAAGGGCTAAAAAGGAACCATGACGACTTCTAGAGGGAAATGTCTTGCACTTGCTCCTTCTATGCCGAGGAATATTCTTCTGCCAACCTTCTAATGGAATCTGTCTACCGTGGCTTCTAAGTTGTCCCCTACATCTTCATTTGGTACAATTATCTTACAATCCTTGCATGAACAGTAGACAAACCCATCATATGTAACTTTATCAAGGCAGTAGCTAAAGAGATTTAAAAGACAGAAGATTATCAAAACCATTATCAGTATTTAATGAGCATTGATTATTATAACAAGAAAAAAGAACAAGATAAAAAATACAAAAACTGCAACATACATTCTGGGTAATCAAGGCAATGACTAAGATACTAATTACCTTCATCACTATACCAAACTAGAACCATAAACTACACATTCAAAGAACCATAAACAAGATATTAAAAGAACCACAGATGGATTACCAAGAGGATTAACTCAACTTAAATTGTGAATCCATTGAGTTTCTCATCAACTTAGTGTTTGTCAAACCTCAATTTTAGTCAAAATCAGTATAATCAGCCATAGAAAGCTACAGACAATCTACTTATACCCTAGGTTTAAAGGAATGCTTCCTGTCACAATTTAAACTAAGTTGGGCCAGAAAATAACTGAAACAAAAACTCTGGCTTATAGGGTGATGTGTGGCTCATGATCTCCCATTTAAACAAACTAGCAACAGGTGTAGCATTATCACTCTTATGGAAAGGTATAAAACGTGCTATCTTAAATAACCTATCCACTACCCGAAGTATGTTATCATGATCCTTCTCATTTCTCAACAAACTGGAATCCAAGGGAATTTATCATCCCAATTATATTGTATGCCTTGGAAAATACAACAAAGTCCATAGAAGTATCCAATGAAGGTTCATTTAGAGTGGATAAAGGTGTTAAAAACCTTGAGGGAACATTTTAGATATAGTTTGCTTGCATTCTTGACATTCGCGACGCATCCTTTCTACGTCCCATCTAACGTGAGGGAAATGATTTTTTTCCTAAATGTCTTAGAATCTTATGCTACCTAAATTGTCCCATTATTCCACCATGATGGTCCTACATAGCAAACAACTCTTTCACGGAACACCTCACACCTTTATGTACTGGCTTCAACCAAGATCATCAAGTCCATAGATTCTTAGCTAATACATTAGACTAAAAAGAATGGTAACCTTTGCAAGACTCAATATCAAAAGAAAAGAAGTCCTTTATATGTTCAAAACCTTCCAACTTAGCACTCTACATAGTTATCAATCCATATCCCTAAAAATCATAAGGATAACCATATTATTCCTTCCAAGATTGTTTATTGAGGATAACGTAAGGAAATACCTTGGATTTTCAAGTAATTAAGGAATTGATGATCCATCCTAATGACAAATATCAAAGGCCAAAGATAAAATTATTAATTAGATAAAGCCTTAACTAGTGCGACAACTCCTTATCATACGCACTAGTAGTGAAATCCCACAAGTGGGATTTGGGGAGAAAAGAGTGTATGTAGTCCTTGTCCTTGCCTCGTGGAGGTAGTGAGGTTGTTTCCGGAGGACCTTAGCTAAAGCATAGAAAGTCAAAGTAGGTGTGCAAAGGAAAATGGCAGTGAAGAAAAAATATCAACTAATAAGAAATTGTAACAACAACAAAATTTAGAATAAGAAGAGAAGAGAATAAATCTAGAGAGAAAAGAGATAAGGCCTGACTAAGAGAGAGAAAGGGAGTGGAGACTGAAGAGAATCAAATTTTTCTTTTCTTTTTGTGGAAAAGCCTAAAAATACAATGTTAGAGTCTTGAAGTTCTGATTAATGACAAAATAAATGAAACATGTTGATCAAGTTGTTCCTCTGGTGTGGTAGAATCAAGAGTGCAAGTCCACTAGTTTATGAAAATAAGAGTGATAAATTAAAGAAGTGGATAAGATGGTAAACTAGATAACTTCTACCTAACCTTCATGTGTGTAGATGAAGAGGTTGATCTTGATTAAAACACTTGAGGATAAGAGAGGTTGAGTTGAAGAAAGAGTTCTACTTTTTCAAGGATATTAACTTCAAGATGGACTTCTACTTCAAAACGAACACTGAAGAGTTGAGAGTTTTGTTGTTTTCAATGTTTGTGGGTACAAGAATCTGTATTTAGGTACAACAACTTCAACAAAAGCTCAAGTTTGAAAACAAGAACACCTATGAAGTTATACAACACCTTTAACACAAAATCAAAAATTGATCTATCCAAGAAGTGTGTTATAATTTCAGAAATAAGATGAAATAGAAAGTTAAAGCCATGTCCTCCGAACTCATAGACTTTCCTTAAGAAAATAATTCCCCTCATGTACAAAAGGCTATGGAATTTTCCTCCCGGGATAAAATGGTGTTCAATCCAACAATAGAAGTACCTTAATTTATTGGAATCATTGAACTCACTCAACGTTTAATGATCACAATGAGTTTTTTAAGAGAACAAGATTGTTTTTGTTGTCAAAAATCATGTCTATACCTTAGGAATATGTTAGGTATTTATATACTTAATGTGACACTTCTAAAAGGAAGCATTGGTTATGGAAAAAGGCACATTTTCAGTACAGTCACGTCACCTGCGCCCAGTCTGTGTTGAACTGCACTTGATCTGCTGCCGCAGGCGACACTGTCCAGATTCCAGTAGCTACGTGTGTTGGACCTACACCCGCAAGTTTCCAGTTACATGCGTAGATCACACTATTTCACAAAACAATGTGTCTTTTACCTCGAAGGGTCGCATCCCATTGAGATGCGTTGTGCATGTATTTGCATATGCTCTCGCATATGGAGTAAAACATTTCTATTGGATTCTTTTGATTGAATTTCACTTGTTCTTTGAGTTTCAAATAAAATTTATCTAATAAATAGATCTCATCGATCGATTTCCAAATCCAAATTCGAAGCCGAAGCCGAGATAAGCGAGCAACGACTATGACGACGACATGAGGCACCACTTTGTTATTTGCCTCACTATCCAAGTGGAGATGTGTTTCACAATATAAACATATGAATGCTTATTTCTCCCACCAATGTGGGAGAATTTAATAGACTTTCCAAATTTGAGCACACTTTCTATTTTAGTGTGGACTCACTTTCTCTCTACTATTTTTGCTTTATTTTTCATTCACACATACACTTTGAACATAACAGTCCCCCACATAAATGGTAAATGGCTATCTTATGAAGAATTTATGGACAAGCATGTGATCGTTTAGCAAAGACTGATTGCATCTGGATAAGTGAGTTTCCCTTTGAGCTTTCCGTAGTGAACATGCATCGGATGCACTCGGTCAATTGATAGATTTGATATCTTTGAACCATTGAGCTTTAACATACACCTAGAAAACACATGTCACACAACCAATCTTTTACCATTTATGGTTCTAACAGTTTTGTTCTTTTCAGCCATGAACACATCCCGATTTTATGAGAGCTTAGAGAATAGGCATTTACTAACATTCTCCTTAAAGCGGCTTCTACATTTCCCTCACATAGGTTATTTCTAAATGTTCAATCCTTTAAAGTAAGCTATTGGGTCAAATCTTCCAAATTTAGATAATCATTTAAAGACTTCACACTATATGTCTTATCCTTGTTTACTAAACATTATCTATACCATGAGAGTGGGTTGGGTATAATGACAATGTTGGACCTGTTAGACATAACTTTGTTTGATCTCATTGAACCTAGCTCTTGGGATCTATAGTCTGCTAGGTAGAGTTACAGTCATGCTGACTTTTCCTAGGCCTTAAACCCATTCCCTTGGATGTCCTTTCAACTCCTTCTCAATACAGGCCTTTTGTAAGTGTATCCAGAATATTATCCTTTGACTTTACATAGTCAAAAATGATAATTCCACTAGAGAGAAGTTTTCTAATGATATTATGTCTCTGTCTTATATGATAAGATTTACCATTGTATATCATGCTCCCTGTCCTACCTATTACCTCTTGGATATCACAGTGTATACGTACTGGTGACATTTGTTTAGGACAATAGGTAATATCTTCTAAGTAATTCTGGATCCATTCTTCTTCTCCATTGACTTTATCCAATGCGATAAATTCAGATTCCATTGTAGAACGAGTAATACATATCAATTTTGATGATTTCCAAGAGACCGCTCCCTCACCGATAGTAAATATATATCCACTCATGGATTTCGCTTCGTTCGATCTGGTGATTCAATTTGCATCACTATATCCTTCAAGTACTACGGTATATTTATTATAATGCAAAGCGTAGTCTTGAGTGTATTTATATAACACCCCAATTTTCTAAACCAGAATGCAACACAGTGCTCATGACCCCGAAGGACCACAAGCTAACCCATGACTGATATTTTTACCTGTATACTGCATAATATATCATAAAATGCAGAAACATGAACATGAAAGGCGATAAGGTTCGAACTGAATAAATGTCTGATAACAAAATGTCTGAAAAAGGTATAACAATACAAAAACAAGTCATAAATACTGAAAATAATGAGATATGAATATCCAATCTAACATCTAGTCTGAAATCCTCTAACTGAACTGAATAAGGAGTTGAAGGAACATGTCTCCAACTAACTCCATCTAGCAACTGAATAGTAAATGTAGCAATAATCATATCATCCTCAAAAAAGAAGAACTCACTGCAAACTCTGAAAACTAGAATGCTACTGCTAATCTGAATCTCGTGCCTCTAAACCTATGGTGTAACATAAGAGAAAACACCATAGCGCAAATGCATCAGTACGTCTGAATATAATGAGTGTACGAGTGAGGTAAGCTAAATGCAAAGGGTTATATGCATGAACAATGCTAACTAATATAAACGTGAGAATACATACATGCATAAACAACTATAACTGAACTCGTGATGATGCTGACTACTGAGTATGAATGCTGACGACATGACTTTACTGTTACTGAGGTACTGAATAGATTATTGACAATTTCTGATAGTTCAAATTATGAAGAACTGGTTTGAATGACTGTGTCTAGCAGTCCTGAAACTGAATACTGGTAACGTGAGCTATGACAACTGATATAGCTAATATAACTGTAATGATCGGACTAATCGATATAATCGATACTGAGTGATTGTATCTAACAGTCTAAGTTCTGATGGAACTATCTGAGTTTCGTTCTACTTGGAGTAACTAAATCTGAGATCAGTCCTATCTAGCGGGTGATCATGAGTATACTGATAATAAGGATGATTTGACTTAGTCTGAGATCAGTCCTATCTAGCGGGTGATCTTTAAATCTAATGATTCCGATACTGATTAATCATAGTTGAGATCAGTCCTAGCTAATGGGTGATCTTGAAGTCTATTTACAATGATAAGCATTGACTGTATCTAACAGTACTGAATATGTACTACTGAACTGAATTGACTGTATCTGACAGTCCTGAATCTGTAACTGAAACTGTGGGATGTGTTCATCTAACCGACATGCCCCAAGCTAAGCTGACTGGGGTCCAATATCTGCCCTGATTGGAAGGGTGTCAATATCACGCCACCAGTAAAGACATCTATTGTGGAGACATTCCTAATCTAGCGGGTGACTCCTGGGATTAGTCCAATACATATAAATATGATAACGGGTGACCCCTGAGTATGTCAGTCCTATCTAATGGGTGACATCCCGTACCTACGCTGGCTACGTAGTTCTGGAACTTAGGGATTGCTTCTAGGTATCTCAGTCCTATTCTAGGAGGTGATCCCCCATCCCTAGGTTCACTCAGTGTTGAATCCTACTCCTATCTGAAAGACACTGAACTGAATAACTGGGCTGAACTAAATAACTTAACTGAACTGATTTGCTGAACTGATACTGATTAACTGAACTGATACTAGTGGTATAGTTTAGCGGAGCTAGAAATGAGTTTACTGTATTCCAATGACGGCTGGAATATAATGAGTTCTGAGGACTAATTAAGAATACTGAGGTTACTGAGATTGACTTTGAATATTGAGGTTACAGATATTACTGAGTACTGAGTTCACTGAGATTGCTAAACTACCGAGATTTACTGAGGTTACTGGATTTTCCTGAGTGATATGACTGACTGAATTCTATAGATCATGGCTTGACTGAGAGTATCATGATAACATGACATGGCTCTAGGCACACAACTATAGTTTTCGGGTATGAATACCCCCAGGACTCGATGGAAGGAAACTGACACAACATGACTGACTTGATCATAAGATTGGAGTCCACAATTCACATTATCATAAATAGAGGATATTATACATGATGTAGTTCCTCAACATATTAAGCATGGTAGGGAGTGCATAGCTATATTTCATGTGCATATTGTATATCTCCATTATCATACATGCTTCATACCACAACAATAGCAACATATGAAAAGAATGGAATTCATATTAAAGTATATAGCTAACATGGACTTGTCATTTACACATCATGGAACCATATAAACATGAATTTCTAGCATCCTAAGCATTTTATCGAACACCTTGCATGCAATCTTTAAGTCATAGGTATGTTTCATAACTTGTACCATTTTACACCATCTAAGGTTCATAGTTTTCAACTAACAAACATATATATGCCATGAAAACACCGCTAGATATCATCTTGAAACCTAAACAACAATCATCAACATGTACATGCTCATATCACCACAAAAAGTTCACAAAATAGTATTTAAAACATGGTTCTTGAGCTCTATGAACGGATTGGATCCATAGATGAACACAACGCATACCTTAGAAAGGAAACCTTGATGATTTGCTGGAGAGTTCTTGGATTGGGAAACTTAATTCTTGATTATCTTGGAAAAAGGCTTGAATCTTGCTTTTGAGAGATGAGTTTGATGGAAACCCTAATCTTGTGATTGAGAGCGTAAGAGAGGGATTTTGAGATGCTTAACTAAAGAAAAATGGGAAAAATTACGCCTCTTTAGGGTTATAAGTCGTGGTAAGTGAAGGGAAAATACCAAAATACCCTTATTAAAAATAAATTCCCAGTTGCTGAAAATAATAGCTGACGACATTTGTGACAAGGCATCAAAAATATGGTAAGCGGTCAAAAATATCGTCACACAAAAGCTGGATTCTGCCTAAGGCTGACGATATTTATGACATGGCATCAAAAATATGGTAATCCATGAAAAATGTCATCACACAAAAGCTGGATAGTGCCTAAGGCTAACGACATTTGTGACATGGAGTCAAAAATGTGGTAAGCTACCACGAATGTCGTCACTTAGGAGTTGGTTTCTTCCTAAGGCTGACGACCTTCGTGATAGGGAGTCACAAATGTGGTGAGCTACCACGAATTTCGACACTTAGGATCTGGTTTCTTCCTATGTCTGATGACCTTTGTGATAGGGCGTCACAAATGTGGTAAGCTACCACGAATGTCGTCACACTGTTTCCAGCCTGACATACTGGAGTAAAATAAGAATAACTCTTTGGTACGATATCAGATTTAGGAGAAATTGGTATCGTTGGAAATCTAATTCAATTATATATCTTTTTATAGGTCATGAGATCAAAAATTCCAAGTATAATGAGAGATATGCTCATTTGAATTTGACTATACCAATATCCTTCTCAAGAATTCAATCAGTAAGGAATGTTTTGATTCATCTGATAGCTGGGAGTTATTTGAAGCTTTAATATACATCTAACTTAATAATAAAACTATAAAAGAACCATTATGTACTATGTATGAGCTTGGTACATGGCTCTAATATTGGTTTGGATATTTTTGGGGGGGTATTACAATATCTCCCTCTTGGAAACATTCGTCCTCGAATGATGACTGCTTGAGAGGGGAGAAAAGATAAAATGATGCATTTATAGCATGAATGACTAATCATGATTTCATGGATGACATGAATGAAAACTGAGCATATCATACTATACATGCATATCTGATGCATGGGTAGCTGATTTATGAATGTAGGACTGAGTGTTCTGATAAACGTAGTTTCTCAAACTGAGAATGCATATCTGATGCTTAACTGATAAGTTGAATCCATGCATATCTGATGCATGACTATATGACTGACATGATACGTGAATGCATGATTGAAAGTACTGATAAGCTGACCACGCATATCTGATGCGTGAATACATGACTGAACTGACTTATGAACATGTGGCTGAACATATAATGGTAAAGATAGCAAGTTTGAACTGAAAACTAAGCGTGGAACTGAATACCAAGTTTGTTACTGAAATTTGAACATGAGAATGAGTAACTTCAAGGAAGGCTATTACCTTGAACTAAAAATACTGATGAGTCTGAGATTGATTACTCAATATGCATGAGTGGAGACATAAGAACATAACTGAGTTTGGAACATGATACATGAACTAAACTGAGTCTCTAATGCGTGACATGGATAGAGTATCATATTGTGGCTACACTAAGCCATTGAGTACATGTCTTACTGGTGAGTTTTGAAGCTAGAGGGTCGGCTCATAAGTAACACTTCCTCCAAGATATATTCATCAAAGAAAACAACATGTCTAAATCAAGTAAGTTTGGGGGCTATAGTGTATCTCCCCATTGGGACACTATGACCCTTGAAGGATGCTGGACTGACCTTGCTGAGATATTGAGGAAGTTGAGGCGATGCACAAGGCACCTAGGTACGAAATCATGACTGATTATCTGAGATCTAAAATTGAAGCGTGATGCACGAATGCATAGACATACTAACTTATTTGATTAACTGAGTAACTGGTAACTAAATGTTGGGTATGCAAGCCTGAATTGTACTTAATCTGAGTAGTTGGGCTGAGGCTATAAAGTATTATGCATATGAGAAGGGACTGACTGAGTAACATAAGGTAACTGATCATGGATTTCATGAAAGCTATATTGTCTGAAAATACAAGACCAAACGTATTACATGATTTGGAAACATTCCATAGATTGAGGTATTGGAATGCGTATAACTAAGTAGCTGATAATTGTACGCTATGGTAAAGCAAGTCTAAAACTGAACTGAATTTCTGAGCTGAATATTGATCTAAATCTAACACTATAACTTAAGACTGTAACGGGGATCCATAATGGATCTAAATGCTGGGTCCTGATAACTGAATACTGAAACTGAGGTTTAAACTGATACTGAAGTACTTAATTCTGAGACTGAACACTAATTACTAAGTACTAAACTATAACTGAGATAGAAACTGAGTTGTGATAGTTGCAAAATGAAGGTTGACATAAGTCAAGGATCTGAATATACAATCACACTCTGAATTTTCCCAATTTCTAAGTACTACCTCTCGCTAGCTCCTTGCTTGCATACTAATAGGATATTCAAGCCTATCTTCATAACTACACCCTTGTGTAAAGAAAGCATGCAACAACCTTCTCTTAACATGAATCATTCACTCCCTTATTTAAGCAACTACTCATCGCTACACTACACTGTTTTCACAAAGAGAGCTCACAGAAGAGGTTAAGTCAGGAGAATCTGAAACATGAATAGAAACATAACTGAACTTGGCACTTGACTAAAGTATGAGGGATAGAATATAAATACCATGTGTGTACCAAAAGGTCTAAACTGAGGGTATGCATGACATAGTCTGAATTTAACTGATCAGTAGGGATGTAGCATGAGTCATGGAAGTTGAGTATATTGTAAAACATGATATGCGTACATGAGTCATGAGTTGCATGACCTTATTCTGGAATGTCTGAGTTCATGGAATATGATTTGTAGCACTGAGTGATCTAGGACTGAATTCCCTATACTGGGAACTGAAAGTCCACACGATTCTATGGAATGCGTGTGACTGTAAGTAGTATTTATGGAATCTGAGACATGAAGCATGCATAGGCATTATGCCAACTAAAGAACGAAGTTTTACACTGAGATAAGGATGGGTCGGAAATTGTCTTCCCTAACTGCTTTTCCATACTGGCACTACTACTGGAATCTGAGAACCTGACTTGGGTACTTAATCTACCATCCTCACTTGGATTTAAGCCATCATCATAATTCTGTGAGCACTAAACTAAACTCTGAACTGAACTGCAATCATCATCACATACTTACACTCTGATTAACACATGCTTGCCTTACTAAACACATCATCTGCCCCTATTTCATCACATACTACTAATATCACATCCACACCATTATGCTTAATTTCAAGTCACTAAACTTAAATTTTCTAACTCACAATGTTCAAGACTACTGATTTATTATAGCACAACTATCCCCATGAATACATGATCTATTCAATCTGGATATCGTATCCCAACTTGTCTACTACTAAACTCCTAGGTTTATGCTTCTAACTCTGGGTCACATGTTATCATAGGATTTTGAGAAGGGATCTGACGACATATGTAAATTTGGGTTCGAGAACAAGTTCTCATGATCATGAATGAGATCCGTACAACATTGGAACATAACTGAACTGATGGGATACTGTTGAGCATGAGGGAAATCCCATAGCTATCTGTAGGGACTATTTGAGAAAGCCCGATTTGTAGGACTTGAGCTTTACTACTTCTGTTATCTTTAAAGTAAGGTAAAGTTGACATGACTAAAGCATGATGAGAATCTACATGAGTTTTCTTAGAGAACCTTTCTATAGCACGATCTGAGACATGAAAGAAGGGGAACTGTTCCTAAAACATTTCATAGCCTCCTTCACATAAGTGTGGTGCACAACACACGCATGTACAAGACTCTACTATATGCAGCTTTCAGACTTCCTAGGACTCTATTGAACCATAGGCTCTGATACCATGTTTGTAACACCCCAATTTTCTGAACCGAAATGCTACACGGTGCTCATGACCCCAAAGGACCACAAGCTAACCCATGACTGATATTTGTACCTGTATACTGCATAATATATCATAAAATGCGGAAACATGAACATGAAAGGCCATAAGGTTCCAACTGAATAAACATCTGATAACAAAATATCTGAAAAAGGTATAACAATACCAAAATAAGTCATAAATACTGAAAATAATGAGATCTAAATATCTAATCTGACATCTAGTCTAAAAGCCTCTAACTGAACTGGATAAGAATTTGAAGGAACATGTCTCCAACTAACTCCATCTAACAATTGAATAGTAAATATAGCAATAATCAATATCGTCCTTGAATAAGAAGGACTTACTGCAAACTCTGAACACTGGAATGCTACTGCTGATCTGGATCTCGTGCCTCTGAACCTATGGTCTAAGCTAAGAGAAAGCACCATAGCGCAAATGCGTCAGTACGTCTGAATGTACTGAGTATACGAGTGAGGTAGGCTAAATGCAAAGGGTTATATGCATGAACAATGCTAACTAATATAAATGTGAGAATACATACATGCATAAACAACTATAACTGAACTCGTGATGATGCTGACTACTGAGTCTGAATGCTGACGACATGACTATTTCTGATAGTTCAAATTATGAAGAACTAGTTTTAATGACTGTGTCTAACATTCCTAAAATTGAATACTTGTAATGTGAGATATGACAACTGATATAGCAGATATAACTGTAATGATCAGACTAATCGATATAACAAATAATGACAGACTGTATCTAATAGTTTATGTTTTGATGGAACTATCTGAGTTCCGTTCTACTTGGAGTAACTAAATCTGAGATCAGTCCTATCTAGCAGGTGATCATGAGTATACTGATAATAAGGATAATTTGACTTTGTCTGAGATCAGTCCTATCTAGAGGGTGATCTTTAAATCTAATAATTCTGATACTGATTAATCATAATTGAGATCAGTCCTAGCTAATGGGTGATCTTGAAGTCTATTTACAATGATAAGCATTGACTATCTCTAACAGTTCTGAATCTGTACTACTAAACTGAGTTGACTGTATCTAACTTTCCTAAATCTGTAACTGAAACTGTGGGATATGTTCATCTAACCGACATGCCCAAAGCTAAACTGACTGGGTCCAATCTCTGCCCTAACTGGAAGGGTGTCAGTACCACGCCACCAGTAAAGGCATCTTCTATAGATTCAGTCCTAATCTAGCGGGTGACTCCTGGGATTAGTCCTATACATATAAATATGCTAACAGGTGACCCCTGATAATGTCATTCCTATCTAATGGGTGACATCTCATACCTATGCCGGCTACGTAGTTCTGGCACTTAGGGATTGCTTCTAGGGATCTCAGTCCTATTGTATCGGGTGAGCCCCCATCCCTAGGTTCGCTCGGTGCTGAATCCTACTCCCATCTGAAAGACACTAAACTGAATAACTGGGCTGAACTAAATAACCTAACTGAACTGATTTGCTGAACTGATACTGATTAACTGAACTGATACTAGTGGTATTATTTAGCGGAGCTAGAATTGAGTTTACTGGATTCTGATGACGGATGGAATATAATGAGTTCTGAGGACTAATTAAGAGTACTGAAGTTACTGAAATTGACTTTGAATACTGAGGTTACAGATATTACTGAGTACTGAGATCACTAAGATTACTGAACTACTGAGATTTACTAAGGTTACTGGATTTTCCTGAGTCATATGACTGACTGAATTCTATAGATCATGTCTTAACTAAGAGTATAGTGATAACATGACATGGCTCTAGGCACACAGCTATAGTTTTCGGGTATGAATACCCCCAGGACTCGATGGAAGGAAACTGACACAACATGACTGACTTGATCATAATATTGGAGTCCACAATTCACATTATCATAAATAGAGTATATTATACATCATGTAGTTCCTTAACATATAAAGCATGGTAGGAAGTGCATAGCTATATTTCATGTGTATATTGTATATCTCCATTATCATACATGTTTCATACCATAACAATAGCAACACATGAAAAGCATGGAATTCATATTTAAGTATATAGCTAACATGGACTTGTCATTTAGACATTATGGAACCATATAAACATGAATTTATATCATCCTAAGCATTTTATCGAACACCTTGCATGCAATCTTTAAGGCATAGGTGTGTTTCAGAACTTGTACCATTTTATACCATCTAAGGTTCATAGTTTTCAACTAACAAGCATATATATGCCATGAAAACACCGCTAGATATCATTTTGAAACTTAAACAACAATCATCAACATGTATATGCTCATATCACCACAAAAAGTTCACAAAATAGTATTTAAAACATGGTTCTTGAGCTCTATGAACAGATTGGATCCATAGATGAACTCTACGCATACCTTAGAAAGGAAACCTTGATGATTTGCTGGAGAGTTCTTGGATTGGGAAACTTAATTCTTGATTATCTTGGAAAAAGTCTTGAATATTGCTTTTGAGAGATGAGTTTGATGGAAACCCTAATCTTGTGGTTGAGAGCATAAGAGAGGGGTTTTGAGATGCTTAACTGAAGAAAAATGGAAAAAATTACGCCTCTTTAGGGTTATAAGTCGTGGGAAGTGAAGGTAAAAGACCAAAATACCCTTATTAAAAATAAATTCCCAGTTGCTAAAAATAATAGCTGACAACATTTGTGACAAGGCATCAAAAATGTGGTAAGCGTTCAAAAATGTCGTCACACAAAAGCTGGATTATGCCTAAGGCTGTTGACATTTATGACATGGCATCAAAAATATGGTAAGCCATGAAAAATGTCATCACACAAAAGCTGGATACTGCCTAAGGCTGATGACATTTGTGACATGGCGTCAAAAATATGGTAAGCTACGACGAATGTCGTCACTTAGGAGTTGGTTTCTGCCTAAGGATAACGACCTTCGTGATAGGGCGTCACAAATGTGGTAAGATACCACTAATGTCATCACTTAGGATCTGGTTTCTGCCTAAGGCTGACGACCTTCGTGATAGGGCGTCACAAATGTTGTAAGCTACCACGAATGTCGTCACACTATTTCCAGCCTGACATGCTGGAGTAAAATAGGAATAACTCTTTACTCCGATATAGGATTTAGGATAAATTGGTATCATTGGAAAGATAATTCAATTATATATCTTTTTATAGGTCATGAGATCAAAAATTCTATGTATAATTAGAGATATGCTCGTTTAAATTTGACTATACCAATATCCTTCTCAAGAATTCACTTGGTAAGGAATGTTTTGATTCATCTGATAGCTGGGAGTTATTTGAAGCCTTAATATACATCTAACTTAATCATAAAACTATAAAATAACCATGATTTACTATGCATGAGCTTGGTACATGGTTCTAATATTGGTTTGGATTTTTTCAGGGTATTACAATTTAAGATACCCGAAAACTCTTTTTATTTCCATCCAATGAGTTTTGATGGAATTACTCTTGTATTGAATCAACTTACTAATAGCGCATTCTATGTATGGTCGTGTATAATTCATTATACATATTAAACATCCCAACATTCTTGCGTACTCCAACTATGAATTATTTTCACCCTCATCCTCTTAAAGTGAAAAGCTCACGTCTAATGGAATCTTGGCAATACCAAATTCCAAATACTTGACTTTGTCAAGTACCTTTTTGAGTAATAAGACTATGACAAGGTGTTAGAGTTCATCAGTATCAGGCAAGGTAACATGAGTGTGAAAGAGTATTCCCTCAAGTTTACTTAGTTAGCCAAGTATGCTCCCCATGTAGTGGCAGACAGTTGGTCCAAAATGAGTAAGTTCGTATCTGGGGTATCTGATATTATTGTTAAGGAGTGCAGAACAATGATTTTGATTAAGAAGATGGGCATATCCAGACTTGTGGTCCATTCTCAGCAGATAGAAGAGGCTAAGATCAGAGAGAGAGAAAGCGACAGAACAAGAGAGCTAGAACAGGTAGCTTCAATTTTGCTCAGCCTAAGTCTGAGAGCGGTAACCATTCCCAATTTTGCCCAAAATCTTCGATTCTATCTCCGTCTTCAGCTTGTGCTCAAGTCCCTAAGTTCATAAATTGTAACAAATATAGGGCACGAGGCTCTAAATCTCGAGGTAGTGTCAGCAGTGCTTGAACAAATCCTCTCTGTAAATAATATGGCAGAAACCATTAGTGTTTCTACAGGGCTGGCAGTGATTTTCCTTTCGGGTGTACCAAGCCAGGTCACAAAGTCATAGATTGTCCTTAGTCAGGTTATCAAGGTCAGTATAACCTTTCCCCAGCTCAGTTCGATCGCCAAAATAAGCAGGGTATCATTTCCAGTGCCATCAGTAGGAAAGTCGCAAATAGATTCTATGCAATTTAGTCCAGATAAGATCAGGAAAGTTCTCCTGATGTTGTCACTGGTACGTTACATATCTTTCACTTACATGTTTATTCCTTATTAGATCTAGGATCTTCTCTGATTTTTTAACTCCTTACATAGCATTCGACTTCAAAGTGAAACAAGAAATCTTAACCAAATCATTCTCAGTCTCTACCATAGTGGGTCAGTCTATCATAGCCCGATGGGTTTACAGGAACTGTCCGGTTGTGATATCTCAAAAAGTCACTTCAGCAGACTTAGTAGAATTAGAGGTGACGAATTTATACGTCATTCTCGACATGGATTGGCTCCATTTATGCTATGACTCAGTTGATTGTAGAAACATAATTGTTCATTTTCAGTTTCCAAATGAACCAGTCCTTGAATAGAGGGGTAGTACTACAGCGCTTAAAGGTCAGTTGATTTCATACCTTAGAGTGAGAAAAATGATATCCAAGGTATGTATCTATCATCTTGTGCGAGTCAAAGACTCTAGTTAAAAGACTCCCAGTTTTAAGTTAGTTCCAGTAGTAAATGAATTCTCAGATGTATTTCCCGAAGATCTTCCTGGAGTTCTCTCGTAAGGGAAATATACTTCGAAATAGACCTTGATCTAGATACTCAACCTATATCTATTCCGCCATATAAAATGGCACCAACAGAACTCAAAGAGTTAAAAGAATAGTTAAAGGATCTCTTAGATAAGAGATTCATCAGAACCAGCATTTCCCCGTAGGGCACACCAGTTTTATTCATTCGTAAGAAAGACAGTTCTCTTAGAATGTGTATAGACTATTGTCAGTTGAACAAAGTCACAGTCAAGAACAAATACCCACTTCCCAAAATAGATGACTTGTTTGACCAACTTCGGGTGTCATTTACTTTTCTAAGATAGACCTCAGATCAGGCTATCATCAGCTCAGAGTCAGGGAATGTGACATTTCATAAACAACCTTCAGAACCCGGTATGGTCACTTCGAGTTTCTAGTTATGTCTTTTGGTCTTAAAAATTCCCCAGCAGCCTTCATGGAATTAATGAACTGCGTGTTCAAGTAGTACTTGGACATGTTCGTTATAGTCTTCATCGATGACATTCTTGTCTATTCCCGTAGCGAGAATAATCACGCAGATTACCTCATAATCGTACTTCATACTCTTAGAACTCATTAGTTGTTTTCCAAATTCAGTAAGTTCAAATTTTGTCTAAGGTCAGTAGCATTCCTTAGTCATATTATTTTCGGTAATGGCATTTGGGTTGATCTTCAAAATATCGAAGCGGTAAGAAATTGGCCTAGACTCATTTCTCCATTAGATATTAGGAGTTTCTTGGGTTTAGCTGGCTATTACCGTTGGTTTGTTGAAGGTTTTCATCTATTGAATCCCCCATGTCCATATTGATTCAGAATAAAGTCAAGTTTCAGTGGTTAGATTACTACGAGAAAAGTTTTTAGGAGTTGAAGACTTGACTCACCTCAGCCCCAGTTTGACACTACCAAATTGTTCAGATGAGTTTGTCGTGTACTGTGATGCATCTAGGGTAGGTTTGGGTTGTGTCCTTATGCAGAGGGGTATGGTCATATCCTATGCCTCTAGATAGCTTAAGCCCCATGAGAAGAATTACCCGGCTCATAATCTTGAGTTAGTAGTTGTAGTGTTTGCCTTAAAGATTTGGAGGCACTATTTGTATGGGGTGTATGTTGATGTGTTCACAGATCACAAAAGCTTGCAGTATGTCTTTTCTCAGAAGGATTTAAATCTGTGTCAGAGAAGGTGGTTAGAGTTATTGAAAGATTATGACATGAGTGTTTTGTATCATTCGGGCAAGGCCAATGTAGTGGCTAATTCTCTCAGTAGATTGTCGATGGGTAGTGTTGCTCTTGTTAAGAATGATAAGAAGTTAGTTCAGGAAGTCTATCAGCTTGCTCGACTAGGTGTCCACTTAGTCGATTCAGCAGAAGGTAGTATGTGGGTTCAGAACAGTTCAGAATCATCTTTAGTTTCCAAAGTAAATAAAAAATAGGATAGAGATCCTAGTTTAGTAAAGTTGAAAGAGTCAGTCAGAGATTAGAAAGTAGAGGTTTTCTCCCAAGAGGGGAATTGTGTGTTGCGTTTCCAGGGTTGGCTATGTAAGATTTGTGTGGATGACTTGTGGCAACGAATTCTTGCAGAAGCGCATGATGCGTGTTACTCAATTCATCCAGGGGCTACGAAGATGTATTGGGATATGTGACAGATCTATTGGCGGAGTGGGATGAAGAGAGATATCGTAGAGTTTGTAGCTAAGTTCTCTATATGTCAGCTGGTTAAGATTGAGCACCAGAAGCCTAGTGGGTCCATACAGGAGTTCAGTATTCCCACATGGAAATGGGAAGAAGTGAACATGGACTTTGGGACGGGTTTACCTCGTACTCATCATCGGCATGATTCAATATGGGTTATCGTAGACAAGATGACCAAATCAGATCATTTATTACTAGTTCATACTTCCTATTTAGACGAGGACTATTGATACAGGAGAAACAAGGGAACACCAAAATCAGTCCAAAAAATAGTCCACAAAATGGAAGAAATCTGTGAACCATTTTGGAAATCAAGTCCCGGCTTCCCAAGAACACAATAACAAGAAGATAACAAGGTGTTTATTACACCAAATCAGCGGAAAACAAACTAGATTAACAACATAAGATGAACAAGAAGACACAAGATTCAGATTTAACAATAACAACAAGAACACAAGATTACAACACAAACACTAAACAAGATTACAAGAAGTTAAAAGGATAGATAGATAGACCACATGAAGGTATAAGCTTAAGAACCCAAGAATGGACACTCTTGGAACCTTAACACTACACACAAAAATAAACCTATCTCTTAAGTGACACAAGATCGGATTCCACCTCTCTAGAATCAACGCTTCCAAGCAAGCAACAACAAAAGAGAATCCACCCTATTATTGTATCCTAGTTTCGGTGGTCACTCTTCTCACTAGAGAGAGAGCTTGTTACAAGTCTTACAAGACTCAAAAATATCATACAAAAACTAAACTAAAAACCCTACAATGTTCCTTTTATAGCTATTACAAAATATAAGTTAAAATGACAAAAAGGCCCTTCAAAGAGTGGGCACCCATCTACTGTAATTTATGGGCTGATTTGGGTGCATTTTGGGCCTCTATTACACTTTATTTGCACGTGCCAAGGCTCGGGTCCAACACGCACTCTCCTAAGTCCATATCCGTGATTATTCCCGTATCATCCTCTCCATCTTGAGAGGAATTTCTCCATAAATTCACGGCTTCACCTCGTTCAATTGGTCACTTCAAAGGAAACCTACTCAAAAACAGTCCGCAAAACATGAAGAGACCGAGATATCAATAATAACAAGGTACGTATCAAAATATGAGCTAAAAACAGACCACAAGAAATGCACAAAAATATTCCACAAGCTAGCCAAACCTGAGAGCATAATGACAATAAGTCTCGGATCCAACATCTTCATTTTGACCCTCGGCTTCCTCTCCCTCTTGAGATTGGCCTTCAATATCATCGGACTCAATTCTCCTTCTATCATATAAGCATCATCGTAGACTCCCTATACTTCATGTCTCTCTCTACCATGTTCCTCTTCTTGGATGTGTAGGTTTTTGGAAAGGGAAGTTTCGGTTGAGAGTCTCGATTTGGTAACGTGGATCTTCGGTTGTGGAGCTTGGATGGGAGGAAATTGGATTCCAAGTCCTCCTTGTTGGACTTGATCAACTTGTGGGGGAAGTGGTCTATCTTGTTCTCGGTTTTGAGGGATATTTGGAGCTTGGCTTGTGGCATTATATGGTGGTCTTGGAGGATTGGTCATTGGAAGTAAAGTTTCGGGAGTAAAAGCACTAGAGTTCCTTCGACTCTCCATTCGATCCAACCTCTCACGCATAGTTACCACATCCGAGTCAATTTTTTTCAAGACCCGCATTTTCCCTAGCAAGGTCTCGGGACAAAGCATCAAGGAGGGCCAAAATGGTTTCCATTATGGCCAAGAAGTTACCTACAAATCAACAAACAAGTTAGTTGTACAAGAATGGTCCTCACACTCCCTCTCTATTGTTTTGTCTCTCAGATTTTTTTTCTCTCACTTTGATCTCACAAGTTTCGTAACCTTGCTTGTACTCCGTGAGGCAGTGAGAGGTGGACCAAGTATTACAACAACTCAAAAGGATAGGACACACAAAGGAACGTATACACAAAGGACGGTTTCAAAATTAAATTACAATCTAAAACTAGCTTGTAGGTTAGTAATGGAATCAACAAATGAAACTAAAGAAACAACACAATGAAACTAGAAGAAAAAATTTTGAGCTTAAAATTTTCGTGTGAAAAGTAACTTGGGTGATGTGGCAGCATACCATTGGTCACGGCCCCACAATTATTCACTAGTTGAAGTTTACAAACTTTAGTTACTATGTAATGGAAACAATTGGTTTTGGAGGGAAATTATATGTCTTAAATCTAATTTAAGTCCAATATTCAAAAGGAAAGACTTGACTTTGTACAATTCCCACAAAACAAGGTCCCTTGAAACAAGAAAAGTTGTTGAAAAGTAGATGTTAAGTCAAGAAAGTGATGGCTCCAGTCTTCTCACAAACAACTTTACAACTTGTAGGTTCACATTTTTGAATCTATGTTACACCTTGGTTGTCTTAAGTTGTAAGGTGAGATGAAGAAAAAGATGAACACCACAACAAACTTCAAGAACACATCAACAACACAACAACAATTTCCTCCCCACAGCAAACATCAACACACATCACGGCCAATTTTAGTGTCAACACACGGCCAAGGTTCTTTTTTATGTTGTATTTTGGTTTTAGAAAGGGTGAAGGTTGTGATGAATGTCAAGAACTCAATAAAAAATTTACCAAGAGCAACAAAAACACAAACAACATCCAACCAATACTATAACAACAAGTCCACACGTCCAAGAACAACAACTTCAACACACGGCCATGGTCTTGTTAACAACAACAACATTAATTTTTTCAAAGCTCAAATATAGATCGACTCCAAGTGTTAATGGACAATAATACTAACACTTGAAACAACAACACAAGAAAAATAAATCCTAGACCTAGTTACACACCATTCGGCCAAGATACAACAACAACAAGTTCAACTTCTCGGACAAGATCTCAAGCTCAAGAACATGTCTTTCTTTAATTGTTTTATTGTTTTATTTTCTTAGAAAGAAAGCCCAAGATTGGTATTGTAAGAACAAAACCAAAGATGTCTACGATACCAAATGATACAGGACAAACAAGGGAACACCAAAATCAGTCCAAAAAATAGTCCACAAAATGGAAGAAATCTGTGAACCCTTTTGGAGACCAAGTCCCGGCTTCCCAAGAACACAGTAACAAGAAGATAACAAGGTGTTTATTTCACCAAATCAGCGGAAAACAAACCAGATTAACAACATAATATGAACAAGAAGACACAAGATTCAGATTTAACAATAACAACAAGAACACAAGATTACAACACAAACACTAAACAAGATTACAAGAAGGTAAAAGGATAGATAGATAGACCACATGAAGGTATAATCTTAAGAACCCAAGAATGGACACTCTTGGACCCTTAAAACTACACACTACAATAAACCTATCTCTTACGTGACACAATATCGGATTCCACCTCTCTAGCATCAACGCTTCCAAGCAAGCAACAACAAAAGAGAATCTACCCTATTGTTGTATCCTAGTTTCGGTGGTCACTCTTCTCACTAGAGAGAGAGCTTGTTACAAGTCTTACAAGACTCACAAATATCATCCAAAAACTAAACTAAAAACCCTACAATAGTCCTTTTATAGCTATTACAAAATATAAGTTAAAATGACCAAAAGGCCCTTCAAAGAGTGGGCACCCATCTATTGTAATTTATGGGATGATTTGAGTTCATTTTGGGCCTCTTTTACACTTTATTTTCACGTGCCAAGGATAGGGTCCAACACGCACTATCCTAATTCAATATCCGTGATTATTCCCGTATCAACTACGCCAAATTCTATATCAGAGAGTTGGTCAGGTTACTTAGAATTCCAGTGTCTATCATCTAAGATAGGGTACCCAGTTTACCTTTCATTTCTAGAAAGCATTCCAAAAGGGCCTTGGTACCCAAGTCCACCTCAGTATAGCCTTCCACCCTCAGACAGATAGTCAAGCAGAAATATAAGACCCCGCAAAATCCTTAGCTAAACTCATCCTTTTTAAAGCTTGTTGAGGGGTCCCAGACGTAGAAATTTTAGCTAAGTATTCAAACTCAGTGTCATTTTAGCCTTCAAAAGTTGGAAACTCTATTTCACGACCTCTATGATATTAAAATTGTCAATCTTTTGGCTGAATCATGATTAGGAATGTCAGTAGGAGTTCCAGAACGAGTTTCGAATTTTTTGGACCTCATTTGGACCACGTTTGGGAACCCAAAATAGTGTATCAATGAGATCTCAACGCTCTGGATCAACCATCACGTTGATTAATGTTTTGGTTGACTCCTAGTGGAAAATTCTAGTGAATCGACGTGAACTTGACGTGGTGCGTTGGCCATCGCATCGATGCTAACGACGCGGCGCATCGTCTTGCGCGTCGATAATTCAATTGTTCAGTAATTAAAAGGACATGTCCTCAGGGGTATTTGGGTTTTTTCTCACCTTATGTCAGCCCCCAAAACATGATATTAAGCCCCTTTAGAGGCTAAATTCATTCATTATTCTCAAATTTCTCAAGAACAGAAACCCTAGGAGGATCAATTTCAAATCAAGAGCTCAAGAAACCACCACCCATCTTTTAGAATTCAGGCAATAAGGTATGTAGAGTGCTCATCCAAGGGTATCCTTCCACTCTTGGAGTTCAAGAAACTCTTTTAAAAAATGCAAGTTAATTGATTTCATGGATTTCTTGTTGGATCTTTAATGTTTTCATGATTATGATGTTAATGGTGATATAATTCCATGATTTGTCCTAAGTTTCATACAAAATAGTTAATTGTGAATTGAACTTTGTGAACTTCATGTTGAATTCTTGAGTTGCAAGTTGAACGTAGAATCCATGATACTACTACTTGTTTATTGATATGTGAAATACCCATGCTTCTCAAGTGTTTGTCAAAATGCCCATGTGAATTGAATAGCCCAAGCATAACATGTTAGTATGTGAATTATATCATGCACAAGCCCATGTATATCAAGTGTTTGCCATAAAGCTTAAGTGAATGTATTGTTAGTATGCTAATACCATTATGCTATTAAAGTCATGCAGTGATATACTTTTCATGCTATCGAGTCCTGGGGGTATTTAATACCCGACAATTTAGTTGTATGCCTAGAGACAGTATCAGTTACAAAATAGTATTCAGTCATGTCATGATTAGTAGAATTCAGTTAGTTATAGAACCCAGGAAAAAACTCAGTAATACTCAGTCAGTTAACAGAATTTAGTGGTATTCCATCAGTCCATGGAACCCAGTGAACTCAATTCAGTTATACAGTATGATCAGTAATAATTCATTCTAGCCTAGAACAGTTTAGAAATCAGCTCAGTGTCTATTCATTTGGGAGTAGGATTCTGCACCGAGTGAACCCAAGGATAGGGACTCACCTGCCAGTAGAGGGTGTGATCCTTAGAAGTAGTCCTTGTGTTCCAGAACTACGTAGATAGAATAGTTGGAGACATCTACCTATTAGTTAAGGGTTGATATGGTGGTCTACCTTCCAGGTAAGGGTACCACCATTCTCATTTAGAGCACCTGCCATATTGAGGGTAACTCTTCCGCTTGTCTTTATTCGTGGCATGGTACTGATACCCTTCCATCTGGGGTTACTGGTTGTACCCCAATCTATTCATAGAGGCACATGTCGATTAGATGATTACTTCCCATAGTGTCAGCTTCAGTTCTAGTAGTAGTCTAGAACTCAGTTCAGTTCCACAAAACAGGACTATCAGATATAGTCACTCAGTACAGTACGGAACTCAACATAGTTCCACAGAATCAAGACTATCAGATACAGTCACTCAGTTATCAATAATTTAGTATCAGTAGACTCAAATATCAGTTAATTAGTATTTAGAGTTAGTACTCTAGTGTTATCACTATCTCAATTACAGTTTACGTATTCATGCATGTACTCTCATTCAGTTATACTCATGTCATTTAGTCAGTATTATTCATGCATATGAACATATGCATTTCATCCTACCTCACTTAGCATACCAGTACATTCAAAGTACTGACGCATACTTTTCTCTTGCACTATGATGTCTTATATCATAGGTTCAGATGCACGGGCTCTCGAGCACCCTTAGCCATTCAGATTTTCAACAAGAACCATAATGTACTAGCTTTAACCAAAATCACTAAGTCCATATATTCTTAGCTAATACATTAGACTAACAAGAAATGTAGACATTGCAAGGCTCAATATCACAAGCTTCCAACTTAGCACTCCACATGTTGATCAAGGCATATCTTTTAAAAAGCATAAGGATAACCACATTATTGTTTCCATGATTGTTTATTATGGATAACGTAAGTAAATACCTTGGATTTTCAAGTAATTAAGTCTTTGATGATCCATCCTAATGACAAAAATCAAAGGCCAAAGATAACATTGTCAATTAGCTAAAACACTAACTAGTGTGACAACTCCTTATCTATCACGACCCTAATCAAAGCCCTGGTCATGAAGGGAATCTCTAACAATGAAGGCCCGAGAGCCACTCTCTTACTGGCAATCATATACATAATTCATATACTAAAAGAAAATGCAGAAAATATGACAAAATGGAAATATGGTCATTCTCTTACTTCAACTAAACAATACGAAATCTAAGTTCGTAAATATTAAAAACACATAACACCAGTCTACGAAATCTCTAACAACTTTTGTCTAAAAACTAGGACAAGGCCCCCAGTCGGACCATAAACTAAAATCAGATAAAAATATTCCATGAACAATGCCTTCCAAATTAAGGGAGGCTCACTGATTGTACACTTCTGATAAACCAATCTACTGCTTATCGGGACTCCAGGACTAAGCGTCATATCCTGTAAGATAGAGGGTCAATAAAAATGAACTGTTATGTAAAACAACCCCAAAACAAAATACATTTATAGACAACATAGGTGAGAGTGTTTCAAAAATACGTGTTATCTTAAAAAATAGTTGGAAACACATGGGTATAATTTGAATCTTTCAAAACACATTATGAAATTCATGACTTTAGTCTTTCTTCTTTTCTAAACTAGATGGTACACCTGTAACACCCCGTACTTTTTCTAGATTGAATTCATCTCTAGAAGGTCAAAGAATATCTTCCAAAATAGATAATATATTTTTTTTCTATAGAATTTTTCATATTTATGCCTCCAATTGTGTATAAAATTGAATTAGCTTTCCAACGGTATAAGATTCGCCCAAATCTGATAAACGAGTGAGAAGTTATGGCTATTTTAAGATCCATTCATAAAACACCATCATTTCAGTCACTAGCTCATTGCAAAGAGGATTTAAATGACATTTGTCAACTTTCAGTGGACCTCCATGATATTGGCGTGTCACGAAGAGGTCCAAATTCCCAATGGTCCCATTCCAGTGGCCCAACGCGATATTAGTGCATCGTGCCAAGGGGAAAAATGGCATCAAAAGGGGCACCGCGATGGTGGAACATTACGGCGTCTTCCCAGTTCCTATTTGTCAATTTCCAGTGAGCCACCGAGATAGTGGTGCGTCGCGGTGGCCACCCAGTTTAGAAAAATGTTATGTTTTTATAGTCTGCTTAGGAGTTTAAAGAGGGTACTTTGGTCATTCTCTCAGGCCCAAATATGTCTTAAACAAAGAATTAAACCTCTTTAAAGAACATTACATCCACTTTTCATCAGATCTCTCTCACGCAAAACCCTAGATCATCAAAGCTCCTTCTCCAAGAAACCCAAATTCCTCTATTAATTCTCCAAGGCAATTCAAGATTAGGAATTCTCCACTCAAGAACTCCAAGAATTAACCTTTAGAAGCACAATAGGAATTCAATATTCAAGCTGTTCCTCGAAGATTATAAATCAAGGTATGTGGGGTTATGAACAAGGATACTCCTTTCATCCTTGTGCCCAAAATTTGCTTTTAATTACAAAAGTTATTTGGTTTTATATGATTTTCCATGAAATTGAAGTTAGAGTTTATTCCCATTATT
The DNA here is from genome assembly GCA_030864215.1 of Capsicum pubescens. Lineage (NCBI taxonomy): Eukaryota > Viridiplantae > Streptophyta > Magnoliopsida > Solanales > Solanaceae > Capsicum > Capsicum pubescens. The sequence continues at coordinate 33,102,763 of CM061542.1, read as the reverse complement.
GTTATTTACAAGCTTATGAGGTTTTCATTGATTTTGAAGTTGAATTACATGATTATATTCATATTTTATGCATATTGCAGTAATTTCAAGATTTTATGATGAATTATAAATGTTGGCATTATCAAGCATGGATTCTAAGATGTTTTAATATGATATTGATGCATGAGTCATTAATCCCTAATTTAAGATTACTATTTCAAGAATTGGTGTGCTAAAAAGTACCCTATGACCAGATTCCTTTTAGATTATTAATAATGATTTGACCTTTTGGTCTCAGAATAGATATGAAATCCACTTTGCAAATTCAGATTACAAATTTAGCTTTACAGAATTATAGTTGGTTTTCATTATGAACCATTAGACTATTTTAAAAGTGGATTTTCATCAAAATGAGCATATAGATATTGTTTTGGGAGTAGTATTTAGCACCGAGATGGTACGTTACTACGATTTCATACCCCAGAACTACGTGACAACATAGGATTTAGATTATTCCCACTTCTATGTGGATGACAAATATGTGATCACCTAGATAGGTTACACTCCCTGGCAAGAGTATGAATCCTCTCCCCAACGTGAGGATTCTTCCTTAGGAAGATGAGACATTGGAATCCATGAATGCTCACATGGTTTATGTCGGTTAGAAGAACCTCCCTTATAGATAAAACTTCAGAAAAAAAATAAAGTATTCTCAATACAAACTTACAAATTTCACTTAGCCTATATGATTTGAGAATAAGAACAAAATACAGATTCAGAACTAAGGGTAATGGCTCACAAGATTTATAATATATGCCTTATTTTTCATGATTTATGATATTCAGTTTTTAGATTACTCAAGCCTATGTGAGTAATTTACCTTTAGAATGCATTATTTTTATAAATTGTGAGGACATTGTTTACTGATTGCATTCACCCCTATATACTCAGTACATCCTAAAAGTATTGATCCACATATATGTCTATGTGCTACATTGTCTCATAATGTAGGTTCAGGTGCTCAGTCTCAGTAGCGTGAGTGATTTTCGAGCATCTCATCTATATTCCTGCAGTTGGTGAGTTCTCATAGTTTGGGGACTTGGTTATTCATATTTCTAGTCTATTAGTATATACTTTAGCATTCTTTTCAGATAGTACGAGTTAGTTGGGTTCCTGTCCCAGTGACTCTCTAGATTTAGTTAGTAGATCCTTGTCAGACTACTAGATTTAGTCTTAGATTTCTATTACGGTTTTCAAATTTTTAGCATTTACTTTATCAAACTTTGGATATTAGTATGATTCAGATATACCAAGATGATTCATACTATTTTTTTTATTTATTATTAGTTTTAATTCATATCTTCCATATTTTGAGATTCAGATTTAGTAGAAAGTAGCCAGGGTTAGCTTAGGACTACTTGTAGTTCGGGGCACCGTGTGGCATCTTAGGAATTAAATTTTAGGGCATTACAAACTAGGTAATTGAGCCAAAGGTTTAGAGAGTCCTAGGGAGTCAGACAAGCTACGTTATGTAGAGTCTTGATCATCGGTGTGAAGCACGCCACATTTATGAGAAAGAGGCTATGGAGCGATTTAGGAAATCATCTCTTCTTTTATGATCTATCATGCATTCAGTGTATCTATCTTCTTCTAACTCATTCTTTCACGTGTCAAAAAATGCCTCCTCATCGAGCACGCAGAAATGATAACTAGCCACCCCAACCCATAGATCCTTTGAATGAGAATGTGTTATATACATAGTTTTGGGCTACCTTTCAGGCGATAGCCCAAGCGGTGACAGCTAATGTTCAGGGCAACTATCAGGATGCAGCCCTACTTCAGCAAGATGGGGATTTAGCCACAGCCAAAATTCGAGATTTTATGAGAATAAACCAATCAAAATTCTTTGGGTAGAAGGAAGGTGAGGACCCACATCTTTATCTAGATGAGGTAAAGAAGATCACCCAAATTATGCATATTTCTGAAGATGAGAGTATAGAATTGGCATCCTATAGGCTGAAGGATATTTCATATGATTGGGTGGCGATGTGGAAGAAAAGTAGAGAGGAAAATTCAGCTCCCATGACTTGTCAGATATTTTAGGATGCGTTCTTAGACAAGTTCTTCCCACATGAGATGAGAAAAGCTAAGATAGAAGAGTTTATGAACCAGAGGCAAGGATTAATGACAGTGAAGGACTATTGACTCAAGTTCAACCAGTTTCCTAAGTGTGCCCCTGATCAGATGGCTGACCCTAGGTTAAGCATGAATCATTTTGTAACCGATGTGTCTGGGTTAGTAGTCAAGGAGTGTAGGACTGCTATGCTCATTGGAGACATGGATCTTGCTAGATTGATGATGCATGCTCAGTAGATTAAGGCAGAGAAGTTGAAGGAAAAAAAGATAATAAATAAAAAGGCTAGAATAGGATAGTTTGATTATGGTCAAAATAGGTCTGGAGGAGGAAATCATTTGCAGTTTCAAAATCGGTAATCTATGTCCGCACCTTCTTCAGCCAATGCTCTCATACCCAGAAACAGGCAGAAATAGTAGGGTAAGTCTTCTATGACCAGATCTCAGAATAGTGTGAGTGGGAAGCCCAATCATCCCTAATGTGCTAAGTATGGTAAGAATCATGGAGGTAAATGTTGGTGGGGTCAGAAAAGTTGTTATTGTTATGGCTAGGTGGGTCATGGAATCAAAGAGTGCCCGCATACTAGACAGGGAAATAGAGATGTTCGTCCTCAGACTCAGGCTACTAGTGCACCAGCTCTTTTAGGTTGCACAGCTCCTACTCAGGGCATATCATCCAGTACCAGTGGCGGTCAGTGCCAGAATCGATTTTATGCCTTACCATCCCACCAGGAACAGGATGATTCTCCGGGTGTTGTTACCGGTATGCTTCGTGTCTTTAATATTGATGTTTATATGTTATTAAACCCTGGTTCAAGTATCTCTTATGTGACCCCATTAGTTGCTGTGAATTTTGAGATAAGTTCTGAAAAGATCACTGAGCCTTTCTTGGCTTCTACCCCAGTAGGTGAGTTAGTTGTTGCCAAATAGATTTATAAAAATGTCCTATAACTACTCTTCATAATGTCATGTTAGCAGACCTGATAGAGTTATACATGGTTGATTTTGATCTTGGTATGGATTGGATTCATTCCTGTTATACTTCTATAGATTGTTGCACCCGAGTGGTGAATTTTTAGTTTTAGATGAGACATTCTTCGAGTAGTCAGGTAATTCAGTGTCTCCCAAGAGTCATTTCATATCTTATCTTAAGGCCAGAAAATTGATTTCAAAAGGTTGAATTTATCATCTAGTTCGAGTTAAAGACACTAAGTTTGAGACTCCAACACTTCAGTCCGTTCGAGTGGTCAATGAGTTTCCTGAGGTTTTCCCAGAAGATCTCCTAGGGGTATCTCACGATAGGGAAATAGAATTTAGTATTGACCTTCTCCCAGATACTCAGCCTATTTGTATCCCTTCATATGGTATGGCTCCCACAAAGCTTAAGGAGTTGAAAGAGCAACTCAAAGATCTTTTAGATAAAGGTTTAATAAGGCCTAGTGTTTCTAAGGGGGGAGCTCCCATCCTATTGTAATTGTAACACCCCGTAAATTTTTTCGTACACTTATCGCGATTATATGGAGTCCTAAAGGCTTGCGTATGGGTTAAATTAAGTTTATGGTGTTCGGAAGTATCCCATCAATAGTTGTATGTGTAGGTATTGGTATAATCTTTCCAACGATATAAAGTTTTCCCAAAACAGAGGAGTATTTCATATAAGCGAGCACATTCGAAATTTCAAAACGGTGGCCGGGAAGCCTGTGAACAGTAAATCTGCAGGAAAATTACTGCAGCTAGACAATTTTTTTTGGATCAACTTTAGATGATCATAACTCATTGTACAAAAATAACTGTGTGAGATTCTATATATCGACAAAAATCTCCGAGAGTATTCTTTCAGATGAAATTGGTTCATCCAAATCCAATGTCTGAGTAAGGAGCTATACCCGTTTTACTACAGCCTATCAAAAAAAAAACAGAATTTTGGGACAGATTTTTGGGTCAACTTTAAACGACCATAACTCCTTGTACAGGAAGAACTGGGTGGTATACTTTATATAAAAATGAAATACCTTTGAATTATCTTTCCAATACAATTTGTTTCACCCAAATACGATACCGTATCAAAGAGTTATGATCGATTTACTTCAGCCTGTCAAAACTGTCCACTGGGGACAGATTCGGATTTATTTAAATTTTTAGGGCAAAATGGTCATTTTTCTATTACCTCTTGGACGAAAAATTGGTATTTATAAACATACACTTAGCCTCATATATATCATATATCATCCAATTATTAAGAGAAGGTGAAACCCTAGCCTAATTTCAACTTCAAATATTTTGTGATTCAACCGTAGAAAATTCGAATTGGTTCCGTAGTTGTGTTCACCATCTCGAAGCATTGAGAAGCACCCCATGGTTATGTAAGGAGGATTCTAAATACAAGAGTTCATTGTTAAGGTATGAATATTGTTTATTCTTGATTCTTATCCATGAATGAGTATTGATAAAGGATTATGAGTATTGTCTTGATGTTGGAAGATAACTAGAAACATAGTTATGAATTGTTTTGTATAAATTGTTAGTAGTAAATTATGGAAGTTGTTGTATTGGATTATGGAGGATGAATTGTGGTGATATATCATTATATTAGTGGTTATGTATGCCTAGTGATCATGTTGGTATTGGATGGTGATTAAGAGGGGAAATAAAGGCTAAGAGTGATGTTGAGAGATATTGCATGAAAATGCATGATATGTGAATGTAATAAGAGTATAAGAGGATGTATGTAGCACTCTTATTGATGAGTTAAAGGATTACTTCCTAGACATTATTTGGTGAAGTTAATACCTAAATGGTAAGGTTTGGTTGCTAATACTAGTTTGCCACAAATGACTTATTGTAGATAAGTGTTTGAAGAGTACGGGAAGTCAAGTTGGACTTGTATTGAAGTGGTTATATCAAGGTATGTAAGACATACTCTATCTAATCATTGGCATGAATAATGACCCATGGCAATCTCAAGTAAGCTTCCAACATTGTCCTACGACACATGACACATAATAACATCATATGATCTTCGACACTACCAATTGAACTTGTTTTCACTTTTAAGATGTCCGGCTAGTCAAAAAAATGTCCATATACTATTGTTGACTCCGAAATGGTTTTTTGAGGTATCCATGATTCTCTACTTCATATTCATGATATTGATTACCTATTTACATGTTTTTCCTATTGAGGTATCATGGTTTCAAGTTCCATAAGGTGTGACCACAAAGTAACCAATCTCAAAGATTAATTGAAGTAAGAAATGGAATGTCTTTATTTTAAATTGTTGATATGATGTATTGTATTAGTACCACTGATCAGTTGGCCATTGTATTATAAACATTATGTATATATGCTATTCCAGGGATGGTCCCTGATATATTGTATTAGTACCACTGATCAGTTGGCCATTGTATGACATATGTTATGTATTGATAAGGAATACGGGAAGTAATGATATGAAAGTAATGTGCAGGTATCCCATCAGCTCTTTTAAGTGTGGTCTACTCATACTATTTATTCACTGGTATCTGGGTTCTGTTGATCTTTTGTATCTCATCTTGATACTCACTACCTTACATACTCAGTACGTATTTTCGTACTGACGTCCCTCACGGGGGACCTGTATTCATGCCTGTAGGAACAGGTACTTCAGGTCGTACACCTCCGCAGTAAGAGCCAGGACATTCTGTTGATAGTGGTGAGCTCCAGTTGTTTCGGGGCATCCCAAGTCGTTTCTATATGTATTTTTGGTATTTGTATAAAAGTCTTTTGTGGGCGGGAGTTTGTCCCGACCCTAACTCAGTTGTGTATCTATGTAGAGGCTTTTGTAGACATATTGTACAACCATAGGAGTGTTTGGTTGATAGACATGATGGCTCTGACGGCCAATTACTGTTTATATATATATATATATATGCGTGTCTGCTGGGCTGATACAAGTACTGTTTTCTTCTATTTACAATGAAGTGCTGCCCAAATTTCTAATTTTCATAAGTAATGTAAATGTGAAAGTATAGGTTATGAACGGGTTCTCCCGGGCCTCCTCGGCTACGGGTTCCAGTCCGCTCCAATGGGATTTGGGGCGTGACAGATGTGGTATCAGAGAAGTTCGTCCTAGTGAGTCTACAAAGCCGTGTCTACGTAGAATCTCGTTTATCGGTGTGTTGTGCACCACATCTATAAACAGGAGGCTATTGGGCATTTAGGGATTGTTTCCATTCTCCATTTCTTAGATCGTGTATTAGAGCCCATATTAGAGATAAAGTCATAATCAATCGCTTAATCCAATTGTTTTTTTTATTTATTATAGTAACGATGCCGGTTACAAGGAGAAAGAATAAGTGGAAGCGAGTAGATGTAGTGGCCGGAGAAGGTACTAGTAAGTCACCACCGGCACAAGCTGAACAAAGTGAGTCTCAAGCTAAGCATATATCAGGAGCTTCTTCTCCTCCGGAAGGGCCATCTATTAATGTTGTTGATTGAGATTTGAGGGATGCATTACAACTTCTGACGCGTATAGTTGCCGGTCAAGTTCAAGGGCAAGCTATTCCTACCACGGGTTCTAGTGGTACGGATAGAGCAGCTAGCCTTCGGACACAGGATTTTCTGAAACTGGATCCTCCTACTTTTACCGGATCAGATATTAACGAAGACCTGCAGGACTTTTTCGATCAAACCCAAAGGGCTCTAGATGTTATGCACATATCCGGTAAAGAGATGGTTGAGCTAGCAGCATATAGACTGAAAGGAGAGGCTATATTATGGTACTAGGATTGGAAATGATCTAGGGGTATTGATGCACCTCCAACTACGTAGGGACAGTTCAAAGATGCATTTATTGATCATTATCTTCCATTTGAGACTCGTCAGGCCCGTGCAGATCAATTCTTAAATCTTCGTCAGGGTAATATGAGTGTAAGGGAGTATAGTCTTCGATTTAACTCCTTGTCTCGATATACTTCTAATGTGGTAGCTACTATGGATGACAGAGTTCATCACTATGTGGATAGATTGGAACCATACTTGGTTAGAGATTGTACCATTGCTGCTTTGAACAAGGGCATGGATATAGCGAGGATACAAGCTTTCGCTCAGAAAATGGAAGATCAGAGGCAAAGAAGAAGAACCCAGGAATCAGAAAAAGGATATTCTAAGCGGGCCAGAGCTATAGGGATGTTTATGGCATCTCAGGGAGGTTTTAGGCCTTCGTTCTCTCATAGATTGCCTAGCCCGTTATCTTCTTATCCTGCAATTAGTGCTCCACCACAATTTCAAAGGTTCAGAGGTAATCAGTTCGGGCAAAGCAGTGAAAATCAGAGTTCGCGAACAGTGGGGTATCAAGGGCAAGGAAGTATGAGACAATTGAGACCTCCACGATACCCGTTCCCCATATGTAGAAGATTTCACTTTGGTGAATGTCGTCTTGGAACGAACAATTGCTTTTGGTGCGGTAATCCGGGGCATATGGCTAGAGATTGCCCACGCAGGACCACAGGTAGTATAACACAACCTACCGGATCAGCTGTTGCATCATCATCGGTGCCTCCTTTGAGTAGGGGTGCACAACCTATGGGTCACGATAGAGGTGATAGAGGAGCAGCTAGTTCTAGCGGAGCTCAGAACCGTGTGTATGCCCTAGCAGATCGACAGAATTTAGAGGCTTCTCCAGACGTGGTTACAGGTACGTTGTCCATCTTTGCATTTGATGTGTATGCCTTAATTGATCCTGGTTCTACATTATCGTATGCTACTCCTTTGGTTACGGGAAGGTTCGGAAGAATACCCGAATTATTAGCCAAGCCATTTGAAGTATCAATGCCAGTGGGGGAATCTCTTATAGCTAGGAATGTTTATCGAAATTGTGTTGTGAATATTTGTGGTCGTGATATGATGGTCGATCTTGTTGAGTTAGAAATGGTAGATTTTGATGTTATTATGGGCATGGATTGGTTAGCGTCTTGTTATGCTACAGTAGATTGCCGTTCTAAGAAGGTATATTTCCATTTCCCAAATGAGGCAGTCCTTAAATGGAAGGGTAATGTTGGCGCGCCGAGAGGTAGATTTATTTCTTACTTTAAGGCAAGAAAAATGATTTCCAAGGGGTACATATACCATTTGGTTAGAGTAAGGGATACAGAGGCAGAGCCGCCAACTTTTCAGACCGTTCCGGTTGTGAGTGAATTTCCTGATGTATTTCCTGAAGAACTACCAGGTTTACCTCCTGAACGAGAAGTGGAGTTTGGTATTGATATGTTGCCAGACACACAGCCAATCTCAATTCCTCCTTATAGAATGGAACCAGCAGAGTTGCGAGAATTGAAAGAGCAACTGAAAGACTTGCTAGAGATAGGATTCATCAGGCCTAGTATGTCCCCTTGGGGAGCACCAGTATTGTTTGGGCGTAAGAAAGATGGTTCGCTGAGGATGTGTATTGACTATCGGCAATTGAATAAGGTGACTATCAAGAATAAATACCCTCTTCCCCGAATTGATGATTTATTTGACCAGTTGCAGGGTGCCCAGTGTTTTTCCAAGATTGACTTGAGATCAGGCTATCATCAAGTGAGAGTCAAGGATAAAGATATACCCAAGACAACTTTCCGAACACGGTATGGTCATTATGAATTCCTGGTTATGTCATTCGGGCTGACAAATGCACCCGCAGTTTTTATGGATCTGATGAATAGGTTGTTTAAGCCGTTTCTAGATGTGTTCGTGATAGTTTTCATAGATGATATTCTGGTCTACTCTAGATCAGAAGAGGATCATGTTAATCACTTAAGGCAGGCGTTGCAGATTCTTCGTGATCGTAAGCTTTATGCGAAGTTTTCTACATGTGAGTTTTGGCTCAAGTCAGTGGCATTTTTGGGCCATATTGTATCTAGTGAAGGCATAAAAGTTGACACTCAGAAGATTAAGGCTGTGAAGAATTGGCCAAGACCCACGATGCCTATGGAGATTCGTAGTTTCCTCAGGTTGGCAGGATATTATAGAAGTTTTGTTGAAGGTTTTTCTTCTATTTCTGCACCCTTGACTAAGTTGACGCATAAAGCCTCCAAGTTTCAATGGAATGTTGCCTGTGAAAAGAGTTTCCAAGATCTGAAGAGCAAGTTGACTTCTACACCGGTATTGGTACTTCCTGAAGGCACAGAAGGGTATGCAGTGTACTGTGATGCTTCGAGAATTGTCTTAGGATGCGTATTAATGCAACATGGTAGAGTAATAGCCTATGGCTCTAGAAAGTTGCAACCACATGAGAGGAATTATCCCACGCATGATCTTGAGCTAGCTGTAGTTGTATTTGCTTTGAAGATATGGTGCCACTACTTATATGGGGTTCATGTTGACATATATACCGATCATAAGAGCCTGCAATATATCTTCAGTCAGAAAGATCTAAACTTGAGGCAGCAGAGATGGCTTGAATTGTTGAAAGATTACGATGTTGATATCTTGTATCATCCAGGGAAAGCGAATGTGGTAGCGGATGCACTGAGTCGTAAGTCTAAAATGGCATCTATAGAAAAGCAGGGGATGATTAAGGATCTTCACCAACTAGCTAATTTGGGAGTTCGACTTCTCGAAACTCCAGATGAAGAGCTTATTGTACGTAATGCAGCGGAATCTTCATTGATAGCTCAAGTGAAAGAGAAGCAGTATGCAGATCCAATTTTATTGCAGTTTAAGGAGGATGTGCAGAGTGGCACGACAAAGGTATTTGAGCTTACGTGAGAAGGAGTGCTTCAGTGTCAGAATCATTTATGTGTACCTGATGTAGTTGAGCTAAGAAGGAGAATTATGACAGAAGCACACTGTTCAAGGTATTCCATCCATCCAGGGTCGACTAAGATGTATCAAGATTTGAAAGCAATATATTGGTGGAATGACATGAAGAAGAATATTGCCAAATTTGTAGCTAAATGTACGAATTGTCAAAGAGTCAAAGTAGAACACCAGAAACCCGGTGGTTACATGCAATGTATAGATCTTCCAGTCTGGAAGTGGGACAAGATCAATATGGATTTCATCACGGGTTTGCCTCGTACATTTCTTAAGTTTGATTCCATATGGGTGATCATTGATAGGCTTACCAAATCCGCGCACTTCTTACCAGTTAAGACAACTTATACGGCGGAAGAGTATGCAAAGTTGTATATTAAGGAGATCGTTCGGTTACATGGAGTTCCAATTTCCATTATATCCAATCGAGGAGCCCAATTTACCGCGAATTTTTGGAAGTCTTTTCAAAGGAGTTTGGGGACACAAGTAAATCTAAGTACGGCTTTTCATCCTCAAACGGACGGACAAGCGGAACGTACCATCCAGACACTTGAAGATATGCTACGAGCATGTGTATTAGATTTCAAAGGCAACTGAGATGATCACCTACCTCTTATCGAGTCTGCCTACAATAATAGCTATCATTCAAGTATCAAAATGGCACCATATGAAGCATTGTATGGAAGAAAGTGTAGATCGCCAATAGGATGGTTTGAAGCAGGTGATGCGGTCTTGTTTGGACCGGATCTTGTTTATCAAGCAATGGAGAAGATTAAAGTGATCCAACAACGGCTTGAAACAGCTCAAAGTCGACACAAATCTTATGCGGATGTTAGAAGAAGAGGACTTGAGTTTTCTATCAACGATTGGGTATTCTTGAAAGTATCACCAATTAAAGGAGTGATGAGGTTTGGCAAGAAAGGAAAGTTAAGTCCACGATACATAGGTCCGTACAAGATCATTCAAAGATTTGGACAAGTTGCTTATGAGTTAGACTACCTCAAGAGCTCTCAGCAGTTCATCTCATATTTCATGTTTCGATGCTTCGCAAGTAAATCGGAGATCCATCGCACATCACTACTACGGAATATGTACAAGTTACAGAAGATCTCACTGTTGAAGAAATGCCTATTGCTATTCTTGATCGCCAAATTAAAAAGATAAGGAATAAAGAGATAGCATCGGTAAAAGTACTTTGGAGGAATCAAAAAGTTGAGGAGATCACATGGGAAGACGAGGAAGCGATGAAGATTAAGTACCCTTACCTATTCAACGATGAGGAGGAAGTTCATGAGACGGAAGAAGAACAATAACAGGTAAGTGTTTATTTTTATGCAAGTATGTTATGATGATGAATATGTTAATTGTAAGCTTGGACATGTATTAATTGAGTAACTATTCTAACATTAGAGGACGAATGTTCTTAAGGGGGGGGGAGAATGTAACACCCCATAAAAATTTTCGTACACTTATCGCGATTATATGGAGTCCTAAAGGGTTGCGTATGGGTTAAATTAAGTTTATGGTGTTCGGAAGTATCCCGTAAATAGTTGTATGTGTAGGTATTGGAATAATATTTCCAACGATATAAAGTTTGCCCAAAATAGAGGAGTATTTCATATAAGCGAGCACATTCGAAATTTCAAAACGGTGGCCGGGAAGCCTGTGAACAGTAAATCTGCAGGAAAATTACTGCAGCTAGACAATTTTTTTTGGATCAACTTTAGATGATCATAACTCATTGTACAAAAAGAACTGTATGATCTGCTATATATCGACGAAAACATACGAGAGTATTATTTCCGATGAAATTGGTTTCATCCAAATCCAATGTCTGAGTAAGGAGCTATACCCGTTTAAGTACAGCCTATCAAAAAAAAACAGAATTTTGGGACAGATTTTTGGGTCAACTTTAAATGACCATAACTCCTTGTACAGGAAGAATTGGGTGGTATAATTTATATGAAACTGAAATTCCTTTGAATTATCTTTCCAATTCAATTGGTTTCACCCAAATACGATACCGGATCAAAGAGTTATGATTGATTTACTTCAGCCTGTCAAAACTGTCCACTGGTGACAGATTCAGATTTATTTAAATTTTTAGGGCAAAATGGTCATTTTTCTATTACCTCTTGGACGAAAAATTGGTCTTTATAAACATAAACTTAGACTCATATATATCATATATCATCCAATTATTAAGAGACGGTGAAACCCTAGCCTAATTTCAACTTCAAATATTTTGTGATTCAACCGTAGAAAATTCGAATTGGTTCCGTAGTTGTGTTCACCAACTCGAAAGCTTCGAGAAGCACCCCATGGTTATGTAAGGAGGATTCTAAATACAAGAGTTCATTGTTAAGGTATGAATATTGTTTATTCTTGATTCTTATCCATGAATGAGTATAGATAAAGGATTATGAGTATTGCCTTGATGTTGGAAGATAACTAGAAACATAGTTATGAATTGTTTTGTATAAATTGTTAGTAGTAAATTATGGAAGTTGTTGTATTGGATTATGGAGGATGAATTGTGGTGATATATCATTATATTAGTGGTTATGTATGCCTAGTGATCATGTTGGTATTGGATGGTGATTAAGAGGGGAAATAAAGGCTAAGAGTGATGTTGAGGGATATTGCATGAAAATGCATGATATGTGAATGTAATAAGAGTATAAGAGGATGTATGTAGCACTCTTATTGATGAGTTAAAGGATTACTTCCTAGACATTATTTTGTGAAGTTAATACCTAAATGGTAAGTCTTGGTTGCTAATACTAGTTTGCCACAAATGACTTATTGTAGATAAGTGTTCGAAGAGTACGGGAAGTCAAGTTGGACTTGTATTGAAGTGGTTATATCAAGGAATGTAAGACATACTCTATCTAATCTTTGGCATGAATAATGACCCATGGCACTCTCAAGTAAGCTTCCAACATTGTCCTACGACACATGACACATAATAACATCATATGATCTTCGACACTACCAATTGAACTTGTTTTCACTTTTAAGATGTCCGGCTAGTCAAAAAAATGTCCATATACTATTGTTGACTCTGAAATGGTTTAATGAGGTATCCATGATTCTCTACTTCATATTCATGATATTGATTACCTATTTACATGTTTTTCCTATTGAGGTATCATGGTTTCAAGTTCCATAAGGTGTGACCACAAAGTAACCAATCTCAAAGATTAATTGAAGTAAGAAATGGAATGTCTTTATTTTAAATTGTTGATATGATGTATTGTATTAGTACCACTGATCAGTTGGCCATTGTATTATAAACATTATGTATATATGCTATTCCAGGGGTTGTCCCTGATGTATTGTATTAGTACCACTGATCAGTTGGCCATTGTATGACATATGTTATGTATTGATAAGGAATACGGGAAGTAATGATATGAAAGTAATGTGCAGGTATCCCATCAGCTCTTTTAAGTGTGGTCTACTCATACTATTTATTCACTGGTATCTGGGTTCTGTTGATCTTTTGTATCTCATCTTGATACTCACTACCTTACATACTCAGTACGTATTTCCGTACTGACGTCCCTCACGGGGGACCTGTATTCATGCCTGCAGGAACAGGTACTTCAGGTCGTACACCTTCACAGTAAGAGCCAGGACATTCTGTTGATAGTGGTGAGCTCCAGTTGTTTCGGGGCATCCCAAGTCGTTTCTATATGTATTTTTAGTATTTGTATAAAAGTCTTTTGTGGGCGGGAGTTTTTCCCGACCCTAACTCAGTTGTGTATCTATGTAGAGGCTTTTGTAGACATATTTTACAGCCATCGGAGTGTTTGGTTGATAAACGTGATGGCTCTGATGGCCAATTACTGTTTATATATATATATATATGCGTGTCTGCTGGGCTGATACAGGTACTGTTTTCTTCTATTTACAACGAAGTGCTGCCCAAATTTCTACATTTCTTAAGTAATGTAAATGTGAAAGTATAGGTTATGAATGGGTTCTCCCGTGCCTCCTCGGCTACGGATGCCAGTCCGCTCCAATGGGATTTGGGGCGTGACAGTAATACCCGTGCCTTTTTACTAGCTTGAAATTATCTTAAGGATGTTAGAACTTGCTTTGAAATATGAATCCCTTTTTGTAAACGTGGTATTTTTATGATTTTTACTTTCCATCACGTGGGATATTATTCATATTATGTTCAATTTTGAACCTTACGGCCTTTCAAGTCATGTTTCCGCATTATTCAGTATTTTATGAAGTATACAGGTACTGATATCAGTCATGGGTTATCTTGTGGTCCTTCGGGGATGAGCACCGTGTTGCATTCCGGGTACCAGATTTGGGGAGTTACAAACATGGTATCAAAGCCTAAGGTTCAATAGTGTCCTAGGAAAGTCTAAAAGTTGCACCTAGTAGAGTCTTGTACATGGGTGTGTTGCGTGCCACATTTAGGTGCAGGAGGATATAAGATGTTTTAGGAACAGTTTCCCTTCTTTTAGTATTCATGTCGTGCCAGTGAGCATAAATTCAAGTCAATCTCTCATTTTAATTTGTTTCTCCTCTTGATTTCAGAACATGCCTCCCAAGAGAAGAACCCAGCCTGTCCAAGAAGATCCCTTGGATGATCATGTTTCTCATGGGGAGTTCAAGGGAACATTCACTACTCTTGCTCAGTCGGTTACTGCTCAGAATGAACAAACAACTATCGTTCAGGCCAATCCAGTGGCCAATTCATCTACAGCTAGGATTCAGGACTTCACCCAAATGAATCCTCCAATCTTTCTTGGGTCTAAGTCAGATGAGGACACTCAAGAATTTCTTGATCAGGTTCAGAAGGTGAAAAATATCATGGGGATGAGTAGTGTTGAGAGTGATAAGCTAGTTGCATATCAGTTGCAGGATGTTGCTCATACTTGGTTCAAATAGTGGAAATCAGAAAAGGCAGATGAACTAGGGTCAGTTGAGTGGGAGTAGTTTGCTTTTACTTACCTTGATCGATTGTTTCCCCTAGATCTTAAAGAAGCTAAGGTTCTAGAATTTATCAACCTTAGGCAGGGCAATATGACGGTGAAAGAGTATTCTCTTAAGTTTACTCAATTAGCCAGATATGCCCCTCATGTGGTTGCAGATAGCAGGGCAAGGATGAGTAAGATCATTTCAGGGGTAAATAATAGCATGGTTAATTAGTGTAGATCCACCATGCTAAATAGTGACATGACTTTAGCCAACCTTATGACTCATGCTCAATAGATAGAGGAGAAAAAGATTAAGATGAGGGAGAAACAAAATAAGAGAGCAAGGACAGGTAGTTTCAACTTTACTCAGCCTAAATCAAAAGGAGAAAACCGTTCTCAGTTTTTTCCTAAGTCATCATTTCCAGCTCCTTCTTTAGCCAGTTCTCCAGTTCCTAAGTTCAAAGAGGGTAACAAAGATAGAGCATCATGCTCTAAGTCTCAAGGAAGTGTTAGTTGTGCCCTCACCTATCCTCTTTGCCAAACTTGTGGCAAGCACCATCAGGGTATTTGCAAAGATGGCAGTGGTATTTGTTTTGGATGTGGAAAACCAGGCCATAGAGTCAGAGACTGTCCTCAGCCAGGTCCTCAAGGTCAGAAGAACCATTCCTCAGCTTAGTCCGATCGCCCAAATAAGTAGGGTGCCACCTATAGCGATACTAGTGGGCAGCGCCCAAATAGACTCTATGCTCTCCAGTCTTGATAGGATCAGAAAAATTCTCCTGATATAGTTACTGCTACGTTACAGATCTTTCATGTGCATGTTTACGCTTTGCTAGATCCAGGAGCTTCCTTGTCTTTTGTTACTCCTTATATAGCAGTTGATTTCGGAATCGGTCCTGAAATTCTAGAAGAAACCTTTTTAGTCTCTACCCTAGTAGGTAAAACCATCATAGCTCAGCGATTATACAGGAACTGCTCGATTATGATATTTCAGAAAGTCACTTCAGCAGACTTAGTCGAATTAGAGATGACTAATTTTGATGTCATTCTCGGCATGGATTGGCTTTATTTCTGCAATTCCATAGTCGACTAAAGAAATAGAATAGTTCAGTTTCAGTTCCCAAATGAACCCTTCTAGAGTGGAAGGGTAGTATATCCACTTTCAGAGGTCAGCTTATTTCCTACCTTCAGGCAAGGAAAATGATATTTAAGCGATGTGTCTACCATCTCATTCATGTTAAGGATTCCAATTTCGACACTCCCAGTCTTGAATCAGTTCCAGTTGTAAATGAATATTCAGATGACTTTCCTGAAGATCTTCCAGGAATTCCTCCCGAAATGAAAATAGACTTCGGTATTGATCTTCTACCAGATACTCATCCCATATTTATTTCGTCATACAGAATGGCACCTGCATAACTCAGAGAATTGAAAGAATATTTGAATTATCTCTTAGATAAGGGATTCATTAGACCCAGCATTTTCCCATAGGGTGTACCAGTCTTATTCGTGCAAAAAGAAAGACGGTTCTCTCAGGATGTGCATTGATTACCATCAGCTCAATAAAGTCACAGACAGGAACAAGTATCCTCTTCCTAGAATCGATGACTTGTTTGACTAACTTCAGGATGCCAGCTACTTCTCTAATATAGACCTCAGATCTGATTACCATCAGCTCATAGTTAGAGAATGTGACATTCCAAAAATAGTTTTCCGAACTCGGTATGGTCACTTCAAATTTCTAGTCACGTCATTTGGTCTTACCAATGACCCAGCCGCTTTCATGGACTTGATGAACCGTGTGTTCAAGAAGTACTTGGACATCTTTGTCATAGTCTTCATAGATGATATTCTGGCCTATTCCCGCAGTGAGCAAGATCATGCAGATCATCTCAAAATTGTACTTTAGACTCTCAGAAATCATCCGTTGTTCGCCGAATTCAGTAAGTGCGAATTTTAGCTAAGGTTAGTAGCATTCCTTGGTCACATCGTTTCCGATGATGGCATTAGAGTAGATCCTCAAAATACTGAAGCAGTAAGAAACTAGCCCAGACCTGTCTCTCCATCAGATATCAGGAGTTTCTTGGGTTTGGCTCGCTATTATAGATGGTTTATTGAGGGATTTTCTTTTATTGTATCCCCTTTGTCCAGATTGACTCAGAAGAAAGTCAAGTTTCAGTGGTCAGATCCTTGCGAAAAGAGTTTTCTAGAATTAAAGACTCGACTCACCTTAGCTCTAATCTTAGAACTTCCAGATGGTTTAGATGGGTTCATGGTGTATTGCGATGCATCCATAGTAGGTTTGGGTTGTGTCCTCATGCAGCATAGTAAGGTCATAGACTACACCTCCAGACAGCTTAAACCCCATGAGAAGAATTATCCTACTCATGATCTTGAGTTAGCAGTCGTGGTATTTGCCTTGAATATTTGGAGGCATTACCTATACGGTGTTCATGTAGATGTGTTCACAGGTCATAAGAGCCTCCAGTATGTCTTTTCTTAGAAATATCTCAATCTTTATCAGAGAAGGTGGTTATAACTCTTGAAAGATTATGACATGAGTGTCCTTTATCATTCGAGCAAGGCCAACGTAGTGGACGACGCTCTCAGTAGACTGTCCATGGGTTGTGTTGCTCATGTTGAGGACAGTAAGAAGAAGTTAGCTTAGGAATTCCATCAGCTTGCCATACTAGGCATCTACTTAGTCGATACAGAGAAGGGTGATATATGGGTTCAGAGTAGTTTAGAATCATCTCTAGTTTTTGAGGTGAAAGAAAAGCAAGATAGAGATCCCAGCTTTGTCAAATTGAAAGAGTCATTCCAGAATCAGAAAGTAGAGGTTTTCTCCTAAGGGGGAGATAGTGTTCTTCGTTGTCAGGGTCGTATCTGTGTTCCAGGTGTAGATGACTGAAGGCAGCAAATTCTTGCAGAAGTGCATGGTGCGTGCTACTCTATTCATCCAGGGGCCACTAAGATGTACCGTAATTTGCGGGAAGTCTATTGGTGGAGTGGGATAAAGAGAGATCTTGTAGAGTTTGTGGCTAAGTGCTCTACATGTCAGCAGGTTAAGATAGAGCATCAGAAGCCTAGTATTCCTATGCAAGAGTTCATTATTCCTACTTGGAAGTGGGTAAACATGGACTTCGTGATGGGTTTGCCTCAAACTTGTCATCAGCATGATTCAGTCTTGGTCATTATAGACCGAATGACCAAATCAGCTCATTTTTTTCTAGTTCATACCTCTTATTCAACCGAGGATTATGCCAAACCCTACATCAGGGAGTTCATCAGATTGCACGGTGTTCCATTATCTATTATCTCAGACAGAGGTACCCAGTTCAGCTTTCATTTCTAGAAAGCATTCCAAAAGGTTCTTGGTACCTAAGTGCATCTCAGTATAGCCTTTCATCCTCAGATAGATGGTCAGGTAGAAAGGACCATTCATACTTTAGATGATATGCTAAGAGCGTGTGAAATTTATTTCAAGGGTAGTTAGGATGACCACTTGTCTTTGATTGAGTTTGTATACAATAATAGCTATTATTCTAGTATTTGGATGGCCCCATTCAAAGCTATCTATGGTAGGAGATATAGATCTCCAATCGGTTGGTTTGAAGTTAGTGAGGCTTCAGTCATAGGGCCTGACTTGGTATTCGACACCTTAGAAAAAGTCCAGTTGATTAGAGAAAGACTCTTGGCTTCTCAGAGCTGACAGAAGTCTTATGAAGATGTTCGTAGAAAGGATCTCGAGTTTGAGATTAGTGACCATGTCTATCTAAAGATCTCTCCCATGAAGGGAGTGAAGAGATTCAGTAAGAAGGGAAAGCTTAGTCCCCGATATGTCGGTCCCTTCAAGATTCTTAGTGGCTTTGGCAAAGTAGCTTATGAGCTTGAATTACCTTCAGATCTAGCCTTAGTTCATCCAGTCTTCCATGTCTCTTTGCTCAAGAAGTGCATAGGTGACCCATCAGTTGTAGTCCCTATTCAGAGCATAGATGTTTAGAATAGCCTCTCTTATGAAGAGATTCCAATTGAAATTCTAGACTATCAAACTCGTAGACTGAGGAACAAAGAAGTCCCTCTTGTTAAAGTTCTTTGACAAAATCAGTTCGTCGAGGGAGATACTTGGGAAGCATAAGCATATATGCATACCAAGTATCCTCACCTCTTCTCCGCCAACTTAGATTAAGCTCAAGGTAATAGTTCTCCTTAAGCTTACTTAGTTTCATGTTTAGTATTCATCACAAACTTGGTATCAAGTACCTTTGCATATTAAGCCATGCATACATGTATCAGTTTAGTTATATAATTATGCATCAGATATGTATTCTCAATGTGAGTAAATTTGTTCCTCAGAACACTCAGTTATGCATTCATGAATCAGTTACGCATGCATCAGATATGCATGTTCAGTATTATACGTTCAGTTTGTCAGTCATGTCAGTCATTATATCATGTTTCAGTTATTCATGTTCAGTCCATGTTCAGCTTATTTTTTCCCCTCTCAGTTAGTCTCATTCGAGGATGAATGTTCTCAAGGGGGAGATATTGTAATACCTGTGCCTTTTTCCTAGCTTGAAATCATCTCAAGGATGTTAGAACTTGCTTTGAAATATGAATCCCTTTTTGTAAATGTTGTATTTTTAAGACTTTTACTTTCCATCACATGGGAAATTTAATAAGCTTTCCATCAATATAAAATTTGCCTAAATCTGATAATCGGGTAAGAAGTTATGACTATTTCAACTTTCCCCCCGTAAAATAGTGTCATATTGGTCAGTGTCGCACCGCACCACAAGCTAAAATGGCAATTGTCCAATTTCAGTGTCTTAGCGCGATTTCCCCAGGGATGCGCCAAAGTTCTAGGTCACAAAAAAAGGGGGCAACATGGCTCCGCATCGCGCCATCCCTCAATTTTCCAATTGTCAAAATCCAGTGACACGGCGCGGTAGCGCTGCGTCGCGCCAGGGGTCCAATTTGGGAAATTTTCCTGAAATTAAATGACACATCCAGGGTTAAAAGGGTCAACTTCCCACCCCTATTTAAGCCCTTTAACACGTGATTCAGCCACTCTTCACCCAAAATATACTAGTTTCTCTCAAGTTTCTCTCAAGAACAAGCTAGGGTTTTCATAGAAGATTCAATTTCAAGAAAATTTTCATCGTCAATCTTCATGAAATCACAAACTAATGTATGTGTTGTGTTCATTCATGGATTCCTTCCATCCATGAAGCTCAAGAACCTTGTTTTTATCTATAAATCATGGTATTTATGTTGTGGGTTATTTGTAATCATGTTGTTGACGTTAATTGATTTTAAAGTTGGAATCTTTGTGTGATTATCATGATATTATGTTACCATGAAAGATAAAATCCATGAATTTAGGTCCTTATGATGTGTAATTTGATGAATTCACTTATGCCCTAGGTTGTGCATGCAAGCTGGTTGATAAAATGCTTGACAGAGTAGAAATCATGCTTTATAGCTCAAGACATAAGCTAAATGTGACATGTTTGTCATATTCCTATGTTTAAATGGTTTCCATGCTATCGTTGTGAAATGTGTATGTTGTCGGAATGCCCATGATATTAGAATATGAGATTATGATATGATTATCAGCATTCTCGCCCATGTTAGATAGTATGATATCCCTGTACTTCGTGAATTTAACTACTTTTAAAATTATGTATTGTTGATGTGGGTCCTGTACTCGATTAAGTCATGCTTCATTAGTTTTCTTCTATCGAGTCCTGGGGTACTTGTACCCGAAACATTAGTTGTGTGCCTAGAGCCATGTCATATTTTCAAGATAATCTCAGTCAAGCTATGAATCCTTAGACTTCAGACAATCTTATGACTCAGGAAATCTCCATGATCTCATGAACTCGGTCAGTTGTCAGATATCAGTAGTATTTTGCCAGTCAATAAAAATTCAGTAATTCAATCCATGTTCAGTTCAGTTCAGTAAGTCATGTTTAGTGTCCATTCAGATGGGAGTAGAAATTAGCACCGAGTGAACCCAAAGATGGGAACTCACCTGTTATATGAGGGTGTGCTTCTTAGAAGCAATCCTTGCATTCCAAAACTATATAGCCAGCATAGGTTGAGACATCATAGCCATCTATATGAGGGTAGATAAGGTGGCTTAAATTTTATATGAGGGTTCCCACCATTCTCATTAGAGTTACCTATTATATGAGCGTTACTCACATGTTATCCTTACCAGTGGCGCGGTATTGACACCCTTCCAATCAGGTCATAGATTGGACCCCAGCTCAGTTATTCTAGCATATTTGGGGCATGTCGGTTAGATAACTACTTCCTACAGTTTTATGTTACAGAATTAGGATTGTCAGATACAGTTAATCGGTCTCAGTAAAAGAACTTAGATAGTTCTTCAGAATTCAGGACTGTCAGATATAGTTAACTCAGATACAGTACGAAACTCAGCTAGTTCCATCAGATTCAGGACTGTCAGATACAGTCACTCATGTATCAGTTATCAGTTATGTCATGTTATCAGTAGTCAGATTCAGTAATCATGTTATCATGATATTAGTGTCAGTTATTCTATCTCATGCATGTATTCTCATGCTCATGATAGTTAGCCAGTTATTATTATTGTTCATGCTTATGAACCCCATGTATTTAGCCTACCTTACATGCATACTAGTACATTCAATCGTACTGACGCATTCGCGCTATGGTGTCTTATACCATAGGTTTAGAGACACAAGCTCCAGATCAGTAGTAGATTCCAATTTCAGTTGTCAGAGTTAGAAGTGAGTCCTCATCCTTCGAGGACATGATTATTTATCTATTATATCATGAATTAGTTTATTAGTTAAGGTTAGTTGGGGACATATCCCATCAACTCCTTACTCATTCAGACAGTCATATTTAGAGGCTTTTCATACTATCATATTTCAGACTTCAGTATTTTCAGTCCTGTTTTGGATATTCTATTACCTCACACAGATGTTATATTTTTCAGATTATGTTCAGTTTTGAACCTTACAGCCTTTCAGGTCATGTTTCTGCATTATTCTGTATTTTATGTAGTATACAGGTACAGATATTAGTCATGGGTTAGCTTGTGGTCCTTCGGGGTCATGAGCACCGTGTAGCATTCCGGGTATCAGATTTGGGGCGCTACACCTATTCGTGCAAAAGAAAGATGGTTCTTTGTGAATGTGCATTGACTATCGCCAGCTGAATAAAGTTATGATCAAAAATAAATATCCTCTTCCTAGAATTGATGACTTATTTGATAAACTCCATGGTGTAAGTTATTTCTCAAAGATAGACCTTAGATCCGGCTATCATCAACTTAAAGTAAGGGAATGTGATATTCCAAAGATAGCCTTCAGAACTCGTTATGGTCATTTTGAGTTTCTAGTCATGTTCTTTGGGCTAACCAATGCTCCAACAGCCTTAATAGACTTGATGAACAGAGTGCTCAAATAGTATTTGGACATATTTGTCATAGTCTATATATATGATATCCTTGTCTACTCTCGTACTTAGGATGACCATGTAGATCATCTTAGAATTGTCTTGAAAACTCTTAGAGATCATCAATTATCCGCCAAATTTAGCAAGTGTGAATTTTGGCTAAGATCATTAGCCTTTCTCGATCATATTATCTCTGTTGATGGTATTAGAGTGGATCCCCTAAAGACATAAGCCGTAAGAAATTGGCCTAGACCTATCTCTCCATCAGACATTAGGAGTTTCTTGGGTTTAGTTTTCTATTACCATCATTTTGTTGAAGGTTTCTCGTTTGTTGCATCTCCTATATCTAGATTGACCCAAAATAAAGTTAAGTTCCTGTGGTCAAATTCCTACGAGAAGAGTGTTTAGGAGTTGAACACTCGACTCACTTTAGCCCCAGTTCTAGCATTACCCAATGGTACTGACGGTTTTGTGGTGTATTGTGATGCCTCTGCAGTTGTTTTGAGTTATGTGTTGATGTAGAGAGGTAAGGTCATAGCCTATGCCTCTAGACATTTGAATCCTCTTGAAAAGAATTACCCAACCCATGATCTTGAATTAGCTGATGTGGTGTTTGCGTTGAAAATTTGGAGACACTATCTTTATGGTGTTTATGTTGATGTATTCATGGACCACATAAGCTTACAATATGTGTTTACTCAGAGGGATTTGAATCTCTATCAAAGAAGGTGGTTGGAGTTGTTAAAGGATTATGATATAAGTGTATTGTACTATCTGGGCAAGCCAATATAGTGGAAGATGCCCTTAGTAGATTGTCTATGGGCAATGTTGCTCATGTGGAGAATGATAAGAAAGAGTTGTGTTTAGAAGTTCATCGTTTGGCTAGATTTGGTGTTAGGTTAGTTGATTTATATTAAGGGGATGTTTGGGTTCAGAGTAGTTCCGAATCTTTCCTAGTCTCGGAAGTGTAGGAGAAGCAAGACATGGATTCTAGTTTGGTCAAACTGAAGGAGTCAGTGAGAGACCCAAAGGTATAAGTTTTCTCCCAAGGGGGAGATGGAGTATTGAGATATCAAAGTAGATTGTGTGTGCCATATGTTGATGAGCTGAGACAGAGAATTATAGAGGAAGCGCATGGTGCATTATTCTATCCATCCAGGTTCTACCAAGATATACCGTAGCTTGTGGGAAATCTATTGGTGGAGTAGTATGAAGAAAGATATAGCAGAGTTCATAGAAAAGTGTGAAACTTTTCAACAGGTTAAGGTAGAACACCAAAGGCCTGGTGGTACATTTTCAAGAGTTTGGTATCACTACTTAGAAGTGGGAAGAGGTGAATATGGACTTTGTGACTGGTTTACCCCATTTGCGTCGTCAGCATGATTCTATTTGGGTTATTGTAGATAGATTGACTAAGTCAGCACATTTCTTTCCAGTTCATACGTCCTATACAACTGAAGATTATGCTAAGTTGTATATCCGAGAGTTAGTTAGGTTGCATGGAGTTTCCTTGTCTATCATCTCAGATAGGGGTACTCAGTTTACTTCCCAGTTTTGGAGAACTTTTAAGAAGGGTCTTGGTACCCAAGTCCATCTTAGTTCAGCTTTTCACCCTCAGAAACATGGTCAAGAAGAGAGGACCATCCAAACTCTAGAAGATATTTTTAGGGCATATGCTCTTGATTTCAAAGGTAGTTAGGATGAGCATTTTCCATTGATTGAATTCGCTTATAATAACAGTTACCATTCTGGCATACAGATGGCCCCATTTGAGGCTCTATATGGGAGGAGATGTAGATCACCCATAGGTTTGTTTTAAGTAGGTGAGGTCATTTTGCTTGGGCCCGATGCAGTATTTGAAGCTATGGAGAAAGTTAAGTTGATTAGGGAAAGTTTGAAAATAGCCCAGAGTCGTCAAAAATCTTATGCAGATGTGAGAAGATGGGACCTTAAGTTTGAGGTTGGTGATTAAGTGTATTTGAATATTTCACCCATGAAAGGGGTGAAGAGATTTGGCAAAAAGGGTAAGCTTAGCCCCCGGTATGTTGTCTCTTACAGAATTGTGAGTCGTGTTGGGAAAGTAACTTATGAGCTTGATTTGCCCACCGACTTGGAAGCCGTTCATCGTATATTTCACGTCTCTATGCTTAAGAAGTGCATCGGTGACTCTACCATTGTAGTTTCTTCAGAAAGCTCAGATATTCAGAACAGCCTTTCATATAAAGAGATTCCAGTTGAGATTTTAGATCATCAGATCCGCAGACTAAGGAAAAAAAAAGTTTCCTTCGTCAAATTTCTTTGGCGGAATCAGTCTGTTGAGGGTGCAACTTGGGAAGTAGAAGCATATATACGAACCAAGTACCCTTACCTCTTCTTTGAAAACTCAGATTTAGCTAAAGGTAATGCTTGTAACACCCCGCATTTCGGGCTAGAACGAAAACCGTCATTTTAGTGCTTGGCGCATCGCAGAAGGGGTCTATTTAGCAATTGTCAAATTCTAGTAGCCTAGCGCGATTGTGGCGCGTCTTGCTAAAGTTCCAGGTCCCAACCAGTGGGACAATGCAATGGCTCCACGTCGTGGTGACACCAAGAATCCCATTCATCAATTTCCAGTGATCCACCGCGATAGTGGCGCATCGCGGTGGCCCATTAAATCGAACTCCCAGTTATATTTTTTTGGTTGCATTAAGGGTTAAAATGGGGATATTTTGGGAAATTACCCTACTCCCAATCCGTATATAAACATACAATCAATGGCATAACAAAAGCATTTTATGCCCAAATCTTCATTCTCTACAACGCAAAAACCCTAAGCATCCCAAAACCTCTTCCAAGAATCTCAAGATTCAATCATGGGTTTTCAAAATTGATTAAAGATTGTGAATCCCCAAACCATAGGCTTCAAGAATCAGTCTCTAATTTCCTATTTGAGGTACGTGGGGTTTATCCTAAAAGTACATGGGCCTGTTGAAAATACTCAATTATGATTTAAAGATTATAAAGCATGAATTTGTTAAAGGGGTTTGAAATCCATGATTTTTATTATGCTTTGTGCATGTTATTGATATTGTTATTTTGGACTTTAGACCTCATCCCCTCAAATTGGTTTACAAGTATATGTATATGTATATGTATGAAATTGAAATTTAAGATTTGTTTGAGAGAACAGATTATGAAGTCCCTCTCTTGTGATAAATTCAAGTTTATGATCTTATTGTGAATGATTTTAAATGCATGATTTATGGTTTGAAATTAGTTTTCTCAAAACCTTAGTGTCTGAGCATGATTTAGAGATGATGAGAGGGAGATTATTTATATAATTACATCCTTGTTTTAAATGAGAAAGAGTTGCATGTGATTGAGAAATTTGACATGACCACCTTGTATTATTGAAATGCTTGACAAAGAGAGTTCCTTGCATGTGTTTACATGAGGTTTGAGAAAGAGTTTCTTTGAATTGATTTATTGATATGGTGGTCCCAAACTTATGTTTTGAAAATTGAGATTATAATATGTTATTAATGGCTCAGAGATGTGACTTGCAAGTCAATGGTATGACGATACCATATGTATGTATGCCATAACAAATAAGAGATTTCAGAGTATGTTTTCAGAAGATGCATGATTTTAAAAGAGTTAAAAATGGGCTCAAAGAGGGTTAGGTGGTTACCCAAAGACGTCTTGAGTTCAAGTATCTCTTAACCTGAAATCGTATTTGCCGATACGGGTAGATTATTATTGTACACTGGCGACGATCGTGTGGCATAGTAGATTCAGAGACTCCGACCCTTGCGGAACACTTGGGTTAGGGGCTTGGCTGCCAAGTTAATGGAAGCTTCCATATAGCCCGTGGAATTTCAGAGTTGTAGGGTATACCACCTAGCACAGAAGTAAAACAAAGAATGTTTCAAAGTTCAAATGATTTTACAGAGTCTTTTGAAAATGCCCATGTGATTTCTTACCATATGATATGTTTATGAACTGTTTTAAATTGATCTCATATATGTTGAATATAAATTATTATTTTGGATTTTCTCTACATATTAGTACATTTGTATTGACCCCCTACCTCTCAGGGTCTAAAGCTCAGTTTAGAGGTCCTTCTAAACAGTAGTGTTTTCAGACAGTAGTGAAGTGTGTAGTTGGTGAGCCTTCTTAATTCCAGAAGGCCTGTGTCTTTCAGATTATGTTATTTATTTTGGTTTAGGTACACTGGGGGCCTTGTCCGAGTTTCAAATAGTTGTCAAATTTTCATGTAGTAGAGATTTCACAGACTGAGTCAGATGTTATTTAGATGTAGTTGATTTACAGTTTCCATACTTATGTTGAAATCAGAATTGGCCATGTTTCCGTAGAAGATTATGTTTACGCATCTTTTTTATTATATGAATATTGTGCATAATTACCAGATAGAGAAGGGCGTTCTAGGCCTTCATGGTTCGGAATGTCTGTCACGGCCAGGCCCTAGTTCGGGTCGTGACAACAGTCTACTGTGGCATAACAATAATGGATCCAATCCAATCCTAAAATAGCATCAAAGTCAATCATATAAATCTCTAAAAAATCTGCCACAATATCATGATGACAGACAGACACAACATAATTTTTATACACCTTCCTAGCCACAATAAAGTCACCAACAAGAGTGGAAACACAGAAGGGTTTCTAGATATTTTTAGGCTCAAAGTCAAAACTAACCGCCACATAAGGGGTCACATAAGACAAGGTAGACCTGGGATCAATTAACACATACACATCACGAGAGAAAATTTGCAGCGTACCCATAATAATATGTGGTGAAGCCATTGCATCCTGGAGGTTAGACAAGGCATATAACCGGTTGTGACCCCCTCTAGTTGTTAAAGCAGTACACTTGGGTGGTGGAGCTGTGGAGTTTGTTAGAGACTTAGAACCTTCAAAATTTCCTCTTGCCATAGGGCAGTCCTTCTTAATATGACCTGGCTGGCCGCAGGCATAGCACAGAAGATTACCAAGTTGACACTGTCCTAGATGATCTCTACCACACTTTTCACAGCATAGGTAAGACCGAAAAGTTTGAGCTATAATCCTCTAGGACTGAGTACCCTGTACTCCTGATCCATTGTTTGACTGAAAAATTCTAAAATTGCTGATCCACTGGAGGTCTGGTGTTGGGGCACTAGCTAAAGACTGAGCATTGTTCCAAAAAAATTTCTTAGACCACATATTATCCCAATTACTACCTTGGTGTTTACTATTATTCTGGTCTGTAGACTAACTCTTTTAGCTTATCTTTCTCTTTTCCTTACCTCAGCCAGTTTTTTCTTCTGCTCTTCAGCCTGCTACATATGAATGGATAACCTAGAGAAATCCATATCTCTATTCAGCATTGCTCTATTGTATTCCAACACCACATCATCTGAGAGACCAGATTCAAACTTTCTCATGCGGGCTCTCATGTTACCTGCCAGTTCTGGAGCATATCAGGACAGTTGGATGAACTTCAATGTGTACTCTTTGACTATCATTTTTCCTTGTTTCAAGTTCATAAATTCTTTTTCCTTTGCTTCCCTCAATTCCTGGGGAAAGAAACGATCCAGGAAAGCTTCCACAAACTTACCCCACACAAAAGGATCATCATCTCTACCCTTCGAATCCTCCCACTCATTATACCACTAGTAGTATACATCCTTCAACTGATAGGCTGCCAACTAAACCCCTTCAACCTCATTCTCATGCATAACTCTAAAAAATTTCTCCAGTTCATCAACGAACCTTGGGGTGTCCTACTCAACCTTCATACCAGTAAACATAGGTGGGTTCAGTCTCATGAATTTACCAACTCGTGTGATCTCAGATGAACCAGACACAGATCCAATATCTTCAGACCGACGAGACTAAAACGCCATGAGCTGAGCTATTATATGGATATTCTATTGGAATTAAACATTAGAGACTTTCCTCTAGGAATACTGAGTATGATTAACTCTAGATTGAGGATCCAGAGGTGGACTAGTTTTAACCGATGGGGCTTCTGGAATAGAAACAAACTCCAAAGTTTAAGCTCTATTACGGGTCCACATCCCATGAGTAGGGCAGACATCCTCAGTTTGGGTATTTTGTTCATTGGATCTGCGGGGAGGCATGATCAATTTCTGAAATATAGAAAATCATTGATTAGAGGGAATTTAGACTCTATAGAATGAACTAAAACATGAAAGAAAAGAGAGACATTCCTAAACTCCAAGTAGCCTTCTACTTAAAAGTGTGGAGCGCTATATACACGTAAAAAAGACTCTACTTGACGCGATTTTGCAGACACCCTGGGACCATGATCCATGCTCTGATACCAAGTATGTCACGACCTGAACAGAGGCTCTGGTCATGTATCCCAAACCATGAAGGACTGGGAGCCCCTATCTAACTGGAAAACATATACACAATTCATATACTGAAAGTAAATGCGGAAAACATGACAACACAGAAACATGGTCATTCTTTTACTTCAATTAAACAATACGAAATGTAAGTTCATAAATATTCAAAACACATGACACCAGTCTACGAACTCTCTAAACATGAAAACAACTTTTGTCAGAAAATTGTGACAAGGCCCCCAATGTGACCATAAACTAAAATCAGATGAAAATATTCCATGAACAAGGACTTTCGAATTAAGGGAAGCTCACTGACTGCAAACTTTTGATAGAACAATCTACTGCTTAGCAGGACCCTAGGACTGAGCCTCAAATCCTAAAATATAGGAGGTCAATACAAATGTACTAGTACGTAGAACAACCCAAAAACAAAATAAATTTATATACAACATAGGTGAGAGCATTTCAAATATACTTGTTATCTTAAAAACAGTTGAAAACGCATAAGCATAATCTATATCTTTCAAAACACATTCTGCAATTCATGACTCTACTCTTTCTTCTCTTATGAGCTAGATGGTACACCCTATAATCTGTAATTCCATGGGTTAGATGGAATCCGCCCTTGACTCGGCGGCCAAGCTCCGAACCCAAGTTTACTGCAAGGGTTAGAGTATCTGCTTATCTACTAAGCCATAGGGTCATCTCTAGCATTCAATTTCCCTTTCGGGTAACATAACCCCGTGTCAATAATTCATGATTTTGGGCAATAAGTTATCTGAACTTGTGCCTTCTTCAGGTAACCATCTAACTCCCTTTAGCCAAATTATAAACCCCTTTAAAACATAGCTTCTTCTTAAAAAACTGTTTCTCTCTTTTTATTTTTGGGCACATCAAAATAGGGTATTGCCATACCCAGACTTGCAAGACATGTCACAACATATCTACTTCCCTTTCATATTTCAAAAGTATTGTTGACAACCCAAATCATTTAAACAATACAAGACAATTCATATTTCAAAAATATGTTGATACGGGACAAATGGTCATCTTATCTTTTGATGACATCTTTAGATGCCAACACATAGAGGCTCAAGACTTGTCACTTCGAGGATACAAGAACATGCATGGAGGACCCGTTTTGAGCATGCCATTAAACAAATCCGTATGTGGAAGATTGCGTGGGGGCTTACATTTGATGCCAATTTGAGACTACAAGTTTTGAAGTGTGACCCCATGGTTTTGGAGCATTGAAGAAGCACCCTTAATTAAGGGTATTTTTAGGTTTTCACATGTTAAAGAAACAACCCATGACCTCCCTTTCATTAAGGGTATTTTAGTCCATTATACTATGTAATAAGCTAGGCTATATAGTCTTTTATTAGGTCTTTTCTCTTTAGTTTTTGAATGATGAATGTATGAAACACTTGAAAATCCTCTCTCTTGAGAGTAGACCACTTTAGTGTAGTCTTAGTTAGGGCTTGAAAAAGTCATCCTTAGTATAGGGCTTGGAAAAGCCAATATTGAGCTTTGCTTGGAAACGGTGGATCTTTAGGTGAGTTGATTTCCTTGGTGGTCACCGTAAGAGTGTGGTTTTGATTATTACATTCATTAGGGTTAGTTTTTAAATACACTTGGTTCTTAATCTTGTAATAATATTGGTCTCACTATCTATCCTTTCATTATTTTGCAAATCCGTGTGTTTTTGTGTTTGTCATCTTGTATCCCTTTGTGTTGCTTGTTCTTCTCACGTTAAGTGGACTGTTTTGACATCTTGGTGGGATGTTTTCAGTATCATTTGGCATCAAATCCACCATTGATTTTGTTCCCACGAGATCAATCTTGGGTTTGTTCACTCAAAAATAAAAAAAAATGTTGAAAAGCTAAAAAAACTCAAAAATAGTAATTTGTCCACGTTTTTGTATTTAGGCCGAAATTTGAAGCTTAGTTTTCTTGTTATTTTTGTGCATTTTGTGTGTTCTAGTTTTAGATCTATGTTTCCTAACATTAGAAGAGGTGTCCAAGGTCGAAAATCTTACAAAAAGAAGTTATTCTACGGGTTTGGTGTCTTGGTCGAAGTGTTGTTGTTGTTTGGCCGAATTTGTGTCTAGATTTAGGTGTTGTTTTGATTGTATTTGTTGTTTCTTGTGTTGGTTTTATTTATCTCTAACACTACTTGAGTCTAACCCAAGTTCTTGAGCAAAAAAAAATTGCAAGTTGTTGTGGGAAGAGTGGACAGTTTTGTTGTTGTTGTTGTTGAAGTTCTTGTGTTGTGTTGAAGAAGTCTTGTAAAAGGTTGTTGTTTGATAAAAATTCAAAGGGAAGAGAGTGTGGACTCTTTTTAGTCTTGAAACAACTTTCAAGACATTACCAAAAGGAAAAAGAACAAAAGACCTCCCAAAAGTCTTCATACCAAAAGGGAGTAAGTTCATTTTTCTAGACAAGCCAAAAGAGGAAAGGGAGACAAGACCTCTAAAAGGTTGTCTTGCCAAAAAGGTGAAAGTTGGTCAAGGTTTTAATTTTGAAAAAAAGGACTTAAAGTCTTGTTTGTTAACCTACCAAAACCGAAATTCCTCCCATCTTTGTGAAATTTGAACAACAAAAATTGTGGAACTAAATTTTTCAACTTCAACAATATTTTTTTTGTCCATCGACCAATAGTCGAGTGCCACATCATCAATAGCTCAAGAACATTGGAATTCCTAGTTTCACTTTTTTGATTCTATTGGTTTCCATTTTGTTAGTTCTCATACTAATTAGCAAACTAGTAAATACCTACTAGATTGTAGATTAGTTTTTGAGTATGTTTTCTTCCGTGTTAAGCGTTGTATTTTGTGCTTTTCTCGTTTATAAGTCGTAGTATTTTCTTTGTTTCAAGTTCGTAAGTAAATTTTGTTTTTGTGTATTGAGTCGATCAAACAAGAATCCATTCCGTCCTCCAAGTAGAATTGACATCCTATTGACTACCGGAGTATAAGCAACCTTCAATATTTGTCGCTCCAATTGTGAGAATCACAAAGGTGGGTGTATACGAGTGTTGGTGAGGAGCTTTTCCTACTAATATTGGTTGTTCATTGTGTAGGTACAAAGGTGATATAAGGGGAACATGTCTTCGATATCTGGGGATTATTATGACTACAACATGGGAGACTATGATTGTAGTGAGGGGTTTTTGGCTACGAAGTTGAGGGAGATTGCGGAGGCTATGAAAATAGCCATGATCAAAACTTGGGCAGATTTGAGAGTTACGGTTTTGAGGGAGAAAATAAGGTGAATGAAGTGCCTAGTGATTATGGTGAACTTGGGGATGATGTAGGACCTCGTGATGGATCTTATGATGACATTAAGGCATGTGAGGAGTCTTACACTTCTCACTCCAAACCTAGATTTGGTGTTAGGTATAACCCTTTCGTTCGCAAATATTATGAGAGATATGACGAGAGTTCACGTGAGGAGTGTGAAGATTCATATTCTCCACCTTGTAGTACTTCTTATCAAGGTCGATATAGTGTGAATGGTTATACTAGCTCTAGTGGAAGGTTGTCCAATGAGAAGAAGAGGGTATGCATCTCCAAAATTGAGGGGTACTCATGTTCTTTACAATGTTTATCTAAGAAGGAGTGTACACTCTTGAAAGGTGACCATTTGTGGGCTACCGGGATGCCTCATTGTGTTAAATGATAGGTACTATAGTAACTACATCGTTCCATCCATGGTTGACTACTTGGGGTTGTTTCGCGAGCCTTTACTTGTTCCATATTTTTTGGACGGGTTTAAGGTTACCGAAAGGGTCAAAGTTGTCTTCTCCAAATGTTAATACCATGAGGAGATGTGGTGCGATATTATTCCATTGACATATGGTCATAAATGCTTAGGTGCAGATTGGTTTGCACAACATAGAGTTCCAAATTTGCAAAATTGGCCTAATGTTGTAAGAGACCGGTGGGGAAATCACCTTGTGACATACATGCTGCCCGAGTCGCAAAGAGAAGTGAATACTTACTCCAATCCAAATGCTTATGAGATACAAAAGATTGAGAGGAGTAAGGGTGTGCAAGGTGGTAATCCGAGAGTGGAAAAAGGAGAGGTTGTGTGGAGAGAAGTGAGGCGACTACCACCAAACCAAGCTAACATTGTTTGTCTTTCTATTTCTAAGGACATTTGTGTAGGTACCGATATGGCAAGTGAAGGAGCGCAATGCCGAAGTGAATTTTTTGCCCAAGCTTGTAGAGGACCTTCAAAACACAGCAAAGTAGAGTTGACTCAAGAACTTCAAGGTAAAATAGCTAATTCTTACACTTTTGTGCATGTGAATGATAATTGTGTGGCTAGTAGCCCAGTGAGTGTGAGTAGTATCTTACTTACTTGTTAGTCTAATGATTCTTTTCCTTTTGTTGATGATGTATATGTTGTGAGTGTGTATAAACTAGTTGATCCTATTGATGACCAAATTGACTCTTCTTGTAAGATCAATTAATGTCCACCTAGTGTTGAAGCCTATATGTTGAACGGAAGTACATCGTCTTGTGTAATTGGTGTTGATCAACCTATTTGTAAAAAATTTCCACCACTTGAGTATGTGTGTGATGTGATTAATAAAACTCAAGTGAGTGAAGTATTTGAAAAGGTTGGTCAACAAAAGAGGAGTGAACCCGAGAGCTATTCTTGGGACAATCTTGTGCTTGAAACCACTTTGAAACTTGATATTGATCTCTTACAGAGTGAGGAACTTGCTTGTTCCAAATATTCCCATGGGTTGGATCATGCACTCATTAGGTATAATGTCTTGTTTGAAAATTATATAAACACTCCTAATGATCCTAGTGGTAAAAAAGATGGTATAGCTTACCTTGGAGGCTATAGCCTATATGTTAACCCACTATGGTGTAACAACATTCCTCCTAAAGATGGAAATCTCTTCTTAGAAGATGAGAGTACTCTTAAGGGTAAGGAATATGTAGTCTTGGAAGTTACTCCTTTTACTTTGTGTGACTTTATTGTTAGACTACTCATGGTGATGATTGGGAAACTAGTAGTGAGTACACACATGAGGGCACCTTAGTAGAAGTCAACTTGAGAGATACTTTTCTCTACTCTCTATTTTCTTTCGATGATATGTATGCTATTGTAGAGAGTATGTCATTTAGTTTGGGTGGAGACCATGGGAAAGGGTAGTGTTTTCTAGACCCGTGTCTATGGCCACTCTTCCCGTTTGACCCCGGTGCCAAATATGGAAATGGTGATGTTGGTGCACCCAACTTGTTGCTTGGTATACATGACAAGCAAAGTGTCACTCTTGTTGAATCCCCTAACCAAATCCTTCGTACCTATTTCATTGAGTTTTTAATATTTCATTCAAAGGATCCTTGGTTATATTGCAAATATGTCAAACCTTGGCATGTTGAGATGATTTGTTATGATAACCATAACCCTCATTCCATGAGGAGTTTGTATTTGTTTGTCCTCTCTTTGATTTTGCAAGGTTTGGATTTGAGGTCGAATCCTTTTCAAGAAGGGGAGGATGATACGGGACAAATGGCCATCTTATCTTTTGATGACATCTTTAGAGGCCAACACATAGAGGCTCAATACTTGGTCACCTTGAGGATACGAGAACATGCATGGAGAACCCATTTTGAGCATGCCATTAAACAAATCCGTGTGTGGAAGATTGTGTGGGGGATTACATTTGATGCTAATTCGAAACTACAAGTTTTTAAGTGTGACCCCATGGTTTTGGAGCATTGAAGAAGAACCCTTCATTAAGGGTATTTTGGGGTTTGCACATGTTAAAGAAACAACCCATGACCTCCCCTTTCATTAAGGGTATTTTAGTCCATTATACTATGTAATAAGCTAGGCTATATAGTCTCTTATTAGGTCTTTTGTCTTTAGTTTTTGAATGATGAATGTATGAAAAACTTGAAAATCCTCTCTCTTGAGAGTAGACCACTTTAGTGTAGCCTTAGTTAGGGCTTGGAAAAGACATCCTTAGTATAGGGCTTGGAAAAGCCAATATTGAGCTTTGCTTGGAAACGGTGGATCTTTAGGTGAGTTGATTTCCTTGTCGGTCACCGTAAGAGTATGGTTTTGATTATTACATTCATTAGGGTTAGTGTTGAAATACACTTGGTTCTTAATCTTGTAATAATCTTGGTCTCACTATCTATCCTTTCATTATTTTGCAAATCCGTGTGTTTTTGTGTTTGTCATCTTGTATCCCTTTGTGTTGCTTGTTCTTCTCACATTAAGTGGACTGTTTTGGCATCTTGGTGGGCTTTTTTTGGTATCATATGTGGAAACTCACGCAAAACTTCTCTTCTCTCAAATCTTAACGTGGGGGGGGGGGGGGGGGTTAATTACTTTGCAGTAATCTCATGAAATTTTTTCAATCATCATATTGAACATTTACAAACACGAAAACACCATCTCTTCGAGTCATAATCAATGTTAATTTCACAATAATTGTAAAACATTTATCTCATGCCTTAAAATATTTATTTGGACAACCCATAACGTGTGAAATCAAGAGGTAAAACAACAATAGAGGGGTTTAGTCATTCATGTTATTGATTATTCTATGCAAAAATGAAATCGTATGTCTATACGTGATCATAATTCAATTCTATAAGAAAAGGTAACGTTCACTTTCATCAAACAAGTTCATAATGCATGTATTCAAAACAATGTCAAAACACTCTTTTGTAAACATGATTGTATATTTTTAAACTTGATAAAAAACCGTAAAACTTATGCCCAATGATTTTAGGATAGCCCACCGTACCTTATTTGACGAATAAATCGAAAAAAGATTGACCCTTTAAGCTTGAGTGTGCAACCTTAAGTTGTTTAGGGACGGTTATGTAGTGTCAAAAGTTCTTGTTTCCCTTGAAATAACTCAATAATGGAGCTTCTACACCAAAAAGTATAGGGTTGGTGGCACCTAACCCATTGCCTAACCACAAGGTTGGCGGTGCCAAGCCCATGGCCAAACCCAAGGTTGGCAGCACCTAACCCATGGCCAAACCCAAGGTTGGTGGTGCCTAAGCTATGGCCAACCTTTCTAGTGAAGGTAGGTGATGGTCAGGCAATGCCTATCCATCGCTTAAGCTCTATTGGGTGATGCCTACTTAGTTTTGAGGTCCTAGAACACCTCCCACAATGTTAACTCATGATCTACCATCACTACGGGGGACCGAAAGATCATTTTAGAAGCATCGAAAGAGTGTTACGACTACGGGGTGTTGCTTTATCATACCCACCAGTAGTGAAATCCCACGAGTGGGATTTGGGGAGAATAGAGTGTATGCAGGCCTTATCATTGCCTCGTGGAGGTAGTGAGGTTGTTTCTGGAGGGCCTTATCTAAATTATAGCAAGTCAAAGTAGGTATGCAAAGGAAAATGGAAGTGAAGAAAGCATATCAACTAATAAGAAATAGTAACAACAACAAAATTCAGAATAAGAAAAGAAGAGAATAAATCTAGAGAGAAGAGAGATAAGACCTGACTAAGAGAGAGAAAGGGAGTGAAGACTGAAGAGAATCAGATTTATCATTCCTTTTTGTGTCAAAAGCCAAAAACGCTAATGTTGGAGTCTTGAAGTTTTGAAAAATGACAAAATTAATGAAACATGTTGATCAAGTTCTTCCACTGATATGGCAGAATCAAGAGTGCAACTCTACTAGTTTATGAAAACAAGAGTGATGAATAAAGAAGTGGATAAGATGGTAAAGTAGATAACTTCTACCGAACCACCACGTGTGTAGATAAATTGGTTAAGTTTGATTAAAACACTTGAGAATAAGAAAGATTGAGTTGAAGAAGGAGTTCTACTTCAACAAGGAGATCATCTTCAAGAAGGACTTCTACTTCACAACGAACACTGAAGAGTGGAGAGTTTTACCTAAGATAGAAGTCACATCTGATGTAGGACACTTTGGAGAGTCGTGTTCAGATAGAGGGAGTGACTCGCACAGTCACTCATGCACTTACAAAGAAAAAGACAATTGGTAAATTGACTTGCAGCCCATAGCTTGAAGAAACACATAGTTGAACCTGGTGCTATTACTTAAAAGAGAAGGTGTCTTAGTTTCTATCTATTAGGTTTGATTATTGAGTTGTAATGTTTATGTAATTCTAGTCTCAGTGAAGTATAAACTGAGTTTGGATCACTGTCTTCAAGTTTCATAACTCGAAGACTTAGGAACACATACATTGGGAGGTTTGTGTATTTTTTTGAAGTAGGAATTAGAGT
Organism: Capsicum pubescens; assembly: GCA_030864215.1. NCBI lineage: Eukaryota > Viridiplantae > Streptophyta > Magnoliopsida > Solanales > Solanaceae > Capsicum > Capsicum pubescens. Next base: position 33,065,870 of record CM061542.1, on the reverse strand, counting down.
TTATAATTTCTATATTGCATAAGTCTTATAATTTGTTGTTTGCTGAGGCTAAAAGTTGTTTAGTGAAGTTTAGGGTAAAACCCTGTGGAGGTAAAAGTCGTGGTTTTTTTACACCTTTTTGAGCCGGGTGTTTTCCATGTTAAAACCATTTTCTCATTTACTTACTGTTTTGTCCTTTTCGAAGCATGTTAGGCAACTTTCTTCATTAATAGGAAACTGTTAAGCTAAAATAAGTAAATCAGTAGGTCTAGTACTTTATCAGCCAATCTCATAATTGAAGTAGGAATTAAAATTGTGTCTAATGAAAACAACTAAAGGGAAGGAATGCTAACCTAATACCATCATATAGTAGGTTACCAAAGCCATATGTCATTTATGACTGATTCATTTTCATGAAATTACTTCATTTAGTTGTGCACGTTTATTTGGCATTTTAAAAAAAAAAACTATATCGGTTCTCACTTCATCCTTTAAGCAAAGCAGGCTCTTATTCCCTGTTTGCACTTCATCTTGTCTTAACCTTTATCAGAAAACATGAATCTTAAATATTTTTTTTCATATTCACAATTAGAAAATGCCAATAACATGGTCTGATGATTTTGTTGGGACTCATCTTAGGAATTTTTTGACCAGAATAAGTCATTTTTTAAATCAATTCACTAAAGTAATATGTTTTTTGAAAACTTTACAAAACTAGCATAAATGTTGTTGGCAGTAAAGAGTTGGGTTTTAAAAAACTTAACGAACCAAAATGGCGTTACAGTAGGAATGGTTACTAACAATAATGATAAAATGTTATCAATGGTAACGAGACTCTGCAACTCTACCACATCAGACTCTACAGAGTTGATTTGGCCGAGTGGCAGAGCTGAAGAGTCTTGTTACTCTTGGTAATGTTTTAAGCCAAAAACGTTACTATCAGTAATGATTCCATCTTTAATTCCGTCTACTGTTCATTTTGATTCGTTAATTTTTTTTTAAAACCTAATACATTACTACGAACAATGTTTATACTAGTTTTGTAAAGTTTTTAAAAAACTTGTTACTTTGGTGAATTAATTTTAAAAATGTCTTATTTTGGTCAAAAATTCCTCTTCTTAATTCCATCATCAACTAATACACATATTCTAGCTAGTGATAAGCAATTCTTTTCACATTTATGCAAGACAGCAGACAATTACTGGACTTTAACAATGACATTTAGCAAATATCAAGATAGTCATAATATAGAAATGTCACGATATTTCTCATAGAGTATATCAGTTATTAGATTGTATCAGATATACATAGTTAAATATTGTAGGTAAGAGGCATGATCTCAAGGATCTGCTCGACTTTTTTGTGTTTAGCTTTGTTATATATTCTAGGTGTAATATATAATTTAGTGAATGAGGTGAAATAAATCATTAATATGACATCAAAGCCTCCAACTGTCTTTGCAGAGGCTCAAGTTGCCTTTTCCGGTGGCTGTTCCGATAGACTTTTCGATAACTATTCCGGTATCTTCCTTCTCGAGCAGCACTTCCTTCAGGTTTTCCTATTCATCTCAAATGTGAGGATCAATCATTCATTCTAATATTACCCAACACTCTTATAATTTTCAGCAACCAAAAAACTGCAAAGGCAGTTATCTTCATCAGCTGTTTCTTCCTTTTCCTGGCAAAATTCTTGTTCAGTTCAGATCTGAAATAGTTTCTACTAGATCTGCAGTCATCAAGAGGATTCTTGTTCTTCTCTTTCCTCTATTTCAACTTCTTTTAACCAAAAACTTTTCCTTTTTGCAAATCATTTCTTATATTTGTCCTCATTTTTTTCTTTGTTCAAAAAAAACAATCATTTTTTGTATTTCATTTAGTTGTTGAAGCCATAATGTCAAAGAAAGGTGAATCTCTAACTGATGTCTTAGAGAAAATTGATTCTTCAAGTGATGTCAAATTCATGTTTTCCACAATTTATAGTTATTATAACTACCATGAAATTGGAAGGTAGTAATAATTGCACACCATGGTCTTAATCCGCTGAGATGTGGTTTATGGGACAAGGATACGAGGATCATTTAGTTAAAAATACTAGTGATATTGTTGCTAGTGAAAGGACTAAGTAGACTCGAATCGATGCTCAATTATGAAATATCTTATCGAACTCTTTGGATCCTAAATTACTCAATCTAATTCAATCTTGTAAAACTTTCTATAAAGTTTGGACTAAAGCTAAGACTTTGTATACGAATGACATACAACGTATATACAAGGTTGTCTTAGACTTGGTCCAACTTTAGCAGAATAATCAAGATATGTCAAGTTAAGGGGAAATATTAGAAACTCTAGACCCTATTGCAACTATTTCAACAAACCAGGCCATACTCGACAAACTTGTTGGAAATTGCATGGTCAACAACAACGTACTAACAATCGTAGTATAGCTCACATGGTTCAGATCCGTAAAGATACATACAGACGGTCAACTGTATAATCTCTTACTTTGTCTGGAGATGATTATAATTATTACTTGCAGTATTAAAAGGTTATGCAACAATCACCCATATCTGGCACCCCACAAACACAAACTGGTAATTCCTTTGCTTGTCAAACCAGGTCTTCACCCACTTGCCCATGGATATGGTTCTGGTGCATCTGACCATATATCAGGTAATCAGAATCTTTTCTCAAATCTTATTCATTCCACAACTCTCTCCGCAGTTACCCTTGCTAATGGATAACGAACGGCAGTAAAAGGAATAGCGGACGTGCAACTTCTTCCTTCTAATTCCTTAAACTTAGTTTTATTTGCTCTTGAATGTCCATTTAATTTGATTTCTTTAAGCAAATTAACCAAACACCTCAATTGTGGTGTCACTTTTTTGGCTGACTCTGTTGTTGTACAGGAATGGCGAATGGGGAATACGATCGGAACACGATATGAGTTGCAGGGGTTGTATCATATGTCAAAATCGCCAACACCAGTTACTTTCACTTCTGTTGCCTCAATTGATCTTCTCCACGATCGTTATGGTCACCCGAGTCTCGCAAAGCTTCAAAAATTAATTCCTAGTCTTTCCACTTTGTCTTCTTTTGAATGTGAGTCTTGTCAACTTGGGAAGCATAGTCGCACTTCATTTCCCAGTATATTCAATAACAAGGCCACATATATGTTTAACATTGTTCACTCAGATATATGGGGCCCAAGTCGCTTCGTTTCAAGTCTAGGATTTCAGTATTTTGTTACCTTTATTGATGACTTTTCCCATAGCACATGAGTATATTTAATGAAAAATCATTCTGAAGTAATATCTATTTTTCAAAAATTTTGTGCCAAGATAAATAATCAATTTAGTGTTTCAATAGAGGTATTACACAGTGATAATGCCATAGAGTACGTATCTTCTCCTTTTTCCAGTTTCATGTTGTCTTAGGGAATCACTCATCAGACTTCTTATGTGTATACCCCTCAACGAAATGAAGTCACCAACATAAAAATAGGCATCTCATAGAAACTTTTATTACTTATACACCATCATGTTCCTCTTCATTTTTTGGGGGATGTTGTTCTCGTTGCTTGTTATTTGATCAATAGAATTCCCTCCACTATGTTGCAACAACAAAGTCCTCACTCAATTCTCTTTCCAGGTCAAAATCCTTATCATCTACCTTTGAGAGTGTTTGTATGTATTTACTTTGCCCATGATCAAGGTACTAGAAATGACAAACTCCAATCGAAATCAATTAAGTGTGTCTTTCTAGGATACTCTCTTCACCAAAAAGGTTACAAATGTTATGATCCAAAAACAAATAACTATTGTATTAGTGCAGATGTGACATTTTTTAAAACATCTCCCACTATTTTACACCATGCACTACCGGTAGAAGCTTAATTCCTCAAGTTTTGCCTGTACCCATACTTCCTCTACAACAGGTCAATCTTTTAGAAACCCCTCAAACCACTCCTCCTCCTCTTCAAGTATACACCTTATGTGCGCGTCCTCTTAACAACAATAATAATAGAACTAATCCTAGTCCTGATGCATTGGTAGCTCCTGATGACTCATCCCTTTCTTTTTTAGCTCCCGTCATGCCTTCATCAGATGCAGTGACCCCACCAACTGCCATACACAAAGGTATACTTACTAATCGAAATCAACAATTAGAGAGATATAATTTTTTAAGTTATCATTGCTTGTCCCCGTTATAATATACCTTTGCATCTACCCTATCTAATGCACCTGTAGCAAAGACTTTTAGCAAAGCCCTAGAACATCCGGGGGGAGATGCTACGATCGATGAAATGAATGTTTTATAGACCAATAACACTTGGTAATTGGTCTAGTTACTAAAGGGTAAATCTATTGTTGGAAGTCGATGTATCTATATAGTAAAAGTGGGTTTGGATGGAACAATTAATAGACTAAAAGTTTGCCTTGTTGCCAAAGGGTACCCCAGATTTATGGTCTTGACTATGGTGACACGATCTCTCCAGTTTCCAAAATTGCATCAGTCTGATTGCTTATCTCCTTGGCAGCAATGCATCATTGGCCTATTCATTAACTAGATATTAAGAATGCCTTTTTGCATGGCGAACTTGCTGAGGAAGTTTGTATGGAGAAACCTCCTAGATTTGTTGCTCAGGGTGAGTCAGGCTTAGTTTGTCGTCCCAAATATTCTCTATATATGGCCTCAAGAAATCTCCAAGAGTGTGGTTTGACAGATTTAGTTTGGTTGTCCAACAATATGGTATGTATCGAAGTAAAGCAGACCACTCTGTATTCTATCAGCATAATGTTCTAGGAAAGAACATTTATCTGTTTGTTTATGTTGACGGCATTTTCATAACTGGAAATGATCCAGAAGGAATATCGCAACTAAAGAAACATTTGTTCAGTCACTTTCAAACCAAATATTTGGGGAAGTTAAAGTATTTTTGGGAAATTGATGTAGCCCAAATCAAGACAAGTATTGGTATCTCACAAAGAAAATATGCTTTCGACATATAAGAAGAGACATGCATGTTAAATTGCAAGCTTATTGACACTTCTATGGATCCAAACACCAAACTCATCCCTGGACAGGGGGAGCCGCTGAAAGATCCTGGTAGATATAGAAGACTGTAGATAAATTGAATTATCTCACTATCACAATACTTGATATTTCATTTGCAGTAAGCATGGTTAGTTTCTCCAATCCATGTAAATATCATTGGCATACAGTAATTCACATCCTTAGATACATCAAAAAAGCTCCAGGACAAGAATTTTTATATGAAGACAAAGGTCACACAGATATTGTTGGATATTCTGGTGCAGATTGGGCAGGTTCTCCAATAGATAGACACTCTACTTCTAGGTATTGTGTCATGATTAGAGGCAATTTAATTTCTTGAAAAAGTAAGAAGCAAGATGTTGTTGCCAGATCTAGTGTAGAAGTTGAATATCAAGCAGGGGCGGCTCAATGACATTTATGGCCTAAAGCCAAACTTTATAAGAGGCCTTAGTTTTTTCTAGAATAAAAAAATTACAATAGTAAGTTAAAACAATGAACTTGCTTTTGGAAGTATAATATTCTACTAATTGAATTTGCTTACTGCAATGTTTGAAAAAAAATAAAGGAATGTGCAATTTAATTTTTCAATGTTATCGTGATATTTTTGGAGAATAGTATAAACTTTATTACGAGAAAGATAAAAAGAAGAGAATATCATTAATATAAAATTAAATGATCTAACTGTAATCATTAATCCCATAATTAATAAGTACTTATCTTTCCTATATAGATTTTGTTCTTTATTTCTTTAAGAAAGTAAATATACTTTGAAATTAAAAAAATCTAAAACTAATTAAAAACAAAAAAGTGGCCTCAAATTGTGAGAGGCCTAAAGCCTATGCTTTAGTGGTTTTGGCCTCCAACCGGCCTTGATATCAAGCTATGGCTGTTGCTACATTCGAGCTTATTTGGCTGAAACAACTTCTCCAAGAGCTAAAAGGTGTTGAATTCAAACAGATGAAACTTATATGTGACAATCAGGCTGCCCTACATATGTCCTCAAATCCATCTTTCCATGAAATAACGAAGAATATAAAGGTGTATTGTCATTTTATTAGGAAGAAGATTCGGTTAGGATGCATTGCCACCAACTTCGTTGGTTCAAATGACCAATTTGCAAATATTCTTACTAAGTCCCTCAGAGGATCTCGGATTGGATACTTTTGCGTCAAGCTTGGAGAATATTACATGCATTCTCTAGATTGAGAGGGAGTGTCAAGATAGCCAGATAGTATACCAATGTCAAGATATTTGTTAAAGAGTATATCAGTTATTACATTGTGTCACATATACATAGTCAAATATTGTAGGTAAAAGGTATGATCTCAAGGATCTGCTCTTGACCTTTTGTGCCTAGCTTTGTTTATATACTCTAGGTGTAATCTATCATTTAGAGAATTAGGTGAAATACAGCTACATCATTAATAGAAACAATCTAACATACCGATGTACAGAAACTTCAAGACAAATGACACAAAAAACTAGGGTGTTCGGGTATCCTTTGTCACCATGAATTTGACATATCGTATCCTGCACAACATGGAAAAACAATTATTATCAGTCATATGCAAAGAAATATACAAATAATGCAAAAGATCCATGTACTCTAAATAATGGAAAAGAAGTTTTAACAAAAAAATCCACAAGTAAAAAGTGTTTTCTAGAGTATGTTGTTAATGGAGACTGAATTGGATACACATTTGCTCTCCATGGTAATCAATAAATGTATCCACCATATTTCACTCAAAGGTGAGGCCTATTGGTCAATGAAATGGATTGAGACCTATGAGGTTTAATGCTTAAACCGCCAATGGACACAAAAACACCAAGTGATTTGTGATTTGGTTTGATTTGCTCAAGCCTTAGTGGAGATAGTTAGCTAGTACCTGTGTTGGTACAAATAGGAGGCATTCGGGAGATAGGGGACCTGGAAAAGTTATAATATATGTACAAGGTTAAAATTCTATAGTATTTGTCAAGATATTTTAATTTATGTTATTTCTTTTTCTATTAGTTTTGATATGTTTTTCCTTGAACTGAGGATCTATCAATCAATAACAACCTCTCAGCCTCCCAACGTAGGAGCAAGTTCTGCATATACCCTACTGTTGGAACCTTGAAGTTTTGCTGAATGACAATATGAATGAAACAAGTTGATATACGTGTTAATTAAAAATCAGAATGAGTTAAATCAGTACAACTGGAAACTTCAATTTACTGATCATATGGGGAATAGAACAAGTTGAATTTGATTCAAATACTTGATGATAAAGGAAAGCAAGTTGAGTTGAAAAAGGAGTCCTATGTGAATAAGGAGTTTCACTTCTGAGCATATCCTTAAGAGTCCTATGTGTAGAAGGAGAGATTCTGAAAATTAAAGAAGTCTATGCAAAACATACAATTTGAAGGACTCTTTGGAGAGTTTGAGTTTGACTACAACACTAAGGATACAAGAGTTAGAATTGAAGGAGTCTCACTTGAAGTAGAACTCTATGCAATGAGAGTTCTAATTAAAGAGGGAGTTTGAAATAAAGAATGACTCTTTGAAGAGTTATGCTTAAATAGAAGATGCATCAGTCAGAATAAACTGCGCACTTATAGAGAGAGAAAAGGCTAACACGAGCAAATTGAGAAAGTTCATAATTGAGAGAATTCTGACTGAAGATTCAAGTGTTGCCAGTACAAAGGAACAAATTGATTAACCTATTTCATAGGACTGAACTTTACAGTTTATGAGTTAGTTTAAATGTATTGTTCTTATTGAGTTGTAATTTATTGCCTTCCTAGATTGATTGTTTAGGAACAATACTGAACTGAGTTAACTTCAAGTTTGGGATAACTCGAAGTGGGTTCAACAGACAAGGGTGATTGTTGAGTTATAGAAATTAGAGTTTATGATTCCTAGTTGTTGATTTATAGGAATTAGAGTTTATGATTCCTAATTATTGAGGTATAGGAATTAGAGTTTATAATTCCTAGTTGTTGGTTACAAGAGTTTTATAATCAGTCGTTGTTGAGGCACAGAGTTATTTAGTGAAGTTGGGGTTAAATCCTGGTCGTAGTTTTTTACACCTTTTTGAGCCGGATGTTTTTCACGTAAAAATCATTGTGTTCTTTACGTCCTATTTTACTGCTTCCTTGGAACACGTTAGGCAACCCTTTTCATCCATAGGCAACTCTTACATTAAAGTCACTGATCAGTAAGGCACGTACTCTAACAAGTAGTATCAGAGCGAGGTTGTCTTAAAAAGGGCTAGCACCTAAGACAAATATCAATACGATGAATTTTGCACCACCTACTAGTCACAGTGAAGGTCAATCTACTATTAGACCTCCACTCTTTGATGGTTCTCACTTCATTTGGTGGAAAGCTAGGATGGAAACGTTCATTAAAGGGGAAGACTAAGAGTTATGGGACAAGATCACTGATGGTCCTACTATTCCAATGAAGTTAGAAGATGGTGAATAGGTCAAGAAGTTAAGAAGTGTAACACCCCGCATTTCGGGCTAGAATAAAAACCATGACTCTGATGCATTAATAATCCTATAGCCTTAAATCCTATGTCAATTTGTCATGTTTATGTAGTATGTGAATCCATTTGAGCATGAATTTAGACCATATAGGTCCTTCAACTCAAGGACGAGTTGAAACTATTTCGATCAATTAAGTTTTAGTGGACGTTGTAATTTGTGTCAGTTTCCATCGACCATAACTCTCTGTATATGTCTAATTAGAGAGCCTACTATGTGTCAAATGATAGGTCTTCGAGTTAACTTTCCAAAGATACTAATTTTTCTAAAATCCGACACCCGAGCAAGAAGTTATGGCCTTTCAAAGTAGTATGTGTCGCCTAACCAATCGCACATGGCCACTGGAAAGCATATGCGATAGCATGTGTGGCGCCTATGTAAATATAGGCGATATCATATGCGGCAACTATGTAAATATAGGCGATATCATATGCGGCGCCTATGTAAATATATGCGATATCATATGCGGTGCATATCTTATTGTTTCAAGTGACTTAAACACTCCGTTTTTGGGGCAAAATGGTCATTTTCCCACCCTTATTCAGCCATAAACACGAAATTCAGTCCCCAATTCTTCAAAATACATCCACATTCATCTAAAAATTCTCAAGAACACTCCCAAGGGTTTCAAACTAAAAACCCAAATAAATCAAGACTCAACCGTGGGTTTTCAAAATTGATTAGAGATTCGAAATCCCCAATCCACAGGCTTCAAGAAGCACCCATTATTTTCCGAAATAGAGGTACGCGGGGTTTTCCTAAATTCTCATGGGCATAGAAAAATAATGTTTTAGAATGGGGTTTTTGAATCTATGTATATATTCATGTATTAAATGTTTTAACATCATTGTTTTGGTCTTTTGACCTTTCCCAAAGTGATTTGAGACTATGAATGTATGAAACCATGTATTTAAGAATGAATTCTTGTTGAGAGCATGATTTTCGGTGAATTCCCTCTTATTATGAATTTCTTCAGATTTCTCATAGCATATGAATTGTTTTGCAATGCATCCTTGAAAAGAACTATATGAAATAATTGAACTCTTGTTATGATTTAAAGGTGGTTTTAAATCACTAAAGAGGGAATCTAGCATGAATGTTTAATGTTCATAATGCATGTAATGAAAGAGTGCATGGATTTTCTAAAGGCACTAGACCACCATATGTTGATGAAGTTTTTCCAAGATTTTGACTTGAGTTTCGAAACACGAAATCTTCTATATTAGTTGCATGTTTTTGGTGGTCTAAATTATGCTTTAAATGAAAGATTTAGCTTAATGTATTATGGCTCAGAAATCATGACTTGCAAGTTTTGGTATGACGATACCAATTCAGACCAATGTCATATCAGACTCAGACTAATAGACATTTCAGACTATCATGATTTTAGACATTCAGAATGTTGCATGTACAGAAAAGGTTAAAAATGGGCATATGTAACGCCCCAAAATCGGGTCCCGAGACGTGACACGGTGATTAGGGTCACAAGTGACCCCAAGCTTACCCTTCTACTGGCATAACTCATAAGCAACTGAATAAAAATACAAATCCATACAAATCAGCAGAAATTAACTCTTTTCTGAATCTGATCGATACAAAAATGGAATTTTACAGGATTACAATTCTGCCTTTACAACCAAAATTGAAACAAAATACATCAACTTCTACTGACTATCTATGAAGCCTCTACTAGTACTGACTGTAGGTAGCCGGGTCATGAATCCCGACTACCCCAACTCAATACGACTGAATAAAGAAAATACAACACTATAACTCTGCATAACTAACCCAAGCCCTTGAATCAAAAGGACTCATCACCTGCTGACTAGATACCACGAACTGACTGGATCTAAAAGTGCAACTATACCTTGTACCTACATTCCGAGAAAATGCAGCCCACATCCGAAGATGTGGGTCAGTACCATGGAAACAAACCGAGTATATGGGGGTGTATGCAGTTGTATAAACATCATCATCATAAATATTTATAAGAAATATGCAGGATGTAGGAAAGACTCACATAGCCCAAAGAAAATCATCATAATCATGAGAGGATGAAATAAGTATAATAGCACACGTGAGTCATCATATAATTTGTCAATCACTTTCCGTTCATCAAGAATATCAATTCTCATAATGTAAATATCATTTAAATCTTTCAAAAGAATAACTTTCACAATTCCACTTTCAAATCACTTCACCATTCACCATAGACACAAGGAAACACATACACACTGGGAGATCCTATAACCGACATAAACCATGTAAGCTACATGGAGTCCAACGTACAACCCACTTTGGGGAGAACCGTTCTATCCTTGCCATCGGAGTAGGACTTCTAGTATCAATTCAAAAACACTAGTGATCACTATATAAATCAGCCTCAGGCTCACATCCTACAGGGGCACGTAGTTCTAGGGAAGTAAGGTCACTTTATACCTCTCACTCGGTGCTAAAGATTACTCCCGGACTTAGCTCAGAAATTTAAATCAGCCTCAGGCTCACATTAAAGAAAATCCACAATAAATACTTCAACAATTTGCATCGGGATCCAATTTTCTACCCCTTTATCATAATCAATAAAAACGTGGATTTCTTTTACAGTCGAGTTCAAAATAACTCATTCACGACCAAAAGCTCAAATAATTCAAAACATCTCAAATATTCAACATCAACGTGCTTATAACACACATTTTCTCAAAATAATAATCTCAAATAGAGTTCCAAAACCCATACATCAATATCACCATAAAACCTTCCAAAGTTTCATACTTTATGACATAAGCACAAAAATAATCACTTAAAACTTAAAATTTCAGCTTTATAATCATACATCTTGGTAAAGAAAATTATCTTTGGAATTCAAATCTCATTGTGCTTATAGCACATAATTTCTCAAAGTACAATTCCAATTAGGACTCAAGGTCTCATACATCAAAATCATATTAAATTTTCTCAAGATTCATGTTTTTCATCATAAATATATATAACTTTCTTTAAAATCTGGAAAATTCAGCTTTATGTACAAAAATGTCATCATTCTCATTCAATTCAACTTTCAAAACATAGAGAGTATCATAATATCATGTAAAATCATATAGGGTATAAATTCATGCTTCAAATTCATATCAAAACATGTAAAATCATGTATATTCATAAAAAAAAAATCAATTTGGGCACAAGAACGAAAGAGGGTTCTTGTTGAAAAACCCCACATACCTTGAATGATGAACTTTAGATCGATACTCGTTTTTGAGATGTTAATCGTGCCTTTGAATGATGGTTCTTGGAGTTCTTGAACTAGGAACTTGGAATCTTGAATAAATTTGCAGAATTAATGGTGAACTTTGGAGGTTCTTGAAGTTGGATGTAGGAGCTTAGGGTTTTCTTTTTGAGGGAATTTGATGAAATATTACATATAATGCTTCTAATAGGCTTTAATATAGGGTTTGGATGGATTTTGGGTGAGGAGGAATGACCAAAACACCCCTAAAAATCAAATAATTCTCGAATTTGTCCTTTGATGGACTGTTTTGATAGTCTGAAGTAGATCAACCATAACGTTTTACTCCGATATCCAAATTGGATGAAACCAACTTCATTAGAAAGAGGACTCTCATATATTTCCGTTTATATATAGTATCTCACCCATATCATTGTGTACGAGGAGTTATGATCATTTGAAGTTGACCCAAAAATTCACTTTTGATAGGCTGAAGTATATCGACCATAACTTTTTGGTCCGATAGACAAATTGGATGAAACCAATTTCATTGGAAAGAGGACTCGCAGATCTTTCCGTTTATATATAGTATATCATCCATATCATTATGTACAATAAGTTATAATTGTTTAAAGTTGGAGCAAAAATACGTCAGGCCTCAGTATTTTTTTTCCTGCACGTTTTACCGTTTACTACTATTCACAGTTCAATCGGAATGTTCATAACTCGTCGCTCGGGTGTCCGTTTTGATGATCCACATATCGTTGGAAATATTATTCGATACTCTACACAATGGTGGGTCATAATCTAAGACATTCCACATGGAAAATTTATAATTCATTCTAGAAGATAGAACCCAACACGTTTACGCACAAAATTTCAACGAAAAATTTCCCGGGGTATTACAGCATACAGAGATGTTAGGTGGTTCCCTGAAGAGGGCTTGAGTTCAAGCAACTCATTGCCTAAAACCGTGGTTTGCCGACCCGGGTATATTATTATACGCTGACTTAAGTGTCGTGTGGCGTATCAAATTTAGGAACTCCAACCCTTGCGGCATACTCGGGTTGGAGGCTTCCCCGCCGAGTCAATGGAGGATTCCATATCGCCCAGGGAATATCAGACTTGTAGGGGATACCACCTAACTCAGAAGTAATACACAGATCAGAGTTTGAGATTTACAGACAGGTTACATGTTTTCAGAAGGTGCCCATGTGTTTTTTTTCAGAAACTATTTTATGCATAATGTTTGATGAACACTTTCTCTCACGTATTATATATATATGTCCAATTACTCTATTTTGGATTGCTTCGCGTGCCAGTACAATTGTGTTGACCCCCCTCCCTCTTCCTCCCAGGTACTGAGGCGCAGTCTAGGGGTCCAGATCCTCAGTACAGTCTACAGACAGGGTTGTCTCAGAGTTCAGTTGGTGAGCCTTCTTTGCTTCGGAAGGCCTAGTCATTTTGTTATTTATTTCAGTATGGTTTTTGGTCTGCTGGAGGCCTTGTCCCAGTTATTCAAGTAGTATGTCAGTAGAGATTTCGCAGACTTTTGCAGATGTTTATTAAATATTGTTGAGCATGTTTTCAGGCCTTTAACTATTTTAAATTGTTGACCATGTTTCCGTATTATTGTGTCTATTCCGTATTACTTTGATCATATGAATTATGTGCATGATTACTAGATAGACAGAGGGCGTTCCGGGCCTTTGGGTTTGGGAATGCTCGTCACGGCCAGGGCCCCGGTTCGGACCGTGACAAACTTGGTTTCAAAGCACGGTTCATGGTTCCAGGGTGTCTGCACAATCGTGTCGGGTAGAGTCTTGTTTATGGGTATGTAGCGTGCCACACTTATAAGCTGGAGGCTACAAGGCATTTAGGAATGTCTCTCTTTCTTCATGTTCTAGTTCGTGCTATAGAGTCAGAATGTTCCTCCTCCATACTCTAATTCATGCTATGGTGTCACCCATACGAAAAGAAAAGTTATCCTAACTTCTTCCTCACTCTGGTGTTTCCAAATATTCTCCGATTATCTAGCAAAAATTTCAAAAGTCCCATAAAGGACGGGAGAGGAGTTCCCTAGTGTAAAATTGTGTCCTTGTTCTTATGAGGCGTTCAATTAAGACAAGAGTAAGATGTGTAGTCTTGAATCATTGAATATTGTGTATTGTGTATCAAGCTTCTATCTCTTGTAATCTTGATATCCGTGTGTTGTTGAAAATAAAAGTCTAGTGAAGCCGCGTGAGGCCTATTTTGATTCACTAGCAACTTTTTTTTCATTTTATTGTTCTTATGTTTGTTGGAACTGTATTTCCACCCGAGTAGTAGTATAAATTAGAGTGTCGGTGTCATGACCTATTGGTAGTGAAATTACAACAAGAAGTTTGTGATATAAAGTCATAAGGTTAGAGGTCAGAGTGAGGGTGACTTTTGTGATTAAATATTTATAGTTGAATAACCGTTGATTGAGAATGATTTACCCTTTCGTGGTGGTAGACTAATGTGGTGGTACCATTTATGGATTGTATGGTAGTCCATGGAGGAAGTGTTGACTCAGAATGTTATTTGTTTTCTTCCTTTCAAAATAGAGAAAGAGCCCAGAGTGGATATTTAAGGTGGTTATAGAAACCCCTTATAGGCTATGAATAAAAATGGTTAGATTAGCCAGTAGGTTGTAAGTATAGACTCATTGTCATATTGGGTATCTGAAGGTAGTCTAAATGCCCATTGGGGTAAGTAAGTGTGATGTGAGAAAGCCGTATAAGTAGATAAGATTGTATGGTTATAATATAAGCTTAAGGTTGATCATGTCTATTATGTGACCTTACCCCTTAACCTTCTTCTCATTGGTAGTTGTAAACTAATACTACCTGTGAGAAAGTATGTAGTATATTTTTGAAGTATTTGGGTATAATATCCCAATTTGAAGGATTAGTATATTTATATTATGTTGCACTCTTCATTGGTTGTAAATGATTGATGCTAAACTATAGGCTTGAATTTAAATGGTGTGATGGTGAATAGTGGCAAGAGATTGATGATACATGTTTCGTAGGATTACATTTGTAAGCTTGATGTGTTGAAATAGTACGTGCTGATGGATTATGACAAGGAAAACCGTAAGGTCATGATCAATTATTGTGGTTATGAAGTTCTAGTGTACTAGTGTTTCTTGATGTTTATTTCATAGTTTCTAAGTGAGGATTGTGTGTAAGGTTGGTTGTAAATCATGTTTAGCACTAGACATTAAGTTTGAAACAATTGATGGCCATGGAGGTGGATGTGATGATTCCTTGGTTAATGATACTAGTTATATGGAAGTGATCTATAGGCTTGAACAGTTTATGCAAGTGCCTAAGTTTATTTGATTCATAATGAAGTATGACGTTGTGTATGTGATGTAGAAGTATGCCCGAGGTGGTATGAAGCTGTAGTAGTTTTCTAAGGCTATTACATGTTGTGTGTGGATACTGGTACCGTTGAGTTTCTAGGTGGAAAAAGACTAGCTAGATGGTATATGGTGTTCTAAATAGCCAAGTTAAGGACCTTTGATTGATAGCATTGAGACTTTTGATATGAGCTTGATTCTCATGGTAGAGGAAAATAAGTTTGAAGTTGCTATGTTGGTAGACTATGATAGAAATAGAGTGGCTCATTGAAGACTTGGTGATACCCATGTTAGGTGTTATAATCTAAGCTCGAGTCCTTGAAAGTTGTGCTGACATAAATAAGAGTAGAGGCACTACAGGGTGTGCACCTCAACTTTGGGGATACTCATGAAGATTCAAAGTTAGTAAGTGTTCGAGTAATAGATAATGACTATTGGGGTTATAGAATGATAGAGTGTGCCTCAGGAGGTAGTATTAGCAGTGGGCGTTCCACTCTCATGTGTGGTCGTTCGGGTTAAGTTTTATTAATTTTGCGTATTGTCATATTTCAGAACCCAGAGTACAGTGAGTGCAGTTAACTTTAAAGTCTAGTAAGGTACCTCCCAAAACTTAAGATGATGGCTTGAAGCTAAGGGGGAGATGACTAAATGAATAACCAAGTAAGACTCTCAGATTCTTGTAGTGATGTCATGATGATGTAGAACATCAAAAAGTAAGGGTGAATCTCAACCCATTCCTATCTCAATATTTCTCAATGATCCTAATACCTACTCATTCTTTACGATTTAGTTCCATGATCAGTTCACGTTCATACATATGATAGAGAGTCATGTACTCACGCTTTATAATGTGCTCCGTTTCCATAACTCATGTTTTACGCCAAATGATTGGCGTGATTCAGGTTATAGCCATGAATACCCTAAATTCAGAGCGCTTTGGTGAGTCCCTGTTGTTCTTTTGCTATTCCTCAGGCCTCAGATGAGTGTCAAGCTTCATAAAGTATCATTCCATGCCTCCGGATCTTATGTTCTAACTTTTTTGTGACTCCTCCTTATGCGATGATAGTCGTGGTGAGTAATTATTCCTTGTTGATGGAAGATCATAGTACGCTTGTTTAGATAAGGCCATAAGTATGAAGTAAGATTTGGGGCCAAGTCTTTATTTATGTGATGGTTAGTGGAATTTTGTATGTGTATGTTCTTGGGGTAGCTCGTGGGAGTGATATTGATAGTGGTTTAGAGAATATGTCAAGTATGCCTTTATGAGTGTTTGCTTTGAAGTTCATAAGTGGTTATAAAGATAGGCTTGAATGACATGTTGAGATTGTTGTAAAGGAACGCTATATGCGCTAGCGACTTCATAGTAAGAGTTCAGAGTAGCCATTGAAGTGGTAAGGCATGTTATACTTAGGATGTGATCTTTAAAGGATATATAGAAGATTGCATCATATGGTTTGGAATAATAGCGTGGTCTGGCATGTTGTATTTTTGTGACTTAGAGTTAGGCTTGATCACGGCGAAGGGATTAAGTTATTTTCGACATTAGTAGAAAGATTTGTCAATGCTCATATGAGAATTTTAAGCTGAGTTGAATGAATATGACATTTAAGGAGAATAGTATAGTTAAGTGATATTCGAGAAGTGTGCTAAGCTTGAAAGTAAGAAGTTGTAATGCCAAAAGCCTGGTAATTCTATCCTAATTCAGGAGTTATATGCCTATGTTCCAGACTGCAGAGTAGTGTCAATGTGGTGATTCCTCAGTTGGATGTCTTCTGTAATCCATACCCAAGATTCATGGCTCCCTATTACTGCTAGAACTTCTTTAGAGAATTGTACTGAAGAGATACTCCAGTTAAGTATGAGGGTGTAGTATAATTCAGTCTGTATGGCCAATAAGTCAGTTTAGCAGTAAGATTCGCATGACTTGTTTTCTCGTCTTTGCACTTATTCATGCTACTTGAAATCTCAGACATGCTACTATTCCAAGATAGAGTATACTAGTAGTTACGAGTATAGCCCAGTTCATGCATCATACATTAAATTCAGATTCCAGATGATCAGTTATGATTCAATTCGTAGGTTCCCTATGCATCGCCTTAGTTTTCTGAGTATCTTAGTGAATTGAGCATTCATAGAGGGACATAGGGTACCAAGGGGGAGATACCCCATTAAGTTGCATGCATAGATTCTTATTACAATCTTCGCATCAGTTATTATTGCGTATATAGCCATATGTTCATACGTCAGTTCAGTCAGATATGTATGCATTAGAAATGCATGTTTAATAGAAAAGTTCAACTTATCAGTGTATTCAGTCCTGCATTCATGAGAAAAACTCGGTCACATATCCATGCATCAGATATGTATGATTCATTATGAGAATTCAGCCTATGAGTAGCTTCAGTCGTGTGTTCCATGCCTCGATTATGCATGTCCGGCATAAGAATTTAAATCATCAATAGTTCCAATCTTATAGTCATGTTTCCGATCAGTGTATTCTTTCTTAGGGAACATATCATGTCCGCATTATCCCATACCCTTAAGACTTCGACATTCTATCCATCATTCGGGTACGAATGATCCCAAGGGGGAGATAATTAACACCCCGCAATTCAGGCTAGAATAAAACCCATGACTCTGATGCGTTGATAATCATAGAGCCTTAAATCCTATGCCAATTTTGCATGTTTATGTAGTATGTGAATCCATTTGAGCATGAATTTAGACCATAGAGGTCCTTCAACTCAAAGACGAGTTGAAACTATTTTGATCGATTAAGTTTTAGTGGATGTTGTAATTTGTGTCAGTTTCCATCGACCATAACTCTCTGTATATGTCGAATTAGAGAGCCTACTATGTGTCAAATGATAGGTCTTCGAGTTAACTTTCCAACGATACCAATATTGCTAAAATCCGACACCCGAGCAAGAAGTTATGGCCTTTCAAAGTAGTATGCGTCCCCTAACCAATCACACATGACCACTGGAAAGCATATGCGATAGCATATGCAGCGCCTATGTAAAGATAGGCGATATCATATGCGGCGCCTATGTAAATAAGGGCGATATCATATGCAGCGTCTATGTAAATATATGTGATATCATATGCGGCGCATATCATATGGTTTCAAGTAACTTAAACACTCCATTTTTGGGGCAAAATGGTCCTTTTCCCACCTTATTCATCCATAAACACGAAATTCAGTCCCCAATTCTCCAAAATACATCCACATTCATCTAAAAATTATCAAGAACACTCCTAAGGGTTTCAAACTAAAAACTCAAATAAATCAAGACTCAATCGTGGGTTTTTAAAATTGATTAGAGATTCGGAATCCCTAATCTACAGGCTTCAAGAAGCGCCCATTATTTTTCGAAATAGAGGTACGCGGCGTTTTCCTAAATTCTCATAGGCATAGAAAAATCATATTTTAGAATGGGGTTCTTGAATCTATGTATATATTCATGTATTAAATGTTTTAACATCATTGTTTTGGTCTTTTGACCTTTCCCAAAGTAATTTGAGAATATGAATGTATGAAACCATGTATTTAAGAATGAATTCTTGTTGAGAGCATGATTTTCGGTGAATTCCCTCTTATTATGAATTTTTACGATTTCTCATAGCATATGAATTGTTTTGCAATGCATCCTTGAAAAGCATTATATGAAATGATTGAACTCTTGTTATAATTTAAAGGGGGTTTTAAATCACTAAAGAGGGAATCTAGCATGAATGTTTAATGTTCATAATGCATGTAATGAAAGAGTGCATGGATTTTCTAAAGGCACTAGACCACCATATGTTGATGAAGTTTTTGCATGATTTTGAGTTGAGTTTCGAAACACGAAATCTTCTATATCAGTTGCATGTTTTTGGTGATCTAAATTATGCTTTAAATTAAAGATTTAGCTTAATGTATTATGCCTTAGAAATCATGACTTGCAAGTCTTGGTATGACGATACCAATTCAGACCAATGTCATATCAGACTCAGACTAATAGACATTTCAGACTATCATGATTTTAGACATTCAGAATGTTGCATGTACAGAAAAGGTTAAAAATGGGCATACAGAGATGTTAGGTGGTTCCCTGAAGAGGGATTGAGTTCAAGCAACTTATTGCCTAAAACCGTGGTTTGCCGACCCGGGCATATTATTATACGTTTACTTAAGTGTCGTGTGGCATATCAGATTTAGGAACTCCAACCCTTGTGGAATACTCGGGTTGGAGGCTTCCCCGCCGAGTCATTGGCGGATTCCATATCGCCCAGGGAATATCAGACTTATAGGGGATACCACCTAACTCAGAAGTAATACACAGATCAAAGTTTGAGATTTACAGACAGGTTACATGTTTTTAGAGGGTACCCATGTGTTTTTTTTCAGAAACTGTTTTGTGCATAATGTTTGATGAACATTTGCTCTCACGTATTATATATATATATATGTTCAATTACTCTATTATGGATTACTTCGCATGCCAGTACAATTGTACTGACCCCCCTCCCTTCCTCCTAGGTACTGAGGCGCAGTCTAGGGGTCTAGATCCTCAGTAGAGTCCACAGACAGGGTTGTCTCAGAGTTCAGTTGGTGAGCCTTCTTTGCTTTGGAAGTCCTAGTCATTTAGGTATTTATTTCAGTATGGTTTTTGGTCTGCTGGGGGCCTTGCCCCAGTTATTCAAATAGTATGTCAGTAGAGATTTCGCAGACTGTTGCAGATGTTTATTAAATATTGTTGGGCATGTTTTCAGGCCTTTAACTATTTTAAATTGTTGACCATGTTTCCGTATTATTGTGTCTATTCTGTATTACTTTGATCATATGAATTATGTGCATGATTACCAGATAGACAGAGGGCGTTTCGGGCCTTCGGGTTCGGGAATGCTCGTCACGGCCAGGGCCCCGATTCGGGCCGTGACAAGAAGTGAGTTTACCGTTGATGACTTAGTGGCATTAAAGAAAAATGCTAAGGCTAAGAACATCTTAGTCTGTGGACTAGGACCGGCTAAATACAACAGAGTGTCAAAATGTACCACTACTAAGCAAATCTGGGATGCACTGGTCAATGCACATGAGGGTACCTCTCAGGTAAGAAAATTCAGGATGCTCTTCTTTTTACTAAATACAAAGCTTTTAAGATGAAGGAGAATGAAACCTTGCACTAAATGATGACAAGGCTTACTGCCTTGACAAATGAGTTGACGTCTTTGGGAAAAGTCATCACTGTTGAAGAACAAGTTGAAAAGGTATTGGGGGTGCTACCAAAATCGAAATGGAATGTTCAAGTGACTGCTATTAGGGAGGCAAATAAGTATCTCACAAGTATGACACTAGATGAACTAGTAGGGAATCTGAGAACTTATGAAATGGAAATTGATGGAACTAAAGAGCTAGCAGCCCCTGAGGATACCTTAGCTCTAAAGGCATCTGACAGTGATGAAGAAATTGAACTTGATGAAAAACAAGTTGCCTTTATAGCTAAGAACTTCTGCAAATTCTTTAAAAAGAAAAAGGGAACAGGTAGCAAGAAATGGTCCAATGACAATCCAAACGGATTTTACAAGTGTGGTAAGACTGATCATCAGATCAGGGATTGTCAATAGAATGGAGAAAGGAAAAGGCTGAAAAGGAATTGAAAGAAAAAAACAAAAAGAGGGAAAAATATACAATGGTAGCAACTTGGGGATCTGACTCAGAAGATAATGAAGTTGATGAAACAGCACTCATGGCTCTTGGAGATTCAGACTTGGAGGAAGAAGATGATGCTTCTGAGGTAAGTATACTTGAACTTAAAGAAAAGTTGCATTTGTTTTCTAAAATAAAACTTATTTCCTTAATGAGTGCTCTAATTGATGATTTCCAAGAATTAACTTCTGATAGGGATGAGTTATTCAACAATCTTGCAAGTCTCGAGTTTGATTTTATTGATCTAGAAACTTGTAAGAACACCGTTGAAAAGGAAAACTGCACTCTTAAGGAACAGGTTAGCAAACTTGATTCATCAAACCTGACCCTCAAATCTGAAATCTTGAAACTGACACTTTCTGAAAAGGGAAAAAAGGTCAAAAGTGAGGAACAGTAAAAAAATTGAATCAAAACTGACTAAGATTAAACATGAATACTTTTGTGGAAAAAAAAAAGGTTAGTCAATTAAGTCAAGAAGTTTTTAAATTGAAACTTGATCTTGAAAGAGCTAATAGATGGACACATTCTTCATGAATTGTACATAAGTTATGTCAAAGAACTCACAATGAAAAGGCTGGGTTGGGCCCTTATAAAAGTTCTAATGCTATTAAAGATTTGTGTTATATTTGTGGTAACCAAGGGCATCTAACCACTGAATGTCCAGTTGCAGCGAAAAGAAAATCAAGAAGCATAAACCTAGCAAAAAAATCTGATTCCATGTTAACACAAGCTAACAAGAAGGTCAAATCTTGTCAGAGAAACAGGTCACGTAGCCTGTTGCCTCGATAGGCTAGAAGGAACCTCATACATCCTTTTTCTCATAAGAAAGGACCCAAGCTTGTCTAGGTGCCTAAAGTTAACCCTTAATTTGTTTTGCAGGTGAGAGTGAAAGGAGGCAAGAAAAATTTGTACATGGATAAAGCTTGCTCAAGGTATAAGACTGGAAGCAAATAAGATTTCTTTCACTCACCACATTTAAAGGGAGAATGGATCTTTTGGAGATGGCAAAAAAAAAGGATGACAGTGAAACTGATGAGCATCACAGGAACATGTTGTACTACCTGGTTCAACTGTTGTACAGACTGAGGGCATATTGACAGGGGGTACAACAAATCAAGAAATTGATGCATCAATAACACCAACACAAGCTGATGATAATTTTGTTGGTAATTCATAAGAATTGGTGTTGCCACAAGAACTTGAGAAGAAAACACAATGGCAGTTACAAAAATACTTATAATTTTGCCAAATATCAGAAAAATCAAAGAGAAAATCTACTGAAGATAAAATGAGAAATGAAGAAAATCTTAGAAAAATACCATGGTGAAAACAAGAAATGCAAGGAACCAGAAATCCAGCACATATTAGTTGTGCTTAATTGTTAGCACAACAACTCGATCGCAAATAAATGAGTATGAATCTGATAATAACTCTAGCGATATACCTGAAGTAGTGACAAAAGATGAATCTGTGTACAATTTGGACAGTTTAAAGTAAGAATAATTTGATAGGATTTTTTATATATATTTGTTGATTGGTCAAAATAATAATATGGTCAAATATGGTATGGATTAATGTAATCTCACAAGTGGATTAAGAGTTAAAAATGGGATTAAAGAGAGTTAGATAGTTACCCAAAGAGTAAGCTGCAACACTCAAATATGGTATGGATTAATGTAATCTCATAGGAGGATTAATGTAATCTCACCCGAAGTAGTCACAATATCGCAGACTTAAACCAACCTTGTTAAACATAGACTCAGCTCTTTGTTTTAGCTCTAAGCTAGATGGTACACCCTACGTCTCTACAATCCCACGGGCTATATGGAATCCATCCTAAACTCAGCGGCCAAACCCCCAATCCAAGTTTGCCGCAAAAATTGGGGTACATAATTTCTAGGACGCCAAAAGCACATAGCAAGTGTACAATCCATAGTTTAGAACAAAATAAACCCACATCGGCAAAACAAGGTTTCCGGCAATGAGTTATCGAACTCGTGCCTTCTTTGGGTAACCATCTAACTCTCTTTAAGCCCATTTTCAACCTCTTAGACAACCTGTGAGATTACATTAATCCATCCCATATTTGATCAAATTATTGTTTTGACCAACCAACAAATATATATAAAAAAACTATCAAAATTTTCTTACTTTAAACTATCCAAATTGTACACAGATTCAGCTTTTTTCACTAGTTCCAGTGTATCGCTAGAGTGATTATCAGATTCATACTCATATATTTGCAATCAAGTTGTTGTGCTAACAATTAAGCACAACTACTGTGTTCTAAATTTATGGTTCCTTGCATTTCTTGTTTTCACCATGGTATTTTTCTAAGATTTTCTTCATTTCTCATTTTATCTTCAGAAGATTTTTTCTTTAATTTTTCTGAAATTTGGCAAAGTTATAAGTATTTCTGTAACTGTCATTGTGTTTTCTTGTAGTAATTCTTATTTAAGTTTTAAAAGTACTAATAAGGTGGATATATCATTTAATTGTTTTAGAACAGTAGTGCTCGGGCCAGTTTGTGTGTTCCTAGATTGATTCAACAGAAATACAAAAAAGTAAATATCAGAAGGGAAGGGGATTCATACCTATTATATACCCATAAAAGATAATTTTGACCTTATATACAACAACTCCATACCTATTATAAATCCTACAAGTGGGGTATGGGAAGGACAGGGTATATGCAAACCTTGCTCCTATGTTGGGAGGCAGAGAGGTTGTTATTGATTGATCCTTAGTTCAAGGAAAAACATATCAAAACTAATAGAAAAAAAAATAACATAAATGAAAAAATATTGGCAAAGACTATAGAATTTTAACCTTGTACATACATTATAACTATCTAAATCTTTGGGTAACCATATACGATATGTCTATCTTGTGGTGACAAAGGATACTCAAACACCATTGCTTTTTGTGTACTTTGTCTTGAAGTTTCTATACATTGGTATGTTAGTTTGTTATTCAATGTCATCGTTAAAGTTTAGTAATTTTTTGTTGTCTTGCATGAACGTGAAAAGAATTGCTTATTAGTGGATGATGGAACATGTGTATTAGTTGATGATGGAACTTTTGAAGCAGGTTGTTAAGAGTGTTCCAACTATATCAAGTCACTAATGCAATGACCAAGTCAAGTTATTTATAACTAACTTCTAGCTCACCTCTAACCAACCAACTAACATATTAGCAGTCTTAGCTCACTTAAGAGATAGCTAACTTCCTATATATACATATGTATCATGTACTATTGAGGAATAACTTGAATACAAAAAATTACATTTTTTGGCTAATACTCTATGATCATCTTTGTTCTCTCTTCTCTTCATTTCTTTCTTACTTTCTTGCTTCCTTGCTTAGTTGTTCATGGTGATCTTATTGAGATTACTTAATTCTTCATGGTGTCAGAGCTTATACTGAATTGAATCAGTATGTGAGACTCAATCCTAGTTCTCAGTTGAAAACTGCATTTGTTCTTGAACTAAAGAAATACAGAAGCTGATAGTTTTTCTGTAAATCCTTTGTAACCAATTGCAATGGTGACTGGTGTTGATGGAATTGGTACTACAACTATACCTCCCGTGAACTATGTAAATTCCAGTACTGTGTTTCAGTTTACAACTACTACTCTAGATATCAATCATCCTCTGTATCTATCAACTGCAGATATCTCAGGTTCTTCACTTGATTCATTTCAGTTACAAGGAAGTGAAAATTATTTAGTGTGGAGTAAAGCTGTTAGGATTACATTATTAGGTCAAAATAAGTTTTGAATGATTGATGTTTCTTGGAAGAAAGAAATCTTCTCTACTGATTTAGCTAACCAATGGGAAAGAGTTAATGCAATAGTATTGTCATGGCTTCTTGGAGGGGTAGGCCATGCCTCAAAGGATTGTGAAGTATGGATGGATCTTAGTGAAAGATTTGATAAAATAGATGGATTAAGAACTTGCAATTTGCATCAACAAATTGCCAACAAATTGCAACTATGTCCCAAAGTGCTCAATCTTTTTCTGTCTATTTCAATATGCTGAAAGATTTATGGGATGAGTCTAAGTCTTTACTCCCATCACCTTCTTGTAACTGTGAAAAATGAAGAGATTTCGTAGCTTATCTTCATAGGAAAAAGTTGTCTCAGTTTCTAATGGGCTTGAATGCTTCATACTCACAAGCAAGAAGTCAAATCTTTTTTATGACACCACTACCTACTGTTAACATGTCCTATTCCATGATCATGAGTGATGAGAATCAAAATTCCATGGCTCAGTCAGTACATGGAATAGGTTTTCTTGGTGATGCATCTACTACAACTGATGTTGTTGCAATGCATTCTAAAACTGGATATCAAGGTGGTTATCAGAAGGGAAAAAGGAACTATGTTTCAACCTATAACCCAAATGTTGTTTGTGATCATTCCAAGAAGAAAGGTCACTATAAGATGGATTGCTACAAGTTAGTTGGTTATCCACCACGTCATCCTAAATGTGGAGATCAAATAATGAACAATGGATTTAGAGGTGACTTTGATAACAAAGTTAAGCATAAAGCTCATACTGTTGTGGTTGAGGATTGCCAGATGCAGACTTAACAAATTGAATCAAATGGTGCATATCAGAATTCACAAAACTTATTGAATAATGGGATGATTAGACCAAGGTTTAAACCTGGACAATATGATCAAATATGCAAAATGTTGGAACAACAGAATCAAGTTTTAACACCTATGCCCTCTACTACTGCAGCAAACACGACAGGCATTGGTGGTGCCCTGTTGGTCAGGAATAAACCATATGAGCGGATTATTGATATAGGTACAACAAATTAAATGACAACATACATTGAGCTTCTAAATAAAGGTTCAATGTCTGAGTCACTGCATCCACAAAAGTAACATTACTTAATGGTGATATGTCACTTGTTACACACACCGGCTCTAGTAATATCTCTGATAATAGCACCAAAATGTGTTCCATTTACCCCCATTCAAATATAACATTTTATTAGTCGGCAACAAAACAACTTAATTGTTCTACAACTTTTTTCCCTAACTTCTGTGAGTTTCAGGATCTTTGGAATAGGAGGGTGAAGAAGATTGGTAAATAAAAGAATGGATTATACTTTCTACTGAGACAAAAGCTACCATGACATAGAAGAATAGCTGATTGTGTACTCAATCCTGAGATAATAGATAAAACAGATTTTCAACAGTGGCATAAGAGGCTTGGACATGTTCCATATAGAATAATGTGTAAAATGCTTCCTAATAAAAGTGGTTCTATGGATGGTTTTATCAATAAATGTAGTGTTTTTCCACTAGCTAAGTAAGTTAGATTGGCTTTTTCTGTTAGTACTACCACTAGCCTTAAACAATTTGATCTTCTTCATATGGATCTTTGGGGACCATACAAAGTTCCTACTTATAATGGACACAAATCATTCTTGACTATAGTTGATGACTTTACTTGAATGACGTCGATATTTTTATTAAACTGTAATCTGATGTTGTGATTATTCTTAAGTATTTCTTATCTTTATGTTCTTCTTATGGACACAAATCATTCTTGACTATAGTTGATGACTTTACTAGGATGACATCGATATTCTTTATTAAACTGAACTATGATGTTGTAGTTATTCTTAAGCATTTCTTATCTTATGTTCATATTCAGTTGAAACATATGCAAAAGTTATTAGGACTGATAATGGAACTAACTTTGTTAACAAAGCATGTACTAATTTGTTTGCAAACTTGGTGATAAAACATCAGACCTCTTGCTCTCATACACCCCAACAAAATGGTGTGGCTGAAAGAAAGCACATGCACTTGTTGGAAAAGACAAGATCTCTATGGTTTCAAGATAATATGTCTTTAAAATTTTAGGGATATTGTGTACAAAAAGCAACATACCTAATTAATAGGATTCCATCTTCTGTGTTAGGATACATGACACCTTATGACAAGATGTATAATGGAAAACCTTTCCTAGATCATTTAAAGGTATTAGGATGCATGTGGTATGCTATATCTGTCAATGAGTTAGATAAGCTAATGCCTAAATCTTGGAAAGTAGATCATATGGGATATTTAGAGACAAAGAAAGGATACATTCTCTATGATCTCACTAACAAAATTTATTTTGTAAATAGGGATGTAGCATACAGAGAGGACACATTTCCATTCATAACTGATCCAGCTCAACATCCACAACATGTGTTTCCTCCATATGATCCAGAAGTTGAATTACCTAATGCTACTGTTGTGACTCGACCTCAACCTAATGTTGATCTCCAACAGTAAGACACAAGTGACATCACTGCAGATCAACCAAGTACTGCACAAAGACAACCTGTACAACTCAATACACAGGACCACTATGTACAACCTATTCCAACCAGAAAAATAGCAAAATCACTTACCAGACATCAGACTACAGAGCAACCTATCGCAACAAGGATCAAAACTAGATTACAAGCATCTTCTAAACAAAACCAAAGAAATTCTACCAAGGGTTCAAATCCACTTGCATGGATGAAAGATTTTGTGTCATTAACTATTAATGACAATGTTTTATACCCTCTCTCTGATTATGTTTCTTATGATGATATATCTACTAAGTTCTAATGCTACCTATCTAATTTTTCTAACCTTGTGGAATCTACCTCTTATGCAGAAGTAGTAAAGGATTAGAGATGGGTAGATGTTATGCAAGCTAAAGTGGTTGCACTTCAAAACAATAATACTTAGAAAATTGTTGATCTTCCAGTAGGCAAGAAACCTATAGGGTGCAAATGAATCTATAGGATTAAGTATAAAGCCTCAGGATAAGTAGAAAGATTTAAGGCAAGGATGGTTACAAAAGGTTTTAGTCAAAAAAAAGGCATAGACTACCTAAAAACCTTTAGTCTAGTGGTGAAAATGGTCACATTGAGAACTATTTTGGCAATAGCAGCTGTAGACACTGGCACATTCATCAAATGGATGTGTTCAATACTTTCTTACAAGTAGATTTGGAGGATAAGATCTACACGGAGCTCCCACAAGGATTTTGAAGTCAGGAGGAGAATAGACAAGTATGCAGACTTACTAAATCCTTGTATAGATTGAAATAAAAACCATGAAAGTGGAATGCAAAGTTGTCCCGAGAATTAATCAACTTCAAATTCAGGCAAAGCCAATATGATCATTCATTATACATCAAGGAAACCAGTGACAGAATAAATATTATACTAGTATATGTTGATGACATACTAGTAACTGGGGATAAGCTAGACCAGATAATTAAGACAAAGGAAGCTCTTCACAAAGCTTTCAAGATGAAGGATTTAGGAGAACAGAATTACTTCCTAGGTATTGAGTTTGCAAGGTATAAAAAAGGGATGGTTATGCACCAAAAGACGTATACCCTTGAGTTGATTTCAGAAACTGCTCTTAGTGCTGCTAAACTTCTCCCACACCCTGTGACACTACAGAAAAATTGACAACCAGTGACTATGATCAACATATTCCAAGAGCGGCAATGCCTAATGATTAAAAACTAGCTAACCAGGGAGTGCATCAACGAATAATAGGGAAGCTGCTGTAAGTTACAGTAACAAGACCAGACATAGCTTATAGACTCTGAGTCAATTCTTTCAGAGTCCAAAACAATCTCATATGAATGGAACACTCAGAGTTATCAAAACAATACCCATTTATTGTCTTTGTTAAAAACACTTAATTATAATGCCAACTTCATTGATGAGATTGGAATTTTCGTCTTTTGCCAAAAAAAACAAAGTTAAATCTGATTATCTTTACTCTTTACCTCTTTCTCACTCTTAGTTAGGCCTCATTTCTCTTCTCTCTCGATTTTTTCTCATCTCATCTTATTCTACCTTTTTGTCATTGTTACTATTTTTTATCAGTTAATATGCTTTCACTGCCACCTTTGCATACCTACTTTGAATTGCTATACTTTATTCAGAAATAAACTCACTAATTCCATGCGGTAGGGATAAGGCCTACACGCATTCTAATCTCCCCAAATCCTAGAGTGGCAATTCTTAAGATTCTAATGTTAGGAATTGGTGGGAATAGAGTAGTCTAACATGGCAGGCTGGCTTTATTTCATTTTAAAAATTCTAGAGTAATTAAAGCATGACTAACCTTGTTGGAGGAATCAGGTCCCTCTTTTGATATAACTATTTATGATTCAATATTTTCCTTGTCCTCCGATCATTTTTATGTCGATCCTCTTCCACCATGCAAGGTATGAGACTGAGTTAGAAATGATCAAAAGTATTCTCTCTGGGATACCTCCAATCAATTTTCTAGTCAGAAGGGGTTTAGAATGATATGGCGTTCAGTTAGGTTTCATTAGTCCAAGCTTAAGCCTATTCCTTTAGAAGTGGTACCTTTCAAGAGGTTTGGTAAAAATGTCATCTATTTGATCTTCAGTCTTACAGAACTTTAGGCATATGACCCCCTTCTTCATACTATCTCTAAGAAAATGATGTCTCATATCAATAAGCTTGGTTGTCTTATGTTGACAGGATTTTGGCCATGATGAGAGAACTTGTGTTGCCACACAATAGAAGAATAGTATCAAACACTTTCCCAAAATCCTTTAGTTGTTGCTTGATCCATAGAAGTTGTGCACAATAAAAAAAACAGCAGAAACTTACTCAGCCTCTGTTGTAGAGAGTGCCACTAAGTTTTTCTTCTTTTTTCCCAGGAAATAAAAAAAGATCCCAGAATGAGCCATTCTGAGGTACATTTCCTATCAACCAAGTGTCCTACATAATCGCACAACCAGTGAGATAAAAATTATCTCTGGATTGATAGAACATGACCTGGTATCCTAGTCCCTTGTTCCTTTCAAATATCTGAGAATCCTCTTTTCAATCTTTAAATGAGACTTATCTAGACAAGCTTGAAATCTGGCACATATTTCCACACTAAATACAATATGAGGCCTACTAGTTGTTAGGTTCAAGAGGGACCAAATGATTCCATTGTACATGACCTCATTTACCAACAGACCAAGTTTATCGGTATCTAGTTGTGAGCTTGTCCTAATAGTTGTATCAATGAGCTTAACATCATTTATGTGGAACTTTTTCAGAAGCTCCTTGATATATTTCTCTTGAAAGATTATTGTTCTTCTATGAGTTTGCTTGATTTTTAGACCAAGAAAGAAGCTTAGTTCACCCATCGTACCCATTTAAAACCCACTTTCCATGAGTTGCGCAAAATCTTCACATAGTGAGTCTGAAGTTTCTTAAAAAATGATGTCATCCACAAATACTTACACAATTAGTAGATTTTTCCCTCTTGTTTTGAGAAAGAGGGTATTATCAATTTTTTCTCTTTTAAAGTCATTTTCAAGAAGAAATTTAGACAACATTTCATACCATTCCCTTGGGGCCCGATTTAATCCATACAGAGCTTTGTCTAACTTCAGCATGTGATTAGAGTTGATCAGTGTCATCAAAACCAGGTGGTTATTTAACATAAACTTCCTCTTTGATGTACCCATTCAAGAAGACACTCTTCACATCCATTTGAAATAACTTGAATCTCATATATGCAGTAAAAGCAATGAGAATTCTTATAGCCTCCATCCTTGCAACAAGCACAAAGGTTTCATCGTAATCAATCCCTTCTTCTTCGTTGTATACTTTCACTATAAGTCTAGCCTTGTTTCTTCTAATAACATCATGATCTTCATGCTTTTTTCTGTACACCCATTTTGTCCCCATAATAATCTTATTTGTAGGTCTGGGGACCAGGTGCCATACTTTACTTCTTTCAAATTGATAAAGTTGCTCCTACAGAACATTTACCCAATCAACATCATTGAGTGATTTCTTCACATTTGTAGGCTTAATGATGGATATGAATGCTGAGAAAGCAACCAGACTCATTACTTATGCCCTAGTTTGCGTTCCAGAGTCCAGAGTTGAGGGGAGATTCTCAAGAGGGTGAGATCATTTATGCTTCCGAATTGATCTTTTATAGTTAACTGGAATGACTGGTACCAGTTCCCTCAAAAGCTTTGTCCTGAGATACATGTTGTGAAGCATCAAGTTCAAAAGGATTTTACTGAGGACTTGGTTCTTCTCCTTCTCCATTTACATATCTTTCAATATCTTGAGTAGCTTATTGTTCATTATTTTCTTCTGCAGGTCCATCCTCTTAAATTTGAATAAGCTCCTTTATGTTTACATTATCCATATTTCTCAACTTTTCCATATCTCTAGACTCATCAAAAATGACATGAACACTTTCTTCAACATAAAGAGTTCTTTTGTTGTAGATTTTGTATGCTTTTCTAGTTGATAAATAACCTACAAATATTCTTTCATCACTCTTGGTATAAAACTTGTTGAGATCATCCTTGCCATTGTTCAATATAAAACATTTGCACCCAAAAGCCGTGAAGGAGATGAGTTTGGGTTTCCTTTTAAATAGCAATTCACAGGGAGTCTTGTTAAGAAATGACATGATAAGACATCTATTAGTAACATAGCATGATGTGTTGACTAATTCAGCCTAAAAACTCTTATGAAGACCAGCATCAATCAACATAGTTCTAGCAATATACATCAACCAAGGTCTTGTATATTGTGACAGTCAAGCGTCTATTGCATATACGAAGGGTCCTAAATATCTCAGCAAGATCAAGCACATTGATATTAACTATAACTTTATAAGAGACATAGTATCAAGAGGATAGATAAATTTACAATATATTCCACACGAGAAATGATAGTTGATCCCTTTACTAAGGCGATATCTAGAGACTTGTTTGAGAAACATATTATGGCTCTAGGATTATATAGGATATGATTATATTTATGTATAGAAGATGACTTGATTGTAATCATTATCAATATACAAATCTTGAATGACTTGATTGTAATCATTATCAATATACAAATCTTGAATTTATGTTCAATCTCATATGCATGTGAAAATGTGTTTTACTAATATAGTGTGTCAAACAAGTTACGAGATTGGCTCTCTCACACGAGCAACCACCTCTTGCATTGAGGAACGTGAAGAGAAAAGTTCCACCATAAGATAATAACTTTTTTTGTAAAGCCATATGTGAGTTTCTCTAAGAATATATATTTGAGGGTTATTAAAGAAAAAAAATCAGGTTAGACATTTAGAGGTGTCTAGACTTAGATCTGTATGATGTTGAATGGCTAAAAGAATGAGACACATGCACCAATATAAGGTGAGAAATTGTAGAACATGTTTCATACTACGTGTGCTTAGAAACCAATAGGTTAATGGAAGAATGAATCCCAGCTTCTTCATAGTGTGAGACCCTCACCTTTAACTGTTTCTTAAAGTTTCAGTCGGTGTTGCTACTTTAGCAAGTTACAAAAGCCATGAGAGATTTGGCAATGTGGTACATGACTAGGAAATAAGTTGATTGGAATAGATAGATCCGAGTATAAAGGGAAGACGATTAAAATAAACATTTTAATTTGTCTACATAATCTGGCTGTTACACTATCCATATAGATGTCAAGTGTAATTGTGTATATGAAATTAATCATGAACTCGACTTCACCTCTTTAAAGAGGATGAGGGATCATATAAGTAACTACTGAAGTAGGGAATAATGTTTGGGGTATTGTGAGTATTAAAATCCTCATATTAGTAGAGAATTCTTTCCACATGTGATTGGATTCCTATATATAGCTTATAAAACCATATGGGTAAAGCTCGAGATGGTCATATGTCGCATGAATTATTTTCCATATGAATAGATGACGTGTTGAAGTCATACTACTTTGGGTCTCGTCAACCATGTGCGAAGTGGGAGATGTTGGATTACGGGTCATGGGTCGCCCATGTGGACCGACCCAGCCCGCCTCTGAATTTTTTTTTTGGATTATTTGAAAAATAATAGGGAAAATAAGAGATACATAATGAATTTGAAACTTGGGGGGAACAGTTACTATTCCACTTCCCCATATATTTGGAGTTCATCTCTTCCTTCTAAATAAGACATGGAAGTCGAACCAAAAACAAAAACATCAAAAATTGAAAGGCATCTAGTTTGTGAATTTACATTCCGTTTCCAAGAGAAACAAAGTTGACTTGGATCAATTCTTTCAGTGGCAAAATCATCTTCTTCTTCTGCAACATATCAAGGTAAACACTGACTTTTTTTGTGTTTTCTATCAGATAAGGTGGAGCCTATAAGGAGCGAGCGCACGACAAGTCTCCCCAGAAGGTTTGCAAATTTCACTTTCAGCCCTTTGGATCTTACATGTGCTGGTTCTCACAGATTTGTCGAGTATCAATAAAAGAAAAGGGGTCTTTTTTCTACAATTGAAAAAATCTGGTGTCATGTGAAATGTAACATGTCCTCTGTTTAGCTATTGGAAACCATGGTAGATGGTTGGTAGGCAAAAGGTAGTAAATTACTATATGGAGTCTGATATGTGGCCTTTGAATGTCGCAGGTTAGTTTGTTCAGTATGTTATAAGTGTATGGATGTTTGGCTTATGTAGACGTGGATTATGCTACTCTTCATTTCTCAATCGATATGTTTTATTTCGGTGGCATCTGATATTTCCATGTAGATTTCCTCCAACTTCTGTTTAATAAAGGATAAAATCAACTCCTATTTTCTTAAATTTCCAATTTAGTACTTCCTTTCCTTTAGGACTTTATTGTATTTAAGTATATGTAGATAAGTATTATCCTTGTCTTAGTTTATCTCTTTGATGTATAGAATTTATGTATACTCAGTCTACAATCAATGAAAACCATTGTTCCTTTTATTCCATTAACAGTTTTACATTCATATGGTATCCAGAGCCAATTAACTCTCACGAGTATAATTCTTTTGATAACCCTTCCCACTCTTCCCATCAAAATTGCTACAAATATAACTATTACTAATTCGGATGCCAACACCACAATTGTCCAGTTCAGTTTTGTCACCCAGTTACCAATCAAACTAATTGGCAGCCACAATTTTCCCTTTGGAAAGAACAAGTGTCCATGCTTATGCATGGTCACAACCTTTATGTCCATCTTGACGGTTTTTGCCCTGCCCCTACTCGCGCAGTGGCTCAAAATAATCAGGAAGTCAAAAATCTTGAATTTGTTTCATGGTGTCTCCAGGATCACCTTATTCAAAATTCCATCTTGGACTCATTTGATCCTATACTTACTTCTACAGTTGCCGCCAAGGCTACTTAGGATGTTTTGTACACTGCATATGCTAACAAATCGCAAACAAAAATCTTTAGTTTTCATGATTGTCTGGCTCGTCTCTTGAAAGAAGCCCTTCTCGTCACTTATTATCTCTACCAGTTCAATATCTCTATGATGAACATGCCACTACTGGAGCTCCTGTGTATAATTAGGAACTAATTTTCAAAATCCTCACTGGACTTGGCCCGAAATTTCATGAAATATCATCTGCGATCCGTGCAAGAGACTCTACTATCTCTTATCCAAAACTTTATGAAAATTTTCTTGATCATGAACTTTTCATAAAGCATGAAGAAACAAAGAAGCCACTGTCAACACCAATTACTGCTGCTATTGCACAGAAAACAATCATGCATCCTTGCCAAGGAAAAAACTCCAATAGGCATCCCAGTGTAAATTTCCCCAACACCTACCAGCCATGGAGTAGTGGAAAAAATAACCAACAACAATGATATGAAAACACTATAAAGTGCCAATTGTGTGACCGTCCTGGTCATTCTGCCAAAGTTTGCAGATCCCAATCACACAATCACCTACAAGCCCGAGAAAACTATGTTGCTCGTCTCTCAACTTAAGAGGCTCCTTGGGTTGTTGATACTGGCGCCACTCATCATGTGGCCTCAGATGCTCAAAACATCACTGATGTGCACAACTACCAGGTCCAGAGGAGATAGAAATAGGAGATAGGAGCAGCATTCCAATATCTCATACTGATAACATTAACATAAGTGCATCAAATAAGAATTTAAGCTTCTCAATACCTTATGCTCTCATGCTATAAAAAATAACCTTTTTTTTGTTTCTAAATTTTGTTGTGATAACTACACCTCCATTGATTTTTTTTCCTTTTTCTTATCTTGTGAAGGATCTGAGTGCATGGGCACCTTTGTTTTGCGGGCAGAATAGAGATGGGTTGTATGAGTGGCCATCGGGCAGTTTTCTCTTCTAGTTTCACATTCTAGAACCAATTCAGTTTGTAATTTATGTTATTCTAATAAAATGCATAGGTCTTTTTTTTTTTGAAAATTCATTGCAAAGTCAATGAATATTGCAAATTATTTATAGCAATTTATGGGGGGCCTCTCCTATTTTATCAACCGATAACAAGAGATATTATGTCTTATTTGTTGACAAGTACTCGTAATACATGTGGTTGTTCACTATAAAATCAAAAAGGAAGTTATTGATGCCTTTCAAGCTTTTCATCCCTTACTTGACCAACGATTTCAAACCAAACGATTTCAAGGCTTTATCCTCATATCTCAAAAGTCATGGTATTGAACACTTAGTGACACCTACCTACACACCTCAAAGAGTTGCACTAGTTGAACGTCGTCATAAGCATGTTATTAAAATTGTCAAAACATTACTGCACTAAGCCTCCTTTCCCCCAATTTATTTTGGAGGTTTTCCTATCACCAAGCAGTCTACCTTATAAACCGTCGAACAACTCCAAATTTAAAAAATAAATGTCCCTTTGAAATTTTATTTTGAGAGTCTCCAAAGTATGAATCCCTTAGAGTTTTTGGTTGTTTATGCTACCCATGGCTCAAACCATATGGCAAATATAAATTAGAGCCAAGATCTAATCCCTGTGTGTATTTAGGATTTTCTAATAAACATTATTTCCACCAATGTTTTGATCCTGTAAACAATAAATTATACTTATCAAGGGATGTTCTATTTCTGAAAGATACCTATCCTTTTTCAAAATATGTTTACCAATTTAAAACTCAAACAAAGTGATAATATTGCTTGGGAAATTTGTTCTGATGTTCAACCTTTGAATCATAAACAATCAAGTTTAGATTCTTGTCCTCCACTACTAGATGTTCTGCAGTCTCCACTACTTAGCTAAACGTCTGCCACATCAGAAGGTATCTTTGTTGCATTAGGTAATTCTTAAAATTTTGTATTCTCCTTTATTGCCACCTGCAATTCCACCCCCGCTCAGTAATACTCAGCTACCACCATCATTGAAACCATTAATCACCTATCAATGCAAAAATCGTCCACAACCAAACACCTCATTGATGCCGCTTCCTTTCGTTGTCCAGTGCCCCAGCCTACCTTCTCAATCACACAATGACAACCCTTCACATATCACACTTTCTTTGACTCTGTCACCTCTTTCACCAATGGCGACCATTTCAATCATCCTATGGTCACATGCTCCAAAACAAATAATCTAAAACCCAAGCAGTTTAGTGTTAGAGTCCAGCTCTCCTTGCCATTTGTTCCTCATACATATAAACAAGCATGTCCTCTCCCTCACTGTAGAGAAGCCATGAAAGTTGAATTTGATGTTCTTGTTAAGAATCGTACATGGGATTTGGTTGCAGTTGCTCCTTTGATATATGTGGTAGACTGTAAGTGGTTGTTTCATATAAAACAAAAATTTGATGGTTCCATTGGCATGTACAAATCTCGGCTTGTTGCAAAGGGATTTACCCAATGTCCAGGATTATACTACGACTCAACCTTTAGCCCGGTGTCAAACCATGGTTGGTGCTTACTATTGCGATACTGTACAACTGTCCTATCTATCAGATTGATTTCAATAATGCCTTCCTACAAGGACGTATTGAAGAAGAAGTTTATTTGAAGCATCCACTAGTCTTTGAAGATCGAAGCCTCTCCACCCATGTATGCAAGATGAACAAAGAGATCTATGGCTTGAAATAAGCTCCCCAAGCATGGTACACTGAGCTTAAAAACTATTTGTTAACTGTTGGATTTGCCAAGTCTCAATCTGATTCTTCTTTATTTATTTTGCACAAACTTGGGTTCACTGTATATGTTCTTATCTATGTGGATGATATAATCATCACTGGAAATCAGATTTGTGGGGTTCGTCATATAATAGAGGGTCTTTACAATCGCTTCTCTTTAAAAGACCTTGGACAGCTCCATTACTTTTTGGGTGTTGAGGTTATCTCTTCTATTAATGGTCATTTTCGTCTTGGCACAACTATATTATGGATTCTTTAGATTTTGTTGGCATGACAGGCTGTAAAGGAGCACCTACACCTATGACTTCAACTACCATTTTGACAGCTTTAGTGAATGATCCAACTGATGGTACTCTTTATCGATGGGTAATTGGAAAGTTGCACTACTTATCCTTTACACGTCTTGATATTTCCTTCACAATTAGCAAGCTTTCTTAATTTATGTATAATTCACATCAATGTCACTGAAAGAAGTCAAAAGATTACTTCGTTATCTTCATCACACCTGCCAATATGGTATACGAATCGCAAAAGCTCCAGATTCTCATCTGGTCATTTATACTGATTCAGATTGGGTTGGTGATCCAAAAGATTGTACCACTACATCTGGATATGTTATTTTCATGGAAGAACACTAATTTCTTGGTCCTCAAAGAAAAAACGGTCAGTATATCGATCCTCTACAGAAGTTGAGTATAGACGTGTGGCTTCTACTATTACAGAAACCAACTGGCTCACAAATCTTCTTTGCGAACTTCGTCTTTCACTTAAGGGGGTTTCATACATTTTCTTTGACAACATAAGCACCACTTACATTTGTTCAAATCCAGTTTTCATAGTAGGATGAAGCATGTAGCCCTGATTTCCACTTTGTTCATGAACAGGTCGAGAACAAAAATATTGAATTACATCACCTTCACTCAGCTGATCAAGTGGATGACATACTCACAAAACCACTTCCCAAAGCCTCTTTTGTAAAACAATTTTCCAAGTAAGGTGTTGTTGACAC
This sequence comes from Capsicum pubescens, assembly GCA_030864215.1. NCBI lineage: Eukaryota > Viridiplantae > Streptophyta > Magnoliopsida > Solanales > Solanaceae > Capsicum > Capsicum pubescens. The sequence goes on along the minus strand of CM061542.1, from coordinate 33,028,031 downwards.
CACCAACTTGCGGGGGTGTAATAAAGGATAAAATCAACTCCTGTTTTTTAAAATTTCAAATTTAGTAGTTCCTTCTATTTAGGACTCTGTTGTATAAAAGTTATATGTAGATAAGTATTATCCTTTTCTTAATTTATCTCTTTAATGTATAGAATCTATATATACTCAGTCTACAATCAATGAAAACCATCGTTCCTTTTATCCCTTTAAAAATTTCTAAGTTTTCTAAAGGGACAATGATAGCTGGGTCACCAATACACTTCTTTAATAAGGACACATGAAACACTGGATGCACTAAATCCAAATCTACGGGCAACTTAAGCTCATACACTACCTTCCCATAACGGCTCAAGATCTTATAAGGGCCAACATATCGGGGACTGAGTTTCCCCTTTTTGCCAAACCTCTTCACTCCCTTCATGGAATAGATCTTAAAATATACCAAATCTCCAACCTCAAACTCAAGATCTCTTCTCCTCACGTTTTCATAGGATTTCTGACGGCTCTAGGTTGTCTTAAGCCTCTCTCAGATCAACTAACCTTTCTCCAAAGCATCGAACACTGAATCTATCCCTATCAATCGAGTCTCACCTACCTCAAACAAACCATTAGGAGATCTACATCTCTTTCTATAGAGAGACTCAAATGGAGCCATCTGGTTACTGGAATGATAACTGTTATTGTAAGTAAACTCAATCACTGGCAAGTGATCATCCCAACTGCCCTTAAAGTCGATAACTCAAGCTCTCAACATGTCCTCTAAGGTTTCAATGGTCCTCTCTTCCTGACCATCTGTCTGAGGGTGAAAGGTTGTACTAAGATGAACTTGGGTACCAACACCCTTCTGAAAAGCCTTCCAAAAAAGAGAGGTAAACTGAGTACCTCTATCTGAAATAATGGAAAACGGGACTCCATGCAATATAAACAACTCTCTAATATAGAGTTTGGCATGATCATCGGCTGAATAAGAATTATGGACTGGTAAGAAATGGGTTGATTTGGTCATTTTATCCATAATAACCCAAATCGAATCATGTTGGTGACGTGAATGAGGATACCCTGTCACAAAATCCATATTCACCTCTTCCCACTTCCAGTAGGGATGATGAACTCTTGAAAAGAGCTACTAAGACTTTGGTGCTCAACCTTCACTGTTGACAATTAGCACACTTGGCTACAAACTCTGCAATATGCATTTTCATACCGCTCCACTAATAGATTTCTCGCAAATCATGATACATCATAGTAGCGCCTCAGTGAATAGAGTAATGCACACCATGTATTTCTATAAGAATTCGTTGTCTCAAACCATCTAAACACGACACACACAGTCTACCCTAGCAACGCAAGACACCATCTCCCCCTTAGGAGAAAATCTCTACTTTCTGATCTCTGACTGACTCTTTCAACTTAACAAGACTGGGATCCGTATCTTGCTTTTCGTTCACTTCAGTAACCAAATAAGATTCTTAACTATTCTGTACCCATATATTACCCTCAGTTGAGTCAACCAAATGAACCCCTAACCTAACCAACTAATGAACCTCCTGAACCAACTCTTCTTATCATTCTTAACATGAGCAACACAACCCATAGATAATCTACTAAGGGCATCTTCCACTACATTAGCCTTGCCTGGATGATACAAAATACTTATATCATAATCTTTCAACAATTCTAACCACTTTCTCTGGCGAAGATTTAACTCCTTCTGCGAAAACACATACTGCAAACTTTTATGGTCCGTGAACACATCAACATGCACCCTATATAGATAATGCCTCCAAATTTTCAAGGCAAACACAATATTTGTTAACTCAATATCATGGGTGGGATAATTCTTTTCATGGGGCTTAAGTTATCTAGAGGTATAGGCTATGACCTTACCTCGCTGCATCAGAACACAAACCAAGCCAACTCTGAAAGCATCACAGTAAACAACACACCCATCTGAACTATCTTACAAGTTCAAAACTAGGGTTGAGATGAGTCGAGTCTTCAACTCCAGAAAACTTTTCTCACAGGAATCTGTACACGGAAAATTGACTTTATTCAAAGTCAATATAGACATGGGGGACGCAATAGACAAAAACCTTCGACAAACGTTCTGTAATAGCAAGCCAAACCCAATATATCATGGAGAAATAGGTTTGGGCCAGTTTCTCACTGCTTCGGTCTTTTGAGGGTCAACTCTTATTCCTATATTGGAAATAATATGGCCAAGGAAAGCTACTGATCTTATCCAAAACTCACACTTACTGAATTTAGCGAATAACTGAAGGGCTCTAAGAGTATGCAATAGTATTCTAAGGTAGTCTGCATGATCATTTTCATTACGGGAACAGACAAGAATGTCATCTATGAAGATTATAACGAACATGTCCAAGTACTGCTTGAACACTCTTTTTATCAAGTCCATGAAAGTTGATGGGGCATTTGTAAAACCAAAAGACATGACTAGAAATTCAAAGTGACCATATCAAATTCAGAAAGCTATTTTCGGAATGTCACATTTCTGACCCTGAGCTAATGATAGTCGGATATGAGGTCTATCATAGAGAAGTAACTGACCCCCTGAAGTTGGTCGAACAAGTTATCAATTCTTGGGAGTGGGTACTTATTCTTGATTGTGACTTTGTTTAACTGATGGTAATCGATGGACATACTAAAAGAGTTGTCTTTCTTTCCCATGAAAAATACTGGAGCGCCCCATAGGGAAACACTGGGCCTCATGAATCCCGTATCTAAGAGATCTTTCAACTGTTCTTTTAAGTCTCTAAGATTAGTTGGAGCCATTTTGTAAGGCAGAATATATATAGGTTGTGTATCTTGAAAAATGTTTATTCTGATGTCAATTTCTCTTTCGAAAGGAACTTTGGGAAGACCTCAGGAAACACACCTTGGAATTCCCTTACTACTGAAACTAACTCAAGAGTTGGAGTCTCTAAAATAGAGTCTTTAACGCGAACAATATGGTAAACACACCCCTTGGATATCATTTTTCTCGCTCTAAGGTACGAACAAGCAGACCCCTAAGTGGTGAAGTATTACCCCTCTATTCTAGGACTGGTTCATTCAGAAACTGCAAATGAACAACTCTGTTTCTACAATCAACTGAAGCATAGCATGAGTGGAGCCAATCCATGCTAAGAATGACATCAAAATCCATTATCTCTAACTCCACAAGATCAATAGAAGTAACTTTCTGGAATATTGTGATCAGATAGTTCTTGTATATCTGTCTGGCTATAATAGAGACACCTACTGGGGTAGACACTAAGAAGGGTTCTGCTAAGTCTCAGGACTGACACAGAAATCAACAGCTATGTAGGGGGTTATAAAAGAAAAAGAAACTCTGAGATCTAACAAAGCATAAACATGTAAATGAATGACCTGCAACGTACCAGTAACCACATCAGGAGAATTTTCCTAGTCTGGCCTAGACTGAAGTGCATGCAATCTGTTTGGGTCGCTCGATGTTAGATCCTACTCCCAACAGAACTGACTCGGAATACTGAATTGATCTAAACTTGACTGATAGGATAACTGGCTGAACTAATAATACTCATACATGTCTAAAAACCATTCTGAAAGTACTAAGACTAAGTAAACAACTGAATTTTAGGTATTCATAACCCCCGGGACTCGATAACATTAATAGTAAAAGCATACCAAAACTTCAAAAGAAAAACAAGTAGTCATTGCTCAAAATTCATCTATTAGGCATTTCATCAAACACTTGAAATTCATGAACTTAGGCATGGGAATGATTGAAACATGTGAGAATAACATAATCATAACACTAAAACCATACATTGGGGTATTTGAAATGTAATTTCATGTTTCAAACGTGTAAAGACTACTTTCCAACTAAAAACGCTTGTAAACATCGTGCATAATCAAAATTCCCAAAAGCTTCATGAAATTAACTCATTGTAAACATGTGAATTCATGATTTAGAATACAAAAATTGGTACTTGGACTCCATGGGTGAAAAGGACTCATGGATGAACATTTAACATACCTTAAGGTTTTAATCTTGCAAGAGAATTGACGCTCTTGATCGTTCCTGGGTAGTGAAGCTTGAATTATTGAGTTTTCTTGAAGAAATAATGGTTTAACTTGATGAATTTGAGTGATGGCTAGGGTTTATTTTAAATAGGAATTATGGAAATATGGCATATTATGCCTTAACTGATGATAAATTCCGTGTTTTTATGGATTGGGGCCATGGGAAAATACCTGACTGCCCCTAAGAAATTTAAATTCATAACTGAAACGCCGATTGTTCCCTCACCACGATGTGCCAAGGCCTCCATCGCTATTCCACCGTGACGCACCGCAATCGCGGTGACTTACAGTTTTTGGAAATCCAAACGTTGTCCAAACCTCATCCAAAAAATTCAAAACTTACCCGAGACATGCTACTTACACCCCTGAACATGAATCAACTCAAAAGCTTATGTCTTGGGGTCGAAAAGGTCATTTTAAAAATTATTGAAGTTAAGAAGCCAAAAATAAAACTAAGTCTCCAATACTTAGCTAAATTTTCAGGTTCTAAGCCCCTTGTACATGCACTATGGGCTGAATTGAGCTAAGACAAATACGGGGTATTACAACATTCCTACATTTTCATTAATTACTACATCATCTAATTTGTGATCCACCCTGTAAGTGACTATATCATAAAAAGCTTTACTAGGTGATTCATAATCACCTAACACCATTATTGACTAATATATTTGAATTATTATTGGCATTTTCACTAATGCCATGGGATCCTTATTAGGTATTACATGATACATATCTGCACTCCCTCTATTGAGTACTCTTTGCTGAAAATTATCCCTTTCTTTTGTTACAGTAGTCATGATTAGGTCTACTGCTGCATTACTTTGTCTTTTTGGATCACCCTATTGACTACTTTGCATTGCTGAGACTTCAACTAACTCTTTTTCGGTTTCTACATGATATATGGGACTTGCTGATTTTGTTTTATTCTCTTGATGGAATGACTTTGTTATCTATTCCATTGTTGACATCGGTTCCTTGTGATTTTCATTCTCCTTTGTTGATAATTCTGGATTGCCTATTACTGTTATGATCTCATTTTATTGGCTTTGTTGGTTGTAATACCCTGTGTCTTTGAGTTCATTGCTGATCCTACGACTCACTCAATGAGTCGTGAAGACTCATTATGAGTCCTACGGCTCAATCGTAGTCAAGATAGTGTGGGATGGTTGAGGTTCTGCCTTGGCTATGAGAGACTATACGAGTCGTATAGTCTAGTCGTAGTTAGCTCAATGGGGAAGCCATATGTTTCTAGACACTTGACGACTTAACCCTACGAGTCGTTACGAGGGAGTACGAGTCGTATAGTGTGAGTCATAGGGCCAACAGTTTAGGGTCCCTAAGATTCTTATCAGACCACGATTGTTCATTATAAGTCGTAGCCAGACCAGTGTGTACCCTTCTTGTTACTGCCAACACTACGAGCCGTTGGGACGACTCGTAAACAGACGTCACAAGTCGTAAGGTGACCCGTGACGACTGACGACCAAGCTTTGGTACGTTTAGCTACGAGGATTTTTGGTCATTTCTCCTCTTTAAACTTCCAACCTACAACTTAAAACATATATTAGGCATTATTTTCCCCCTTTCTCAGTCAGTTAAAAACATCAAATCCTCACCCACTCTCAAGAACAAAAGGCTAGGGTCTCTTTCAAAATTCTTCACCCTCCCTCCTCCCACCCCCCAAGTCTCCAAGTCCAAGTTCCCTTCAAGGAGTCATGAAATCCAAATATGTGGGGTTTGAGCAAGGATAATTTGTTATCCTTGTGCCCAAGGACTTGAATTTTAAAATTGAATTTATGTGATTTCAATTAGGATTGATACCTAAATTTTCATATTCTTGAATTTATGATATTATCATGTGATTTGAAGCCTAATTTACACAAAAAATTGCCTTTATTCGAGTTTTGACTTACATGATTGTCATTATGATGTGATTTTCATTATCTTGACTTGAAGTTTGATGAGTTGATGAAAATTTCAATTTGAGCATTGAGCATAATATTTTAATATAAAGTTTCCATGAAATAATGCATGAGTTTCAAGACATAAGCATAAGTTGTTGAGTACAAGAAGTTTAAGTTTATGAGTTCAAATTTACAAGTGTTGCAACTTGGTTAAAGTTTTGTTTTGATCTCATGATCTCAGTTAAGATTCAAAATCCACAATTTCACCTCTTGAGTATGATTTAAGTAAAAGAAGCATAGTTTGTTTTCATTGTACAAATCCATATGCTTTTTTAAGGTGGATTTCATAAGTATGAGCTAAATATAAAATATTTTGGTTTATGTGACCTTTTCTCGGAAAAAAATGGCTAATGTCCACTCCCTTCGTTCACTTTTACAACTTCTAATTTGGGGGTTGCATTCCCTTTAAAATATAATGATTTATATGCATATTTTATCACAATATTCATATTAATTGGTGTTTAGTCTTAGGTCATATAAAATGATTTGGTGAATAAGTCATTAATCTTACTATTAAGACATTAGTAAATATGTTTTTCTCTTGATATAGTTGAAGTGATAAGTAAAAGCGAAATATATATTTTAAAAATATAATAGATAAGTAAAAGTAAACGAATGATGTATATTTTGAACCGGCGATCAAATTGCCAAAATTTTAAAATTAATTAAACTTAAATTACTTTTTTCTAATATAGAAACATCATTTGAACCCCTTAGACTAAAATGAGAAAAATTTTAAGCTGCACAAATATATGCACGACTTAAAATATGGGGACAAAAAAAAAAAAAAATAAGAACATATGCGAAACTGAAAGTATAGACCAGTTCTCCCTTCCTAATATCACAAACATATTTCATTCTTAAAAATTTATGGTCTTTGAGTTCTTTTTTTCACCTCTAATAATTTTGTAGATAAAATATTTCCAGTAGAGTGGTTAACATTTTAAAGAATTCAGGTGAAAAATTGGTTCACCAACTTTGAGAAAAAATTAATGCAAAATATTTAAAAGAGTATGAAGATATATTATTCAATTTAAAAAAATAAAATTTTACATCACAGCTTAGTTTTAGCATGAGTAAAGGGGGGGGGAGGGGGAGGGGGGGGGGGGCTCACAAGTCAGGCAGAGTATACATCTTTTCAAGTGATAGAGTTTTAAGCAAATGTTTGTTGGTATTTTGGATTCGGCTACTCTCCATTTTCCTTCTCTCCAATTTTTTCAAATTCTTGCTTGGATTGAAGACACATTATCATAATTTTAAACTAATGATTGAGATTTAATTAGTTAAATTAAAGTTTTAACTATAATTATCTACTTCCATATATTTGTTGCTTAAATATTTTTAAGAATCTATCTACTATTATATCATTTTTAAATATATTAAACTATTGTCTTTTTATCTTTGAACAATTTTCTACTTGGTTTTTAATTTATTTTTTTACTAATATTTGCCATTTTTCTTAGGTAATGTTTTTCAAATTAAAAAAAATTAAAGATTGTGGCTCGAAGTTTTTCTAATTTTATTTTCTTCATGTACCAAATAAATTCATTATACGTGTGCCGAATCAAATATAAAGATTGTGCCAAATAAATCCATTATATTTTCTTTATACTTTTCCTCTGTTTTTTTTTTTTTGGCTAATGCTTGCCACTTTTCTTAAATAGTGTTTCTCAAATAAAACAAATAAAGATTGTGGCTTGAAGTTTTTCTAATTTATTTTTTTATGTGCCAAATAAATTCATTATACATGTGCCAAATCAAGTATAAAGATTGCGCCAAATAAATCCACTATATTTTCTTTATGTAGCTCTTTTGAATTCTCAACTAGAAAAATTAAAATTTTAACTATATTATATTTTAAAAAAAAAAATATTTAGAAAAAGTTTTTAATATATATTTGTGGCAGTAAAGATTTTTTTAAGAAAAATATTGAGTAAAAGATATAATGGATATTTAAGGAAGAAATATAACTAAATTATGAAAGTGATAACTATGGTTAGAACTTTGATTTAACTAATTGAATCTCAATCATTAATTTTAACTATGATATGTGTCTTCAATCCAAACAAGAACTTGAGGAAATTGAAGAGAAGGGAAATGGAGAGGAGCCGATCCTCGTATGGATTTGGCTCCTCTCCATTTCCACTCTCTCCATTTTTTCCAAGTTCCTATCTTGATTACTGACATATGGCATAGCTCAAATTGAATGTGTAAGATTTAATTTTTCTAAAATAAATCTCTAACCATAATTTAGATAATAAATACATTATATATTGAATTTAAAAAAAATATTATAATCGCATAATCTTAGCAAGGGGAAGTTTGATTATGAATATCTTGTATTATTGGTTTGAATGATTATGGAATATCAAGGTCCAAGATTCTTACTCGAATTCCTTTTTATTTGAAATAAATAATTAAGTGTTTGAATTAAAAATAAAGGGATATTCTTGATTTTATGCTCCAATTTCGGTAAATTCAACAGTTGCTGGAAGTATTTGTTTAAAAATATTTATTAGTGAGTTGTAAATCATTTGAACTGCCGATTTGAAGAAACAGTTAGAAATCATTTGAACTGCCGATTTGAAGAAACAGTTAGGAACTGCTATAATTAGATTTTATTTCACCTATGTTCCCCTATTTTATTTCACCTATTTTAAAGAAAATAAAATAGATAATTGTTAAAGAAAAAGTTTCAAAAAAAAAGAAGACAATAAAAAAATTAATTTAGAATACTAGAGTCGAATATTTCTCTCATGTTCTTCTTATTTTATTTCACCTATTTTAAAGAAGCTAAAATATCTAATTTTTAAGAAAAAGTTTCAAAAAACGTGATAAAAAAATTAATCTAAAATAGAATAGCCGATTATTTCTCCTACTTTATTTAAGTTATTTAAAAAAAAAAATAGCTAATTGTTAAAAAAAAAAGGTTTAAAAAAAAAACAGATAATTGAAAAAAAATCAATTTACAAAGAAATTTAAAGATGAAATCCTTTCGTAGGAAAAATAAGTAGGAAGAGAAGACCTTTTGTTGCTTTGTTTATGGACATGTTGCTAAGATTGTGCGATTATAATATTTTTTAAAACTCAATATATAATGTATTTATTATCTAAACTATGGTTAGAGATTTACTTTAGAATAATAAAATCTTACCCCTTTAATTTGAACTATGTCATATGTTACCAATCAAGATAGGAACTTGGGGAAAATGGAGAGAGTGGAAATGGAGAAGAGCCAAATCCGACTTGCGATTATTCTCCCAATATAAATCTCTCATGTTATAAGTGGTCTCTCATGTTTTTCTGCTTTATTCTAAGATCGCATGTATTTCATTATGAAAGTATGAAAGTTGAAGATTAGGATAGAAGCTTAGTAAGTAGTCGAATGTTGTCGTACTTCTAGTTGTATGATTTAGGTGTCATGTAGTTTCTTTTTCTCCAATGTGTTTTGTTACACTTGTTTTGTATATTGCTATATTTTTTTCTCTTTTTCTTTCTTTTCGATCGAGGATCTATTAGAAACAGACTCTCTATCCCTCAAAGGTTAAGGAATCACACTTGTGGGATTATACTGTGTATGTTGTTGATTGTTTAAGATCTCATGTGTTTAAAGTTAACTAGTATAGATACTCGCGCGATGATGCACGGAACATTTTTTTTATGATTATTCATTAAAAAATACAACTTATTCACATAAAATTAATTAATTTTTATTAATTAAAATTAACACATTTCAAAATCAATGAAATATTAAAAATAATCGTTAATAGTAAAACTACAACTGATACTTAATAATACATCACAATTATCATTACTTTACATGTTTTGATATAAGAAGAACAATATCAGTAATTTATTTTAATATTCCATTGACTATTTTTAAAATAAATAAATATAAAATATTAAATAATTATTAATTTTATTTTTGCACTTTTAACTTTATATGTTTAATCAATTAAAAGTTGTAATTAAATCTCTTACCTTTTATTTCATTTTTTAATCTATTAATTCAATTTGAGCTGCTAACTGTACTTTTTTAAAAAAAATATTGTCTTTTAATTTCATTTCAAACTAAAAGTACTTAACTTTATAATTACAAAACTTCTAATTCTAAATTTTAGATTTACAACTTCAATTCAAAAACAAATTAAGCTAGTACAATTTATTATTTTCATTTAAATTTCAGACTTTATTCTATTGTTATAATTTTTTCATTATTTGATTTCATCATTAATATCTTTAAGTATTTTATTTATACTTATTATTATATCTTCTATATTAATTCAATTAAAAGCTTTTATGCTACTCTCAAAATCACCCATCCCACCAAAACTCACATCCATCCCTTATCCTCTACCCAACCATCCCACTCCAAAATTTTATTTGATTTTTAACTTTTAAAATTTTTGTTGAATTTTCTTCTAACCCACCCTTAATCCCCCCCCCCTCCCCAAATAAATAAATAGATTTTATTTTATTTCTATAAGAACTTTTTTCTTTACACTACCCATCCGTAATCTCCACCATCCACCCCGGTTCTCTACCCAACACCTCCCTACCCCCACTTTTCGGAATTTTTTATTATTTTTTTGAATTTTTTTTCTTACCCCCACCTCCTACCTAATCTCAAAAAAATTTAATATTTTTACTTGTTTTTAGACAAAAAAAAAGAATTCTATCCCCACCCCCAAATGCTGCCTAACCCAACCCGCTCCGTCCCTACCACTGCAATTATCTATCCTTACCCTCCTCATCACAATACTCATCTATATCGTTACTCATTTGTGTTATTTTTTAATAATACCTCAAACATGTTAAATCATTTTACCTTAAAGAAAAAGTTCAACTATTTATTTAATATTTATGAGATATTTGTATACAACATATATAGAAACTTAAAAAAATTTAACATTTATAACCAAAGATAAATATAACACTAATTGTAAACAACAATAACATAATAGAAACAACAAAAATATTGAACTTTTAACACAAATTTTCAAGATTTGTTTCAAATACATGGCGTGTTTCTCACTTTTTTGAATTCACTAAATTTCACCAGATTTTGCACAACAAATCATATTAGGTAATTTCAATTGCAACATTACATTAAACATATTGCTTTCATGAATATTTTTTAATTAATGTCGTACCTTCATTTATGATCTCCAAATTCTGCAATTTGACTAATTCAACATGTTGCTTTCCTGAACAACATAATAACAATTAAGAAGAAAAATATTAGATTTCATTAAACTAATCAATAAGATATTTTTGAACCTTAAAATTTACATAAAAGAAATCATGGGCATTAAAAAAAAAATACACTGAACTATAAAATAAAAATAAAAGAACAAAGAGGAGAAGAAGCTATTATTAATAGTAGAGAGAGAGAGAGACAGAATGAAATATATTTCTATTTATATTGCTAGTTGACATATTTATTTGAATAAAATAATGGTTGTAATTTTAAATTTTTACAATAAGAGATTGTATAAGGTTACAATATCTGATAGGATAGGCTTAAGGAAATTGTAAAAGAGTTTTAAATAAACTATACTATATATTTCTGTTTTTTGGTTACAGAGTTATTATCTAGTTCGAATAAATTAATAAAGTTATCTCTTTATATTTCAAAGCTTATTTTTTCAATAGTATCTTTTATGTCTTTTTAATTTAAATTGAAAAGTTCAAAAAGTTACTAAATAACTAAATAAAATTTGCATACTGAAAAGTTATTTTCAAATTCAATTTTGAATATGATCTTTTATCTTTTCTTCAATTAAAAAATTTGAATATTTCATTTTAAATTCAAACCTTTATTTATCAATTCATTATTTGAGTTATAATTTAAAATAGTATCTCCAACATAATCTCTATCATTTATCTTCATATAAATTTAAAACACCATATATAGAGAGAGACAAAATGAAAAGGCTAAAATTATTTATTTAGAAATGAAGTATTATTACTACTACTACGGTTACTATTTTTTAAAAAGTTATTATTATTATTATTATTATTATTATTATTATTATTATTATTATTGTTGTTGTTGTTGTTGTTGTTGTTGTTATATCACCACAACATTATTATTGCTATACACGTTTTCTGGTAAGCATTATCACTATGGACTACTATTTATTATTATTATTATTATTAAAATAACTAATCTTCAAATATATTTTATTGTATATAAAAGGAAGAAATTTATGAAGTAGTAAGAGTTTATTTAGAACTCTTTAACCATAATTTTTTATTTTTAAGTTAATAATTTTATTTTATTTTTAAAAGTATAATGCATTTTTAAATTCAAATATTTAATATTTTTTAATAAAAAATTTTATTACAACACTATTAAGTTTTGTCAAAGTTACTAAATAACTAAATAAAATTTGCATACTGAAAAGGCATTTTCAAATTTAACTTTGAATATTATTATTATTATTATTATTATATACATATGTACTACTGCAATCACAAATTAGAGTTTAGGCTATTGCTTCTATCCTTACTAGTAATTATTATTATTATTATTATTATTATTATTATTATTATTATTATTATTATTATTTTAATATTTTTTTATCTTTCTCTAATATGTAAATAAATTATATTTAAATATATTTTATAACATTTAAATTTTATAAGAGATAAGTTTGAAATAGTATATATCTATTAGAACTCTTTAATTATTAGTTTCTATTTTTAAGATAATGAAAATCTTTTTTTTAAAAGGATAATTTATTCAAATTCAAATAGTTAATTTTTTCAATTCAAAATTTTTATTACAATATTTTTAACCTTGTATTAAAATATTTTTTAATATTTTCTTAAAAATTATCATGTGGCTATTTTAATAGTTTGACACGTGGCATCTTGTCTTGCTTATGTTTTACTTTTATATATACTAGTATTTGTCCCCGTGCATCGCGCGTAAAAAAAAATTATAAATACTATTATATTATTACTTTGTTCCATTGAGTTCTTTTATTACTTTATTGATTGTGAAATTTAAATCATCTCATTCACAACCGTTTATTAGTTTTTTATGAATGAAAAAAATTGTACAATTATATAAAAGATATGAAAATTTAAGATGTTAAATTTAGGATGTTAAATAAAAATAATAGAAGAAAATGTAAATTCTTGATAAATAATAATTTTGATTCTCTTTAGCTAACTCAACAAAAAAAAGAAGTCACAATGTGAACTTCAAGCCACACCTTCTCAATATGTCAAACACCCTCTCATACAACGTATAAATAGAGTTCTTCGAGATTTTATAAAAAATACAATATTAATTCAACTATATTTTGGACTACTTATATTTTATTTTCAATATAATATATTAAATTTTAATTTTAATTTGAATTATTGATATTACCTACCTATGGATTGAATATATATATATATATATTATTAATTAATGAATTATAGTAATTGTTAAAGGAAATCACAGTTGTGATTTTATTATACAGGGTCATTAAATTATATTGAGTTGGTAAATATCTAATTATAATCTTATATTCTAATGCAATACACCCAGTAACAAAATTTTATAACAATTAAAAGAAATTTTTTTTATATAAATACAACCATCTAATAACATTTTAACTATTCTTCTTGAATCCTTTTTATTGTTTAATTATTTTAAATTTTATCTTATTTAGTAAGATTTCAGTTACATGATCTTATTCATAATATAGTATGATTGATTTTGATCATTCAAGATATTTTCTCATCTCAAAATTCAAATAAATCTTATTCTTTTATACCTTTACACTAAACTATCAATGCAACACAAATGTATATATGAAGTGTATGGGTTAACTGAACTGTAAAAGGATAATCTCTCTCTATATATAAAGGAGAAACATAGAGGAGGTGATGTGGCACTTCTCTATGATCTCAATGGCTATTTATCTTTTTTGTAGATTTTTTGGCCATTTTCTAATTTTAAAAAACTAAAAATTAAAGATGTAAAGGAATAAAATGTGCGGCCTTTTTAACTTTCCCATAATTAATAGTACATTGGCCTTATTAATATACGGTTATGAATCTGAATTTGGCCAACCTTTTCACATTACACAATTAATGGAATAATGTCATCTTTCATATCCCATTTTAATGGAGGATATGAATATTTCAGGATATATCTTATTCTATATCTCTTGCAAATTAATCAAGATTGTTATAAAAATATATGAAATTTGTATTATTCAAATTGTTTACTGTTTTCTGTGTTATTACTGCAAACGAAATTTTTTTTGCACCTCCTCTCTGCTGTATTATACAGGGTTGTGGATTATGTGATTATCTTTGACATCTTATTGATACTCTGCCTGAAATTTTCATCACAATCTAGTAATTTACGGTAAGATTTGATTTTTTACAGAATACTTTGATGTTTGATGATCATTTACCTAATTTTCTTTAATTGAGAATAATTTAACTATTGATTTTATTTTTCATGTACTTGAAACTTCTCATCCACTTATTAATTTCTCAGGTACCTCGTATTGGCATGACCAGGAAATTTTTGTCCTACTTTTGTGATTTATAATAAGAGTTAGTTTTTACAGAATACTTGAATTTGTTGGGAATTATGTGATTTCTTTGGCTTCATATTGTTACTGCAACTGAAAATTTCATCCTATTGATTGGGTAATTTACCATAAGAGTTAGTTTTTATATAATACTTTGGTGCTTGAAAATTCTCCTCTACTTTTGAATTTGTTGGATGTAACTAAGTGAATTTTGATATCGCATTTATAACAACACAATATGATATACTACATTTCTTCCTTATTAGGATTGAGCATTAAATTGAATTTTTATTTATTTTTAAATCAAAATGTGACAACATAACGAAAGTTAATTGAGAAGATGTTACTTGAGTTTGGAAACATTTTACTCCTTTCATTATATGATTGAATTTTACTTAACTTGTATATTGTTTAACATTCGAATAAAAGAAGAAGAACAAGAAATCAAGAAGGATCCCCCTCATTTATGAGAGTAAAAGTAAAAAAGAAAAGAAAGAATAAGAAAATAATGAAGAATAGAAAGAAAGAAAGAAACAATTTTGTTTAAAATAAAAGTTATTTAATTAGGATATGAAATATTAAAGAGGAGGGAAAGCGAAAACAATTAAGATGAAAAGAAAATCCTCACAAAAAAAAATAATTTGGAAAATAATTAAATACATAATTTATTTTTATTTATTTCTTTTTGTTTTTACCTTTTTTACATTTCATTTCTTGTTCTATTTTACACTATTAGTTATTAGAAGAAAATTTAAGAAAAAACAGACTTTTTTCACTTCTAGGATGTATATTTATATTAGTTTGAGAGGATAGTATGTAGTTGAAAGTGATCAACTCTCTTAACATTTTCTTCTTTAGTTTAAAGGAATCAAAAAATGAAGAATGAAAATCATCTAAGTCATAATTCTAAATTTTTAAAAAAATATTTTCCTGCTACTTAAGCAATATATATTTGTTTATTTCATACCCCTCTTTTGGAATCAAGATAGAGTCAGCAAAACTCAAAAGAAAAGTGTCGAGTGAAAAAATAAAGTCAGAAAAGTTTCAAAAAGAGATTAAAATGTTTCCAAAAACAAAAGGAGAAGAGAGTGTCAAGAAAAATAAAGTCAGAAAAATCCAAAGAGAAAAGAGTCAACAAAAGAAAAAATTAGAATCAAGTGAAAGAACTAGCTGCCAGAACTACGCATGACCTGATTCTCCTCTCTCGGGGGTGAGATACGTAGGTTGCCCTACTAAGGGCTCGGTCCAACCAAATAAATAATTTAGAATCATCTAATCAAAAGAAACTGGGGCATGAGTTAATCCTCATTTGTTTGAGTCGATTCCAAAAGTTGTAAGTCCTAACCCACTTCAAGTGTCATTTGGGCCTCATGCCATCCTTTCTTTCTAACCCTATCCAAAAGCCAAGTTACAACCAAAGAAAAACCTTCAGATCAATCTTTGAGAATGTTAAGGCTAAGCATGCAATGGATATGATGACGCAATTTAGGAACTACTTGTCTTCCTCAGCATAAGGAATCAAGGAAGAAATAAAATATGAGAGAGTCTTATTGGTGAAAACCCTCATAGGCACCGTAAGGCGATAGTAAGTTGAGAGAGATAAAAAAGAGAGAGTCTTATTGGTGAAAACCCTCACGGGCACCGTGAGACGATTGCGAGTTGGGAAAAATACTAATAAGAGAGTCTCATTAGTAAAAACTCTCACAGTTACCATAAGACAATGGTGAGCTGAGGAAAAAACCCTTTAAGGCGTCACTAGCCGAATGAGGTCTGAATGCAATTGGCCTAAGAGAGCAACTCAGTTTCAAGGCCATTAACTCAACAACAATTGGTAGAAAGTTTAGATGGAAAGATCAGGTAGCTTAATCCAAAATGCATGGCATAATCATTAGAGTTGACTGTCATGTCTAGAAAATATTTTCATTTCTTTGTTTCAAATGGGGACACTCATTATCTTTTCTTTCTTCTCTTTATTTTTATTTTGTTTTCTTGAGTCAATTGTCCAAATAAAAGTCATTGTCATTTTTCTCTTGTCTTTGAGTCAAGTTCGTGTCAAAATAAGTGAGAAAGATTTTAAAACTGGCTACCAGCTTCTTCAATTGCACAAAGCAAGACAAAAGGGCCAGCACATGCTAAAGACATGATTGTGAGCCAAAACAAGGCATGCAAAAAGTTTTGTCAACCGACAAGTCTGGGAACTCATGAAAATACTAAGGTTCAAAGGGTTTATCTGAGAAACATGGCAAAATAGGGATACTGTATTTGTTTCAGAGTCACTCTTAATAATCTGAGTTCGGGTTAATGATAAAGCAAGCCAGTGACACATACTAATGGTTGAAATCAAGATTAAATGCGACTGGGGCAAGAGCGATTTCCACGAAAGCCAAAGCCACAAACCAGCCACCATGTTTTTAAACTAACAAGTTTTCATTGTATGAAACATGAACACATGCTACCTTCGAATCAAGGATTTCAAAGCCTAAACATCAAAGGCCGTAACATTCTCACTTTTTCAAATGCAATAGGAAATATTGCTGCACATATTTGATATTTAAAGCCATGGAGACGCACTTCCTTGTTTGGGTAATTCCAGCAACATTTGTGAGAAAATGCACTTCCTTGTTTGGTAATTCAAGCAACATTTGTAAGGAGACGCACTTCCTTGTTAAGACAATTCAAGAAACATTTGTAAGGAGATGCACTTCCTTGTTTGGGGTAATTCAAGAAACATTTATAAGGAGACGCACTTCCTGGTTTAGGCAATTCAAGAAACATTTGTAAGGAGACACACTTCCTTGTTTGAGTAATTCAAGAGACATTTGTGAGGAGATGCACTTTCTTATTTGAGTAATTCAAGAGGCATTGGTAAGGAGACGCACTTCCTTGTTTTGGTAATTCAAGAGGCATTGGTAAGGAAATGCACTTCCTTGTTTTGACAATTCAAGCAACATTGGTAAGGAGATGCACTTCCTTGATTGGGTAATTCGAATTTTTCTTTTTAGGTGATGCACTTCCTAACTTAAGTCTTGATTCCTAGAAGATGCACTTTCTAGTCGAGTTATCGCACTTAACCCTAAGGAGACGCACTTCCTTGCTAGTTTTCATTTGTCAGGTGGCACACTTTTTAGCTTAAACTTGTATCTCTAGAAGACGCACTTTCTAGTTAGAATCCCTCACTTTAATTCTTAGGAGATGCACTTCCTAGTCTTGGTTATTTAATTTTACTCTTAAGAGATGCATTTCTTAGTCAGAGTCTTGATTCATCATTGCAACATGTAAGTAGGTATGATGTGACTTTTCCAAAAGTCTTCTGATGATAAACTGGGGCAAAAATTCAATTTCTGTTTTTGAAACTTTACTTTTTTGGCAAATAAAACCTCTTTATAATAATATTTGTTTGGGATAATTTTTTTTTAGTTTTGATGTGATTTCAGGAGCCTGCCCGAAGCACATGGCGAATAAATGAAAAACCAAGCAACAAGGTGAAGAAATTAAAAGTTAAACGGATTGAAAAATAGCAAGTCAGGAGCCCGCCTGCAGAACAGGGTGAAGAAGTTGAAAGCATGGCAACAAGTTGATGAAATAGCAAGTCAGGAACCCGCTTGGAGAACAGGGTGAAGAAATTGAAAGGCAAGCAACAAGTTAAGAAATAGCAAGTCAGGAGCCCACCTGAAGAATAGGGTGATGAAACTCAACTCAAGAGTCCAAAAGAAGCTGTATAGATAGGATTTTTGTAATTTCATTTATGCTTTAACTTGTAATTTTCATTTTTGATGTAATGACAGAGCCGCAGACCGGAACCTCAACAGAACCTCTCTCGACTCTCCAACTCGGTATAGTCCCTCTTCTTTCAGTCATTGGGGATACCTGTGACTTGATTCCCTCATAACTTGGGTAGTTAGGATGTCCGTCAAGACTCAGTTGTCCTTCTTTCTGTTACCTTCCTCGAATAATGATCGGGACAAAATTCTGTCTCGTTATCTACTTCTTTGTATGAAAATACTTTGTGTTTACATGCAAAGAGGGGCATGATGTAGACACGTAATTTTGTCCCTCCCCGTATTTTTTTTATTTTTTACCTTATCCTACCGTGTACCCTCAACCATCTAATCATACCCCACAAAAATACAAAAATAACAAACTTTGTCTCATTCTAATATTCCAACAACCCACCCAATCAAAAATGGACACCTAACCCTTACCCCTCCAATTAAAAAACATCACACCCTACCCCTACCCCCACCTTACTACCCCACCTACCCTACCCCACTACCACACAATTCTCATTCTCACCAGAAAACCATCAGCACACCTCAGAGCATATGGACACGCACAATATTCATCATAGAGGGACCGATTTTTTTTTTCATTAAAAAGGAGTATATACACAGCAACATAGATACACGGTTAGGGGGGAATTTTTTTCGATTAGCTTTCATTTTTCTCCATAGAACACAGCTCAAGCACAGCTTGCAAAGACATACACAGAGTGAATAGAGAATCGAAGAAGATGACCGGGAGTTAGTGAAATTGGCGAGTAGCAGCGAGCAGGTAGATAGGAACGCGGAAAATACTCCTTTTCCGGCGAGTTTTTATATCACAGATTGTGCACAAGTATCATCAAGATGTTGGTTCTTCAGCTTCCAACTTCATTTGGTCATTTTCGACACAATCATCATGCAAAGCAACTGGATGAATTACTGCCTTATCACCTCTTCCCAGTCGTCGATGCTTCCACGACTACCTTATTATAGCAGCTACTCTGTGTTTCCTCTTTGATTGTCCATTACCAGTCCCCGACTGCCTTATTATAGCGAGATGTTTAATGTCCCTAGAAACTTTAGCATCTGCACTAAATAGCTCAATTTTCGTTAATATCAACCAGCAATGTCTCCCCCGAATGAGCCTCTATTTTCTCTAATTGTTTCTCAACATGCACTAAACGCTCATCGAGTTTAGCACCAGAATTCAATCCACAAGAGATCTGACAACAAAACACATGAGCAGTAAGTTAAGAGGTTTAAAGATAGTAAGAGACCATTAAGAAGAACACAGAGCAGAATCCAAAGAAACAGAGTTGACTACGGCAAAAAAAAAAAATGAAAGAAAAGAGTAGAAAACATAAAGAGTTGCTTCACATCGCTTCTCACATCGGGCCGCTTCAGCACTTCAGCCTTCGAAGTGATTGCTTCTCTACACCTCCATCACTTCCCAAGTTTCAGATTATATTTTAGATTCTATTGTTTGGTCAATGCAGAAAGCCTTTCAAGTGTAAAGAATCCATGAAGCACTAAATCATTATTGAAGTTAGGGTTTTCTTCAATGCCGTCTAAAACTAGTCCTCTTTGGTCGACCATCACCTGTCTGCAAGGAGTTCCCGTACTTAGCTGGATGTCTAATGTTTCTTAGAAACTTCAACATTCCGTATCTTCACCGAGTACGTCAATTTTTATTCATATCAGCCAACAATGTCTCCGCCTTCCTTAAATGAGCCTAAATTTTCTCTGATCTCTCCTCAACCATTCCTCAACATGCTATAAACGCTCATCAAGTTTAGTTAGAGACTCAATCCATCGAAACTAGAACTCAACCTATCAAAAGTCCTTACATTGTCAGATAAAATCTTTGCAGTGATGAATCTAGAAATGTTTTATTGATCTCGCTCATGCATATTAATTTTGTATAACTCTTGCCTAACCATGTTATGGGAGTACCCATTGATTTGTACTCACTCCCTTGTGATTTTTCTATCACAGATACAAGTGTCCAAACTGACGAACAAGCAGTGCCTTAGCCACATGTGTCCTATGTGGAAATTCATGTCCTCTGTGGAGTCCTACATGTATTATGCCTTATACGATGTGTGTGTCAACTTGTTCAACTTTATTTAAATTTAAGTGCCTACTTGTGCACATCTAAAGTTGGAGGGCATAGATGCCAGGTATGCCTAATATACACACACACATACATACGCGCGCACACACACACCAATTAGTAGGGATTAAGGCTCGATCATTGTAGTAACAGTTACATTAGGTAAGCTGTTTGCCAAGAGTCCTTTTATAATATCAAAATCTAGTAAATCCAGCATGCTGCACCGTACAGCTGGTAGAATTGACTCCAAAAATGATTATAGTGGAATAAAATGTTGATGACATACCTACGAAAATAGTGCCTGATGGAATTGAGATGAAGATATTCCTGACTTCATTGTAAATGAAGAAATCCAACACGCTAGCCAACTGACTGCTGTTGCAGTAAAACCCCTGTAGTCATTCCATTTGCTGCCTCATCGTTGATTCCACAAGCCGTGACATCTGGTGGGATCGCAATTGCACAATCTGCTGTTGCATTAACTGTTGTTGCATTGCTTGCTGTTGCATTAAATGATGTCAATGAAAAAGTTGCTGATGTTGCATTAGCTGCTGGCTATGAAAATTTTGCTGCTGCATCTGATCTGCTCATACATCTGTCTTAATTGCTGATCCTGCAACATTTGCTGCTCGTGCAGTTCAAAGAGTGACAGTCGTGGGATGCTTGAATTTTTCTGTAGGAAACCGACGTTTGCCTGCACTGGGTTCGTTCCACATTGTGAACTTAATGAGCTTATTTTACTTGTCGAGGACTGTAATTGATAGGATTCTGAAGAATACAAATCTTACCAAATTATCAAAAAAATTGACAGGATTCTGTGGTAAAATGCCAGTAGCCACACCGGGACAAAGTGGTATGGTGTTTACCCTGACAAGGAAAGATGTTGATAGTTGGTGAGATTATTCTGTTGCACTGCCATGGAACCATGTACAGGTTGCATCAGTAGATTAGTTTGAACATCAAGATATTGTGGTTGCTAAAGCTGCATGAAAAACCGAGGAAGTTGCCCCTGCAGAGGAGAAGTAGGCTTGCTCAGCCTTTTGCCACTAAGAAAGAAACTTATGTGCTTCTCAACCGAAAACAATTTCTCCTTGTGAGTAAGCTAAATATCATGCTTGTTAAGCCACAAGAAAAGCACAACGTGTTCTAAAGTCAACTTGAACGTTTTGAGCTTTTCAATTTGCTCATTTTGAGGATCCTGAGGAAGAGAATCATGCTTAAAATCAGAAAGAAAAAAAATCAGTTTTAGGTGACTCGAGTGCTCTTTAAATTCAGATAAATCAAGCCGTTTTTCCCGAAGAAGCAAGGAGGTCTTGATTCCTTCCCCGAAAGGAAAGCAAATTAACATAAAAATGGCATCTTTATCGCAGTGTCAAGTCCCAGAAACCAATAGTATAGTGTCTTGATTCCTCAACATTTCCTACCTTCACTTGCTTTCTCTTTGATTTATACAAACCAGTCAGTTCTTATTTACCTTGGTGATAGATGAATTAACACGGCATAATCAAGAGGAGTTGCTATGGTGTATGTTATTTGCAGATGACATAGTATTAACTGAAGAGACATGCAACGGATTTAACGATAGGCTTAAGGTTTGGAGAAGGCCCCTGAATTCTAAATGGTTTAGTGACACGATTCACGAGGCAGATGTAGAAGTTAGGATTGATACACAAGTCATCCCCAAAGAGGGAGTTTCAAGTATCTAGAATTAATAATCCAAGGAAATGGGGAGATAGATAATTATGCTACACATCTTATTGGAGTGGGGTAGATGAATGGAGGCTAGCATCTGGTGTTTTGTGGGATAAGAGTATGCCACCACGACTTATCGAGGACATGACCCTATATATAAGAGGATATGGAAGTCAGAGATCGGAGTAAAAGGTTTGTAGGTAGCCGAGTGTTGTCTCAGTAGTATTAATACTACCTTTCTATTATCTTATTCTGGGATTCTTTATTACCACCCCATTGTTTTCTTTGCTTCAATTATCGTATATTTGTTCTTGTTACTGTTATCTATTATTTTATCATGGCTTCTTCACTAATGTATTTCCTTTTCATAGCTGCTTAGAATTGTTTTACTCGAGCCGAGGACTTTTCAAAAACAGCCTCTCTACCTTCACTAGGCAGGGGTAACGTCTGGATAGACACCAATGAGGGCAATAATTTTAGGACAAGTAGAAGCAGAATGGCTTCTGAGAACTATAACACCTCAAAGCCAGCATGCTGCACCATACAGCTGGTAGAATTGCCTCCAGAAATGATAATGGTGGAATAAGGTGTTGATGACATACCTTCTGCACTTTAGAAGGAATTTTTTGGTATGCATCATTGAGCTCTGATAAATACATCTCCCTCATAGACTTGATCTGCAGTGCAAATTTTCATTAAGCCAATGATTGCAGAAAAGGCAAGACTGCATTTACATGTGGATAGGTGATAATTAGATCAAATGTATGATGCAGTGAAGAAGAAACTAGAGAACCTTCCAGATAAAAAGGATAAAAGTGAAGTAGACGATGAAGACTACAACTGATTAACATGTAAATGGTAATATAAGCATCTCTGCTTTGCTTCCTTTGGCTTCTTGGTACACATTTGTGCTCAGATCAAGAATACGACTTCCACGATAAGATCATAAACCAGCCCAACCAAGAGGAATTAGAATACACTTTCTTATAGTTAGGTTAGGCGGTATGATACGTTTGATGGCTATCATCATTTTTTAATTTTTTTTCACTTTACATTTTTATCATAAATAAAGTAAAAAGAGGGTAAACTATGAATAATAACATTGTAGTTGGCTTCACAGGTGAAAACGACAGAATGGAATAGTAGACAGAGCATGTTATATGTTTATTCTTGTAGAAGTCAACGTATTTGATACAAGAATGCACAAGGAAAACACGAAACAAACACCAAATCAGTCCACAAGTTTGAAGAACCGAGGACTCATTTGGTGTGTACGATAAAAACACAATAACAACAAGATATTTAAGGAGTAAATACACTAAAACAGCAACAATATGGCGAGATGGACAACAATAACAAGATAGGAACAACACACGGTTTTACTAACAAGAGATAGAAACGGTTACAAGAACACAAACTACTACAAGATTACAATAAAAGTAAAAGGGATAGTTAGATAGACTTAATGACAGTATAATCTTAAGAACCCAAGAGCATATTCCACTCTTGGACCCTTAACACTACACACAACATTCACCTATCTCTTACAAAGACACAAGGTTGGAATCCACCTTCGAAACATCACGTTTCCAAGCCATGAGATCAACAACAGTGATTCCATACTCTCTATGCCTAATTTCGGTTTTGGTGCCTCAAGGAGAGAGGACTTGTGTTTCAAGACTTACAACATCATGAATAATCTAAGTCTAAAAGCCCTACAATGTTCTATTTATACTAGATTACAAATAAAATACAAAATGTCCAAAATGCCCTTTTAAGAGCTAGGCTCCCTTCAAGTGTATTTAGGGGCTGCCTTCTTGTGTTCCAAGGCTCCTCTTTACACTCCAAGTGTGAGATTAGGGTTGGTTTGGTGTGTTTTAAGTCCTTCACTCGCACACTCCAAGCCCCGGGTTCATTACATTCTCACATGCGTCCATCTTCGTGGTTGTACTTGTATCGGTATTCGAACTTATTCCTAGCTAATAAACTAAATCGGGGATGTAAGTAGAGAAGGATAGAGGGGCGGACCTGTTATCCATCGAGATCTAAGACAGAAGCATCAAATTTCTCTATTGTAAATGTGAGAAATATAAGAGAAAAATATTATTGAATTTTTGTAACTACATTATTACATTGAGGTCCTAGTTATAGACAATACATTCCAATCCTTTTCCTAATAGGACACTACATTACAATCCTTTTCCAAGTAGGATTTTATATGTTATTCCTATTTCTACTCATATTCTAACACTCCCCCTCAAGCTGGTGCATAGAAGACATATGTACCAAGCTTGTTATGGATGTAACTAATATGAGAATCGGTGAGGAACTTGGTGAAGATATCTACAAGAAAACTGATAAGGATTGCTTTGGACGTCTAGGAGACCTCAATTGAAACGGAACAAACTGAAAAAATGATCTGAAAAGTAGTAAATATTGCCGTAAAGTCGATGTGTCGCTGGAAAATTGTCGAAAACTGGTATAAACTATACGGTTCATCTCGAAATCAAAAGACGAGTAGATCTTGAACATGAAAGTCACCGGAAACTTAGCCGAAACATGTTCACACGCCGGATTATTAGATTTGATGGCTGAAAAGTGATTACAATCTGAGGGAAAAAAAAGTATATGGGTAGGGTCGGAATGATGACACGACCCTACTGAAAAAGAGAAATATGTGTAGGGTCGGAATGATGACACGACCCTATTGAGAAATAGAAATTATATGAGTAGGGTCGGAATGACGGCACGATCCTACTGGAAAAGAGAAATTATATGGACAGGGTCAGAATGATGGCACGACCTTACTGAAAAAGATCGAGGAGTCACTGGAAAAACGTACGGAACTATGTAAATTAAATCTGAGGAGTCACCAGAAAGATGCATGGTGCTACGCAACTCAGATATGAAATAGTAGTCTGGAAAGATGCACGGTGCTATGCAAATCAGATATGAGAAAATAGTCGCTGAAAAGAAGTACGGTGCTAAGAAAAATAGATATGAAAAAGTAGTCACCGGACAAATACATGGTGCTACGCAAAGATATGAGAAAATAGTCACTAGAAAGATACACAGTGAGTCAGTGACCCAACTTTTGCTAACATAATCATTGGCCAAACGGGCGGCATAGATGGATTATAGCCGTCCGCCGGCAGCGAAAACTCTTTGATTTTTTACCAAGATCGTGGAAGCTTTGATACCATGTGAGAATTAATAAGAGAAAAATATTATTGAATTGTTGTAACTACCTACATCATTACATTGAGGCCCTATTTATAGACAATACATTCCAATCCTTTTCCTAATAGGACACTACATTACAATCCTTTTCTAAGTAGGATTTTATATGCTATTCCTATTCCTACTCATATTCTAACAGTAAAAATAAAGTATACCAACAAATACTAATGAACGGATGTCTTTTTTTTCTGATAAAGGTGAAGTTTACAGATGAACGGATGTCTTTTCACAGAGAACATCTTCTTCTAGCCATTTATTCAGATATATACTTCTTGCGCGAATAGGGTTATCCTTCAAACTTGCAATTAAACATTTTAGTTGTTCGTAATAAAGCAAATTGTTGACTATGACATGAAGACTTTGACCCGAACCTACAGACATATCACCTCATGAATTTAGATAATTTTTTTTTATTTTGACATAGGTAACTATGAATTTAGATAATATGAAGAAAGTATTCAACAATTAATTTTCGATAATCAATCAATTTATCAAAGAATGCTTCACTTATTAATTATGTCAGTGCTTATGAAACTAATTTTTTGTCGTTGACTATATTGGATAGTAAGGATTCACTAAGCTGAACTCAACTTGCTTGGATGGAGGAGTAATTGTGTTGTTACATGTTAAACATGCCCAATTTCTATTTCCTCTACTAACTGGAATACATAAAGTACCTTGGGGTGAAGGACACAACCATCAATTTAGCTGAACAACTATTTTGGTAAAAATCCTTTAGTACTCCACTAATCAACAACAACAACAACAACAAGCCGAGTGTATTCCCACGGCGTGAGGTTTGGGGAGGGTAAGATGTATGCAGTCCATACAGCTACCTCCGAAGAGGTAGAGAGGGTGTTTCCGATAGACCCCCGGCTCAAGATAAAGGATATTAAACAAGGGGATGGATGACATAACCGAAATAAAGAATAAGAAATAATAAAATAAAAATCAGAGATATATGAGATACGGAAAATAAGAGCAACATGAAATAAGAAAAATAGGAACTAAGAAATAAGAAATAGGACACCTACCTAGTAGTAACATACACTCACATACCAAAGATACCTATGTACACTGTCCTATGATTACTAACCCGGCTACACAAGAACTCTCCTGACTGCTTGCTACGACCCACACACTAACACTAGCCTTCTACCCTTATCCTTGACCTTCACACCTTCCTATCTAGGGTCATGTCTTCGGTAAGATGAAGCTGCTCCATGTCATGTCTAATCACTTCCCTCCAGTATTTCTTCGGCCTACCTCTACTCCTCCTGAAGCCATCCAACGCTAGCCTCTCACACCTACAAACCGGGGCATCCACGCCCCTCTTCATCACATGCCCAAACCATCTCAGCCTTCCTTCCCGCATCTTGTCCTCCACCGAAGCCACTCCCAACTTCTCTCGGATAATCTCATTCCTAACTCTTTCCCCTCTAGTAGGCCCACACATCCAACGCAACATTCTTATTTCTGCCACCTTCAATTTTTGGATGTGAACGTGCTTAACCGGCCAACACTCCGCTCCATACAACACTGGATATATATCAGAACATTCACTGATTTTTTATATTATTATAACCAGAGTGTTATCAAATCCACATTACAACAACATTTCAAAGTCTCACAAATTGGTGTCCGGAAAGGGTAGAGTATACGCAGACCTTATCCCTAGCTCAAAGATAGAAAGGTTGTTTCCATTAGACCCTCGGCTCAATAAGTACAAGAAACAACAAACACTAAAAACAATAGCAGCTACTA
Source organism: Capsicum pubescens (assembly GCA_030864215.1). Taxonomy (NCBI): domain Eukaryota; kingdom Viridiplantae; phylum Streptophyta; class Magnoliopsida; order Solanales; family Solanaceae; genus Capsicum; species Capsicum pubescens. The sequence continues at coordinate 33,000,874 of CM061542.1, read as the reverse complement.
AAAGAACGAAAACCAAACAAACCAATACACTAATCGAGGTACAAGAAACAACAGATAGTAAGAAAAATCAAAGTACGAGAAACTATCGTAGCAATACTACGACTACTAATATGAATAAACAACAAGACAAAGCACAGCTACCTAATACCCTTCTACCCTAATTCACGTCCTCCACTCTCCTATCTAAGGTCATATCCTTGGTAAGTGCATTACTAAACAAGAAATCTTTAGTAAAGTTCAAACAATACCTTTTGGTAAGTCTCTTCCTGCCAATCAGCTCCATTTGCATTTCCCGTCTGAGATGTAGAATCTAAAGGCTCTACAAATAAAGAAAAAATTGAGGATAGCGCAAATATTAAAGAAGTTGATTGCTTACAATATCAAAATTTCAGGCAAACTTTTGGAAAGTGTTAGATATTTCAGATATATTAATACATAATATGCAAAGTCCCGTGCAAGCAAGGCCCCACCAAATCATACTAAAGGTAGATTTATATTTGTTTCTTTTTACCCTATTTATGTGACATATTTTCCTTTCTAGTCAGTCCCCCCAAAAAAAAGACATTTCCTTATTTGGCATATGTTTAATGATGTTATTGACATTTTACCATGTTTGATCCTACTTATTTGGAAGAAAATCTTTTTTTGATGCGGGACCAAAATGTGTAAAGCACCTTTAAAGCATAGACACTGAAATTCCAAAAATATCCTCAGCATGAAGCCAACACGTCGATGAAGAGGTTTAAAATTCCAACAAGATCCTTGGCATGAAGTAGGCATGTCGACAAAGAGGTGTCTGCCTCTAGCCTCTTATTGGTATTGATTTTAATTGCTCTCCAAATGTACTTGTCTAGAAAGATAAGTTTCCTACTTTACACTAAGGTATTGATTGGATATTTGGTAATATACTAATCTACACTATTAAGAAAGTTGGAAACCTCCAACACCAAATTTTGATCACCATTCATAAGTCCATTCTCTGTTGGATAAGATTGTAATCACAATTAATATTTACAAATTTCATTAATTTTTTTACCTTCTTTGTAGGCGAGAAATCCTCAAGGCAAATGAGCGGAGTTGGAAACTAGGTGGATACCCTTTAAGGCTCGTTTGGTATGAGGCATAAGGGATTACTAATCTCGAGATAAGTTATTATTGGATTTCGATAATCTTAGTGTTATGAGTTAATTTCTCCTGTGGTGTCTCAAGTATTAAATTTAATCTTATAACGTCATTCAACTCAATATTATAACACAAAAGTTACTTAATTAATAATAATTATATTAAAAAGTTATTTAACTTTATTTCGTAATACAAAAATTATTCTATTTAACATCGATAATTATATCAAAAAGTCATTCAACTTTATTTTGTATCACAAAAATTACTCAACGAATATTAATTGTTTCAAAAATTTAACTTTATTTTATATTAAAAAATCACTCTAGTATTATTATTTTACCAACAAAATCATTGTTGATTGCGTTATCCTATGAAAAATTAACTCCGTAACTAATAGTATTAAATTTATGAACTTTTTTCTTAAGAAAAAGTATAAATTTGGAAAGAAAAGACAAAATGACTGATTTCAGAAGTTTTCTCCATTGTTAAATATATAATAGAGAAGAGATAATAGTATTTTTGATCCTTTAATAGTGTTTTTGATCCTTAAAGTATCTTTTATGAACTAAAAGTGGTTTCATTCTTAGAGAATTTGGTAGAACTTAAGAATTGATGATGATGTTACACTTTGTATGGTGTGGGTCGGATGTAATGAAGGCCCGCCTCGAGCCATATGTGATTAAAAGATACCATCAAAATTTAAAGATAAGTTCTCCACAATGGTAGTTAGAGTGGGGATTAAGTCGAAGTGTTGGTCAGTCAAGAATTTTCATATTTAGGAAATGCAAGTAGAGGAAATGAGGATGTTAAGATGGATATGTGGGCATACTCAGAGATAAGACTAGGAATGAGGATATTTGAGATGAGAGTGGCCTTCTTGGTGGACTAAATAAAGGGAAACGAGACTGAGATAGTTTGTACACGTGAAGAGAAGAGGTGTAGAAGTCCGGTGAAAAGGTGTGAGAGATTGGATTAGTGGGTACGAGGAGAGGTAGAGGTAGACTGAAGAAGTATTAAAGAGATGTAATTAAACAGTACATCGAACAACTTTAGCTTAACAAGAAAAGTACATTAAATAGGTGAATGTGAAAGTCGCGATTTAGGGTAGAAAGTTGGTAAATAGTTGAATTTGATCATGTTTTTCGATCGGACTAAGCTTGGTAAGAGTCAGGAAGCACATTATATGTTGTAGTATTAGCCTTATATGCATAGTTTTTTGTTTAGATGCTTGTTATCATTTGTTACCTTTTATGTTTCAGTTATTGCACTATTTTGTTGTTGAAACTACTCTTTTTCTGAATGCCTCAAACTACTTTCCATATTAATTGACATGCATTCTCCATTGATGTTTTTCCATTTTCATAACTACTTGGATTTGCTACACTGAAACCAAGGGTCTTTTACATACAATCTCTCAACCTACAAGAGATGGGGTAAGGTTTGCAAATACTCCACACTTTCCGGATCCACTTATGGAATTACACTGGGTGCAATCCTACAAGTGAACTCTTGTGAGGGATTGTATGAGTTCTTACCTTAAATATAAGAGATTTTATTTATTTTTTATAACTTGGTAAACTAAGGGGTTATTTGGTTGGGAACAAGTTATTCCGGAATTAATTATTTCGGGATAAGTTATCCCACCATGTATACGAGGATAACTAATTCTATCACTATGATATAAATGGTGCGATAAAAAATCGCTGGAGTACCTAATATCTCCAACCAAACGCAGAATAAAATAATCCTGCATTTATCTCAGGATTATTATACTTTATACCTCACACCAAACGACTCCTAAGAGATTTATAAATTGCTAGAGATAATTTACTTTAAACAACAGAGGACATTGACCATGGAAAATAGATCATTCAAATAAAACACGAGAGAAAGATTATTGTGCCAGTCATAATAACAATCCTATGAGTCTAGGAAAAAAGAACATAAGTCATTATCATCACATATTTGTTCTTCAGTATCCAACTTCCTTTGGTCATTTTCGACACAATCATCACAAAAAGCAACTGGATGAACTACTGCCTTATCCCCTCTTCCCAATGGTTGATGCTTTCACCTTAAGAGGTTAAAAAATTGTAAGAGACCATTAACTTTAAAGTTTAAACACAGGAGATCATTTAAACAAAACATGAGAGATCATTAAGTAACTTGAGATATTATACTGCAAGAATACTTACAATACAAAGTTAACACCGTCTACCCACCCCTATCAAACATTGTTTAGTTTCGGATTGATTACTCCACGGCAATTTCTTTTGGAGGGTGGAGGGTGGGGGAAAGGGGGATTTGGGGAGGGGATTTGGGGTATGGGCAGGTTCGCCACCTGAGCTGCACCCGACATCTAGGACAAGGTTTGAAACAAACAATTATATGGATTCTAGAGTGTAGTTCATAACGGGAGAGTTGAACAACAAAAAAGACAACACAAATTACCTCATTTTCTTCAACTTTAACATTCTTTTTGTGTCCAACAGCAGAATTTTGTTCCTTTGTCATGGCCGCCTCCTCTAAAGAATCCTCCTTTGACACGTCCTCAGCGTCCTCATCCCCGTCACTCACCACCGGCCCAGAAATAGTTTCATAGGAAACAGCTTCTGTTGTCATCTCTTAGGTTAAAATTTAAATTTTATAAGGGGATTTGGTTGATACAAAAAACGGGGGGATTTTAAAAACGAGTAAAACAAGGGATTTCTTTGCTTCCAACAGAACTCTTAGCTTCAAGCATTAATTTCAAGTTTCCTCTTTACAAACAAATCCTTTAAGAGAGTGTTGCATATGGAAGAAAACATCCCACAAAATATATCCTTTTTTCACGTGTTTGTTTGGTTAAAAAATTTAGAAAGTATTTTCTCTAAGAAAATAAGCTCCTTAAAAATCAGGAAACCCCTCCTCCACCTCAGCAGCCCCGCACAACCACCCCACGACTAAGAATCTTACCTTTACTTAGAGAGGGGTAGTGGTACCATGCTCTTCCGTGATCGTAGGTTGACTCACCTAAGCATTTTCCCCAAATGAGGGAATTAAGGCGGGTATAGTCTAACTGAACTCCCCACCCCCACAAACCTCTTCCCTCCCCCATACTCCACCACCACAACACCGATCAACAAACACCCCGCGCTCCACACCCTACCTCTTCCCCACAAACCCCTGCCCTCCCCTTCCTCCTCCCCCACCATAACACCCATCACCCTACCCCCACACATCATCATAGTTTTTGTGTTAGATATACACAAAAGCTTTTAGGAAAATATTTTTTACTTACATACCGAACATAAGAAAATAAGTAAAAAACCACTTGTCTTACTAGAAAATGTTTTCTTGAAAAATATTTTTCATTAAAAACATTTTCCTCCCCACCGAACACACCCTAAGTCTACTTTTGCCCAAAATATAGGCTTCCTTGTTTCTATGTACGGAACCACATAAGAGATTTGAAAAAAGAAATAAATCGAGAAGATCATTAAAAATGAGAGGATCATTTTTTTCTTAATTTCAAATTGCAAGTGAAAATGTGAAATACAAAACATGAACTTTCATTGTTCACCTGCGCCATGGGCATTCAGGCCACTACTAGATGCATTGGGAAGTAGAGGATTGGTCACACGATTTTGATATCTAATATCAATTGTACGCATCTTAAAAGATATCTTTTGCAAATAATCTTGCTGCAATATTAGATAAATTTCGGTTAAAATGCATACAACATGTCTGGATAGCTGGAAAATGGCAAGTTAAACAAGTGGGAATAACAGTGGAGTACAAATTGCATCATTCAAATAAATAGAAACAAATTTATACTGTATACCAGACTTGTCGCAGAAGCATAGACCTTTTCCTCAAACATCACTGCAATTCTCATAAGCTCTTGTACTACTTCTTGAGTATAAACACCAGTATAAACACGAACATGCCCTATTAAGGTGTCCCTTCTATACAGCCATATCAACAAAAGAATCAGCTTAAGGGGTTCATAATAGCACAATCTAGATAAATGCATAGCATACATATATTAAGAATAATTTGGCATTAAGCCCATTTTCTCTTAAGAATATCAGTAGTTATATTGATTTTCTTTGAATTGTTTTTCCTTGAGTCGAGGGTATTTAGGGGTAAAGTTTGTGTACACTACACCCCTCCCCAGACCCCACTGATGGAATTATACTAGTTATGTTGTTGTTACTGTTGGAGTCCCACATCGGTGGGTTAAAGGATACTTGATCTTCTTATATGGTCTTGGACAATCCTCCCCTCATGAGCTAGCTTTGAGGTTGAGTTAGGCCCAATGTCCATTTCTTTAACATGGTATCAGAGCAGGTTAGAAATATCAGACAAGATAACTCAGTCACCGTGCGTCAATTCCAGTGACTGATTTGGGTCAATTTTTATTTTGTGGGTTGTGTGAAAAATACACCACCACCAAAAGGATCGAAAAGATCAGGCGACAAAAAAACCAACGAAAACCGATGAAAAATTACCCTCCACGCGCCAGCTGAAATCCAGAAATTCCGGCGAGATCTGCGTCACGCGCCGGCGCGTGAGCCCATCTCCAATCGATTTTTGAGTTGTTTCTTTTTCTGTTAGGGTCGCCGGCCTATTTTGACTCCGACCACTTGCTCCTTCCCAAATTCCGACAATTATTTTGAGATTCCGACCGCCGGAACCCTAATTTCGGCGACATCAGTTTTTTTATTGGGGATTTTTTGTTTTCAGAAATTCAGATCTAGTTCTTGGAATTTTCAAGTCAAATTCCCAAGATATCTTTTTGGGCATGATATTTTATTTTTTTTGCTCCCAAAATATTGAAATTGGAAGTTCAAGTCCTATGATTAAATCTGAGCCCTTAATGAGAAGATCAGAAAATCAAACGTCACAGTCCATGAAGAATCGACGAGGGGAAGGTCGATTTGGAAGATCTCATCCTAGGTGTAGTTATTGTAAAAGGCTTGGAAATACTCGTGGCGTATGTTATTCTAGACTTAAGTGTAGTTACTGTAATAGGCTTGGACATACTCGTGGAAAATATGCTATTCTTTGCATGGTCGACCAATTAAAAATGTTCATATTGCTCAGTCTAACACCACAGGTGATCAACAGGTGTATTTATCTGACAAGAAATATAATGAGTATCTTCAGTATCAAGCAAGTAAGAATATATTTCTACCAATAGCCTCAACTGCACAATCTCCTACCTTTGGATCATGGGTTGTGGACTCAGGTGCTTCTGATCATATTTCTGGTGATAAATCACTTTTGGCTGATATTGTTTATTCGCAATCTCTTCCAGCTATACTTTAGCTAATGGAATTCGAACAGAGCCAAAAGGAGTTGGACAAGCCAAACCCTTATCTTCTGTCACTCTAGACTCTGTTCTTTATGTCCCTGGTTGTCCTTTTAATCTTGTATCTGTTAGTCGTTTGACACGTGCCCTTGATTGTAGTATAACTTTTTTTGATGATTCTTTTCTAATGCAGGACCGCAAAACGGGACAGACAATTGGCATAGGACATGAATCATAAGGCCTTTACCATCTTACCGCTTCAAATTCCTTCACAGCATGCTCCGCTACAGATCCTCCCAACCTTATTCACAAAATTTTGGGATATCCTAGTCTATCCAAGTTACAAAAGATGGTTCCTAGTTTATCTAGACTATCCACATTAGATTGTGAGACGTGTCAACTTGGGAAACACACCCGTGCTATATTTTCACATAGTATTGAAAGTCGGTCAGAGTCTATTTTCTCATTAGTTCATTCCGATATTTAAGGTCCTAGTAGAGTCAGTTCACCGCTAGGATTTCGTTACTTTGTTACTTTCATCGATGATTTTTCAAGATGTACTTAGGTTTACTTAATGAAAGACCATTCCGAGTTATTCTCTATATTCAAAAGTTTTTGTGCTGAAATACAAAATCAATTTGGTGTTTCTATTCGTACTTTTCGTAGTGATAATGCCTTAGAATACTTATCCTCCCATTTTCAGGAGTTTATGACTCATCAAGGAATCATTCACCAAACATCATGTCCATACACCCCTCAGCAGAACGGTATAGCAGAAAGAAAAAATAGGCATCTCATTGAGACTGCTCGCACTCTTCTCATTGAATTCCATGTTCCACTGCGTTTTTGGGGCGATGCGGTCCTCACATCTTGCTATCTCATTAACAGAATGCCATCATCTTTGATCCAGAATAAGGTTCCCCATTCCATACTATTTCCTCAGTCACACCTCTACTCTATCCTCCCTCTTGTTTTTGGGAGCACATGTTACTATACATCTTGTGATCATCTTAATATCTCTGAGGTTTTACCCGTACCTCCAGTCTTACCCACAACAATCTTTGAGGAATCTACTGTTACTTCTCCATCTTCATCCACAGTGCCACCACTTTTGACTTATCACCGGTGCCCACGTCCAGTATCAGTCCCAGATGATTCATGTCCTGCGTCTGACGCTTCCCCTACTGCAGACCTGTCTCTTCCTAGTCAATCAGTTGCACTTTAAAAAGGTATAAGATCTACTCGTAATGCTAACCCACATTATACTTTCTTGAGTTATCATCATTTATCATCACCCCATTATGTTTTTGTATCATCTTTGTCCTCTATTTCCATTTCTAAGACTACAGGTGAAGCACTTTCCCATTCAGGATGGAAACATGCTATGATTGATGAGATGTCTACTTTACATACGAGTGGTACTTGGGAGCTTGTTTCCCTTCCTGCAGGTAAATCTACTGTTGGTTGTCGTTGGGTTTATATAGTCAAAATTGGTCCAGATGGTCAGGTTAATCGGCTGAAGGCTCGCCTTGTTGCCAAAGGATATACACAGATATTTGGACTTGATTATAGTGACACGTTCTCTCCCGTGTCTAAAATATCATCAGTCCGTCTTTTTCTCTCTATGTCTGTCGTTCGTTATTGGCCTCTTTATCAGTTAGACATTAAGAATGCTTTTCTGCATGTTGATCTTGAGGAAGAAGTTTATATGGAGAAACCACCTGGTTTTGTTGCTCAAGGGGAGTCTAGTAGCCTTGTATGTAGATTGCGCAAGTCACTCTATGGTTTGAAATAATCACTTACAATATCAAGAGTTATAATCCAATTAGCTCGAGCAAAAAGATGCCATTTCGACAAATCCAAAACAAAATATAAGGCACAGAGAGCAAAGTAAGTCTTCCACTTGGGTGTATTCAGTATGTAGGAAACATTTTGTTATTTTCTCTGGCTCAGTTGGTCAAAGATATAATGCACAAGTATCCCTTAAACTATATCCTAAGTTGTTATGACACACCTAAACTTTACAGAGTATCTGTTACCTCCTAAACTCATTTTTTTGTATTTTTGTGCTCCTTTTGCTAATGTGGCTGCCAAGTAGCAAAAGCACTATGACAACTACTAAGGATAACACAACAAAACATACCTACCTACCAGAGACGCACTCCTACCTACTTCTATCCTAATTTGCGTCCTCGACACCCTCTTATCTAGGGTCATGTCTAATCACCTCCCTCCATTATTTCTTCAGTCTATCCCTACCTCTCCTGAAACCATCTATAGAAAACCTCTCACACCTCTGCACTGGGGCATCTGTGCTCATCTCGTCATACATATACTCCCTCTGTCCCAGTTTATGTGTCACTTTCCTTTTTCAAGTGTCAAACAATTTAAATTTGACCATAAATTTGGACACAAAATCTTTTTAAATTTCCGGAAATAAAATTTATATATATGAAAACTACATAAAAAACCCACCCCCAATCCCCCTGCCTCCCTCTACCCTACCACAATACTATAATAATTTTTACTAGCTTACCCAACACACAAAAAATAAAAGTAATAAGCTACTTATAACACTAATTTCCATATCCAAAATCTGCAAAAAAAAAAAAAATTTAAAAAAAGATTACATGTTGTTGACCATCCTTTGACGAGAATGAGGCAGAAATTGAGTCTGCCAATCACCGAAATCCATAGCTCCGAAGGAAGAATAAAACTAAAGTTGTACGTTACTATATTTTGAAAGAGAATTATGGTACAAAACAGCTAGAGTGTATAGGAAATTTCGAAAGGGGCAAATATGTCATTTCATCTTAAAGTTTTAATTTACCATTTTGCATATGAAGTATAGATTTATATCCAAATATTTACTTTTTCCACAAAAATTTTACTACCATATCTAAATTTTTTTTTTGGTTTCCCATATGGTGTCCAGTGCCCGCATTGGAGCTCCGACTAATATGAATCGCGCGTTGCAAGGCCTATCAAGGTGGCAGCACTCCCAACAAAGTTTCTCTGTACCCAGGGTCGAACCCTCACCTCTGGTTAAGGGTGGAGCAGCCCCATCTACTGCACCCCAATCCATGTTGGTACCATACATAAATATTTATTAAATCTCATAGAATACGCGACCTAGTGATTTAGTTATATTTCTCCTAACAGTCAACAATGAGTGAAATAAGTAAATAAGTTGTCTAACATGTTTCAACTACAATATTGTAAACAGTATAAGTAAATGAGATAGTAGTTTTCACGTGAAAAACACCCAGTTCAAAAACAACTTCACCACACAACTTTGAGCATTAGCAAACAACAAATCACAAGACTTAAGTAATCTAGAAATTATAAATTCTAACTCCTAATTGTTAGATCATGTGGAGTTTTGATGATAGACATGAGAATGAAATATGTGGTAAAATTTGTTCCATCCAACTGAACCAAGGTCACCTGCAGATAAGTTATTGATATGATAACCTGGCTTACAAACAGAAGTGGATAACATTTATCACATTAGAAGTTGAGTTGAAAAAGAAGACTTGCATAAGTTGAGTGAAAAACAAGAAGTGCAGAAGTTGAGTTGAACAAGGAGTCTTGAAGAAAGAGAAATGAGGAATCCTACTGAAAGAAGAAGAGAGGGGCGGCAAAGAGTAGCAAGAAACTATCTGGAGTCCTATTGAATATAGAAGTTGATATCAATTGAAAAACTCCATGGGGTGGGTGCTTAAATACAAGAAACAAATTCAAAAGAAGAGTTAAGCACTAAAAAAAGTACATCAACAATCAGCATATCAGTTCTCATACTTGAAGAAAGAACCTGATCTCTTACTTGACAAGTTGTAGAATTTGTGTAGTGAGTAGGTTCTTTGAGTTGTAATAAGTCATTGTTTTAGTCTTAGTGATCTATAAACTGAGTTAGGAATTGTGTCTTCATGTTTGGGAACTCGAAGACTTGAGAACACTTATCTTGGAAAGATTTGTGTTTTTGTAGTAGTAGGAGTTAGAAGTTTTAATTCCTAGTTTACAAGAAGTCTTGTAATTTTTTTGATTGTTGAGGCTCAAGTATTATAGTGAAGTTGGGTTAAATCCTATAGAGGTAGAGGTCGTGGTTTTTTACACCTTTCTTGAGCTGGGTGTTTTCCACGTAAAAATATTGTGTTCAGTATTTACTTCTGTGAACCACGTTTACTAACTTGTTTCACAGATAGGCAATTAGTAGGGCTTGTACTCTAACAAGTGGTATCAGAGTGAGGTTGTCTTAAATAAGGCTAGTACCTAAGAAAAAATTACTATGATGAATTCCGCACCTCCTACTGGTCACAGTGAAGGCCAGTCAACTACTAGACCTCCACTTTTTGATGGCTCTCATTTTATCTGGTGGAAAGCACGGATGGAGATGTTCATTCAAGGGGAAGATTATGAATTATGGGACAGGATTACTGATGGTCCCACTATTTTAATGAAGACGGTTGATGGTGAACAAGTAAAAAAGGTAAGGAGTGAATTTACTCCTGATGACTTGTTGGCCTTGAAGAAAAATGCAAAGGCTAAGAACATCTTGGTCTGTGGAATAGGACCTGCTGAATACAACAGAGTATCCACTTGCTCTACTTCTACGAAAATTTGGGATGCACTGGTAAATGCTCATGAAGGCACGTCTCAAGTAAGAAAATTCAGGATCTCTCTTCTTTTTACTGAATATGAGGTATTCAAAATGAAGAAAATTCATGAAATGATGACAAGGATTACCACTTTAACAAATGAGCTGACTTCCTTAGGAAAAGTCATCTCTGAGGAAAAACAAGTTGAAAAGGTTCTGAGGGTATTACCCAAATCAAAATAGAATGTCAAGGTGACTGCAATCAGGGAGGCTAATAAGGATCTTGAAGGTATGACTCTAGATGAACTAGTAGGGAACCTAAGGACTTATGAAATGGAAGTTAATGGAGTCAAAGAACGAGCAACTCCTGAGAAAATCTTGGCATTGAAAGCTTTTGATAGTGATGAGGAATTTGAACTTGATAAAGAGTAAGTTGCCTTCATAACTAAGAACTTCAGCAAATTCTTCAAAAATAAGAAGGGAACAGGTACTAAGAAACGTTCCAATGATAATCCAAATGGGTGCTACAAATGTGGCAAAACTGATCATCAGATTAGGGACTATTCAGTCTAGGAAATAGAGTGAAAGAAGGAAAGGGCTGAAAAGGAGATGAAGGTAAAAAGGAAGGAGGAACATGCAATGATAGCATCCTAGGGATTAGATTCAAATGAAGATGAAGTTGATGAAACTGCATTCATGGCCCTTGGGGATTCAGATATGGATGAAGAAGATGAGGATTCTGAGGTAAGTATACTTGAACTCAAAGAAAAGCTGAAATTGTTCTCAAAGCCAAAACTTGTTTCCTTGATGAGTGCATTGATTGATGATTTCCAAGAGTTAATCTGTGATCGGGATGAATTGTTCAATAGTCTAGCAAGTCTTAAATTTGATCTAATCGATTTAAAGTCTTGCTCAGACACAGTTGACAAGGAAAATTGCAGTCTCAAGAAATAGGTTGCAGAACTTGAGATTTCAAATAACAATCTTAGGTATGAAGTTCTCAAATTAACTCTCACTGAAAATAGGAAGAAGGCCATGAGTAAAGAACAAGAAGATGTTGAACTTGATCTTGTAAAATACCAACAAGAATGCCATGATTTAACTAAAAAAATGAATAAGTTGAGTCAGGAAATTACTAAACTAAAATTGGATCTTGAAAGGGTAAACAGGTGGAAAAACTCCTCTAGAATTGTTCACAAATTAAGTGAGAAAAATTTCAATGAAAAGGCAGGTTTGGGATTCCACAAAAGTTTTGATGATCCAAAAGATTTATGTTACATTTGTGGAAACCTTGGACATCCTACCACTGAATGTCCAGTAGCTGCAAAAAGCAGATTAAACAGTCAAAATCTGGCTAATCTTCTCAGACCAAAAGGAATAAAACCAGTTCTGGTCTGAGAAACAAGTTGCACTACGTGTTGCCTGCATAGACTAAAAGAATTTTAATTCATCTTTTCACTCATAAAATAGGACCCAAGCTTGTCTGGGTTCCTAAGGCTAGCCTTTGAATTCTTTTTGCAGGAGAAAGTGAAAGAAAGCAAAAGGCACTGGTATTTAGATAGTTCTTGCTCAAGACACATGACTGGGGATTAGAAAAAGTTCCTTTCACTCTCCAAAATAAATGGAAGAGGAGTTTTCTTTGGTGATGGAAAAAAGGAAATCATAACTGGAATTGGAAAGATTGGCTCATCAGAGTCAAAAGCATTGGAGGATGTCTATCTTGTAGAAGGATTGAAGCATAATCTGCTGAGCATCTCATAGCTGTGTGATAAAGGTAATAAAGTTGTTTTTACAGCTGCAGGAGTCAAGGTAAAAAATATGGACACTAAAGAGGTTGTGCTCACTGCAAGGAGATATAAAAATGTATGCAAAGCTAACATCATGGCACTACCAGGACCTGAACTGACTTGTTTGAGTGCTATAGAAAATGATCCCCTCCTTTGGCACATAAGACTTGGTCATGCAAGTCTGAAATAACTAAACATACTTTCATCCAAAGACATGGTATTGGGATTACCCAAGACCAAGTTCAAGGAAGAAAAGCTATGCAGTGCATATGTAAGGGGGAAGAAGGTAAGATTCTCTTTTAAGTCCAAGAACCATGTTAGCACAACCAAGTGCCTTGACCTGGTTCATGTAGACTTATGTGGACCCATGAGACTTCAAAGTAGAGGTGGAAAAAGGTATGTGTTTGTAATTTTTGATGACTATTCCAGGTTTACTTGGACTTTGTTTCTAGCCTCTAAATAAGATGTCGTTGATGTCTTTGAAATCTTCATTAAAAAGATTGAAAAGAAATTAGGTACTTCTTTAGTTTCTATAAGGTCTGACCATGGTTCAGAATTTGAGAATGTAAAATTTTTGAAATACTGTTCAACAAATGGTATAGATCACAACTTCTCAGCTCCTAGAACACCATAACAAAATGGAGTGGTGGAAAGGAAAAATAGAAATTTGGAAGATATGGCTAGAACAATGATGATTGCAGTAAATATTGCTAAAAACCTTTGGGCTGAGGCAATAAGTACTGCAGCATATATCATAAATAGATGCATGATCAGACCTTTATTAGAGAAGACTCCCTATGAATTACTAAAAGGAAGAAAGACTAACATCTCTCACTTTAGAATCTTTGGATGTAAATGTTTCATTCATAATAATGGAAAAGATAATTTGGGAAAATTTGATGCTAAAAGTGATGAGGGAATCTTCTTAGGATATTCACTCAATAGTAAAGCATATAGGATTTTAAACAGCAGAACAAACTATGTTAAAGAAAGCATGCATGTGATCTTTGATGAATCCCGTGTCAAGACTAACATGCAGGAAGAAAATGATGCTGAGAAACAGGTTGCACAACTCGGTTTATTGACTGAAGCTATCAAACTTGGAGGCACTTCAACAGGGGGAATTGAAGCTGAAGGCACAGTGACAGGGAGAACTGAGCCACCAACTACCCCAGATCAAAATGTTGTCAGTGATCCTAGTGGCTAACTAGGCTTGATTCCAAAAGTGTACAAATATCAAGGATCACATCCCATAGAAAATGTTCTCACTGAACTCACCTATGGGATTACTACAAGATTTGGACTAAGAAGTATGTGTGCTTTCAAGGCATTTCTGTCAGAAATAGAGCCAAAGAAAGTAACTGAAGCATTGCTTAATATTGATTGGATCATAGCTATGCAAGAAGAACTGAACCAGTTTGAAAGAAGCAAAGTATGGCACTTGGTTCCACTTCCAAAAGATAGATCAGTAATAGGAACTAAGTGGGTGTACAGGAACAAAGTTGATGAGCATGGAACATTCACAAGAAATAAGGCAAGGTTGGTGGTCCAAGGATATAACCAAGAGGAAGGAATCGACTTTGATGAGACTTTTGTAGCAAGATTGGAAGCTATAAGATTACTTGTTGCATTTGCTGCCTACAAGGAGTTTATACTTTATTAGATGGATGTGAAGAGTGCATTTCTGAATGGGTTTCTTAAAGAGGAGGTTTATGTTAAGCAACCTCCAGGATTTGAAAGCAAAGAGTTTCCTGATTATGTGTATAAACTGGATAAAGCTTTGTATGAGCTAAAACAAACACCTAGAGCTTGGTATGAGAGGTTATCAAAGTTTATATTGGAGAATGGTCATTCCAGAGGTAAAATTGATAATACCCTATTCTTAAAAACTAATGGAAAGGATTTTTTAGTTGTGTAGGTTTATGTGGATGACATTATATTTGGATTAACTAATATGAATATGACTTATGAATTTGCAAAACTCATGAGCAGTGAATTTGAGATGAGCATGATGGGAGAACTAAATTACTTTTTGGGTTTACAAATAAGACAATCAGCATCAGGGACATGATCCACCAACAGAAGTATGTCAAAGAGCTTCTCAAAAGATTTTCCATAAAAGAAGAAAAGGAGATCAGTACTCTTATTGCCACTGCCACAAAGCTGGACATGGATGAAATAGGTTCAGATGTATAGAGGTATGATAGGATCACTCCAATACCTCACTGGAAGTAGTCCTGATATTGTGTTTAGTGTAGGGCTATGTGCTAGGTTTCAAGCTAAGCCTAAGGAATCACATCTAAAATCAGTGAAAAGAATCTTTAGATACTTGAAAGGAACAAGTGTTCTTGGATTATGGTATCCCAAAGGTAGTATCTTTGATTTGGTAGGATACTCTGATGCTGATTATGCAGGATATCTGGTGGAAAGGAAAAGCACTACAGGTATGGTACACTTCTTTGGATCATGTTTAATTACCTGGTCCACAAAGAAGCAAAATTCAGTTGGTTTGTCCACTGCTGAGGCTGAATATATAGCTGATGGGTCTTGTTGTGATTAGTTGTTGGGGATTAAACAACAACTTATGGATTTTGGTATATATGTTGGTTGTGATCCTATTTTTTGTGATAATACAAGTGCCATTAACATAGCTAAAAATTCTGTTCAACATAAAAGAACCAAACATATTGATATTAGACATCACTTTCTTAGAGATAATGTTGAAAAAGGTCATATATCAATTATGTTTTGTTCAACTAAGGAACAAATTGCTGACATATTTACTAAGGCATTGAGTAGAGAATATTTTGAAAGAAACAGGTTAGCCTTTGGGATGATTAAAATTGTATAAATCCCCCCCAATGATTGATTATAAAAGACTGTACTTAAGTGATAGTTGATTAATTCAGTCTTACACATTTACTTGTGTATCCTAATTCCAAGATTTTAGAGTAAATTACTCAACTATGTGTTGATTTTGCAGATAGGAAGAACTATCAAAGCAAATTTTGACCATTTTTTACACAGTTCAGGTATGATTTTCACTTATTCATGATTGCATAAGAGAGAAACAATTTTCTTTTCTTGGCCCCTTCCATTATACTTAAACCACCAAAACTCTAAAAGTCATCTGCCTCAAAAAGCTGCCAGCCTTTTCCCATCAGTTCAGACCCCTTCATCATTACGTTTCTATCCAAATCCTTTCCTCACACGATTCAACTTCCTCTAAATCACTCTTAAATACATTTTTTTTCTCTTCTTCTTATTCCCTCTACACCTTCCTTACAACAACGCAAAAACCTTCTGACTCAGTAGCCATGGATTCTTCATCATCTTCTTCATCCTCTTCACCTGAATCCACCACAAACATTTTTATCTCCATTGTCATCCACCCAAACATCACCTTACCTCCATTAATTCCTCCTCAAATCACCCAAAAATTCTCTGATTTTGCGGCGTTCAGAAACTTCCCAAATCCTTTTACATAATTTTCTCCAAATACCTCATTCCACTCTAACCCGTCACTTCCTCCACCAATCACACTTCAAATTATTGATCAAGATGATGAACCCATTGCAAATTTCATCCCTCAAAGGTCTAGATCCGTTCTAAAATAAAAAACCCTCTTCTGTTGTCATTGATGTAGATGAATCTACTTCAGTTAAGCCTTCTCCTGTAGTTTTTTCTCTTCAGATTCCTCTTACTCGAGGAAAGAAACAACAAAAAGATGATTCATTGGAAGAAGCACTTCATTCAAGTAAAAAAAATGGGTTGCTCCTTCTAGTTCTCCACCTCTCAGTAATCCCTCTCCTGATATTCTCCTTCGTTCTAAAAGAAAACGACAACATATCATTGTCAAAAACTCAAAATCCTCTTTCACACCTGTATATCCATCCCAATCCACTTCCAAAACTTCATCGTCCTCAAAATCTACGGAGAAATCTTCTCCTGAGAAAGCCTCCACTGTTAAAGGATCCACTTCCACCAGAGGCTTTTCAAAATCCTCTTCTCGTCTGAAGAAACAAGTATCCTAACCTGTTCCTTCTGATTCCTCGGACTAAGATTCTGTTTTTCTTCTTGATATCCCTCCTACTTCCTCTATTCAACCTGATCCAAATCTTGACTATGATGTTGCTTTTGATACTCTTGCTGACAAGGCCTTCCTGTCAGCTCAAGTTCTCCACTTTCAAAAATGTAAGTTGGCTAGGGGTAGAGTTGTCACTGGTTATTGGGGTTCTGATATGGATGTATTGCTTACTAAACTGAATGCTCAGGGGTGGTCACACCTATTTCTTCAAGGTGATTATCAAAGAACGTTAGGGAATGCTGAAGTGTATGAATTTTACACTAATGGAGTTGTTGTTGGGGAGATGTTCTCCACCACTGTTCATGGTAACACCATAAATCTCTACCCTGCTGATCTGAGTAGAATTTTACATGTTCCTACTGGGGGTTGGGGTCATTATGTGAAAGATGCTTGGCCTCCTCTTGATAACCTTCCTTCAGCTATTGATATTTCTAGAAAATTCTCTAGAAATCCTTCCCTTTTAACTCATAGAAGGATTCTCAAGAATGAGATGTCTCCTCTTTCCCAGTTCTATTTTGATGTGGTTCATAAAATGATCCTTCCTAGACAGGAAAGAAGAACAGTAGCAAATTTTCTTGATCTCACCCTGATGGAATTGCTAGACTCTCAGACTCTAATTGATCTTCCTACATTAATCATTAAGCACATGCAAAGGGTTTTAATTCAAGATGCAAATGACCATGCTTTACCATATGAGTTTTAGCTTGCCCCTGCTTTTGAGGACTTTCATATTCCTGTCAAAGTATGGTCATTGCAGACCACAAAAGATGTCATTGGGTACGTGAACCATGCTATGTTGCTTGCTGCTATGAGGAGTCCTGATAATCCTATGCAAAGGATGAGAAATGATCTTGTTGCCAAGAAAAATGAGGTGGATGTGCCACAAGCTGTATTGGATGTTGCTCAGACTACTCATGAGGAGGAGAAATAGGTCCTTCAAGCTCAAATTGCCTCCCCCACAGCCCTTTTGGAAAAGGAAAGAGCTGAAAATGCAAATATCATTAAGAAGCTGACCTCCTTTATTCCTTCCTCCTCATCCACTTAAGCCCTCTTAGTGTCCTTAGGCATCTTTCATTCCTACTTTTTAGTTAAGCTGGTTCTCTCTTATTATTTATCATGGGATGTGATCATTGTATTCTATTCTATCAATGAAATGGTCTCTTTTTGTTTTATGTGGCTCACTTCTGTTTTATTGATACATTGCTTTTTTTACCCTAATGTCTTCATGTCTTAGTGATATCCCTAGTGGTCATGAATTATAAGACTTGTTTCACTCATTAGTCCAGTTTTTCGATGATGTCAAAAAGGGGGAGAATAGATTATACAGTGCTTATAACTCAACTGACTGATCTGTGTTTCATTCTGTTTCCTTTACTTAACTTCTTGGTGAGTATGTCAATTTTGTGGTATAATACTGCTATATTTGTCATCATCAAAAAGGGGGAAATTATTAGAGCATGTGGAGTTTTGATAATAGACATGAGAATGAAACATGTGGTAAAAGCTATTCCATCCAACTGAACCAAGGTCACCTGTAGATAAGTTATTGATATGATGACCTGGATTACAAACAGAAGTGGATAATATTTATGAAATTAGAAGTTTAGTTGAAAAAGAAGACTTGCATAAGTTGAGTGAAAAACAAGAAGTGCAGAAGTTGAGTTGAACAAGGAGTCTTAAAGAAAGAGAAAAGAGGAATCCTATTGAAAGAAGAAGAAATGGGCGACAAAGAGTAGCAGGAAACTATCTGGAGTCCTATTAAATATAGAAGTTGATATCAATTGAAGAAATCCATGAGGTGGGTGCTTAAATACAAGAAACAAATTCAAAAGCAGAGTTAAGCACTAAAAAAACACATCAACAATCAGCATATCAGTTCTCATACTTGAAGAAAGAACCTGATCTCTTACTTGGTAAGTTGTAGAATTTGTGTAGTGAGTAGGTTCTTTGAGTTGTAATAAGTCATTGTTTTAGTCTCAGTGACCTATAAACTGAGTTAGGAATTGTGTCTTCAAGTTTGGGAACTCGAAGACTTGGGAACACTTATCTTGGGAAGATTTATGTTTTTGTAGTAGTAGGAGTTAGAAGTTTTAATTCCCAGTTTACAAGAAGTCTTGTAATTTTGTTGATTGTTGAGGCTCAAGTATTATAGTGAAGTTGGGTTAAATCCTGTAGAGGTACAGGTCGTGATTTTTTACACCTTTCTTGAGCCGGGTGTTTTCCACGTAAAAACACTGTATTCAGTATTTACTTCTGTGAACCACGTTTACTGACCTGTTCCACAGATAGGCAATTAGTAGGGCTCGTACTCTAACACTAATCAAACAAAACTCACAAACTTTTCAAGGTATCTGATCCCAAGTTTTGAATTTCCCAACTTGAAGACAATAATGCTAATTCAGTTTAGAATTAGGGGGTGCTTGCTTCACTGAACTTAGAATTACAGATTACATCTCAAGAATCAAACCTAATACATAGATACTAATATTGCTATGAACTTCCATGTAATTTGTCAATTGTCTTTTTTCTTTGTAAATGCGTGAGAAACTCTACAAGTCACTCCCTCTATTTAAACATAACTCTACAAAGAATTCTTTATCTGATTAAACTTCTTCCTCAATTCAAACTCTTATTCTTTTAGAGTTTTATCATTAGTAAAACTCTTTCTTCAACTCAACCTTTTTATCGTAACTCAACCTCTTTATCTCCATGGGTGATAATCAAGTAGAGTTTATCAGTTGCACTATTTTTTCTCCATTCAGACATAAAGTACTCATATCTTTACATACTAGTTTTGGATACATGCGTTGCACGTGTATTTAATATTAAAGAAGAAATTCGTATGTATTTGTGTGTCCAATGTTTAAATATTTAGTTACAAAATACGTGACATTATTACGCTAAAAACATAATTTATAAGAAGCAAAAGAATAAAGAAATGATAATATATAATAATGAGTGTGACCGTACTCGGATAATTTTAAAGTGTTCTACCGAATATCATGTACTTTGAACTCATTATTTCCAGCAAGACTTTTCTGTGACATTTATGTCCATGAATAACACACTACTTTTAATCAAGACTTTGCATTGGTAGGCTTATAAACAGATAGAGTACGTTGAAGCAACTCCAACCGTTAAAAGTTATCCCACATTCACATATATAGTCTCTTTCATGAGCTTCCTCCTCGTCATAGTCCCTTTTGTACAAAAGCATGAACCACAAAATACATAAAAGATAGACTTCTCACGTTTACGTAAATCATGGAGTTCTAATTAATTTGTAGCTTTTGTTTCCGTCTGAATATGTGTTATGCTCCTTAAAATTCTACACAATTGGGTAGATGAATAAATAAATTAAGAATATAAAAGAGTACACATACATGAGAGATAAACTTTAAATTCTTATCATATATTTTCTCTTACCATCTTCATAATTTCTAAAATACATTATAGGACTCCACAATTATTAATCCTCTTGATATATCTTACCATAGTTTATTATTTCTTAAAAGACTTTAAATAGGATTAATAATATCTATGTTGCTTGAGCCAAGTTCTGATTCATATAAGTGTTTAAAATCTTTCTCCAATGGGTCAATATATAATGATTTGAAATTTCCTCTATACCTTTGTAATTGGGCATAGATAATACATGTCTTCATAGATGGCCTTTAAAGTTAAAACAATTGCACATACATTGAACTTCTATGTACCCCTATTTTAACTTATCATATTTGCGTCCCTTATGTCTCCTTGAACCCCTTATTCTTTAACAATACATGTGAAATGGGTCCATTAGCGTGAATTTGTTCTATACCTAAATAATTAGGCATCAACACTATCTCATACGTGTTCATACAATTCATAGAAGCGTATGCAAAAATACTTATCTATTGAAATATCAAATATATTTTTTTAGCATACAATTTAGAGAGTGTAACTCGTAATTTCACCTTGTTCTCAAGGCAGGCAAAAATTCTCTCGACTCAATAACACAAAGAACTTTCTTTTAATGTTCTTTGTGTTAAGGAGTTGAAATTTTGATGATGGACATACAAATAAAACATGCTGTGCAATTTTGTCCACACAAGTGAAGAAAGAGTATTTGTGCAAGTTGGTCCACACAAGTAAAGAAAGAGAAGTTACTGGCAAGGCGGATGATAAACTAAAGTGGTTGAAATTGGGAGCGGATAAGTAAAGAAAGTCAGATATGCTCCCAATGCTTATCACATACAACAATAAGTTGAGGATAAGATAAACGCAACACTGAGAGATTGATTTGATCAAGGATTCCTGCCCAAACAAGGAGACATAATAAAAGAGTTCTACCCAGGCAAGGACACAAATGACAACAATGAGTGAAACTAACTGAGAGTTCTATTGGAGAAAGAAGAGCACATCATCTAAAGGACTCAATCAAGAGTTGGCTTAAATAGAAGACACAACATTCAAGAGTTTCACTTACGCACCAACAAGAAAAGCATCAATCAGCAAATCAGTTCACTAACTTGAAGAAGAACCTGGTCATTTACTTAGCAAGTCATAGACTTTGTGTAATAGGTTGGTTCTTTGAGTTGTAATGAATCTTAGTTCTAGTCTCAGTGAAATATAAAATGAGATAGGAGTTATGTCTTCAAGTTAGGCAACTCGAAGACTTGGGAACACTTAACCTGGGAAGATTTGTGTTATTGTAGAAATAGGAGTTAGAAATTCTAATTCCTAGTTTACAAGAAGGCTTGTAATTTGTTGATTGTTGAGGCTCAAGTGTTTTAGTGAAGTTAGGGTTAAATCCTGTAGAGGTACAGGTTATGTTTTTTTACACCTTTCTTGAGCTGGGTGCTTTCCTCATAAAAATATTGTCTTCATATTTACTTGCATGAACCACATTAGCTAACTTGTTCCACTGATAGGCAACTATTAGAGTAAAATACTAAAATTGGTAGGGCACGCACTCTAACAAGTGGTATCAAAGCGAGGTTGTCTTAAATAAGGTTAGCACCTAAGAAAAGATCACTATAATGAATTTTGCACCTCCTACTGGTCACTGTGAAGGTCAGTCAACTACTAGACCTCCACTCTTTGATGGTTCTCACTTTATCTGGTGGAAAGCTAGGATGGAAATGTTCATTCAAAGGGGGGACTATGAATTATGGGATAGGATCACTGATGGTCCTACTATTCTAATGAAACTATTTGATGGTGAATAAGTTAAAAAGGTAAAAAGTAAATTTACTACTGACGACATAGTGGCATTAAAGAAAAATGCTAAGGCTAAAAACATATTAGTCTATGGACTAGGACCGACTGAGTACAACAGAGTGTCAAATTGTACCACGGCTAAGCAAATTTGGGATGCTCTGGTTAATGCACATGAGAGTACCTCTCAGGTAAGAAAATTCAGGATTGCTCTTCTTTTTATTGAATATGAAGCTTTTAAGATGAAGAAGAATGAATCCTTGCATGAAATGATGACAAGGCTTACTGCCTTGACAAATGAGTTGACTTCCTTGGGAAAAGTCATTATTGTTGAGGAATAAGTTGAAGAGGTGTTGAGGGTACTACCAAAATCAAAATGGAATGTTAAAGTGACTTGCTATTAGGGAAGCAAAGGATCTCACAGGTATGACATTGGATGAACTAGTAAGGAACCTGAGGACTTATGAAATAGAAATTGATGAAACTAAAGAACAAGCAGCTTCTTAGAAAATCTTGGCCTTAAAAGCTTCAAACAGTGATGAAGAAATTGAACTTGATAAGGAATAAGTTGCCTTCATAACAAAGAACTTTAGCAAATTCTTTAAAAAAAAGGGAACAGGTAGCAAGAAATGTTCCAATGACAATCCAAATGGATGCTACAAGTGTGGTAAGACTGATCATCAGATCAGGAATAGAATAGGGAAAGAAAAGGGTTGAAAGAGAATTGAAAGAAAAAGCCAAAAGGAAAGAGAACAAAGAACGTTCAATGATAGTAACCTAGTGATTTGATTCAGATGAAGATGAAATTGATGAAACAACATTCATGGCTATTGGAGATTCAGACTTAGAGGAAGAAGATGATGCTTCTGAGATAAGTATACTTGAACTTAAAGAAAAGTTGCATTTATTTTCTAAAACAAAACTTGTTTCCTTAATGAGTGCTCTAATTGATAATTTCCAAGAATTAACTTCTGATAGGGATGAGCTGTTCAACAATCTTGCAAGTCTAAAATTTGACCTCATTGAATTAAAAGCTTGCAAGAACACTGTTGATGAAGAAAACTGCACTCTCAAGAAACAAGTTGCACAACTTGATTCTTCAAACAATGACCTTAAGTTTGAAGTCCTGAAATTAACACTCACTAAAAATGGAAAAAAAGGTCACGAGTAAGGAACAAGAAAACACTAAACTTGAATTAGTCAAGTACAAACAAGAATGTAATGATGCAAAAGACATGGTGAATAAACTGAGTCAAGAAGTTTCTAAACTAAAACTTGATCTTGAAAGAGCAAACAGGTGGACAAATTCTTCAAGAATTGTTCACAGATTGAGTGAAAGGAATCACATTGAAAAACAGGTTTAGTTTTTCACAGAACATGATGATCCTCAAGATTTATGCTATATCTGTGGTAATCTTAGACATTCAACTACTGGATGTCCTGTGGATACCAAAAGAAGATCTAGCAGTCAAAACCTGGCAAATAAATTCTCTCAAACAAAGAAAAAAGGAACTAATACTGGTTAGAGAAATAAGTCACATTACCTATTGCCTGCATGGACTGAAAGAAATTTAATTCATCCATTTACTCATAAAATAGGATCCAAACTTGTCTAGGTTCCTTAATCTAACCATTGATTTCTTGTGGGAGAATGTGAAAGGAAGTAGAAAGCATTAGTACCTGCACAGTGCTTGCTCAAAACACATGACTAGTAACAAGAAAAAGTTCCTTTCACTCTCTAAAGTAAATGGAGGAGGAGTTTCTTTTGGTGATGGCAAAAAGGGAATCATTACTAGAGTTGGTAGAATTGGGACATCTGAATCAAGAGCATTAGAGGATGTCTACCTTGTGGAAAGATTAAAGCACAACTTGCTCAGCATATCACAATTGTGTGATAAAGGTAACAAAGTTGTTTTTACTTCTGCAGGAGTCAAAGTCAAGAGGATGGACACCAAGGAGATTGTTTTCACTTCAAGAAGATACAGGAATGTGTACAAAGCTGACATAATGGCAATGCCAGGAACAGATCTGACCTACCTAAGTGCTATGGAAAATAACCCCTCCTTTGGCACAGAAGACTTGGACATGTAAGTCTAAAATAATTAAACATACTTTCTTCCAAAGATATGGTTCTGGGTTTTCCCAAAACCTAGTTCAAGGAAGAAAAGGTATGTAGTGCCTGTGTAAGGGGGAATCAGGTAAAATCTTCTTTTAAGTCAAAGAATTATGTCAGTACAACCAAGTGCCTTGACTTGATCGATATGGATTTGTGTGGACTAATGAGACTTTAAAGCAAAGATGGAAAAAGGTATGTTTTTGTGATTGTTAATGATTATTCCAGATTTACCTGGACATTGTTTCTAGCTTCCAAAGAGGATGCCTTTGATGTCATTACTATATTTATTAAGAAAATTGAAAAGAAACTGGGCACTTCTCTAATTTTCGTTAGATCTGACCATGGTACAAAATTTGAAAATGTCAAGTTCTTATAATTCTGTTCTTCAAATGGTATAGATCACAATTTCTCTGCTTCTAGAACACCTCAACAAAATGGAGTAGTAGAAAGAAAAAATAAGACTTTGGAAGATATGGCTAGAACAATGATGCTGGCAGAAAACCTTGTTAAAAACCTTTGGGCTGAGGCAATCAGTACTATTGCATATATCATAAATAGATGCATGACCAGACCCATTCTAGAAAAGACTCCCTATGAATTACTAAAAGGAAGAAAACCTAATATTTCTTATTTTAAAACATTTGGTTGTAAATGTTTCATTCATAATAATGGAAAAAATCAATTGGAAAAGTTTGATGCTAAAAGTGATGAGGGAATTTTCCTAGAATATTCTCATCATAGCATAGCATATAGGGTGTTAAACAACAGAACTAATTGTGTTGAAAAAAGTGTGCATGTAGTATTTGATGAATCTTGTGCTAAGACTAACATGCAGGAAGGAAGTGATTCTGAGGAATAGGTTCTCAACATGGTCCATCAGCAGAAGGTGTCAAATCTGGAGGCACACTGACAGGGGGTACTAATTCTGGAGGCATACTGACACGGGGAACTGAACCACCAACCATCCCAAATTAGAATAATCACAGTGATTCTAGTACTTCACAAAGATTGATTCCAAAAGGATACAAGTATCATGGATCTCACCCTATTAAAAAAGTGCTCACTAATCTCACTTCTGGGATCACTACAAGGTCAGAGTTGAGGAGAATGTGTGCTTTAAAGGCATTTTTGTCAGAAATTGAACAAAAAAAATGAATGAGGCACTTCTTGATGCTGACTGGATCATAGCCATGCAAGAGAAATTAAATCAGTTTTAGAGAAATAAAGTCTGGCACTTAGTTCCTCTCCCAAAAGACAGAACGATGATTGGGACTAAATGGGTGTATAGAAATAAGGTTGATGAGCATGGAACAATTATAAGAAACAAGGCAAGATTGGTGGTCCAAGGATACAATCAAGAAAAAGGCATAGATTTTGATGAGACTTTTGCTCCTATAGCTAGAATTTAAGCAATTAGGCTACTTGTAGCTTTTGCTGCTTATATGGATATCATTCTCTATCAAATGGATGTTAAGAGTGTATTCTTAAATGGCATTCTCAAAGAGAAGGTGTATGTCAAGCAACCTCCAGGATTTAAGAGTAAGGAGTTTCCAGATCATGTGTATAAGCTTGACAAGGCCCTTTATGGTCTAAAACAAGCTCCTAGAGCTTGGCATGAAAGATTGTCAAAATTCCTTCTGGAGCATGGTCATACTAGAGGTAAGATTGACAACACTCTTTTATTGAAAATTAATGAAAAATATTTGTTGGTGGTGTAGGTTTATGTAGATGATATCATTTTTGGCTCCACAAACATGAGTACGACTCATGACTTTGCTAAACTCATGATCTGTGAATTTGAAATGAGTTAGATGGGTGAGCTAAACTTTTTCTTGGGATTGTAAATTAAGCAAACAACCTCTGAAACTATGATACATCAACAAAATTATGTCAAGTAACTTCTTAAAAGATTTTCCATGGAGGAAGCTAAGGAGATCAGCACACCAATAGCCACTGCCACCAAGCTAGACAAGGATAAAACAGGCCCTAGTATAGAGCAAAAGCTATACAGAGGGATGATAGGATCATTATTGTATCTCACAGCAATCAGACCTGATATTGTGTTCATTGTGGGACTATGTGAAAGGTTTCAAGAAAATCCTAAAGAATTTCATTTAAAATTTGTGAAGAGAATCTTTAGATATCTAAAAGAAACTAGTAATCTTTGCCTATGGTATCCAAAAGGTAGTAATTTTAACTTGGTAGGATACTCTGATGCTAACTATGTAGGATATTTGGTGGACAGGAAGAGCACCACAGGCATGATACACTTCCTTGGATCATGTTTAATTACCTGGTCCGCTAAGAAACAAAATTCAGTAGCTCTGTCTACTACCGAGGAAACAAATGTTGTTGCGGGATCTTGTTGTGCTTAGTTATTGTGGATTAAACAACAACTCCTAAATTTTGGGGTGAATATAGGTTGTGTTCCCATTTTTTGTGATAACACAAGTTCTATTAATATTGCCAAGAATCCTATCCAACATAAAAAAACTAAACATATTGATATTCGACATCACTTTCTTAGAGATAATGTTGAAAAGGGGTTGATATCAATCATGTTTTGTTCTACTGAAGATCAAATTGTTGATATATTCACTAAGGCATTAAGTAGAGAACAATTTAAAAAGAATAGGTTATCCTTGGGGATGATTAAAATTGCATAAATCTCCCTCAATGATTGACTAGAAAAGACATGTGCTTTTAAGTGTTTGTTGATTAGTCCAGGATTACATATTTAGTTGTATATCCTAATTCCAAGATTTTAGAGTAATCTAACTCATTCATGTATTGTTCTTGCAGAGATGCTAGAACATTCAAGCAGTTTTGTCCATCTTTTTCAAAAAGTTTAAGGTATGATTATATTTTGCCTATAATTGTATAGAGAGAAACAGGTATGCCACATGGTTCTTTGTTACTCCCAAAGCTGCCAAAAAAAAACTCAAGAGTCCTTCTTTTTCAAAAAGCTGCTACTACTTTCCCATCAACACTGCACCACTCCATCATTACATTCCCTTACCAAGTACAGTCCTCTTATGTTTTATCTTCTTTTTATTCTTCTTAAATACGTTTCCTGCTTCTCCTTCATCATTTATTCACTCTCCAACTACAAATCTCAACCTTAAGTATCCTCTCAACTATGGCTTCATCTTCCTCCTCTGATTCCTCACACCTCCATGACTCCACTACTTCACCCTCCACCGAAATCATCCTCTACTCGACTGCAAATAAAAACCCTTCTATTCCATCTACCATTCAAATCAAACTATCCAATTTCACCATTTTCAAAAATCTCCAAAACCCATTCGCTCAATCTACCTCCAGTTTATCATCCTTTACCAAACCCACTCCACCTTCTATGATTACTTTATAAATTCTTGACCCTAATGATGTTCCAATCGCAAACTTTATCCCAAGAAAGTCAAGATCTCAGTCGAAAAGAAAACATTCTTCCTCCATTATTGTTGTTGAGGACCAAGATCTTATGGAACCTCTCCCTATTATACCCACTCCCAGAACTCCTCATACTTGTAGAGGAAACATTAGGAAGAATCATCATTTGCTAAATCTCTTTAAACGAGCAAGAGAAAACGGGTTGCTACATCTGCTCCTCCTATCCCTTCTTTGTCCTCTCCAGATATCCTTCTTCGTTCAGTGCATAAGGGCATGACAGTGAAACGCACAACTCCAAAACCCTCTGCTTTTGGTACACCTTCCCCTAAGCCAAAATCCATCTCTACTTCAAAACCCTCATCCTCTTCTAAGTCCACCGCTAAAAGAGCCTCTTCACGTTCAAACAAACAGGTTGAGGCACATGTTCCCTTCGACTCCTCTGAATCTGGGTCACTTTCTGATACTCTCCCTGCACCCTCTACTAAGATAGATCTCAATTTTGATTTTGATGAGGATACTCCTACTGATCGTGCCTCTCAGTCCTCTCATATCATATACTTTTAAAAATTCAAGTTAGCTAGAGGATGCATTGTCACTAGGTTTGGGGGCCCTGAGATGGATGTCTTGGTATCCAAATTGGAAGCTAAAAGGTGGTCACACTTGTTCCATCAAGGTGATCACCAACGTAAGTTTGGAAAAGATGAAGTCTATGAGTTCTATACTAATGGGGTAGCTATTGGGGAAATATTTTCGACCACTGTTCATGGAATTACTATTAATTTTTATGTTCCTGACCTTGCTCGCATCTTGCACATTCCTATAGGAGATTGGGGTCATTATGTCAAGGTCTCATGGCCTTCTCTTGATAATCTGGCATCTTCCCTTGATATAACTCATAATTTTTCTGAAAACCCTCATTTTTTCAGTCATCGTAG
Organism: Capsicum pubescens; assembly: GCA_030864215.1. NCBI lineage: Eukaryota > Viridiplantae > Streptophyta > Magnoliopsida > Solanales > Solanaceae > Capsicum > Capsicum pubescens. Next base: position 32,972,342 of record CM061542.1, on the reverse strand, counting down.
GGTTCTTAAGCGTGATATATCCCCACTCCATCAGCTTTGCATTGATGTTGTTCATAAGATGCTTCTTCCTCGACAAGAATAAAGGACCGTGGCAAATTTCCTTAATCTCACTCTGATGAAGCTGCTTGTTACTGAAGTATGGATTGACCTGCCTCGACTTATGATTCAACACATGCAAAGGGTCCTACATCAATATGTGATTGGTTATGCCTTGACATTTGAATTCTGGCTCACTCCTATTTTTGAGGATTTCAACGTGCCTGTCAAAGTGTGGTCTCTACAAACCACTAAGGACGTCATAGGGTTTGTGAACCATATGGCGTTACCTATTTCCATGAGGAGTACTGATAACCCTGTGCAATGGTGAAGGAATGTGCTTGCAGCAAAAATTACTGAGCTGGAGGTTGCTCAGGCTGCACAGGATGCTGTTTAGGTTGCCCATGATGATGAGAAGAGGACTCTCTTAAATCTTCCTTGGAACGTGAACGATCTGAAAATGCTGAGATTCTTTAGAAATTGACCACCCTTATCCCCTTCTCTTCTTCTACTTAGTTCCCCTCTTAGTGCCTTAGGATTGTCTCTTTTGTTTCCTACACTGGGTAACCTGTTATCTCTTTTGCTATTTTTGGTAATTTTAATTGTATTTTACCTTTAAATAAAATGGATTTCCTTGCTTAATTGTGTTTTGCTCCTATTTTTCGTAATGCGTAAGTGTTCTTTTTCTATGGGTTTTGCTTGTTTAGTGATAGCCCTAATAGTCATCGATTATTAAACATTTTTTACTTTTTGGGCCCAACTTTTTTATGATTTCAAATGGGGGAAGAATAGATTGTGCAATGTTTATAACTCAATTGACCAACCTGTTTCATTATGTGTTCATTTTTTAATTCCTATATTGAGTGTCTCAGGACTTTGTGATGGATGTTGTGCTGCTTAGTTTATCATCATCAAAAAGGGGGAATTTGTTAGGGAGTTGAAGTTTTGATGATGGACATATGAATGAAATATGTTGTGCAAGCTGATCCACACAAGTGAAGAAAGAGAAGTTAATGGCAAGGCGGATGATAAACTAAAGTGGTTGAAATCGGGAGTGGATAAGTAAAGAAAATCAGAATTGCTCTCAATGCTTATCACATACAACAAGAAGTTGAGGAGAAGATAAATGCAATACTTAGAGATTGATTTGATCAAGGATTCCTGCCAAATAAGAGACATAATAGAAGAGTTCTACCCAGGTAAGGACATAGATGGCAACAAGGAGTAAAACTACCTGAGAGTCCTATTGAATAAAGAAGAGCACATCATCTAAAGGACTCAATCAGGAGTTGGCTTAAATAGAAGACACAACATTCAAGAGTTTCACTTACGCACCAACAAGAAAAGCATCAATCAACAAATTAGTTCACTAACTTGAAGAAGAACCTGGTCCTTTACTTAGCAAGTCATAGACTTTTTGTAATAGGTTGGTTCTTTGAGTTGTAATGAGTCGTAGTTCTAGTCTCAGTAAAACATAAACTGAGTTAGGAGTTGTGTCTTCAAGTTAGGGAACTCGAAGACTTGGGAACACTTATCTTGGAAAGATTTGTGTTATTATAGAAATAGGAGTTAGAAGTTTTAATTCCTACTTTACAAGAAGTCTTGTAATTTGTTGATTGTTGAGGCTCAAGTGTTTTATTGAAGTTGGGGTTAAATCCTGTAGCGGTACAGGTCGTGGTTTTTTACACCTTTCTTAAGCCGGGTGTTTTCCACGTAAAAATATTGTCTTCATATTTACTTGCGTGAACCACGTTAGCTAACTTGTTCTACTGATAGGCAACTATTAGAGTAAAACACTAAAATCAGTAGGGAACGTACTCTAACACTTTGTACTACAAAATCATATTTATCAAAAAAATTCTCTCAAATTTCTTTGTTTATGTCCATGTCCATCAAATAAGAGGCATGTGAACTCATTACATTGATCATCAATAAATATTTCAGTCAAAATGTATCTTTCATATAAAATGGAGCCAATCGTCTCGATCCTCTAACAAACTTTGAAGCCATCCTTAGCTTCTACCATCAAATTGATTGACATCATCTTTTAAATTTATAATATAGAAAAGGTTGCGCTCATAAGCTGCAATGATAAAAGTTGTATACAACTTGGCTATCACCTTTTTTGAGTTCTAAATGTGTGGAGCCATCAATTTGGCTGGTGGTTGCTCTTTTGTAGCATAGTGTCTCAATAGTTAGAGCTCTATACAGCTTACTTATACACAATTCCACATAACTTCTTTCTCTAACTTTCTCTAACTTTCTTTTAACCCCTGCATCCATCTTGTTGTGTGACTTGGATGGACAAGAAATTATTTTCAATAAAATCTCAGACTCAAGAAACAATAATAATGATCAAAATCAAAAGAATAATCTGACAAAATTTACTGCATAATTATACTTATTTGAGATGGTCAGATGCTGCCAAAATAAAACAAAAAATTAGATTTGACCGACACAAAAATAGAAACCTAATAAAAATTTATCATAAAATAACACTTAAATGGGCTTTGCACATGTAACTCATATCAATTGATAAAATAATATATAAAAGAACAAAAATGTTAAAATGTTGAAATTAACGTAAAATAAATACTATATTTGTTTGAATGATACAGTTTGACTTATACGATGATCACAAGCCTTCTTTGGCACAAGCAATTTGGTATGTGTTTTAAGTCTTTAAGGAGATCATCTTGTTCCTTTTCAAAAAATTCTTCCCCAAGTATTCTTGTTGCAACTTCACTTATTGATTTATCATTAAATTATCCATGCAAGCGAAACAAAACACACCAGAATTAGCAAAAACTGCAAAACTCTAATAGGAACAAAAAATTTATGTTGTACTCCATCTAAAAACTAAATCATCATTAAGGACTTACTGCTATTATTTAAAAGGAACATGCACATTTAGATATTTGATTTCACATGATCATATTACATCTCACTTGTTTATTAGAGAGAGCAGTCATGGAATGGAGTGAAAATTATCTTAAACACATGATAGCATATAGTGAACAAATGTTAGCATGTAGCGAACAAATGTGAAGTCCCATAAGAAATACATTTTCAAGGGTTAACATCCCGATGAAGTCCTATAAGGGGTACACTTTCAAGTCCTAAACAACTGATGATTGATTTATACTTACTTTACGATGATCTGAATTCATCAGGTCACATGAATATTGTTATCAAACATCAACATATATGATGTAATCCCACAAAGTGAGATCCGATAGAGTATAACTTAGATATTTTCCTGCATCAATATGGATATTATTATCCTTATACTTCATTTGGCGCAATCCAAAATAAGGTTACTTAGAAAATTCAAGCCCATTAAATCAATTATTGAAAAAGTATTACAAAAAATCTATCAACGTTGAGGATTTTATTTGCTATGTTCTAAATCCATCAGGCAGCATGGATATTTTATTTTATCTTCATACTATCGCTTTGGTGCAACCCAGTTACACTCAATTGGCTAAACTAAAGCCCATTTTAATATATTATTGGACTAATTACAAAAATATGAAGATCATAGCCTATGTAGACGCAGGCGACCTTAGGAGTATTTAGAGCTTTTTTTAAAGACCACGTTAATGGTCATAAGCTGCAATAGAAACCAATTGATGAATTAAACTTGGAGGGGCAAAAGCCACGCAATAATTTCTGTCACACCCCTTTTTCGACTCCAAAAAAAAGATATGTATTTTAAGGTTTGAAAGGGTTTTTTATTAAAGTGACAAAATGAAGATTGGTTCCGAAAAAAGATTGTTTTTACATTCAAAATCAAATTCGCCACTTGGCATAATCTGGTGTGCCAAGTCACCATTGGAAAATCCTTTTCGAAACCATTTGACTCTTTAAACCGGTTTACGAACAGAGATTCCGGCTAAGGAATTCTGTTGATCGAGGGGAAGGTGTTAGGCACCCCTCGATCCCGTGGTTCGACCACGGTCGCTTGGTGGAGCCTATCGGCTAATTTGACATTACAAATGTACAAACCACATAAACACACAAAACAAGCAAACAAATAAATCACACAAAATTCAAAACAAACAAAAATAATGTTCAGTCCAAATTATACAATCCAAAATAAAAGAGGTGCTGAAATATAAAACCTATTCTATTCTAAACTAATCCTAAACTAAACTCCACCCGACGTTCCGGGCCTTGATCACGAACCTCCTTTGCGTATATGCTACTTCAGGGCATTCCCCGGATAAATCAATACAAATCCTTTGGGGCATTCCCCGGCCAAATGAGTACAATTTAAACTTTTTGTGTGATAAAGTAGAAAGTATCATTCATGCACATATTCAAACACTCCAATAAATCGTTATTCCTAAATTTGCCTAACCGGCCTACGTTTGCCTACCAAGTTCAACATATCACAATTCTATCATGTTTAACATTATCAATACATCAAAATTAATCAATATTCATTTTCCTCCATTTTTAATCCCCACCTTAATTCATTTTTAACCACGTGATTAACCAATTTCGATACACAATCCACCAATCGAGAATAACAAAAATTCACCAATCATGCTTAGTACATCACACGCCCAAATGTCACCAACAGTTCACATCAACAAACAAACCACGGTATCGAATCACACGCAATCACAATCACATAAGAATTAAATAAAAGAGAAGAAAGAATTGGACCTTAAATTTGAAGCTTTCAAACTCAATGTTATTCGAATAAAGAGAGCCCGCACCCGAAAACCTCGAGCCGAACCTTAACACCAACAATCCAACTCGACAAATAATGACCCGTTCACCATCACTTTTCACGTCGTCACTGTTCACCGTCACTGTTCACCGGTCACTGTTCACCGGTACTGTTCACCGGTTACTTTTTTTTTTTTCGTTGTTGTTCTTGTTCTTGTGAGGAAGATTATTTGGTGATTCTTGTTATTGTGGAGAAGATGATGATCAAAGAATGAGCCCCCCCCCCCTTTTTCCTCTTAGAATTTTTCTTTTATAATGGGCATGGATTTGTTATGATGTGGGAATTTTGGTGGGTCCCCCATATATTCTTTCTTTGTGGACAAGAAAAAGGAGGGGGGGAATCACATGGGTAGTTAGGGTAAATGGAAGCTTTTGATTGGGTAGGTTGTTAGGATAAGATAAATTAGTTAGAGGTATTTTTTTGTTTATTTTTGTATTTTTGTGGGATATAATTACATGGGGTTGGACACATGGTAAGGTGAACTAAAAATGAATAAAATTAGACTTCGGGAGGTACAAAATTAGGTGTCTACATCATGCCCCCTTTGAATGTAAACACAAAGTGTTTTCAGACAAAGAAGTAGACAGCGAGACCAAATTTTGACCCGACCATTATTCAAAGAAAGAAACAGAAGGAAGAAGGACAACCGGGTCTTGACTTAAGACATCCCACCTACTCACATTATGAGAGGATCGAGTGACAAGTATCTCAACTTTTGGAGGGAGATGGACTATACCGAGTTGGAGAGTCAAGTGAGGTTCCATCGAGGTTCCGGTCCGCGGCTCCGTCATTACATAAAAAAAATAAAAATTATAAGTTAAAACATAAATGAAATTACAAAAATCCTATCTATACAGCTTCTATTGGTTCTTGACTCGACTTTCATCACCCTATTCTTCAGGCGGGCTCCTGACTTGCTATTTCTTTAACTTGTTGCTTGCCTTTCAATTTCTTCACCCTGTTCTCCAAGCGGGTTCCTAACTTGCAATTTCATCAACTTGTTTTCATGCTTTCAACTTCTGCACCCTGTTCTACAGGCGGGCTCCTGACTTGCTATTTTTATCAACTTGTTGCTATGCTTTTAATTTCTTCACCCTGTTCTGCAGGCGGGCTCCTGACTTGCTATTTCATCAACTTGTTGCTATGCTTTCAATTTCTTCACCCTGTTCTCCAGGCGGGTTCCTGACTTGCTATTTCATCAACTTGTTGCCATGCTTTCAACTTCTGCACCCTGTTCTGCAGGCGGTGTAACACCCCGTATTCAAGTACATGTATTGGCGTATTCAAGTACGTGTATTGGTCTTATTTATATGGAATTAATTTTTTTATTTTATTTATACCGGAATTTGCCCGTCGATGGTTCCATACGAAGGTTATTGAATAAGCTTTCCAACGATATAAAGATTTCCAAAAATGGATAAGTTTTGGATATAATCGAGCACGTTCGAAACTATAAAACGGTGGCCGGGATATGGTAAATAGTAAATGTGCAGGAAAATTTCCTGCACACAAACTACTGAGGTCTGCCAGTTTTTTGGGTCAACTTTGAACGATCATAACTCCCTTAATATAATGAAATGGGAGAGCTACGACCTATCAAAAGAAAGATCTTTGAGTCTTATTTCCAATGAAATTGGTTTCATCCAAATCCAACATCTGAGTAAGGAGTTATACTCGTTTTACTTTAGCCTCTCAAAACAGATTTTTAGGTTCAACTTCAAACGATCATAACTCCTTGTACAGGACGAACTGGGTGTCCTACTTTATATGAAATGAAAGACCTTTGAATTATATTTCCAACGATACCAATTTCACCCAAATCCGATATCGGAGAAAAGAGTTATGGTCGATCTACTTTAGCTTGTCAAAACAGTTCACCATGGACAGATTCGGATTTACTTAAAATTTTAAGGGCAATATGGTCATTTTCCATCACCTCATGAACGAAAATTGGTCATTATATACATATACTTAGCCTCATATCCATTATTTATCATCCATTATTGAAGAATAAGAAACCCTAGCCAAATTTCAACTCCAATTATCTTGTGATTCAACCGTAGAAAATCCAAATTGATTCCGTAGTTGTGTTCACCGTCTCGAGGGCTTCGAGAAGCACCCCTTATTTGTGCCAACAGGACTTCGAAATCAAAAGGTAAATTTTATGGTAAGGATGTAAATTATGTTGGTGTTATTTATATGGATATGTATATATATGCATGTAAGCATAAGAAGTGTGTTATTTGATTGTTGTTGAAAGATGATTGGAAATGATGTTGGATTATTCTTGTGCATGGTTGGATTATGTTGAATTGTGAAGGGATTTGGTGTGATGATGTGGTATTGAAATGATGATTATATATATATATATATATATATATATATATATATATATATATATATATATATATATATACACATAAACCTATTGTTCAAGTTGGTTTTTGGAATGCTATGCAAATATTGGTTGTATGGAATTATGGAAGAGAATTGTGGTGTTGGGTTGCTAATACTAGATGCCAAACATTTTATTGTAGATAAGTGATTTGTAAAGGCGGGAAGTTGTGTTGAATTGGTATCCGAATCTACGACGAGGTATGTAAAGCATACTCTAACGATGTTCTTTGGCATGAAAACACCAATGTTCCATCAAGTAAGATTCCGAGGTTGTCCAAAAACATGTATTGTTCTACATTACCAACGAAGTTGTTTCCATTCTATAAAGTGTCAAAATGTTTCATTGATATACCAAAAGGCTCCTATTTCATTGTTGTGATATTGATGATTCTGAGACACATAGTTGATGTACCAATGAGTCTTTATTACGTCGTTATTGTATAGAAGGTCTATTACTTGGTTCTTATTGATGTATCGTTGGTTCAAAGTATCAAAAATGTGGTGGCGACCGAAATAACAATATCAAAGATTAATTGAACTAAGTGATGGAAGTTCTCTCTTATCGGGTGGTATCCCAGAGGCATAAGCCTAGCATGGGTCGATCCCTATTTACGTGTTTATGGGTGGTATCCCAGGGGCATAAGCCTAGCATGGGTCGATCCCAGTTGATATGTACTGGAGGCAGCCTAATGGTCACAGTACAGTACAGTAATGATTACAAATATGTTAAGAACGAAGGTAAAGTGATTGAATAAATTCAATGTACAGGTTGTCACAAGTTCTAGTAAGTGTGGTCCACTCCTATTACGATTTATTCACTTGTTTCAGATTTTTATTGAGCTCCTATATCATATGTGATTATCTACAGCTTTACATACTCAGTACATATTTCTTACTGACATCCCCCACGGGGACCTGCATTTCATGCTACAGGCACAGGTACCTCAGCTCATTCACAGCATAGATAGGAGCCAGGTCATACAACTATTGTTGGTGAGCTCCAGTTTGCTTCGGAGTTTTCCGAGTCGGTTCCTTATGTTTTGTTATTGTACAGGATTCATGTGTGGGCGGGGGTTTGTCCTGACCCTAGTTCTGTCATGTATATCCTAGAGGCTTTGTAGACATAAGGAAGGGTAAAGTCATGGAAGTTTATAAAGTGATGTTATATCTGTATATGTGGTGGCCCCGACGGCCAAGTATTATATATATATATATATATTTGTGCGTGTTGTGCTGATACAGGTAATTAGATCCTTCTATATGCAACGAAGTGCTGTCCAAATTTTTGGTGACATGTAAGGGAAAGTACAGGTATTTGAACGGGTTCCCCCGGGCCTTCTCGGCTTCGGGTGCCAGTCCGGCCCGATGGGATTTTGGGGCATGACAAAAGTGGTATCAGAGAGGTTCGTCCTAGTGAGTCTACAAAGCCGTGTCTACGTAGAGTCTTGTTTATCGGTGTGTTGTGCACCACATCTATAAACAGGAGGCTATGGACATTTAGTAATTGTTTCTTTTCTTCATGTCTTATATCGTGCGATAGAGCTTATATTGTATATGAAGTCATAGTTGACCACTGAATTAGTTTGTTTCTCTTATTATAGTAATGATGCCGGTTACCAGAAGCAAGAATACCGGTAAGCAAGTAGATGTGGCTACCGGAGAGGGGACTAGTAAGTCACCCACTATACCAGCTAATCAAAGTGAGGCTCCAGCTGAGCATGCATCAGAAACTTCCTCCAGTCCGAAAGAAATAAGGGGGAGGAGAACTATATCCCCAGAGCCACCTATTAATGTTGTTGATTAAGATCTTAGAAATGCAGTGCAACTTTTGACTCGTATAGTTGCTGGGCAAGCTCAAGGGCAAGCCATTCCTACTGCAGGTCCTAGTGGTATAGATAGGGCGGCTGGCCTTCGAACACATGATTTTCTTAAGATGGATCCTCCTACTTTTACTGGATCAGATCTTAACGAGGACCCACAAGACTTTATTGATCAGATCCAAAGGGCCCTAGAGGTGATGCATGTATCGGGCAGAGAGACAGTGGAGTTAGCCGCGTATAGATTCAAAGGTGAGGCTATATATTGGTATGAAGACTGAAAACGGTCAAGGGGCATTGATTCACCCCCAGCTACTTGGAAAGAGTTCAAAGAGGCATTTATTGATCATTATCTTCCATATGAGACTCGTCAGGCCCGTGCGGATCAATTCTTAAATCTTTGATAGGGTAATACAAGTGTGAGGGAATATAGTCTTCGATTTAATTCTTTGTCCAGATATGTTCCTAATGTTATAGCTACTATGGATGACAGAGTTCATCGGTATGTGGTTGGATTGGATCCGTATTTGGTTAGGGATTGTACTATTGCTGCACTGAATAAAGACATGGATATAGCTAGGATCCAAGCATTTGCACAGAAAATGGAAGATCAGAGGCAAAGAAGAAGAACACAGGAATTTGAAAGAGGATCTTCTAAGAGGGCCAGATCTACAGGGCAATTTATGGCACCACAAGGAGGTTTTAGACCTCAATTTTCTGCTAGACCACCTAGGCCATTATTTTCTTATTCTGCATCTAGTGCTCCACCACAACATCAGGGGTTCAGAGGCAGTCAATTTGGGCAAAGAAGTGAGGGTCATAGTTCGCGATCAGTGGGTTACCAAGGGCAAGGGAATATGAGCCAATCGAGACCTCCTCGAGAGCCATGCAATAAATGTGGAAGGTATCATTTGGGCGCATGTCGGCTGGGGACCAATGTTTGCTTTTGGTGCGGTATGTCGGGGCATATGATGAGGGAATGCCCACGAAGGGACATAAAGGGTATGGCACGACCTACGGGGTTATTTATTGCATCATCATCATCGATGCCTTATTCAGGAAGGGGTGCACAACCAATGGGCCATGTTAGAGGTGATAGAGGATCCACGAGTTCTAGCGGGGCTAAAAATCGTACGTATGCTCTAGCGGATCGACAGAATTTAGAGGCTTCCCCAGATTTGGTTACGGGTACGTTGTCTATATTTTCATTCGATTTATATGCCTTAATTTATCCCGGTTCTACATTATCTTATGTTACTCCATTGGTTGCTAGAAAGTTCAAAAGAATACCTGAACTGTTAGTTAAGCCATTTGAAGTGTCCACACCGATCGGGGAATCTATTATAGCTAGAAGGGTTTATCGAAATTGAATAGTAACTATTTGTGGTCGTGATACGATGGCTGATCTTGTGGAGTTAGAAATGGTAGATTTTGATGTTATAATGGGTATGGACTGGTTGGCGTCTTGTTATGCCACAATTGATTGTTGCACGAAAAAGGTATATTTCCATTTTCCAAATGAATCAGTCCTTGAATGGAAAGGTGAAATTAGCACGCCAAGAGGTAGATTTATTTCTTATTTTAAGGCAAGAAGAATGATTTCCAAGGGATATATATATCATTTAGTTAGAGTAAGGGATACAAAAGCGGAGCCACCAACTCTTCACGCTGTTCCGGTGGTAAATGAATTTTCTGATGTATTTCCTCAAGATCTTCCAGGTTTGCCTCCTGAACGAGAAGTAGAGTTTGGTATTGGTGTAATACCAGGCACCCAACCAATCTCCATTCCTCCGTATAGAATGGCCCCAGAAGAATTACGAGAATTGAAAGAGCAATTGAAAGATTTGCTAGAAAAAGGGTTCATTAGGCCTAGTATTTCCCCTTGGGGAGCACCAGTGTTATTTGTACGCAAAAAGGATGGCTCGCTGAGGATGTGTATTGATTATCGATAATTGAATAAGGTGATATTAAGAATAAATATCCTCTCCCAAGAATTGATGATTTATTTGATCAGTTACAGGGCGCCAAGTGCTTTTCTAAGATTGATTTGAGGTCAGGTTACCACCAAGTGAGGGTCAAAGAAAAAGATATACCCAAAACAGCTTTCCGAACAAGGTATGGTCATTATGAGTTTCTAGTTATGTCATTTGGGCTAACAAATACACCCGCAGCTTTTATGTATTTGATGAATAGGGTTTTTAAGCCATTCCTGGATGTATTTGTGATAGTTTTTATAGATGATATTCTAGTTTTTTCTAGATCAGAAGAGGACCATGCCAATCACTTACGACAGGCATTGCAACCTCTTCGTGATTGTAAGCTTTATGCAAAGTTCTCTAAATGTGAGTTTTGGTTAAAGTCAGTGGCATTTTTGGGTCATATTGTATCTAGTGAAGGGATAAAGGTTGATGCTCAAAAGATAGAAGCTGTGAAGAACTGGCCAAGGCCCACAACGCCTACGGAGATTAGTAGTTTTCTCGGGTTGGCCGGTTATTATAGAAGGTTTGTTCAAGACTTTTCTTCCATTTCAGCACCCTTAACCAAGCTAACCCATAAAGCATCCAAATTCCAATGGAATGATGCCTGTGAGAAGAGTTTTCAAGATTTAAAGAACAAGTTGATTTCTACACCCGTGTTGGTACTTCCAGAAGGCACCGAAGGGTATACAGTGTATTGTGATGCTTCCAGAATTGGTTTAGGATGTGTATTGATGCAACATGGTAAGGTAATAGCATATGCTTCTAGACAATTGCGGCCACATGAGAAAAATTATCCTACACACGATCTTGAGCTGGCAGCTGTTATTTTTGCTTTAAAGATATGGCGCCACTACTTATATGGGGTTCATGTTGATATATATACTGACCATAAGAGCTTGCAATATATTTTTAATCAGAAGGATCTAAATTTAAGGCAGCGGAGATGGCTTGAACTATTAAAGGACTACGATGTTGATATCTTGTACCATCCAGGGAAAGCAAATGTGGTAGCTGATACGTTAAGTCGTAAGGCTATGATGGCGCCTATAGAAAGGCAAGGGATGGTTAAGGATCTTCATCAGTTATCTAGTTTGGGAGTTCGCCTTCTTGAAACTCCGAATAAAGAGCTTATCGTACATAATGCTGCGGAATCTTCATTAGTAGCTGAAGTGAAAGAGAAGCAATATGCAGACCCTATTTTATTACAGCTTAAGGAGAACGTTCAGAGTGGTATGACCAAGGCATTTGATCTTACGCAAGAAGGAGTACTTCAGTGCGAAAACCGATTGTGATTGTCGGATATAGACGGGCTAAGAAAGAAGATTATGACAGAGGCACATTTTTCAAGGTATTTGATAACGCTGAATCTACATCTCTCGTAGGAGTGTAAAGCGGTCGTTTGTCAAATATAGAACCCAACTGGGTTGGGTATCGATCCCATAGGGAATAGCTTGGTCAACAAGTAAGCAAAGATTACTAGACTTTTAGTGCAAGTCTCGTAAAAAGGGGGGAATTGTATTGTGATAGTAATGTAACCAAAATAAGAGAGTAAAGAAGAAAATAGCAAAGTAAAAGAAAGAATGTTTAGTAGGTTGTGAAACAATGAGAATTGAGGAGTTGGGGTTATGTCCACCTTCTGAGTTATACGTCTCTATTGACTATGAGTGTGTTGAATTCAGACATGTATGTGCTTATAGAGAATTGTATTCGATGGTAAATCCAGGCGTCTTTCGACCTATTCGAGGATTATTTCACTTTAACTCTTTTGAGCTTAAAGCGTGTCTAACGGTACGAATTCTCCAAGAAGTTAATCCAGTTACGACACTAACTTTTTAATAGGGGATGGGACCCTACTACCTTGACATTATCTCTTTTCCAGACAGATAACCTTTCTTTCGAACAAGTTAAATGTTATACTGGCGTATTCTTGCGTTTGCAACCACAAAGAATTTAGATTAAGATGAAGAGAATAATGATATAAGCAGCATACGTGTCACGAACTCACAAACTCACAACAATAGATAGTATCTCATTCGGCTTCCATAACCCCAACAGAGAAGTTTAGTTACCCATGAGTGCGAAGGAAATCACAATTGACATTGTTGTTATACCACAATAAAGATTTCACGTTTGTAATGGTGTGGTAGGCGTTAGGCGTGAATCCCTTAGCAAAGTAACGTTTCTCTTGTTGTGGAATTTAAGAATAGATGAATAGAAGAAGAAAAATAGAATTAATGGAAGAATGCTTGTTTAGAACTAGAATGTCTTAGAAGTAGAATAGAATAAATTGAATGTAAGAAGATATCCTAAAATATCTAGCAAGATAGGGTATTTATAATACCCATATCCTATTCCTACTAAGCTAATGAAATGCTTAACCAAATCCTACTAAGCTAATGAAATACTTAACCCAATTGTACTAGGTTAATGTATCATTATCCTAATCCTAACAAGCTAATGTAATACTTAACCCAATTGTACTAGGTTAATGTATCATTATCCTAATCCTAATAAGTTACTGCTAGTCCCCAAAGTCTTCAGAAATGTTGTTTTAGCCCGGGACAGAATTTCCATGCGCCATCTTTAGTCCTTGGTGTCCAAGATTGGCTTTTCTCCTTTCGTGAAGCTTTCTTTGGCGTCAAGTTATCCATGAAATGCTGAATTCTGCATCATTTATACCTGAAACTTTGCTAATCATGTTCGTTAGCTCACTTACAGGAAAATGGACTAAAAGTGCATGAAATATATAATTTGTTCTCAAAACTAGGCTAAAATATGGGCAAAATATAGTGCTATAGGCGTGTAAATTCACCTATCATCAACACCCCACACTTAAAGCTTTATTCTTCCTCGAACAAAATATCATGTCCCTCTAAACATCAACTTAGGGTTTCACAGCAACAACATAAAATATTCGTCAAGACAAGCACAACAATTATCAACAAAGAGTAGTTTTCCGATCATTAGTAGAGACCATTTAGCCTCCAACATAGACTCGTGATGGTGGTCAACTCATATTCAAAAGTTAAGGCACAAAGAATCATACACAACTACCCAAAACTCATCAACCATGTGTGTCTCACAATATATTACCCATAATCACTCACAAGTATAGCATATTTTTCAAACATGGGTATCAAAATATCCTTGCTCTCACTCTCACAAAGAATTCATATGCAGCAACTGATGACCATAGGCTTGCCCTTAGTGTAATGCTCCACTAAATGTCAGAATGCTAAGCTTAGAATCAAATAGGTCTTTTGATGGTTGTAATGTAGGCTAAGGGACGGGTAGGACTATTTTGGCCAGAAATAGTGACTCTGTTCCTAAGCGCTTTAATACATCACATTGTGTCATTAACACTTTTCTTTCTAACAACCTTTCTTTCATTTATTCTACCACCATTTTTCTCCTCTTTTGTTTTTCGATTTTAAACATGACTAACTTTTCAGTTTTTTCTTCCTTTTTCTTTTCATAACATACCTCTTATGATAGCACTTCTTTTTATAGCAATTTCAAGCACCAATGCATTCTAAAGCATCATACTCACCCAATTTCCTCTTATTTTGTCACATGACTTTACACTTTAAAGCACTTAGGAATTTGGATCAAATTATGGTATTGAAAAAATGGATTAGGCTTACATATGAGGTTGTCAAAGAAAATAGGCTAAAGGCTCAAAAGGGTTAACTAGGATAATGTCCATGGGTAGGTAAAAATGAAGGTAAACAAATATAGGTTGACAAAGAAATGCCTAAATCATCTCCTAAACTTACACTCCTTATTTTCGCTTTACATACATACCAGGCAAGTTCTAGCATCAGCCACAAGCACAGAATATACTATTAGCTCACACACACAAGGCACATGGTCGACTTTATTGGGAGTAGTATAGACTCTTGACCCAACAGATGAAGGAATTAAACCAAACAATATCACATAGTGAGTCACAATTAGAGCCTAAACGTCTCAATAGTCATGATTTTAGCACAAACTCTTGTCATAATCTCATGCTGCCTATTAGAATAATTTTATGCGATGCTAAGTTAAAAAAAAAATTTAACTACTGAAAAAAAACAATTAACTACTAACAAAACAAACAAACATAAATAAATGCAAATGTGGATAGAGAAGTATAGCATGCAAATACCAGCACCCCACACTTAGACGGGACACACTGCCCTCAGTGAAAAATAAATAAGAAGAACCTGATTAGTCGGACTCATCCTCTATGTCTGGGGTCATACCCCCTGCATCGGAATCGTCATCAGAGTCGTCGTCATCAGAGTTCTCTTCCACATCGGAGTCTGGCATTCGTCGATCATCATCGGTTGGCATGTCGTCATCAACAGGTTCCTCAAAATATACACCTTCTCCACACATCGCCCTCGCATGCTCATTCATTGGGTAGTCATAATCCAACTGTTGGAGCTCTGCAGCAGTTGGAACACGACCCCCGCTCATCATGGTAAACTTCATCATGCCATATAAATGGCGGGAGAAGCTTTCGTCGCGAGCATGCCTTTCTGAAGTGGTAAGGTTGACTCCATGAGTGGTTTCAGCATCTTTAACCTTCGTGAGGTCAACCTTCTTTGTGTTGTGTGGGAGTTTGTGATTAGCCGGTTCCTCATCGATGTCTTCTTTCCTTAGTATTGCAGTCAACAGGTTGCCAAAACTGAAGTGAAACCTCTTATGTAGCCTAGCTTTCTGCATTGTGGAACGAATAATTGCCCCGACGTTGATAGGGACATTCGTCATCAATGTGTATACCAAGAACACTCTATCTCTTCTTATCTTGGTGTACTGAGTCCCTGGTATGAGGCAAGAGTTGACAATACGCAACCATATCCTTGTTTCCCTATTCAAAGGAGCATAAGGGAAGGTGTTGTGTCGCCCGGTGTCTTTATGTCTGCTCCACCTTGTCATGGATCTACTTCCACAAAGTGTGTGTCTAATTGCTCTATATGGAGGTCTACTGTACAGCTCTTTGAATGGTGTTGGATCGACTGAAGGCAAGCCAAGAAAGGAGTTGAAGAAATCCGCATTGAGCTGTAAAACTTGGCCCCGAATCTTGACCTCGCTTCCTGTGGTTTTCGGTGACCAGTTGGCATAGAATTCTCTTGTTAAATCGAGATTGCATTCTCCCATGTCTCGGAAGATGAAATCCAGATGTAATGCCATGATCTTGGACAACATGCGCGGCTCCTTCTTCGCTAGGCTTTCCTTGTTGATCAGGTCTACATGAACATATTTTATTTCTTTGTTGTTCCTATACCATTCCTTCACTTCCTCCTCAAGAACCCATTTTATTCCAAACGTGCGGCGTGGTAATTGCATTGAGGATGATTCTCCTTGCTCCTTGCGACTTCTTTTCTTGCTCTTTTGGGAAGTGGTAGCCTTATCTTTGCCTTGTCTTGCTTTGGGTGCCATTGTACCTGATACTTGAAATAGAGTTCACGTTAGCACAATCTCAATGGATACAATCTATACATAAGCAGTAGGGGTACCACCCCATACTTAGTTTGTTGATACGAATTAGTGAAGTGAAAGTGGTCGATTACTTAGACTTCATCGACATACGTTGTAGGAGCTATATTCCAACAAGAAAATCAGAGATGTATCACTTCTTTCAACCTTTGCAATATTTTCATGTTAGATATATCAAGACTACTACATAGGGATTACATCATGGTATTGTTTCTATCAATAATCACAACCTCCTATGTCGGTAGGCAACTATAAGTCTTATTCCGATGAACGGGACATTCTAACATATAAGCATTCTAGTGACAAGATTATGCAATGTTCATGACTATAGCAATTCCACAAGTAGTATAACAATGCATCAAAATCAAATTCAAGTCGGAAACAAGTTAAGAGTATCCTAACGTACATGTTCACTCACTTGGTTTTGTATCAACAATTCAAACACATTAACATCACCAATATTTTTTTAAGATGTAGCAATTCATAATATACATAGCAACGTAGCACTTACAAAAAATAGATGAAGAACAAAAGAGTACTTACGTGATTGAAGCCTTTGGAGATGTTCTTGTGAAGTGGGAGAGCAAAAAGAAAAGTTTTGAGATGATTTGGAGAGTATGTGCGGCGCCTAGGTCAATTTTTCAATGTGTTTGTGTTTCAAGACTGAGTCTCCTTTATATAGGAAAAGAATGGGTCGGGTTTTTACCCATTTAAAATCGGTTTTGGAGACAAAAAGTGACCATAGGCGGCGCCTTTAGCTTTGCCTAAGCTTGTCATAGGCGGCGCCTAATGCAAAGCATTTGCTAGCATAGGCGGCGCCTAGTTCAATGCCTTTAGTGACCATAGGCGGAGCCTTTAGCATGGAATATGATATTCAGAGACCAAATGCTTTAGCATAGGCGGTGCCTATGCTATGGCATACTTGAGCATGGGCGGCGCCTATGCTATAGCACACTAGATTCCGAGACCTTGGGCTATAGTATAGGCCATGCCTTGTTCGTGGCCTATTTTTACCTAGGCCTAGCCTTGCTCGATGCCTATTTTGTCATGAGCAATGCTCAATCCATAGCCTTATGCATCTTCATTCCTAACTCACCACCTTTACCATGCAATACGTCCAAATCGTCATTTGAAATCAATCTCCTCGTTTTATACCTCTTGCACCTACATTTTCTCAAACCAATGAAAACAATTAGTACGATGGGTTGCCTCCCATCAAGCGCCTTAGTTTTGGTTGTGGCACGACTCTTATTTTTGGATTTTTTTATTTATCAAAAACAAAACACGTACTAAAATGAAAGAAAAAACAAAAAAATGTAAAACGATAAACGATAAACGATGGGTTGCCTCCCATCTAGTGCCTTATTTATTGTCGTGGCTCGACATAGTTACCTCGAGTACTTAGACTTTGTCGAGATAAGTGATGGCCATGAATTTTATCGAATCAAGAGGACCGATATAAGGTTTCACACGTTGGCCATTCACTTTGAAGATAACACCATTATTATCTTCCAATTCAACTACTCCAGACGAGTAGACTTGGATAACTTTGTATGGACCAGACCACTTGGACTTTAACTTACCTGGGAAGAGCTTCAATCTGGAGTTGAAGAGAAGTACCATATCATCCTTTTAAAAGTTTCGACGAACAATCCGCTGATCATGATACTTTTTCATCCGCTCCTTGTATAGGTCTGATCTTTATAAGCATGTAGACGGAATTCATCCATCTCGTTCAGTTGCTCCATCCTCAGCTTCATTGCATCATCCCAATTCAAATTCAATCGCTTCAGCACCCACAATTCCTTGTGCTCGAGCTCAATGGGTAAGTGACAAGCCTTCCTATAAACTAGTTGATAAGGGGACATGCCAATTGGCGTTTTGAATGCAGTCCTGTACGCCCATGGTGCATCGTCCAGCTTCCGAGACTAATCCTTCCTATTAGCATTTACCGTCTTCGCAAGGATTTGCTTGATCTCTCGATTGGAAACCTCTACCTGTCCACTAGTTTGTGGGTGATAAGGCGTGGCTACCTTATGTTGCTTGACACCATATTTTGCCAACACGGACTTGAATAGCTTGTTGCAAAAGTGAGATCCTTCATCTCTTATGATAGTACGTGGTACTCCAAAGCGAGAGAAGATATTCCTCTTCAAGAACGCTACAACACGCTTTCCCTCATTGTCGGCCAACGCTACAGCTTCAACCCATTTTGAGACATAATCCACAGCAACTAAGATGTATTTCATTCCAAACGAATTCACGAATGGACCCATGAAATCAATTCCCCATACATCAAAGAGTTCTACCTCAAGAGTTTTCGACATGGGCATCTCATGGTGTTTCAAAATAGAACTTTGTCGCTGGCATTGGTCGCATCTTCTAACAAAGTCATGAGCATCTCTAAATATGGAAGGCCAATAATATCCACTTTGCAATACTTTTCTTGCCATCCGATTACCTGCGTGATGTCCCCCAACTTGGGAAGTGTGGCATGCTTCCAATATATTTGGTACCTCTTCATAGGATATACATCGTCGGATAACACCATCCGTGCATCGTCGAAACAAATATGGCTCATCCCAAAAGTAGTGTTGTGCATCATGCATAAACTTCCTCTTTTGATGGTAAGATAAATTTGTCGGTATCACATTACTCACCACAAAGTTTGCAAAGTCGGCATACCATGGTAACTCTTCTATTATCGTGGCTAAGATCTCCTCATCAGGGAATGCATCATCAATCTCGATTTCAGGTTGTGCCACATGCTCGTTATCGAGTCTAGAGAGATGGTCGGCCACTTGGTTCTCGCAACCTCTTCTATCTTTAACTTCGAAATCAAACTCTTGCAGCAGCAATACCCATCGAATTAGTCTTGGTTTTGCATCCTTCTTTGTCATTAGATACCTAAGAGCTGCATGGTCTGTATGAACGATCACCTTAGTACCCAATAGGTAGGCATGAAACTTCTCAAACGCATACACAACCGCTAGGAGCTCTTGTTCAGTAACAGTGTAGTTCCTTTGGGCTTCATTTAGGACCTTACTCACATAGTAGATAGGATGAAATAGCTTCTTCTTTCTCTGACCAAGTACAGTACCAACGGCTACACCACTAGCATCACACATGACTTCGAACGGGAGAGACCAATCTGGTGCTGCCATGATAGGGGCTTCAATGAGTTTTCCTTTGAGGCATTCGAATGCCTTCAAGAAATCATCATTGAAGTCAAACTTCGCATCTTTCTCCAAGAGTTTGCACAATGGACTAGCAATTTTGGAGAAGTCTTTGATGAACCGACGATAGAAACCTGCATGGCCGAGAAAACTACGAACACCCTTCACCAAAATTGGAGGTGGTAGCTTCTCAATGACTTCAATTTTCGCTCGATCAACCTCAATTCCTCTTTCGGAGATTTTGTGCCCAAGAACAATACCTTATTTTACCATGAATTGGCACTTTTCCCAATTCAGCACTAGGTTGAATTCTACACATCTTTGCAACGCCATACTTAGGTTTGTCAAGCATGCTTCAAAAGTCTCACCAACAACTGAAAAATTGTCCATGAATACCTCCAAAGTGTCTTCAACCATATCAGAAAAAATGGACATCATACAGCGTTGAAAGGTGGCTGGTGCGTTACATAGCCCGAATGGCATACGCTTGAAGGAAAACGTACCATATAGGCATGTAAACGTTGTCTTCTCTTGGTCTTCGGGAGCAATACAAATCTGATTATAGCCTGAATAACCGTCTAATAAACAAAACCATCCTTTCCCCGCTAATCGATCTAGCATTTGGTCTATAAATGGCATTGGAAAGTGATCTTTGAGCGTCCAAGAATTCAGCTTCCGGTAGTCTATGCATACTCTCCATCCAGTGACGGGTCTGAGTGGAGTAAGTTCATTTTTCTCATTCGCGACCACCGTCATGCCTCCTTTCTTGGGAACACATTGTACCGAGCTTACCCATATACTATCAGAGATTGGATACACAACCCCTGCGTCTAACCACTTGATAATTTCTTTCTTCACCACTTCTTGCATAGGTGGGTTTAGACGTCTTTGATGCTCAATGGTTGGTTTGCAATTTTCTTCAAGCTGAATCTTGTGAGTACAAATCCCAGGTGGAATACCAATAATATCCGCAATGGTCCATCCAATGGCTCTAATATACTTCCGTAGAATAGCAATAAGAGCTGCAACTTGTTGCTCACCCAAATCTGCTGCCACAATGACTGGAAGTGTGCTTCCGCTTCCTAAGAATGCATACTTTAAATGACTTGGCAGCTCCTTCAATTCTAACGTGGGTGGCTCTTCAATAGATGGCTTAGCTGGTGGTGTGGGTCGATTTTTGAGATCAAGGTCCAGCTTCTTGGGAGCATAGAAATATGTCCCTAATCCTGATAGAGCACAAATAGCTTCTTTGCAATTTTCAGCATCCTTACTCTCTCCATTCATGGAGGTTAGCAATAATTTGCTCTTCTTTAAGTAATTCTTTCGGATCATCAAAGAAAACATCAGCCACCGAAAATACACTCGGATCTTTGGGTTGCTTCATTGATTTACAAACATCAAAGCGAACCACTTCGTCATTTATTCGGAATGAAAGCTCATTAGCTCTCAAATCAATGAGCACACTTCCTGTAGCAAAGAAAGGGCGTCCCAAGATTATGGGAACCTCTGAGTCCGCTTCACAATCCAAAATAACAAAGTCTGTTGGAAATATGAATGAAGAAACCTTTACCAAGACATCACATAGGATACCAACAGGTCGTTTTACCGACCTATCCGCCATGACGAGCCTCATATTGGTTGGAGTAGGATCACCCAACCCCAACTTTTTATAGATAGATAATGGCATCAAATTGATGCTGGCTCCTAAATCACATAATGCTTTGGCAAAATTCAAAGATCCAATGGTGCAAGGAATAGTGAAAGCTCCGGGGTCAGCCTTCTTCTGAACTATTGATCGGGTAGCGATTGCGCTGCAGTGATGGACATCATCTTTCAACTCATAACTTGCTGCCCGCTTCTTTGTCAAAAGATCCTTCATAAATTTTGCATACCCAGGCATTTGTTCAAGTGCTTCCACCAATGGAACATTAATGGTCAGCTGCTTTAACATAGTCATGAATTTGTTGAACTTCGTATCATCCGCCACCTTCTTCAATCTTTGGGGAAAAGGTGGTGGTGGGTATGGAATTGTTCTCTCCATGGCTTTCTTCTCCTCTTGCTTCCGTTTTTCAGCTTTTCCAGGTTACACGTCGTGAGGAGTGACGTTAAGGACGTTAGGATCGGCTACTGCGGCATCTTCCCCTTTCGCCTTATCATCAATTTCCGCTTCTTCGTCAACTACTTTCTTGCCTTTTTCTGAAGTTTCCAGCACCTTACAACTTCGGGTAGTGATGTCCATGCATGACCCATCATTCCTTAGGTTTTGCACAGTATCGCTAGGTAAAGTACCAGCCTTTCTTTGATTGAGTGCTGCTGAAAGTTGGCTCAATTGCTGCTCTATTTGCTTGATTGAAGTGGAATGAGAATCAACTAATTGCTTCATAGAGGACAAATCATTTACTACCTTCGTTACTCCTGCGCTCGTTGCTTCCACTCCTTTCAGTAGTTTAGCCATCATGTCTTCCATACTTCCAGAACTAGATGTGGTGGTGTCACGTCTTCCAGGGGGTACGTATAAACCACTTTTTTCATTGTTTTTCCTCCAACTACCTTGGTCCTTGTTTCCAGACTTATCATAATAGTTCCGACCTTGGTTTCCTTGGGCATTGCCTCGGAAACCCCCCTGATTGTTCAAGTAGTTGGCTTCCTCTTACGAATCAGATTCGTCTCTTCCTTTTGATGCAATAGCTTTCACTTTTTCGATCTTCCCTGATAATAAATGCTCTGTAAGAAGATCCACTTGTGTTTTCATGTGCGCCATATCTTGATCACGTTCTTCTTATCTTCTTCTTTGGTCTGCAGTCATGCCAATAGATAAAGTGGGGCTTGCTACCTCAGAATCCCTGGTATGCCAAGCTCTACTTTGTTTCTTCATACGATCTAGCATATTGCTTGCTTGACCAAAGGTGAGATCCATAAAGGATCCTCCAGCCGCATTATCCACCACTGGTTTAGTTATTGAATTCAAGGCTCTGTAAAGTATCTCCATTAGGTGAACATTAGTCATGTGATGGGTTGGGCACCTCATTAGCTTCGTCTTGAACCTTTCCCATGTTTCATGAAGAGCTTCAGTGGGAAGCTGATGAAAGTTGCTGATTTCATCTCTCAATTGTGCTCTTTTGGATGGCGGAAAGAGTCTTTCTAGGAAAGCGTCTCTCAATTGCCTCCAATTTGTAATAGAATCAGGAGTCAGGCCATTCAACCATAGAGTTGCCTCCCCAGACAGAGACAATGGAAATAAGCATAATCGAATTGCATTCTGACCAACTCCAGGATTGTCAAATGACTTGCATGTAGAAATAAAGTTGATGAGATGCATATTCGGATCATCGCCTGCTAGTCCACCAAATAATCCCTTGAGTTGCAATAACTGAATCATGGTGCTCGTGATGTTGAACTTGGCTCCGGGTGCCAATGGTGGAGGAATAATGGCTCCTGTGTCTCCGGCTCCATCAAGATCATCATCATCATCGTCGAAAGCTGGTTGCATAGCTTGGCGTTCAGGCCTAAACCTAGCTTGACGATCTCTTCTGTTGGCAGGTGTTGCGATCTTAGCGGCATGCCTAGGGTTTAGTAGCTCGTCATCACCTAGATCTTCATCATCAGGATTTGTTGCTCGCCCAGGGTTATCAATATTCTGTTGATGCACTTGAGCGGCAGCTAGCGCAGCTAGTCTCGCCTGTTCCTGTTGAGCAGCCATCCTTTCAATTGCGTGTTGTGCCTCCATTCTGTGAATACGTTGTGGTTCAGGATTGATAGGTAATAACGGTTGACCAGAACTTCGGGTATAGGGCATGCACTGAATAAAAACCTGCAGTAAACAAAAACAAAAACTAAAAGTAAAAGTACGAGAATCTTTGACCAAAGGGTCTAGTAATTATTACGAACTTAATTGACACTTGTATTCCCCGACAACGGCGCCAATTTTTGATAACGCTGAATCTACAACACTCGTAGGAGTGTAAATCGGTCGTTTGTCAAATATAGAACCCAACTGGGTTGGGTATCGATCCCACAGGGAATAGCTTGGTCAACAAGTAAGCAAAGATTACTAGACTTTTAGTGCAAGTCTCGTAAAAAGGGGGGAATTGTATTGTGATAGTAATGTAACCAAAATAAGAGAGTAAAGCAGAAAATAGCAAAGTAAAAGAAAGAATGTTTAGTAGGTTGTGAAACAATCAGAATTGAGGAGTTGGGGTTATGTCCACCTTCTGAGTTATACGTCTCCATTGACTATGAGTGTGTTGAATTCATACATGCATGTGCTTATAGAGAATTGTATTCGATGGTAAATCCAGGCGTCTTTCGACCTATTCGAGGATTATTTCACTTTAACTCTTTCGAGCTTAAAGCGTGTCTAACGGTACGAATTCTCCAAGAGGTTAATCCAGTTACGGCACTAACTTTTTAATAGGGGATGGGACCCTACTACCTTGACATTATCTCTTTTCCAGACAGATAACCTTTCTTTCGAACAAGTTAAATGTTATACTGGCGTATTCTTGCGTTTGCAACCACAAAGAATTTAGATTAAGATGAAGAGAATAATGATATAAGCAGCATACGTGTCATGAACTCACAAACTCACAGCAATAGATAGTATCTCATTCAGCTTCCATAACCCCAACAGAGAAGTTTAGTTACCCATGAGTGCGAAGGAAATCACAATTGACATTGTTGTTATTCCACAATAAATATTTCACGTTTGTAATGGTGTGGTAGGCGTTAGGCGTGAATCCCTTAGCAAAGTAACGTTTCTCTTGTTGTGGAATTTAAGAATAGATTAATAGAAGAAGAAAAATAGAATTAATGGAAGAATGATTGTTTAGAACTAGAATGTCTTAGAAGTAGAATAGAATAGAATTGAATGTAAGAAGATATCCTAAAATCTCTAGCAAGATAGGGTATTTATAATACCCATATCCTATTCCTACTAAGCTAATGAAATGCTTAACCAAATCCTACTAAGCTAATGAAATACTTAACCCAATTGTACTAGGTTAATGTATCATTATCCTAATCCTAACAAGCTAATGTAATACTTAACCCAATTGTACTAGGTTAATGTATCATTATCCTAATCCTAATAAGTTACTGCTAGTCCCCAAAGTCTTCAGAAATGTTGTTTTAGCCCGGGACAGAATTTCCATGCGCCATCTTTAGTCCTTGGCGTCCAAGATTGGCTTTTCTCCTTTCGTGAAGCTTTCTTTGGCGTCAAGTTATCCATGAAATGCTGAATTCTGCATCATTTATACCTGAAACTTTGCTAATCATGTTCGTTAGCTCACTTACAGGAAAATGGACTAAAAGTGCATGAAATATATAATTTGTTCTCAAAACTAGGCTAAAATATGGGCAAAATATAGTGCTATAGGCGTGTAAATTCGCCTATCATCAGTATTCCATTCATCCAGGATCAACCAAAATGTATCAAGATTTGAAAGATATGTATTGGTGGAATGACATGAAGAAGAGCATTGCAGAATTTGTAGTTGAATGTCCAAATTGTCAAACAGTTAAAGTTGAGCACCAAAAACCCGAAGGCTATATGCAATGCATAGATCTTCCAATTTGGAAGTGGGACATGATCAACATGGATTTTGTTATAGGTTTTCCTCGTACAGCTCGGGAATTTGATTCTATATGGATGATTGTGGATAGGCTTACTAAATCCGCGCATTTCTTACCAGTTAAGATCACTTACACAGTTGAAGAATATTCGAAGATGTATGTTAAGGAAATAGTCCGATTACATGGAGTGCCAACTTCTATTATATCGAATCGGGGAACTCAATTTACCGCAAACTTTTGGAAGTCTTTCCAACGGAGTTTGGGAACACAAGTGAATCTGAGTACAGCTTTTCACCCTCAGACGGATGGACAAGCAGAGCGCACCATTCAAACACTTGAAGATATGCTACGAGCATGTGTTATAGATTTTAAAGGCAGCTGGGATGATCATTTACCTCTTATTGAGTTTGCCTACAATAATAGCTATCATTTAAGTATCAAAATGGCACCATATGAAGCTTTATATGGGAGGAAGTGTAGATCACCAATAGGATGGTTCGAAGCGGGTGAAACTCTTATGTTCGGACCGGATCTTGTGTATCAAGCCATAGAAAAAGTCAAGGTGATTCAGCAATGGTTGAAAACAGCCCAAAGTCGACACAAGTCATATGCGGATAGTAGAAGAAGAGGGATAGAATTTTCGTTAGGCAATTGGGTATTTTTGAAGGTATCGCCAATGAAAGGGGTGATGAGATTTGGCAAGAAAGGAAAGTTGAGTCCACGATATATAGGCCTGTATAAGATTATTCGAAGATGTGGGCAAGTTGCTTATAAATTAGAGCTACCCCAGGAACTCTCATCAGTGCATCCAGTATTTCATGTATCGATGCTTCGAAAGTGCATCGGAGATCCGTCCTTTATTACTTCTACTGAAGATGTGCAAGTAACAGAAGATCTTACCTATGAGGAGATGCCTATTGCTATATTAGATCATCAAGTTAAGAAGATGAGAAATAAAGAAGTAGCATCGGTGAAAGTACTTTGGAGAAATCAACAAAGGGAAGAGATTACATGGGAAGCTGAGGAAGCAATGAAATCTAAGTACCCTCATTTGTTCAAAGATGAAGAGGAAGTTCAAGAAACGGAGTTAGAACATTAACAAGTAAGTTTTTGTTTATATATGCATAGTATTTATGTGATGATGTGAATGTTAATGGTGGACTTGAAAATAACTACGCTAACATTCGAGGACGAATGTCCTAAAGGGGGGAAGGATGTAACACCCCGTATTCAAGGACATGTATTTGCGTATTCAAGTACGTGTATTGGTCTTATTTATATGGAATTAATTTTTTTATTTTATTTATACCGGAATTTGCCCGTCGATGGTTCCATACGAAGGTTATTGAATAAGATTTCCAACGATATAAAGATTTCAAAAAACGGATAAGTTTCGGATATAATCGAGCACGTTCGAAACTATAAAACGGTGGCCGGGATATGGTGAATAGTAAATGTGCAGGAAAATTTCCTGCACACAAACTACTGAGGCCTGCCAGTTTATTGGGTCAACTTTGAATGATCATAACTCCCTTAATATAATGAATTGGGAGATCTACGACCTATCAAAAGAAATATCATTGAGTCTTCTTTCCAATGCAATTGGTTTCATCCAAATCCAGCATCTGAGTAAGGATTTATACTCGTTTTACTTTAGCCTCTCAAAACAGATTTTTATGGTCAACTTCAAACGATCATAACTCCTTGTACAGGACGAACTGGGTGTCCTAATCTATATTAAATGAAATCCCTTTGAATTATATTTCCAACGATACCAATTTCACCCAAATCCGATATCGGAGAAAAGAGTTATGGTCGATCTACTTTAGCTTGTCAAAACAGACCACCATGGACAGATTCGGATTTACTTAAAATTTTAAGGGCAATATGGTCATTTCCCATCACCTCATGAACGAAAATTGGTCATTATATACATATACTTAGCCTCATATCCATTATTTATCATCCATTATTGAAGAATAAGAAACCCTAGCCAAATTTCAACTCCAATTATCTTGTGATTCAACCGTAGAAAATCCAAATTGATTCCGTAGTTGTGTTCACCGTCGCGAGGGCTTCGAGAAGCACCCCTTATTTGTGCCAACAGGACTTCAAAATAAAAAGGGCCATTTTATGGTAAGGATGTAAATTATGTTGGTGTTATTTATATGGATATGTATATATATGCATGTAAGCATAAGAAGTGTGTTATTTGATTGTTGTTGAAAGATGATTGGAAATGATGTTGGATTATTCTTGTGCATGGTTAGATTATGTTGAATTGTGAAGGGATTTGGTGTGATGATATGGTATTTAAATGATTATTATATATATATATATATATATACACACACATAAACCTATTGTTCAAGTCTGTTTTTGGAATGCTATGCAAATATTGGTTGTATGGAATTATGGAAGAGAATTGTGGTGTTGGGTTGCTAATACTAGATGCCAAACATTTCATTGTAGATAAGTGATTTGTAAAGGTGGGAAGTTGTGTTGAATTGGTATCCGAATCTACGACGAGGTATGTAAAGCATACTCTAACGATGTTCTTTGGCATGAAAACACCAATGTTCCATCAAGTAAGATTCCGAGGTTGTCCAAAAATATGTATTGTTCAACATTACCAACGAAGTTGTTTCCATTCTATAAAGTGTCAAAATGTTTAATTGATATACCAAAAGGCTCCTATTTCATTGTTGTGATATTGATGATTCTGAAACACATTGTTGATGTACCAATGAGTCTTTATTACGTCGTTATTGTATAGAAGGTCTATTACTTGGTTCTTATTGATGTATCGTTGTTTCAAAGTATCAAAAATGTGGTGGCGACCGAAATAACAATCTCAAAGATTAATTGAACTAAGTGATGGAAGTTCTCTCTTATCGGGTGGTATCCCAGGGGCATAAGCCTAGCATGGGTCGATCCCTATTTACGTGTTTATGGGTGGTATCCCAGGGGCATAAGCCTAGCATGGGTCGATCCCAGTTGATATGTACTAGAGGCAGCCTAATGGTCACAGTACAGTACAGTAATGATTACAAATATGTTAAGAACGAAGGTAAAGTGATTGAATAAATTCAATGTACAGGTTGTCACAAGTTCTAGTAATTGTGATCCACTCCTATTACGATTTATTCACTTGTTTCGTATTTCTATTGAGCTCCTATATCATATGTGATTATCTACAGCTTTGCATACTCAGTACATATTTCGTACTGACGTCCCCCACGGGGACCTGCATTTCATGCTACAGGCACAGGTACCTCAGCTCATTCACAGCATAGATAGGAGCCAGGTCATACAACTATTGTTGGTGAGCTCTAGTTTGCTTTGGAGTTTTCCGAGTCGGTTCCTTATGTTTTGTTATTGTACAGGAGTCATGTGTGGGCGGGGGTTTGTCCCGACCCTAGTTCTGTCATGTATATCCTAGAGGCTTTGTAGACATAAGGAAGGGTAAAGTCATGGAAGTTTATATAGTGATGTTATATCTGTATATGTGGTGGCCCCGACGGCCAAGTATTATATATATATATATATATTTGTGCGTGTTGTGATGATACAGGTAATTAGATCCTTCTATATGCAACGAAGTGCTGTCCAAATTTTTGGTGACATGTATGGGAAAGTACAGGTATTTGAACGGGTTCTCCCGGGCCTTCTCGGCTTCGGGTGCCAGTCCGGCCCGATGGGATTTTGGGGCGTGACAGGCGGGCTCCTGACTTTCTATTTTTCAATCTGTTTAACTTTCAATATCTTCACCTTGTTTCTTGGTTTTCCATTTATTCGCCCTGTGCTTCGGGCATGCTCCTGAAATCACATCAAAACTGAATAGAAAATTATCCCAAAAAAAAGAAATGTAATTTCTATGAGTTAATTGGAATGACTCGACTAAAAGGTACGTCTTATAGGAATCCAGGGGGATGACTCGACTAAAAGGTACATCTTCTAGGAATCAAGGGAAATGACTCGACTAAAAGGTACGTCTTCTAGGAATCAAGGGAAATGACTCGACTAAAAGGTACGTCTTATGGGAATCAAAGGGGATGACTCGACTAAAAGGTACGTCTTATAGGAATCATAGGGGATGACTCGAATAGAAGGTACGTCTTATAGGGGTCAAAGGGGATGACTCGACTAAAAGGTACGTCTTATAGGAATAAAGGGAAATGACTCGACTAAAAGGTACGTTTTCTAGGAATCAAGGGGGATGACTCGACTAAAAGGTACGTCTTATAGGAATCAAAGGGGATGACTCGACTAAAAGGTATGTCTTATAGGAATCAAGGGAAATGACTCGACTAAAAGGTACGTCTTCTAGGAATCAAAGGGCATAACTCGACTAAAAGGTATGTCTTATAGGAATCAAAGGGGATGACTCGACTAAAAGGTACGTCTTATAGGAAACAAGGGAAATGACTCAACTAAAAGGTACGTCTTCTAGGAATCAAGGGAAATGACTCGACTAAAAGGTACGTCTTATGGGAATCAAAGGGGATGACTCGACTAAAAGGTACGTCTTATAGGAATCATAGGGGATGACTCGAATAGAAGGTACGTCTTATGGGGGTCAAAGGGGATGACTCGACTAAAAGGTACGTCTTATAGGAATCAAAGGGGATGACTCGACTAAAAGGTACGTCTTATAGGAATCAAGGGAAATGACTCGACTAAAGGTACGTCTTATAGGAATCAAAGGGGATGACTCGACTAAAAGGTACGTCTTATAGGAATCAAAGGGGATGAATCGACTAAATGGTACGTCTTTAGGAAATCAAAGGGGATGACTCGACTAAAAGGTACGTCTTATAGGAATCAAAGGGGATGACTCGACTAAAAGGTACATCTTATAGGAATCAAGGGAAATGACTCGACTAAAAGTTAAGTCTTCTAGGAATCAAAGGGGATGACTCGACTAAAAGGTACGTCTTCTAGGGGTCAAAGGGGATGACTCGACTAAAAGGTACGTCTTATAGGAATCAAAGGGGATGACTCGACTAAAAGGTACGTCTTATAGGAATCAAAGGGGATGACTCGACTAAAAGGTACGTCTTCTAGGAATCAAAGGGGAATGACTCGACTAAAAGGTACGTCTTATAGGAATCAATAGGAATGACTCGACTAAAAGGTACGTCTTATAGGAATCAAGACTTAAGTTAGGAAGTGCATTACCTAAGAAGCAAAATTCGAATTACCCAATCAAGGAAGTGTGTTTCCTTATCAATGTTGTTTGAATTATCAAAACAATGAAGTGTGTCTCCTTACCAAAGCTACTTGAATTACCAAAACAAGGAAATGCGTCTCCTAGAGATCTTGAATTATGAATTTTACCATGGTTTTGATTACCAAACCTGTGCAGCAACCTTGCCTCTTGCATTTTTTGAGGTGAGAAATTACGGCCTTTGATGTTTAGGCTCTGAAATCCTTGATCTGAATGCAACATGTATTCCTATTACATACAAAGAAAACTTGTGAGTTTAAAAACATGGTGGCTAGTTTGTGGCTTTGGCTTTTGAGGCAATTGCTCCTGCCCCCGTCACATTTTGCTTTGCTTCCAACCATTAGCATATGTCATTGACTTGCTGTATCATTGACTCAAACTCATCTTATTAAGAGTGACTCTGAAACAAACACAGTATTTCTGCTTTGTCATGTTTCTCAAATAAACCCTTTGAACCTTGGTATTTCCATGAGTTCCCCGACTTCTCTGTTGACAAAACTTCCTGCATGCCTTTTTTTTTTGGGCTCACAATCATGTCTCTTTCATGTGCTAGCTTTTTTCTTGCTTTGTGCAATTAAAGAAGCTGGTAGCCAGTTTTGAAATCTTTTCTCACTTGTTTTGACACGGACTTGACTCAAAGACAAGAAACAACAAAAAAAAATGACAATTTTTGTTTTGATAACTGACTTAAGAAAGATAAAATTAAAATAAAGAGAAGAAAGAAAAGACAATGAATATCCCATTTTAAAACAATGAAACGAAAAATTCATCTAAAAATGACAGTCAACACTAATGATTATGCCATGCATTTTGGATTAAGCAGCTTGATCTTTTCATCCAAACTTTCTACCCATTGTTGTTGAGTTAATGACCTTGAAACTGAGTTGCTTTCTTTGGTCAATTGCATTTAAGACCCCATTCGGCTAGTGGCTCCTTGAAGGGTTTTCTCCAACAAGCTTCTTTCATTTTCTCTCGGCTCACTATCGTCTTATGGTGCCCGTGAGGATTTTCACCAATAAAACTCTCTCATTTTTATTTCTCTCAACTTACCATCGCCTTATGGTGCCCGTAAGGGTTTTCACCAATAAGACTCTCTCATTCTATTTCTCTCTTGATTTCTTATGCTGAGGAAGACAAGTAGTTCCCAAACGCATCATCATATCCCTTGCATACATAGCCTTAACATCCTCAAAGATTGATCTGAAGGTCTTTCTTTGGTTGTAACTTGGATTTTGGATAGGGTTGGAAAGAAAGGATGGCATGAGGACCAAATGACACTTAAAGTGGGTTAGGACTTACAACTTTTGGAATCGACTCAAACAATGAGGATTAACTCATGCCCCAATTTCTTTTGACTGGGTGACTCTAAATTGTTTATTTGGTTGGACCGAGACCTAAGTAGGGCAGCCTACGTATCTCACCCTCGAGAGAGGAGAATCAGGTTATGCGTAGTTCTGGAAGCTTATTTTGCTTGATTCTAATTTTTTATTTATTTATTTATTTTGGGGGATTTTTCCGACTCTATTTTTCTTCAATCTCTTTTTCTCTTTTTTTTTGACACATTTTTTCTCACTTTTTTTTTGAACTTTTCTGACTATTGTTTTGCTCGACATTTTTTCTTCGAGCTTTGCTGACTATATTGATTCCAAAAGAGGTGTATGAAAGAAAATAAAACTAAAGCTCAAATAGGGTAAACAAAGGATGACACGATGTTTGGATGGCAGAATGAAATGCCTTCGTCATATCAATCTTTGAAAATGCAAGTACATATCATGAAATATGAAAGTGCACGATCAAGATCACTTATGAAATATTTTACAACACTAACTTGCCCCGAGCATGTGTGCCGCCTCTTTTCTACACTTGCCCAGCATACAACTCCACTTTGTTGTACATTCCTCATGCTGAAGGACTCATGACTTCGTGGAGCTAATTTTCTTCCTATTCCTCTTGATAGGATCACGTAGACACTGTTTGACCTAATTAAGACATGTCTTTCAATTGATGACCAAGTTATTCTCACGATTTTCAAAATAATAGCCTTAATTTTTAAAGAAGGTTTCAACTTAATCACCAAATGCCCCAGCACTCTATCTATTTCCTCAGATGCTCTCTTTTTCTAACTTTAATCCTCTGATTCAATGTTCATTCTTAAACTGGATGTTAAGATCTAGATGTAAATTTCACTACCATATCAAATCACTAGAGTCAACATAAAATGTACTATGTAAAAAAAAACATATTTAAAACACAAAGAAAAAGGGGACACTCCATTTAATAAAAATGAAAGATAGAAGGGTTTGAACATAAACGACAAAGGGACAAAACAAGATAAATCCCGAACTACAACCCTGAAATAATTCGGAGAACAGAAAATAAAACAAAACAAACTACCAAACCCCTTCCTAGTAAGGAGAGCGATGACTTCTCCATTGCTCAGCCTGACATCTTAGCCACTGGCTTGCATATCAATATGACTGGAGCTTCCACCACTGTCAGACATATTTCCTTCAACAAATAAGCTCTGGATCCCCATGCTTAACTCATTTCCTCCCACAGATTGTGCAGTACCTCGTGCTGGTGAAGAACTCTATGGGATGGTCGAAGGGCCAATGTTTTGCACCACAATCAATTTATCTTGAATTATCTTTTCTATTTCTCTTTTCAAAGTGCGAGAATCTTCAGTACTATGACCCTGAACATCAGAATGATATGCACATCGCACATTAGGATCAAAGCTTCTTGAATGCGGGTCAAGAGTATACCCAAGGAGAGGAGTGATCATGCCCTACTGTACCAATCTCTGGAATAAACTGGCATAGTATTCCCCAATAGGAGTGAAATTATCTTTTTCCTTCCTCCTCTTTGCGAACTCTGGCCTCGAATGAAATTTGGATTTAGAGGTCCCTTGGTAAATTTATGGGTGTCGAGGACGATGTTGAGGGATAGGGGCATGCCATTATGGATAAGAAGATGGATGAGCATACAATTGTGCATTGTTCACAGGATATCGAGGAAGTGGAATGGGATTTCTTGGATTTCGGAGAAAGAAACCTTGTTGCAAGTGGTTATGTGGATCTGATATGTAAGCTCGGTATTGAGGTTGACAGTATTGGTGGGTTGAACCTCTCAAACTCTGCTTTGGCCCTGTCATGACAATAGGTGCGTTTTCCTTCTTTTTTCCTTCAGTTTCCCTTGGTTGATTGCAATGTCGTCCCGAATGTTTCACAGAATCCTTCTGTCCATCAGGCTCCCCAAATTTTGATGTCTCAAAACTGGGAGGAAGGTTAACACTTGAAGACATGCCCCAGTTTTTATATGAAACATCTTCATAGCCCATAAGTCCATGGGAATTTTTCATATCATTTTCTACACTCTTCACTTTCCCAACCATTTTCTCTGGCTCTTTTGGCATGCTAGGCTTCTTAGTTAGAAATTTTGGCGGTTCACTTAACTTAACTGTAGGCTCAAGAGTATACCAATGATCATCAACAGTATTGAACGTGGAGCCACTAGTGGACTGGGAAAGCACAATCGTTGGATTGATAGACAAAGTGGAAGCCTTAGTAGAAGGTTGAGCAACAAAAGCACAGACGGTATGTGGTGCTGTGAATGTGGTAGACTTATACTGAGGAGATAAAGAAAGAGTGGTGGAAGTATTGAGGTGCATTTGACGTGGAATGGATTCTGAGGCATGCTGTGGTGCATCAACAACAGTAGAAAACTGACTTTGCGATTTTGGTGGAAGACTCAAGGTATTTGCAGGGTCAAAAGTGGGGAACGGAGGAGGAGGCAGCCCACTGGCCCAAGCTCGGTACATTCCCATCATTTGTTGTCTCAGTCTCAAATTCTCTTCCTTTAAACTCTCAATTTCCCGACTCTTTGTTTCATCCATGATGCCACTCTCTATATCTTTGTTGGACACAACTAACCCTTCTTTGGATTTGGTGTGATATGGAGGACCAGCCAGGAAACCACAAACCAACCACCTTAAACTAACTGAACAAGAGGTAACAAATATGTTAGAGTTCAACTTTTTTTTTTCTTCAAAACCTCTTCTTCTTTTTTTCTTGAAGAAAAATCACCGAACCCTAGAAGGGCGCCTACGTATCCCACCCCCGAAAGGGGAGAATCAGGTGTGCGTAGTTCGTGAAGTTTTGCCAAAATGGCCAATTAAATTTTTCTTTTTTTTTTCTTGAAACTTTAAAAAGAAAAGAAAATAACAAATTATCAAAAGAATTGACGAAAATCTTTTGCATATTTTAGGTTTAATCTCCCTATACAAAAATGGAATCTATGATTACCACAGAAGAATCTTTTTGGGTTTTCGATTTAGAATTTCATAGGAAAATGAAACTTGAAACTATTAAAGAAAAATCTTTTTGTAGTTTTCTTTTAGAGATGTATATGAAACACCTACTATAAGTGAAGAGTGAATAAAATCTTTTTGAATTTTTCAGATTCCTGTACAACATGAAATCTATGGTTACCGAAGAAAATATTTTTGGATTTTCGATTTTAAATTTCATACGAAAATGAAACTTGAACCTATTAAAGGAAAATATATTTTTTTGCTTTCTTTTAAAGATGTACATGAGACACCTACTCTAAATGAAGAGTGAAGAAAATCTTTTTTGAATTTTTGAAATAAGATCCCCGAACCTAAAATAGGTTGCCTACGTATCTCACTCCCGAGAGAGGAGAATCAGGGGTGCGTAGTTCGTCCAGATTGGACAATTAACGATTAACTAACAGATTGACCCTAACTTAAGGGCACAACCAAAGACAAACGAATAAAATCTTTTTGAGTTTTTTTTTCTTTTAATTAGACACTTCAACTAAACTTACACCAACAATTATGAAGGAAAAAAAAAATCTTTTTGATATTTTCATTACATGAAATATACAAATTTCTACCATTTTTTGCATTTTCTTTTATAAAAACTGCTAAAAAAAATCTTTTTTTTGAAAATTTCGAATTATGAATGCATGCTAAAGGAGACAAATGAAAAATCTTTTTGATATTTTTGTTTTTGAGAAATGAGTGCAAAAAGTAAAAATCTTTATTTTTTGAATTTTTGGATTGTGAAGAACAAAAGCCATAAAGAACACTAAAAGCTACGACACTCTTTTTTTTTTCTTCTTTTCGACTCACTTCCCTTTTTTTCTCTATTTTTTTCAACAGTTCTTGCCTACGCACCTTACTTCTAACACATGTTTTCACCAAATCAGTCCGTCAAATGACCCTATTACCCTCAAAGATGCAACATTTAGCACGTAGGGATGCGTTAGAGGTGAGTCTCCTACAAAAGACCAAGTGGACCCCGCTAGGTCTCAATATGATGCACATAAGCATGACCTAAAGGCTGACCTACGTTGTGGTTTACTAACAAGGCCGTTCGGGGGAGCATATGGTCGATAGTGGCTGCTTTGCTTTCCACCTACTCTATACATCCAACGGCTCCCCCCTAAAATAAAGGTGACTCAACTAGAGTTCGTGCGCACGACGTGCGCTCTGAGACTTGTTGCGGAAAGAATTGACTCGGGTTATGCAAATGATGCCAGATATAAAGCGGTAACACATAGGATAAATACTGTAAACAAAGAGCACGAAAATGCACAAAAGTGAAAACACAAACAAAAATCACAAACAATGCTTATACACTCGTAATGCCAAATAAAGCCTATACGACTCCAAAAAAAAGCTCGAATTCTGAAATAGTCTCCAGCAGAGTCGCCAGAGCTGTCACACCCCTATTTTGACTCCAAAAAAAAAGATATGTATTTTAAGGTTTGAAAGGGTTTTTTATTAAAGTGACAACATGAAGATTGGTTCCGAAAAAAGATTGTTTTTACATTCAAAATCAGAGTCGCCACTTGGCATAATCTGGTGTGCCAAGTCACCATTGGAAAATCCTTTTCGAAACCATTTGACTCTTTAAACCGGTTTACGAACAGGGATTCCGGCTAAGGAATTCTGTTGATCGAGGGGAAGGTGTTAGGCACCCCTCGATCCAGTGGTTCGACCACGGTCGCTTGGTGGAGCCTATCGGCTAATTTGACATTACAAATGTACAAACCACATAAACACACAAAACAAGCAAACAAATAAATCACACAAAATTCAAAACAAACAAAAATAATGTTCAGTCCAAATTATACAATCCAAAATAAAAGAGGTGCTGAAATATAAAACCTATTCTATTCTAAACTAATCCTAAACTAAACTCCACCCGACGTTCCGGGCCTTGATCACGAGCCTCCTTTGCGTACATGCTACTTCAGGGCATTCCCCGGATAA
The DNA here is from genome assembly GCA_030864215.1 of Capsicum pubescens. Lineage (NCBI taxonomy): Eukaryota > Viridiplantae > Streptophyta > Magnoliopsida > Solanales > Solanaceae > Capsicum > Capsicum pubescens. The sequence goes on along the minus strand of CM061542.1, from coordinate 32,935,607 downwards.
ATCAATACAAATCCTTTGGGGCATTCCCCGGCCAAATGAGTACAATTTAAACTTTTTGTGCAATAAAGTAGAAAGTACCATTCACGCACATATTCAAACACTCCAATAAATCGTTATTCCTAAATTTGCCTAACCGGCCTACGTTTGCCTACCAAGTTCAACATATCACAATTCTATCATGTTTAACATTATCAATACATCAAAATTAATCAATATTCATTTTCCTCCATTTTTAATTCCCACCTTAATTCATTTTTAACCACGTGATTAACCAATTTCGATACACAATCCACCATTCGAGAATAACGAAAATTCACCAATCATGCTTAGTACATCACACACCCAAATGTCACCAACAGTTCACATCAACAAACAAACTACGGTATCGAATCACACGCAATCACAATCACATAAGAATTAAATAAAAGAGAAGAAAGAATTGGACCTTAAATTTGAAGCTTTCAAACTCAATGTTATTCGAATAAAGAGAGTCCGCACCCAAAAACCACGAGCCGACCCTTAACACCAACAATTCAACTCGACAAATAATGACCCGTTCACCGTCACTTTTCACGCCGTCACTGTTCACCGGTCACTGTTCACTGGTACTGTTCACCGGTATTATTCACCGGTACTGTTCACCGGTTACTTTTTTTTTTTTTTTTCGTTGTTGTTCTTGTTCTTGTTCTTGTGAGGAAGATTATTTGGTGATTCTTGTTATTGTGGAGAAGATGATGATCAAAGAATGAGCCCCCCCTTTTTCCTCTTAGAATTTTTCTTTTATAATGGGCATGGATTTGTTATGATGTGGGAATTTTGGTGGGTCCCCCATATATTCTTTCTTTGTGGACAAGAAAAAGGAGGGGGGGAATCACATGGGTAGTTAGGGTAGATGGAAGCTTTTGATTGGGTAGGTTGTTAGGATAAGATAAATTAGTTAGAGGTATTTTTTTGTTTATTTTTGTATTTTTGTGGGATATAATTACATGGGGTTGGACACATGGTAAGGTGAACTAAAAATGAATAAAATTAGACTTCGGGAGGTACAAAATTAGGTGTCTACAATTTCAATCAAATACTCTAATAAGTATAATCAAACAACTTCACATTGATGGACCAGGACAAAAGTACTTCTTGAGAACTTAGTTCAATAGAGAAACATCATATGTAGAGTTTGAGCATATAACTGGAGCATGTTGAGTTTGTACAATATAACACTTAGAATGATGTTCGTTCATCTGAAAAAATACAGCATTTGAAGTTAGACTAATTACAAAGAGGACATACCTTTTTTGAGGATTTTAATGATAAAATCCAACTACTTGTACTTACTGGTGCCGCCGGGCAGGGGTACTGCCTGCTTCTCAATTCAATTTCACTTATCATATGTTTTAGAATTCCTTTTTCACGTTCACAAGAGAAAAAAGTAAAACTACCAACACTAATTCTTCAAATAATAATTTGATGAAAATAGTAAGTGACACGTTAATAATTGAACATCGTTTGCATGTACAGTCATTGATAATTCGTCTTGAAGATTTATTTTTAATAATAAGTGTATGTCGAATTATAAATGTTCGGACAATCATTTATATGAAAGAACAATAAATTCAATTTCGTGCACTTTTACTATCCCAATCTTAAGTTGGTTAGATCTATACTGAAATATTGATATTCTCAAGAATACGCTATAAATCCATAATCATTGCCGAGAACATATCTATTGAAAAGCAAGTAAAAGCATAGCTAACTGCTAACCTTCTATCCCAATCCGTGAACACCACATTCTCCTATCTAATGCACCTTTGTAAATAAGAATCACAAATTTCTTAAAACAAAAATCTTACAGACATACAACAATTAAACCTAAATTGCACATAAAAGCTACAATATTACAGAAAACATGATTATTAAATAAAAAAGAATATGATTTCGAACACCTATATGATTTGTTTTAAGATTCCTCTATTATAATTAAAAGAGGACGGGAAAAATTCTCAAAATATAGCTATGAAGTAAAAGATATTGTAGTTAGGGTTCTTATGTTTTAACCCAAAATTTTAGAAAATAAACCTCAAATCAAAAGCATATTTGTCTCTTTAATCATAGATACCATCAAGTATAAATATCAAGAACACTAAAATAAAATTTACCTCAAATCACAAACAAATTTGTCTCTTAAATATCAAGACTTTATAAGAAAACTTCTCAATAAGTAACTATCTATCAGGAGTACATGATAATTTATTTATTATAAATTTCAAAAACATAATAAATTTTAAAGAACTTACCTCAAATCACAAGTAAATTTATTTCTTTAATCATATACTATCAAAATTTCAATTGACAGAAAATTCTCTATACCCGGCGATTACCACGTCCCATCTAGAAGAAGCATTTGTGCTAGAAAATCCAACCTACAACATTCGCCAATGAATTTGACTTTAATAGTGAACATGAAGAAAGATAATAAGCCAACTTAGTACCTATTGAAAGACAATATATAACAACATATTTTTATTTGTTTTAGATTGGAGTTTAGCTTTTAAATTTTATTAAAATTTAAAGCTTCTATACAACTCTGTACCTCACTTGGGCTATCACTCTTCCTCAAATCACAAAAGAACAATTCTAAAGTCTTAAATTTGAAAGGAATGTCAATCAAAAGAAGAAAATAATCATAGGAAAAGTATAGTACCTGGAACACGGCCATGAATCGGAATACTCGTTAGAATGGGGGTTCATGAACAGAAATACCAACGCAGGAGATGAACCATATATAGTTCATCTAATTTTATTTTGAGTAAACTTTTGGTAGTGACTTCTATACGAAAAAGGTAGGGAAACCTGACTTTTCTTTTTCCATGATAAAATTGAGAAATTGTATGTTATCCGTGGAAACATTGTAGAAAAATTTAATAAGCAAGGAAAAAAGTTAGAAGTTTTTTTTTTGGTAAAACAAATCAAGTAGGACACAAATTTGATAAATATTTAATTGCAGGTAAAATTTAATATATTTATTTTGAGAAATTTAATTATAGAAAAAAGGGAAAAAATGATTTTGTCTAAAGTGACGTCTTTTAACGAAGGGTAAGAATTCAAATTACTTTTTTAAGGATTTTCACACTTTTAATATATTATAGATATAGATTAGTGATTTCTTTGCGGACTACCCTTGATTCGCCCGGACTTCAGTGAACCACTTCAATTAATTTTTTCCAGTTATTTTGTCTATCACTAAAACTTCATGAACTCCAACAAAAGCATACCTCGACATTGAAATCAAGTAATTGTATACAATTACTTCTAGATGTGTGGTAGGATGACAACTTTTTTTGTCAGTAAAATTTTGTCCACATGATATATGTAATGTCTATATGAGTTGATTTTATTTTATTTTTGAATTTTTCTAGTTAATTCCTTTGAAACTCTAAGTTCTCCCTTCTTACCCATCAATTTGATATATTTTTTTTATTTTTCCTGTATTGCATATTTTCTCAACCTTCTCCTTCTTCATTTATCATCATCTTTCTTCTTTTGTTCTTCCCTGAACCCTGCGTGGAAGTTTTAGTGCACCGGACTATCTTTTTTTTCTTCTTTTGTTCTTCAAATCTTATTTGAATTAGTAGAAGGATCTCCGATGGAGATAATTGACATCACAAATTTTATCCAAATTCAATATAGAATCACGTCTGAGAACTAATTTCTTTTACAATAACTTGTAATTTTTACCCAAACATAACTCATAACTTTTAACATAACAATTTATTAAGTTTTGTCATGGTGAAATTATTTGTCCATGTGAAGTGTATGCCACTTTGTACAACTTTTAACCAAAAAAAAGAAAGAAAAAAGAAAATATAATACGTGCACCATAAAATATTAATCAAAATTATTTTTGAAAAGTGTGTCATTAGTTGTTTATTTTATTATTCCTTTTATAATTTTTGTTAATCAATTTTATTTGAAATTGAATTTTGGTATACTAAATAATGAAATTCTTGTTCACATAGATCAAATACTAATCAATGAAAATAAGTTTGCAATTTACGGATCATATGTGTTATAATCATGCACGAAATTCAAAAGTTTGAATGATCTTTTTGCAGTATTCATTAGTTATGTTGACGCTCATTTAATATTTATCTATGTTGCATAAGATCCACAAATATTAAAGTTCTCATATTTAAGCTCTCATTCTAATAATGAGCATTGTGAGAAGGAGAATTAAATTGTGATAGTGAGACATTACCGTGAAACTTATATTTTTACAAAAGAAAATAAATAAACTGAAACCCAGGTTTTTAGGTTGCTTACGTGCCTATTTCAAGAGTCTACTTGAGGTCTCTAAATGAATAGTGCTTAGTTAAGGTGCTTACATGAAAGTTGATGCCAACTTAAAAGGGTTGTCGATGTGTTTGGCCCAAAAAAATTCAAACTAATTGAAAAAAAAAATGTAAGACAAACAAATTGAAACAAAGGAAATATATTTACAAGGTGAAAAGATAACTTTGTTTATGTGCTTTCGATCATAATTGCCTTAGTACTATATTATATTATCCTATTTGTACTTTATCATATTACATTTTTTTCTCTTATTTTTGGGATTTTCCAAATAATGCTTTCAATTTATTTTTCTTAATTAACTTTGGGTTTTTCCTAACAATGTTTTCAATTTATTTTTGGGATTTTCCAAATAATGCTTTCAATTTATTTTTCTTAATTTACTTTGGATTTTTCCTAACAATGTTTTCAATTTGTTCTTCTTAATTATATTAGAAGTATTTAAAATGACATCTCCATAACTCACACCACTTTATTTTCATAACTTTTATTTTAATACTATTCACTAATCTATGACTCCACATTCCTCATATTCATAACTCCTACTTTTAATAATCTTCATTCAATTTCATAACTCCTAGATAATAATTTATAATACAATAATTTTGTTTAAAGTATTTTTTGTTTTTCTTAATTATATTAGGAGTATTTAAAAGGCCATCTCTATAACTCACACTTCTTCATTTTCATAACTTTTATTTTAATAATATTCATTAATCTTTGACTCCACATTCCTCGTATTCATAACTCCTACTCTTAATAATCTTCATTTACTTCTATATCTCTTCAAGTTCATAATAAAAAATAATTTACTTATAAAGTTTAATATTTTAACAAAACTCTCATACATCTTCATTTGGTCACAAATGTTTGTCCCTCTCCATTTTTTCATTAGAAACGACACTTGATTCTAATGTGTGTTGCATTTTTTGTTCTTCTTCATACTCTTTAAAATACTCTTTAATTTATTTTTATATTTATTTTAATAATATAACAGATAATTTATTGTTACCATATTACTTAGAAACGACCGATTTATGAACTTAATTTTTTCAATATTTGTGAAAAGTAGACCAACGATTGTTATTGTTTGAGAAATTAAGTTGTCAACTAACATTCAAAAAATAACAAAATCAAAACAATGAATATAAGAATTTCAGCAGAAGTATATTTTTTATAAAAAAATATTGAAAATTTCACAGAGAAAGGAAAAAAAAACAGGAAAAACAAGTAATGATTTGAAGCATTAGATTTTAAATGATTGATTACTTGACGTACATAAATAAACACATGTTAAATAAACATGTTAAGATTTGAAGCATAAAATCTCTTTGCGGACTATCCTTCATTTGCCCGGACTTCACTGAACCACTTTAACTAATCTTTTTCAGTTATTTTTTTAATCACCAAAACTTCATGAACTCCAACAAAATTATTTGTCCATGTGAAGTGCATGCCACTTTGTACAACTTTTAACAAAAAAAAGAAAGAAAAAAGAGAATATAATATGTACACCATAAAATATTAATCAAGACGTGTTTCAATAGATAGTTGATAATAATTTAAGTAAGAAACTCCGACAAAAGGAACACTCCCCCTTTAAGTACCTAGGAATACCCTTAACAACTATAAAAAAATTGTACCACCAAAGGATGTGGTGCAACGGTTAGAGCTGCTCCTCTCTTAACCAGAGGTCTCGAGTTCGAGCCTGGGTATGGAAAAATCCTTCTAGGGAGCGCTTCCCCCTGAATGGGGCCCTACGCGGCACGAATCCGGATTAGTCGAACTCCAATACGGATACCGAACCCCAGATAGAAAACAAAAAAAAAAACTAAAAAAAATGTCCCTCATTCAATGGAAACCATTGAGTGCCAAGATGGTTGCAAGAATCTCATATGGTGGAATGACTCAAGTAGAACAAACTATGTTATTTGGAATGCCAAGCCTATTGGTCATAGCTCTTCATACTCCCTTCGAAAGTGCTGAAAACAATCGAAGCTTACTGCAGAAGCTACTTATGGTCACATACTAATGTCATAACCAAGTAAGCACTCATCTCTTGAGATAGAGTTTGGACTCCAAATTCCAATAGGTGGTTTGGGACTGATTAATTTGAAAGAGTGGAACATCGGGATTAGATGGATCCAATGCTAGTCTACTACATCAAGAACCAAATCATGCTAAGAACCCTCCACAGGCCTCCTGGATGGTCAGAAAACTATGAGGCAAGAGTTCTAATGACAGAATCAAGCACTTGTATCTCTACAACTAGTTGGTCAGCATACCAGGTGGAAATGTCTAATGTATTTACTCTATGGCTGGCAATGCATGGTAGGCTGCAAACATTGGATAGGTTACACTGTTGGGGTACATATGGGTGTGGATACCTTTTAGAGTGTGTACCCTACTGATTTTAATGTTTTACAATATTAGTTGCCTATCAGTGGAACAAGTAAGATAACGTGGTTCACTTAAGTAGAGTAAATATGAAGACAGAATTTTTACGTGAAAAACACCCGGCTCAAGAAGGTGTAAAAAACCGCGACCTATACCTCTATAGGATTTAACCCCAACTTCACTAAAACTCTTGAGCCTCAACAATTAACAAATTACAAGACTCTTGTAAACTAGGAATTAAACTTCTTCCTCCTTTATCTACAATAACACAAATCTTCCCAAGATAAGTGTTCCCAAGTCTTCGAGTTTCCCAACTTGAAGACACAACTCCCAACTCATTTTATATTTCACTAAGACTAGAATTAAGAATCATTACAACTCAAAGAACCAACCTATTACACAAAGTCTCTGACTCTCTAAGTAAACGACCAGGTTCTTCTTCAAGCTGGTGAACTGATTTGCTGATTGAAGCTTTTCTTATCAGTGCGTGAGTGGAACTCTTTGAAACTTTCTTTTTTATTTAATCCAACTCTTGATTGAGTACTTCAGATGATGTGCTCTTCATTCTTCAATAGGACTCTCAGGTAGTTTCACTCCTTGTTGCAGTCTATCTCCTTGTCTGGGTGGAACTCCTTTGTTATATCTCCTTTTCTGGATAGAGCTCCTTTATTAACTTAATCTTCAAGTGTTGTATTTATCTTCTTTCCAACTTCTTTATTGCATGTGACAAATGCTGAGTTGCTTGTTTTTTCAACTTTTGTCTTCAAGTGATTTTATCATCAACCTTGCTCAAACATTCACCTGTAAGGGCCATCATGACTAACATATTTCATTCATAAGTCAATCATCAAAACTTTATTTCTCTAACAAATTTACCCTTTTTGATGATGACAAACCAGCACATGTTTCATAGCATCACAACACCATAGCTTTCTGACATACTTAATAAAGAATTAAACACAAAGATACTACAATGAAAAAGGTTAGTTATTTGAGTTATAAACATTGCACAATCTATTCTTCCCCCTTTTGACATCATCGAAAAGCAATCACTCAGTTAAGTAAAAGATGTTTAATTGTAACACCCCATACTTTTCCTAGTTCAACTTAGTGTTGGAAATGTTTAGAGTTCGCTTCAAGAGAGAATGACTTTTCATACATGTAAAATTTTCCAATTTTAGACCCTTCAGTGTGTAGGAAATTGAATTAGCTTTCCAACGATATAAGATTGGCCTAAATCTGATAACTGAGTAAGAAGTTATGGCTATTTTAAGTTTCTGTCGTAAAACACCGTTATTACAGTCATTAGCGCATCGCAGAGAGGATTTAAATGACAATTGTCAATTTTTAGTGGACCTCCGTGATATTGGCGCATCGCGGAGAGGTCCAAATTTCCAATTGTCCCATTCCAGTGGCACTTCGTGATACTAGCGCATCGCGCCAGTGGCCAAAATAGCAAACTAAAGGGCACCGTGATTGTGGTGCATCGCGGTGATAGTCCAATTCCCATTCGTCCACTTTTCAGTGAGCCACCTTGATAGTGGCACATCACGGTGGCCACCCAGTTCAAAAAATATTGCATTTTTCAGTTCCGTTTAAAAGTTTATAGGGGGCATTTTGGTTAATTCCCAAGCCTCCAATCCGTCCAAAACACAAGATTTAACATATTCCAAAGCATTCTATGCTTATTTCATCCACTTTCTCTCAAAAGAAAACCCTAGATCATCAAAGCTCCTTCTCCAAGAAACCCAATTTCTCCATTAATTCTCCAAGAAAACTCAAGATTAAGGATCCCCAATTCAAGACCTCTAAGAATTCATCTCCAAAACATCAATAGGGGTCCAAGATTCGAGTTTTTCATCTAAGATCATCAATTAAGGTATGTGGGGTTATGAACAAGAACAATCCTTTCATCCTTGTGTCCAAAACTTATTTTAATTACAAATTTACTGAATTTTATGTGATTTTCCATGAAATTGAAGTTAGGGTTTATATCCATTGTCGTTATTTACAAGCTTATGAGATTTTCAAGTAATTTAGAAGTTGAGTTGCATGTTTATGTTCATATTTTCATGCATATTGCAGAAATTTCCAAATTTTGAGTTGATTTATCAATATTTACATTATCAAGCTTGAATATTTTGATGCTTTGACATGAGTTTAATATATGGGTCATTAAGACCTATTACAGATTGCTATTTCGAGATTTGTTGTGCTATGAGCACTCTATGACTAGATTTCTCTCAAATTATAGATAAAGATTTGACCTTTTTGGTCTAAGAATAAATATGAAATCTACTTTACAGATTCAGATTATAGATTTAGCTTTACAGATATACAGTTGGTTTCTTTATAAACCATTATTCTATTTTTAAAAGTGGATTTTCATCAGAATGAGCATACAAATTTAATGGGAGTAGTATTTAGCACCGAGATGAGTACGTTACTACAATTTCATACTCCAGAAGTACGTTCCAACGTAGAATTCAAATTTTTCCCACTTCTGTGTGGATGATAGATATGTGATCACTCAGATAGGTTATACTCCTTGGCAAGAATATGACTCTTTTCCCCAATATGAGGATTCCTCCTTAGGGGGACAATAACGTTGGACTCCATGAATGCTCACATGGTTTATGTCGGTTAGAAGAACCTCCCTAGGAGTAAAGACTTTCAGAATAGTTCTTAAAGTATTTTTCCTTGAGATAAAAGATAAAGTATTTACCTTACAGAAAGCTTTTAAAGTATTTCCCCTAAAAGCCTTCAGATACAAATTTACAGATTTCACTCAGCCTATATGATTTGTGAATAAGAACAGAATACAGATTTCAGAACTAAGTGTTATGACTCACAAGATTTTCATTATATGCATTACTATTCATGGTTTATGATCTTCAGATTTTAGATTACTCAAGCCTATGTGAGTCATTTACGTTTAGCATGTATGATTTTATAAATTGTAATGATGTTGTTTACTTATTGCATTCACCCCATATGCTCAGTACATTCCCAAAGTATTGATCCACATATATGTCTATGTGTTATATTGTCTCATAATGTAGATTCAGGTGCTCAGTCTCAGCAGCGTGAGTGATTTTCGAGCATCCCATCTACATCTCCACAGTTGGTGAGTCGTCATAGTTCGGGGACTTAGCTATTCAGATTTCCAGTTTATTAGTAGAAGATTTAGTATTTATTCCAGGCAGTCTGAGTCAGCTGGGGCCTGTCCTAGTGACTCACTAGATCTAGTCAGTAGAGGCTTGTCAGACTACCAGATTTAGTATTCAGATTTTGTTTCAGTATTGTTTTACCAAGACATCTGAGATTAGTATTCTCCAGACATACCCAGTTATTTTCAATAGATTTCTGCATTTTGTATTATTTTGCATATATATATATTCCCCTATTTTGAGATTCAGATTAGTTGAAGGAAGCCAGGGTTAGCTCAAGACTACTAGTAGTTTGGAGCACTATGTGGCATCCTAGGAATTAGATTTTGGGGCATTACATTAATAATCCATGGCCATCGGAGCTATCACTAAAAAATTCAAAAGTTGCAGTAAAGAACCATCATTCATTAAATTAAACAGGAGCAAAATACAAGTAGCAATGAAGTTTAGAACATCCAAGAGCAAGCTAACTTTAACTAATATAAAAAAAAACTAATAAGATAAACAGGCAAGCCACGCAAAAAAAAGTACTACTAAGGTGCTAAAAAGTGAGATAAGTTGAGGAAGAAGAGGCAGAAGGAATGAGAGCAGTCAATTTTTGCACGATTTCAACATTAGAAGATCTTTCACTCTCAAGGTCAAGTTGAAGGGAAGTAATTTGAGCACGAAGTTGCAGATTTTCAGCCTACACGACTTCTAATTCAGCAGTTTTGGCATTGAGAGCATTCCGTAAATGCTGCATAGGATTGTCAGCACTCCTCTAGAAATAGGTAGCTCCACATGGTTCATAGTCCCTATAACATCTTTGGTGGTCTGCATAGACCACACTTGGATAGGCACTCTAAATTCTTTAAATATAAGGGTGAGCCAGAATTCATAAGGAAGAGCATGACCATTCACTTCTTTGAGGAGTACCCTTTGCATGTGTTTTAGAATAATCCTAGGCAGATCAATCTTCATCTCAGTATCCAGCAACTCCATGAGAGTAAGATCAAGAAAGTTTGCTACAGTCTTTCTTTCCTTCCTAGGGGTGAGCATCTTGTGAACTACATCAAAGTAGAGTTGATGAAGTGGAGACATCTCTTTCTTGAGAACCCTACCATGATTTACCAGGTGAGGTTTGCCAGAAAACTTACGAGATATGTCAAGGGCAGATGCAACATTGTCAAAAGGAGGCCAAGTAACCTTGACATAGTGACCCCAACCCCCTGGAGGAATATGTAGAATCCTAGCAATATCAGCAGTATAGAGGTTTATAGTGATTCCTCGAATAGTGGTAGACAAAATCTCACCAATAGCAACCCCATTTGTATAGAACTCATAGACCTCAGATTTGGCAAACTTTCTTTGTAAGCCACCTTAAAGAAATAAGTGTGACCACCCTTGGACCTCTAATTTAGTTAACAACGCATTCATATCAGCACCCCCAAATCCACTAATAAAACGTCATCTAGCCAGCTTATGCTTTTGAAAATACAGGTAGTGGTTTGCAGGAGAGTCCTGATTGGCAGAGGATTCATGAAGTTCAAAATCTGAATCTAACTCAGAAGAAGTATCAGGAGGTGAGTCAGACACAGAATAATCAGAGGGAAAATGTTTGGTAACTTGTTTCTTCAAACGGGTGGATGATTTCTTTGGAGTGGGTTCAGAAGATAAGGAAGATTTTGAGGCAGGGGTGGTCTTTAGCTGAGATGAAGGTGTACGAAAAGTAGAGGGTTTTGGAATTGTGTGTTTCACCATCTTGCCTTTACACAGTGAGTGAAGCAGTATATCTGGACAAGAGGAAGGAGGAGGAGGAGGAGGAGAAGATATGGCAACACATTTCCTCTTTCTTACTTGAAGGGCTTCAGCCAAAGAAGCTTCTTGCCATTATTTTTCCCATGAGCGTGAGGAGTTCTAGGAGTGAGTACAATAGGGGAAGGGTCAACAAGATCATGGTCCTCAACAAAAATGGTGGGGGAAGAAAGTTTTCTTTTTTATTTAGATCTTGACTTTCATGGGATCAAGTTAGCAATAAGAACATCATCAGGGTCGATAATTTGGAGAGAAATTAGAGCTGGTGGTGAGGATTTAGAAGAGGACGAAGGATTTGAAGAAAATTGAGCAAAAAGGTTTTTGAAATTTTTGAAGGCTGCAAAATCAGATAGTTTAATTGGAATTGTAGGAGGAATAGGAGATGGTATATCAGTAGTGGGATGAAGAACAATTATTGTAGAAGTAGAGGTAATAGAGTTGGAAGATGGGGAAGATGATGAGGATGCCATGGTAAGGAAGAAATAATAATTTGTTTTTGGTTGTGAGATGGTGAGTGAGGTGAGAGAAAAAGAAACGGCTATAAGAAGAGAATGAGAAGTTGAAACGTAAAGGAGAGGGATTTAATGGGTGCCAGGATAATGATGAAGAGTTTCAGTGGTGATGGGATTGTGGTGGAAGCTTTTTGAAATTGTTGTACTCTTGGTATTTGGCGGTTAAGAGAAACACAAAGAACCAAGAAGGTAAACTTATTTCTCCTTGGTCAATTTTAAGATAAGTTGATAATCATACCTGAACTCCTGAAAATTCTGAACAAAATTGCTTTAAGTATTCCAACAACACTGTAAAAATTAAATAAATAAAGGTTAGATCACTCAACATTTTGGAATTAAGACACACAACTAAATGTGCAAGACTGGATTAATCAACAATAATTCAAGAGAACATCAACTTTCTAGTCAATCATTAGGGGAGATTTATGCAATCTTAATCATCCCCAAGGCTAACCTATTTTTTTTCAAAGTGTTCCCTGCCTAATGATTTAGTGAATATATAAACAATTTGGTCTTCAGTAGTACAGAACATAATTGATATAAAACCTTTTTTCAACATTATCTCTAAGAAAGTGATGTCTAATATCAATATGCTTAGTTCTTTTATGTTGAACAGGATTCTTAGCTATATTAATGGAACTTGTATTGTCACAGAAAATAGGAATACATCCAACATCTACACCAAAATCCATAAGTTGTTGTTTAATCCATAGAAACTGAGCACAACAAGATCGAGCAGCAACATACTCATCCTCAGCAGTAGACAGAGCTACTGAGTTTTGTTTCTTAGTAGACCAGGTAATTAAACATGATCCAAGTAAGTATGCCATGCCTGTGGTGTTATTCCTGTCCACCAAATATCCTGCATAGTCAGCATCAAAGTAACCCACCAAGTTAAAATCACTACATTTTGTATACCATAGGCCAAGATCACTAGTTCCTTTGAGATATCTAAAGATTCTCTTCACGGATTTTAAATGAAATTCTTTAGGATTTTCTTGAAACCTTGCACATGGTCCTACACTGAACACAATATCAGGTTTGCTTTCTGTGAGATACAATAATAATTCTATCATCCCTCTGTATAGCTTTTGCACCATATTAGGACCTGTTTTTTCCAAATCAAGTTTTGTGGCAGTTGCTATTGGAATGCTGATCTCTTTTGCTTCTTCCATGGAAAATATTTTGAGAAGTTCCTTGACAAACTTCTATTGATAGATCATGGTTCCAGATGCTGTTTTTTAAATTTGCAATCCTAAGAAGTAATTTAGCTCCCCATCATACTCATCTCAAATTCACAACTCATGAGTTTGGCAAAGTCATGTGTCATGTTCATGTTTATGGAGAGCCAAAAATAATGTCACCAACGTACACCTGCACAACCAACAAATATTTTCCATTAGTTTTTAAGAAGAGAGTGTTGTCAATTTTACCTCTAGTATGACCATGCTCCAGAAGAAATTTTGACAATCTTTAATACCAAGCTCTTGGATCTTGTTTAAGTCCATACAAAGCCTTATCAAGCCTATACACATGATCAGGAAACTTCTTACTTTCAAAACTTGGTGGTTGTTTGACATACACCTCTTCCTTCAGAATTCCATACAAAAAAGCACTCTTAATATCCATTTGATAGAGAATGAACTCCATATAAACTGCAAAATCTACAAGAAGCCTTATTGCTTCAATTCTAGCAACAGGAGCAAAAGCCTTATGAAAGTCTATGCCTTCTTCTTGATTATATCCTTGAACCACCAATCTTGCCTTGTTCCTTGTAACTATTCCATGTTCATCAACTTTATTTCTATACACTCACTTAGTTCCAATAATTGTTCTATATTTTGGAAGAGGAACTAGGTGCCACACTTTGCTTCTTTAAAATTGATTTAACTCTTCTTGCATGGCTATGATCCAATCAGCAACAAGCAGTGCTTCAATTACCTTCTTTTGCTCAATTTTTGAAAAGAAAGCTTTGAAAGCACACATTCTTCTCAACCCAGACCTTGTGGTAATCCCAGATGTGAGATAAGTGAGTACATTCTCAATAGGATGTGATCCTTTATACTTGTAAACTTTTAGTACCAATCCTAGTGAGCTACTAGGATCACTGTAATTGTTTTGCGCTGGGGTAGTTGGTGGATCAGTTCCCCCTGTCAGTGTGCCTCCAGAATCAGTTCCTTCTATCGAGGTGCCTCCATATTTGGTAACTCCAGTTGATGGACCAGGTTGTGTACCCTTTCCTCATAATCACTCTCTTCCTGTAGGTTAGTCTTAGCACAAGATTCATCAAAAACTACATGCACACTTTCTTCAACACAATTTGTTATGTTGTTTAGAACCCTATATGCCTTACTATAATGTGAATAACCTAAGAAGATTACCTTATCACTTTTAGGATCAAATTTTCTCAATTGATCCTTTCCTTTATTATGAATGAAACATTTACAACCAAAAGTTCTAAAATGAGAAATGTTTGGCTTTCTTCCTTTTAGCAATTCATAGGGAGTCTTCTCTAGAATAGGTCTGATCATGCATCTATTTATGATATATGTTGCAGTACTAATTGCCTCAGCCCAAATATTTTTAGCAAGATTTCCTGCAAGTATCATTGTTCTATCCATATCTTACAAGGTCTTATTTTCCCTTTCTACTACTCCATTCTGTTGAGGTGTTCTGGGAGCAGAGAAATTATGATCTATACCGTTTGAGGAACAAAATTCTAACAACTTAACATTTTCAAATTCTGTACCATGGTCAGATCTTATGGAAATTAGATAAGTGCCTTATTTCTTTTCAATTTTCTTGATGAATATAGTAAAGACATCAAAGGCATCTTCTTTGGAAGCTAGAAACAATGTCCACGTAAATATGGAATAATTATCAACAATCACAAAAACATACCTTTTTCCACCTCTACTTTGAAGTCTCATTGGTCTACACAGATCCATATTGATCAGGTCAAGGAACTTGGTTGTGCTGACATGGTTCTTTGATTTAAAATAAGATTTTACCTACTTCCCCCTTACACAAGCACTACATACCTTTTCTTCCTTAAACTTGGTTTTGGACAAACCCAATACCATATCCTTGGAAGAAAGTATGTTTAGTTATTTTAGACTTGCATGTCCAAGTTTCCTATACCAGAGAAGGGGATCATTTTCCATAGAACTTAGGCAGGTCAACTATGTTCCTGGAATTGCCATTATGTCAGTTTTGTACACATTCCTATATCTCTTTGCAAGGAGCACAATCTCCTTGGTGTCCATCCGCTTGACTTTGACTCCTACAGAAGTAAAAACAACTTTGTTACCTTTATCACACAGTTGTGATATGCTAAGCAGGTTGTGCTTCAATCCTTCCACAAGGTAGACATCTTCCAATGCTCTTAATTCAGATATGTCAATTTTTCCAACTCCAGTAATGATTCCCTTCTTGCCATCACCAAAATAAACTCCTCCGCCATTTATTTTGGAGAGTGAAAGGAACTTTTTCTTATCACCAGTCATGTGTCTTGAGTAAGCACTATCCATGTACCAATGCTTTTTGCTTTCTTTCACCTTCTCCTGCAAGAAATCAATGGTTAGATTTAGGAACCCAGACAAGCTTGGGTCCTGTTTTATGTATAAATGGATGAATTAAATTTCTTTTAGTCCATGCAGGTAATAGGTAATGTGACCTGTTTCTCTGACCAATATCAGTTTTCTTTTTCTTGGTTTGTGAGAATTTTTTTGCCAGATTTAGACTGCTAAATCTGCTTTTGGAAGCAACAGGACATTCAGTGGTTGTATGTCCAAGATCATCACAGATATAGCACAAGTCTTGAGGATCATCAAGACTTCTGTGAAAACCCAGACCTGTTTTTTCACTGTGATTCCTTTCACTCAACTTATGAACAATTCTTGACGAATTTTTCCGCCTGTTTGCCTTTTTAAGATCAAGTTTCAGTATAGATACTTCTTGACTCAGTTTATTCATCATGTATGTTGCATTATTACACTCATGTTTGTACTTGACTAATTCAAGTTCAACATTTTTTGTTCTTTACTCTTGATCTTTTTTCCCTTTTCAGTGAGTATCAATTTTAGGACTTCAGACTTAAGATTATTATTTGAAGAATCAAGTTGCGCAACCTATTTCTTGAGAGTGCAGTTTTCTTATTCAACAGTGTTCTTACAAACTTCTAGATCAATGAAGTCAAATTTGAGACTTGCAAGACTATTGAACAATTCATCCCTATCAGAAATTAATTCTTGGAAATCATCAATTAGTGCACTCATCAAGGAAACAAGTTTTGTTTTAGAAAATAAATGCAATTTTTCTTTAAGTTCAAGTATACTTACCTCAGAAGTATCATCATCTTCCTCTAAGTCTGAATCTCCAATAGCCATCAATGATGTTTCATCAATTTCATCATTATCTGAATCAAATCCCCAAGCGGCTACCATAGTATATCCCTCCTTCTCCCTTTTTTTGATTTTTCCTTTTAATTCTCTTTCAACCCTTTCCTTTCTCTATTCTATTTCCCAGACAGGACAATCCCTGATTTGATGATCAGTCTTACCACACTTGTAACATCCATTTGGATTATCATTGGAACATTTCTTGCTACTTGTTTCCTTTTTCTTTTTAAAGAATTTGCTGAAGTTCTTAGTTATGAAGGAAACTTGTTCTTTGTCAAGTTCAATTTTATTATCACTACCTAAAGCCTTCAAAGCCAAGATTTTCTCAGGGGCTGGTTGTTCTTTTATTCCATCAATTTCCATTTCATAAGTCCCCAGATTCCCTACTAGTTCATCCAGTGACATATGTGTGAGATCCTTTGCCTCCCTAATAGTAGTCACTTTGACATTTTATTTTGATTTAGGAAGTACCCTCAGTGCCTTTTCAACTTGTTCCTCAATAGAGATGACTTTTTTCAAGGAAGTTAACTCATTTGTCAAGGCAGTGAGCCTTTTCATCATTTTATGTAAGGATTCATTCTCCTTCATCTTAAAAGCTTCTTATTCAATACAAAGAAGATCAATTCTAAATTTTCTTACTTGAGAAGTTGATACGGGCATGATCATGACGATGGACATTTTTGAGTATTTTGAATTCAACCGAGGGAGTGTGAAAATTGAAGTGTGAAGAAGGGCCTTGGTGTGCACAAGGCCACCCCAAAACACACTCCACGGGCGCCTATTTTTATGCCCTTTTCATTAAAAGTCTCTTTTTGTCTTTCTACCTCTTATTGTAATAAGTCTATAAATAAAACATGATAGGGTTTTGGTTCATTAGTTATTGAATGTTTATTTAAGAACACAAAGAACACCTCTCTTGAGAGAGAGAGTGTAATACCCCGGAAAATTTTTCGTCGAAATTTTGTGCGTAAACGTATTGGGTCCTATCTTCTAGAACGATTTGTAATCTTTCTGTGTGTCATTTCTTGGATTTCGACCCACCATTTCGTAGAGCATCGAATAATATTTCCAACATTATGTTGACCACCAAAACGGACACCCGAGCGATGAGTTAGGAATATTCCGATCGAACGATGAATAGTGATGAATAGTAAAACGTGCAGGAAAAAGTACTGAGGCCAGGCGTATTTTTTCCCCAACTTTAAATGATCATAACTCCTTGTACATAATGATCTAGGTGATCTACTATATATCAACGGAAATCTCTGTGAGTCCTCTTTCCAATAAAATTGGTTTCATCCAATTTGTCTATCGGAGCAAAACGTTATGGTAAATCTAGTTCAGCCTATCAAAAGTAAATTTTTGGGTCAAATTCAAACGACCATAACTCCTTGTAAATAATGATCTGGGTGAGCTACTATATATCAACGGAAATATCTGAGAGTCCTCTTTCTAATGAAATTGGTTTCATTCAATTTCGATATTGGAGTAAAACGTTATGGCCAATTTACTTCAGCCTATCGGATAGATCACTGAAGGGCAGCTTTGACATTAATTGATTTTTAAAGGTATTTTGGTCATTTCCCATTATTGTAACCCTCTATATATACCCCCTTTGAGCTGAGAATTGTCATTCATTTTCTCTCATTTCTCTTATATATCTCTCTCAAAATATATGTGTGTATATATATATATATATAGAAGAAGAGGAGTTAGGGTTAGGGTTCCAGTTGGGGGAAAGTCGATCAAGGCTTCGCTTCGCGAATTGCTTCCGTCAATCTCTTCGGCTACGAAATCTAAGGTATGCAAGTGTTTATCTATGGGCTCTTTTCGTCCATAGAGCCCACAAATCCTTTTTCAAAGGCTCAAGATACATGTGTGTATATATATATATGATTATGCTTTCTAAATTTTCATTGTGTATGTGTGTAGTATTCACATGATGGTTGAGATATATGTATGGGATGATTGTGTGTGTTGGTTGAAGTATATGTGTGATGGTTGGTGATTATGTTGTTGAAGTTGATGATATCCAAGAAGGGATCTTTGTATGTTTGTGGAAACTATGGTGGTGTGTGATGTATAAATATATGAAATGGGTGATTGAATACTTGTAATCTTGATGAATCCACCTATGCCTAAGAAATGCATGTAAGGTGTTTGTGAAAATACCTAAGAGACTAGAGATTTTGTTTTTATAACATAATAGGTCCAAAATTAATTGATTATGAATATATGATGATTTAAATTGTTAAGCCTTGATTTATACTATTATTCCATTATTTCCTTGTTATGACTTGATAATTGTTATTGGGAATTATATATCCCTACTATTGATTGATATGTCAAATATTTTCTAAATATGAGTTGGATTGTGAATTTAGAAATGTGGATGTTGAAGTTGAAGAATGATGGTGTTGTGGTGCATGAAATTGAGCATTAAACCTATTCCCTAAATGGTGCATGTAAGGTGATTGCTAAAATGCCTATGTGAAGAAGAATTAAGTATTTGACATGTTTGTTATCCAAATTATGATTTCATGCCATATCCATATGCTTAACTTATGTCTACCATATGTTTGACAAAATATTTAAGCGAATAGGAAACTATGCATTGTGGTTCATTAGGTCTTAAAAGATAAATTCATGCTTTGTTCCTATGGATTGTTGACTTCCTTGAATTTGTGGTGCGTTGTTGGTGTATTATGGAATGCCATGATGAATTGTTGAGGTAACTATGATGTTTGTGCGTAGTATTTGTTGTGGACCCAAAGCATGCTCCCCACGTGTTCGATTGGATGCTTATATGAAGAAATGAGGCCATTTGATTTGCTAAGTGTGAAGTCCTCAATTATGTGTTGCGTATGATGGCCTATGGGCATGTTGTGTATGAGCTATCTATCTTGTGTTACTTTATGCTATTGTGTGCTGGGGGTACGTATGCCCGAAATAGTTTGCTGGTCTAGAGTCGAGTCAGTTTCACGGTAATTTCAATCGAGCGATGAACAATGAACTCTCGGTTAGTTTCAAAACTTGGGGAAAACTCAGTAATCTCGGAAATTATTCTTTATCGAATACTCAGGCCATGAAGCCCTGAAATCTTACATATCAATTCACTCCGTTACAGACCTCTGTACATTTTGTGAGATAGTAAGCTTATCTTATAAGTAAATGGCATTTAGAAATACTCCGTCAGAGAACGGAATCAAGCGAACTCTGTCATATTTATAAAGTATCATAATGTGAGAACAGATTCAGTTCAGTTGAGTACAGTTAAGAACTGGTTAAGTGTCTTTCAGTTGGGAGTAGGATTCAGCACCGAGCGAGCTAAGGATGGGAATATTCCTGCGAGTAGAGGGTTTGATTCCTGGTAGCAATCCTTATGCTCCAGAACTACGTTGCCAGCATAG
The DNA here is from genome assembly GCA_030864215.1 of Capsicum pubescens. Lineage (NCBI taxonomy): Eukaryota > Viridiplantae > Streptophyta > Magnoliopsida > Solanales > Solanaceae > Capsicum > Capsicum pubescens. The sequence continues at coordinate 32,915,580 of CM061542.1, read as the reverse complement.
GTTGAGACATCTATCCTGCGAGTAGAGGGTTAGATGAGGTGGTTGCCCTGCGAGTAGAGGGTCCCACCATTCTCGTTTGAGGTCCTGATAGTAGAGGGTCCTATGCAGTTGTCTTTATTGGTGGCGCGGTATTGACACCCTTTCAACTGGGGTACAGGTTGGATCCCACTTGTGGTAAGTGGGGCATGTCGGTTAAATGATCACTCCCACAGTTTCAGTAACAGTCTCAGAAAAGAACTCAGTTAATGTGCAAAAGTTGAGGCTGTCAGATACAAGCCTCCCAGTATTGCTATCATTATCATTGAGTAGAGAGACTTCTTGCGAGATGAGGGTTGCTCTCGAACTTATATACCCATTATCATTATCATTGAGTAGAGAGACTTTCTGCGAGATGAGGGTTTCTCTCGAACTTATTTACCCATTATCATTATCATTGAGTATAGAGACTTCCTGCTAGATGAGGGTTGATCTCAGATTCAGTTGTTTAGTGTTCCAATGTTGGTGAATTTGAATATCAAATATCAGTAATATCAGTTATCCGATTTCTCAGTATAGATAAGTACAGATGTCAGCTCTAGTAGCTTTAGATACTCAGTATGTTATTGTCAGTATTATTATTTTCGGGTGTCAATTTTCAAAATGTAACATTCAGTGTCATGATGATTTCTGTTGTACTTTATGCATTCATGTGTGTATTGTTGATCAGACATGTTCAAAATTGGTAACTGCAGAGTTTCTATATATGTTTATTCCAGCGAATACATATTATTCAGATTGTTATGTTTATGCATAAGCCTTATATTTCACCTTACCCTATCCTTGCATACTCGGTACATTTTTTGTAATGCGTCATGGTGTTTTCCCAACCATAGGTTCAGAAGAGCGAGATTCAGAGTATATTTAGCTGTCAAATCTTGTATAGCAGCAGTGAGTGTAGCAGTGAGTCCTCATCATCCGAGGATGTTGTTATTACAGTATTTGATTTTAGTAGATGGAGTTAGTTGGGGAATTGTCCCTTCAACTCCACAGTTTAGTCAGTGTAAAGGCTTTTCAGACAGATGTATTAGTGTGTGGTTTCCAGTATTGCATATTTTTAGATGTTTAAGCCTTATGGAAAGTTTACGCATGTATTTTATTATATTATGCAGTGAACAGGTACAGATATCAGAAAAAGGTTAGCTTGTGGTCCTTCGTGATCATAAGCACCATGTGGCATTCTGGTTCTCGGGAATCGGGGAGTTACAATCTTGGTATCAGAGCCTAAGGTTCAACAGTGTTCTAGGGAGTCTGAAAAGCCGCATCTAGTAGAGTCTTGTACAAGAGTTTGTTGCGCGCCACATTCATGTACGGGAGGCTATGGGATGTTTAGAAGAGTTTCCGTTCTTTCATGATCCAGATCGTGCTATAGCAAGATTTTCCAAGAGAGTTATGTATACTCTTGTAATGATCTACTTATGTCAAATTTACCTTACTCTTAAGGTAACAGAAGTAGTGAAGCCAAAGTCTTTTAGATAGAACTTTCTCTGACGGTTCCCGCAGATAGTTTCGGGACAGTGTTCTCTAAAGTGAGCAGAGTATGCCTTATGGGGTTAGCTGTTTATATGGTGAATGAATAGGCTTGAAATTATATATGTAAGAATCTAAGTGTGAAAGTTGGGAATTAAATGTGTTGATTGATAAAGATATATCTGCAATTCTCATAGTATGGAGAAGTATAAGTTTAAGAGACGTGATATTTGAAGGCTAGAATGAGAATAGTATGTTTATTAAAGATTTTTGGATATTCATGTTATGTTTTAGAAGCTAAGCTTGAATCTTTGAAGAATGTAAGTTTGTGGACTCCAAACTAAGTATTAAGATGTGAGTGTGGTATTAGTAGCCTATGAAGAAATCGAAGCAGATAATGTGTTTAGTGAGACTAGTAGGTGTTGAAAAGAGTGTATGTATATGATGATGATTGTAGAGACTAAGGAAAGATAAGAGTTGTATTCCAAGAAGTAGTATTGGTATTGAATTTATGTTTTCATGTAAGTCTTTCTGGATGAATTAAGTTATCATTTTGGGCACCGTTGTGCCTCAGACTCTAGAGTACATTAGTTGTAGTTCATTTCGGGGTTTAGCCAAGTGTTCAAAAGTGTCTGATGATGACTTAAAGATGAGAGGAGGATGATTGAGAAAGTAACAAGTCAGGCCCTCAGAATCTGGTAGTGGTGCCAGTAGGTATGGAAAAGAAGTAAAGGGAGACAGTTCCCGACCCATTCTTATTTCAGTGAAATATGTCTAGAGGGACCTTGGGTCCCAAGGGGGAGATACCCCATAATGTTATAATAATTGCATGTCCATGTTCTTTCTATGATGTTAACCTCATCGTTCGTTGCATTTCTAGTTATGCTTTTGAGAATTTGGTATATTAGGTATATTCGTATTTAATATGCACGTTCAATAGAAAGGAACTCGAATTGTGGGCATGTTTGAACATGTATTGAAGAGATTGGTTGGGTTATGATTCTGTGCATTTGAGATGCATGTGTGTTGTGAAAATTTACCCATGAGTGGGTTGTTGAATGTTATATGCGATAGATGTGCATGACTAGTGAAAGTACGCAGAGTATTGGTTGCTTCAGTCGTGTGGTTATGTTTTGAGATGTGTTGCTGTCTTGAATAAACCCAGTCGATTAGTGTTCTTGATCTGGCCTTCACATTCGAGGACGAATGTTTCCAAGGGGGAGATGATGTAATACCCCAGAAAATATTTCGTCGAAATTTTGTGCGTAAACGTATTGGGTCCTATCTTCTAGAACGATTTATAATCTTTATCTGTGTCATTTCTTGGATTTCGACCCACCATTTCGTAGAGCATCGAATAAGCTTTCCAACGATATGTGGATCATCCAAAACGGACATCCGAGCGATGAATTACGAACATTCCAATCGAACGGTGCATAGTGATGAACAGTAAAACATGCAGGAAAAAGTACTGAGGCCAGGCGTATTTTTGCTCCAACTTTAAACAATCATAACTCCTTTTACATAATGATCTGGGTGATCTAGTATATATCAACGGAAACCTCTGCAAGTCCTCTTTCCAATGAACTTGGTTTCATCCAATTTGTCTATCGGAGCAAAAATTTATGGTCAATCTAGTTCAACCTATCAAAAGCGAATTTTTGGGTCAACTTCAAACTAGCATAACTCCTTGTACATAATGATCTGGGTGAGGTACTATATATCAACGGAAATATTTGAGAGTCCTCTTTCTAATGAAATTGGTTTCATTCAATTTCGATATTGGAGTAAAACGTTATGGCCAATTTACTTCAGCCTATCGTATAGATCACTGAAGGGCAGATTTGACATTAATTGATTTTTAAAGGTATTTTGGTCATTTCCCATTATTGTAACCCTCTATATATACCCCCTTTGAGCTGAGAATTGTCATTCATTTTCTCTCATTTCTCTTATATCTCTCTCTCAAAATATATGTGTGTATATATATATATAGAGAAGAAGAGGAGTTAGGGTTAGGGTTCCAATTGGAGGAAAATCGATTCAAGGCTTCGCTTCGCAAATTGCTTCCGTCAATCTCTTCGGCTACGAAATATCAGGTATGCAAGTGTTTATCTATGGGCTCCTTTCGTCCATAGAGCCCACAAATCCTTTTTCAAAGGCTCAAGATACATGTGTGTATATATATATATGATTATGCTTTCTAAATTTTCATTGTGTATGTGTGTAGTATTCACATGATGGTTGAGATATATATATGGGATGATTGTGTGTGTTGGTTGAAGTATATGTGTGTAGTATTTGTGTGATGGTTGGTGATTATGTTGTTGAAGTTGATGATATCCAAGAAGGGATTTTTGTATGTTTGTGGAAACTATGGTGGTGTGTGATGTATAAATATATGAAATGGGTGATTGAATACTTGTAATCTTGATGAATCCACCTATGCCTAAGAAATGCATGTAAGGTGTTTGTGAAAATACCTAAGAGACTAGAGATTTTGTTTTTATAACATAATAGGTCCAAAATTAATTGATTATGAATATATGATGATTTAAATTGTTAAGCCTTGATTTATACTATTATTCCATTATTTCCTTGTTATGACTTGATAATTGTTATTGGGAATTATATATCCCTACTATTGATTGATATGTCAAATATTTTCTAAATGTGAGTTGGATTGTGAATTGAGAAATGTGGATGTTGAAGTTGAAGGATGATGGTGTTGTGGTGCATGAAATTGAGCATTAAACCTATGCCCTAAATGGTGCATGTAAGGTGATTGCTAAAATGCCTATGTGAAGAAGAATTAAGTATTTGACATGTTTGTTATCCAAATTATGATTTCATGCCATATCCATATGCTTAACTTATGTCTACCATATGTTTGACAAAATATTTAAGTGAATAGGAAACTATGCATTGTGGTTCATTAGGTCTTAAAAGATAAATTCATGCTTTGTTCCTATGGATTGTTGATTTCCCTGAATTTGTGGTGCGTTGTGGGTGTATTATGGAATGCCATGATGAATTGTTGAGGTAACTATGATGTTTGTGCGTAGTATTTATTGTGGACCCAAAGCATGCTCCCCACGTGTTCGATTGGATGCTTATATGAAGAAATGAGGCCATTTGATTTGCTAAGTGTGAAGTCCTCAATTATGTGTTGCGTATGATGGCCTATGGGCATGTTGTGTATGAGTTATCTATCTTGTGTTACTTTATGCTATTGTGTGCTGGGGTACGTATGCCCGAAATAGTCTGCTGGTCTAGAGCCGAGTCAGTTTCACGATAATCTCAATCGAGAGATAAACAATGAACTCCCGGTTAGTTTCAAAACTTGGGGAAAACTCGGTAATCTTGGAAATCATTCTTTATCGAATACTCGGGCCATGAAGCTCTGAAATCTTACATATCAATTCATTCTGTTACAGACCTCTGTACATTTTGTGAGATAGTAAGCTTATCTTAAAAGTAAGTGGCATTTAGAAATACTCCATCAGAGAACGGAATAAAGCGAACTCTGTCATATTGATAATGTATCATAATGTGAGAACATATTCAGTTCAGTTGAGTACAGTTAAGAACCAGTTAAGTGTCTTTCAGTTGGGAGTAGGATTCAGCACCGAGCGAGCTAAGGATGGGAACATTCCTGCGAGTAGAGGGTTTGATTCCTGGTAGCAATCCTTATGCTCCAGAACTACGTCGCCAGCGTAGGTTGAGACATCTATCCTACGAGTAGAGGGTTAGATGAGGTAGTTATCCTGCGAGTAGAGGGTCCCACCGTTCTCGTTTGAGGTCATGATAGTAGAGGGTCCTATGCAGTTGTCTTTATTGGTGGCGCGGTATTGACACCCTTCCAGCTGGGGTACAGGTTGGATCCCACTTGTGGTAAGTGGGGCATATCGGTTAAATGATCACTCCCATAGTTTCAGTAACAGTCTCAGAAAAGAACTCAGTTAATGTGCAGAAGTTGAGGCTGCCAGATACAGGCCTCCTAGTATTGCTATCATTATCATTGAGTAGAGAGACTTCCTGCGAGATGAGGGTTGCTCTCGAACTTATTTACCCATTATCATTATCCTTGAGTAGAGAGACTTTCTGCGAGATGAGGGTTGCTCTCGAACTTATTTACCCATTATCATTATCATTGAGTATAGAGACTTCCTGCTAGATGAGGGTTGATCTTAGATTCAGTTGTTTAGTGTTCCAGAGTTGGTGAATTTGAATATCAAATATCAGTAATATCAGTTATCCGATTTCTCAGTATGGATAAGTACAGATGTCAGCTCTAGTAGCTTCAGATACTCAGTATCTTATTGTCAGTATTATTATTTTCGGGTGTCAGTGTTCAAAATGTAACATTCGGTGTCATGATGATTTCAGTTGTACTTTATGCATTCATGTGTGTATTGTTAATCAGACATGTTTCAAAATTGGTAACTGCAGAGTTTCTATATATGTTTATTCCAGCGAATACATATTATTCAGATTGTTATGTTTATGCATAAGCCTTATATTTCACCTTACCCTATCCTTGCATACTCGGTACAATTTTTGTACTGACGCATTCGCGCTATGGTGTTTTCCCCACCATAGGTTCAGAAGAGCGAGATTCAGAGTATATTTAGCTGTCAGATCTTGTATAGCAGCAGTGAGTCCTCATCATCCGAGGATGTTGTTATTACAGTATTTGATTTTAGTAGACGGAGTTAGTTGGGGAATTGTCCCTTCAACTCCACATTTCAGTCCGTGTAGAGGCTTTTCAAACAGATGTATTAGTGTGTGGTTTCTAGTATTGCATATTTTTAGATGTTTAAACCTTATGGCAAGTTTATGCATGTATTTTATTATATTATGCAGTGAACAGGTACAGATATCAGAAAAGGGTTAGCTTGTGGTCCTTCGTGATCATAAGCACCGTGTGGCATTCCAATTCTCGGGAATCGGGGTGTTCCAGAGAGAGCCTTCCTAGGACGAAACTAAGACATGAGCAAGTGTGGAATCACTTGTGAATATGTATTGCTTGGAAACTTTCTGCTTGAGAGGTGGATTCTGATCTTGTGTCTTCATAAGGGAGCAGTATTGCTATTGTAAGTCTTAGGAGTCCTTAGATTTAATAAATCTTTGGGTTCTTAACCTTGTAATAGTGTATGCCTCACTTTCTATCTTTAAATTTCATGTCTTAGTTTGTGATGTCTAGTGAACCCGTGTGTTCTTGTTGAGTCTTGTCATCTTGTAACGTTGGATTATTGTTATCCTAGTGCTGTTCTTCTTATCATAATATTGTTTATCTCTTGTTGTTGTTATTCATTTTTACCGTGTTTCTTGTTGTTGTTGGAGCCGAGAATTGTGTTTATGTTGCTCTCGGGTTTTCCTTTGTTTGTGGACTGTTTTGTCTTGCTTTGTGATATGATCCAAGTTGTTTTTGTATCATTTGGTATTAGAGCATGGCTTGATCTTCTTCCTACTAGATCAATCTTGGGCTTGCTTGTTAGAAAATAAAAAAATGTTTAAAAAACTAAAAATTCCAAAAATAGCAATCTGTCCATTGTTGTTTTCTTGGCCAAAATTATGTCCTTGTGGTGTTCTTTGCCGAGATTCGTTCTTGAGTCTAGGTCTAGGAGTCTTTTACTTGTCTTGTGTGTTTGTAGTGTTAGTTTTGTTCTTCACTAACACTGTGAGTCGATCTTGATTTGAGTTTATATTTGTTGATGTTGTTGACATGAACTTAAGCCTTGACCGAATTATTGTGGAACATTATGTTGTGGTTTTCACCTTGGCCGTGTGTTTCTATTGTAGTTCTAAGCTTCGCCTTGTGTTGTTGTTAAGTATTGGTGGCTTAAGAACCTTTTGTTGAAATTGTTGAAGCCTTAGCCGTATGGTTAACTTTGTTGTTGTGGAATTTAGAGTAGGATATTGGTTGTGTTGTTGGTGTTCTTGGAAGTTGTTGTGTTCTTGTTGATTCTTCACCCATTCATCTTTTGTTAAAATAAGAAAAGTTAACTTTAGATCTACAAAAGAAGAAAGACAAGTTGTAGTATTTGTTATTGAAAGGTCTTGTTCACATCACTCTTGAATTGACAATAACTTTTCAACCACTTTTCCATGATTTAAGGACCCTTGTTTTAAGGAAAAGTACAAAGAAAGTCAAGTCTTCCTTTTTGAAATTTGAAACGGGATTCCAAGACTTATATTTCCCTCCTTAACCAATTCCCACTAATTTCAAATTGTAAAGTGATCAAGACTTCAAATTGGTGAATAAAATGGCGCAAAAACCATGACCAATAGTATGCTGCCACATCATCACTTTTACTATTCATGTAACATATTTTAAGCTCAAATTTTGATCTCTAAGTTTCATTTTGTTGTGTCTTTAGTTTCTTTTGTTGATTCCAATACTAACTTACAAGTTAGTGACCATTTACTAGATTGTGAGTTGGTTTTGAAACCGTTCTTCATACTTACATCCTTGTGTGTTTTTCTTATTCTTTGGAGTCATTGTAAACATTTGGTTCACCTCTCAACACCTCACAGAGTACAAGCAAACATACAACACTTGTGGGATTAAGTGTGAGGAATCCGAGAATAAATAAATAAAGGGAGAGTGTGAGGACCTTTCTTTTACAACTAACTCATTTGTTGTTTTGTAGTGAAACTTCTTGGCTAAACTCAATTGAGTCAGACTAGATTGAAGGCAAATCTCAAGGTGGAGAGGAAGCCAAGATGCAAAATGAAGGCATTGGTCGAGACTTGAAATTGTTGTGTTCACGGTTTCTTCTTATTTTGTGGACTGTTTTGGTTTAGTTGTGCCGTGAATTTAAGGTTAAATTCCTCTCAAGATGGAGAGGATGATATAGGCACGATCATGAAGATGAACATTTTTGAGTATTTTGAATTCAACAGAGGGAGTGTGAAGAAGGGCCTTGGTGTGTACAAGGCCACCCCAAAACACACTCCATAGGCGCCTATATGTGGCCTTTTCATGAAAGGGCTCTTTTTGTCTTTTTTACCTCTTATTGTAATAAGTCTATAAATATAACATGATAGGGTTTTAGTTCATTAGTTATTGAATGTTTATATAAGAACACCTCTCTTGAGAGAGAGAAAGCCTCCCTAGATCGAAACTAGGACATGAGCAAGTGTGGAATCACTTGTGAATATGTATTGCTTGGAAACTTTGGTGCTTGAGAGGTGGATTCTGATCTTGTGTCTTCATAAGGGTGTGGTGTTGCTATTGTAAGTCTTAGGGGTCCTTAGATTTAATACATTTTTGGGTTCTTAACCTTGTAATAGTGTATGTCACACTTTCTATATTTACATTTCATGTCTTAGTTTGTGATGTCTAGTGAACCCGTGTGTTCTTGTTGAGTCTTGTCATCTTGTAACGTTGGATTGTTGTTATCCTAGCATTTTTCTTCTTATCATAATGTTGTTTATCTCTTGTTGTTGTTAGTCATTTTCACCTTGTTTCTTGTTATTGTTAAAACCGAGAATTGTGTTTGTGTTGCTCTCGGGTTTCCCTTTGTTTGTGGACTGTTTTGGCTGGCTTTGTGATATGATCCAAGTTGTTTTTATATCAGAAGTACCCTCATGTGCATTGACCAGGGCATCCCAGATTTTCTTAGCAGTGGTACAGTTTGATACTCTGTTGTACTCAGCTGTTCCTAGTCCACAGACTAAGATGTTCTTAGACTTAACATTTTTCTTTAATGCTACTAAGTCTTCAGCAGTAAATTCACTTCTTACCTTCTTGACTTGTTCATCATCAACCAGCTTCATCGAAATAGTAGGACCATCAGTGATCCTATCCCATAATTCATAGTCTTCCCCTTGAATGAACAATTCCATCCTAGCTTTCCACCAGATAAAGTGAGAACCATCAAAGAGCGGAGGTCTAGCAGTTGACTGACCTTCACTGTGACCAGTAAGAGGTGCAGAATTCATCATAGTGATATTTTCTTAGGTGCTAACTTTATTTAAGACAACTTAGCTTTGATACCACTTGTTAGAGTGCGTACCTTACTGATTTTAATGTTTTACTCTATTAGTTGCCTATCAGTGGAACATGTAAGCTAACAAGGTTCACTTTAGTAGAATAAATATGAAGACAGTATTTTTACGTGGAAAACACCCAGCTCAAGAAGGTGCAAAAAACCACGACCTGTTTCTCTACAGGATTTAACCCCAACTTCACTAAAACTCTTGAGCCTCAACAATCAATAAATTACAAGACTCTTGTAAACTAGGAATTAAACTTCTAACTCCTATTTCTACAATAACACAAATCTTCCCAAGATAAATGTTCCCAAGTCTTCGAGTTCCCTAACTTGAAGACACAACTCCTAACTCAATTTATATTTCACTGAGACTAGAATTAAGATCATTACAACTCAAATAACTAACATATTACATAAAGTCTACGACTCTCTAAGTAAAGGACCAGGTTCTTCTTCAAGCTAGTGAACTGATTTGCTGATTGAAGCTTTTCTTATCTGTGCGTGAGTGAAACTTTTAGAAACTTTCTCTTGTATTTAAGCCAACTCCTGATTGAGTCATTCTTATGATGTGCTTTCTTTCTTCAATAGGACTCTCAGGTAGTTTCACTCCTTGTTGTAGTCTATCTCCTTGTCTAGGTAGAACTCCTTTATTATATCTCCTTGTCTGTATAGAACTCTTTTATTAATTTAATCTTCAAGTGTTGTGTTTATCTTCTTTCCAACTTCTTTATCACACGTGACAAATGCTGAGTTTGCTTGCTTTTCAACTTTTTTCTTCAAGTGATTTTATCATCAGCCTTGCTCAAACATTCACCTGTAACGACCATCATGACTAACATGTTTCATTTATAAGTCAATCATCCAAACTTCATTTCTCTAACAATACCGAATTTCCAATGTGTCAAACTCAAGATGAAACGGAGAATCACCTATTCTTTGAATGCCACTACTCTATGTTTGTCTGCAATGCTTTCTTAGGTGGATGAAAGAAGAAGATGAACGAGCAATCAACTAGAAACAACTCCAGAGGCAAGTCCAAGAGTGGTCAAATTTTCAAATTGGTGTTCATTGAGTTCATTTACACCATATGGATTCTGATGAATCTGAGGCTATATGATAAGCAAGTCAAGGATCAGTGATCACAAGCAGCTAGTAAGGGAAATTGAATACAAGTGAGTTTTGTACTGTGAGATAGCCAGCAGTGTTAAGTTGTGCTATGAATCCTTTTGTTCTGATACTTTGGTGATTAATAAAACTGTTAGTTATCAAAAAAGAAAGAAACTCAGCGCACGTTAGTTTAGATATAAACTCAAAAAATAGAATACTTGAGATTACAAAACCAAGAGCTTATTTTTTATATAAATAAGGCAACAAACAACATATCGGAGTAGAATTAAATTTAGGACGTGAAGATACAATTTAATCACACAAATTCAGACGAAAAAATCCACAAATAAAAATCACTCCACTCACAACATATGGTGGAGATTGCACTTAAATGTGTATTTTTCAAGGAAGCGAGATGGAGTAAAAAGAGGAGAAACTGAGTAAAATGAGGAGAGATGAAGATATGAAGTAAATGGAAGAGATAATGAAGATCTGATTTCTTTTCTTTTAATAACGTGTAGTATCAATTTAGGATATTTTTTTGCCCACATTTTATCTTGCGCGTTAATTTAGGAGAGAAGAGAAATAGAAACATTTATCAAAATTACTGCAACTTGCAATTAAAAATTGAATTTTATAATTATGAAAAAGTACATCTATAACTTGCAAAAAACAATGTTAAAGTACATCTATAACCTTAAAAAGATGATTTGCTAAATAGTTGCGCATGGAAGGACAATCAACGAGAATTTCCCAATCAAACATTAGGTGGGAAACAATGTCGAAGACATATAGTGGCATCGAATTCATTTGAACTTAGCCATTTCGACACATAACATAAATTTATATTCAAATAAAGAATGCACTAAAATTACAGCAAATAGCAAGTATGAACTCGTAACTTTATAAATAGATCAAGTTCAATAAGGATCTTAAAATTTAAACTTATAAAACTTAAGATCTCAATCTATCTCCGAGGGAAAATCAAATATATACCCATGCAGAACTAACGTAGAGGTTAAGCTCGAATCTGAATGCTTTTAAGAAATCAATGATCATCAAAATTTATGGTTGGCAGAGAGGCTAAGTGGTGACCCATTATTGTACCACAAACAATATTATTTCTATTTGAGTAATATTATAGTTGATGCACGTTTTCAAAATAACATGCCCAAAACTCATAATTTCAAGTATTCTATCTAAACCTGTCAAACGGGCCGGGCTGACCCGGCCCACTTACAAAAACCGACCCGGTAAGTCCTAGGACTTTAGGGTACCGGATAACGGGCCAGATTTTTTATTGATTAGAGCCCGGTTAACCCGGCCCGGACCAAGCCCGGTTAGGGCCCGCCGGTTAACCGACCCGGCCCGGTTAATTTTTATTTTTTTTAAAATTGGATTTAATTATAACTTAGTTTTAATATATTATTAATTTACTATCAAGTATTATTAATTTATATATGTGTATATATATCTTCTATAGACGTATATATTTAACTTATACATATGTATATGTTTTATAAAATAATATATAACTATATATATATAATTATATATTGTAGTATATATATATTGTAGTATATTTTATTTAAAGTAGTACATATATATTGAATGGTACGTATATATGTGTATATATCTTCTATAGACGTATATATTTAACGTATACATGTGTATATGTTTTATAAATTAGTATATAACTATATATATAGTGTGTATATATATTGTAGTATATTTTATTTAAAGTAGTACATATATTGAATGGTACGTATATGTGTGTATATATCTTCTAAAGTAGTATATATTTAACGTATACGTGTGTATATGTTTTATTATTAGTATATAACTATATATATTGTAGTATATGTTTTACTTAAAGTAGTACATATATATTGAACGGTGCGTATATTTGTGTATATATTTTCTATAGACGTGTATATTTAATGTATACATGTGTATATGTTTTATAAATTAGTATATAACTATATATATTGTAGTATATATGTGTATATATCTTCTATAGACGTATATATTTAATGTATACATGTGTATATGTTATATAAATTAGTATATAACTATATATATATTGTAGTATATGTCTTACTTAAAGTTGCACATATATATTGAATGGTGTGTATATTTGCGTATATATCTTCTATAGACGTGTATATTTAATGTATACATGTGTATATGTTTTATAAATTAGTATATAACTATATATATATTGTAGTATATGTTTTACTTAAAGTAGTACATATATATTGAATGATGCGTATATTTGTGTATATATCTTCTATAGACGTGTATATTTAATGTATACATGTGTATATGTTTTATAAATTAGTATATAACTATATATATTGTAGTATATATGTGTATATATCTTCTATAGACGTATATATTCAATGTATACATTTGTATATGTTATATAAATTAGTATATAACTATATATATTGTAGTATATAAATATATTGTAGTATATGCTTTACTTAAAGTAGTACATATATATTGAATGGTGTGTATATTTGTGTATATATCTTCTATAGACGTGTATATTTAACGTATACATGTGTATATGTTGTATAAATTAGTATATAACTATATATATATATATTGTAATGTATATATATTGTAGTATATTTTATATTTAAAGTAGTACATATACATTGAATGGTGCGTATATATGTGTATATATCTTCTATAGACGTATATATTTAACATATACATGTGTATATGTTTTATAAATTAGTACATAACTATATATATATATATATATATATATATATATATTGTAGACTTGTAGTATATATATATATATATATATATATTTAACGTATACATGTGTATATGTTTTATAAATTAGTATATAACTATATATATATTGTAGTATATGTTTTATTTAAAGTAGTACATATATATTGAATGGTGCGTATATATGTGTATATATTTAATGTAGACACCTAATTTTGTCCATCCCGAAGCTTTATTTTATTCATTTTTGTTATCTCACCTTACCACGTATCCTCACCCGTTCTATAATTCTTTTTCACAAAATGACAAAAATAACAAACCCCTAACAAATCTAATCCCCAATATTCTCTTAATAACAAAATTAACAACCCTCCCTATCAAATGAGGACACCTCACTACCTCACCCTACTTACTCCTACCCCCTACCCTGCCACGTGTTCTTCACCCCTCACCTACTCACGTTTTCCTCATCCTTTTCCATAACAGAATGGACAAAAAGAAAAGGAATTCACAAAAGGAACCAAAAATAAAGGAGGGGGCCCACGTGATTATTGGGGAAGGTCCATTCTTGAATGGAATATATAGGCATACACAGCAACATTCTCACCATTTTTTTTTCATTTTCACTGAATACATTGCACACAGAAAGGCGCACACATACACTCTTCACTGATCGACACCCACACCGATGCCTCCCTCACCGAATTACACATAACACACTGGAGAAGAATAACGCACACACAACTCGAAGATTGAGGGGTATACGCAGAAAACAGGGAAATCAGTGAGATATAGGGAAGGAGGACGGGAATAAAAGGAAATTGAGGGAGGATCGTATTGGGTTGAATTTTTTGACGACCTCTTCACCGGAACTAGTTGATCTTGATCATTCTTAGTCTAATTTCTGCAGGGGCCCGCCAAAAATTACATACTGTTTTGGGGTCTTCTCTTCGCGAGTTCTGTTTGGGGTATTCACGCGTATTTTTGCGACTGCTGCTCGATTCAGACTTCAGGTTTATTGTGAATTTGAGCTAGTCTATACCTGGTTTAGGGAGTCGAGTTGAGGTTATCGTACGTGGATTCTCCCAGTTTAATTAGAATAATGCATTGATTTTAAAAGCGTGATCGAAGGTCTAATTCTATCTCTTCTCACTTTTATTTCATTATATGTGTTTGATTTGTGTGAAGCATGATATGATATGAGTGTTTTGGTGATTTTGATTCATTGTTTGATTTCATTGATATTGTTTATAGGTTGTTGAAAGTAGCAATTGTGAATTGTCGCGTTGGAAACTTGAGTTGAATTTGGAGGGTGGGAATTGAAAATCGATAAGAGTTAATATTATAGTATTTTGATTCATTGTTGATGATGAAAGTTGATAGTATCATGCTTCAGGACAAAACTAGTAGGAAAATTCTAGGCTTTGGGGTAGGCAACTCGTAGGATTCTAATCATCGAATGGGTAAATGTTTGTGTTTTGAGTGATTTTCTTCATTTTTATCGCATTTCATTAAATGTATTCATTTAATCGGGGAATGCCCCGAGGACTTATGTACTTATTCACCGGGGAATGCTCCGAGGTATCTTGTACTCGAAGGATGCTTGTGATCAAGGCCCGAGGCATCGGGTAAAGCATTGGAGCATAGTTTAGGATTAGTATAGGTTTACTTTTCAGTACATTTTTACTTTGGGTTGTAATAATTGGACTGGACACTATATTTTGGACTTGTTTTGTTTCGTTTGTTTGATGGATTGTTTTTTTTTGTCTTTTATGTGGTTTATACATTCGTAGTGTCAAATTAGCCGATATGCTTCATCAACCGATCGTGGTCAAACCACGGGACTGAGGGGTGCCTAACACCTTCCCCTCGGTCAACAGAATTCCTTAGTCGGAATCTCTGCTCGCGGATCAGTTTTAGAGTCAACCATTTTGAAAAAGGATATTCAAGGGTAACTTGGCACACCCGATTTATGCCAAGTGGCGACTCTGAGTTTTGAATATAAATAATCCTTTTCGAAACAAATTTTCAATCTTTTGTCACTTTTGATAATAAAACCCTTTCAAAACATAAAAATATCTTTTTTGGAGTTAAAAAAGGGGTGTGACAGCTCTGGCGACTCTGCTGGGGATCGAACCCAGAATCTATGGTTATTTGTTGGAGTCGTATCGTCTTAGTTTGGCACTATAGGTGTATATACATTTTGTTTGTGATTATTGTTTGTGTTATTGTTGTGCGTTTTCGTGCTCTTTGTTTACAGTTTTTATTTATGTGTTACCACTTTATATCTGGCATCATGTGCATAACCCGAGTCATTTTTTCTGCAATAAGTCCATAGTACGCGTGTTGTACACAACCTCTAGTTGAGTCACCCCTATTTTAGGGAGGGATCCGTCGGTGTTATGGAGTAGGTGGAAAGCAAAGCAGCCACTATCGACTATACGCTCCTCCGAATAGCCTTGTTAGTGAACCCCAACGTAGGTCAGCCTTTAGGTCATGCTTATGTGCATCATATTGAGAATTAGCGGGGCCCACTTGGTCCTTTGTAGGAGACTCACCTCTAAAGCATCCCTATGTGCTAAATATTGCATTTATGAGGGTAACGTGGTCATTTGACAGACTGATTTGGGGAAAACTTATGTTAGAAGTAAAGTGAAAAAAAAAGAGAAAAGAAAAGTGAGTCGGAAAGAGAAAAAAGAGTTTTGTAATTTTAAAGTTCTTTATGGCTTTTGTTTTTCACAATTCGAAAATTCAAGAAGATTTCTTTATTTTCTGCACTCATTTGTTCAAAGACCAAAACATCAAAAAAAATTCTCACTTTGTCTCCTTTAGCATGCATTCGTAATTCAAAATTTTCAAAAAAAAAAAAAAATAGCAGTTTTTATAAAAGAAAATGCAAAAAATGGTAGAAATTTGTACATTTCATGTAATGAAAATACCAAAAATATTTTTTCTTTCATAATTGTTGGTGTCATTTTTATTTGAAGTGTCAAGTTGAAAACTCCAAAAAAGATTTTATTGACATTTTTCATCGTTAGTCTTTGGTCGTGTCTCTCAAGTTTGGTGTAGTTTGTTAATTAATCCTTAATTGTCTAATCTGGACGAACTATGCACCCCTGATTCTCCTCTCTCGGGAGTGAGATACGTAGGCAGCCTATTATTAGTTCGGGGATCTTATTTAAAAAATTCAAAAAAAAATTCTTCACTCTTCATATAGAGTAGGTGTTTCATACATGTCTTGAAAAGAAAAATACAAAAAAAAAAAAAAATCCTCAATAGTCGTAGGTTTCATTTTTGGTTGATCTTATTTGAAAAATTCAAAAAAAAAAAAAGATTTTCTTCACTCTTTATTAGAGTAGGTGTTTCATATACATCTTTAAAAGAAAACTACAAAAAAGATTTTTCCTTTAATAGGTTCAAGTTTCATTTTCATATGAAATTCAAAATCGAAAACCCAAAAAGATTTTTCTTTGGTAATCATAGGTTTTATTTTGTATAGGGAGTTTAAACTTGAAAAATGAAAAAAAAAAATTGTCAATTCTTTTGACAATTTGTTATTTCCTTTTCTTTTTAAAGTTTCAAGAAAAAGAAAAAGAAAGGAAAAAGAATTAATTGGCCATTTTGGCAAGACTTCACGAACTACGCACACCTGATTCTCCTCTCTCGGGAGTGAGATACGTAGGCATCCTTCTTGGGTTCGGTGATCAGAAGGAAAAAGTGGTTTTGAAAAAGTGTTGAACTCTAACACATTTGTTGTTTTTTGTTGAGTCGGTTTAAGGTGGTTGGTTTGTGGCATTTTGGCTGGCCCTTCACATCACACCAAATCCAAAGGGTTAGTTATGTCCAACAAAGATATAGAGAGTGACATCATGGATCAAACAAAGAATTAGGAAAATGAGAGTTTGAAGAAAGAAATTAGGAGGCTAAGACAACAAATGACAGAAATGCATCGAGCTTGGGCCAGTAGGTTGCCTCATCCTCCATTTCCCTTTATTGATCCTATAAATACCTCAGTTTTCCACCAAAATCTCAAAGTCAGTTTTCTACTGTTGTTGATGCACCGTAGCATAACTCAGAATTTATTCCAAGCCAAAAGCATCTCAATACTTCCACCACCTTTCCTCTAGCTCCTCAGCATAAGCCTGCTACATTCACAACACCACATATCGTCTGTGATCTTGTTGCTCAATCCTCTACTAGGACTTCCACACTGGCTCTCCCAACGGTTGTGCATCCTCATGTTGCTAGTGAACCTATATTCAATACTCTTGGTGATCATTGTTATACTCCTGAGCCTGCTTTTAAGTTAACTGGACCACCAAAATTTCTTAACAAGGAGTCCAGTGTGCCAGAAGAGTCGGAGAAAATGGTTGAAAAAATAAAGAGTGCAGAAAGTACTATGAAAAATTCTCTAGGACCTGCGGGTAAAGAAGATGTTTCATACAAAGATTGGGGCATTCCTTTAAGTGATAACCTTCCTCCAATCTTTGAGATGTCAAAATTTAAGGAGCAAGATGGGCATGAGGAATCCGTGAAACATTTGGGACAATATTGCAATCAATTAAGGGAACCTGGAGGGAAAAAAATGAGGAAGATGCATCTTCTATTGTAGTTGGAAGGAGAGCACGATCAAAAAGACCCTGTTGTCATCACTCTCAGGACCAAACCCAAGTTTATGCTCAAGCTCCACATAATCACTCCCAAAATTCATTATACTCTGCTCCTCCACCTCCATATCCAGTATATAACGCACAACCACATGTTCAAACCCTATCTTACCCACAGTGAAACATACCGACTCCTCATAGTCGTCCTCTAACTCCACAAACATACCAAAACTCTTCTTAGCCTGATTTTCGATCTAAGCCAAATGATGAAATGAGGCAGAAGTCGAGAGATATCTTCACTCCAATTGGAGAGTCGTATGCCAATTTATTTTAGAGATTGGTACAATGGGGCATGATCACTCCTCTCCTTAGGTGCACTCTTAATCGGTGTTCAAGAAATTTTGATCCTAATGTACGATATTCGTATCATTCTGATGCTCAGGGTCATAATATTGAAGATTGTCGAGATTTAAAAAGAGAAATAAAAAAGATGATTGAAGATGGATTAATTATGGTGCAGAACATTGACAGTGAGGGAAGCTTTAGTCATGCTCATATGCAAACAAGTGGCTAAGTTGTCAGGTTGAGCAATTGAGAAGTCACCCCCTCTCCCTACTAGAAAGAGGTCTGGTAGTTTGTTTTGTCTTCTTTTCTATTTTTTGAATTATTTCAGGGTTGTAATTTGGGATCCATCTTGTTTTGTCCCTTTGTCATTTCTGTTCAAACCCTTCTATCTTTTATTTCAACTAAATGAAGTGTTCCTTTCCCTTTATGTTTTAAATATGTGTTGTTGTTTTTTTCTTTATACAGTACACTTTATGTTGATTCTAGTGATATGACATGCCTACGGAGTCTTCAGCCAGATCTTAAAATCCAATTTAACCATGAAACATTGGATCAGAGGGCGAAAGTTAGGAGAAACATCTGAGAAAATAGTAGAGTGCTGAGATATTTGGTGACAAGTTGGAGCCTTTTCTGAAAATTAAGGAAATTATTTTGAGAATCATATGAATAACTTGGTCATCAATTGAAAAACATAGCTCAATTAGGTCAAACAGTGTTTGTTGATCCTATCAAGAGGAACAGATTGAAAATCAACTCCACAAAAGCATGAGTCATTCAATGTGAGGGATGTACAACAAATATAGAGTTGTATGTTTGACAGGTATAAAAAAGAGGTGACACACATGCTCGGGGCAAGTTAGTGTTGTAAATCATTTCATAAGTTATGTTGATCGTGCACTTTCACATTGCATGCTAGGTACTAGTATTTTCAAGGATTGATATGACGAAGGTATTTTGTTCTGCTATCCAAACATTGTGTCATCCTTTGTTTACCCCATTTGAGCCTTAGTGTTATTTTCTTTCATACCCCTCTTTTGGAATCAAGATAGAGTCAGCAAAGATCAAAAGAAAAGTGTCGAGCAAAGCAATAGAGTCAGAAAAATTTCAAAAAAAAAAGAAGAAAATATGTCCAAAAAGAAAGTAAAGAGAAGAGTGTCAAGAAAAATAGAGTCCGAAAGTTTCAAAGAGAAAAAAAGTCAATAAAAGAGAAAGGAAGAAGTCAGAATCAAGTAAAAGAACAAGTTGTCAGAACTACGCGTGACCTGATTCTCCTCTTTTCGGGGGGAGATACGTAGGCTGCCATACTCTAGGCTCAGTCCAACCAAATAAACAATTTAGAATTGCCTAGTCAAAAGAAACTGGGCGTGAGGTAATCCTCATTGTTTGAGCCGATTCCAAAAGTTGTAATTCCCACCCAATAAACAATTTAGAGTCATCCACTTCAAGTGTCGTTTGGGCGCCATGACATCTTTTCTTTCTAACCCTATCCAAAAGCCAAGTTACAACCAAAGAAAAACCTTCAGATCAATCCTTGAGAATGTTAAGACTAAGCATGCAATGGATGTGATGACGCATTTTGGTAACTACTTGTCTTCCTCGGCATAAGGAATCAGGAGAGAAATAAAAATGAGAGAGTCTTATCGGTGAAAACCCTCACGGGCGCCGTAAGACGATGGTAAGCTGAGAGAGATAAAAATTAGAGAGTCTTATCGGTGAAAACCCTCACGGGCACTGTAAGACGATGGTGAGTTGAGACAAATGAAAATAAGAGAGTCTCATTGGTGAAAAATCTTCACGAACACCATAGGGCAATGGTGAGATGGGAAAAAGAAAATGAGAGAGGCTTGTTAGCAAAAACCTTTCAAGGTGCCACTAGCCGAATAAGGTCTTAAATGTAATTGACCTAAGAAAGCAACTCACTTTCGAGGTCATTAACTCAACAACAATTGGTAGAAGGTTTTGGATGGAAAGATCAGGCAGTTTAATCTGATATGCATGGCATAATCATTAGAGTTGACTGCCATTTCTAGATAATTTTTTTATTTCTTTGTTTCAAACGGGGACATTCATTGTCTTTTCTTTCTTCTCTTTATTTTTATTTTGTTTTCTTGAGTCAGTGGTCCAAACAAAAGTCATTATCATTTTTCTCTCATTTTTGAGTCAAGTCCATATCAAAACAAGTGAGAAAAGATTTCAAAACTGCCTACCAGCTTCTTCAATTGCACAAAGCAAGAAAAAGTCAGCATATGAAAGAGACATAATTGTGAGCTGAATAAGGCATGCAGAAAGTTTTGTCAACAAACAAGATGGGGAACTCATGAAAATACCAAGGTTTAAAGGGTTTATCTGAGAAGCATGACAAAGCAGAGATACTGTGTTTATTTCAAGTCACTCTTAATAATCTGAGTTTGGGTCAATGACGCGACAAAGCAGCGGCAAGTGCCAGCAATCTGAAATAAAATCAAGGGAATGGACACTGAAGCAGGTGTCGGGACAGCCAGGTGCTGCAAGCCACCACTATGTTTTTAACTGACAAATTTTCTTTGTTAAAACAGGGGCAAATTCATTTCACTTAATTCAGCTACCATTGAAAAATAACATCCGTGGGATTTTACTTTCTGTTCAGGAACCTCCTGAAAAATAAGATTTTACTTTTGTTCAGGATCCTCCTGAAAAATGGGATTTTACTTTCTGTTTAGGACCCTCTTGAAAAATGAGATTTTACTTTTGTTCAGGACCCTCCTGAAAAATGGGATTTTACTTTCTGTTCAGGACCCTCTTGAAAAATGGGATTTTACTTTCTGCTCAGGACCCTCCTGGAAAATGGGATTTTACTTTATGTTCAGGACCCTCCTGAAAAATGGGATTTTACTTTATGTTCAGGACCCTCCTGGAAAAATGAGATTTCACTTTATGTTCAGGACCCTCCTGAAAAATGAGATTTTACTTTATGTTCAGGACCCTCCTTGGAAAATGAGATTTCACTTTATGTTCAGGACCCTCCTAAAAAATGGAATTTTACTTTCTGTTCAGGACCCTCCTGAAAAATGAGATATTACTTTCTGTTCAGGACCTTCCTGAAAAATGGGATTTTACTTTCTATTCAGGACCCTCCTGAAAAATAGAATTTTACTTTATGTTCAGGACCCTCCTGGAAAATGGGATTTCACTTTATGTTCAGGACCCTCCTGAAAAATGGGATTTTACTTTCTATTCAGGACCCTCCTAAAAAATGGGATTTCACTTTATGTTCAGGACCCTCCTGAAAAATGGGATTTTACTTTTTGTTCAGGACCCTCCTGAAAAATGGAATTTTACTTTTTGTTCAGGACCCTCCTGAAAAATGGGATTTTACTTTTTGTTCAGGACCCTCCTGAAAAATGGGATTTCACTTTCTATTCAGGACCCTCCTGAAAAAATGGGATTTCACTTTCTGTTCAGGACCCTCCTGAAAAATGAGATTTTACTTTCTGTTCAGGACCCTCCTGAAAAATGGGATTTCACTTTATGTTCAGGACCCTCCTGAAAAATGAGATTTTACTTTATGTTCAGGACCCTCCTAGAAAATGGGATTTTACTTTATGTTTAGGACCCTCTTGTAAAATGAGATTTTACTTTCTGTTCAAGACCCTCCTGAAAAATGAGATTTTACTTTCTGTTCAGGACCCTCCTGAAAAATAGAATTTCACTTTATGTTCAGGACCCTCTTAAAAAATGGGATTTTACTTTATGTTCAGGACCCTCCTGGAAAATGGGATTTTACTTTCTGTTCAGGACCCTCCTAAAAAATGGGATTTCACTTTATGTTCAGGACCCTCCTGAAAAATGGGATTTTACTTTCTATTCAGGACCTTTCTGAAAAATGAGATTTTACTTTTTGTTCAGAACCCTCCTGAAAAATGGGATTTTACTTTTGTTCAGGACCCTCCTGAAAATTGGTACTTTACTTTCTATTCAGGACCCTCCTGAAAAATGGGATTTTACTTTCTGCTCAGGACCCTCCTGGAAAATAGGATTTTACTTCTATTCAGGACCCTCCTGAAAAATGGGACTTTACTTTCTATTTAGGACCCTCCTGAAAAATAGGATTTTACTTTTTTTCAGGACTCTCCTGAAAAATGGGATTTTACCTCTATTAAGGACCCTCCTGAAAAATGAGATTTTACTTTCTGTTCAGGACTCTCCTGAAAAATGGGATTTTACTTTTGTTCAGGACCCTCCTGAATTGGAACTTTACTTTCTGTTCAGGACCCTCCTAAAAAATGGGATTTTACTTTCTCTTTAGGACCCTTCTGAAAAATGGGATTTTACTTTCTGTTCAGGACCCTCCTGAAAAATAGGATTTTACTTTCTGTTCAGGTCTCTCCTGAAAAATGGGATTTTACTTTCTATTCAGGACCCTCCTAAAAAATAAGATTTTATTTTCTGTTCAGGACCCTCCTGGAAAATGGGACTTTACCTTCTGTTCAGGACCCTCCTGTAAAATGGGACCACACTTTCAAAAATGAAATACTGCTTTACTATAATCTTTGTTTGGGATAATTTTCATTCTAGTTTTAATTCTGGTTTCAGGAGACCGCCTGAAGAACAGAGTGATGAAATTACAAGTCAGGAACCCGTTAGAGGAACAGGATGAATAAATGGAAACTCAAGCAACAAAGTGAAGCAATTGAAAACCAAGCAACAAGTGATGAAATTGCAAGTCAGGAGCCCGCCTGAAGAATAGGGTGATGAAACTCAAGTCAAGAGTCCAAAAGAAGCTGCGTAGATAGGATTTTGTAATTTCATTTATGTTTTATCTTGTAATTTTCATTTTTGATGTAATGACAGAGCCGCGGACCGGAACCTCGATGGAACCTCACTCGACTCTCCAACTCGGTATAGTCCTTCTCTCTCCAATCCTTTGAGATACCCGTGACTTGATTCCTTCATAACTTGGGTAGGTAGGATGTCCTAAATCAAGACTTAGTTTCCCTCCTTCTTTTTGTTTTATTTTTGAATGAGGGTCGGGACAAAATTCTTTCTCGTTGTCTACTTCTTTGTCTGAAAATACTGCGTTTTTAAATTCAAAGGGGGCATGATGTAGACACCTAATTTTGTCCCTCATTTTATTTAGTTTTATTATCTCACCTTACCACGTATCCTCACCCGTTCTATAATTCTTTTTCACAAAATGACAAAAATAACAAACCCCATACAAATCTAATCCCCAATATTCTCTTACTAACAAAATTAACAACCCTCCCTATCAAATGAGGACACCTCACTACCTCACCCTACCTAGCCCTACCCCCTACCCTGCCACGTGTTCTTCACCCCTCACCTACTCACGTTTTCCTCATCCTTTTCCATAACAGAATGGATAAAAAGGAAAGGAATTCACAAAAGGAACAAAAAATAAATGAGGGGGCCACGTGATTATTGGGGAAGTTCCATTCTTGAATGGAATATATAGGCATACACAGCAACATTCTCACCATTTTTTTCCATTTTCACTGAATACATTGCACACAGAAAGGCGTACACACACACTCTTCACTGATCGACACCCACACCGACGCCTCCCTCACCGGATTACACACAACACACCGAAGAAGAATCACACACACACAACTCGAAGATTGAGAGGTATACATAGAAAATAGGGAAATTAGTGAGATATAGGGAAGGAGGACGGGAATAGAAGGAAATTGAGGGAGGATCGTACTGGGTTGAATTTTTTGGCGACCTCTTCACCGGAACTGGTTGATCTTGATCATTCTCAGGCTAATTTCTGCAGGGGCCCACCAAAAATTACATACTTTTTTGGGGTCTTTTCTTCGCGAGTTCTGTTTGGGGTATTCACGTGTATTTTTGCGACTGCTACTTAATTCGGACTCCAGGTTTATGGTGAATTCGATCCGGTCTATACCTGATTTGGGGAGTCGAGTTAAGATTATCGGACGTGTATTCTCCCGATTTAATTGGAATAATGCATTGATTTTAAAAGCGTGATCGAAGGTCCAATTCTATCTCTTCTTACTTTTATTTCATTATATGTGTTTGATTTGTGTGAAGCATGATATGATATGAGTGTTTTGATGATTTTGATTCGTCGTTTGATTTCATTGATATTCTTTATAGATTGTTGAAAGTAGCAATTGTGAATTGTCGCATTGGAAACTTGAGTTGAATTTGGAGAGTGGGAATTGAAAATCGATAATAGTGAATATTGTAGTATTTTGATTCATTGTTGATGTTGAACGTTGATAGTATCATGCTTCAGGCCGAAACTAGTAGGCAAATTCTAGGCTTTGGGGTAGGCAACTCGTAAGATTCTAATCATCAAATGTGTAAATGTTTGTGTTTTGAGTTTTCTCCATTTTTATCTCATTTCATTAAATGTATTCATTTAATCGGGGAATGCCCCGAGGCCTTATGTACTTATTCACCGGGGAATGCCCTGAGGTATCTTGTACTCGGAGGACGCTTGTGATCAAGGCCTGAAGCATCTGGTAAAGCATTGGAGCATAGTTTAGAATTAGTATAGGTTTACTTTTCAGTACCTTTTTACTTTGGGTTGTAATAATTGGACTGGACACTATATTTTGGACTTGTTTTATTTTGTTAGTTTGATGGATTATTTTTTTTATGTGTTTTATATGGTTTATACATTCGTAGTGTCAAATTAGCCGATATGCTTCATCAAGCGACCGTGGTCAAACCACGGGACCGAGGGGTGCCTAACACCTTCCCCTCGGTCAACAGAATTCCTTAGTCGATGCTCGCGGATCAGTTTTAGAGTCAACCGTTTTGAAAAAAGATATCCAAGGGTGACTTGGCACACCCGATTTATGCCAAGTGGCGACTCTGAGTTTTGAATATAAATAATCCTTTTCGAAATAAATTTTCAATCTTTTGTCACTTTTGATAATAAAACCCTTTCGAAACATAAAAATATCTTTTTTGGAGTTAAAAAAGGGGTGTGACATTTAACGTATAAATGTGTATATGTTTTATAAATTAGTATATAACTATATATATATATATATATATATATATTGTAGTGTATATATATATTGTACTATTATAGTATATGTTTTATTTAAAGTAGTATGTATAGTCGCATATATTGAATGGTACGTATATATGTGTAATTGTGTATATATTTATTAAAAAATATATAGTGTATATTGGAGTGTATATAGTGTGTATAATTGTAGTGTATATAGTGTATATTGGAATTTTTTTATTTTTTTTTTGTTTTTAACCGGGTGTGACCGGTTTTTTAACTGGGTGTGATCGGGTTTAGGCGGGTTTGACCAGGTTGGGTTAAGTGGGCCGGGTCAGGGTTGTTTTTAAATTTTTTACTATTGAACCTGGACCCGGTCCGGCCCACTTAACCCCAAATCGGCCCGGCCTGGCCCGGCCCACCAACCAACCCAGTTAACTATCACGGGCCGGTTCCGAGTTGACCCAGCCTGGCCCACTTAACACCCTTAATTCTATCAGATACGAATTTGCTTGAGATTGTCATCTGGATGTCACATAGAATGTGTCTATCTACCTATTCAATATCATACAAGTTTAAGTGTGTACTTGTGCATACCAAAAATTGAAAGACATAGATGTCAGTTGAGGCCAAGTTAAAGAACATGTTTATGTATTATGCCAAATTATTTACACATATGACATGAATTTTTAACACATTTTCAAGATTTACATCGAAAATATTGAATTCGGATAAACCTAGCTCCATGCATCCCTATATGTAGGGGCCAATGAATGCCATGGAAAAAATAGAGGTGGGGCACAATGGATCCTTGGTCCATCATTCTCACAATTCTCATGTTTCTCCTTAGGTTCTTCTACTTCTACTCAAATTCTAAAACCAAGAAAAAACTCCCACCAGGACCATTTACATTTCCATTTGTTGGGAACTTACCGTTATTGAGAAATAAATCTTTAGTTGATATTGAACATACCATACAAAAATTATTGTCCAAATATGGTCCTATTATTACCCTCAAAATAAGTACTGCTACTTCTATATTCATTAGTAGCCACTCTTTAGCCTACCAAGCTTTAATCCGACAAGGCGCTATTTGTTCTTCAGTATCCAACTTCCTTTGGTCATTTTCGACACAATCATCACAAAAAGCAATTGATTGAGCTACCGCCTTATCCCCTCTTCCCAATTGTTGATGCTTGCACCTTAAGAGGTTAAAAAGGTGTAAGAGACCATTAACTTTAAAGTTTAAACACAGGAGATAAAACACGAGAGATCATTAAGTAACTTAAGAAATTATACTGTGAGAATACTCACAAAACAAAGTTAACACCATCTACTCACCCCAATAAAACACTGTTTAATTTCGGATTGATTACTCCATGACAATTTTTTTTAGGGGAGTGGAGGGTGGGGGAGATTTGGGGAGAGGAGTCACATTCAAACCCCCACCACCAGGATGAAGATATGGGCAGGCTCGCTACCTGAGCCGCACCCCACATACAGGACAAGGTTTGGAACAAACGATTATATGGATTCTAGACAGAGGCGGAGCCAGCCTTCTGGTTGGGGGTTCGGCCAAACCCCCTTCGACGGAAAAATATACTATTTATACATGATTAAAATTATTTTTCATGTGGTTATAGTAGGTGTTGAACCCCCGTCGACTAAGTTTTCTTGAATATGGAACCCCCTTAGTTGAAATCCTAAGTTTTCTTTGAATATGGAACCCCCTTTGTTGAAATCCTGGCTCCGCCTCTGATTCTAGAGTGTAGTTCATAACAGGAGAGTCGAACAACAAAATATAAATTAGCAATTGCAAAATTCAATTCTTATCATTAACTATAGATAAATCAGTGGTACAGTCCCGTTTCTTCTCTTCCATTGATAATTGAGAAAGGGTTTCCAAAAAGGAAAAAATTGGAAAGAACAACACAAATTACCTCATTTTCTCCAACTTTAACATTTTCTTTGTGTCCAACAGCAGATTTTTGTTTCTTTGTCACGGCCACCTCCTTGAAAGAATCCTCCTTTGACACGTCCTCAGCGTCCTCATCCTCGTCACTCACCTCCGGCCCAGAAATAGTTTCGTAGGAAACAGCTTTTGTTGTCTTCTCATTGGTTAAAATTTAAACTTTAAAAGGGGATTTGGTCGATACAAAAAAATGGTGGGATTTTAGAAACGAGTAAAACAAAGATGGGAGTTTCCTTCTTCATTAAGTCCAGAAGCTCCAACATTTGTGCCTAAAAGTGTGACCGCAAAGAAGAATGAATCAAAAGCTTTAGCGTCAGAACTTAATACTTTTGCTAGTGATGAGGACCTTTCTGAGAAGGAACTTGATGCTTTTTCTAGTGATGAGGACCTTTGTGAGGAGGAGGAAGAGTTGGATATATGTTTTGAAAAAGTAGCTAGGGATGGGGATCTCTCACCAAGGCAACAAAGAAGTGGAAGCAGCAAGAACAAAAAGAAGACACGTGGAAGGAAACATAGTTGGGATGGTAAGGTTACTGGAGAATTTATTCCAAGGCACCTGCCGATGCGACTTGCTAAGCAAAATCATATGACAATGTCAACAACTTCAATAAAATTCAATAAATCAAAGAAGTGATGATCTATCAAGTGCTTTTGGATAGACTTGAAGAAGAAAACATGGGAAAAATACTTCAAGTTATATTAGACGGGCAAACTATCTTCTTTAGATCATATATGCATAAAAGGAAGTTTGAGGATGATAACTCAACTTTCTTCTTGACATTTATCTTTTGGCATTATGTAAGTGTCCTAATCAGTAATATCATCATAGAATGTATTATAAATTTTGTGATGATCATAGGATACCTAGTTTTCTCTAGCTCATATTTTCTTCATGCTGGTTAATTAGTAGGGGTTTTGTTACCACATTAAGATTGGTAATGTAAGGTCTAGCCCTCTTACTTGTACTAAAACAAAAGAGTAAAACAAAGGAAACAAGTGATTTTTTTCTTCCAACAGAACTCTTAGCTTCAAGCATTAATTTCAAGTTTCCTCTTTACAAACAAGTCCTTTAAGAGAGTGTTGCATATGGAAGAAAACATCCCACAAAATATATCCTTTTTCACGTGTTTGTTTGGTTAAAAAATTTTAGAAATTATTTTCTTTAAGAAAATAAGCTCCTTAAAAATCAGAATCCCCACCCCACCCCAGCACCTCACCCCGCCCCCACCCACTCTCCCACCCACCCCATGGCTAAGAATCTTACCATTACTTAGAGAGGGGTGGCGGTACCACACTCTTCCGTGATTGTAGGTTGACTCACCAATGCATTTATTGTTGAATAAAATAGAGAGAACGAAAAATAGAGAAACGTAGAACACAAAGAAGGAAAAACATTGATTCCAATATGTTGTCTTATTCATCAAAATAAAGATGCCTATATGTAGTCTGAAAACATAATAAAGAAATCAAAACTTACGGTAACCTACTTCCTAAATAGTTGCTAGTTATTCCCTACTACAAGTTAGGAGTTAACTACTAAAGACTAGGTAAACAACCTAAAGACTGGGCAAGATAAACTTGGTAAAACAGAGTCCAAGTATAGTAAAAAAACTGCTAACAAACCCTCCCTTAAACTGATGTTTCTAACACAGTTTACAACATTTCAACTTCTTCAAATGAGTAGATACCCAGTATTCTTCTTAACTTCAAAAAATTTCCTTCTTTAAAGCCTTAATGAAGATATCTGCTACTTGGTCTTTACTCTTGCAGTAATGCAACTCAATTACACCATCATTTGTAAGGTCTCTTAAGAAATGATACCTTACATCTATGTGCTTGCTTCTCTCATAAAACACCAGATTTTTGAACAATTTGATGGCTGAACTATTGTCACGGTATATGGTAGTAGCACAAGCTTGCCTGCAGTGAACTTCCTCAAGCAGCTTTTTAAGCCGGATGACTTGACTTGCACATGCTATTGCAGCAACAAACTTTGCTTCTGTGGTGGATAAAATTACAATGGCCTGCTTCTTAGATGACCATGAAATGGCATTTGATCCCAGCATAAATAGGAAACAGCTAGTACTTCTACTATCATCTCGATCTCCCGCATAATGACTATCCATAAACCCCATGAACAGTGAACTTTCTTCCCTTTACAACAAACCATAGCTGATTGTGCCCTACAAATACCTCAGAATGCGCTTAACAACTAGTAGGTGAGATTGTTTAGGATTGTCCATGTACCTGCTAATAAGGTTGACAACATATATTATGGCTGGGCGAGTTGTTGTGAGATACATCAAACTTCCTACTAGTTGCTTGTAGTAGGTTCCAACTACAACTTGGTCATCTGGATCTTTATCCAACTTCAAGCTAGGATCAGCTGATGTACAAACTAGGTTTCACTTGTCCATCTGAAACTTGAGAAACAAAAAAACCATCACTAGAATGGACAACCACTAATCTAAGGAAGTAATGCATTCTTCCTAAAGCAGTCATATCAAACTCCTTCATTATGGATTCCTTAAATTGTTTAAACACAGCCTCATTGCTTTCAGTAAAAATTAAGTCATAAACATATAGACAGACAATGATAATATTACCTTTATTGTACCTAATGTAAAGAGTCTGCTCATATGGACATCTCTGAAAACCTTTATCCATGAAATAAGCATCGGTGCAAATGTACCAAGCTCTTAACACTTGTTTCAATCCATTTAATGTCTTTTTCAATCTATACACCTTGTGCTCTTTACCAATTCTGATATGTCCAGGAGGTTGATCAACATACATTTCTTCTTCTAGGTTTTCATATAAAAATGTTGATTTTACATCTAGTTGATGCATTGACCATCCATTTCGAGACGCTAATCTCTAAATCATCCTGATTGTTTCATGTTTTGCAACTGGTGCAAGCACTTCAACATAATCAATGTCATACTCTTGCTTGTACCCTTTTGCGATGAGTCTAGCTTTGTATTTGTCTATATCTCTATTTTCTTTCAACTTTGTACTGAACACCCATTTCACACCAATACTTTTTTGACCTTCTGGTAATGTTGTAAGTTCCCAGGTGTTGTTCTTCTCAATGTCAAATATTTCCTCTTCCACCGCGTTCTGCCATTTTGGTTTCTTGACTGTGTCATTGAAGCTAACTGTTTCACATTCCGTAAGTAAATAAAAACAACTTATGGTGTCAATTCCAGTTACCTCATCACTCATCCAAGCTGGTCTCTTTTGTTAGGGTTTTTGCCTTGATTTTCTTACTATATTTAAGTTTTACTTTTTCTTAGAAGGAAAATAAAAGTTACCATAATTACTTTTACTTTTTCTGAAAGAAAATATAATTCTTTTCAATATTTGGCTAACCTCTTTCTTGAAGGAAGGGTTTTGGACATCTATAAATAGAAGATCCCCCTTCTCATACCATAACATAATAACATCTATAATGTAGTCTTTAAAGAGTCTTTGTTTAGGGAGAGATTTCTTCCAATAAGTTTTAGGATTTTTAATTTTATTTTTAATATGTAGGCCGTTTGGCCAAACCATATCCAATAATATATTTTTAGTTTAATTTTTCATGTGTCGTCTGATTTATCATCTTATGGTTTGCAAACTAAAAGCTTCCACATGACGCCCTCTCGATTTCGAACCCAACAAGTGGTATCAGAGCCCACAGTTCAATAAATTGATGGTCCAATTGTTGAACAAAGTTGCAATCAATTTGATGATAATGAAGATATATGTCCAAAAGCTACAAGTGGAGATAATTGTCAATCATATTTTCAACAATCCTGTTGTCACATATTTGAAAATAAAGCTCACTTTTAACCCTGCAAAAGGGCTCCAATATTTTTAACCCGAAAAGGGCTAATATATTTTTTAACCCCAAAAGCTCCATTTTTAAACATGTCAAAAAGAAGTGATATATGAAGAATATATATGAAGAACGAAGATCATGCACAAGAAGAAGGAGGATCAAGAATATTTTGAAGAAAATCAAGCCAAAAAGGGGAGATTTGTTAGGGTTTTTGCCCTGATTTTCTTACTATATTTAAGTTTTACCTTTTCTTAGAAGGAAAATAAAAGTTACCATAATTACTTTTACTTTTTCTGAAAGAAAAATATAATTCTTTTCCATATTTGGCTAACCTCTTTCTTAGAGAAAAGGTTTTGGACA